>CM042902.1:10997500-12407500 GCA_023653625.1 Triadica sebifera
GGGTAAAATTTTCTTCACAAGCCACCTCAAAATACAAATATATATATATATATATATATATATATATTTGACATTAATCTTCACAGTCAATAATAAATATTATACTTTAACTATCAAGATTTTATAGCAAGTGATATAAATCATACCTAAGAGACAAACTATTAGCAATATATCAACGTAAGAATATAAGAATAGTAATACATGACCTAGTGTTAAAAGCGAAAACAAAAATATCAAAATCAGTCATTTGGATTTGCTCTAAATTGACATTAACTTCAACTTACATTGACATCATCTTTCCTTTTTCCAGTCAATGTCTTTTAAACTAGATAGGCAAAAATTTCACTATTTATAATCTAATAGATGGTTTTCTAAATTCTAAAGATGCATTGGACTTAGAGATAAAGCCAATTAAGCAAACACAATTTCAACAAAGCTAAATTAGAGATCAATTCTATTCAATGCCAAAAGTATTGTAACATGCAGAAAGAGGTATGAACCAACCATTTGTTTGAGATTGCATCCAATAGTCAATTATGCGAAAGAGCTTTCTATCTGAGACAAGAAATAGTATGGGGCCTCCTTTTCCAAGAAAATTTTCGAATATGATTTAAGCATACTTTTGATGTCATTTGATACCTGAGGTATCTTATCCAATCCATCAATCTTCACTGGAATTTTAGAAACCAAAGCACGCCATGCAAGATTCTTTACTATACTCATTTTAAGTTTCTCTCATTAATATTGAAGTCCCCACACCCTTTCCCCTTCAAGAAAAGAGCTAACCATCTATTGTATTTCTCTTACCTTTCTTTTTCCACGATAGTTTCAAGATTTTTCATTTTATGCTCAACATTTGCACTTGAAGAAAAACTAATTAAGGTCTTATATGTTGGGAAATAATGCAAATTTTTCTATAATCAAATTTATGAGAAAGCGACGAAAATGCAGAATAATAAGATATAAATTGATAACGGAGTTCGGCCAATTATGTCTACGTCTTCGGACTGCTGTATATCTTTTTCTGAATGAAGAAAAATTCACAAAGTGTTTACAAACACTTACAACCTCTCACTAAAATTTTTCTAAACTTTTATTTTTTCTCTCACACTTTTGGATGGAATGTCTTATAAATGAATTCATAAGACTATATATAGGCCTACACCTTCTCAATGTACGACCAAGATTAATTCTCATCTACTTTGATGGATGGTTGAGATCATTTCTCATCTATCAAATGGATGATCAAGATTAATCTTCACCTACCATCTTATCTACCAAATAGATGGTCAAGATTAATCCCCACCCACCAAATTGATGGTCAAGATTAATCTTCACCCACCATCTTACTTACCAAATATTTTGTTAATTAATTATTAATTAGTTCAACAAAAGATGTATCGTCCATCTTTATTGTTATTTATTTCTGATGTACGTGTATTTTGACCAACAATCTCCCACTTGAATACTGGTTTCAATATGTCTTCACACCTCAATCAATGCAACAGCCTTTCTAGGCTTGTTACTCTAGCAAACCAATTGAAGTTGAACACAACTTCAGTTTGTCGATAGTCACCACATTTGTCAACATATCCGCTGGATTATTGCTTCCTTGGATCTTCTCCAATACTAACACGCCATCTTCCAATAAAGATATGGTGAAATGGTAACGAAGCCCAATATGCTTGGTTTTGGAATGAAATTCTGAATTTTTTTCCAAGTGTATCGCGCTCTAACTACCATTATGCAAAATATTCTTCTCCTGTTTGAATCCCAACTCTGTTAACAAACCTTGAAGTCATGTCATCTCTTTACTAGCTTCAGTCACTGCTACATACTCAGCCTCTATAGTGGATGAAGTGACAATCTTCTGTATTTGTGACATCCAACTAACAGTTGTAGTTCCAAAGTGAACATATAACCTATGGTGCTTCTTCGGTGATCGACTTCACCTCCAAAGTTTGCATCTACGTAACCTTGTACTTTTAATTCTCCTTTACCAAAGTACAAATACTTCTTTGTGATGTCTCGTAGATACCTCAAAATCCATTTGACTGCTTCCCAATGAGCTTTTCCTGGATTTGACATAAATTTGCTAACAATTCCCACTGCATGACCAATATCTAGTCTAGTACAGACCATTGCATACATCAAACTCCCAATAGCTGAGGCATAAGGAACCTTAGCCATGAATTCTCTCTCTTCCTTCGTTTAAGGGGATTGATTATTGGATAGGCAAAAGTAACTTGCCAAGGGTGTGCTGACTGACTTGGCGTTGCTCATGTTGAATCTTTGCAAAACACGATTGATGTACTTTGCTTGAGATAACTACAAAAACCCTTTCTGCTTATCTTTTATGATTTGCATTCCAAGAATCATTTTTACTGGACCCAAATCTTTTATGCCAAACTCTTTTGACAATTACTGCTTCAACCTTCTAATATCATCCATATTTGAACTTGCTACTAACATATCATCGAGATAAAGTAGCAAAATGATATAACTGGATCTATATCTCTTGAAATAGCAACAGTGGTCAGCATTGCACTTCTGGAAATCTTCCTTGTGCATGAAGTCATCAAACTTTATATACCACTGTCTTAGAGCTTGTTTCATGGCCATACAAACTCTTATTAAGTCTGCACACCATATTCTATTTCCCTTTTTCTAAGAAACCGTCTAGCTGATGCATTTATATTTCTTCATTTAAGTCTCTGTGAATAAATGCGGTTTTCATGTTCAACTGTTCAAGATGAATATCTTCAATAACCACAATACTCAATACTATTATGCTAGTATTGAGTTTTACAACGGGAGCAAAAATATCGGTGTAGTCAACTCCTTCCTTCTACTAGAATTCTTTGATAACAAGTCAGACTTTGTATCTCTTGAGACCATTATGCTATTTTTTTACCCGACACACCCATTTGTTATGAAATTCCTTCTTCCCCATGGGTAACTCAACTAGTTCCCATATCTGGTTGGAGATCAGAGACTTCATTTCGTCTTTCATGGCAAACTCCCACTTACTAGCATCTCTAGTATGACAAGCTTCATCAGAGTATTCAGGCTCCCCTCCATCAGTCAATAATAGATAGTTCATGTATCTCCTGTTAGGCACATGAGGCCGAAAGGACATTCTCAATACAGGAACTGAAGTATGAGGTTGTGGTGTGTCAGACTATTGCACACTGCTTTGTTCAACAAATTCCTCTAGAGGAGGATTTGCTACAATCGGTTCTGTTACAAAACTATTTAGGACATCATCTGTATCTGCAAATACTGGCTCATTCTGTTCTGAGATGCTATGGACTGTTTTATGCACGTCCTTGTACATCACCCTTTCGTTGAAGATTACATCTCTGCTACAGATCACTTTCTTATTTTCATCATCCCAAATACGATAGCCAAATTCATCCTCACCATAGCCGATGAGGGTGCATTTCTTAGATTTGGAATCAAGTTTATTTCTTTATTGATCACTGATATGCACATATGTTAAACACCTAAAAAATTTTAGATGTGATAGTTTTATCTCTTTTTGGCTTCATAACTCTTCTGGTATTCTGTGCTCCAATGGAACTGATGGTCCTTGATTGATTAAGTAAGCAGCTGTGTTGACTGCTTCTGTCTAGAACTATTTCGGTAGACCTGACTGTATACGAATGCTTATGACTCTTTCTGTCAATGTTCGGTTCATACGGTCAGTTACACCATTGTGTTGAGGTGTGCCTGACACGGTTCTCTCCATTTTGATAACGTTCTCATAGCAGAATTTCTTAAATCTGGTGTCTTCATATTCACCACCATTGTCAGTTATGAGCTTTTTAATCTTTAGATCTGTCTCATTTTCAACCATAACTTTCCATCTTTTGAAAGTCTTGAACACTTTAGACTTATGTTTTAGAAAGTAATCTCATATCTTTCGAGATTGATCATCAATGAAAGTCACGAAGTAGTGTTTCCCACCAATGGATGAGACTATCATTGGTCTCCAAACATCATAGTGAATAAGCTCTAGTCTTTCTTTCTTTGGGGTTCTGCCACTTGTCTGAAAGCTGACTTTTTCTGCTTTCCAAGTATGCAATCTTCGCACATGTCTATCTTTATTGACTGTAGACCTGAAAGTTTTCCCTTCGAATGCATAATCTTCATCCTTTTAAAAGAAAAAACAATGCCTTCAGCGAGCTGTACTTATGAGCAGAACACCGAATGGGGAAATGAGGTATCTGTTTCTTAAATTTGAATCATGGAAATTAAATGAGAACTTTTGAGACACAATTGTAGACGAGTAAATGAACTGAATGTTTTTTATTGCAGATGAGATTGAAATATGAGAGTCCAGTGGAAGACGTAATAACTGGATTGTCAATCCATTGCAAAGGATGGAAATCAGTGTATTTCAATCCTCAAAGAATGGCATTCATAGGTGTTGCACCAAACACCTTGGCTCAGACACTAGTGCAGCACAAAAGATGGCCTGAAGGTGATTTCCAGATTTTGTTTTCTAAGTATTACCCTGCATGGTATGCAAATGGAAAGATTAGCCCCAGTCTGCAATTCGGATAATACTGCTATTGTCTCTGGGCAGCTAACTGCTTGGCAACCCTGTATTATTGCATTATTCCTTCACTTTGTCCCCTAAGGGGCATATCCTTGTTTCCACAGGTGCATGTTCTTCCCAATTGCTTCACTTTTCTTCACAAATAAGATGTTAAAAATTTTTCTTTGTTCAATTTCTTCAGGTTTCAAGCCCATGGTTCTTACCATTTACTTATGTGATCTTTAGTAAGTACATTTACAGCCTTGTTGAATTTCTTCGGTCTGGGGGCACATTCCTAGGCTGGTGGAATGAACTAAGAATGTGGCTATATAAGAGAACAAGTTCCTACCTTTTTGCCTTCCTCGGTACCATTTTGAAACTGCTAGGATTCTCTGAACTAACTTTTGTGATCACCCCACAAATTGCTGATGAGGATGTATTGCAACGATATGAAAAAGAGATAATGGAGTTTTGTGCTTCCTCTTCAATGTTTACTGTCTTAGCTACACTTGCAATGCTGAATTTAGTTTGCTTTGTTAGGGTAGTGAAGCAGATTATATTTATGAATGAGAGTATTGAGAAGATGGTATTGCATTCTTCTTTGTTGTGTTTTGATCTTCATCAATTTGCCTCTGTACCAAGGCCTTTTCTTGAGGAAGGATATGGGCAAGTTGCCACATTATTTGAAAGTTAAATCATTTGTATTTGCTCTTCTTGTTTGTTTCACCTTCACTTTCCTGTTTTGATTTCTCTCTTTTTATTTGTACTAATTACTTTTATACATATTATGTAAGTTTGATTACCCTACATACTTTGTAGTATAAGTTATTGCCCAATGTGCAAAATTACTATTTGAAATAAGAGGAATTTAAAGAATCAGTTAAATGCAAATAGTTGTTTCTAAACTGCTTGGTTCATAAAGATTTGTCCACAGAGATTTGAATTGAGAAGTGTCTCTCTTGTATTTCTGATTTAGTTGCTGTTGATGTACCCTTATTATCTTTTTAATTATATTTGTCCTATTCTATATCAAAAGAAAAAAAGGGTTAAGTTCTATAATTTATGGGCCCTTCTTTTTATAAAAAAAAAATGTTCAATTTTTTTTTTCTGGTTATGGATATTATTGTCAAGTATATAAGGAATAATTACATAAAAATACAAATTTTGGAAGAAACATAAATAATAAACAATAATCATATATATAAGAATAATTTTATTAAGTACTTTTATCAATTAATTTTTATATATTAAATACATATTTATTAATTAATATACATATTATACAATAGTATAATTTGTTTATTTATCATATCGGCATCAATATTAACATCATGAACTGAAATTGAACAACTATGTATGTGTATATCTCAATTTTGGATATAAATGTTATATGAGGTATAATTGTATAAATGATATATCATTTGCTTTTGTTAAATTAACAGGTACTTGGATGCATCAAATAAATAGTTTTTACTTGGTTTTCGGTGCTACGGTTAAACAATTAAAAAAAGCAATTTATTTTTGATAAATTTTTGCGAAGTTTCAATGTAAATTATTTTGTTCACATAATACTTTTTTTATTGATTTGATTTATATAAACCCAGTCAATGCAATAATTTCACAAAAACAATTATTTTTAGCATAATATACTGTATATATACTATAGTAGGAGTGTTTTTTTTTTCTAAATTCTTTTGGGCCTTAGATATGTCCAGAAAAGACCATTAGCTTAGCTTCTTCACACATGTTGAGGAACAAAGAGATGGGATTGGAAGTTGATAAGTTTATGCCTTCGTTTGAAACAAAAACAGCTAAAGAAAAGTTTATGTATAAGGTGTTTGCAGCAACTGTGTTTGAGGGAATATGTCTGATTTGGGCTTATAGATTTATTTATATACTGAGTGAAGCTGAAGATGAAAAATGGCTTTGTATTGGATTGCTTGCTGCAGAGCTTTGGTCTGGCCTTTACTGGGTTCTCTCTCAATCTCCCAAGTGGAACCCTGTCTCCAGGTTCACCTTCAAGGATAGGCTGTCTCTAAGGTCAATTTCCTCATATTTCAGTTATACTTAATTTTTACATTTAACAATTGAACTTAACTCAGAGCCTGATCAGCAGACCATTACAATATATGTTGAAATAGGTAAAAGAATGACTTGGGAGGAGTGAACATATTTGTGCGTACGACAAATCCCATGGCAGAGCCACCATTAATGGTGGTTAATACGGTATGTTTAAGTCATATACTTTATTTTAAAAAGTCATTTTATAAAAATGATCTCAAATAAATTTTATATATTTAAAATTTAGAATTAAAAAGTGAGTTTGATTTTTTATATTTAAAAAATTAAACTTTATTTTCTATTATAATTATAACTAATGTACATCTATTTTTATACATATTCTATTTTTTTACTGATATATTTTTCTAAAAATATTTTCTCTTTTTTATAATAAAAGTTATTTTTTTTATTTTAATAAATATTAATTTATATGAGATAAAATAAAAAAATTAAAAAAATATAAAAAATCTATTAGACTTTTTACTCTTTTTATTTTTTTTGAAAGAAGCTATTTAAAATAAATATCACTGTTGGATTGGAAATGGTCTAACACCAAATTAATAAACTACTAATAATTTAATCAACAATCAAAATTGTTGCATTTAAGTATTAGCTGTACCGATGCAGTTTGGTGCATTAAAAAATTACAGTTGTTCCCACCACGTGTCTTTGACTTAGTTTCTCGCTGACTTGCTGATGAACAACATCACTAATACATTTGATATTGATGTAAGATATTCAATATTGAAGTAAAAGAAAAATGAGTCAATCGTTCTTAAGTTTTACCAATTAAACCATTTTTTTTATATTTTTCATTTTTAGCTTTTTTGGGTATGAATCCAACTAGAATATGTTACGAATCAATATCAAATAATTTGTTCAAATATTAGATACACTCACCATCAATTTATTGAAAAATGAAGTTTATTGTGTTGAAAAATTAATCAAATATTAGACACACTCATCTCCACTTAATTTGTTGAAAAATTAAGTTCATATTAGGTACACTTGCTATACCAAAATTTCCACCAAATTTATGGTGAAAATTTGAACAAATATATAGTGTGGATTAAACTTTGAACTTATAAATAGACACATTTCCAAGGTTTAAACCATTTAAAAGTGAAAACTACAAATTTTGAGTATTTGTGAAAGTTAAAATTTTTTTTTGTAATATTTATAGTTTAGTAAAGTTTTTGTTGTATCTCCAATTTTTTTAGTGAGTAAAAAGGTGAACCTTATGTGTTATTCGGTCTCCAATAAACTCATGGGCCAAGCTTGTATCCTGTAACAAGCGAGAAATTTGATGATGATGACTGAATGAAATTAATAAAGAAAATATGAGATTCGAAATGACACTATAGATTGTGTCTGAAGCTGAAACGAGCAAGTGTGATGTTCTTAAAGCAGTTACAACTAAATAATATCATACTAATAAATAACTAACATCTACAGTGATTGAAAAAGTTTTAAGAAAACTAAAACCCAACAATAAACTCTAAAGATAACAAAAAATATAAAATAAATGCAATAATAATTGAAAATGATTTTTTTTTAATAGAGGAGGCCTTGTTACGTTCCTTGAGTTGATTTTTATTATGATGCCTTGAGTAAAAGTATTTCATTCATGTTGCTGATGATTAAGTGTGGCTTACACTTTTTCCATTGAAATTATTGATTTTTGAATAAATAAAAAAACTTTCACTTTATAGATGTTCCTTCACTTTTGCCCCTTTCTTTAATTCTTCCTCTTTTTTTTTTTTAATAAATAATTCTTTTGGTGATGTTTTAGTCATTTCATTCCTTAAACAAAAAATTTTCATAAAATTGTTCATTTTATTTGTCTTCACATATCATAAAATGAAATTTCATTAATAATGTTATATTGCTTTAAAAACTATAATGTTATATTATAAATAGAAAATAAAAACGATTTTGACTCCATGATTTTTTTTCTTATTTTTACATGACATAAATAACTTGACCAATTAATAATAGTGATGCCTCATTCATTAGTTGCGGAGGAACTTCTAGACTGATTTATAAAACTGGATTCAAACTTTTCCCTTTGAGTGTGTTTTTGGAACGATATTAGGGGTCATAATCCTTATTATTTGGTATCAGAACCAGTCATGTACACCAGTGTCCCTTCGAGTTATGACAGATTGCCGACCGAGGCAGTCGGTGTCTTAAGGGACAAAAATGATGTGTTCCACATCGGCTACGGAGGAACTCTTGGACTGATTTATAAGGCTGGGTTCAAACCTTTCCATTTGAGCTCGCTTTTGGGGTGAAGTTAGGAGTTTTAATCCTTATCAAACAGCCCCGTGCATTATGGTTTATCCGATTTCTTATGTTTATTTTAAAATATTTTCAAAAATAAAATAAAAATTTTAAAACAAAAAAAAACTTGATTAAGCGTTTCACTTGAATTCTAAAACAAGAATTCATAAACTGATATCTAAGTCCCGTTTTTATCACTCTTGCTTTCCCTACAAACTGTAAGAAATTAATTTCTCCTCAACTAATCAATACAAGTATTAGTATAAAGTCTTGTTTGCATATTCTAACCCTCATATATACAGAATAATACTTTATTCATTTCAAAAATATAGATTTATTTTTATTTTTATACAAATCATAATATTTTTTAGTTAATACAGTTAAATTTGTAAATTTTATCTATAATTTTCCTACATTAATTAGGAACATTATTATAAAATGAAAAAAATATCTCTTATTTGTTAATAACAAGGCACGGAAAATAAAAATATAATAAATAATTAACAAATAACTATATTTTTAATGGAAAGTAAACTATTTTTTAGAATAGATGAAAAAAGAAAGTAAACTAACTAATCTTTTGGAAGGAAAATATAGTAGAATATTCTGATTTTCAAATAGTAGATTTAATATGTGTATATAAAAAAATAATAAAAAAAATACACATTTCATGAGCGATATAAAAAATAATAAAAAAGAATACACATTATAGTTGTTAAGGTATTATTTAGATGGAGAGATTTTAAAATTCATAGATTTCATAAAATTTATGGATTTTATAGATTGTAAAATTAATAAATTATAAGAATTTTATCGTTTTGTTTGGATATAAAATCTATGAAATTATGATGTAATTTTTCTTATATTTATATTTAGTTCAATGACTATAGTTCATAAATTTAACAATTAATTTTCAATTTTATTTTTTACTAAATATTAACAATTTATTATTAATTAAGCATTTTCTAGTCCATTTTATTACGTTTATGTTGAATTGTGAAAAAATATAATTTAGAGTAAACTTTTAAAAAAAAATATAATTGATGAAATTATCAATATTATCAAATTTGATATATGTTACAATTTTTTTGCTTAAAATTCTATATAAATTCATTATTTCTACTATGTTTATAAATAAGTTAATCCATTAATGATTTATTTCTTTTTTGAGTGAACACATCGATATTTTTTTAATTCATATTCAAACCAATATATATAAATAAGTAAAAATAAAACAAAATTGATAAATAGTTTTTTTTCTGTATTTTTAAGTTGAAAAATAGTTTTGGAATATTATTAATTTATTAATGACAATCTTGGAATAAAAAAATTTGACAACAATCTCTCATAGATAAAAAAAAAATAGTGGATTTCATACTTTTCCACCTTGAAGATAAGAAATCAAATCTTTCAAAAATAAAAAATTTTGGTAGATGAAATATTTTTCAAAATCTGTAGATTTTCACACTTTAAATAGTCAAACAATAGATTTATCATTCGATCCAAACATAGTCTAAATGTTATGTTAGTGGTTGTAATTTGAGTAGTAGTGGAGCAACATAGATTTATTTATATGAGAAATACTAGAAACACTTTGCACTCTATCTGATTTGGATTTACAGGATCTTATACTTGCCTGCACCGGCAGAGGCATTAGGAAGATGGGTCTGGGTTGGCATGTTCATGGCTGCTCTCTCCTTCGGTTTCTACTGGATTCGCAGTCAGTCTCTTCGTTGGAATGTTACCCCTTTTTACCCCTTCAAACATCGTCTATCCCAAAGGTTTCTTCTTTTTCTACTTTTTACCTTTCTTCATTTTTATTTTACAACTTATAAGATTCTTAGCTTTTTTAGGAATTTTCATTAAAAAAAAAAAGAAGAAACTTGTTTAGGGCATATATTAGCATAGTTGATCGAAAATTATTGTTCAGACCAGAATTCATAAATTTTTCATGGATCAAACTAATCACAACAAGCCATACATTGATATGTGATTGATTTGATCCATGATTTTTGTCATGGCTGAAGTGGAGGCAAGCTTTATCCAAGTTGGCGTGCAAGAAAAACATAGCTTAGTTTGCATAAGAGGTCCCCAACAGCACAACCTTTTCAGTTTTTGTCTTCACGATGAACAAGAACAAGTAGTCTTAATTTTACATAGAGAGGTGGTTGTAATAATAATTAAAATTGTTTTCTTAATTAATTGTAAAATCTGAAATTTGATATTCATTTTCAAACATGTAGATATACAATAAAAATCGTGCCCATTAGAGAAGATAGCAGATTTCTGTTTTCGGTATTTTAACTGATTTGGAAGAATAAATTAAACTGATAATTTTTTTATGAAGACCAGAGAGAGTTATAACTAATTAATTATTGAGGTTTGAAGTTTTTTTTTTCTCTTTCCTTTCAGAAGAAGACTAATAATTTATAAAATTTTGCTTAAAACCAAGTTTTCTTATTGAATCAATAAAATTAATAATAATGCTCTTATAATTACATCAGAGTAAAATACACATGCTTGATAAAGTTAAAAAGTTAAACACAATTTTTTTTAAAAAAAAAATAAAATAAAATATCATTAATTTGATCTACGTATAAGAATACAAACAAGTCACTCCAACCAAGGACAAAACAGGTCACTAAAGTAGACACTAATAACGCAGTGATTGGCTGAGTTAGCAGTTTTCTGCGGCGCAAGCGGGGACCGTTGCTATGGTTACTTAATCTTGTTTGGTTTCGTTGGATTTTATTGGATACTGTGAATAAATTACGGAAAATTTGTAAAATTTAATAAATTATAATTAAAAATAAAATTTTTAAAAAATAATAATTTATTTTATATCGTTTGATAAAAAAAATGCTGTTTAAAATATCTATTAAAAAAACTGTAATTTAAATATATCAATCATTTTACAAGATAATTATTACACTATAAGAAACATCAACAATAACGACACCATGTAGTGACGCCCACATATGCGTCGCGCAATTGCGTTGCCATAAGATGCATAGGCGATAGTAAATTGCGATAGAAAAATAGCAATACCATTAGCAACGCTTGCCAACAAAATCACTTAGCGACATTCGTATGGCATCGCTAGAATTAGGACAAAAAACTGGCATTAGTATTGAACACAGATGCGATGCTTTTGGTGTCACTGATTAGCGAAACCGCTTGTTTGCGTCGCTAAATGAGGCGCCATATTTACACATAGCTTAGCGACGTGAGTGTGACGTCGCTAAACGATGCATGAAAAATTAAAACTGAGAACTAGTTGACCGTTTCAAATAGCGACGCATGGAGGCGTCGCTACACTTTCAATTCAAATTTAAATAATATATCTTAAAATAATTAAAATATCTAAATTAAAATAAAATTAAGTTAGCTTCAATAAAAAATGCAAACTTAAATAATATATCTTAAAATAATTAAAATATCTAAAATTAAAAATGATAATATAAAAAGAATTAGTTTATATATTTCTCTTATAATAATTTTACACCATATTCATATAAAATGAAATTGTAAATGGATGATAGTTACTTTTCTATAATTATAAACATCTAAAATGAAACAAGGTAATTAGTTCAGCAAATCTATATATAGACAAACAAAATGACATAAAAATGAAACTTTTTTACTTTGAAATTGAATCCCTAAATTCTAAAAACGAACAAACCTTCGCCACTCCCCTCTCCTCCCTTATTTGCTTGTTTTTCTGCTTCGCTGCTGGACTCAGAATGTCGCGTCACGCCGCGTCCATGCTATCTACATCACTCTTCGATCTACCTCGTATTGTGCTTCTCAGTTCTCCATTCTCGGCTGATCATGCCCTAAGCTCGACAATAGCAACTCTAACTCTTTCTCATTCTTTTCTTCGTCATTTCACTTATCAACTTTGCTTCTCTTATACTCGCAAACCTTTCAGACATGTTGTTGCCATGGCTAGCTTTGGAACTGTGAGTTCCTTCTTCTGCCCGTAGCCATTCATGCCCATTTCCACTATTTTTGTTTCAGTCAACAAAGGAAAATCAAAGAGAAAAAATGATTTTGATGAGGGAAATTCCAAGTTCTTGAAGAATTCAACCAATAAGTGAGCAAAATTGGAAGAAAAATGAAGAAAAGAAAAGGAGGAGAGAGAAAATATTCATGGGGGTTTCGGCCAACTTTGAATTTTTTGTAAGGTGAGTGAAATTCTCTCTTCCACTTGAATCCCTGTTGAATTTGTGATGGGTTTGAGTTGGTTTTGCTTTTGAATTTTGAAAATTGGACAAGAAAAGGAAGGAATTGCAATTGATAAAATTAAGCTAGAATTAAGTGAATTAATTGTATAAATTGATACAAATTAGAAAAAAAATGAAATTTTGGTAAAGAAAATGGTAGACCTTTGATCATGAGATGTTGGGGCAGATTTAGGAGTAATGAAACCGTAACCTACATGAGGCTTTTGAGGTTTAAAATCTAATGAAAATAGTTCAATTAAACAGATTAATTAGTAAAAATAGTAAAAGAAAATTAAAAGCTAGAATTGGGTGAACAACAATTTGAATTGTGGTGATTGACAAATGAAAATTTGTGTAATTGTAAGGTGAATTTACTGCTGGATTTCAACTGAGTTGGGGTAGAAACCTGGGAGAGGAAAGAAGGAAAGAACAAGCAAGTCAGGAAGGGAGAAATGAGGGAGGAATAGTGCTGCCAAGGTAAGTGTTTCTATGGCAAAAGCAACTTGTTTGACCAAAATTAACAATTAAATGGCTTGACAATTGTTGAATTGAATTAGCATTTTAAAAGTGTTAATGAGTAAGTGTGCACTTTATGGTTATACATCGTATGCAAAACTGAATTGTGGTCTTTTAACTTAAATATATGGTTGAGTTTGGTATAAACTTGGAAGATTAAGGTGTGAATTGGTAGTTATATTGGCAATTAAAAATGGCAATGGAAAAGCCATGAAAGAATCAAAATGGGGATGCCTAGACGTGCAATGTGGAATTGTTAGTTTTTTCTGTAAATCTGTTTGCAAGTTCGCTGAGATGTAAGGCGGTTGGAAGTCACTGAACTTATAATTTCTTATTTTTGGCAAATCTATTAAGGTATGAGTTTACAATTGGCAATGAGTTCATGAATACGAAAATATTTGTTTCTGGTATTTTATTCAAATTAACACTCTTAAGAGGTTGTTATAGAAAAGTCATTTTTTTTCCTCTCTTTCAAGTTTCAATTTGATATGCTTTAGGATAAACTATATGTAGAAAATTTAGGAGTTCATAACCTTATTCATCTTCCTGTTAATTGCCACTTCAAAGTAGTAACAATATAAACCTTTTTTGTTGAATTGCATGTCCTATAGTTGAGAACAAAAGGGAGAACTTAAATATGCGAACCGAGGTTGCATTTTGGTGAATTCCTCTTCAGTCTTGGATTTTTTTCTTGTAGTGCTACTGTGTTAGGCATAGGTTATCTAAATATGCAAATATGAGAATGTAATATTTGAAATTCCCTTACAAATTTGAAATTCGTAGCAAAGGTCTAAAGCAGAAAGAGATATCTCTTGTAGTGCTACTGCGTTAGGCATAGGTTATCTAACTTTTGCAATTTTTCCTACTTTCAAATATGAAATAAGTAAAGATTTATGCAGTAGAAATGAATATAAAATTGCAGAGTTAAAAGTAGAGATGGAAGAGATAAAAAGAGTTCAGTGGTATGGTATCAATATCGGTTTCAAATTAGTTATAGATAGTTACCAATTTCTTAAAGTTTCCTCCGCAAGCAGAGCAACAATTTTCAAATTGTTATAGATAATTACCAATTTTTTGCAGTACAGTTCATTATAGAAAATGTGAAGAATTCAAAGCATTCTTGATTGTGCTTAGTATTGGGTGTTTCTTTTACTGTCCAAGCCTCAAAAATTCAAAGTTGGTTTTAGTAATTGAGATATTTTTTCTGTCCCATAAAAATTTATTTACTTTTAAAAATGAGCAAATAAATACTTCTTTTATGATTTTGACTTTTTTAAATGTTAGACTTTATTTATTTTAGTTTATATATTACACAAAATAATATATTAAAATAAAATAATTATTTCAAGTCGAATAATATGCTGAATTTTATTTAAAAGTATAAGTAGACATAGACCCACACTTTTTGAATATACTATTAATTATTTGCTTAATTTTGCTTTCTTTTATTAAAAAAAACCACAAAAAAATTATTTGATTGCTCTTAATAATACATATCTAAAGAATACTGCATGAGTTGGTTTAATTTTAGTTATAGATAGTCATTTTTTTAATTAGTTGTATAAGCAGAAGATGATAATATCATTTTTTTTTCAAATTAGAGTTAACTCTTTAATTCGCTAGACTGTTAGAGGGGTTTGACATAAAGTTAATATTAGAGGGCTCAATTAGCTTTAAGATTTTGATTTAAGGGCTAAATTAGACCCAAATTTTACTTTTAGGATCTGTTTAATTTTTTATCTAAATATTTTGACCTTAATTGTACCTTTGCCTTGAGTTTTCTCACAAAGCACATGCTAACACTCAACTCCCAAATCTCGATGTGAAAATTATAAAGCAATTAGTAATATTTTGTATACATGTTAAACACTATAAAATGTATTAAATTAGATCTATTATTTACAAAAATATAAAAATAAATATTTATGGGTTGTGTTGATAGCAAATTACTACATAGTACATAATTGCTACGTAGCAAATTAAACACGATTAGGAATCCTTAATTTTCAAAATTAGCTCTCTAACTGCAGTCAATCAAGTGACTAAAGTTAACTTTGGGTCAGTCCGTTCTTCGTCTCAGTCCACTGTGAATTCCTCTATAAATCCAGAAACCATTCAAATCCGGAAAATAACTTTTTCTTATGTTATTTTTTATCAGTTTTGTTTTTCTTTTTTATTTTCTAAAATAATTGCTTTTTAAACTTCGGCTAGGTCTGTTTACAGAAAATAATTTTTCTGACAATATTTTTATTTCAGAAAAATATAATATTTTCCAATATTTGGTTGTAATATTAAAAAAAAAAATGTGAAGTGGTGCTTTTATTTGTTCACATATGATAAGTCTTATAAAATAATTTATCATTTTTATAATGTAAAGTTATTTTCTCTTTTTCTTGAAATATTTTTTTTAATTAGAAAAATCTTTTCTTTTGACTTATTTTATTTATTAACCCAAACATTGGAAAATAAGTGAAAATATTTTCTGCAAACAAATGGAGCCTTCAATATAAAATTTTAATTTGTGATTTTGCATTTCAAAAAATTAGAAAAACAAATTTTTGATAATTTTAATAATTTTGTTTGTAATATTAAAAGAGTTGCTAATTAACTACTGCCTAATGCTTCTCAAATTCTTGAGTTAGCCCTGAGAGACTCCAAAACTTTTCACCCAAAAAGGACAATCTTCGGTAACAGAAAAAATGGTAACTTGCATCTAATTTCATTTTAACACAACACAAAACAAGGTAATAAGTTTAGATATAAGAAATACAAATCTAATAAAAATAACACATAAATAAGCCACATATCCAAAAAAGAGAAACCATAACAGATATGTTATTACAGAAAAAAAAAACTAATAAAGGGAGTTATAGAGAAACGTGATCAACACTAAATGCAAACAGTATGCCCAAAAATGATTACATGGATAATTTTGGGATAAAAGGTTAATTTAGTTCTTAAATCAAAATACGAGGTCTAATTAATTGTTATACCATTGCATTATATATAAAAAGATTTATTTTTTATTTATTTTGGTAATTCAAACAATTGGTGACTGTTTTCAATTTAATTATTGTGTGAAAGTTTGTATCAATTAATAAATTTTGGTATACGTTAAATCTTATATATGGTGAAAATTTATCTCGAGCTCGTAAGTATGCGCGCCAGATCCCATGTTAGAGCCGAGTTTGGGTTCATTCGAGTTTTAGAGATTTCAAATTTCTATCTTTGATTTGTTTGGACTAATGCTATATGAATTTTAGAGGCTGTAAGTCAATTAGAATTTCAGAGGTTATAAATCTCCATTTTTTGCTTTATCTAGACTTATATTCTTAAATTTATTTGATATCTATGAGCCGTTTAATATTTGGCTCTGATATCACTTATTAAAGTGTGACAGATCCGGTCTAAATTGAATTGGTAGAGTTATAATCAAATTGATTATTTGCCTGTTATAAATTGGTCTATTTTTTATTTTTTCCACGAGACTGATCTCTTCAACACGTCATTAGAAGATGCTTCATATCTAAGTGAATAAAACAGCTAGACACAAGAAATTCCATATAATTAAATTAGGGGAAATTAATCAATGAACTACACTTCAACGTTTGACTAACTACCCAATTCTATCCCTGTTTACTCAATTAAAATAAAATATAACAATTTATTTATCGCAATCAGTTGTCTACGGTGCTTGGGCTGCCTGCATACCTGTAGAAATAGGGAAGATATTACTTTTGAATCTTTCATTTTCAAAATTTATTTTCTAATAATATAACCATATGGACTTAATTGACTCCTATTTTTTTTATTTCAAAGATTCCATTCATGATTTTTTTGCATCAGCCAAACTAATGATAAAATACAGCATAATTAAATTAGTTATTAATTTACTTACGTGAAATTCAATTACCTATGTGATCTATATATGGACCAAATATATATATATATATATAAAAAGCAATTTTCCTTTATTTAGATTTTATTGGTGATGATTTAGCTAGTTATTAAATGTCATATAAATAATATTTTATCATTGATAAAATTAAAGAAATTATAAATCGAATATGAATTAGACTTGCGTGTTTCGTAATTAAGCCTAATTGTGGATTGAACAAATAAGTTTTTTCCAAAAAGAAAAAAAAAAACAAGCAATAAATTTATGAGTGACAACGGAGCGGGTTCGAAGTAGAGTTTTCCGTCCATGTCTCTGTCTCCGACTCCGACATCTCGTCCTATAAACCGACTTTGCCCCGTACCTTATCAGAGAAATTTTTTGGATTCTTGTTCCCATAGGAGACGTGGATCTCCAATCTCACCTCATTCTCCGGTTTTTATTAAAAAAATGTTTATTTTATTTTAATCTTAAAATTATTTTTTAATTTTAATTAATTAGTTAATTATATAATTTTTTAAATAAAAAATACTTTTTTTCTTAAAATAAGTGTTATATTTTTATTTTATTATTTTTTAAAAATATTTAATTATATTAAAATATAACTAATTAATATATATATAAATAATAAAAAAATATAAATATATTGTCGGGACGGAGGATATATATATCATCTTCATTTTATCCTCATCATAAAAAATTCTGGATCGGGGCAGAAAAAATATTTTATTAAAAAAATTGCCCTTTTTGGGATGAAATATCTCAGGGCAGATCCAAATTGTCATTTCTAAATAATTTAGCTTTAGATCGAACCCCTTTCACTCGTATACAACGAAATTTTGTAGTGGATTTGGTCAGTTTCCCATAATTGAACAAAATTTGCAAGTTAACAATTGGAAAAAAGGAAAAAAAATACTAATTTGCAAGAATGAGAAAAGAAATTTAATGTTAAAAATGTTGACAGGATAAAAAAGAAAATATTCATAATTTAATTTGGCTGTAATTACCAGTTATTCATAATTTTGTATTATAATCATTCAATCCAAGACAGCCTACTAATTCCTTTATGCTTATATATGTTGATGTGGATTCAATTTTGGTGGATCTGAATCTATTGAGATAAAATAATTAGTGAAAAAATAATACTAGCAATTTAACATGATTTACACTTTTAATTTGGACTACATTTACGGAATAAATTTAGAATAATTTTTTTCCTACTAATAAAAATTAATGAATATAAAAAAGAGTTTCCACTAGATGCAGTCTAAAGTAAAATAAAAATTTAAAATAAACCAAAAAACAGTGATACACAAGTATTTTCCAAAAATATCTCCAAAATATTTTTCTTATTATTTTATCACTTTTTAATTTTTTGAAAAGATTCAAAAAATCTAACTCTCAACTACCTCAGTAAAATTAAATCTATCAAAAAAAATTGAGATTTTACAGTGTTATCCCCTTTGCTTGCAGTGACTTATATAAGCAAGGAGAGCAAAAGAAAAAAAAAATTTACATATTTTTCAACAAAAATTTGCATGGTGGATGAAGGGCGGAGAAAATTGTTTTGCAATTTTTACCTTTTGATGCAATCTAAAAAGTGTGGGAAAATAGAAATCTGTATTTATTTTTATTTATCTTATTCGATTTTGAGTCAATTAAATTGTGTAATTCAGACTCAGTAAGACTCAATTTAAGAAATTACTAGGAATTTTAGAGTTTTATTGGTTTTGGCGATAATACTTGATTTATTTATCGTAGTGAAAAGACTATTTTCTCTCTTATCCATGAAAATAAACATTATTGACCGACTCATAAAAATTTCGTCTCAGTTTTCTCTTTATTTTATGTGATTATCTGCTATTTAATTATTTTCAAAACACTATGTGCTAAATTCTCCTAAACATACGTATGCCGTAGGGTCGCACTACTTAAAATCAAACAATAAAAAATTGAAATTGCTTGTATAATGAAAATTACGAAATGACAAGATTGCAAACAATATTATATATGGATGATGTTTCTTCTGGTTACCCCTGTGTATGGAAGAGGTTAGAGGATAGATACAATCCGACCGAAAGAAAATTAAAAAAAAAAAGAGTGCAGAAACAGAGATGGAAGGTGAAGAGCATATGCCTTTGTTTGAAACAAAAACAGCAAAAGGAAACTACATCTACCGGATGTTTGCTGCAACTGTATTTGTGGGAATATGTCTGATTTGGGTTTATAGATTTATTTACACACCAAGTGAAGGTGAAGATGGAAGATGGTTTTGGATTGGACTGCTTGCTTCCGAGCTATGGTTTGGCCTTTACTGGGTTCTCACTCAATCTCTCAGATGGAACCCTGTCTATAGGTTCACCTTCAAGGACAGGCTTTCTCTCAGGTACCTTTCTTATTTTGTATATATCTGTTCATCCAATAGATCTGGAATCTATGTAACAAAAATTTTTAAGAGCTAAATGGAAAATTGTTGTCCTGTCAACTATATTACAACAGATTAATTACTCATCTTTTCAAATTCTAAATATTTAAATTGTACAAACCAAATCAAAATCAGGTATAATGGTGATTAGAGTTGTAAGACTTGGAGTTGGAATTTTTAATTAGACTCCTCATTCATATCAGAGATTAGATATAACAGCTGTTAATTTACTCTATAATAATACCAGTCATTTTTTTTATGGTAAAACTCGATATCTCACCGTTCTGTTCAATATAGATATTGTGGCGATTCCTTTTGTTAATTAGCAGCTATAATGGTAGTATGTTCATACTTCAATTACATATACGCAACAGGTATGAGAAGAATTTGCCAAGAGTAGATATATTTGTGTGCACGGCGGATGCTGCGATAGAGCCACCGATAATGGTGGTAAATACAGTATTATCGGTGATGAGCTGTGACTATTCACCTGAGAAACTGGGTGTTTATGTGTCGGATGACGGCGGATCAGAAATTACATTTTATGCGATGTTAGAGGGAAGTGGGTTTGCAAGATATTGGATACCATACTGTAAGAAATTCAATGTGGGGCCAAGGTCACCTGCTGCTTTTTTTGACTCCATCTCTAGTCATTCTGGTCAGACTGAGGAATTGGCCTCCATTAAGGTAATAATTATTTATCATTTGCCCAAATAAATTAAGCACATATTAATTAATTATTTAATTGACATTGGATGACTTGTTTTGTTGGCCAAAAAAAAAACTTATCTTTTCACTCTCTCAATTATTATGTTATAATTTTTAATTTTATTCTATTTTATTATTTAAATATTAATTTTAATTCATTTTCAACCCAATTGTAGGGATTTTATAGAAAAAAATAAAAATTTAAAGATTCAATGATAATATACATTTGAGTACTGACCAATCATTTAATTTTCAACAAATTATATAAAATATCACTTAGATTTTAATAAATTATATATAAAAATAAATTTTTTAAAAAATAACAATTTATCTCTTTTTTTTATATAAGTGTTTGGGATTGCTGTTGGATATCAAAAAATCAGATTTATAATTTTTTTAATTTAATTGACTAATTTTTTAATTTTTTATAAACTGTTTCTTCTCAAACCTGTTTTTAGAAAAAATATTTATTTACATGTTTCTCTACAAAAACAGTTTTCAAAACTAAAAAAAATTTAAAATAAATTTTTTTCTTTAAAACGTTATTTTCAAACTCAATATCAAACAGATCCTAAAACTATTAATTGAGATAGCAATTAGAAAAGTCGTGACTTATATGTCACTGGTTGCTTTGAAATTACAATTGTTGATAATGAGTAGAAATTTTAAATCATTATAAAATATCATTAGGTTATACATAAAACTCTAAAATATTTATATAAAAATATTTCAAATATAAAAAAATTATATAGTATATTGCACTGTAATATTTTAAATTAATACAATATTAAATGAATAAATATTATCTCAAATAATAAAAATAAATTGTTAATTTTTTAAAAATTTATTTTTAATTTTAATTTAAAAAATCTCTGGAAGTTTCTATAATTTGTTTTTTAATTTTTTTGAGCCCCTTACTTGGACCTAATGTGTTATAAGATAATTATTTAATGATTTAGCAGCACATGGTTAATAGAAATTCAAAAAATTAATAAAAAAATAAAATATTTGAAGGACCGAATATTTATTTGTTTCATTTTAGTGCTTGTTTATTTCTGGTTTTGTTGTAAATTAAAAGTTAAATAAAAAATTTGGTAACTCACCTTTTAGTTTAATTTCTCAAAAAAAAATTAAAAGTAATTTTTGAAATAAAATAAATGGTTGGAAATTACATCCTCCATTTTTGAAAATTATATTGAAAGCATGAAAATTTAAACTTTTTGTGTAAAAGTCTAACTTTTAGGTCGTAATTTTTTAAATAATTTTATTATATTTATATTAACTTATAATAATTTTTTATGAGCAAAGATAATATATTTTTCTTTAAATATCATTTTATATTTAGTTAATTATTTGTATATTATATTATTATACATTAAGATGATTAAAAAAATCACTATATATATTATGTAAATAATATAATAGGAATTTTTTAGTAATTATTTCTTAAATAAAAATAAAAATTTAACTTTTAAATTATTAGACATTAAAACCAATGATTATATTATGTAAATAATATATGAACGTTGAATGCTACAGCTGATCTGATGGCTCATAATTGACCATCTTCGACAAAGCATTATAACTGGCCGGCCACCGTTGGCCGCTGATATAAACAGAACCTTAACTCTGTCTCTACTTTTGTTAAAGATTTAGTGAAAGTCGCTGCCTGCTTGAACGTACTTCTCCATGGCTATGTTTAACATATTAGAATTGAACTCCCAAAGCTTGCATCAACCATGTTTTTTTCGTGATTTAAATTGAGACTTAAGATTCCAATTTCTTGCAGAAATTATACGATGAAATGGAAGAACGGATTGAAACTGCAACCAAGCTAGGCCGAGTACCAGAAGAAGCACTTCTGAAACATATAGGATTTTCACAGGGGAATTCATACACTTCGCGACATGACCATGATACCATTCTTAAAGTACTTCCTCAATTTTTCTTATCTCCAAGTTTTTTTGCCCTCCAACTGTTTGATTTTTGAATTTACATCCTACTCCCAGATTTTGATAGATGGGGAAGATCCAAATATGACAGATATTGATGGGTGTGCATTGCCTACTTTAGTTTATCTTGCTAGAGAGAAGAGGCCTCATCATACCCATCATTTCAAGGCTGGAGCTATGAATGCATTGGTGAGTTGCATACATCGGTAGAATTAGCAAATTGGATTTCAAATTGTCTTAACAAGATAAATATTTTTCCATGTTTTTGATGGTCAAATATATATATATATGTGCAGTTAAGGGTGTCATCAAAGATTAGCAACGGACAGATTCTTCTCAATCTAGACTGCGATATGTACTTAAACAATTCACAAGCCGTGCGGGATGCACTCTGTTTCTTCATGGACGAAAAGCAAAGCCATGACATTGCCTTTGTTCAGTTTCCACAGAACTATGAAAATGTTACTAAGAATGACCTTTACGGTAGTTCAATGCGAGTGATTAGAGATGTAAGTAAAATTTGCATATCAGTATTCTTACTGATTTTTCATGTTAATTAGTTAGTATAATTTGTCTCATTGATATGGCTGATCATAATTAAGGTGGATTTCCATGGCTTGGATGGCATTGGAGGTCCTCTGTATATTGGAAGTGGCTGCTTTCACAGGAGAGATATTCTTTGTGGCAAGAAATTTGGTAACAATGGTAAAATGGAAGAAAGAAATCACAGGAGGCAGCAGACTATGCAAGAATTAGAAGAAAAAGCAAAGCCTCTAGCGAGCTGTACTTATGAGCAGAACACCGAATGGGGAAATGAGGTCTTTTTTCTTAAATTTGAATCATGGAAATTAAATGAGAACTTTTGAGACACAATTATAGACGAATATATGAACTGAATGTTTGATTGCAGATGGGATTGAAATATGGGAGTCCGGTGGAAGACGTAATAACTGGATTGTCAATCCAATGCAAAGGATGGAAATCAGTGTATTTCAATCCTGAAAGAATGGCATTCTTAGGTGTTGCACCAAACACCTTGGCTCAGACGCTAGTGCAGCACAAAAGATGGTCTGAAGGTGATTTCCAGATTTTGTTTTCTAAGTATAGCCCTGCAAGGTATGCGAATGGAAAGATTAGCCCCATCCTGCAATTCGGTTATTGCTGCTATTGTCTCTGGGCTGCTAACTGCTTGGCAACACTGTATTATTGCATTATTCCTTCACTTTGTCTTCTAAAGGGCATATCCTTGTTTCCACAGGTGCATGTTCTTCCCAATTGCATTACTTTTCTTCACAAATAAGCTGTTAAAAGTTTCGCTTTATTCAATTTCTTCAGGTTTCAAGCCCATGGTTCTTACCATTTACTTATGTGATCTTTAGTAAGTACATTTACAGCCTTGTTGAATTTCTTCAGTCTGGGGGCACATTCCTAGGCTGGTGGAATGAACAAAGAATGTGGCTATATAAGAGAACAAGTTCCTACCTTTTTGCCTTCGTCGATACCATTTTGAAACTGCTAGGATTCTCTGAATTAGCTTTTGTGATCACCCCAAAAGTTGCTGATGAGGATGTATTGCAACGATATGAGAGAGAGATAATGGAGTTTGGTGCTTCCTCTTCAATGTTTACAGTCTTAGCTACACTTGCAATGCTGAATTTAGTTTGCTTTGTTGGGGTAGTGAAGCAGATTATATTTATGAATGAGAGAATCGAGAAGATGTTATTGCAAATTCTTCTTTGTTGTGTTTTGATCTTCATCAATTTGCCTCTGTACCAAGGCCTTTTCTTCAGGAAGGATAAGGGCAAGTTGCCACGTTATTTGACAGTTAAATCATTTGTAATTGCTCTTCTTGTTTGTTCCACCTTCACTTTCCTGTTTTGATTTCTCTCTTTTTATTTGTACTAATTACTTTTATACATATTCTGTAATTTTGATTGTCCTACATACTTTGTAGTATAAGTTACTGCCCAATGTGCAAAATTACTATCTGAAATAAGAGGAATTTCAAGAATCAGCTAAATGCAAATAGCTGTTTCTAAACTGCTTGGTTCATAAAGATTTGTCCACTGAGATTTGAATTGAGTGTCCCTCTTGTATTTCTGATTTGGTTGCTGTTGATGTACCCTTATTATCTTTTTAATGATATTTGTTCTGTTCTGTATCAAAAGAAAAAGAAAAAAAGATTAAGTTCTATAATTTATGGGTCCTTCTTTTTATAAATAAAATTGTTCAAAATTTTCTGGTAATGGATATTATTGTCTAGTATAAATGGAATAATTACATAAAAATATAAATTTTTGTAAGAAACATATATAATAAATAATAATCATATATATAAGAATTATTTTATTAAGTATTTTAATCAATTAATTTTTATATTTAAATATATATTTATTAATTAATATACATATTATACAATGGTATAATTTGTTTATTCATCATATCTTCATCAATATTAACATCATGAGTTGAAATTGAACAACTATGTATATATGTGTATATCTGTCTATTTATTTCAATTTTGGATATAAGTGTTATATGAAATATAGTTGTGTAAACGATGTATCATTTCTTTTTTGTTAAATTACAGGTACTTGGATGCATCAAAGAAATAGTTTTTACTTGGTTTTTTCAGTGTTTAGGCTAAACAACAAACAACAATTTATTTTTAAGAAATTCTTGTATAAACCGAATTTATATAGATTAAACCAATAAAAAAGTAGAATGTAAGCTATTTTATTTATACGACCCTCTCTATTTGATTTGATTTAATTTAATATATATAGAATCAGTCAATGCAAAAATTTTATATTTTTGAAAAAATTAAGGTGTTTTTTTTTTACTAAATTCTTTTGAGCCTTAGATATGACAAGAAAAGACCATTAGATAAGCTTCGTCACACATGATGGGAACAAAAGAGATGGGATTGGAAGGTGATAAGTATATACCTTTGTTTGAAACAAAAGCAGCTAAAGGAAAGTCGATGCATAAGGTGTTTGCTGCGACTGTGTTTGTTGATTTGGGCTTATAGATTTATTTACATACCGAGTGAAGCTGAAGATGGAAGATGGAAGATGGATTTGGATTGGATTGCTTGCAGAAGGGATTTGGTTTGGCCTTGGCTGGTTCTCTCGCAATCACTCAGGTGGAACCCTGTCTACAAGTTCACACTTCAGGTTGAAGATAATGTGTCAGTTTTAAAATGTGGTGACATATTGTAATTTTTAAAAAAATAAATGAGAATATGCGTCGGTTATTTATAAGCAAACGACGTGTAAAAGTTATATATATTATAGGCGTCGGTTTTGTTTATGAACCGACGCTTATTTTCTACACAGGCGTCTTTTTATATTATGAGCCGACACATATTTTCTTTTAAAACACCCTCTCCAACAGCCCTTCCGCGATACACGCAGCAACCCTAGCTTTCAGCCCTTCGTTCGAGAAAACTCAAGCGCTTCCAGCCCTTCGTTCCAGAAAACGACCCAGCGAAAGCCATCTCTGCCTCACTACACTCTCGTTTTGGCCGGGGTACTGCAACTGTTTTGTTTTGGCAGAATCTTTCGAGTGTTTGGCCATAGTATCCATCTCTACAATTCTCTGCTCTGTTCTCACCAAGCCCACCAACGTCGCGCGATACCATCAACGTCACACGACGGGACCCCATCTGATGATGTTTCAACAGAGATAGGAGTTGCACAGGGGCATGTTAGCAGGTATATGCCAATATTTTGATTTTCAATTTTTTTTATTTCTTTCGTACAAAAAAAATGCTGTAAGTTGTGTAGTTGGGAAAACAATCCCTAGATTAGTAGGTTTTGGATGTGTAGTGTTCATATGAGTTATTATTTGATTTCTATATATCTATTTGTACGTGTAGTGTTCATATGAGTTATTATTATCCATATATCAACAGACAGAAAGCATTTCCAGGTTTTTGCTCCAATCGTCTTTAAATGTTATATGCTGTTATTTCTGGGCCCTCTTACAGTACTATAGCTTTTGCTGGTATCTTTCTGTTTGTTATTGGTCCTTGCTTCGTATATCTTCTACTTATCTGTTAAACTGGAAATCATTTTAGAATGCTACACTATAGGAATGTATTGACTTTGTCTTGCTGTGTTCTCACACATCATATTTTAGTTAATACACTTATCTAAATCTTAATCTGGAAATGTAACTTAATGTAGCTTCTTCTTTTTTTTTCTTTTTCTTTCGCATGATATATTTAAGCATAAAATGGGAGATAAATTTGGTTATTTATATTTTATTCAGATTATCAGTAACTCTTGAATTGAAATTACTGAAATGATTTATAAGGCAGACAGAAAAAGAATGGTAATGTGGATATAATTGTGTGGCAGTATGTTATTATTAAAGTATTCTTGAGTCCCTCACCTACAAGTTTTGAGGTTTTAAGTTGAGTAGTTCCTTGACACTCCCTGCGTATTTTTAGTTTAAGAACATTATCATCTGCCTCCAAGAAACATTAGGTGTAAGCACACTGCTGTTTGAAAACAAGTGTGATGCAAATCATTCTTCATATTGTTACATAATATGAACTATCCATTATTACCTTCAATTGTAATGCAGAGCGGATAATGATATATTTTATCTTATCGAGTTATGGCTACTGAATTCTCACTTAGATTGAACACGCTCCATATTGAGGGAGCTTATGGTTCTATGTCAAAGCACTAGACTTGATACTTGGACCGTGAACTCACGGTCAATTTTACTGAAGCTTACGACTGCTTTTTCTTGTATAGATCCATTAGTTTGTCATTTGCATGGACTTGATATTGTCTTTTCGATTGCCAATCTCAAGGATATCATATAATGCTTTGTTTTGCCATTCTCTTTTGGCATTTAGCACCTGAATTGGATATATCTATCTAGCTGATTCTGCCTGCCTTGCTCATTGTGTGACAAGCTATTTTCATATATCTACCTAGCTGAGGTGGTATTTCTCGCTTAATGGGGTAACAATGTTATAAGATTTTTATGCATTGATGTTTCATTTCGTGATTCAGAAAGGATATCTTTCTGATTCTGCTGCATACAGTGACCCAAGCAATATCAGCCAGAGGCTTCCTATCATCTTGCATAAGACCCAAAAGCTTAAAGTCCATGACTCCATGGTAATTAGCCTGCAATTTCTTCTTTGTGCAAAAGATTTCCATTGTTCCAAATTTGCAGTCGTAGAATAATCATGTTCTATTAGGTATTGTATTTGCAAATGCTTTTCTCGTTTTTTTAATTATCATGTCAAATTAGTAAAATATTTGGATCAATTAATTATTTGTGAAGAGAGTAAAACAAATAAAAGTGTTGTAAACGAAGATATTAATGTATAATGTTCTATTTCTATTATTATATTTGATTCTCGATTTCAATGATATTGGCAGAAGAAAGAGGCAAAAATTAAGACCATATGCATAATATCACTTGGACAAACCAACATGCATAAAAAACTCTTGGATAATGTTCAAGCAAAAAGAAGATGGATAGGCCATGAAATACATGGACTGAGGTGGGAAAAAAGAAAGAAGAAAGAGGTTGATTAATAATCTGGTTCCTGATATGATTTAATTGTAGAATGATCTTCATTTTCGATTGTCAAATTCCCTAGATGAGGTTATTGCACAGGGTCAAATGTCTATATACTTTATAGGGACAACTAATTGCTTGCCAACTAGTTGAAGTTTATATGTATTTGGTGAAATTTGGGAAATATCAGGTTAGCTTAGGGAATATATGTAAATTTGAGTATAGGACTCTGCAATAAAACCCAGAAAGCATAATATGACACTTGATTTGAGTCATTGTTACTCCCTCCATGTTCATTCTCTCTTTTTTGTGATTTTCAATATTTATCCTGTTGAGAATTTATTATCAGAATTTAATGACTATGAGTTTCTTTGTGGATGCAACCAAATAAGGCATGTTAGAGTCTTTAAATCAGCATGAAGTGTTTACTTTAATTTTCAAATATGTGATACATTTGATATGTTTTAGAAGTATTTTTTATGCATCAAATTAATGTGTCATTTTTTTCTTTTCTTTCCAGTTTATCTTCCGTAGAATTCTGTAGAATAAAAATTCACTTATGCTGATCTAGTAATATTGAACTAGAATTCAATAGAATTTTTTTTAAGAAGAAATTAACTATATACATTATTAGCTGTTTTGCAATAACCAATGCATATAATTGTTATATCGCCAATTGTTATGCAACAACTGACACTTATAATCAATTTTTTTAAGAAATATACTTTATACGTTAGTCATTTAATAGAGCCGATGTATATACTATTTATCTCTTTAAAAAATTTTAAGAGTATATGTGTTGGTTCTAAAAAAGGAATCGACGCATATAAATGGACTATATGTGTCAATTCTTGTGACCATCACATAAAATCTAACTTATATGCGTCCCTCTTATAAATGTCATCACTTTAATCAAGTATAATGTCCAAAACAACTGATACATATAGTTTCTGTACTAATGTCACCTTCTAAGGATAGGATGTCTCTCGTCTCAACTTCCTTATATTTCAGGTATTTTTTACTTTTTAACAATTGAACTTGAAAACTCAAAGTCTTATTAGCAGACCAATACAATATATAGAATGAGTTGGGAGGAGTGGACATATTTGTGTGCACGGCAAATCCCATGGTATAGCCACCAATAATGGTGGTTAATACGGTTTTATTGGTTATGGCTTATGATTACTCGCCGGAGAAATTGAGCGTGTATCTCTCGGATGGTGGATCCGACCTTATATTTGTGTGCCCAATTCGCAAGACATTGGATCCCATTTTGTAAGAAATTCAATGTTCTACCCACTTCTCCGGCTGTTTTTTTTTTTCCACACCACTTCCTCCCGATCAGGCTTTTACAGATATTAAGGTAATTTTTTAATCTTTTCTTTTTTAACATATAGTTCATACTTAGACTTGTCGATCAGCAAATAGCCGCTTAATTAGCTGTATGTTTAAAATATTATTATATGCTTTATGGACCAAGAAACGAAGTAATAATGTCAAACATATCTAATTTTGTTAGTTTTTTCAAAAAAAAAATGTGAGAAATGAAAGATAAGCTTCCTACGTGCAGAAATTAAGGCTTCAAAAAAATTAATCCAAACGAATTGATCTAATTCAATTTAAACTGAAAATTCTGGTTTAGATAAATTCATAGATGATTATGATTTTAAAATTTTTATAAAATGATTTTTTGATTTGGTTTTGGATTAAAAAAATATAAATACAATAAAATTGAACCGAGCCAATAATATAATGTATATATATATATATACATACTAATAATTTTTTAGTTTCCTAAAATTATACACTCTTTAAGTATCTATATTCTTCAACTCTCTTTGGAATACTACGATTGAACAAAAATTTATTTTACTAATTTACAAATTATATTTTAAGTTTTTTCAAAGTTAAAATAGTGTATTGAATTTTTATATTTTGAATGATATTCATATTGTTATTTTGATAATAGTTTTATGTTAATATAATATTTTAATATTATTTATTTATCTATTTATCAAACCGGTTATTCAAATTGAATCCAAATAACATTGAGTTGAATATTTTTAATAGTGTTTGGTTTAATTAAAAATTGAAGAGTTTAAAAATCGATTTTAATTGTTCGGTTATAAATTTTTTATCTTTACCAACCAAGCCGAACCGTAAATGCCCCTAGCAGAAATTATACAAAGAAATGGAAGAAGGGATAGAAATTGCAACCAAAGCTAGGCCGAATCCTTGCAGAAATACACTCGGAACATCAAGGATTTACACAGTAGAATTCTTACTCTTCTCGGCTTGACCATGACACCATTCTTCAAGTATTCACCCAAATTTCCTTTTCAAAACTAGTATGCCACCCAATTTTCCATGTATGCCCTCCAACTGTTTGATGTTTGAAAGTTCTTTATAATTGCTAGATTGTAATAGAAGGGAAAGACTCAAATGCCACTGATGTTGATGGGTGTACGTTGCCTACTTTGATATATCTTGCTAGACAAAAGAGGCCTCATCATCCCCACAATTTCAAAGCTGGAGCCCTGAATGCATTGGTGAGTTGCACACGTCCACATAGCTGTCAGTGACGAATTGGATTTAACTAGAACGCTCTTCAGCATATAAATTAAGTACCAGTGATAGAATTTTTTCTTTGCTACTTTTACTATTATCCAATATTGCAGATAAGGGTGTCATCAAATATTAGCAATGGACCGATTATTCTTACTCTAGACTGTGATATGTACTCAAACAATTCACTGTCTGTGAGGGATGCGCTCTGTTTCTTCATGGATGAAGAGAAAAGCCATTATATTGCTTTTGTGGAATTCCCTCAAAGCTTTGAAAACCTTACCAAAAATGATAGATATACTAACTCATTACGAATTAGCACTTATGTAAGTACATTTTTTCATTTGCACTTTTATATATAATATTGTGATTTGTTGGTTTGATAAATCAAATTGATTCTTTCTTAAAATTGACAATAAAGGTGAAATACCCTGGTATGAATGATTTTGGGGGCCCTATGTATGTTGGAATTGACTGCTTTCACTGTAGAGATGTCCTCTGTCGAAGAAAATTCACTTAAGATTGTAAATTTGAATGGATGATAGATGATGATCACAGGCAACCAATCAGTGTATAGAAACTAGAAGAAGAAATAAAGCCTCTAGCAAGTTGTACTTTCGAGCAGAACACTCAATGGAGAAATGAGGTTGATCAAAAATGTTCCTCTAATTAGAAACTGAAAAATACATGTTTCTGAAACTCCGTTATAACTAAAAATAACTAACGTTCGATTGCAGGTGGGACTGGTGGTATCCAGTCGAATATATGATTATAGGGTTGTCAATCTAATGCAAAGGATGGAAATCAGTGTATTTTGATCCTGAAAGGAAGGCATTCTTAGGTGTTGCACCAACAACTTTATATGAAAAACTGGTGCAGCAAAAAAGATGGTCAAAAGGCGGTTTCCACATCATGCTTTCTAAGTATAGCCCTTCATGGATTGTAATTGGAAAGATTCACCTCGGCCTGCAAATGGGGGATTGTTGCAATCTTCTTTGGGCTCCAAATTGCTTTCCAACATCATATTACACAATTATCCCTTCACTTTATCTTTCGAAAGACATATCCTTGTTTTCACATGTATTTTCTTTCTTTATCTCACAACTTAAGATTGAATTCACATAGAAATCAATCAAACTACACCAGTTAGCTATAATAGAATAAGAGAGCTAGAAATGAATGAATACGAGATATCTTCATTAACTAACTGCTATTGGTTTATAGCCCTGCATGATTTGCAATTGGAAAGATTCATCTTGGCCAACGAATGGAGTATTGCTGCAATATTTTTCGGGCTTCAAATTGCTTTCCAACATTATATTACACAGTCATCCCATCACTTTGTCTTTCAAAAGGCATATCCTTATTTCCACAAGTATTTTCTTTCTTTATCTTGCAACTGAACAGATCAAAAACTTCATATTGAATTCCCATTTAAATCAATCAAACTGCACCAGTAAACTATAGTATAGAATAAGAGAGAAATAAAAATGAATGAATACGAGATATCATCATTAATTGAACTGCTATTTGTTTATAGCCCTGTATGGTTTGCAATTGGAAAGATTCATCTCGGACGACAAATGGGATATTGTTGCAATCTTCTTTGGGCTCCTAATTGCCTTCCAACATTATATATATTAAACAATCATCCATTCATTTTATCATTCAAAAGGCATATCCTTATTTCCATAGGTATTTTCTTTCTTTATCCCGCAACTGAACAAATTAAGAACTTAAGATTGAATTCACATAGAAATCAATCAAACTGCACCAGTAGGCTATAGTAGAATAAGAGAGCTAAAAAAAGAATGAATACGAGATATCATCATTAATTAATTGTTGTTGGTTTATAGCCTTGCACGGTTTGCATTTGGAAAGATTCACCTTGGCTTGCAGATGGGGTATTGCTACAATCTTATTTGGTAGAGATGACAATTGGACCCACCGCCATGGTGCCCTACCTTAAATGGAGCAAATTATTTTATATTTTATATGTACTGCCCCAATCCAGAATTTTTTTGTGAGGGAAATGAGGTAATGATGGTATATACATCTCTCTCTCTCTCTCTCTCTCTCTCTCTATATATATATATATATATATATATATATATATATATATATATATTAACATAATTAATAATTTTAAGAAATAATAAAATAAAAATATAACATTCCAGTAAAAAATATTTTTTTATTTACACAATTATATAATTAACTAATTAATTAAAATAAAAATAAAAAATATTTTTAATATTAAAATAAAATAAAATATTTTAATAAAAATCAAAAATTAGATTGGGATCGGGGATCCCTGCCCTGTGTGGTATAGGGACGAAGATCCATAATTTTTCTTCAGAGGGGAACAGGACAGAGTAAGAGAACATGACAAGATTTCAAGGTTGGGGATGAGAATAAAGAACCATGCCTTGAACTTGCCCTATTGTCATTCTTATTTATTGGGCTCCAAATTGCTTTCCAATATTATATTATACAATCATCCCTTCACTTTGTCTTTCAAAAGGCATATCCTTATTTCCACAAGTATTTTTTTTTCTTTATTTCACAACTGAACAAATCAACAACTTAAAATTGAATTCACAAGTAAATCAATCAAATTGCACCAATAAGCTATAATAGAATAAGACAGAGCTAAAAATGAATGAATACAAGATATCATCTTTAATTAACTGCTAGTGGTTTATATGCAGGCTATGGTAACTAATTTCTCCAATGAATGAATGACATGTCAACTAAGGATAACAAACTTTGTAATTGAATGGCCACCTTTGCTGACTCTGCTAACTTAGCTAATAACAAAACTACTTTTGACAGAAGTTAACTAACAACTAACTATAAATTACAATCACAATTTGTACATCCCCTCTGAAGTTGGAGTTTGATGAGGATTGATCAAATTTAACTTGCTAATGAGTACTTCAAACTGTGGGCCAGAAAGAGACTTTGTAAGAATGTCAGCAATTTGCAAGTGTGTATTCACATGATGCAAACTGGTGAAGCCTTATTTATATTTATTTTAAACTATATGACAATCAATTTCTAGGTGTTTCATGCGCTCATGAAACATCAGATTCTCTGAGATGTGCACTGTTGACTTGTTGTCATGCCAAAGTGGTATAGGCTCAAGAAGTGGTACATGTATATTGTTAAAAAGATAAGCCAACCACTAACATTCACAGACAGTAGATGTCATGCTCCAGTATTATGCTTCACATGAAGAGTATGAGACTGTGGTATGTTTTTTAGTCTCTAGGAGATAAGTGCCTCACTAAGAAAATACAGTAATCATTTAGTGACTTCCTTGTAAGTTCATATAAAGCCCAATTATTGTCACCGTGAGCTATAAGTTGTAATTTTTTTTTGGTAGGATAAAATAGTCCTTATGCTAATGTGTACTTCAAATATTTCACTACATGTATGGTTGCATCCCAGTAAGTTTGACAAAAAGTAGACACATATTGACTCAAGTGTTGCAAATTGTATGTGATGTTTGGTCTTATCATAGAGTAAACAACCAACCAATCTTCTATATGGCTCTAGGTCTACTAACTTGAACCACTCAACAGCAAACCTAAAACCTTTAGGCAATGGTGTCTAGAATGGTTTAGAGCCTAGAAAACATGTGTCCCTTAGGATGTCTATGATGTACTTTCTCCGTGATAAGTAGGGTTGTAAATAAACCAAGCTGTTCGTGAGCTATTCAGGTCTCAGTTGGAAAAAAAGGTCATTCGAAATCGTTTATTACTGTTAAGAGCCAAGCTCGAGCTCAAATTCGAACTCAAAAACCTTATTGAGCTCGAGCTTAATATTGTTTGGTTCATCAGCTTGCGAACATATTCGTTTATGAGCTCGCGAACATGTTTGTTTACAAGCTCACGAACACATTAGCGAACTTGTTCATTTATGATCTCACGAACATATTCAATTAAAAGTTCACGAACGTATTCATTTAAAAGTTCGCGAACGTATTCATTTAAAAGTTCGCGAACGTATTCATTTAAAAGCTCGCGAATATGCTAATTTGTATTATATTTTGCTATTGAACTTGAGCTTTTGTCATTATTATTTAACAAGCTAAACTCGATTTTTTGTCATTATTAGTTAACGAGCCGAACTCGAGTTTTTGTCATTATTAATTAACAAGCCGAATTCGAGTTTTTATCATTAGCAGTTAATGAGCCGAACTTGAGCTAAGCTCATTAAGCATAATACACGAGTTTTTTTCAAGCCGAGATAGTGCTTGTAATAAACTTAAATGAGACAAACTCGAGCTCACTAATATTTAGCTCAATTCAGTTTGTTTACAATCCTAGTGATAAGTAAGCCCCCATTGAAGATCAAGTTATCCTTAGTCCTAAAGAATACTTAGCATATCCTAGATCCTTAATAGTGAATTGTGCATTTAAAAACTATTTTACTTCAACTATAGTTGTTTATGGAGTTTTTGTGAGTAGACAATCATATATAAATCAACAACATGAGAAACTAACCATTGTTTGATATAATGAACAAACAATGGTCATGATCACACTATTTAAAGCCAAAATTTAATAGTTATTTGGTAAATTCAATATTTCATTGTCAAGAAGCCTATTTCAGGTCATAAAGTGATCTTTTGAATTCACAAACTTGATTATGAGTAGCTTTAGTGTACCCCTCAAGTGAAAGAAGATAAACTTGATAAAAAAAATGTCATGCAAATAAGCATTGTTTATATCCATTGTGCAAAGGTCACTGTTTTGCAACGACCAAAGTAAGAAATACCCTAATTGTGACTAACTTTGCCATATGAGAAAAAATCTCAAAATAATTAGTCCCAAGGATTTGATTATAGCTTTTGGCCACTAATCTAGCCTTACACCCATTCACAGTGCTATCAAACTTGAATTTAACTTTGTATACTCATTTATAACCAATAACTTACTTATTTGCAAGCAAATTTGTTACCTCTCATATTTCATTGGCCTATAATGCTTCTAACTCTTTGTGCATAGCCTCCACCCAATCTTTATGTTATGTTGCTTACTTATAATAAGTAGGCTATTGTACTTGAGTAATAGTAGCTAGAAATACCGAATAGGAAATGAAGAAATGTATGAAAATGATTAAGGGGTGAAAGATACATTACCAGAGTTGACTTCTGAGTTGACAACAAGTGAATTAGTGTTGCATTGGATAGAGTTACAAGTGTAGTCCCACATCCAATTGTTGAGTTTTGAACATGCATCTCATATATATAATAGTGAAAACATAAAATATAATTAAATCCAAAATCTATGGAATGCTCTATATAATTTAAAATCGGATTAAACCATTCAATGAGAGAAGTTAATTACCTTTATTTGCAACTCTTGATCTTTCAAGTTGTGAGATTTTTCTTATTTGTTGGGTTGTAAAAACTACAACAATCCAAAGCTAGGATTGCCTCTAAGAGTATCTATGCGAAGGAAGAAGAAAAAAACATCCAAGGAGATGAGATGACAAAAGTCCAAAGTGTTAAGGGGTCAGCCATGAAATTTACTCCATAAAAGTAGTATTTATACTCTTTCAAATCCCTTTTAGAGTTGGAAAAGGAAAAGCCTTAATGGGTCACTTTCCATAAGGTATATGGCCCAATATTGATCAAGTCAACAATCCTAATCCAAATTGGATTTGACCCATTTTTATAACTCTTATAAAAGGTCCAATTCTCTTTCACTCTCACTTGGATCTTATCCAAAATCTATTTTATATTTTCTTCATTCCCTTTATTCACGTGACCTAATAAGTTTTATAGTCATGTTGGCAGATAAAGTCTCAGGAGAAATTCTAATCCAGTTGGAATTTACGTCAAACACTTTTGACCCATAATTGATTTCTAATAAATTTTTCTTGACTTACTAAATCATGAGCGGTATCTAGTAACATATCATAACTATCCAATTAACCAGAAAGTCAGTAGTTTGACTTTTAATCCTTCTATAGATAATTACCATGCAATTCGGCCTTTCAACAAACTATACCTCATTTGGTTTAGAGCATGGACTGTGTGCCAACTCCCACTAGACTGACTACATCATATCTAGTCCAAATGATATTAGTTCTTATCTATGAGACTTATTACTCTATTAGATATGTCTTTAAAGACCTTCTTCAGGACATGTCCCATTCGGTCAAGGACTTCTGAGTAATGATCTCTACAATAGGTCATAGGTATACCCTCTTTATATCAGGAGTGATGAATCCTCTATTGACTACTCAACTACTTTTGAATACCTTATGCTATACTCAATCCCCACCATATGAGCAACTTATGAGAGACAACAAAAAAATGAAATCAAAGTATAAGATTCAGTATCCAAGATAATCTTGAGTATCTCAAGTCTAAGGATATTTGCATCATTGTTATGATAAAACTATCACTGACATTGAATAGATATTCATGTGATTGTCTCATAGCATGTCATCCAATGTACTTGACTACTCTAACAAACATCCACATGTTAACTTTAAACATCTCATATCTCCAGCTTATAAGATCACCTGTTTGACCTAGTCAATGAGTAATATGTGTTAATCTATCCGGATTAACAATGTTTTATTTTGTTAATCCTATGACTAGAGATAATTTAGATATAAATACAATTGCATATAATAGAAATCTCACCATCATAATCTTATCATGATTTTGTTCATATTGTATTACATACCAATGACTTCATTAAACGGTCTAAAATTTAAATCATATTCATATATATGAACACCAATATAATGAAAATATTTTTTATTAATAATAAATAAGTACATTAAGCGTCTAAGGTGATTGCCTTTAAGGCACCTATCTAACACCAAGATAGTTGATGCTTATATCTAGTACTAGTTCCGTTGCTAAACTGTGGTGATTTGTATAAGTAAGGTTGGGTGGAATTAGTAGTTGGTTCATTGCTAAGTACAGATGTAGGTATTGTGGGTAATTTAAGATATCAGGTATTGTTGGGCTAGATGATGGAATTTAATCTAAAGATTAAGGATTTGGTTCTAATTTTAGGGGAAGATCTCTTCATAAAACACATATCTTAATGTAATAATGGCTTGTGTCTATAGCAGTAGCACGTTATAAGTTTTTGTCCCTGACTATAACCTATAAAAACTCCTTTATAAGTTTTAGGACTTAATTTGTCTTTGTGAGACAATGTGTTAGTGACAAAATACAAACACCCAAATGTTTTAAGTTTGTTATAGTTTGGTGCTCTCTAATATAACAACTCATAAGGTTGAACATGACAATCTATTAATGATATAGATGGTTGTAAGAACAACTTCTCTCCAAAATCTTTTATGGATAAATGTGATTGAAATAATAAGGGCTTTAGCTATTTCTAATAATTGTATATGCCTTATTTCTCGGGGAGTATAGTTGTATGTTTTTTGGTGTAATATCCCTACCTTAGCAAACAATCTAGAATAATAAAAAATAACAAACTATAATTCATTGTCACTTTTAACAATCTTTACTTGACAACTGAATTGAGTTTCACCATTAAAAGAAAGTTAGACAATAGACTGCATGCCTTGTCTTTAGTGTTTAACAAATAAATCCAGATACACTGCTAAAGTCATCTATTATGCTCAACATATAATGTGCTCCATTGATTGTTTCCTTTTTATATGGTCCCTATAAATCGACATGAAAAAGTTCAAAAAATTATCTTAGTTTGTAGGTTGCTAACAACAAATGGTAATCTAGTTTATTTTGCTTCATGACAAATATCACATGCAACTATTGTTCTATTAAAGTTAAGAAAAGGTAAACGTTTTAATAGAGTAATAGAAGCATGCCCCAGCCTCTTATACCATGTGGTAACAAAAACATCTTTGTTCGTAAAATTGAATGAAGTACAAATCTAATTAGATGAAGTGTCATTTGGTTTAGAAGCAAAATTACATGTAATTGAATAAGCTAATAGTTGACTTTAATCTTGAATGGTTCTAGCAGAAAAGAAGCTGGAATCCAAGACATACGAGATTCCAAGCACTTTGCCAACTGTTATTAACTCTTTAGTCTTCTGGTTCTAGAACAAACAAAATTTTTGATAGAAAAGAAAGATTACACTAGTAGCTTTAATCAACTTGCTTACTAACAGAAGGTTATACTTGAAGGTTGGTACATGAAACACATCTATTAGAATTAATTTGGGGTGCAAGTTTACTTGTCCTATATGTTATACAAATGCATTGAAACCATCAGGTAGGTGGATAGGTATGTTAGTTTTATAGAAAAGGCATTCTACATCAAATTAACATTAGAATATAATTTTTGGTTGCTAACAAACACAGTTTTCTTGAAAATCCATCTGCATATTAATCTCCGCTTACTTTTGGACACTCATAAGCATTAAATAGGCTTTATTCATAGTTGGTAATGGATCCATCACTAAGATTTGGTTCCTCACCACATCAAATGCATCATTCAAGCCAGCTCAAAATTCTATCAATTTTGCATTAGAATTTGTCTCATCAATTGCCTTATTCATGCCACAAATGCACCTCCCACAAGTACACTTTGGAGTTGGTTACAAACAACTAAGTTCATCCCACAGTTTCTTCAATATATTAAGGTGCTGATCAATAGATAAATCTTTTAGTGTTACTAAACTTATCTCCCTTTTAATTTGAAACAACAATGGCCCATTGCTCTCTCTATGTCGCTATTCCAACTCAAGCTAAAAATCCCTGCATGTATCAGTATATAAAAAAGGCTACTATTTCTTTGGATATTTAATTCAAGATCCAAGAGATAATCATGCAATTGGCTTTCGTCACTATAGAAGATTTGGATCCTCAGATGCTAGTTTTTCATAAGTTCTATTGACAAAGCCCAATTTCACATTTACTTCAGAAGCAATTATCATGGATCAACTCAATGGAAAATAATTTCTACCATTAAGAGGTTTATTAACTAGTGACATACCTAGATGATCTGAATTATGCAAAAACAATGGATCTCCATTATTATACTCCATAGTTCGACGAATTAGAAACAACTAAAGATCATTCAAGATTATTTAATCCGTGAGAAAAGGAAATAATCAAAACTCAAGGTCACAGAAAATAAAACAGAGACCAAGTCCTACTATGATATCATGAACAAATCAAGAACTTAAGATTGAAAACATGCAAATTAATCAAATTGCACCAATAAGCTGTAGTAGAATAGGAGACGGTTAAAAATGAATGAATACGAAATATCATCATTTATTAGGTACTATTGGTTTATATACAAGCTACAGTAACTAACTCCTCCAGTGAACGAATGATATGTCAGCTAAGGATAACAAACTGTGTAACTGAATAACCATCTTTGCGGACTCTGCTAACTAACACTTCTACTAACTCAGGTCCTAACAAAACAACTACTAACAGAAGTTAACTAACAGCTAACTATAAATTACAATTACAACCTGTACAACAACTAGCATCAACTTTTCCACGAAAGCTTGGTTTTGTGAGCTCATCTAAGAAAATTTTATTTTTTTATTTGAGGTCTCAAGCCATGGTTTCTACCTTTTGCTTTTGTGATTTATGCGAAGTATGTTTATGGTCTAGTTGAGTTCTTGTGGAATGAGGGTATGTTTCTTGGATGGTGGAATGACCAACGAATGTGGCTATATAAATGAACAACCTCTTATCTCTTTGGCTTAATAGATAACATTTTAAAGATTATTGGGTAATACAAAATTAAAATTTGTAATGACTGCCGAAGGAGCCGATGAAGATGTAGCCCAACAATGCGAACAAGAGATAATGGAGCTTGGAGCTTCCTCTGGGCTGTTCGATATCTTAGCTACACTGGCAATGCTCAATTTGTTCTGATTTGTTGGAGTTCTGAAGGAAATGATCATGAATGAGAGCATTGTTACGGTTATTTAGGCAATGCCATTGCAAATTATTCTCTGTGGTGTTTTAATTTTGATCAACTTGTCATTGTATAAAGGCCTTTTCCTAAGGTATGATAAGGGAAAGTTGTCAGCTTCTGCAACAGTCAAATCATTTGTATTAGCTCTTTTTATTTGTACCATCTTCCTTCTTTGGTATTGATTTTCATTTTTTCTGTATAGTACAAGCAAAGAATTAACTTCAATAGGGTAAAATATTATCTTACCAGTAAAATTTTTATTAGACTTTAAAATATATATTATCTCTACAATTGATATACATTTTAATTTGTAGGATTCAATCAATATTTTAATATATTATATTCATTGTTAACAATTGAAATGTTAGTAACTATATAATAATACATAGAAAATAATATATAATTATTAGTAATTATATGAGAAGCATAATAAAAATCATATAATTGCTAGTAATTATATAATTAGGGGTGGCAACGGGTAGAATACCCGCGAAAACTGTCCTACCCATTCCCGAACCCGATTATATGTATTTCTACTCGAACCCGTTTAAAATTATAATTTTAATATTCGTACCCGTCTCAAATCTGATTAACACTATCCGACTAATACCCGAACCCGTTTAATTACCCATTTATCACTAAAAAATTTAAAATTAAAATCAACTAAACAATTAAAATTTACAAATACACAATTCATTATAAAATTTACTACAAAATCAAATTCACCAAACAAAATCAAATATAAAATCCAATTTAACACACTTAAATTAAAATAATTCATCAAATTTTTCAAAGTCATTAAAACAATAAAAACACAAAAAAATAAATCTCCAACTTCCAACCGCTTGTAATTCATCAACCTATAAAAATACAAAAAAAAAAGAAAAACATATTATTAATTATATCATTATAATCAATAAATTACAAATGAAAAAAATTGTAAAAAAAGACATAAAAACACATATCCATTATCAAAATTGTGAAACCAATCAATCATCATCTTCTTCAATTGTATTTATGCAACTTGAACTTGCACTTGAGTCTTAAAAGAAAAAAAAATATAAAATATTGTATCAATTAATTTAAATTTTTAATTGAATTCCAAAAATATGAAAATCAAATTTGTAATTACCTTCACATGACATCAACCAATTTTGGGAGCACATTAATGCTTCCAAAGTATTTTCATAAAGTTTACTTCTTTGGTCATTAACAACTCTTCCACCAGTGCTAAATGCAAACTCAGATGAGACTGTAGAAACAGAAACTGCTAAAAAATCTCTAGCAATCATTTGCAAGGTTGGATACTTTAATCCATTTGTTTTCCACCAATTGAGAATATCAAATTCTAAAGTCCATGGCAAAATATGTTGAGTTCCAACAAGTTTTACAATCTAAACTCAACTTTTTTGAACAATTAACATACAATTGCTTAGCCATTTCATCAAATTTTTCTACTCTTTGAGGAGTAGAACTCCAAAATGCTACACTTTCTCTAATTCTTATTAAAGCATCATTAATAATTGACAACCCATCTTTCACCGCAAGATTCAAAATATATGCACAACACCTCATATGCAAAAAATTTTCATCATTCACAAGAGCACCAAACAATTTATCCACAATTATAGAAATCATACCACCATTAGTAGCACAATTATCTATTGTTATTGTAGATATTTTAGTCTCAATATTCCACTTGGTCAATGCATCCATCAAATGTCTTGCAAGTTCTTCTTTGGTATGAGGAGTTGGCACATAAACAAACCTACAAATAACAAAGTTAAAAAAACTTAGTATATTATATCTTAAACTAATATGCAATAAGTTTAAGAAAAAATATAAAATTTAATTTACCTTAAAATGCGACTTTGTAACGCCCAAGTATTATCAATGAAATGAGCAGTGACAGACATATAATTTTTTTTTTTTTATTTGATGTCCACATGTCTGTTGTAATGACAATTATGCTCTTTAGTTTCGCCAACTCTTTATACAATCTTTGAAACTCACAATCATATATATTGAAAATATCTTTTTTTAATTGTATTTCGCGAAACCATCTTGAAAATGGGCTGAAAACTATTACAAAACCTCCAAAATCTACTATGATCAACAATGGAAAGGGGATATTCATGCATTATTATGGCACAAGCCAATTCCTTGAAATTTCTTGATCGAAAGTAGAATTTGCAAACTGAACTTTCCCATCACTCTCTTTATCAACTAAAATTTGTTTTTGCCTCTCAAAATATTGAGATAAACTTTGATTTTTCCTCCTTGAACATTTTTCAACTTGATTATGCAAAGATTTAGTTCCATTTTTGCTATTAGCTTTGAGACAAGTTTTACAATAGTTACAAATCGCACAATTCTCATTATTACGCCTAACTTTTTCAAAATGCTCCCACACAGATGATGTTAACTTTCTTTTTTTACCACTCAAATTGCTAGCTGATAAAATTAGATGCTTTTGGATAGAGTCAAGTGGAGCGACTGGTGTTTTTGATGTTTGATTTTCAGATTGTGTGAGAATAATATCATCATTTTTGCATGTTTTTAGTTGTTCTATGCTTTCACAAATAGACATTGTATATCATCTACACACAAAAAACAACCAAAAAATAAAAAAATTCAGTTCACAATCTACATACCAAACACTGAAAAAAATAAATATAACATTTTGTCACAAATAAATAATTAATTACATTAAGAAGTCCTAATGTAAAAAAAGTGATTATTCTATACTCTTACATTAATTAATTAATTAATTAATTAATCACAAATAAAAAAGTGAATACACCTAATTATATTTTGTCACAAAAAAAAAAAGAAAAATAATTATTCTATACTCTTCCAATAAATTAAAAGGAGGAAGGCAATGATGTATTTCAACGACCAATTAATTGTGCTGAGCCATCTTAAGAAAGGAAGCTGATGACTATACTATTATAATAAATTAATATTATATCTTAACTACAATAATATATGATTTCACCTTCATTTTTCCTATAAAAAAAGGAGGGTCACTTGCATTTCTTAATTAATAGTTCCTCACTATTCTGTGATTTACAATTTTCTGTCCTCTCTTTTTTTGTTTATTTATTTTATTATCTTCTTCTTTCTTTTATTTTTATTTGCCCTCTATATCTGTGGCGCCAAAAGTCAAGGTTCAAAACAATAATATAAAATCTGTACATATCTTATTTAACCTACAAATTGATAAAAAAAAGCATAGGTAAGTTCTCCATATAAAATCTATACATATCCTATTTAACCTTCACAAAACCATGGACATATACATAGACGGGGTAGAGGAAGAGAAAGAATATATCATAACTGTAAGTTGATAAAAATGTTAAGATTTTTTCTCTGTTAAACTATTTGTACATGTAAATTTTCCTTTACTTAATTGTAAGAAAGGAACATTGTAAAAAACTATAATTCAGAAACCATTGATCAACAGATAGGCATTCCCCACATACCATATTGATATACTTGTTAACAAAAAAATTTGGTGTTCCTAAAATTTTTAAACACTTCTACTTCTACACACCATATGACATCAATCTTTTGAAAATGCATAAGTGAATTCTTCTTACATCAACCACAAGAAAAGGTTAAAAGGGTGTGAAGCAAAGAAAGAATGGAGGGTTTTGGAAAACAAGCAACAACATCAACTAGCAATTACTTATTAAAACATGATATTTTCTACAAGCCAATAACCAAATGCATTCACATCCACAATGCTGCTAAAATGAAGAAATAATAGAGCATCAATATATCAACAATTGCTGATCAATGAAGCTTTTACACAAAGATCATAACAATCATCTGATTGGAAACTATTGTTTTCTCTCATTGACATAAATTGATTATGGATTCCACCATAATAAAACCAAAATTAGAAATATAGGGTTACTGTTTAAAACAGAGAATGATAAAGGTGCACCTTTTATAACATTTCCCTAGCCAATTTTAAATGAGAAAGGTTGCTGCCCAGGATCTTTTGTGTTGAAATAAAAACAAACAAAAATCCAACAAATCAACTTTAGAAAAAACCCACTTCAAAACAAAGACACTCAATATTCAAAGTCAAAACACAAAAAATGTGAGAAAAAGGATGCACAATTTTACCTCCAAAACTTCTGAGAAAGATCACCATTTTTCCCTGCAAAGAAGATGAAAATTAAAGTGCATCATTTTCTGAAAAACATATATTTTATAATTCCATTGTTGAACCAAGTTTATTGTAGTAGTTCATCTTCTGTGCAGAAGAGAGAGTAAAATTCAAAATCACAAGAATTTTATTTTTATTTTTTATTTCATATTACAGAAAGCACCCGATTCTATACACTTCATTTTACATGCTTGTCTAATTCATCTCACAAATGCTCATCATCATCAAATTAATCAAGCGTGAAAGTTTAGTTTTTTTTCCAACTTTGATTCAAAAGTTTTGACACACACAAAGCAAATAAAATCCTAATCTTAGAACATCTGACCTAATTGCCCCATCAATTAATTATCACATAAACCAGCTAATTTTCCAAAGGACCAGAGAGAGCATAGAGACACATCTACTTGTAAAATGGAAAAAATAAATAAATAAAGAGATTTATAATCTCAAAGTTGATCGTTTCCAACATTTTTTCACAGGAAGCAGCAAATGAAAATAAAAGAATGATTAGGGTTCAGAGATAGGAGAAAGTGGCTAACCAAAACCGGTGCAGTGAATTTCCAGCAATGAGGGTTGTTTCTTCTTCAATAATGAAGGCTGATTTTTCTCGGATGATGAAGGCTATGTTGGAACTTGGAAGGGAAAGGGGCAGGGTAGCAGACAAAATGAAAGAGAGTGTAGGGTTCTATTTGATAGTTATATATAAAATGATATTTATTTATAATTTTATATAAATATAATTGTAAATATATATTAAAAATTAAGTGTTGTTTTGCTGGTAAGCAATCAACATATTATACATAAGTCACAGGTTTGAATCTTTGTGCTGCTATTTTACACACACACACACATATATATATATATATATATATATATATATATATATATATATATATATATATATATTATAATCGGGTTCGGATAGTGGGTATCCGAGGCACTGTACCCATACCCTATCCGAACCCGTGACAGATTTAATTTTTACTACCCAAATTCATCCCAAAATCCTAATAAAGTTACCCATTAGGGTTTAAACGAGTTCGGGTATAGACGGGTACCCGCGAAATCCGAATATATTGTCATCCCTATATATAATTATATATAAAATATGCAATTATATAAAAAACCATAACACAAATTGTATAGTTGCCAATAATTATATGAAAGAAAATGGAAATAATATATAACTAAACTGCCAACAATTATATAAAGCAATTAAATGAGAAACATAGTGAAAATTATATAATTGCTAGCAATTATATAAATATGGAATATGACATAACTACTAGTAATTATATGAAAGAACATAATAAAAATTGTATAATTATTAGCAATTATATGAAGAAACATAAAAATAATATATAGTTATCGACAATTATATGAGAAACATAGTAAAAGTCATATAATTAATTATATAAACTTTATTTTATATTAGTTTATAAACTTAATTAATTAATTATATTAATTATAAATTACATATTAATTAGTTAATTGAATTTTTTTTTGATATATTAAATATATGGGGCAAAAATAAATTTGAGTATGGAAGCAAAAAATACATGTAATATATAATTTCATCTAAATTTGCCTCACTCCATATAAATTCATCATGAGTACAGGATTGTGAAATAATAATTGTCTATGTTCATTAGCAGAAATTTTCAATACATAAAAGCAAACAACTGTTTCTAAATGAAGTGCTTAAACTTCTTGGTTCATTACTCGTATTAATCGAAAGTAAGCAATAATAAACAATATTATTGATAAAAGAAAGTAATTCCATGGAAAAAAAAGTACATTATGAGAAATCGTGTAGAATAAGTTTTTTTTTCAGAAATAGAATAAGCAATAATATTAGAGAAATGTTTGCGGAACATTTTTTTTTCAAAGCTTTTTATCAAAATTTTAATTATAAAATTTAGTATTTTATTTAATAAATTAAACTTGATAATGTAAATTAATTAGAGAAAAATATCCAAAAAAATATTAAAAAAATATTAGTTGAAGCTATATTATTTTATTTTATTTTTTTTAGAGAACCAAAAAAAAATAAAGACTTTGGTATGCATCACTTTAATATTTTAATTAATTTTAAATTTTATATAATATTGATTTCAATTACAATGACTAACTATTCTGATTCTGATTATAATTTCTTTGGGATTTGAATCAAACGGCCTTAAACATTTCCTTTGGATACGTGAAGTGTTTTGAATGTGCCACGTTCAGCAAATCTGGTGCACTGAAGCATAGATAATAAAAGCCTGTTACGACAGAACACAATACGATATCTTTTTATTATTTGGAAGTGTTGAAACTTGAGAGTCGCCAAGTCTCATTGATAAAATTAAAAAAAAAAAAAAAAAGTTCGAGTTCTTTGATAAGTTATTGATTGTGGCTTCCGAAAAAATTTCTTTTTTTCCCTTCAAAGGTAATTTCCTTTTTTTTTTTTCTCAATAATGTTTGATGGATTCAATTTTTTTTCTCTTTAGAGATCTAGATTGTTTTCCTCGATGTTTACACTTTCATTCCATAGCTCGATCTAAAATTTTGGGTTTCTTTTATTGTTTCGAACTTTGAAGATTGATATCGGAAAAACCCTTCTAATTTTATTGGAAATTTGATATCTTTTTATATCCCCGGCATGTCTTAACTTCCCGTCTGGGCATCTAATTATAATTAATTGTATGAATTGAAGGTGATCTTGAGTTTTTTTTTTTTTTAATGATATTCTATATCGGTTTTTACTTTTACGGGTATGATTTTTTTCCCCTTGAATATTTCATCAGTGTAGTTTAGGTCGATAATTTAGGATACATTTGAGCCTATCTGTCTACATTGGTTGAAATTATATGCGGGAAAAGGATTTGGCTGTGTTAAATGCAAGTTTCAGGATTTGAGTCCATGTATTGATGGTTTTTCTATCTTCCATATTGTCTTTATGTTCGGGTAATTTTATTGATTATTTCATCTTCTGACTTGGAAATGCTGTTGGATTTTATGCTCTGCAGATGGGAATTGGGATAGAGGAACTTCGTGCTGTTGTATTGCTGGCGCTTTTATTGTGCCCGCAAGCAGTGTTTGGTATTAGATTTGTGATTGATAGGGAAGAATGTTTCTCTTACGATGTTAAATATGAAGGAGATACGGTTCATGTTTCCTTTGTTGTTGTCAAGGCTGATTCAGCTTGGCATTATAGTGAAGACGGTGTTGATTTTGTGGTAAGTTTCACTTTTTTAAATTGGGATGTGACGTTACATAAATCTAAAGATTGATAGTCTCTGGAACTTTAGGAACTATGGTAAGCATAATTAGGCACAAATATCTGAAGTTCATTTCAAATGTATTATATGACTTATTTTTCTTTTTTCTCACCCTTTTGGACATTTGAGAGTGTTTAGAGAACTATTGTGGTTATTTCTCTCATTGCAATTGATTTTCTTGTTTTCACTTAGAATTTTATATGGAAAGCTGTTGGTAGGCTATATTCTTTCATTTCTTACTTTTTCTCAGGTCTTTTTTAAATTATTTTCAATTAAGCCCTTTTTTTTTTTAATGACAACGCATCCTTTTGGATGCAATCTTAATTGGAGAAGTAACAATATTATGATGAAGCAAAATGATTGAAAGAAATGGCACTTCTTTGCAGTTACATTATTTTTAACAAACTAGCCCTGGAAGTATCTTCTATCTTGTGGTGAGAAAGATAAAGTGAAAAGCAAAATGGATTTACAAGTTATTGTACTATTAATACAATATATGAGTTAAAGTGTGCAAACTGAACTCTATATATGCATTATACACCATCCGTATTTATCTTTTTTACTAGTTTTTATATTTTCTTACATATAAGTAGGTAATAGATATTGTATATATTGAAACTTTTGAAACTTACATTCAGGCTGGGCCAGATTTAAAGTATTTTACTTACTTCAGCCTGAGGGGAACACAAAGTTCAGTTATATCTTATTTTATTGACCAAGTTTAGCCTACCACGGGCTCATATGATGCTTAGTATAAATTTTCCAGGAGGAAGTATATTAATTTTGGGCTTGTTGATCCTAAATGGCAGTCCTAGTTTTCTATCGATGCCTTAGTTATTATGGATCACAAGCATCAAATCTCATTCAACTTAATTATTCTGATTTTTGCTATTATATTTATTGAGTCGTGAAAATTACAATCATTAAGTGAAGCTTACTTAATTGTGTGCTTAAAGTGATAACATGGTTTGGAGTTTTTCTTTTTCTTTTTTTCTTTTATTCTTTTTTTTTTTTCCTACCATATGAAACTTGATTGAATTAGCGAAAAATATAGATTTTTGGATTTGTTCATTTATGTAATAGATAGGAGAATCTAAAACATGATAAGCAAAAGATGTGGTGCAGCACTTTGTTTCCAAACTATATGGTGCAAAATGTTGAAAGCTGCCAACATTATGTACTTAACATAGTCCCCCAAGTCTCCTTTCATCTGTCATTCAGACCTTTCAAGTCATGATTTTCTTTTTCACATACAGAAATGCTGGGGTTCATGTAAACTAGTCTTGAAAAAAAATTCCATTTAGTTTATGCATCTCTTATAATAGTTTGAATGAGAAATTTTGTCAAGAAGAAATATTCCATTCAGTTTGCACCTCTTATGGTAGTTTGCTTGAGAGATTTAATGTGTGGAAGTCCTACATTCTCTTGTTCCTTAAAAATCAGGGTGTTGACATATATTTTACGTGTGAATGACACAGGAAATCCAAATTTTGTGTTTTTTCTTAACCTTCTGAATTATATAATTAATTGTACATTTCAGTCTGCGGTGGTCAAAATTGATGAAAAGTTGCATATTTGAAGATGTGATTCATGAAATTAGTGCCAAGAAATTTTCTATATCTTCTATGTTTATACTATACCTCCTCTGATGTCTTAACCATGATGTTGTCAGGTGAAGGGACCTTCTGGTGATCAACTTCATGATTTTCATGACAAGATAAGTCATAAATTTGAGTTTATGGCTCATCAAAGAGGAGTCCACCGTTTTTGCTTCAGTAACAAATCTCCATACCATGAAACCATCGACTTTGATGTACACGTTGGCCATTTTTCATACTATGATGAGCATGCAAAAGATGGTAGGCCATACTTCTATGTTCATTTAACTGTGTCCTTGAGAGTAGAGGTACACTTACTATCATTGCTTTATATTATTTGCAGAGCATTTTAAACCTCTGTTAGATCAGATATGGAAATTGGAGGAGGCTCTTTATAACATTCAGTTTGAACAACATTGGCTGGAGGCTCAGACTGAACGTCAGGCAATAGGTTTGCTTTGGTTCTTTCTTATGTAGTACTGGAGTTTGAGTAATGACGCTACAATTTGCATTTTTTCTTTTGATGTGTTAGGCTTCATTAATAACACCTCTTTTCGTCAATTTTGAGTAGGAAAAAACACTAGAACGTAAAGGGACATGTCGGGTTTTCTTAAAAATCTTTTAGCTGTCAAGAACTTGAAATTTGTTTTGGGGAGGTTGAAGTCAGGCGATAGTCAAGAACATGTGAGCTGATTACATTCAGTTGGTCTTGTTAGTTTGCATTCACGGGTGGAAATAACAATTAGGACAAGCTGATATTGATTTCAGTCCAGATGAAGCAGAACACAATTAATATATGCTTGTAAGCTAAGTAAGATTATTAAATTCTCTGGCTAATTGGCTGACTGTTGCTTTAATCTGTTTGAAGTTACTAATGAATAAATTTAAATAGTTTGTTTTGAGATATTAAACCAAAACTCAATTTCAGCAATTAGATAAATGATATCTAAGAGGAAACCTGTGAGTCCTGTGGTTGAATTGTTTCAATTGTCCCACATTGAATCTAGTTGTAAGGAAATTTTTTGATTATGCTGCTGACAAAGAATAAGAAGCTCTGGATTTTCAGCATCACATAAGCTTTCTGTTTAGCTTTATTTTGCCTAAATAAAATGAATTAATGCTTAGTCTTGTTTGCTGAATAATCTTTTATTGTTGTTACAGTTAACGAAGCAATGAGCAAGAGGGCAATTCACAAGGCCTTCTATGAATCTGCAGCACTCATTGGTGCTAGTGTCCTGCAAGTTTACCTGCTCCGCCGCCTCTTTGAACGGAAGCTTGGAATGTCCAGAGTTTAACTTAAGCAGTACTGATGCGGAATAGTTTTAGCATTATTATTCAAAATTTTCCAATATCAGACTTTTATTTCTTTCCTGATTGCTTAGGGCGAAAGGTCATGTATAGAATCAGAAACCATCCATTTAGCAACCTTTGCTCCTTACATAATTGAATTATAAAGGAATAGTTTTCTCAAAATGGTTTTCTTTTGTTGCTGTATTGCGTAATCCTGGCCTTGAGTGGCATCATCTAGCCGCTAAGTGCCCTTCATTTCGGGTCATTTGCAAACTTGCCTTCATTTTTTTTTTTTTTTAACAAGATAGGAAATAAACCCATAGTCTCAATGGGTGGAGGTGATGAACTTCATGTACACGGCCATACAAGACTAATGCTGGATCTTTCACCATAAGATTCTTGACATTATAAATTCTATTATGCTGCAAATAAATAAAAACTAAAAAGGAGACTAATAAAAATGACACAGATCAATAAGATCCTTGACATTACAAATCCTATCCTATTAAGCTGCCAATAAATAAAAAGTACAAAGGAGACTAATAAAAACGACGGAGGCTAGTAGAATCCAACAACTTGCATTAGAGATTTGAAAATTTGCCTGCTAAGATACTTTGATTCGTTTGGGGTTCCGAGCAGATACACATGAGAGTGTATTCATTTCGGTATTTCCATTATATCATTTTCATGCTTTCCGAGATTATGATTACGACCAGATTCAGAATTCATTTTCCCCGTTATATGATAATATGTAGCTTTGAAGCAAATGAAAGGAGCTTGTCCCTATTGTATAATCTGACCAATACATCGGAGTCTATTTCTTTACAACTGAATTACCAACAAATATATAAATTCCCTCAATATATTAGTTCAACAGAGTTTCTTATTTATTTTCCATCACCATTCCCCCGGTTGATGTGCCAGAATTGTGAAAAAGAAATCAGAAAATATGTATATTTCACAAACAAAACCCATTTACCAATACAACAGGAAGGAACAAACCGTCACAAAAGCTCTACAACTCATAACATAATAAGAACGAAAAACAGATCAGTGCATCTGGATAAATACAATAATTGTGTATTTGCATTTTTTTCCCCCACCACTCAAGTCTTACAATACAATAAATTCCAGCAGATTTCATCATCACTCTACAGCTTCTATCTTCTTCAGTAAATATATAGTGGGGCCACTTACAGATGAAATTACTACATTGAAGCGCTTATGTGGGAGGGACATTGTCAAGATTCTGTAGTTGGACTCTGAAAGCAGCAAAACCATTTTTTCTGAAAAATAAATGCATAATTCATGTCAGAAAGGAACTGTAAATATAACACCCTTAAATTTCTGGATGCAAGAGCTGATAGCCCACTGTTCAATCTGATGAGATGTTAACATTCTAATGATTCCTAAAGCTCATTTTCAGCCATCTGGACTGCCTTCAGTATAAGACCACACACTACAATGAATAATCATTTCATTTATTCAGACCATCAAAACACAGGTCTTCTTCTCGGAGCTCGTGTATTTTTCATAATTATCTTGATTCCTCTATAGCTAATCCAAAATCTTGATTGAATTTTATGCCCTCAACAGGATAATGAAAATAAGCAACTACAACAATTGTAAGAATCAACATGGAGAAAATTGATGCATGAGTAGCAAGCTAGCCCAAATTATTACAGAATTAATCTGTTGCTCTTAAATTATGAATGTACGTGCAAGTATACTAGTCTTAGGAGTTCTTGAATTTTGAAAAGAGGATGACCATATAATTTAGTGAATAAAAAAGAACTTACTGCCTGAGGCTTGCTAGGATCCACGCCAGGTTTAACATGAGTATCAACCTTTCCGGGTGACTCAGTTCCACCAGTCTTTTTCTCATCTCTAGCCTTGTTAAATATCACAGTAAATCCCTCAGCTGAAGCAGGATCATTTACGTCCCATTCACCAAATTTTGGCAACGGCCGTCCTGTATCCTATTTCGGAAGAAAAACAAGTAAAGAGTTATGACCAAGATTCTTGAGGCTCTATAAGGCCAGGTGCAGGAATATGCTAGCTGCAGTATGTTCTGCTGTTAATTCACCTATAGCAAAATCCAAAATATGAGCTTTAGAGGCTCAATACCGTCTCTAAAATCCATGAATGTACCTCAAGAATAGAAGAAATTATTAACCCAGAGACAGAGAAATAACATAAAAAAACATAGTTCTAAAACAGAGAATGCTTAACAGGAAGAAAAGCATAAAGAAATGCAAATAATCAAGCAGTAATCATCAGTAGAGGCAAGAGCTAATGTGTAAAGAAATGCATGTTATAAAACATATCACTGCAAGCATTGAAGTTTTACAGCTTAAGAACCATAGACCTGCCCTATAGAATGCAAACAGCAAAATCATACCCTATACAGCATCAGATGCTTATACTTATCATCTTAAAAAATACCATTGAGTTCCTTCTTAGATAGACCCAAAGATTAAAAGGAATTCACGGATGGCATGTCACAAGTGAAAGAACTAAACATACGAATTATAACTTCACAAGTTTTGATCATACGCTGAAAAACTTAAACCTGATTCCACTTTCCTAATATTTAATACATACTTCCTTCTGTTATTTACACTTATTTTCCTGTGAAACTTTCTTCTAAAGCATGAACTTTCATGATTCCTACTAACATCAAGTAAACCTTTTAGATTCTACATGTTCCGTTAAATAAACTTTCAGCTTCTTATCTATAAAAAAAACAAAAAAGTTTGCTTAATAAAGCCACTAGCAAACATAAATGAAGAACTCAAATGCAACTGCTCGCCAATTTATCCATTTCCCCCCATGCTGTTTCTAAACAAAATTCATCCCACTAGCTACCTCAATTTAACCCAAAAAAGGGGGAAATAAGATCAAGTAGGCTTTAAATCAATCCAATGAGTCCATTCAATAAAACATCTGCGAGAGAGAAATAAAATTAGTTTCACATAAATTGATCAAATTACGTCTACTCCAGACACAACACAACCAAAGATCAAATCCCCATAATTCGAAACCTAAAAATCAAACCCATTATCTGGAATAAGTAATACGAATTAGAGCTCCGAAAATATAAACGAAATCAATCAAAAGTTAAACCCCAAAGAGCAAAACAAACATTCTAAATTTTTTTTTAAAGACTTAATGCCCACAAATATACTGATACACACACACACACAAATATATATATATATATATATATATATATATATATAGAGAGAGAGAGAGAGAGAACATACCGACATGAATTCTTGAGAGAGAGGTCTTTCTGGGCAAAAGGAAATGACTGACTAATCAGGGGGAGGGGGAGAGAGAGAGAGAGGAGAGGGGGGGGAGGGGGGGGGGGAGTGTTTGTTTTTAGACTTAAGAGAAATAGTGAATTGGACTGGAAATGGGCCTGATTGTATCTGAACTTAGTTAAACGGGGTTTTTATTTTCAAGGGCGACGGAAAGGTCAAACGCCGCCGTTTGTACGTCGTCAGCAATGACGTGACAATAGCGGTATGTTTAATAGAACGTAGGGGTGAACTGGCAAACGGCGCAATTGGGAGGAAGATGTTGGGCTACATAGAGGCATTGAAACAATTGATTTGCTGGCACTGTTTATGAATTGTTTTTAATTTTTTTCTAAGAATGGACTGCTTTGTATAAAGAAAAAAAATCATCAAAATTTTATATTATATAATTCTATTAGTTTTAGTTATAAAAACAATTTTAAAAAAATCAATTTTTTATTTTTTATTCATCACTAATATAGTGAAACTGTAGAAGCATAATGTTACTTCACTGTTATTTAATCTCTTTAAAAAATATATACGCAGTAGTACATATTATTCATATATTTTATTTTGTTCATAAACAATATAAATTTTATCTCTTTACATATTTTAATCTTCAAAATAAATAATTAGATTCCAATTTTATTTGTTAACAAGTAATAAAATAATGTAATTAATTAATTGGCCAAAATTTCTCTGTCCACACTATCATTTTCCAAAATCCAACTCATTATTTTTCCAAATAAAAAAAAAGATTTATTAGTGTTGTATATATTTGAATATTCTTACTCAATATCATCACATCATGATAAATCGAAAAGTCGAAATAATTACAATTTCTGGGTATTTTCTAGCTCTTTTCAATTCATGATTTTTTTTTTCTTTAATTTGGCATAGTACTTTCTAATTTCTATCTTCCTGTTCTGTTTGTATTCTTTTGAATGAGAAACACTTTCATTGACTTTTAAAATTGTCATTTTCTGCAGGAACCGACTTTTCCAGCAAGAATATCTAAAACAAGATACAAAAATATTTAAAAATAATTTGGAATCTACATTTATGAAAAGTTAAATAGGGTATACTTAGGGATGCTTGAAGTAATGAAGAAATCATTTAATTAAAGAGGTTTAAGCGAAGTAGGAGATTTAACTATAAAAAAAAAATTATAGGCAAAAAAGGACAAAATAAAGGCAAGATAATATGAGTAACATCACGGCGCGGTGTACCCAAATCCAAAAATGCAACTCTATTCTCGTCCCATTCTTTAATGATTTTTTGTTGTTGTCGTCGTCTCCGCACCATACAGGAGCGTTAATCTCCAATCTCTAATTTTATTTTAAGATTAAATTTTTTTGTTTTTATTAATGAATTAATTATATAATTTTTTAAATAAAAAATATTTTTATTTTTAAATAAATATTATATTTTTATTTTATTATTTTTCAGAAATTAATTATGTTAAAAATATAAATAAGTATTATATATTGGACAGGCAGATACATATTGTTTCTGTCTCCTCCCGTCACAGAACACTTGTACAAGGTCGGTCATTTTGGCATTAGATTGAACAATAGCTGGATAACCCACAAAATAAATAAAGAGCCAACTCAACCAAGTTGAGATCTATAGGATTTGTAAGTCATGTTTGTTGCCTAAATTTATCATAAATAAATCCACATCGTTGAATTTATTAATAGGGTGATTGAACGTTAAACAGAATCCTAATATTATAGTTGTGGCCTAAGAGATTCTTGCCACCAGCTAATTGAACTGTTTAAAATTGAGGAAATAAAAAGAACTTTTAATATATATAAAAGAACTTAAAAAAAAGTAAGAAAAATTCAAGAAATCAATTGTCTCTAATAAAAGTACATGCAATGGAAACAAAATAAATGTTTAACAACCAAATAGAAAAAAAAAAATCAGGGACCTCAATATGCTTTATATCAAGTTCCATCAGATTTTTCATGTTACAGGATTTTATATTTTTAAATATACTTTGAACAGCCTAAAAATATCCCCTAACAAAAATTAATCCGAACCAACTCAAATTAACCATAATTTTGGTTCAATTCGGTCAGGCAATACTACATTTGAATCAAATAATTTTTTAAAAAAAATTGTCCATTCTGCCTTCAACTGAGCAAGTAAATATAACCTCCCAAAACCCACTTTAATCGACCGACCAATCAGAGTAAACTGAACAGAACTTCTTGTGTTGGTTCGGTTGGACCGTTTTGATTCTGTTCAAACCTAGCCATGACAAATTTTTTTTTTATCTTATTAACTAATTTCTCCTTAAATCTAAGCACAATATCATTTGTTTCCATAGAGAGGTAATGTTTTATTTTAATATTTTAGTTTGATTGTGAGGAATAGCTGATAGTTATTGTTGCACAGATTGTGGGGCTGGCGCACTCATGGAAATTTCCGAAGTGGTAATAGCAATCTTAAAATTTATTGACCTCAATCATAGCAAATGCTGGATTTTGTCTGCCATGTCAACAACAATGCATTACAATATGTAAAAATGAGATGCTTGATTTATAAGGGTATACCATTACCATCAACAATTCCCGAGTCTTTTTTCTGCATACCTCCATATCTGCTTAAAATGGAAGAGCGAGATTAAGACACACCTTTTGATTTGGTCCCCTCAGTGACCACCTCTTATCTCTCTCATATCAGCAAACAGTTGCTTCCTGTACCTTCTTCATTGTGCTGCCATCGACAGGGTCATGTGGTTTTCCTGAAATCATGACAAAGGATTAAAGATTAAATATATTCTCTGAAATTTACGGCCATGGACAAAGATTAAATAAAAAGATCCTGATAAAAGAAAATTTTGAAACAATCATATAAGAGTCTCAAGCATGAATCACACCCACCATTTGGTAATCTCGCAGCCGTAGATCACCAAGATATGATTGTGGGCCACAAGACAGTGCTCATCAGCATATTTTCAGTCTAATTATTGTTGGATATGCAGCATGTGCAAGGCGACACCCACATATGGTGATTCAATCATAACCCCTCTCCTTCATTCTTTAGCCAGAACAATTGCAATTGCTTCATTAAGTGAAGGCAGCTCCTATTTTCCAAGGATTTGTACCCGTGCTGCATCAAATTCTAAATTCAAGCCAGCTAAAAAATCATATATCATGTCATTTTCAACAAACCTTTAAGGATTGCAACATCTTCACTACACCTCATCTGAATGCACTGATAATGGTCCATTTCTTGCCATAGACCCTTTAGAAAATTGGAATATTATGTGACAGAGTGGATTCCTTGCTTGGCATTTGAGATTTTTGTTTTAATTTCATAAATTTGAGCGGCATCATGAACCTTTGAATAAGTTTGTTTAACAAATGTCTTTGACTGTTTCAAGAAACATGCGAGCATCACTGATTTCAAGTAGCATAGAATTTCATAGCTAGGACATTACCATAGAGTCTTCCTCATCCCATGCATCAAATTTTGGATCTCCTGGTTTTGGACCAGTCACCAATAGGAGGCTTAACTTCCCCTTTCCTTTGAGAAAATTACGAACTAATTGAGACCATTTCAAATAGTTCTCGTTCGACCAGTAAGCTGCTTGGATATTTTGCATTTCCCTTGTCGAATTTTGAATGTTTTTATCTATTGCAAATCCAAAGCCCATCTACCTATGCTATTAGAATAAAGTTCATAAAAACCTAGGTCTCTTTTGTGCTTGTTTGTTTGAGGAAACCTTGGAAGAGGACTGCCTCACCTTAACAACCATTTTAGAGCGGCCTTCTCTTCTCACTGCTGACACAAGGAGGAGCGCCACCTGAAGTTGAGTCGGACCTTTAAATCCGGTTGTTGAAAAGCACGTGCATATTTCTCATGGGCATTTTTTGTTCCAGTTCTTCATGCGCTAATGCGTGGAGGTGCCTCTCATGTCGGAATCAATTCTGGTCTTCTTTTCTGGTGTTACCTAACCCTATAGGAAATTCTTCTAGGCTTCGTGGTGAAAAGCAGAATCTTTTGGAGATGGTTTAATCATCGTTGATATTCTGTCAGTTTCCTGTTCTCTGCAATTTTGTTCGTCTTTTCTGTTCTACTGGAATCTTGCTGCCATTGTTATTTTTTATCCCTATTTTTTGCATACTTCAGTGTATTACGTGGATATCTTATAATTTTCATAATTAAACTATGACTGACAATAATAAAAAGGTAGTTGTATTTTCCACAATATCTAAGCATTCTCTTTATTTCTAGTCAGTGGCACCGATACAAACACCTATTATAGAAAAAATGAAATATTAGTAGAAATGATGGATTTTGAAACTGTTAAAGACTATGTTAAACATTATGTAGCACAAACATGGATAATATACAAACACTGAAAAACGATATTTCTAAAAAGAATAGAACATAAACATGTAGGGAAAACATGTAAATATTAAAAATATAGAGACAAATTTAAAAATAATTAAATTCAATATATATAATTACAACTTTTTTTTATATAAAATTAAACAAAAATGACAAACAATATCTAAACATGATGATGCTCCAGAATCTTAAAATGATTAAACTATTCTTAATTAAAGTTGAATTGCAACTTATATAAAGAGGCAAAAAGTCAGTCTTAGGATTATTTTATTCAGAACAAATTATAGAAAACTCCTTTGAGCTTTTAACAAATTATAGTAAAAAATAAATTTTTAAAAAACTAATAGTTTACCCCCATGTCATTTGTGATAATATTTATTCATTTGATATTATATGAATTTCAAACATTGTAATGCAATATATCACATGATTTCTACTCGTTACCAACGATTGTAATTTCAAAGCAACCATTACATTTAATTTATAGTCTTCCTAATTATTATCTTAAACAACATTTTTATTAAAGGATATGAGGGTAAACTATATAGATTTTTGAAAGTTTGTTTTTTGTTATAATTTGTTAAATCTTAGGGGGATTTTTTGTAATTTGTTCTTTCATTTAATACCTTTTTTACATATTCCTAACAAGCTGACACTTAACTCTTCTTATCTATAAATTTCTTTCTTTCTTTATTTATTTATTAAATCAATTACTTATGAATTAGGCACCACCTCATCACTTTCACTAAATGTTTCTCCCTCCTTTCTCTTATTCATGAACGACACATTCTTTTTCCTCTTCTCTCCCCTATTCTCTCCCCATTTAATCTCAATTTTCTCTATCAAATCCTAATTCCTCTCTCCTTTCATCCTCCATTAAACCTTACATTATCATTGTAAATCATTTTCTTTTTGTTCTTTATAAAATTTCATCTTCAATAAAGTCGTTGCTTATATGCATGATTTTCCTATTTGAAACTTCTCCAGTATCACTCTAGACATGTCATATAGAACATATGTTTAGCCTTCAGTGTAGAAAGAACAGTTGTCTATAAATCGGTGAACACCACCGCGTCACCTTGCCATCAACTGTCCTCATCAACCCTGGCCCCCAGAAGAGGCAACGAGCAAGGATCAGCTTTTGAAACTTTGTCAGCCCATGGTATTAATGTGAACACCAAGAGCAGAGGTGAGAAAATGAAGAGAGAGAGGGAGGCAAGAAAGTATGGGCCAGAGAGGGAAACACGTTTCTAACTTAAGAAACACATTCCTAATTTTATGAAAATTATGACAAGCACCCTAAGACGTATTGTGTCCAAATCTATGAGTGTTAGTGTCGGTGACGAAAACGTGTCATTTCCATGCATCGTAGGTTAAACATTATTCTTATTGGCCCTTGTTAATCATATATCCTGCATCGCCTATTCAAAAAGTTGAGGGTCTCTCATAACCTATTAATCCTCTCTAACCTCTTGGTTCCTAATACGTTAAATCATCAAAGAAAAACACAAGAAAAAAAAGCATATGCAGCAAATAAGAGAAAGCACTTACATAGCTTGTGAACTCATGCTAGTATCACCAAAACCCTCAAAACATAAGAACTTCGTGTTTTTCATCTGTTCAATGCTTCCGCTCCAAATATCAAGAATATCATATGTAAAACCTTTCCAGCATAAAGGAACAGTTGTGTGCCTAGAGTCTGAAAGGCACAAAAAAAATCAAATGATTATAAATAAGAAACATGAAACACAAGAACAAAAAGAGAAAGAAATTGACTAGGAGAGGAGTTAAACACCTGAATAAAAATTATACAACTAATGGTGTAATGGAAGTCGAACTCAAACTCCTCTGCCCTTCATAGAATGTATCAGATTTGCTCCCACGTTACTCTGCTACCCCGTTAGATATGGACATCATCTACTGTTTTACTTCAAGGACTTCAGCTTACCCATGGCAATTATCAATTGCTGTTGGATGCTTCCACTCCAATGCTCAAATATCACTCCCCTTTCTTGCAAATCCTTCAAAAGTACTTCACCTTTAGCAAAACTAATATCATTTTTCAAAATGGCATTGATAAGAGTGCAATATGTTGTTGTATTGGGCCATAGGTCCCTTTGTTTCATCTCTTTGTACAGTTCAAACGCTGATGCCACATCACCATCAGCACAAAGTCCTGAAATCAGAACATTATATGCAACAACATCAAGTTTCAGACCACAAAGCTCCATTATATCCCTCAACTTCAAAGCTTCTGAGACGTTACTATTCCTGCAGAACATGTGCATTAGAGTTGTAAAAGTAGCAAGAGTTGGAATGAGGCTCTTCCGAAGCATGAAATCAAGAACCAGCTTTGCTTCTTCAACCTTCCCACACTTGGCAAGCCCTCTTACTAGAGCACTCTTAGCAACATCTGGAGGACTCACACCCAGAGCTTCCATTTCATCTTTTAGCTTGAATGCTCCTTGTATATTCCCCAGTCTACACATACAATTGATTGAAGTAATATATTTTGTGAAATCAGGAATTAAACCCCTCCCCAACATTTCATGAAATAGAAGATGAGATTCTTGGACAGCAGAAACTCTGTTGAGTCCATTGATGATGGAGCTGTAGGTGTTTACATCAGGACAAAATTTTAATAAGCTCATAATATTTAACACATCAAAGGTTTTTCCCATCTCACCTATTTCACAAAATTTTGAAATTAGCATGTTAAATGTGCACTGATCAATTATAAAACCTTCCACTATCATTGCCTTCAACATTTTAAGGCCGATATCCAACATAGCAGACCTACAAAGTCCAAGAATGAGAGAATGGCAAGTCAATTTGTCAGGCAAGGTACCCATCTTCAGCATGAAATTATATACATTAGAGCATTTTGACAAATCTTTTTTCTTTGCATATCCATGTAAGAGGATATTAAATGTAACCAAAGTAGGGGTTGCCATACTATCACTCCACATCATTGTGAAGAGATCCCCCACCTTTTCCATTCTTCCCATCCTTGAGTATCCATCTATAGTAGCATTAATTGAAATAGTATCAGGGCGTAGACCATTTTTCTCCATTTCCTCATAAAAATATACAGCAGGCCTTGACAGACCCAACTTGAAAAGGCCATCAACAAAACTGGTGTATATGACATTATTTGGGGACAAAGATCCTTTTTCCAGCAGTTTTCCCAAAAAAAGAAGAGCACAAACCATTTTGCCCCTCCTACTTAAACCAGCTAGAATAATGGAATATGTATAACTATCTGGCAGAATGTTATGCTGGACCATTTCATCAACAAGGGCCACTCCATCTGACAACCTTCCCAATTTACATGTCTCTGCAAGTAGTGTGTTATAGGTAACAGTATCAACAGCAGAAGGAATGTAGTGGAGTCTGTCCAATAATTTCTTTGCCTCCCCTAAATTTCCACCTTTGCATAATCCTTTAAGCAGACCGGTATATGATAAATAACTTGGACACTGACCTCCTTTGATCATCTCATCAAACATAGAGAAAGCTTTTAAGCCATCTCCCAAACTCCCATAAGCATTTACCATACAATCAAATGTAACAGAGTTGGGCATTATGTGTATTCTACTCAAGTGACTCAAGAAATGCTCTGCCTCTTCAACCTTTCCATTTCTACAAAGAGATGATACTAACACATTATATATGAAATAGTTTGCACCATAGCCAATGCGGCTCATTGCTGCATAGACCTTGAATGCTTCCATAGTATTCCCCATTTTGCAATAATTGTAGATTAAAGTAGCATGGACAATACTGTTTGGGGAATGTCCAGCTTTGTAAATTTTACATATTAATTCCTTTGCATTTTTAAACTTCCCCATTCTGCAAAATCCATTTATGAGAGCTGAGAACGTTATAACATCAGGGTTTACACCATCCTTGAACATCCCATCAAGCAACTGCAAAGATTCATCAAGTAATCCACTTTTGGATAAACCATCAATTATTGTTGTGTATGCTACGCAATCAATAACCATGCCATTCCTCCTCATTCTCTCAATAAGGCTTCTGGCCAATTCAAACTTGGCATGCCTGCACAAACCATTTAAAAGGGCACCATAACTGACTTCATTAGGCCCTAATCCTATTGCTTCCATCATATCCAAAAGATTTAAAGCTTGTTCAAACTTGCCACTGTCACAATGTCCAATAATCAGAGCATTGTAAGTAACATGGTTTGGCAAAAGATTAAGCACAGACATCTCATCCAAAATCCGGGTAGCAACCCCAATCTTTCCCTCCTTCACAAATCCATTAATTATAGTATTGTACGTGACTTCATTGGGAGATATCATTCTTTTCCTCATCTTTTTCAAGAGTAAATAGCCTTTTGCACTCCTGTTGTTTCTGCATAAATCATCAATAAGCATATTATATGTGCATACATCCGCTTCAATTCCCTTAGACCCCATTTGGTCAATCAATTGGAAAGCTGCCTTATACCTTCTCCTCTTACAATACCAATTGAGGATAGTATTATAAGTAACTACAGTTGGCGCATAACCACTCTCTTCCATCTTCCTTAAGAGATAACCAGCTTTCTTTAGCTTCCCCTCCACACACAAAATATTGATTATTATATTTAAAGTAGCAACATTAGGACAAATCTTCCTAGCAAGCATTTCCTTAAAAAATAACCAGATAGTCCCAACTCTCCTGTTTTTCACCATTGAACCCAGCACCATGTTACAAGTACAAACAGAAGGGTTAAAACCTCGAACACCCATCAGATAAAAAATCTCCAAAGCTTCACTAACCATTCCTTCTCTCAAATAAACCCTTATCAAGAGGTCAAATACAGAAGGGTTTGAATTGCACAACGGGTATGTGTTCATTAATGCACTAAAAACAGACTTTGGGCCAATATCTATTTGGGAGAGATGTTCTAAAATTACTTTAGCATGCTCATACATTCTGGCTCTAACAAGTATATGAGTAGTTATGGAGAACATGTGAATGAAGTGACTGAATTCCAAACCAGGTTGCTGAATGATCCACTTGAGGAATTTCAGAGCTAACCTCCCATGGACAGGCCTCAATGAAGCTAGTCCATATTCCATGTAGTTTAGTGACTGCCACCGGTCTATGGTGAGCATTGTGTATATGCTTTTATCCATGTCACCTGCTGCTCCAAAATTCAAACTTACACTGAGCAAGCACTGGCATATTGTTCATGTATACATGTATTTTATGTACGAGAAATAATTGAATGCATGAAATCTATAATATTTATAAAAATATGCAGTTACAGATACAGAAGGAAGAGGGGATACCTGGGGTTGGTGTATTGGTAAATGCTGGATTTTTATGCCCATTTCTCAATCCTTGTTTGGAATAATCAGAGAAGCCCATGTGAGAAAAAGTTCTAATTTTTGACAAACGATAGGGGAACCAGGTATTTTTGCATGTTGAGGAAGTTAAAAAGGAGTACATCATCCTGCTGGTAAAGCTATAGGTGAAGAATGATGGCGCACAGTGAAGAAGTTTGAGGCTTTAGAAACCAAAACCTACCAGCATAGAACTGAATCTTATTGTCAAATTTTCTGTCCACTTTAGCTGCAGAATCTGGTCTTCGGAAGAAAAATTAGAAGAGCAGAATGTATGCAAAATCATGAATCTAAGACATATAATGAATCATATATGCATGAATTATGCCACTTTAGCAAAAGCTTGTGAATGTTAATTTTGAATTTCATTCAAGGAAACTATAATATAATAATCCAAACAGTAGGTGCGAGTTAATGCTGTAATGCATACAAAAATTAAATTACCTTGTAATTCAACTGTTTTACATAATGCTTTCTGATATCTTTGATTCCTGTTATAAGCTTTACCAATAATCAAATACCATATATGCTACATCAAAGCTAGATTGATTGGTGCCACAGTGAAGGAGGTGAAATGAACAGTAAATCACCTGAAGAGTGAACCAGCTAAAGCAAGTTGCTGCAGCCTGCAAAGGTGTAGCAGAGTTCATTAGCAATGAGCAGATTCATTTAGAGTGAACATGGAGCTTCTCCTTATGAAGAAAGAAAAATAAACCGCAACAAAGTTCTTCCAACCATAAACCCAAAAAAAAAAAAAGAATCAGTGTGGAAATCATAGGTGTTCAAAGAAAAGGAAAAAAAGTCCAAGTGACAGTTTTGTTCTACTCATTTATGCAAATATACAATGTCTAGATGAAACGTAATTTTTTCCTATAAGAATTAACCTAATAACCCATGAATATTACAAATTTTAGAGAGACAAACACCATCTGACAGGCATTAAATGAGGTTCTACTTTTCCTGTGACGATGGCATGTGACAGGAATAATCACCGGGATGTGCCGAAAAGTATATCTTCAGCTGGGGAAAATGAACAATGAGATACAGTGGTGAATAATCAGTATTTTTAAAATTAGACTGGACAAGGAACCAAATCTATGACTGGGAGTTCAACTGGGTTGACTCAGTTCCATGATATTTACTTTTATAATTTATTACAAAAAAAGGAAATTCATGAAATATTGTAGGAAATAATAAATTAGAATGATAATGATAATAATAGTTAACACAAAGAACATATATAATTTGCCTAATAACATCAGCCAGTTGTCATCTTTTTATTATCTCAATTACTTCTGGCTATAGCCATAGGCCATAGAGAGACATAATAGGGAATAATTAACTTTAGGCAATTTGGGCTCCAAACACGTACCAGCAAAGCTTAATTAGTGAAGTCCTTCGTCCTTCAGTCTTGTTGCATGTTTAACAGCAATGGATTCACTTCCATCACGAAAGGAGAGGGAACCAAAGAAACAATAAGTAGAGAAAAACAATTTCATGCTACTATTAAACAGAACTTTCAACAAACACTTTATGTTCATTACACGAAGAATGGCTAGTGACAGTTTAAAAGTCAATCGATACTCTTTTCACAATCAAACAGTGCTTGAACAGAGGAAAAAAACTATCAATTACTCTCATACATATTAAGCATCCCAAAAACACTTACAACAATTATTTTTACACACAAGCATCCGTGCTCAAAATTCAAAGAGAATAAAGGTGGAGCAGGAATAGATATGGCTAAATCTTACTTGCTTATTATCACAAACAAACATAAAAACGAAATGAAAAGAATGATTAGAATAAAAATATAGGTAAAATGTACTTGCTTTTAAGTGAATTTCAATGTCGATGGTTGAGTTTGCTTATACTGTGCAAGAGAAGTTGAGAATTTTGTGAGATATGAATGGCGTTTTGGTGTACTGGAGAAGCTGCTGAATAAAGAAAGAGAAGGTCTCGAGGAGTTGATTGCGTGGCAAAGGCGGCAAGGACTGGGGAGGTGCTTGAAAATGCGAGGAGAGGACAAGCGAGACTGGAAGAACAATGAACCTGTTTCTGATTTTTTATTTATTTAGTGACAAATGCAACAAATAATATCAAATTATAAAAATATATAGTTAACTACATATTTAATTAAAATTCAATGCATCCAAATATTGTATTATTAGTGGATAAGCATTAGAAGATTATTTCTCTCTCAGTTATGGTCAGCCAACCTTATAAAAAATCTGTTCATTTTTTAGTTATTTCGCAAATTTCCCTTTAGTCTCTCAATTTTGAATTTTTTTTTATTAATATTATTTTTTAAAAGTTGATAGATATTAAATTTGGTTGCAAACTTTTTTTTATCAAATATATTTTTAAAGGGGAGAGACTCCAAATTGTAAGAATTATGCCTCTCTTTTTTCTTAAAATAGGTATTTTCAATTAAAAAAATTTAAATCACTTGAATCAAAAGGCAATCGAAATTATTATTTTTTTTTAAATATATACTTATTTTTCTTTTCGATGAGTTTCTTTTATTTTTTACTACAAATTTCTACTTTCAGGATAAGACTATTTAAAACATTTGGAATAATTTAAATTTGGTGGAGATCAGCGATATTTTCTTGAAGGCTTACACTGCGTAGTTTTATTTCTGGGGCAATTTTGAAAATTTACTTTTAAAAAAAACAGTAAAAATAAACCCAGCTTTATGCAAATTAACAGGTAGTTGTTTTTGGGGATGTTCATAATTATTAGCAAACCAATAATATCCGTTTTTAAAACAATTCAATTTTTATTTTATTAAACCAAGCAATACTCAATACTATTTGATTTGGATTATCAGTTTGAATTTAATTTGGATAATTGATTTGATAAATAAATGAAAGAAAGAAAAAAATTAATATTATAAAAATTAACTTAAAATTATAATCAAAATAACAATATAAAAATTATTCAAAATTGTAATTTATAAATTAGTAAAAAAAAAAAAAATCAATCACGATATGTAACCTGTGATTTGTCTATTTAGGTCAAGGATTTTGAACTTACAATAGTGCCTTTTTTTTTTTGGAAAATAAAAAAAGTAATCGAGCCGAAAATGAAAGGTTTAGCAACCGCTTGAAAAAGACAGTATCAGAAACTGACTAATCATCAAAAAGGGAATTCTCCATCAGAAATATTAAAGAATAATAGTAAAGATAAACCTAATATATAAACATCGAAATGATATATATTTGCCTATTAACTTTTTGTAGGATGTGCAAAGATTTAAGATAACATGGCAAGAAACCCGAAAAATGATATACATTTTCCAACCTAAGCTGCTACACAGCTTTGCTTTGCTTGCTCTCCCTCCTCATAGCAGCAATGCCTCATAGTCCAATTCTGACAGGGATGAACTGTTGCCTTTCACTGTATTATTCTAATTCCTATCCACCAGAATCAATCCCCTATCTGGATGGAATTCAACAAGAAATCAGTTATCGAAAGCTAGTAGTAACAATCAATTAATAAATCAAACACCATTGGATAAAATCAAGAACTCAAATCTAAAATCAGGGAACTTACATGTACATAAAATCTTAAGGCAAAATGTTGGAATTTCCAGCCAACAGCATCATATATTTAATTCAATGGCTAACCAAATCCAAAACCTTCACTGGCTTCATGTATAGCAAGCAGCAAACGTTCTTGAAGTTGTTCTTTAGAAGTATACTCCGGAAGGTCAAGTTGGTTAAAGCTGAAAAAAACAAAAAAAAATATCCAAAAAGAATTTCCAATATTAGAAGCATATTTTGCGCTTTCCAATACCACACTCTTTAGAAAAGAAGACTATAGAACTTGAATTAGGACTTGTATCAATTATTCTATGAACCAACCATGTGTGAGCTGAGGGTAACCGTTCAGGAGCTCCATATGCCTTGTGAATTTGAAACCGTTGAGGTCCGGATATACCTTGCAATGCCTTAAAACCCTCCAATGGAACCTGAAACCCAATATAGAAAGATTGAATGTTCAAACCTAATCCAATAGAATTTTTTTTTTAAAAAAAAAATCAAATCCAATAGAAGTTATTAAGCAGGAAACATAATGAAATTTGCAAGCAGTTGTCAAGTTGCAAGGCATGCAGCAGTTCAACAAATAACCTTTGATGTTCCAGTAACAAATTGCAGAAGTCTGGCCATGTCTTCCTTATTAAAACCTTTAACAACCTCCCAAAACCATTGAACAACACTAGATGCTGAAGTATAGCCAGTATACTCAGTATTGGCTTTTAAATCATCCACTGCAAGGAGATTGATATCAATCAGATACTTGTAAAGAAACGAAACTACCCACAAATGTAAAACAAGAACACAAGGATGCTAACTTACAATCAATTTCAGGAAGTCCACTAATTAATAGTTCAAGCTCTTTATCATTAAAAATAGAAATAAGCTCCCGGGGAACCAATTCATTAAACCCCTCCAGGAAGGAATTGATTTGAGGACGAATAGCATTTGTCAGGATATGGTCAGCAACAAGGTCAACATACTCATGTTTTGTTTCTTCTGTAACCCTTATGTTTCTTCCTCCAGGTTTGAGCTCATAATCAGTAACCTTTTCCAAGCACAATAATTGCAAATTAAAAAAAAAGCTCGAGGACCAGGTAAAATTTAGGACCAAATATTTATACTTAGGAAAAAGACTGATATTATCTTAGAGACTTGTACAAATGCAAAAAAAAAAAAAAAAAGAAAAAAAAAATCAAAAGTTCCAACATAATTAAAATACCTCAGTTTTCTCGTAAAGGATGTGCTTCTCCTCATCAGCATCCATGCTGAATGTCAAGTCGGGTATATCACTGACATCATTCTGAAACAGATTATACATGGAAAGAGAGGAATGCGTCATTCCTTGGGAAAAAGAAAAAAAATTGGAAAAGATGTTTGTATAAATACAAGAAAAGTCTGAAGGCCGTAGCTTTCACTTACCTCAAGCATCCATTTCAAATTCTTGTAATAATCCGGATCAACAGCCTCTATATCATGGTATGTGACCTTTACACCAAGAATGTGCTTATAGAAAGACCGTGTAAAATAAACATCCAGAAGTTGCCCATCAAAGAGTGCTTTTGCAACCTACATAAATGACAATAGCATATAAACTTCAAGGGATCTGTGTAACGCACACGAGAGAGAGAGAGAGAGAGAGAGAGAGTATGCATGCACAGAGAGCTTAGACATCTCAAGTATTGGAGAATTACCACACGACCAACAAACTTGAAGTAAGAGAGGTGTTCTGTCTGGTAGACAGAATTCGGGTTTGGTTGGAATGTCGCATTACTCCCCACAGTAGTAAAAAGCAATGCACCCTTGTCAAAGATAACCCTCGAAAGCAGTTGATACCATTCTCTGGTCAAACCTCCAGCATCAATACCTTCCTCACCTTGGAACTGTACATTTAACCGTCCCTTCATATCTTGAGTAGGTCGCATTCTCAACTGATTGTACGAATCCTCCAAAACATATGCTCGTCGAACACTTATCCGCAGAGGACCAGAGAGGTGTTGTTCATGCTGTTGCCTTATTCTTGAACGGAAATATGCTCTCTTGTTGTCAAAATCAATCAATCTCGGTGATTTCAACAACACAGAAAGTGATTTCTCCAACAAACCAGGATTCTGTCTTATGAAAGTATTCAATAGCCGACGGTGCTTCTCAGCAAACTTGGCAAATGTGATAGCACCATCCACCTTTCTCTGAGAATCTGCAGTACATGCGGTGGTCAAGGAAGCGGAGCCCCCAGCAGACTCTTTGACTTCTCTTGCAGTTACATCAATATGATCTTGCTGCATGATAGAATTGTTCGCTTGTAGCTTTTCACATAAAACAAAGAATGCTTCAATAAAAGGAAGCAATCTCTGGGTTCCAGGAGGAAGAGGAGAGGAAAAAGTTCCCTGCCCATGCTCCCCCAAATTCAAATTTGGCATAGTTGGACTAAAAGAGCTTTGACCCAGCTGTGTCTCAGTAACACTAACGCATTCACTCAATTCTCGCCACAAAGGCTCAAGTGCAACATTTAAGTTCCACATGGCGGTTCGCTCCTCTTGTTCTCCATCAGCCTCCAGACCCACATTCTCACTATCATTGGATGAGGTGAGCGAGATCAGTGCCTGTAGCACACGAAGAATAGCAGCACCTGCCATGGATCCCGCACTGAGACCCAACATGTGTGTATTCCTCAGGGTGACAAGTTCAATGACAGCTGAATTGCTTAAACGATGAGCTAATTCTGAAAGTTCTGAAGCAAAGAACTTCCGATGGGATGCTGCAACTGAAGCCAATTTCTTCAGAACTTCTCCAGCTAGCATATAAACTTTATCTGACAGCCTGCATCAGTTAAAGTAAAATGTTAGTGATAATTGTCCACTAAATTGAATAAAACAGACAAAAAAAGTAAGAAAATTGGAGGAAAACAGGGAAGAAATATAAAGGAAGCCGAGGCAGATGAATGAATGGTGAATTGCTAATGACAATTAACAAACATGTAGTGCAAAAGCTAACAGTCAGCTGCAGAAAAAATATTCAGATATAAGAACCGTTGTTGAAATAGTACCCCTCACAACCAAGGAGGCCACACAGATTGCACAAAACAGGTAGTGGCAACTGCAGGAAAATAATGCATGGATCGATGCTCCTCTTCCCATCTGAAGTGGATAACTCAGCTTTGACAGACTTATCCTCTTGACTAGATTCTGTTATCAATGGAGGATCTTTTTGAACATCACCTGAAGCTTCACTGACAGTTTGCTTTTCAGCATTTGTGGTTGATAAGGCCCGGCACTCTATTTTTGAAGCAGCCGTGTAAATTACTACTTGAAGCAATCCCATAACCTGGATAGTAAAGAAAAGAAAAACATATACCAAAGAACATAGCAAGACTTTTGTCAAAAGCTCTGAGAGGTACACAAAAACAAAGGATTGCACAAGCAACCATGTGAACATAAATTAGATTATAAAAAGAAAAGGAGAATTTAAACCACTTCAATAGGAGATTGTTTATACCTGCTCAAGGTGAGCAGTGCTGCGCAAAAAAAGTGGTCGATTCAAGAGCTTCAAGAACAGTATCAGAGGAACATCATCTGCATTTACTAAAGGTTTTGAAGAAACATTTTCATCCTCAATTTTCTCCTTTCCCTTATCCATCTTAGTTTCCAAACATTTAGGACTTAAGTGCTCTGGAACAATTGAGGGATCCAAGTAGAACAACATATTTCCAATAGATGAATGATGTGTAGCCAAATATGTCAAAATCTCAAGAATTCGGTGCAAAACCAGAGGAGGAAGACCTGTAATGTAAGAAATACTAGATAAGTTGATTCAAAACATTAAATCACAAAAAATAATAGAGATTCTAAAAGACCAAAGAAATACCATCCAACAACTGTGATCGGCCATAAACGACGTTTGATTGACAGCCATAAAGCCTCTGGGAGTTAATTGTTGCCAATCCACTAACTGACCCTTCAGCCTCAGGTCTAATCATATCAAGTAAAAGACGCACTAAAGTTGCCCTCGTAACACTATGAGCACAAAGGTTTAACAGAAGTCTCTGAAGAAGGCCTTTTCCGAGGGGCTAGTCAAACAGAGAAGAATAATATTGAAGTTCGCTAAAAGTTATAATGATTGGGAAACATGTCATTGTAGTGCGAATTGAAAGATAGCAAACATTACAATGATTAGAAGACATGACATTGCAAAGCAAATTGGAAGATTCTAATTCCTCTAGTTACAGCTCATAACAAGCTTTCCCAGAAATATTAAAATGTCTCAATAATATTAAGCTCCACTCCAAAGATTTGGAATTCTCACATTGGAAGCTTTACTTGCCTAACATTAGAAGCAATGTACTTGTCATTTTGTTCAAAAGACAAGAACATGTTTACATGGTTTGATTTGTCTTTATCACCAAAGTCTAGTAAATGTAAGCAAAATGTGATAGTTTGTGCTTTTATTCTTTCTATTTGTTCACTCTTCCAAATATATCAACATGCATATATAACTATCAACCTCTTTCAAATAATTTTTGCCTATACTTGATGACTTTGTGACCAGTCCAGTCAGACCTAAGCCTAGGATAAGCATTTTTTTTTTCATATTTCAAGGTGCTAATGTGACAACTAGCTGCACCTTTTTCATGTAAGGGATTATATAAACATGACTTGCATTAAAATTAAAATGTTTAAAACAGAATGTCAACATTGGTGTGTCAGATCTAAAAATGAGAACACATATGCATAAATGCAAATCTAACTTTTCCAGCTTTAAGGATTACTTCCCAATGTAAGATAGTGCAGAAATCAGCAGTTACCTGTGCCAACCGTAGAAGGCGGATCAAAGCTTTTAAAGCATTGGCATCCAGAAGTGGCTTGCCTTCAATTTCCTTCACTTTCATGCTATCTGCAATAGCAGATGCTGCCCTTCGCCCAATGGTAACTCCAACACCCCTGTCCATCACTGTCTGTCTATCGAACCCCAAACCACTTCTGCGACTAGCCAGCCTGTGGCTGCTTCCGAACAGGCTACGAGCCTGATAATGACTCATTGCCCTATCTCGTAACATTTGTGCTTCAGCAAGCAAAGGAGAAGGTAATGCTGATAACACTGCTTCTGAAGAAGTCAAAAGTACCTGGAATAAAAGAAAGGGGTTATCATTGATCCATAAGAGACAAAAAGCAAAGATAAAAAGCGCAAACCTCTTCACGCAAATCAGCAGGGAAAGTAGCAATAATTGAAGCATTATCCATGTCAACAGGCTGTCCTTCAGCCTGCTGTGCAATCCTCTGTGCTCTCTGTTGTGCTAGAACTTCTGCTTGGATATCTGGAGGAAGGGCAGCCAAAAACTCAGGATCAATATCATTAACAGGAGGTGTAGCATAAGTTGGAGGTTGGACAGACTGAGCTTGCTGTGAAGCGAGGACTTCTGCCCGTAAATCTTCTGGCAATGCCTCCAAGAAGGTTGGATCTATTGCATTCGCACCTGAAGCCTCGTTATTTGCACTAGCTTGGTCAGCATTAGCTTCCTGAGAAACCACAGTTTCATGCCCAGACGGTAGCTCTTCCAGACCATACTCTGAAGCAGGAATGGATTGCTCAGGTTGATCTTCTTCAGCATCAGTACCATTCATATCAACATCAACATTTGCATGCTCCAGATTAGGTGTTACCAAACCAGAATCCATGAAAGCATTACTATTAGATTGACCATCTATTCTCCCAGAACCATCATAACCAACAGAATGAACAGGCACATCATGGAGATTTGCAGGCACTTCTGAAACCACTTCACATTGTGGAGCAGGATGATAATCTGCAGATGAGTTGACCGGCTCCGGTGTTGTCACTACTTGATCACCTGCAATACCATTGCCTTCCCCAATTTCCATATTATCTTGACCATTTGGTGCACTGGTCAAAGAAATTGTTTGAACTAACATGGGCTCATGCCCTTGTAGGCATTCACCTGCATCTTCAACCAAAGATAAGGGATTGTTTTGCTCTTGGCAAGAAACAGTTTCAACTATAGGAGCAAGTTCATGTGTCACTTCATTACCATTTTCTTGTTGCTGAATTTCTGTTTGCTGACTGCTGGTGTTATCACCTTCCAACACTACCTGACCATCATTGGACAGAGGGTCATTAGATGGTTGACTTTCTAGTAGTCCTGAATGGTGGGACTGCCTTTCAATAAGATCACTTGCTGGAGCAAGACTACGTAGACCAGAAAGGAACTGCTCCTCCACAGCTTGTGCAATCACAGCAGCCTGGGTACTTGCCTGAGGCTGACCATCATCAGTCCACCGACCATCACTTGGACCTCGTCTTCCTTGTATTTGCATGGAGTCCATACCTACAGAATAATCAGTCAACGGTGGAGGTGCAGCACTACCCAAACGATCACCAAGGAGACTACTGGGTACATGATCATATGGAATAACAGGAGCATCAAACATGTAAAAGTGAGCTACATCAAAGCTCCCAGATGAGAGAGCTTCTAAATCTCTAGTTGAATGTCCACCTGATGACCACATAGAAACTAAATCACCTGATTGTGATGGCCTTAAGAGTAGAGGATGCTGAAATCCATTTACTTCTGTAACCGACCGCTCAAAGGAGGACCTACCACTCTGTCGCCGACGCTCAAAACCCAAAGGCCTGCGAAGACCAAAAAGGTCATCCACATTGACCCCTTCAAAAGGCTCAGCTGCAACATCAATTAGACTGCTTGCACCTCCAGGTTGGCCTAGTACCTGCAAATGATCTAGCCCATCAAGAGCTTCCCTCCACCTTACTTCTATCACACGATGCTCATGAAAATCATCATCTTCATCAATCATGTCATCATTGAAGTCATCCCCCAGACCAGTATCTTCATGGTCTTCCACATCAGTATCTGCTAGAGACATCATGCCAGCTCCGTCTTCAGCAATGTCCTCATCCTCATCCTCTCCATCATCATCATCCTCATCCTCCTCACCCTCATCTCCCATGTCATCATCCTCATCACCCATATCATCATCTGCCCTGTTCTCAACCCGAAATGTCATATCAATTTGATCAGTGTTGTGTAACACACTACCTTCCATCTCTTCCCGCATGAAATCCATCCCAATCTCCATAGGCGGGTTGGCAGCCATTGTCTCTTCCACTTCTATCCTCATTTCTTGCTGAGCAGACAGATTTGGTTGTGCATCATGATTACCCTCAATCTGAGAGGGAACTTGGCATTGTTGTTCTTCAGTCTGCTCAGCATTCGGCACATCTGCAGTATCACTGCCATTCTGAGTATGCTCTACTGTTCCAGCAGCTGATGCAGTTGTTTGATCATCTTGTCTCCCATTTGATCCAATAGTTTTCTTCTTGTTCAAACCCTCAGATTTGAGAACTTGCTCACTGGCATTAGCAGCTCTAGTAAGGCTTTCCAAAGCCTTAAGCAGAAGATTAACAATTTTGGGAGCATCAGGATGGTCCAAATCAATAACTTGGAGAATACCTGTTAGACACTGTACCATTCCCCCATCTATCATGCTTTTTGCTATATCCGGAGAACATCCAGAACCAGGCAAGTTGCCAGATGATGTATTTTTTGACAAAATAGAATATACCAGATCAGCAAATGCAAAAACCTTTTTGTCAGGCAATAAACTGCTTTTACTTGAATTGCTCTCCCAGTTTGAGAATGAAGACATTGCTTTCACAAGTTCATTAATTACTCGCCTCCGTCCTTCTCCGGATCGACCGCACAAAACCACCAGAAACCATGAGGCCTTTTCAGACAATTTGTCTCTCCATTCATCTGGCCCTGCAGATTTGTCAATAGCTATTGGAAGCAGCTGATGTAAGATATGATGGAGTACCCCACCATGCCCTGGGCCATCTGCTTGATTAGATCCTCGGAGTTGGCACAGTTCTGAATCCCGCCTCAGTATCACCCCCACTGCATGTACATACATAAGAAGAATATCACTGAATAACTTGAGAACAAAAGTCACTTTTGCAAGAACAGCAGATCTTTCAGGTTCAGACTCCATTTTCCTCGCCTCATCAACCTTGGATTTGCCTTTCACCTTGATGGCAGGTTCATCCACCTCCATAGAAGATGAGTCACTAGTACAACCATCCTCACATTTCGGCAGAGGGTATTTCAAAACTATGTCAAGAAGCTGATCAATTACTTGAGTAAGATTGGCAGGAATCTTTTTATGCCCTTTGGCACATTTACCTGAACCATCATGTACCTTATTTTCAGAAATTCGAACAGATTCTTCAGCACCTGATGCTTTTGATTTGTCCTTTTCCTTCTCTTTTTCCTTCAATAACACCACAAGAGTCCTCCCTCCTGATGATTCCAACTGGCAAACAGCAGCTGCAGCCTTCATAAATACCAATGGATCCCTAGAGATAACAGGTGCCATTGTTGTCAAGAAAGTCCTTGGGTTAGTCCGCCCTGCATGCCTGTTTCCACTCAAAGTTTGTCGAATCTCCAATTCCATAGCAGTTTGCAAAGTCTGAGGATCTTCAATGAGATGTCTAACAATAGCAGAAGCAACGGTATCATATCCAGGAAAAAAGCAACTCCTTGGAAGACTAAAAAGAGCAGATAATCCTCCATTTTCAAGAAACTGCAGAGCTAGAACATGAGTTTTTGTCAAGCGAGCACATAGCTGCAGAACAGCCTGCATAATTACAGCCGGAACATGTTGCTTCATCAAGTCACAAGCAAGTTGCAGCACCTTATGACTCTCTTCAATAGTCAAGTAACCAGTAGACTTCCCCAATATTCTCTCCAATGCCAAGTCAGTTTCCTTGTCACAAACATCTGAAGCCAAAATTCCCTCTGTAACTGACACAGGAACTGAAGAATCTGGCAAAGATCCCGTCTGAGTCCCTTCCACAGCTTCAGAAGAGATTCTAGGCCTGGACTGCAGCATGTTATCTAAGATAAGCAGTAAAGAACTGATGCATTTTGGGACAAGAATCTCACTTGCTGATGTGTTGCTAGCCTTGAAATTCATCAGGATTTCTATTGTAGCGGGTATGATACCATTCTCTGCAGCAATCTCACGCACAGTTCCATCCTCAAATACAAGCAATGCTAAGATATGTGATATCATACACAATGCACTAGAATCCTTTGAGAAATCCAATGGACAAAGCTTCAATTGCTGAATAAGATAAGATGCCACCTTTGGACGATCTTCTCCTTTGTTCCGATTGCAAAGAGTCACTAGCAAATCTGTCAATGGGAATGCAATTGTATCAATACTCTGAAATAGCTTCACTGATGCTGCAAGAATATCATCTACAGGAGGTGCCTTCATTTGTGTTTCATCAGTCAAGAGATCTATTGATTTATCCACATTGTCAACTTTAGATCCTTCTGATGAACTCCCTAGTGATAGAGCAAGTGCCCGAGCCAACTCATCATCTTCCTGTACAGGATCCTCAGCATGACTAAACAGCCACTCCATGGCCATTTCAACACTATTTGTTTCTACTCTTCTCAATGCTTCCTCTGCTCTTGCCCTCGAAAAACCCATTTCAACTATTGTTGCAATTGTACCCTCATCAGGCGGTGGTGGTATAAACCTCTGATTTGTGCTTCCTGCAACACCACTGCGATTCCTTTTGACATCACCAACACCAGAGTATATGTGTGTAACAAGTGAAACAATAGAAGCAACAAAACCTGTACTACAATTTGGGAACATAGGATGGTTCCAAACAGGCAGCATCACATCCAAGACCTGAGATTGCAACATGCAAACAAAGACTTCAGGATCCCTTGGAACAGGAAACAGACCAATTGATAAACCAACTGCAACTGGCTGAACAAGCAGCTGGGCCTGGGACACAGAGCTTGGAGATAAGAGTAAAGAAGAATTAACAAAGTACTCAAGTACACGACAATAGCTTTGCAATGTGTCTAGCAGCCATTTACTGTGAGATAAGTTACTTCCTTCACTAGCCTTCTCGTGATCAGCATTAGGTGTTGGAAAAGGGTAAGGTAAAGTCCACAACAACTGACTTGTGGCTTCAAATGTAGTAAGCAACTCCCTAAAGGTTCCATGTACATAAAAATTATTAACCATTGCTGTGTAGCAAGTTCGACGCCTGCTGTCAAATGTAAGTGCAGCCATATCATCCACGACCTTTCCAAGATATCTGCATTTCACTGATAGTGACATATCAAGTCCAGAGGTAGAATACCCAGAAAAACTGAGAGCCTCAAAAAATATTTTAGCAAGGGCAGTTCCAAGGGTTTTTGAGGCTGAACTCAATGATCCTACATCAGCTCTACGACGGTTTCGTGAGGAAAATCCCTTGACAAGGGCTGTAAAAAAGGAGCGAAATGTGATAGCCAACTTATTCAGAATTTCCAAGACAAGAACATCTGGACTTATTTTCTTGAAATCCTGTGATGATGTTTCTGGTACATTTGGTGGAACTTCAGAATCAATGTTTAAAGCATCCAGATGCCGAGCAGTCCTCCCACCACGTATGCGTGCCAACCCATGTCTTCGGCGGTGTAAACTTTCACCTGAACGAAGAACTGAAAGAAACTCGCGCTCTGCACCCCAGATAGATTGAGAACTGTTGCGAATAGAAACTGGGCTCATATATCTCACAACAGGAATATTTGCATCATCATCACTCTCTCTTCCTACAACATTAGAGGAAGATGTATCTGCACTCTCAGTTTCTAGATCTGTACACCTCTTCTCATCCACTTTGGAATCATTACACAAAGAAATTTGCCAAATTATTTCCCGGTATGTCTTTCCAATATCCTTCAAGACATCAGCATCTGCAGTGCCAAATTCAGAAACAACTGTAGTAGTCCCCTTCAACAAAAAATTAGAGAGAGACAGTATACCCTCAAGGCTGGACAAATATCTCAAGACCTTTGTTTGGTTAGAAGATTCAACTGCCACAAGCTGAGTTCCTCCAACTGAAACTAAAAGCTCGTTTGTGGATCTGAGATGCTCCCTCAAGAACGAGCATACAGCCCGAGCTAAGGAAGCAGAATGCTGTTGAGAGAAGCTCTTAAAAGCAACAGAGATACTTTGACCAATTGATGCTGAAAGAGGCATTAAAGGCAAGTTAAACAACTGAAGAACAGCATCAATCCCCTTCTTCTCAATAAATATACGACATGTGTCAGCATTTTGAAGGATTGTTTCAAGAAGTCGAGCAGCATAGCCAACACAATCAGGAAGGAATGACTCGATATTCACAATTGAAGCATCAGAAGACAGCTCAGCTGTATGTTCTAAACTATCCATCCTTGCTGATTCCCCATCATCTGATGGAGCTGGGCACCTTTCTTCAGAATCAGTTTCCATGGGAACAGGAGTAGAGAAGGAAGGAGGATCCGAGGATGAGCAACAAACATCAACTCCAGACCCAATTTTGAAAATTGAATTCAATATTTCGATAACCATGTCCACTCCAGGTCCACGCAGTGAGGAAGCATGGCGCATTAGTTCATCCAGTCCAGTAGACAAGGACCCTGGTGTCTCACCAGCAAGGGCACGCAAATATGTTCTAGATGTAAAAATTTTAACAAAGCACCTCAAAGCATTACGATCTCTCACAGCTTGAAGACCATTATTGTTCAGGCACAAGGCATCTAAGCATTGAGGTATGCACATTATGGCCTCTGCAGAGCATAGAACACCATCCATTATAGCATCCAGGAAAGCAGTAGGAAGACCAGCAGCATCTAATACAGGAAAACAAGTAGGATCCTTGTGAATTATATCACTCATGACAGTCACTGCAAGTGAAAACACCCCTCCACCAAAATCTTTTGCTCTTCTAAAGATTATGCACAGGCATTGTGGCAACAAACTCTCCTCGGATCCATAGATACGAGAAGTGTTACCAGGGGCATACATTCCAAGGGATATAGCACGTAACAGAGCTTTCATCAGTAACCGACGATGATAGGAAATCAATGCCTCAGAATATAGAGGACGCATATTTTGAAGCTCAGAGAAGAAACCTGAAACTGCTTGTGAACTTCTCCCCTCCAAATCAGGATCTTCACCTTGTTGCGTCAACCCATTTTCCACATATGACACCTCTACCTTCAGGCGGGAGATGGTATCATCTAAACCACCCAATTCTCTGAACAGTGCAGCGGCAGGGTTGCTGAAGTCCATAAAAGTTTCTAGAATATGCACAGCTGTACCAACCAAATGCAAGTGCTGTGGATCTGTATCCTTAAGGAGAGGTAGAAGAGTAGGGATAAACCCTGCCTCACGCATGGCTGAGCAACCTGATGATGATGAGACTAAAACAGTGACAAGAGATAATAAAGCCTCAGCAAAAACCACAGACCACTTTGATGTGCCACTGATAACAGAATCAATGGCTTTCTGCATGAGGCTAGATAAGATGCCACGATGCCCACCAGATGTGACAGCAGCCAAAACTGTTGGTTGGCGGGACCGATCTTGAGAAAGAGCAACCAAAGATAGAAGGCATAAGATTCTAATTTTTTCAAGTACTGCATCTTCATAACTCAGAAGTGAAACTAACTCATTAACAAACTCTGGCTCTGAGTTAAAGAAAGATACTAGGTCATCAGCATCACTACTTGCTTGAACAAGAACAATGAAAGCATATAGTCGAATGCATGTGTATTGCTGTCGAGAAGCTAGAGAGCCAAAAGCCCTTGCGAACCGCAATCTTGTCAGAAGAGCAAATCTTAAACTGGGTGGTACTTTATACTCTGCAACTAACTTATTCAAAAGCTCTAGATCTGTTTCTGGACAAGTATTGACATTAGGTAAATGAATAATTTGCAGACCTTGGTTTAACTTTTCTTTGGCATGGCTCTCACTTAATGACTCATCCAGTGCATAAAACTCAAAATGTAGCGTACAACCTAATTCATAGGCAACAGGATCACACCCATTTTGCACAGTACAAGCAATCAACCCAAGCCCCTCTTCCTTTCCACCCCAGCCTTGTGCAAGAGAAAATAGCTTTGCATTCAGACCAGTATCTCGAATGGAATATTTCCCAATAGTTTTCTTCAGAAAAGCAGCCAAAGCCTGCAGGCAAGCCTCTAAAACATCCGCATCAGTTGAAGCAAGAAGGATAGAAAGGTGCTGCTGCAACAACACAAAGAACAAAAAGCTAAATTTAAGAGTACATGATGGAGAAGAAAAAAGAAGAGCTCAGAAGCACTTGATACATCTTCATGAACCTATTGAGCACTGCAGGCTAGGTACTATAAAAGACATACACAACAAACAATGAAAAAACAGAGGAAGAATTTCAAAGAGATACAAATCTACCTCATAAGAACTATAAAAATGCTTATTTGTGCAATTCTCCAAAATTATTCTGATAACACGGAGAATTTGAAGAACAGCTTCTCTAGGGAAGGGAGGATCAGATTCCAAAAAGTTGTCCTCAACCTGCAAATCTTTTCTTGGTTTTATGTGCTTCTCAAAAAAAGAATCAAAATGGTTAAAAAGATCAACCCAATGATGAAAATCTCCCTGCATCAAAATGACATTTACATAGCTAAGTTAGCGCATTAACGAAACTGCATAAAAAAATTGGATTCTTATCAGATAAAAGTCTACAAACTCACCTTGTCAAACTCCCAAACAAAACTTTTTAGGGGTTCTTCTATATTCTCGAGTGGAGTAGTAGTAACACTGCTGATGAAGGATTTGATTTTGGGAGGCTGATACAAATCACAAGGGGAGAAAAAGTCATTACAGCACTTGTAGGAATTGCAAGGTCTAGGGAAGAAAAATTCAAAAATAGAAATCAATAGATAAATAAATTACACAGAAGGCCAACTGAAAGGAAATCAAGCAACCTAGAAACTACAAAACCTCATTCACTTTCTTTCCACATGAAGGCGAATGAAATTTTACCTCCAAACTTATCCTAATTTCAGAGTAAGAAAATAAATTTCAATGGTAAAAATTCATAACTCAAAAAATAGACATAGTCCGATAGGTATAGACAAGGGCATAGTATGGAGCACAAGGATTTATATTGTTCATTGTTAAAAGGAAAAAAAAATGAAAAGGACTCCAACTGTTACATTATGATATTGTGATGGACCATTATACAAGTATATTAAGATAATTGTTTACTTTTAGAGACTAAACTCTCATATATATGAAATACTGAAGGGGCAAAAAAGATCACGGCTTGAATTGATTTTACCTAAGAGTAAGATACATGCACTTAGGTTCAAAACCTAGCCCAAATAAATGTACATACCAAGTGTTCCTCATTACTTATCACCAGTCTTAGTCTCAGGCTCTAGCAAGGTTGGCCCAAAAAGGCAATTTTAGAAGTTCAGTTAGGTTTCCAATGTATACTCCAACAGATATGGGCAAGAAAGGAAAAGAAAAACACCAAAAACCAAGGAATGTGTCAACAACCTAATGCAGAGTAACAAGCATAGAGGCGCTAAAGAAAAAGGATTTCACATCATTTTTTGTCAGTTCTCCATTACGGTAACTAAAACTTCCCAAACTGCCAACTATCATCAAATCTCTAACAATTTAAACACAAACTGTCACAAAAGTAACTCCTCCAAGTTGAGAAAACGATCGGACAAAAAAAATGACAATGAAACATTTATGTAAAAGCATGATAATTAAAGCAGTAAGAAACAAATTTGTTATAGACCATGTAACTACAACTATTGCTGCATCTCATTCCTTAAAGTTGGGAAGCCAATCGCGTATATTTACATATATATTCCCTAGTAGATTTCCAAGGCCACTGCAATTCCATTTAAAGAAATTTGTGGTTCACAAAGAAAATTAAAATAACAAAAGCATCTTTGAGGAAAATAAAGAAACAAACAAGCAAAATAAAGCATTAGACATACAATGCAAAAAGACATATCACAAAGATGTACTCCGCATCTAACTATAGCACTAAGTGCTAGAAGTCACTAATCACAGCCACTTATTTAAATAAAAAAAAAAGGTAGAATTAATTCAGCTATTAACATAATTCCAATACCCAAAACAAGACAGACTAAAAAACAAATGCATGGAATCAAACTAATAATGAAGTGAAAAATAATTAAAATATATATACATATATATAAACTATACAGCATTGATCATCAACATGCAATCACGACTTGATACCAACTGCATAAACGTTTCCACCACAGAGGAAGAATAGTATAAAGTACAATTACAGCTCAATAAAAGCATTGCCAAAACAATAACACAAGCATAGTACTGATAAATACACTGACCACTTCCAAAGACCTCCTCCGCTTGAGCTTCATTTTGAATCAAAAAGCATTGCCAACACAGAAGAAAGCGATCGAGAATCTAAAATTGAGAATTGATCGACGTTCTAACAAAAGAGGTAAACAAATAAGAAATTAGTAACATTTAGAGTAAAATCATATTAACTGCAAAAAGTAGGGTTTTGCATTCACTATTCACAATGATCGGATCCCCGCTATAAAATCATAAAATAAACTGAGAGGAAATTCAGAAATTACGATAAGAGAAGGATGAATTTTGCGATCGAAAACTAGGGGTTTCCTGTGAGATCGATTTTTGTGTATATATGCATATGTATATTTATAGAGAGAGAGAGAGAGAGAGAGAGAGAAACAGAGAAAGAAAGATTTTAGAGAGAGAATTGGAGAAGAATTCTGACTAAGAAGAAAACTAAAAGAGAGTGCTATGTATTTATATCAGAGAAATGGCAGAGAAAAAAATGGGAGCACGGAAAAGTGAGAAAGTAAAGTATATGGAGAGCCATTTATTTATTGTATTTTATTTTCTTTCTGCATTTGCATATTTCAATTTTTTTTATTTTTTCTAATTGATGAAATTAATATAAATTACATATTAACCTCACGTGACCTGAATACACCCTACATGATCATGAAAAAGAGCATTACAAATCCCAGAAAGAGAATTCCGCCATACTTGTATATCCGTAGACAAACTATATCCCAAATTAGCCTACTCGATTAGCTTCTCTATATGCTGTCTTTCTTTCTTAGTAATTTGTTAGATTTTTATAGTTTCATTATTTCTTCTAATTGTTTTTTGTTTCTCAAATATATGTTTTCGAAATTTTTTTCAACAATTAATTTGTCTGATAATAAATAAATTGTTTGAATCAAATTGCCTTATTTTATCTTGGAGGACATTCTTTTTAACTTTTTTTTTTCTATATGTTTATTTTGATTATACAAGTTAGTACAAAATTAATTAAAAATTATAACATATTGAAATTTTAGAAAAAGGAAAATGTGTTTTTTTATAAATAAATTAAAAAAAAAGCAGCACAATGCAAATAAACAACAAAAAATAGAGAAAATTCCCACACATGGAGAGTAACCCAGGAATTGAAAACTCTGACATTTTATTTGGATTTAGAAATTTTAAAATTTATGAATTTTATAAAATTTATGAATTTATAAATTTTAAATTAATGGATTGTGAAATATATTAGTTATAAAAATTATATTGTTTGTATTATATCCGCTAATTTAGATTCCAAGTCGCACATGTCACTAAATTAACGCGTTGAACCGACCGGAGTCTAAATTCGGATTTTGACTAAAATTAATCAAGATAATGATTAATAATTATAATATATGCCTAATAAAATATTTAGAAAGTTTAAAGAAGTTGATTTATGATAAATGATTAAATTATAAAATTTGATAAGTTTTGGTGTCAATTTACATTTTTCAATTTACCGAAATTTTGAGGATTTAATAAGATATTTGTTATTTAAAATATTAAATTGGACATCTAATATGCATGTTGGTCGGACACTCCATGAAAAATAAGATTAAGATAATAATTAAGCCTAAATGTCAAGATTTTGGTCAAAAAAAATGGTGGAACTCATACGAGACTTTTGCCTATTTTTTTAATTTTTCTTTCTTCTCCCTTATCTCTTATTCTTATGTTATTTTTTATGCTCCTTCACCATATTCCACACCACCTTCACTATCCTTCATAACCAAAAGCTTATGCTAGAGAGAAAAATAAAGAGAAAATGGAGAGAAATGTAAGAAAAATTGATTTTCATATATAACAAGATCTAAGGAAGCTAAAGAGAGCAAGAAAGAAGAAAAATAAGTAAGTTTTTAGGAGAGAGAAATATCCATAGTTGTGATCAAGTAGAAGAAATAGTATAAGTAAAAAGTTTTACTTCTACTATTTAACTTTTATTAAAGGAAAACATGGTTTTGAATTCATTTAGAGTTTAATTATGTAGAGAGACTTTAAGATTTCATGCGAGAAATTTTAGGGTTTTATAAAAGTTTTAATAAGGTAATGTTCTGATGATGATTTTGTGTGTTTTAGGAGTTCAAAGTAACAATAAATGAGGTCAAAAAAACAAAGGCAAAGATAAACCTACTTAGAGAAAGTGAAAGAGAAAAAGAAAATATTTGTGCATAACTTAAGGCAATAGCCCATGTTGTTTTTTCAAATTGCATGATTTGAGCATTTAACATGTAAATTAACATTATTTTGTGATAAAATTTTGGATATGCATATTTGCTAGACTTATGAGTATGTTTAATAAAAATTAAATTACGTGATTGTGTGTGCAATGCTGGAATCTATGGAGCAGTAAACACCTATATTGTTATAACTTAAGTTATAAAATTCATATTAATGTATTCTTGGTTGAGTTTGAAAGCTAAGACATAGGGTTTTAACTTTCATTTAAATTTATTTGCCCAGAAAAATATATATATTTCGAATCTATAATCTGTCCAGAAAATTCTTGACAAAATTATTGGTGACCAGTTAGTATTAAATTAATCATATCTTTTTCTACATAACTCCAAATTTAATGATTTGAGTTGCATATTAAACCTAAAATTCATGTATAAATTTCATAAAAAGAGTATTTAATTTAATTCAGATTTTAACTTGACCAAAATTGAGGTAAAAAACATAACATAAATTCTGCCTGAAACAGGGCATACAAAAAATAATAAAATTTAAATATTTAAGTTATATTAGGTTAATTGTTATAATATGAATCTTGTTATACTATGCAAATAATACTTTCATTGAGTTATTATATGTATAAAATGTATGAATTTAAGAGTTATGAAATTTAATGATATTAATTAAATCATAAAACATCTAGCTTATAACTAGAATTTTGGATAGTTTGACATATCAATTAGAAGAATTATTAATGTTTATGATAATACGATTAATGAAGTCGATAATGATACTATAATTAAAGTCAGTAATGACACACACACACACACACACACACACACACACACATATATATATATATATATATATATATATATATATATATATATATATATGTTGGTGATGAGCGTATATCATATATATCCGGATAACACTCATAAATATCTGAATGACAACCTTGTTGCCCTTATTAGTGTTTCTTAAGTGTTATGAGTATAAATGAGTTAATGAAATTAAAAGAGTTTATAATAAAATGAAATAAATATGAGATAATAATTTGTATGAAAATTGTGCACTATAAAAGTATGATAAAACATGTTACATGAATTTTTATATGTTATGAATATATGACAATAAATATTGCATGATATAATATATTATTTTACTTTTATGCACCACTAAACTAAGAATTTAGCGTGAAAGTTTCTTTTCATGTGGATTTAGAAATGTAACTAAAATTTGTAGATAAAACTAGTTGTAGCGTAATCCAGTAAAACAGTCGACAATGAAAAATGTGGTCACAATTCTTTTGTATTTTTATTTATATTTCTTTATTTTGGATGTATAAATTATTTTCTATAGTTTTGTAATTAATCTGAAGTTTTGTAAATATTATTTTATGTAAATAAAATATATATTATCTATTTTATATCTTTGAATTTTGAGTAAAAAAATGTATGACTTTTTAGCATTTATTAAAATAATAATTTAAAAAAGTCGGTGTAACATTCTCTTATCCAGACATTTGAAGTTGGGGTAAGGAAGTGTTACAGTTTGGTTTGAATATAAAATTCATAAATTGATAAAAATATTTTCTTATATTCATGATTTGTTCAATGATTACAATTCATAGATTTAACAGTTAATTTTCAATTTTAATCTTTACTAGATAATAGTGATTTATCATTAATTAAATATTTTCTAGTTTTTTTATTATGTTTATTTTTAATTGTGAAATAATATAATTTAGAGTAAATTTTTTAAAAAATACAATTGATGAAATTATCATTATTGTCAAATTTGAAATAATTACAATTTTTTTTACTCAAAATTCTATATAAACTCATTATATATATTATGTTTATAAATACATTTATTTATTAATGTTTTTTTTAAAAAAAACACATTAATATTTTTTTAATTGATATTCAAACAATATAAAAAAAATAAGTGAAAATAAAATAAACAAAAAACTAACAAATAGTTTTTGCTGTATTTTTAGACTTAAGGATAATTTTGAAATACAATTAATTTATTAGAGACAATTTTAGAATTAAAAAAATTTGACAACAATTTCTCATAGATAAAAAATAGTGGATTTTGGACTTTTTTTACCTATGATATAAGAAATTAAATCTTTCAAAATAAGAGATTTTAATAGGTAAGAGATTTTTCAAAATCCATAAATTTTGACTTTTTTTAAAAATAGTCAAATAATAAATTTAGCATAAATTTATGCATTGTTTTAATTCATTTCTTCAAAATTCTTTCATCCAAATATAGTTTAAATAAAGAATGAGAAATCAAATTTAATTACCTATGAGTCCATCTAACAAAAATATTTGCATTTTGAGATTAAAAAAAAACCCAAATTTTGAGAGATCTAACTTCATTAGAACCAATGACCATCACCACAAGTTTAGGACTTGAGCATGTTGAATGGCATGAAGAGAAAATGCTTTTATTATGAATTCGTATTTATAATATATTATATATTATTTATTTGAATAATAAAAAATTTTATTTTTTAAAATATATAAAAGAATAAAAATACTCTTGCAATTGTAAAGAATGTTGGATGAATCATGATATAAGAATTGCAACTAGCCTAATTGGCCCACTGCCATCTAAAACTCGAGAAAATGCAGCAAAAGTGTAGCTTAATTTTTTAAGAAAAAAACTTAATTTTTAAACTTCAATTCAAGAGAGCAATCAAAATTCAAAAAGTAAAGCATTTTGAGCTGCATTAATTTCAGAAATTTATTTGTTCAATAATTCTATTACATGAATGATGTCGATTTAATTAATTCGATTACAATTTATAAATAAAGCAAATCAACTTAATATTAACATATATAATGTTTTTATAAATAAAGTCAATTTTTACAATTAATTAATTACTATCGCTACTTCCAAGTTAGAAGTTTTAGCTAGGAATCAGGCACGTGAGTTGTTAACTTTAAAACTTTCTTAGGAACTAAGAATGCAAAAGGTTGCTTGCTTATTGCAACTTTATTCCATGGCCGATGTCTTGCTTTTACATATTGACAATTGTTTGACTCATGATACATGAAACTGTGACAAACTTCACTTATGGGTTTCTTTGATTTGGTTTAGCAGTTTGTCAACAACCAACCAAATAGATCAGTTGTCACTGGTAGCCTTATAATTAATTTAATTTTTTTAATAATTTAAAGGTTAAAAATTTATTCAAATTTTGTGTATTGCTAATCAATTTTTTTTTTTAAAAATGATAAGCTTATACCTCTATTTTATGTTTTAGAAACATGTCATCAACCTCTGTTCTCTAAAGAGCGATAATAGTGGCACAGAAGTTTCTTAACAATTAAAAATGGTAACAGATTCCTTGAAAAGAATTGATCGTTCATCTTTTTCTCTTTTGCTTTTCTGGATATTGGAAAAAGGCTAAAAGCAGGTGATTCCTTACTTTAGCTCCAATTTATGTTTACCTCTCAAGTGCCTAGGATTGAAGACTTGGACTTGGAAATAAACATAACCAACAACTGTCCAATTTGGGTGTTTCTTTTTTCTGATGAAGTAAAATAGTTTGATCTCTTTATGGAAGTGAGATGTTTGAGATTATTGTCGGATATTAAAAAATGTAGGTTTGGAATTATTTTAATTTAATTAACCGATTTTTTAAATTTTTATAAATTATTTTTTTCAAATATATTTCTCCTAAAAACTATCTATCTACATGTTTATTTCCAAAAACAGTTTTCAAAATTCTTTTTAAAAAATATTTTTTTCAAATATAATGTGAAATATGACCTTAATTATTGGTATCTTATCTGTTGAGACATTTATTTATTTTTTATTAAACCCTTCTATCATACATTGAATCTCTTTTTAATAGAGAGTTAAAGAGCGAGCGGAGTATCAAGGGTTAGCATCACAAAATTAGTTTCAAATCGTAAAATTGATGAGAATATATGTAGCATAAATACAAAAACATTTTTTTAATAGAAGCAGATTAAATCCTCGTAGGAAAAGAAAATAATTCTCATTGAGACGGAATGATTAAAAATATATTATCCTTAGCCCTAAAAAGTTAAACCCAACCTAAAAATAGAGTAAACGCAATTGAAAATAAAAAATAGAAAAAAACAGAGAAAAAAAAATTTACATAGCAAAAGCAAAATCAACTCGGACGAGATCTAATCATGCATAACATAAAAGTGATTGATTCTGTCTAATTTCATAGAGTTCTCTCACGTCTATCTAAATGGAATTTGGATAAATATTTTTATTATTACAATAATTCATAATTCCTCTCTTGAGTGTTCCACTAGATATCATTACCTCAAACGATTTTATGTTACGAAATGAAAAACGTACAGCATTTCTGGTGCTGGTCTGACCTTTTTCTTTTTTCTTTTTTTCAATTTCAATTCTTTTAGCAACGTTGTTCAAATAATTAAAATGAGCGCATTATCTATTCAATTATTTCACATGCTAGAAAAGGGTTGTATTCCCCATCCATATAAGCTCGTACCAGATCATATATTCGCAATTCACATCAATAATCGATAATACATGGGTTGTTATAAGTGTAAGAAATAACAAAACAGGGGTTCCCCAGCTGTAGAATTCTGCTCACAAAGTAAAGTGTGTAGTTTAAACCTCAAGCCTGCTCCCAACTCTACTACGGAACTTCCCAAATGTTTTGGAAGGCAATTTTATACTAAACAAAGGCCATCTGGAATCAGCTCTGATGTAAAAGAATTAGAAACACTCAACGAGCAATCTTCTGCAATATAGTTGGAAAAACCTGCTTGCATATCCAACAGCAAGAGACGAATATATTAGAATGGTAATCTATAATACATTTTGAAAGAAAAAGTTTAAATAATGAACGCTCTGAACACCCATGCATTCACGCTTTAATCACATGGAGAAACAATTCCTTCAGTAAGCATACTTGTCACGTGACATGCCTCACACGGACACATGATGGCATCCTTGGTTGAAAATTGCTTGTCAAATGCTGTAATACCAGGGCTACTTCAGTATGCAAAACCCAAAGCCTAAAGTGCAAAACCAAGCTTATGCCCAAAAGAAAAAGAAAAAAGAAAAAAGAAAAAAGTGAAAAAGTGGGATAATAGTGGAATTTTTTCATTACCTTTACATATATCAGCAGGGAGAAGAAATCCATGGATAATGCCATATTGAACATTGTAACGTTTCATTTTTGGTTTTTTGTTGCCGCAGCCTGTTTGATAGCAGAAATATGCCATTAGATGGTATTATATATTAACACAGTGAATGTCATATATTGCCAGCTGATGCCTAATGCCAAATAATGAAGTGCTACATAATTAACATAAAATGTTTTTCAAGCATACTCGTACATTAAGTTGATCCTAGAAAGTCAATATCAAATGTTAGATATGAAAAGCCACTTTGCAGGTTAGCTCATCCAAATAAAGAAGCAACAACCAGGTTTCTCATACCTTCTAGACAGAAATTAAGTGCCCACTTTAAAAAGCCATGTCATTGAACACCCATGGAATGGCTTCCCTTGCTTAATCTGGAAGCCACATGACCTTTCCATAAATAGGAATAAGGGGGAAAAGATAAGGATGTAAAATGGATCAACCAAACAGATCTCCATTGTTGTAGTCTAAAAAAGTTAGCTAAAGAAATCTAAGCTCATGTCTATCCCAAAAATATCAGTTGAACAATTTGCTTACGACCCTGAATCTCACCCTGTTGGCCTGAAATAATTAGTTTGGGTGTCAGATAATTCCTAATACACGAGGTTCCCTAATTTGCAAGAGTCAGAGGAAGGTTTTTCATCACGCCAAGATTTCTCCCCTCTGTTTTGCCAAAAACAAACAAACATAGTTTCGACTTTGTATGACTTATACCTGTGACCTTATAGTCATAAATGAGCAAACCTACCACTCTGTCACAACTTGTACACCCAAAAATAAAACATCCATAGCATTTTAGCAATCCAGATTTGCAGCATATGACACCCAAAAGAAAATGTCTTCTAAACCGAAAAATGTCTTTTAAACTGTGACAAAGGCATTATCTAATTCCAAAATATTGAAATAATATTTTTATCGATAACTCTACTATTCTTAAATAAAAAAACCGAGAATCCATTAAAATTGTAACTGAATGACCAAAACTAAGACTGTCTAACAAACAAACCCAATAAGAACATGCTTTAAAACAAAGATCTAACCTTTTTGAGTTTCTCTAGGATAGAATCTTCATATGCCTTGTATCCCATGCCAACCAGATTATTAAGACCATCAGATTCCATAGATGGGTGCACAGTTGAAGACTCTGTAGCAACAGCTGGTTTCAAGGGTAAAACTAGGAGGGGGTTAGAAAGACTACCATAAACGTTTCCCGTAGCAGCAACCTATCAAGAAACAGCATCAAATGAGTAATCAGAAATAATACCGAACTGCAGCCTCAAAAAATACATGTAGAATGACATAACGATGTACTCACAGCTGCTTCTTTAGTTGCCATTTGTACAAGTGCAGAACGTTTTTTCTTGGAACTGCTGATTACAATATCTTCAACCTCTCCAAATTTTGAAAACAACTCTTTCAAACTTTGTGCAGTATAATCCTCACCGCTCTTTTCCCAAGAAACCTTAAGCATCTTCTCTCTATCAGTGTTACTTACACTCTCTTTCGTCTCTCCTACTGTTTCTCTCTTTGAGGATGACGTTGCAGGCGCTCCTTTCTTCGAATGCATTGCACGTATTCTTGCTATCTCTTCTTTAAGTTTCCTAGCAATCATCTCCTCTTCCTCCCGAGCCTTAGCAGCAGGGTCTGGTGCAAAGGCCGCCCGCTCTCTTTCCTCAAGATCAGAAACCATCCTCTGTCGCTTGGCATCCTTTTGAGATGCGCGAACATACCTCTCCCGCTTAACTCGAAGGAGATCATCAAACAATTTGCGGGCTTTGTCATCCTTGAGAATCTCATAGGAAGACTTAAGCTTTTGGAAGTTGGCATGAGCATTGGGATCATCCGGCCTCTTATCTGGGTGCATCTCTAAAGCCTTCTGCTTATATGCTTTTGAAATTTCCTTTTCTGTAAGTTTGGCTCCTTCCTCACCGGAAGGTAGCCCTAAAACACTATAGTGATCTACATCAACATCCATCCTCTCCACCACCAAATATATCTGTGATTCAAAAGTAAATACAAGATATTCAACTTGTAAGAACAAAATATTCTTGTAACTACAAAAAGGAAAGGCGAAAGAAGTTCAAGAACCACCAAAGAATGGATTTTTGACAATTAAAGGGCAAGAAAAATTCCAATGAAGAGAATGAAAGCAAAACTTCAATTCGATCCAATATAGAAACTGGTAGATAGATATAGCCATAACTCAATAATTAGTACAACCACAATCAATCAAAAATTATGGAAACTTTACTATAGCGTACCTGAAACAAAATTCAAATAGGGCTACTGAAGAACTCCAATCAAGTACTTAAAGATTGAGAGACTTGGAGGGAACGAAACACGGTTTTCCCTACCCCTAATTGCGTTTCGGCTTGTGAATTGATGGGGTGCGAAGAAATGCGCGTTCTTTTCACTGGAGTCTATACGACGGCGTATCTGATATCATTAAACTGAAACTCCTTTTATTTCAAACCGTCGCCGACCCAATTCTGATTAACCGCCGCCGACAGCGTTTGATAACCAGCCATTGTAATCGGATTTGTCTATCCGATGAGGCTTGAATACAAAAATCGATTTTGGTGATTTCGCAGCAAAGCAAGCGTCTTTGAATTTTAAAAGCATAATCCGATAATGTTAACTAGTTTAAGGGCAGTTCAGACAATAAGAAAAGGCAAAGTTGCTCTCTCTAGGCCAGTCAAGTTCTCCGAGAAAAACGACAAATCCAATAAATCGATTTCTAGTCCTAGGAAACGTAAGAGGTCTGTTCGCTGGCCTAGAAAATGCAAGAAAGTAAAACTTTAGCATGCTGAAGGCAATATATTGATTTTCTGCTTGGTTTAGTCCTTTCTTCTTGTTACGTGGCTTCATCAGCATTCGATTGTATTTCTCTTGTTATAATTTTGCTATGCCTGTATCTTGTAACTGTGAATTTGGGTTTAATTTGGTGATATTAGTTTTCATTCTCCTAGTGTTCAAGAGTAGTGTGATTTTTTCAGGCATTTCCGAGTCCCTTGGACAAAACCCCGAAATTGATTTTGGAGGTCTCACCTCATAGAGCCTGGTAATTAAGCCTGCGCCCTGTCTCTTAATGCAATTCATTAAACTGTAATTCAGTGTTCTGCTTATATTTCCACTGGTTAAGCGGTGCTTATCTTCGTACTATATTTCACTTTTTGCAGGCCTGATTTTTGTTGCGGGTGAGGTCAGTAAAATTGGCGATGAGGAATGCATTTTAGGACTATTTTGTTATCATTAGCTTATTTGAATTTTTCTGTGGTTTATAGTGTCTGCAGTGAAGTTGATGAGAATTGAAATGGGTGGTGCATTTGCTGACCTCTTGAATGAGAAAGGGAAAGGTTCTGGTGATAATGAAATGGGGTACGTTGAGAGAACCCTTGGATTTCGAACTAAGGATTTGGATGATTGTGATCTTAGATTGGTAATTGTATTTGTTGGTTTAGTTTCAATTCTTGGTACTCTTCTGTTTAATGTCATTCATTGATTTAGTTAGATGAAATACAATTTCTTTTGATTAAGGCTTAAATTATGTGGTGTAAATCTAATTGGTGAAAGTTGCTAATATCATTTTCATGTATACTGTAACTATAATAAAAGAAATGCATCCTTTCTTTTAGTAAGCTCTTGAATTTTTTTTTTCTTTATTCCTTCTTTGTTTGAACACATAGGTGAAAATATGAGTGTTAAAATGGGTTCGCGTGTCATGTTCATGTAGTGTCAATCTACTTTGGTGATACGATTAGAGTTGACACGATTACGATCTATTTATTAATCGTGTCAATACGAATATGATACGAAAATTAAATGAATTATACGACACGACATGTATAATATGTTTAATTTTCATCCACTTAATCTGACACAATCCACTTAAGTCATTTAATATGTATATCAATTATAATCTAATAATTAACAAATATTTCTAAAATAATTGAAAATATGTCTAAAGAAAGATTCAAATTAAGTTATTATAACATCAAAATTCAAATATTTTTGCAAATAAACACAAACATACAAATTTTAAATTAACACAAATATAAACATATAAGTTCATCTATATAAACATGATTTAAAATTAAATTACAGAATTAGATGAACTGTAACACCCCTTACCCTTCCGTACACCTATCCGTATACCGGACGGATAAGAGGTACTACAGAAAATAAAACTCTCAAAAAAAATTTCTTTAATTTTAAACATATTTAATATAAGAAATTTAAAATATATACTAAAATATTATACACACACCTTTTTATTTTATTTATATACATGTTGTAATGAAATTTAAAAACTTGTATATATACATATCAAAATATAGTAAAAATATCAACTCGCTCTGGGTAGCTACCACTGCTACTGTTGTGCTCCATAATGCGGTCCCCAATCAGCGTCTCTATCTACAAATCAGGACGCTCTCTGCTACTTTGGTAACCTACGCGAAAGAAAATAAACTCCCGCGCTGAGTATATAACTCAGTGGTGCAAAAACTCTTATAGTAATAATCATTAAAATAAAACATGTATTTAAAATAAAATCAATTCAAAATTTCCATCTTTTTCTGTAAATCTCACAATACAATATTTTTCTAATTCAAACATCGCTGAATTCTTAATAATATATTTTTCATATACCCACATATTATAACGTCCTAGACTTGCTCATAAGGAATCAAATGGGTATCATATTACATTCCAACTTAGGATCCACAGAAATGTACATGATCCAAATGTAATATGACTCAGCCCACAGAAATGCACAAGACTGACAATTATATCAGGTGATCCACAGAAATGCACAGGATCACAATATTTCATTGGTCCACAGAAATACACAGGACCATAATTTCTACCCTATTGGCATGCCAACAATACCCTAGTTCACGTCTAAGCTAACATGTGGGAAAAATTCTCATATTCATAGTTCACTTCATTTTTCATAAAATTACTAAATATTCTTTCAATACTAAAATAATTATCATCATAAAGAATTTTTAACATTTAAATTTTCTGGAATACAAAAATATATTTCCAATACAATAATTGCAAAAATTCCAATTTTCACATAAAATATATTTACATGACTATTATTATAAAAGTAGTTGCACTAACCTTTTTACGCTTTGCCGGTATCCGCCGGCTCTTTCCCTTTATCTCGGGTTGCCGCCTCGTTCAATGTCGCGCCTAGAGATAAAAATTTTCGATTAGCTATTGAACCCTTTACGACATAAAATCTAGCAAATTTTAATTTTTTTCGCTCTCACGAATATCAAGATCCTATAATTTAAAATTTTCTTATTATGCATGTTTAATGCATAAATTCCGGTTTTGGTCGTTATCACGCTTTCCTGTGCGACCAAAAATTCAAATATTAATTTTATTTTATAATAATTTATTTTTTTATTTTTCTGCCTCAAAAACTATTTTTTCTCCATTTATTTCTTTTATTCTTTTAGTGTCCATTTATAATTCAAGAATTTTCATTTATTCAATAAATACTCTAAAAATTCCAAATAAATTCCTATCATCACTATAACTCATTTTCTATCATTTTCCATCATCAATTTCACCAAAATAATATTCCACAACTTCCAATAAATTTTTCCATAATTTGGCTAAAAATCTAAAAATTCTCTAAAAATCCTATTAAATTTTTCTTCCATCCCAAAATTTATTTTCCACTTCCATACACTCAAATTAACTCCATTATCTTCAATTTAAGGCAAAATTCCTCCAAAATAATTTTTCCAAAATTTAACCATAATTATGGAAATTCTCTAAAAATTCTACAAAAATTCCTAAAATTTATTTTCATCATCCTCAAGTCTTATTCTCTTCATTTCCTATTTTTTCTCAAAATTTTCAAGATTTTTGCCATAAACCCTAATTTTTCCATCAACCAAATATCAACAAAATCACACCACAATTCAACAAATAATTATGGCAATAATTAAACCAACATAATCACATGGAGAAAGGAACAAGATCTCACCTTCTTCAAATGGGTATCAAGATTTTTTTTGATTTCTTTTTTTGCCAAAATTTTCCCATTTATCTCTTTTTCTCCACACTAATTTTTTTTTCCTTTTAATTGGTTGAATAATATGCTTTGAAGAGGGAAAATTGAAAAAAAAATCTGGTATTGGAAGCTTGGTGGTTCAGCAATGGAGGAGAGTAAAGAAGAAGATGGAAAATTGTTATTTTGAATAATTTTTAATTAATTTCCTATATATATACTCTAATTAAATTAATTAATCCTACTTAATTCTTTAATCAACCTCTTCATTGGCCAATAGCATAATTAATTATCCCATAATATTGACACATGACCCAATCACATTTCCATTAATTTTGACTTAAAAATTTTCCAACCAATCAAAAATTTTCTTCATTTTTCTTTATAATTAATTTTAATTTTCCAAAATTTCACCTCTAAACAACTCAATTTCATCAAATTAAATATTCCAAAAATTATAAAATAATTTTCTCTTCGAAACAGTCTCTTCGATTTTACAAAATGACCACCGGTGCAAAAATCGAGTTTTTACGGGTTAATCATTTTTCTTAATTTCACTCGTAAAAATTCTTCCGTCATCTGATTTCTAATTTATCAGTTGTTTAGAGGATGTTGTCTCGATTTGCGTGCATAACACGAAATTGCATTATTTCATTTAATAAAATTCCTATTCATTTTATCATATTAATATAATTAAATTTTTATGTATTTATCCGTATTTAGACTCCGATCGTATGCTTTTATACTGCAGTATAAACGACCGCAGTACACGTATACGGTCAGGGTCTAACTCACGGATGTGACATGAATAAGGACAAAAAGAATGATTATCCAACTCCATGGAATCTAAATTAAGTTCTATCATGTCTTTTATAAGTTCTTTCATCTCTATTTTATTTGCATCTATAAAAGTAAACAAGAAAGAGTTAATTTGTTAAGTATAAACAAATAAAATAATTTGAATTTTCAAGGCTTAAAATTAAAGTATACCTTGATCTCCAAATAGTCAATATCTGCTCCACACTAAAGCTTCCATCACATCAGACTTTAGTGCACTCCTATATTGATCAAAAATCCTTCTACTATTACTAAATGCACTTTTTAAAGCTATTGTTGTCACAGGAATTGCTAGAACATCACGAACCATGACAACAATTTGGGGATACTTATATTGGTTCCTTTTCCAATGTGCTAGCACATCTAGCTTAATTTTTTGATCCATCATTGGCTCATTAAGATAAAGTTCTAACTGACTCTTTTGAGAATTAACATCATCACATTCAAAAAAGTCAAACTCCTACAAATTCATCAAAAAATAACATAAAAATTCAACTATTTTCAAGTTTAAATAACTAAAAAGAGTCGAACTCCTAAAAAATTTAGTGTTATTTCATATATGAATAAACTAAAATGGATAAAACATGCAAACTTAAATAGCAAATACTTGTACCTTCAATTTTTCTTTAGAAGTAGAAGATTGGAATGCATTAATCTCTACTATTGGCGCTAATTTTGTTCCAGAAGCTCCAATAGTTGGGTAACAAATTAAACTTCCAACAGTTAAATACTTGGAACATAAATTGAACATATTTTCTCTTACTTTTGCAGCCTCATATACTCCCTTATCACCAAATAACTTCTTATAGCACCAGTACTTTTGAAATTTTGCATACATCTTCTCTGCCATTGATTTCATATACACATATTCACTACTCATATTCTCTATCAAAGTTAAATGGGCAGTGAATACCAAAAGAAAAAAAAAGATTTGTTGTTGGGTATTTAACACCAGAAAAGAGACAAGTAATGTCATTAAAAACTTGTAGGAACTCACAAATCTTTTCTACCTTAGCTCACTCATCAAAGGATGGACAATGCTTAAAATTTGAATCACTCATTTGAAGATGCATAAAAGCATTTTGATAATATAAAACATTGTCAAACATCAAATATGTTGAGTTCCACTTAATAAGAACATCTTGTCAAATACATTTTTATGAATCTAACCCACAAAGACCAACACACTCCAAAAATTTGATTCTTCTAGCTTGAGATCCCTTCACATATTTAATGCTTTATCTAATTTTTGCAACTGATTCATTAATCTCTTTCAAGTCATCTTGAACTATTAAATTTAATACATGAGCAAAGCATATCATATGAAAAAAAGTCTCATTTACTTAAAAGACCTCCTTTTGCAACCAAAAGTTTTTTAACAAATCAGAACACACATCATTAGCACTTGCATTATCCAAAGTAATAGAAAAAACTCTAGTATCAATTTGCCAATCACATAGGAAAATATGAATTTGTTCATATAAAGTTACTCCATTATGAGGAGGAGGCAAATAACAAAAGTTCAATATTCTTTTTGCAAGTGTCAATCCTTATTAATGAAATGTCCAGTGAAGCAAATATATCCATCAGTAGTAATAGAAGACCGACCATTATAAGTTAAACATATTCTCTACAATGTTGACTCCAACATGGACTTTACTCTAACATTTTTTCTATTAAATATTTTCATACAATATATTTTACAAGTGTTTCATAATATGAGATTTAAACTAGGCCTTAAATAACATAATAAATTTTTCATTGCTGACCACTCAACAAATTGAAATGACAAATCATGCATAATAATAACAATAGCAACTAATTCTCTAAACTCATCATCATTAAATCTAACATTCACAACAGATCCATCAATTTGAGATAATAAACACTGACCCACATCTCTAGTATCTTTTCTAGGACACACCGGTATATGATATTTCATGTTACATGTTCCATACTTATTATCGTCTGCATAACTCTTCCCACAAGCCTTACATTTAGCAAATTTTTACTTATTCTTCCCCTCCACCAACTCAAATTAGTTCCACACAACTGAGGATAATTTTCTAGCCCTTTTTAATTTCTTTGTTGTTCCAGCTGCTACATCTTTTTCTAATTCAACAATATCGTCATCTTCTTCTACATTGATGGTCTCATCGTCTACGTTAGTAGAATCTCTAGTTCTAGCCATCTATATAAATTATTTTTTACAAAAAAATAAGTACTAACAACAATATAACAAAAGCAAAAAAAATTGTTTATGGAGCAAACAGAAGATTATATGAGTCTGTCTCCACGATTACTTTCTTTCTTTTATAAAACCACATATATATTGTTTTAGTTAATTTAGTCCAACTGGTGCTATAACATAACTTGGGTTTTACCGACTGGTACTATAGCATACATCACAATCATTCAAAAGATAAAATGATGTTTACTAATGAAACGAGTAATATGCTTCATATCAAGTGGGCTTTAATTGGCCAACTCATAATTAGGCCAAAGTTTATTAGTTTAATAATTTAAATAGATATGACTCTAATTAAGTTTTAATTGGTCAACTCATAATTGGCCAAAAGTTTATTAGTTTAATAATTCAATTATTTTATCCAAAAAGATAAATAAATAAAAATAAAATAATTATTATCTTTAAGAACATAGTTTACCACGAAAATGTTGAATTATTATATGGTAAATTAGCCACCCATTTTGTTGCTAGGTGTGACTAATTCAATATTCGAACTAGGTAATGATGGATTAAACCATGTGAAATGAGATTTAACAAATAGGCAACACTTCTTTATATATATATATATATATATATATATATAATTGTATAATGATGATTCCATATTATTGTGAAAGTGAAGATTATCATCATCATCTTTACTAAAGATCATCTTTACTAAAGAGATACCAATTCTGATTTTCATCTTTGATTTGATCTTATTAATTTGATGACTGATGAATAAATGTGTAAATTAAGATTAGAAGGCAAAAAATTATGTATATATATATAATTGTATAATGACGATTCCATATTATTTGTGAAAGTGAAGATTATCATCATTATCATCTTTATCAAAGAGATACCAATTCTGATTTTCATCTTTGATTTCATCTTATTAATTTGATGACTGACGAATAAATGTGTAAATTAAGACTAGAAGGCAAAAAATTTTATATATAAAAAGCATATGTTTATTCTCTAAATTTATGAATTTTAGCAATTAAATTTTTGATTGAAAATTTATTCAATTAAGTCCTTCAATATTCAATTTTGTTCATTAATTCTCTTATTCATCAAATTTATTCAATTAACTTTCTTAATTATTAAATTTAAACTAATTTAGTAATTATTTATAAATTAGTTAATAGCTCATTAATATATAATATATAAAGATATCAATTAAATAAATTCTCACTTATTACCTAATTATGAAACACTTACCATTCAATTAATAATATCTAATTGAATAAAATTTCAGTTGGAAGACTAATTGTATTAATTAAAAGTTAATAGTTAAGAGAGTCCATTGAACGAATTTTGGATTAAAAAAATTATTTACAAGAAAATTGTAATTAAAATTTAATGACCAAATTCCCTTAAGATTATAAATTTATTCAATCAATATCCACATATTGTCATAAGCCCTACATCTACTAAAACTATCAGGAGACAATCAAAAAAGTATCCCTCATTCTAATATTGTATAAGAGTGAAAATTTCTAACCACTCTGCAGGTATAATGACCAACTAGGCTACAAAAGACATGAAGGAGAGCTGCAGTTGCAAATAGAGACTGAAAAAGGATGAGGTGAAGAGCTGGCGACTGCAAAATGCAAATTGAGAGAAAGCGATTGAAGCTGGTTTTAGCTAGGGTTACACATAAGTTTTTTACATTTATAGTCCTACAAAACTATGTAGTTTTTATTTTTTGAATAGAAAAAATAATCTTATCAGTTATTTATATTATTTATTCATATACCGATCTAAAAAATGAAATTTATTTAGTAAAATATTATTTAAATTTTAAAATAATTTACATAGAAAATATTAGAAAATAATTATTTTGCTTTAATATTTCTATCAATTTATTAGAAATCAAACTAAATTTGAGTCTCTTTAAGTATTTATTTATGATTTTTTTTCAGTTTAAGTGTTGTATTTCTACTTTATAAATTTTAGTCATGTAACAAGCTTAGTGTTTGAATTTGCAATTGTCATTTTAATTACCAATATTTATAAATTTATTGTTGTAATCATAATAGGTTTATTATTTTTCTCTTTTAGGTTATTTCTCTTATAGGTTATTTCTATCAATTTATTAGTAATCAAACAAACTTTGAAGATTAAAGTCAATATTTATAAAATTAACTTTGAACCTCTTTAAGTATTTATTTATAATTTTTGTTTCAAGATATTATCTTACATTGACTATTTTATAGAGTGTGAGTACTTCTTATAATAGTTTAAATCATCATTTTTCATTAAATAATTTTCTTAAAATAAATTAGATTTTAATTCTATTTTCAATAACCTCAATATACACATATATGATTTTAATTTGTTCACGTCACTATAATTCATTATCTATAATGTGAGGAAAAAAAGGGAAAGACTTAATATTACATGATACTAAATATTTAAGCTTAATATTTTAATTTATTATTTGACCCATTTATATTTTGATAATCTTATTTAATTCCAATTTTTTTTAATTGATGCATTTAAATTTGCTCAATTTATGTATTAATTTTATAAAATTTTATTCTCACTTTAACATTCACATTATGATCAATGAAAGATAGTTCAACCACCAATATTTTACATGATATAATATATAATTTTAGACATTTTATATATCAGTATACATTATTAAATTAAGACTATTATAATTTTTTTGGTAAATTTTTTAAATAAATATCCTTATATATAAATAATAAATAAATGTATAACTATTAAAAATTGAAAATAAGCAAAAAAATTATCCATTAATATATATGTACGAATAACTTACTAATCTAATTAATGTGAGAATTTTATGGTTTGAGCTTCGGTTAATTGATTAAATGAGTTTGAAAAAATAATAAATTTAACTAATCAATCTTAGAAAAAATAAATTGAATTAAATATTATTTAATAAAGTTATTAGTTGTTTATAATCAAACAGTAATTTATATCACACATTTTGTATCATATTTAAATATTTGATATATTTAAATATTTATTTTTTTATAAAATTACAGTACTAGTTTTAATATTTAATATAAATTATGCGTCTCATAAATAGGTCGTGTCGGGTTGACATGACACGACACGACACAACACCAAAATTTAAGCAGATTGTAACAGATTTACGTGTCAATCCGTGACACAATTCATTTAAATCATGTCATAAACGGATCGATCTGTTTATAATACGAACTCATATAAACTCAATACTAACCCTCTAAATTTATATGTTACGCATGTCGGGTTCATGTGTTATGACTCATTTTGACATCCCTACGTGAAAGACGTTGTTAGAGGAGATATCTTGATCATTTAATTTGTTCATTGTGACTTAAGGAGCATTCATAACAGTTTTTTTTCACCTAAAATTTGATATTCTTACCACTCACCTATTTCTAGAAAAGTATTCTTTTGCATTTGTAGATTTTTGTACTTCGAATTGTCTTAAAATTTTAATACATAATTCTCTCACGTTTTCTGGACATTGAGTACAAGGAGCAACATTAACATAATCACACACTAAATGATGTTTAATTTTATTTATCTCTATCTACCTTTTAAGTTCACAATAGTTACACTTTATATTTATTCTATTTTCATTAATTCGATAGCAATGTTCCTAAGTAGGATCACTGGCCTTTGTATTTCTCTTTTTAGAAGCCATAAAATTTAAAACTTGCAATTTAGAAAAAGAAATATGTTACATAATTTGAAAAAAATTAATAAATTAGTAATAAATAGTTAAGAAAAATTAATAATTAACAAATTATAATGAATTGATTTAGATGAAAACTAAAATTTCTATACGCAAAATAACAAAACATGAAAATGAATAATAAAGCAAATTCTAGATTTCATAACATAAGCATGGTTGTCAACAACCTCTTTAAAAAATTGGTACATAATATAATACCATATAATTGTAATGAAATTTTATGCTAGATGAAAATTATAGAAAAAAATGAGAATTAAAATCAATGGAGATAAATTGCCAACAATTTAAAATTGCATAATACTTGAGTTCAAGGTTTTTTTAAATAAAATTATTGTGAAATTTTCATTTGTGGTTCGATATAAGGAAATGCCTCTTTTTATTACAACTTTAACATATATCATGAATCGGCAAAAAGACAATGCTTGGTGACTTTTTCTTTTATATAATACAATGCTCAATTATTTATTCACAAAACAAAGGGCTTAGCACTTATCACGTGTTCACAATGTTCAATGCTATCATTACAAATTTACAATAAAATTTTATTTTTTTCGGAAAATACAACATATTTTTATGGCTAACCCATAAAAAGAAAAAATTTGCAGTCGAGCATCGGTTCAGTGCGGTTTCAAACCGAACTGAAATCAAATAAACTGAACTGATTCAATTCATTTATTGAAAAATCATACCAAATCGAAGTTTATTTAGAACCGAACCTAATTGAACCGAAATATTTCGATTTAATTTAATCGGTTTTATAAATTGATTTATTAATTACATAAAACTATAATTTTTTAATCTAAAAATTATAATTAATTACTATAAGATTAATAAAAAAAATATATACAAAAAGAATTTTGATTGGTTCGGTCAAATCGGTTTTTTAATATTTTTAACTAAGCCGAACCAAATAAATTTAAATTTTTATAAATAACTAAATAGAATAAATTGAAAATCAAATAAATCGAACTGAATAGACTGAAATTAGTTTGGTTCCATTCATTTTTTGGTTCGGTTTGACACACCCCTATTCAAAATCGCTTTCTTAACTCTTAAAGAGGGACTTCCAAATTCTTCACTTCAATTCCCTATTTCTTCACATCAAACTTTTACTCAGCCTATTTCTTCAACTCCCAAGCATAAACCACTATTGATTTTTTCACTTCATCTCACACAAGAGAATGCATGAGTGAGATCGATAATGTCTATTTCTTTGGCTCTCCGGCGCTTCAACTCCCATAAGGAAAACTTTTTATTTCTTCACGATTCTACTTAAGGAAGTTTTTATTTCTTTGCATAACCTCAATCCTAGAAGGATTGTGTTTTTTTTTTTAATTTTTTTGTTTTTGAACTTAATGGAGTGAGTCATACGATTTGACGATTCCATCAATTTAGTATTGATTCGTCCTATTCGCCGTCGATTCCGTATTTATACCGATTCTCTCTAAGAGTCAACTCATTTTCTACATGAATTGGTGCAAATCGAACTATTTGAATCGCAAATCGAATAATTCTAACAATACTGTATATTATTTTAATCTCTCAAACCTTTTAAGCAATATTTCATATTGGGGAGGCATGGAATGGAATATAATTACTCACTCGCATATTTTCATATATCTATATCCGACTTTTTTTTGGTGTTTTAAGGGTGCAACTCAAAGAAGTTTGGGTCTGAGTACTGACAATAAAGGGGAAGCAATAATAACATAAAAGCAGAGGAAATAAAGAGGATATATCGTAGACAAGACATGTGATAGCCCAAGACATCATAAGGTCATATGCACACAAGAATAGATGGCGATATTTAATACATGCAACATTGTTTATCAAAAAAATACTGGGGGAGTGTAGTAACTGACAAGGAGATTGACGGATATAAAATTTTTGGAATGGAGCTTATGTTTAGAAATTTAAATGTATCAACTTAAAGTCTTTTTGGATAGAACGTCCATCAGGTGGTTCCGTGTGCTTGATGCCATCACGACATCAAAATGTTTAGGACTAAAAGCTGTCTTTCCTGTTTACACGCATGCTATCCATTTAGCAATACTAGGATTTATTGTTCACTTTTCCAACCTCTAATTGTTCTTTGTTGTTGATAAAAATTGTTCCAACCAATTCTTGCTATGACTAGTGCTTCCTTGTTCTTATCTCTAAAGAAAGCGAACCGCACTTTCCTATCCGGCCTTCTGCCATTCATCAGCTTCCTTTCCCCTTCGTTACAACATAATATTTATTTATTTCATTTTCAGAAATTTTTAATAAGAAATTTGCAACAATGTAGATATTGGGAATCAGTGTGTCTTACATTTTCCCCCCATCTTATTTTAGATTCTCCGAATTGTTATGAGATTGTCAAGCTGTACATGCCGCCATATGCTGTGGTCGATGATGTAAATGTTGTGAAAATCGGGTTAGTTTCCACCAAAATGAATAATTGTGCCAAAAAATTAAGACAAAGAAAAATTCCCAGGTAGTTGGTGGAGTCACAAATGGTCTCCCTTAAAAACAAACTTCCTTAGACTCTTGAGTCTTGGTGACAAAATTTTTTTAAGATAATTTAAAGCACAATATATCACAAAGTAAAAGACCCGACAATAGCTATTAAATAGAAATAAAAGGAACACCAGAATTTAACGAGATTCGGCCAATTGTACTTACGTCATCGGACACTACTAAAATAATATTTCACTATTTCAAAGAAATATTACAAAGTGAAATATTACAAGAGAGAGAGGAAAAATACAACCAATCTTAGAAGTAGAGAGATTGGTGGTTTTTGGGATGAATTGTTAAGAGGGGATGAAGCCCTTTTATAGCCTAATGCTATGGTGGAAAAATCCTCTCTTTCCGATGTGGGATTGGACATTTCAACAAATCTCCACCTTAATAATCTCACAATTCCAAACAAACATTCTCTAAACTCTTATATAACAAATTTCAGTAATGTCTCCAAATGCGCTTCGAAGCGCCAAATTTCAAATTTTGAGAACATTTATAAAGTTCAAGCAATGTTGGAACTTGATACCTGTTACAACTTTCGTTGCCATATCTGGGGGATTTTCAGCAATCAAAATCTTCTGAAGTAGTATCCCACCATCTTCAAGAATTTCCAGTACAAAATGATATCGAACATCGATATGCTTCGTCCTTGTATGATAAACTTGATTCTTTGCTAAACAAATAGCATTTTGACTATCACAATGCACTTTGACATTCTTCTGACCAATTCCCAAGTCATTCAACAACCTCTGAAGCCAAATTGCCTCCTTAACAGCTTCTGAAACTGTCATGTACTATGCCTCTATTGTAGACAAAGCAACTGTTGACTGTAAGGTGGACTTCCAACTAACCGGTGCCTTTGCAAGTGTGAACACATAATCGGTAGTAGATCGACGTTTGTCTAAATCACCTGCATAGTCGGAATCACAATATCCAACTATATACTGACAACTTTTCTCATCCCGCTCAAACATTATACCAACATCTACAGTATTCTGAATATACCGTAGAATCCATTTCACAGCTTGCCAATGTCATTTTCCAGGATCATGCATGTATTTGCTCACAACTCCAACTGCTTGTGAAATGTCATGCCTCGTACACACCATTGCATACATCAAGCTACCAACAACATTTGCATATGAAACCTTTGATATATATTCTCGTTCTTCATCACTTTTCGGAGATAAAGATGCACTGAGTTTAAAATGAGGAGCAGGTGGAGTACTAACTGGTTTTGTCTTCTCATTTATCCCAAAACGCTTTAGTACTTTTCTCAGATATTGTTTCTGAGTCAAACAAAGTCTCCCCAATTTTCTGTCTCTGCATATCTCTATACCGAGAATCTTTTTAGCTTCCCCTAAATCCTTCATTTCGAATTCCTGATTTAGTTGAGCTTTTAACTTCTGAATCTCTCCTTCATCTTGCGAAGCTATCAGCATATCATCAACATAAAGGAGAAGATAGATAAAGGAATCATCCCGTAGCTTGCGCAAATATACACAATGATCGTATTTGCTTCTTGTGTATTTCTGCCTTATCATAAACTTGTCAAATCGTTTGTACCATTGTCTTGGAAATTGTTTCAATCCATACAATGATTTGCTCAACTTGCACGCCAAATTTTCTTTTCCAGCAACTTTAAATCCTTCTGGCTGAGTCATGTAGATTTCTTCTTCTAAGTCTCCATGTAAAAATGCAGTTTTTACATCCAGCTGAACTAGTTCCAGATCAAATTGTACTACCAAGGCCAATAGTATTCTAATGGATGAATGTTTTACAACTGGAGAAAACACTTCATTATAATCAATTCCTTCCTTCTGAGCGTAGCCTTTAGCTACCAATCTTGCCTTGTAGCGGATATCATTCTTATCAGGAAATCCATCTTTCTTTGCATAAACCCATTTACAGCCAATCGCTTTCTTTCCCTTTGACAGACTTGATAGCTTCCATGTTTGATTCTTTTCAAGGGACTGCATCTCTTCTTCCATAGCCTTTCTCCACTTTTCTTCTTCTGAACTTTGAATAGCTTCACAATAAGTGGAAGGAATCTCATCATCTACTGAAGATGTATAATTAGTCATATCTTCAAGTCGAGCATGTTTCTTAATATTCCTTTTCGGCTTTCGTAGTGCAATTGGCTCAAGTTGCTGAGGAGGTTCTTGTGCTGAAACCTCTGCTTCCTCATCTGATCCATTTTCTACCATTATCTCCTCTTCTGCCATAGGAGTAATTTTATCAGAATTTACAATTGCTGGATCAACAATTCTTCTTCTATCTAACTCCACATGTTTAGAAGTTTCCTCCACCTGTTTAGGAGTTTCCTTCACCTGCTGTGGAGAACCATCTGTCTGCTCCTTTGTTACCTTTAACACGGTAGACTCATCAAAGGTAACATCTCTACTAAATATTATTTTCTTCGTCTCTGGGCACCATAGTCGATATCCTTTGATACCAGAGGATATCCCTATAAAGATAGCTTTCTTTGCCATTGGATCTAACTTCGATTCCTTAACATGATAGTATGCAGTGGAACCAAACACATGAAAGGAATTATAATCTGTAGCAGATTTTCCATACCGCACCTCCAAAGGTGTTTTGCCATTGATAGCAGTTGAGGGAAAACGATTAATGAGATGACATGCATATGTTACAGCCTCAGCCCAAAACTGTCTGCCTAATCCAGCATTAGACAACATACACCGAACTTTCTCCAGTAGAGTTCGGTTCATGCGTTCAGCCACCCCATTCTGTTGTGGTGTATTTCTGACAGTGAAATGTCGAACAATTCCTTCATTTCTGCAAACTTTCATGAAGGGATCACTTGTGTACTCTCCGCCATTGTCTGTTCGAAGACACTTGATCTTTCTGCCCGTCTGAGTTTCTACCATCTTCTTCCAGATGAGAAAAACTCCCAACACTTCATCCTTTGTCTTCATTGTATACACTCATACTCTTCTTGAACAATCATTAACAAAGGTAACATAGTAGTGTTTACCTCCCATTGAAGCAGTTTTGGAAGGACCCCATACATCTGAGTGAACATAATCCAGAATACCCTTGGTATCATGGATTGCAGTGCCAAACTTCACTCTCGTCTGCTTCCCTTTGATGCAATGCTCACAGAAGTCTAATCTGTAGGTTCGTACTCCTTGCAATAATCCTTGATTTGCCAAAAGTTTTAAGGATTTTTCGCTTGCATGCCCCAAGCGCATATGCCACAATCTGGTTGTTTCTAGCTCCTGGTCGTCACTAGAAACTGCTGCTGTTGTTCCAACAACTGTATTGCCTTCATAGTAATACAAGTTGTTGCTCCTTTGAACTCCTTTCATCACCACAAGTGCTCCAGATATAACCTTCATTACTTCATTTTTAATGATTATAGTGAAACCCTTTCTCCCAAGGATTCCCATAGAAATGAGGTTTTTCGTTAGACTGGGCACATATCTTACATCTGTCAGAGTTCTAATTGATCCATCACGATTCCTCAACTGGATTGAACCAATTCCAGTTGTTTTGCAAGGGCTGTCATTTGCTGTATAGACAACTCCACCTTCAATTTCTTTAAAATCGAAAAACCATTCCCGATTGGGACACATATGGTGGCTACAACCTGAATCTAGGATCCAAGCAGTCGAACTGCTTATTGATGGCATCAATGCTAATGAAAAATCTGAATCATCACATTCAGCTACATTTGAATCTGCAACAGCCTTGCCTTTGCCAGATTTGCTTTTCAACTTAGGACAATCTTTCTTCCAGTGCCCCTTTTCTCGACAAAAGGCACATTCATCTTTGCCCACTCTGGACTTTGATCTGTCTTTCTTTCCCCTGTTCTTATTTTTCGAACGGCCTCTTACTATCAAAGCTTCTGCTACTCCACTGGTGCTATCCTTCTTGTCTTTTCTCCTCAATTCATAGTTGTATAGTGCAGCACATACTTCACTAAAAGACACCTCAACTTTCCCATGGAGTAGAGTAGTTTCTAGAAACTCAAACTCCTCAGGAAGGGATCCCAACAGCATTAGGACCAAATCTTTATCTTCAAATGTCACATCCAAGTTCATCAGATCTGCTACAAGTTGATTGAAATTGGTGATGTGATCATTCATCGTGGTACCAGGAACATAAGTGAATCTGAACAGTCTTTTCTTCATATGAAGCTTATTTTGACTGCTCTTTTTCAAGAATTTTTCCTCCAGTGCCTTCCACAATTTACTTGCAGAAGTTTCTTTACAAAAGGCATAATTCTGCTCTCTGGACAGGCACGATCGAATTGTACCACATGCCAAACGATTGATTGTCTTCCATTCCTTCTCATCTGCACCTTCTGACTTTTCTCCCTCAATGGCAATGTCTAAGCCTTGCTGAAATAAGGCGTCTAGAACTTCACCTTGCCACATGCCGAAATGGCCTGTACCATAAAAAATCTCTACTGCAATTCTCGTATTTTCCACAACAGTTCTCACCAAAATTGATGAAGTAGAAGTTGTTGTGTCCATTGTAGATTTTTGTCCGTCTCTTGCCATTTCCTTTTAAGACTATTTAATAGCTTTCAAATGCGGAATACCCAAGAATCTAAGGAAACCTTTCTGATGTGGAAGATCAGCTTACGCCGCAACCACAGAGCATATAACTCAGTAACCTTGGCTCTGATACCAATTGTTGTGGAAATCGGGTTAGTTTCCACCAAAATGAATAATTGTGCCAACAAATTAAGACAGAAAAATTCCCAGGTAGTTGGTGGAGTCACAAATGGTCTCCCTTAAAAACCAACTTCCTTAGACTCTTGAGTCTTGGTGACAGAATTTTTCTAAGATAATTTAAAGCACAATATATCACAAAGTAAAAGACCCGACAATAACTATTAAATAGAAATAAAAGGAACACCAGAATTTAACGAGGTTCAGCCAATTATGACTACGTCCTCGGACACTACTAAAATAATATTTCACTATTTCAAAGAAATATTACAAAGTGAAATATTACAAGAGAGAGAGGAAAAATACAAGCATATAACTCAGTAACATTGGCTCTGATACCAATTGTTGTGGAAATCGGGTTAGTTTCCACCAAAATGAATAATTGTGCCAAAAAATTAAGACAAAGAAAAATTCTCAGGTAGTTGGTGGAGTCACAAATGGTCTCCCTTAAAAACAAACTTCCTTAGACTCTTGAGTCTTGGTGACAGAATTTTTCTAAGATAATTTAAAACACAATATATCACAAAGTAAAAGACCCGACAATAACTATTAAATAGAAATAAAAGGAACACCAGAATTTAACGAGATTCGGCCAATTATGACTACGTCATCGGACACTACTAAAATAATATTTCACTATTTCAAAGAAACATTACAAAGTGAAATATTACAAGAGAGATAGGAAAAATACAACCAATCTTAGAAGTAGAGAGATTAGTGGTTTTTGGGATGAATTGTTAAGAAGGGATGAAGCCATTTTATAGCCTAATGTTATGGTGGAAAAATCATCTCTGTCCGATATGGGATTGACACATTTCAACAGTAAATCCATTATCACTTATTTTCTTTGAGATCTCTTATTTGGTAATTCTCTTTCTACAAACCTTTTCTGATTGCATTTGGTGAGATCAAACAAGGCGTTTACATTGTATGAGATTAAGTTGGACACAACTTACCTATTACTCCTGCTAGTCTCCTTTTGCTTTCTATTTCATTGAAGATCCCAGATAGCATCCAGGGGAACCAAGACAAGATTTCGTGGGACATCTGAATAAGTTGCTGCCAGGGCCAAGCTTTTTTTTCATAAGTTTTGGTAATTATTTTCCATGATCAGTGATTAACTGATGATCTATATAAATTAGTATTCAAATGCTATGATAATTGGAAGGAGAATTATATAGGTACTTCGCACTTGTTGCATTTTAGCGCAACGCCATTATAACATTTGATTCGTGAGAATTCAAAATTTTTGAGTTTGACAAATTCTATTTATGCAAGTTTCCAAGTCAGGCTAGTTCTGGACTAAGGTCTGGCTCTGCCCATAGAATTCCTTTGTGGATGTTGCAACCTTCTAAACAGTCTGTTGAAAATCACATGCAAATGGGTTTATTTGATTGTTGCATGTGTTGACTGCAGAACGTGAGACTCGCGAAAGTGGCCCTTAGGCCTGGTGATGGTCAATGCAATTCTGCGAAAGCTAGTGTTGGTTAAGGAGTGCTATCTTTTAAAACTGATCTAATAAAGGAAAAAATCGTTACTTTTTCTTCATAAGTGATTAATCCAAAGGTGAGGTTAAGATGCTATGAATTACAGGCCTTTTGTGTTTGCATAAAAATGACTCCCTTCCTCTCCCCAAGTTGGAAGGTGATGATCGCACACAAGCACGTGCTCTTGCCACTATTTATTCTCACACTGGTGAATTCATGGTTGCTACTGTTGGTTGGAATAACATTTATTTGTTTTAATCAACATACTAATAAAATTTATAAGATAATCTAGATTAAGTGCAGTGATAGTCGATGCACTATGAACAACCCAATTATTCCATGGGCCAATTGCCAAAGAGACTTGCTTCACCATCATAATATATGCTCAGAAATTAATTCTTGGACTTGAGTGATATTTCTAGGAAGAAACTTCTTTACTTCTAGAATGAATAAAAAGCCAAACTAAGAAACTATTATAGCTTAATTCATAATAAAGTTTGTTTGGTGTTTCTGCTTTGAGCTCATGTAGATCTCAAGTACTTAATTTAAGCTGAGGCAACTTGTTATGTTCCAAGTACAACCAAGCATGAAACTTATATTATTCTTACAAATCCTAATTCGTGTACACAAGGTTATGCGTGTAGGGCCTAGGATTGCATATTCTGGCATGATGTCCATCCATTCTTCTACACATTAAGTAGACTGGATCTGCAAGATAAATGTTTAATCTTCATATGCTTTGTTAACCACTTGGGAAGAAGCATCCTGTCTGATAAGCACGCTTATATCATGAGTTTATTCTTTTCTGCCCCTACTTTAACAATGACGAAAATAAATTTTACTCTGATATCCTAGGTTGAAAGGATAATTAGGATTTCTACCTCTAATGTTTTTGAAATGTGATAGTGGATGGTTAGGCATTGGACAGAGTATCATCGGCAAGAAAATGCAATCAGGTTGATGATGTGGAGCAACAGGGATCCTAGTTTTAGTTTGAGGTTTTCTGCTGAAAATTTTCCCCTTTTTTGTCATAAAATTATGTCAAAGGATTCTCATAAGTTCCTTGTTCAACACTGGTCTCAGAGCAAAAATGGGAAAGGAAAAACAAGGGATGACTTTGTGATGCAGCTGAATATGTTTGAAGGCTCTTGTTATACGTATATGCGTGTGCGCACAAAACAATAATGATAATAATAATAATAATAATAATGCACGCCTAGATGCAGATATTTAAGAAATATATCTCTGGCTTCCTACTGTATAATTATTTTTCAGCATTGATTTTCTGTTCTTTAAGGGCAGGTTCCTTATGAGCTTTCTTTGCATTTGGATCATTTTGTCCGTATCAAAACAGGAATGCAGGTACTTTGTGATATTCTCAGTCATAAATATCTTTGTCACGTAACAGTAAAAGCTTCATACTTTGTGCTTGCTGATGTGCAGTGAAGTTGTTTTCTCTAGGAGCTAGTTGAGAGACATCATTCTGCCCTAAACTAGTACGAATATAGGAAGTAACTAATATCAGCCATGTAAGATGCTCCAGAGTTGGGATTCTTTATTGTGTAACAGTGAACATTTAATGGTCTTTACAGCTTATTCTTAGCTGTGTGCAATCTCAAGGTCTAGTTAATAACCTACACACATCTTTCCCTGGGAAGCTGCCCTATGATTTTTTCAGATAGCTAATTCTTGCCAAACACATTGAAGGATGCAAATACAGAGATCAGGTATGTAGTTTGAAGAATTTGTTTTTTAGGTTCATTTTTCATTTCATCAATGGGGTCTTTCTAATCTTTCCTGCAAATCATGTTGTACCTATATCATGTGAATCTCTGTGCGAGATTGTTAATTGTCATAACTGAATAGGAAACTTGTCCAGGATAATCGACAGATAAGTCTCAGAGGGGATGCTGAATTAGTGGGCAAAAGCTGCATTACTCAGAGACTTGAATAATTTTCTTATTCTTAGAAGATTAACTTCATTACAGTGTACTTCCTCCATGTTTGACAGGTCCAGTGCACAGGCATGGAAGCAAAGATATCTCACAATTCACATGGAGATACTTCAAAAGTAGGATTGACAGACATGTAATCTAATTTTATTCATGAAAACTCAGCTGTATCGCCATTCGAGAACAACAGGATTGACTAGGAAGCACCACAGCAATGCGACAATAGATGAAACCATCCATCTTCTACTGCTTAATCATGAAAAGCATTTTTGCTCTACTACCACAACAAAAAGTTGAAGCTCCATCAAGTTTGGGATAATTTTTGTAAAAAGAACAGTTTTAAATTAGGTGTGCATTTTCAACATAATTATTGGTTTTCCTTCCAAATTGATCTCACATTAGGTTTGATTATCAGCTGGTCTGTTTTTGCATCTCACTTGTTTCATTGGCTATAAATTTCTTTGTCATTCAGCATAACCCTTGTGCTACTGAATTATGGGGGGAGAAGGTGTGGCCTCTAGTCTATGATACAACCAAAATTCTTAGACACTGATGGGGCATGTTTTGGGGATTTTAAGTGAAATAAACAAAAAAAAAAATCAAACATTGAATGCAATAGAATAAAGTAAAAGTACAAATTATAAACTTTTAATTATTTTTCTATTTGTTTTCTCCTCGGGTAAATAAAAATTATTTGTAAATTGTATCAAATGAACCTACTTTTAACAATTATGCAAAACGCCCAAAACTAAAGTGTTTTTTTTTTTTTATGATAATGATGCTAAATGTATTAAATATAAAAATGTGTAACATGGAATTAGAATATTATTTTTCATTCCAAGATTTAGATTAGAATAAATAAAATCATTTGTTTATTTATTTTACCATTTGAAAAATCAAGAACCCAACTTACTATATAATCTAAAAACAATTTTAGAGTTTTATGTTAATTTATGATAAGTTTGAATATTTTCTTGTTATAAATTGAAATTGAAGGGTCAATATTATTATAAACAACAAAGTTCAGACACCATTATTGCAATTTAGCCCATGAATTTAAAATCCTATTATTTTCCTGGATCACAAAAGATATTTAAACGTCCAGGAATGAAACGACTGCGTTTAAGCGGAGTAAGGCTTGAACTCTCGAACTGTCATCTTGTTCCTCAAAACCCCTGAGCAAAACCCGCGCCATGCTCACAACATGACCAAGCAATGGGCCCTTAGGGCGCTCTCACGTGCGATTTCGCGTGCATACTCGTCTTCTACGTCCTCGTCGCCGTCGTTCCCTCTTAAGCACGTGACTAAGTCGAATTTCGAAACCGCACTCGCCGAGCTCGAAGACCATGTCGGAGCAGCTGATTTCGTGGCCGTCGATCTGGAGATGACCGGAGTCACCAGCGCTCCTTGGAGGGATTCCTTTGAGTACGACCGATTCGACGTCCGTTACCTCAAGGTCAAAGATTCCGCCGAAAAGTTCGTCGTCGTTCAATTCGGCGTTTGTCCTTTTCGCTGGGACTCCCACCGTCAGTCGTTCATTGCTCACCCGTCGGTCCTCTCTCCTTCCCTTCCTCTCTATCCATTTCTTAACTTTTGTTGCTTAGTCGAATTTCTCTTTTAACAGGCACAATTTCTTCATATTTCCTCGTCAAGAGCTGGTAGTAGATGGCCCCTCTTATGAGTTTCTCTGCCAGACCACCTCCATAGATTTCTTAGCTAAATATCAGTTCGATTTCAATGCTTGCATACGCGAAGGTACACTCTTTCCCTCTATAATTGACTATTAAATGCTGCAAAATGACTCCTTTTGAAGAATTCATGCTCTTGGTTAATTCAATCAGGAGTGTCTTACTTATCCAGAGCGCATGAAGAGGAAGCACTAAGGCGCTTGAATTTAAGATATGAGAATAACGAATTATTAGACAATCTTAATGAAGTTAGAGAAGTGACATTGGCCTGCGTGACCGATATTTTATTCAGTGAAAGAATGAAGAACAGATTAAATGAATGGCTTGATGGATTATTAAGAGGCGGAAATGGGGGGTCTCAGTTCCAAGAAACCTCAAATGAATCGAAGCAGCAATTCCAAACCATTTTCTATAAGATGCGTCCGGCTCTTTGTCTCAGTGGGTTCACTTCTCATCAGCTTAAGTTGATTCAATTGGTAATATGTTGCTTAGTGTATACTTTGATTCAGTTAAGAAAGGATTGTCATGTTTGGTGGAGTGCTCTTATCATCTTTTAGATATCATGTTTATGCCATGCTACGATAAATGTGTATTGAACATCGCTGAACTGATGGAAATGAAACTGTGCAGGTCATTAAGAGGCATTTTGAAGATCTTGTTTATATCCATGTCAATGGTGAAAATTCTTCTTCACAACAGTTAGTCGTATATACAGACTCCAAGAATGACAAGGGAATACTTATGGTAAAGTACATATGCATCATATCACTTTTTGGAAGATTTGGTAATAATGACTTAGTTAAACCATACTATTCAGGCTCCCATGACCCTTCTTTCTTTTTTCACAGAAAGAGGTGAAGGATGAATATCATAAAGAGGCAGAGATGAAGATCAGAGTTGCAGTTGGGTTTCGCCATGTTATTGACCTTCTTTCTTCTATGCAAAAGTTGATTGTTGGTCACAATTGCTTCTTGGGTATGCTTTCTTCTTGTAGTTAGTAAGGGTAGCATTTCTGTTGATCAAATAAACTATTTATATGCTTTTTTCCTCTGGCACAGATATTGCACATATATACAGCAAATTTTTAGGTCCTCTTCCTCTAAGTGCTGAAGAATTTGTTTTCTCTGTTAACAAGTACTTTCCGCACATTGTTGATACCAAAATACTCTTAAATGCCAATAATTTGCTCCATCAAAGAATGAAGAAATCAAGCACATCTCTCTCGTCGGCCTTTGCTGTACTCTGCCCACATATTGCTAGGGGTCTTAATAAGGGTGGTGATTTGGCTTTTCGTCAATGTGTAGATGTGGAGGTTCAAGTGGATGATATGAGGTCTGCTTTTCAAATTATCTTTGTCCATGAATTATTGTTTGATTAATATGAATACATGTATATTTAACTTCCAATTGGACAAGTATAGTATGTTTCAAAAATGGGGAACATATATACATTTATTAGTATAGTATAGTATACATTTTCTTTAGAGAAATTTTCTTGTCGCATTGTCTGAAGGATGGGCTGCGGATGCATCCTGTGAAGTGCAAACACATAAAAAATAAAATTGCATCTAGTTTTCAGTTTGATTCTATGTGATTAATTTCTTAGACATTTTTCTGTCAAACTCACAAGTCATCTCTTCCCCCAACCCCCTAGAGAAGCCTCTGATATATTAGCACTTGTGTTACACTTTTGCATGATTTTCTTCTTTGAAATAATTATCTTCTGAAGTGTGTCTTCTGTGATAGAACCTACTTTCTTGCATGGCTACCCTTGCACAACACTCTTTAAGGCAAAATATACAGCAATACATTGTGAAAAAAGTTAATATCACTATTAAGCAACTCAAAGTCTCATGTAGTAAAAAAAAATTGAATTGATTTGCTTTTGTCTTACCCTCTAAGATGAGGAGTCATCTGGAGTCTTTTTCTTAGCCAAGATTGATTTTATGTATCTACAGGTCCTCTAGCTGGACTTCTGGAGTTAAACATGAAGCAGGATATGATGCTTTTATGACAGGGTGTGTCTTTGCCCAGGCATGCAATCATCTAGGTATTGATTTTAAGCTCCACTCGTCCTCAGATAATCTGGCGCACAATGAAAAACTCCAGAAACACATCAACCGTCTGTATCTCAGTTGGACAAATGGAGACGTTATTAATCTAAGAACTGGGAAATTAGAATCTTTGGGATCTAGTAACCTCAGAAAGCGGCGCCCTGAGATTTTGTTTGAGAATGTTGTTTTAATCTGGCGATTTCCATCTAAACTCGAGGCAAGGGAGATAAAAGAATGCATCTCTAAAGTCTTTGGTCCAAACTCTGTCGCATCTGTGTATCATGTCGATGAATCTGCAGTTTTTGTTCAGTTCAGCAAGGCAGAGTTGGTCTCAGAATTTCTAGTTTTGAAAGAATCCTTAGACAGAAGCAATGATGCCATCTCTGTGTTGCATCCTCTGTCAAAACTGTTGGAAGCTGGAAATACGTGCGCTGCTGGTTATGAAACTTATAAAGAGATATGCAGTTCACCCATCTCTAAACTTCTCTTTGCAGATCAGGCAGAGGCTATAGGCATCAGATGGAAGACCAAGTTGGTGGATTCCAAAGTAGAACAATTGCAAGAGCAAGAAAGTTTGTCCGAGGAAAAAGCATCAACAATTAAATCAGGGTCTGCTGAAAAAAGCAGGATTGACAAGAAACATATGATAAATGATCTGTTGTGTGGTCAATCATCATGCGAAAAGCTTATTGATTCTTCTTTTTGTTCTGCAGAAGTCACACAGATTAGAGCAACCAATTTGTGATTCCGGCCTGATTCATAGATTATTCTGAACAAGCTAATAACATTTCTTTTCAAGGATGGAAATATAATGGGAAAAATTTGTTATTAGTGAGACTTTTATATGCTAACTACAGGTTCACAGTGTAATACAAAAAAAGGCATTTGAGCATGTGAACAGTTTATGATATTACCAACTTATACGAGATGTATCAATTTGAACTACGTCAGATGAATCGTAGGGAAAGCAATTTATTAAACATCCAACAATTCCAAATTGTTTCGTTATAGTGATAACGAGGGTGGTGCATTGAAGAATGAGCTCCATTTTTTTTTCTTTCAATGTTAAAATTGTGGTTCCATTTTAAAAATATTTTTATCTTCTCAAATATATTATTTCATTTTTTTTCCTCAAAAGAGTTTAATGATAAAAAAAAAATTATGTATTTAATTCAACAAAATTGATTTTGAGATATTTTCAATTTGGAGTTAGTCGAAATGGGTCTTATTTTAGCAACGTATTTGCTACTAAGGGTGTAAATAGGCATTGTACAAGCCTACAAGGTATGTACCTTTTTGTGATTGTAAGTCGTTTCTTACCGTCAAAGGGCCTAGATAAGATTTATGTACAGTAAATCCTACGCTACAGTAAAAAATATCATGCATATAAAATAATTTATACTTTTATCAAAAATAATACTCAGAAAAAAAAAAATCACAAAATTTATGTTACTTTTAGAATTGCCCATCAAAATTTCTCCTTTTCTTCCTATTCCTTATAGGATTTATATTTTTTCTTCTTTTTTATCTCAAAATCAAATTCCATAAAATAAACAAAACAAGAGAAATACAATCTCTTTAACTTGGCCTGGAAGTAATCTCCCAGTTAGCAATTTTACAAACCCTAAAGAGTTTCTTCATCTTCTTGATCTGTGTGTTGTTCCAATCATGTCAATCGTTAGTGTTCCTGAAGAACTGTTCTCTACATTATTGTTCGGTGATAACGTCGAGTTCCAATCTTTTCTTGGAGACGATCTTGCTGGTTTCACGATGGATTCTTTTTCATCTTTGCTTATGCCCTACCTCACGTTGATGGGTGATGAAGACGAGGCTTTGACTATGGCGGAGGAAGCAAGTTCTGATGAGGGTAGTACTCCAAAGCCACAACCTGCAACGATATTAATGGAATCGGTTAAAAAGCTTGAGGACGTGAAAGGAATTGCAATAGGGTTTGCTGTGGCTGAAGAAGACTGTCGGCGTGAGGTGGCTGCTTCTTGATATTGATACGATTAATTGATTCGTTGGATATTGATATGAATAAATAAGCGAACTTCTCATCCTCCCCGAGACTTGTAACTCTTTAGTTTACAATCTTGGTATGCTATTCTTTAGTTGATAATTAATTAATGCAATTCTTCTTAATTTTGTGGATAATGTGGAATACAACTTGCTGATAATTAGGATTACAGATTAGTTATTGTCATCTTGAAGATTGATTTTGATGGCATGCATTTTGTAATTATATATATTATGGTGCTATTGTAAAAATGAAGGGCTTTTTGGCTATTTTGGATGTTTTGATAAAATACTTATCATGTTAAGTTGAAAGCTCAATAAAAGGTATAATTGATCAGAATTCGGTCAAAACAATAGATTTCCGCTCTGCAAAGAAGCGGTGTCAGAGTCCACTTCTTCAGAGAATAGATTGTCTCAATCTCCTGTACAAGAAAGCAGGCAGAAAGCAGTTTGTTTCTCACACTGACGAACAGAGACTCTACTGCTTCTAGTAAAAGCGAACACATATTTTATAGATCTTTTCCTAGTCCCATTTAATTGCTAGGAGAGCACGCCCTGCATGCTGCAGCACAAACTTGAGGAGGAAATTAAACAGAAAACACAAAATTAGCGACGTGACAACCATAATCTATATGTAAACAAATACGTAAACAAGTTTTGCCATATTCAAAGGGGAATAATACGTATATCTCTAACAAAATTGGTATTACAAAGAAAATTCCAAAAAAAAAAGACACACCTAACACTAGACTTTTTCTAAAAAAGGGGGGCTGGATAAACTTTTTTCCAACTTAAGATAAAATAACAAAATTATCATTTTAGGGTAGTCAATGGTTAAAAATGGACTAAACTGTTTCTGTTCAGTACTATTTATTTGATAAAAGTTATAGCGAAAAAAAAGTTGTCCATTTTTTTAAAAAGCAAGCAACATATTGTTTGACATTATCTGCTTTTTAAAACGGACAATTTATCTCATTGTGACATTAGAAAAATTCATTCTAAAATAGAAAAAACTTTTTAAAGCACGAAAAAATTGGAATTTTGAAAAATTTCAACTTAAAACTGAAATTTTTCAAAATTTCAACTTAAAACTGAAATTTATTCGGAAAATTCCCCTAACACCGTCCCATTGAAAAGGCAGAAGCTTTGACTCAATTTAACTAGGTGTCCTGTCATACCAGTCTTGCAGAGGAAAAGAAGTATTTGAAGGCAACACGCAAAAGAAAGAAGGGTTAATATATATATATATAGTTCTAGTAAAGGAAGGTGGATATGCGCAGAGAAGTAAAGGAAGGTGGATATGTGCAGAGCAATAACAAGAGAAGCCTCAAAACTTGCATTTTTTTCATCTATTTACAGGATTTAAAGATTTTCTCCCACGACCTTTGAATCATCATATACCCAAACACAACCATTTAAAGAACTATAAAAAATTCCGCACTAACGTTTACAAAGCAAGCAAATTTTCATATTCAAAATATACTGGAAAAGCTTCAAAACTATCATCAAACGCCATTTGCTAGTGCATCTCACAAACTCCATTATACAAACTTATGGCCTAATTTTGTTCTAAAATCTAAATACTTGGCATTTAGGGCATTTTACTTAAATAAGTAAAAAATTAAAAATGTACCCATTTGTACCTTTTTGAAACATATTTTCCATGATGTACCTTTTTATACCAGGTGGAGGAATAGCCGGTTTGGCACACTAATAATCGCCACTATGATTAGTGATGCATGGGCTACAGTATGATCACCACTTATAATGACAATCATACTATAGTTAGCCTCATGTCATGCATTGACCTCATTCAATATTTACTAATTATTTACAAAATTAATAATTACCTATAAATTAAAAAAATTAATATTATGATAAAATTGTGTTGAAAAATAATTAATTAACAAAAATTAAGATAATTAATTTTTAATTAAAATTCATTAATTATTTTAAAAAAATTAATTAACAAATTAATGTGTTATGATAAAATTGTTTTGGAAAAAAAATTGATTAACAAAAAACTAAGGTTATCAAAATTTAATTAAAAATTATTAATTATTTAAAAAATTAATTAACATTATATGTGTTATGATAAAATTATATTGGAAAAAAATTAATTAACAAAAAATTAAGGTAATCAAAATTTAATTTAAAATTATTAATTATTTTTAAAAAATTAATTAATATTATATGTGTTATGATAAAAATGTGTTGAAAAAATAATTAACAAAAAATCAAGATAATTAAAAATAATTAACATTATCTTAAAAATTAATTAACATATATTTTTACCATAACACATATATTGTTTATTAATCTTTTAATAAATTTTAATTACCTTAGTTATTTGTTAATTAATTACTTTCTATTTAAAATATTAATTAATTTTAATTACCTTGTTTTTTTGTTAATTATTTTTTTTAACACATTTTTATCATAACACATATAATGTTAATTAATTTTTTAAAAATAATTAATAATTTTAAATTAAATTTTGATTACCTTAGTTTTTTGTTAATTAATTTTTTACCAATATAATTTTATCATAACACATATAATGTTAATTAATTTTTTTAAAATAATTATCTTAGTTTTTGTTAATTAATTATTTTTCAACACAATTTTATCATAATATTAATTTTTTTAATTTATATGTAATTATCAATTTTGTAAATTATCAGTAAATATTGAATGAGGTTAATGCATGACATATGTGGGGTGTGGGAAATTAATTAGTGGGGCTAGCTACAGTATGATCGCCACTATAAGATATGATTGCTACTTATAGTGGCGATTATATTATAGTCCATACATCGCCAATTATAGTGGCAATCATCAGTGTGCCAAAACGACATCCCTTTCACTTGATATAAAAAAACATATTATGTGAAATATGTTTTAAAAAAGTACAAATGGGTCAATTTTTATTTTATTTTACTTATTTAAGTAAAATGCCCTGACATTTACCTCGAAGATCAAGAGCAGCAGAAGCAACAGCAATTGCATGTTGAACCAAGGGATCTACGTTTTCTACCTTGAAAGATTATAACACATGATGTACATAAGTCACAAAACAATGTCAAAAACACAAGTTATAGACCAATAAATAAGACAACATGGATAAAGTTCCAGGTTAAGCATGAACCTTTATTAAAACAATTACAAATAAATAGAAAGTTTTCCTGCAACAGATACTTGGAGAGATGCAATCCAATTTTATTGGTTCAACATAGTACAGTTGCAGTGGCCCAACTCTGTCCACTTACTAAACCAGTGGATGCATGTTGTCTGCTTATGTGAAAAGCAGACAAATACATCTCGAATGCCAATCAGCTTCCGCCACTTTAAAAAATGGGCTGACTTTTTAAAAAATGGGCTGGCTTTTCACACTTTTTAATCTCTACATTAGCAAAAACTATTTTATACAATAAATACTTTCACAAACACCCTAGGATTTTTTTGTGATTTTCACACTATAATAATAAATATTTTATAGAAAATATCTAAAAATGAAAAAGCCAAAAAATGAAGATGTTCTTAAACTGCATAACATAAGCTCTTCCAAATTGAACCCCGGCAGATGAATCGTGGTGAAAGCAATTTATTAAACATGGAACTATTCCAAATTGATTTGTTATAGCGATAACAAGGGGCTGAGTTGACTAAATTTGGAAAGCTAAGGGGTACTGTCTAACTATTCCAAATTGATTTGTTAATGAGGGTGGTGCATTGAAGAGCGGACTCCATTTTTTTTTCTTTCAATGTTAAAATTGTGGTTCCCTTTTAAAAATATTTTTATATTTTCAGATACATAATATCATTTTTTCCTCAAAAGAGTTTAATGATCAAAAAAATTTATGTATTTAATACTAAAATAAAAATCACAAAATTTATATTGCTTTTAGAATTGTCCGTCAAGTTTTCTCCGCTTCTTCCTATTCCTTATAGGATTTATAATTTTATTTTCTTTTTATCTCAAGATCAAATTCCATAAAATAAACACAACAAGAGATATACAATCTCTTTAACTTGGCTTGGAAGTAATCTCCCAGTTAGCAATTTTACAAACCCTAAAGAGGTTCTTGATCTTCTTGATCTGTTTGTTGTTCCAATCATGTCAACGGTTAGTGTTCCTGGAGAACTGTTCTCAGCATTATTGTTTGGTGATAATGATGAGTTCCAATCTTTTCTTGGCGACGATCTTGCTGGTTTCAAGATGGATTCTTTTTCTTCTTTGCTCATGCCCTACCTCACGTTGATGGGTGAAGAAGATGAGGCTTTGACTATGGCGGAGGAAGCAAGCGGTGATGAGGATAGTACTCCAAAGCCACAAACTGCACCGATATTAATGGAATCGGTTAAAAAGCTTGAGGACGTGAAAGGAATTGGGATGGGGTTTGGTGTGGCTCAAGATGAGTGTCGGCGTGAGGTGGTTGCTTCTTGATGAATGGTGATTAATTGATTCGCTGGATATTGATATGAATAAATCAGTGAACTTCTCCGCCTGCCTGAGCTTTGTAATGCTTTAGTGGATTACAATCTTGGTATGCTATTCTTTAGTTGATAATTAATTGATGCAATTCTTAATTTTGTGGATAATGTGAAATACAACTTGCTGATAATTAAGATTACAGATTAATTATTGTCATCTTGAAGATTGATTTTGATGGCATGCATTTTGTAATTATATATATTATCTTACAACCATGGTGTTATTGTAAAAATGAAGCTGTTCATAAACTGCATAACATAAGCTATTGATGTTTGACTATCTGCTGTATAAAACATCTATCAATAGTGCCTTATGGGAATCAAGTGTAGATCATTTTTCCTTCTCACGGTAACACCAAAGGCCTCGATCATATCCAGGTTTTCTGGTTTCATCCCATCAGGGAGTTTCCAGTCAAAATGGTAAAGCAATTGAGCCAGAGGAAGCTCAACATTTGCTATCCCGAATCCCATCCCAGGACACATCCTTCTTCCTGCTCCAAATGGGATATATTCAAAGTTGTTCCCTTTGTAATTAATAGAACTATCAACAAATCTCTCTGGTTTGAATGTCTCTGCTTCTTCCCAATGATTTGGGTCCCTTCCTATTGCCCATGCATTCACAATAACTTTGGTTTTTGCTGGTATTTCATATCCATTAATTTCACATCTCTCTCTACTTTCTCTTGGAAGCAGCAGAGGAGCAGGAGGGTGCAATCTCAGAGTTTCTTTAATAACTAGCTCTAAGTACTTCAATTCATGAAAGTCTGATTCATCCGCATTTCCTTTATTGCCAGCCACTCTCCTCACCTCTTCTTGTGCCTTCTCCATCACTCTCGGATTCCTCAGCAATTCAGACATTGCCCATTCTACTGTTGTCGACGATGTCTCACTGCCCGCGATGAAAATGTCCTGAAATAAAATTCAGCGGCTAACATAATCAGAGAACAGACAAGAGTCTATATGTATGCAATTTTGAAAACAGGACAATTGACTAACCAGGATGACTGCTTTGATGTTATCAGTTGTCAGTGGAAATTCAAGATCTCCACTCTTCTGAAGCCTTAAAAGAACATCAAGAAGATTTTCCTCTTCACCCTCGTCCCCTCTTTTTAATGTTTCCTTTCTACCTCTTCGATCATCAATGATGTTTTCGATAATCCTGTCTGCTTCCTTGTGAAGCCTTACGAGTTTCGACGCCATTCCACTGATAACATGAAGGAGTTTAATTGAAGGAAACAAATCAGCCAGGCTGAATCCTCCTGCAACCTCTGTAATTTCCTCAGCAACTGGAATAAATTCCTCCTGATCTTTACACTTCTTACCGAAAGTAGCCAGCGCAGCAATTCCGTAAGTTAAAGAAAACAGCTTCCTACTAAAATTGAATGGCTTTCCTGAAGAGGAAGATATAGTAGCAATCAAATTTGAGACCTCTTCTTCCCTGATTGATCTAAAAGATTGCACACGCTTTGCGCTTAGCAATTCCAGGATACAAATTTTTCTCAGCTGCCTCCAGTAACCAGCACACGGTGAAAATGCTATGTCTGTAAAATTGTAAAATATAATACTTGCAGCTAAGAGGAAAGGCCTCCGAGCAAAGACAATATCATGAGTTTTCATCACTAGTTTGGCAGCTTCAGGAGATGAAATAACAATGTTGGAAACTTCACCAAGCTGAAGATGCATAATGCTTCCAAATTCATTGGCCAAGTCTCTCAGGCGTTGATGGGGTGGAGACCCAACAAGCTGATGCATATTTCCGATGACCGGCATCTTTCTCGGCCCTGGAGGTAGAATTGGAGAAGGAGAGTGATTTGTTTTGGATGTTTTCAATAATTTGAGCAACATGCGGATGAAGAAGAGGGAGGTGAATAATGCAGGAAAGTAGAAAAATTGGGTTTCCATGATTAAAATTTTGGAGAGGGAAAATTGATTATGTTTTGTGAAATTAATGCTTCACATCCAACATTTATGCAGCTTGGAGAAAGACCTGTGCAACAGCCGCAGCCCACTTTTTTTTTTTTTTTTACTTTAACATAATGCTTTGGTTAAGCTGATTTAAGAGCATGGCTAAAGTGCTTAATAAGAGAGGAAATTTCTTATCTAAATTATACTTATATATTTATTTACAAATTAAACTATTAATTTTTGTAATCAACTTTTTATATTTATAAAGAATTAATTTTTTATTATATAATTTAAAAATTGAAATTAAGATTTTCTCTTACCATCAAAAAGAACTTATATATATATATATATATATATATATATATATATATATATATATATATATATATATATATATATATATATAAATGAACTATTTATTTCACAGTGAAATAAAAATCTTAATAAATTATTAGTATGAGGGATTAACGTTTAATTAGCAATCTCGCCCTAGTTGTTGAGTAATCCTATTGACATTAGAATTAGTCAATTAGCTAGGTTTGCCATTACGAAAACTCTGACGCCTACATGTAGAGTAGAACTGTCTGTGCCAAGGAGACTGATGATCGTGATTAAACTTCGTACATTTCTCAGAAATCAGATATGAGAAAAAGGCCCCGCAGAGATCAGATTGATTATCATTTAAATTCAATGACAATAGATAGGCAGAGGCTACTGAGAAAATGCCCATTAGGATTTTATAATCAAAATCAAACATTTAATACTCTACTAGGTAATGCTAATTAACAATCCCAGATTTTATTTTTGGGCCACACGGACAATAATAAAGAAAAAAAAAAACACCCTATGTCCTATTTTTTTTTTTAAAAAAATTCTAGAAATATTTTCGCTTTTTATTTTTTACAGAAATCTCTCTTTTTTTTTTCACTTTTACTATCTTTTCTTTATTGTTGAGTAATTGACTTTTTTACTCCTTGGTACGGTACGATATGGAACAATAAAATTGATGGGTGCATAATTCTCTCCCCTGTGGATCCTACAAAATTTTAATTTTATTAAAATAAGAAATAATGGACAACTTGCCAATAAATTATTGTACCACGAAATGCACCCTTGAATTTTTTCTCTTTTTTTTTTCCTTTCTTTATATGAATTATTCAATTGCAAAAATAAAAAAAAATATATATATATAAGAGCACCATCTCTTCTCATATCTATCTTTCTCTCTCTTTTTTTTCTATCTTTTTTCATATCAATCAATCAATTGATCAATTGAAAGTCAGTTAAAAAAAAAACACCCAAATGTCTTGTCATTTTCTTAACTATCTACTATGAATAATGTAAAAATTGAAAAGAAAAAATTAAAAGAGTACCACCTCATTCGATATATATCTTTCTCTCTCCATTTTTTTCTTTCTTTTTTCATATCAATCAGTCAATTGAGAGTAAATAAAAATTAAAAAAAATATTCAAATGTCATCCTTTTCTTAACAGTTTTTATCAATAATGCAAACTCTTGGAAATTTTCTTACATTGATAAATTATAATATAAGTCCGAATATTCAAACAAACGTATTCAAGTTTAATTTTTGTTTTTTTTTTTTGAATATTCAAATTTAATTTTCTATAAACTTCTACATTTTATTTCATTTGCTATGAAAAAATATAACAATATTTGATAATATAAATATATAAAATATATACTGCATATATAAATAGTATATATGTAAATTTTATTTTATAAAATATATTTATTAGTTTTTTATTTATTCATTCAATATATCTTTTATTATATATTTTTCGTACGCCTCTCATATATTGAAAATATATTATTTCTTATTTTCATATATTGAATATATATATTTTATCGTATACCTCACGTTAAACTTTTATCATTTTCGTATATTTGTTTAATGAATAATGGTTTTTTGGTTGTTTGTAATGCAACCAATGGTTGTAATGGTTTTTTGCTAATTGTAACCAACAAGCATGCATATATATATATATATATATATATATATGAAGGATATTATTTTTATATAATCATTTTTTATGAAAGTCATTAATTATAAATATTACTTTGATTCATATATTCAAAATATGAAGTAATAAATAAGAATTTAGAGAAAACAGTAGTATTTTTTTAAAGTATACCTCATATATACTGACATATATACCTAACATATACTTTTATATTTTACCATAACTTTTTCTTACATTTAATAAATAATAATTCATATATACTTTACACATAATAAATATATACTTATCATATATGTAATGCCCACTAATTAAAATTTAATTGGAATAAGTATGTGGTATACATAGGAAATACATGTAGACAATAGAGATTAAAATAGATTGAATAAATGACTAAATTAAAATTAAAATAAAGTAAATTAAATTAATTAACATGATAAATTTGAGTAAATTAGACTACATAATTAAATTATATTTTTTATAAAAAAAATAAAAATAATAAAAATAAAAATAATTAAAAAAAAATGAACAGAAAAAAAAATAGCAGAAAAATCGTTAGAATGAAGGAGGGGAAAGTCAATTGACTTTGCCCCATTTTATCCTAACTTCTACACAATTCTATCGACTTATCTCCATTCTTCTTCTTCCTCAAACCACCAGCCTCCATTTCTTCATCATTTCCTTCAAGATTTGCATCAAAATCAATCCAAATAAATATGTTCTTGGTAAGTAATCTCTTTTCTATAGTTATTGTGTTATTAAAGCTTTTAAGATTATGTTTCTGCAGTATATTTCGTTCTATTTTTGAGTACCTTATGAACCAAATTTGAAGAGGTGTAAAACATGAAAGTTGTTCATATATGTGTTGTTTATAAGTCTGTCAAATTTCATGAAATTCTTTTGGGTATATAAAGAGATAAACTTGTTTGAGTGAAATTGGTTCAGCGAGACGTGTCAACAAAATAACCTACGGTTTTTGTTTAATTTGATCATCTTAATGGCTGAATCTAAGATTTTGTAAAACATAAAAGTTGTAGATATATGTGTTATTTAGGTCTCTGCAAAATTTCATATAAATATCTCTTGTGTAGGTTGAGTTATAGTGAAATGAACTATAGTTATTCCTTGATTGAGTGGTATTCTGGTACCTGTGCAACTCCAGTAAATTCGTGTTCCTTTTTGAGCCTCTTAAAGGTCGAATTACCCAAAGTTCAAAACATAAAAGTTTTATTTATATGTCTTATCTAAGTTTCTGTGAAAGTTTCACCTTAAAATTTCATTTATTTTGTGAGTTATGAGCTGAACAATCAAATTGGTCGGGTTGGTATTCTATGTTGAACCAGTTATAGATTATCTAGTGTTTGAGGACTTTAGAAATAGAATTTGGAAAAGTGGTAAACATGAAAAATGTTCCAAATTACCTTTTATAAATGTGTAGAAATTTTAGTAATAAACAAAGCTACACATTGAAAGAAATGAATTTTTAAATATGGTACCCGAAACTGCCTAAGGGACAGCAAACAGAGCAGTATTTAAAATTTCACTAAAAATTTTGTAATAGTTTAAAAATTTTGAAATTTTAGTATGTTTTACTCTTATATGTTAAATTTAATTAGGAACAGAAATCATATTAATTTGATAAGTGTATAAAAATTTATAGAGTCAATAGTCCTAAGAGGTCATGTTCCAACTTAAAAGAAATTATAGTAATTTATTTAAACTATATCAAGAATGAGTATTTTAACAAATTATTAACTATCATATTTTAAAATTAGGCTCTCAACAAGAGTAAGAACAACAAAAGTGAACAAGCTCTGAGTTTATATTTTGACAAGAAAAACACTATCGAGGTTTGTACATATATGCATTCTGGTTTGCCCCTTATGCATGATTTTGTGTGTCTGACATAAATTATATGTCACAATGATGAAATTATATATTATGACATGTTTTAAAATTATAGAAATGTTATTAACTATGAACTTAACATTATACTAATATTTGATAAAATATCATGCTATTACATGACTTTGAAATAAATTGTGAGTATATTATTATGAATATTGGTTATAGAAATAAGTAATTAATGGTTTTTAATTGTCCATTTCTCTACCTGAGCACTGACATAGGATAGATGGTGTACCATTATGGGGAAGATACGGTACCGATATGGATATGATTTAGGGACATGGTGGCTTAAGCTCTGGGAGCACCCATGATCCTGATTACACACAGATGACATGATTATATTTGATCAATGTGACTTAAGCTCCACGAGCGCCCTTGACTTGAGATTATAGTAAGTAGGGTGGCTTAAACTCCGCAAGCACCCCTATTTCACACCCCGTATCCGAACAGTCCGAAAATGAAATTTTGGGCTAATAAGTCATATAATGAAATATAAAAATTTATTAATTGATGTAAGTAACAATGTATAAAATGCTTACCTGAGGTAGTGCAAATTTAATTATGGAATAAGGTTATTATGTTATTCTTTTATGTTATGTATTTATTTATTTTATATGACAAATATGTAATAAAAATTTGAGGTGCCATGATTTTATTTGAGACATGCATTTGTGTGACTGACTGGAAAATTTTTTAATACTTATATGTACCACTAAGCTAGAGATAGCTTAGCGTGAGTTCTTCTCACGTAGGAATTGGAACTGTAGATGGTGGAAAGTGGAGTTGATTAAGAAGAAATCTAAACTCATATCAGAAGAGACACAAAAGACTTAGTTAGAGGGTTGATTAGTAATTACTTTTGTTGTTGATTTTGACCAGATATATGGGTTTTGGTAGACATATCATGTATTTGGTTCAGGAGAATGTCTTATATTTTGATATTATACTGCAAGTAGTCATGAGTGAGGCTGGTACGCCATAAATGATCAACTATATAACTTAATCAACTACTATAAATATATGTAACATGGTGATATATATATATATATATATATATTGATAATTAGAAAGATAAACCAAATCCAATATAAATAAATGAATTATTTTAATTTAAACGATAAAAAAACTTAATCAGACAGATTTATCGAGTTAAGCTTAAACCTAATATATAAGTGGGGCGTCACAATATACTTTATATATATATATATATATATATATATATATATATAAAAGTTTATGCATATTATATATAACATATTATGCATACACAAGTATCGTATATTTCACATATATTTTTACTATACTCTTAATTAAACTAAATCTTGTGAAAAATATAGAGAGGTAGCAATACATAGAGCGAAAATAACTATATGCATAAATAAATAAAAAAAGTGATGATTTTTCTAGATTAAACTTAGCACACATATCATATATATAAAGAAGTTATTATTTTTATATATTTTTTTCTATAAACTAACTAATTTAATAATTATGAGTAAAACAAATATATAAAACATATAATATAAATATAACTCGATTATACCTTTAACTTTGTAACTTTTAATATTAAAAAAAATACAGTAAATTTTTAAAATTTTTGAGAATGCACTTTTTTTGTTGCTTTCTCGCATATATAATTCATTTATCTAAAGCCATAAACTGACAAATATAGAAAACATATATTATAAATATACGTAATATATATCTTTTACTTTGTGATTTTTAAATTTTAAAAAAATGCATAATGTATTATTTATTATTTGTATAATTTTATAATAGATATAGTTAAAATGTAGTATAAATATACGTAACAAATTTATTACATTTTCATGGCTAATACGTTATTTATTTTGCCACATAATTTGTAGGGTACGTCTTCTGTACATTTTACTTGAATTAAAATATCTTTTTACTATTAAATACTTGTCCGAGTAAGTATAATTTTTTTTTTTGTGTAAAGTGTTTATATATTAAGAAATGACAATTTATAATGGCTAAAATTGAATTTAAGGTTCAATTGACAATTTTTATCAAACATAGTAAATGAATTTAAAGGTCAATTGATAAAAAAAAAAAAAAAACCCCTCTTCTTTCCCTCTCTCATTTTCTTTCATTTTATTTCTTTTCATATATCAACCAATTCGAAAATAAATAAACAGTCCTTGCCATACAAAGCACACTCTCCCCCTTATATCAATCAATTGGATAGTACAAATAATAAATAGAATATTCGTACAAAGCGCACACTCTCTCTCTCTCTCGCTTTTCTTTTTTTTTTTTCTTTTTTTTTTTCTATTAACCAATTGCAAATTTTGCTCCTTTCTGTACAAAGTAGAGCTAGCAATTTTGGATACGGCACGATTAAACGATACAGATTTAACCATATATGAATATAAACTAAACGGATATGGATCATAACTGTGTCAACACGATTATAATACGAGAAAAATTGTGTTATAAACAGATTTTACCTGCCTAATCTGTTAAGACACGATTAGATACAATTAAAAATATATTATTTTATCAATTATAAAGATATGACTAATTATTTTAGTGTTGCTCAAAATTCAAATATATATTATAATATTATAAATATATATAATACATATATGAATGAATGAATTAAATTGATTCAATTGAACTTCTATATAATTAATTGGAGTTTAATTGATTAAATTAAAGTTCAATTAATTAAATTAAAATTATTAATTAAATGTAAATTGATTAAATTGAATTTTTAATTTAATATTCGTGTCTATTCGTGTATAATCGTATCGTATCGTGTCTTATCAATTGTACAATTTAAATATGTTAAGTAAAATCATGTCGTGTCGTATAATTTATACACGTTTAGACACGTTAAGTTAATCGTGTCGTATCGTGTTAATACAGATTTTAACAATATCGTGTTCGTATTTCAAATTTTTGACATGATTAGTTAATCGTGTTATATTCGTATTTAGTATAATTGTATCATATCCGATTGAGACACGAAACGACACGAATTGCCCAGTCATAATACAAAGCATTGTCTCCCTCCTTTTCTTTTCTCTTATTTTATTTATTTCTATCCATCCATCGTTCAATTGCAAAATAAAATGAAAAATCTCACATCCAAATCCCATCAATAAATCTCAGCCCAGTTGTTGGGCCTTAGTCTATTTTTGAGTGGGCATGCCTCATCCTACATTTAAGCTTCATCTATAAATCTATAAATACATTAAAATGTAGTAAACATTTGCAATGTTCATTATTGTTCATAGTATAGTGCACTGATTTTTTTAGCCCTTCAGCAAAACGGTATCACATCATGATATTCATGCTGCAACTCTCCTTCAAAACGACGCCGTGGCTAACATTTGAACACCCATTTTAATGTCTGACTCTCTTAATCACGTAATTTCTGGTCAGTTCCTTTTTTTTTTATTTCTTTTTCTCTCCCTGCATTTGTTGTCTTCTAGTGCGATTCTCTTATTATTATTATTATTATTATTTTGGTTGGTAAGTTCCTACAATTAATTTAAATTTGTTCCTTTTTGTTTTTCCCCTAAGCATCCTTCTACTGTATTGGTTGAATAAATTACATGTCCATATTTAGATCTAGATTTGAAATGATTTACACCATAATCCTACATGCATGATAGCTTTTTTATTTTTATTTTTTTGTTTTATTTTTTATAAATTTGATTTTTCTTTGTGTTTTTAAAATTCTTTGGATTTGGATATTGATATCATATTAAACCAGTAACCCACAAATTTTTTTTACTCCCTGGTTTTTATGATGTGATCCTCCTATTAATAAATTTGTTTATATCTTTATGATACATGTACCGAGGCTTTGTTGATTCAATGAATAACAACTTCTAGCCCAATTGATTAGCATATCCAGTGTATGTGATAATATAAAAAATTATAAATAGATAACAATTTGCTGGAGTCTTTTTTCTTAAATTTTTTTTTTGTTCTTTTTCATTTTATTGTTGTTAGTTACATCTTTAACATGGGCTTTATCTAATGTCTTTCTCTTAATATTGTTTAGATATGTGTATTTTAATCTGATACATTACACTTTACTATTCACTTTTTTAATAAAAAAAATATTGTCCTCTGAATATGATTAAGATTTTCATGGTGCGAAATTAGAATTATGCAACTCCTATTGATATGTCATTGTGTAGAATACGCTTATTGTTGTTCTACATTTAATTATAAATTCTAAGAATCCACTCATAACTATTTTATAAGTACATTCATTTGCTTGAGATCACTTTAATTATCTAAATGCCCTAAAAAATATATTTTGCATTTAATATCATATATTATATATGATATGCAATAACAAACATACATTAAAGAGAGAGAAAAAAAATCCAATGTATATTTTTTATATTTTAGATCGGAGTATCCTTCGTCAGAAAAAAGAAAAAAAATCGATTAATTGCATTTTTATATTTCTAATGATTTAAAAAATATAAATTTATTTTATTTAAATAATTCATATACTTTATATTAATTACTTTAACTATGATGTTTCATGTTTCCTTATACTTATCTCTACTCATAATCTTTACTATTTGAGTTTTCATATGTACGACTTTGCAAAACTCTATTAATATTTATATGTTATTTATAATTTCTTTATAGTGTTATATAAAACTTCTTTATGGTATGTATTAATACTAATGATTCTTACATTTATCATGAATTAATAACTACTTGAACTATTAACTAAATGTTATATTTTTAGTTTTTTTTCTCTTTTTTTCTATAGTAAAGTGATTTATCTATTTTTTTTAACTATATATTTTTATGGGACAATATTATTTATACTATTTGTGCTTTAATCTTATATTATTTTTTACATTTACTGTCTAAAAATTTTTATCTCCACACACCGCGAGTGTTACATGCTAGTGATAGATAATAGTAAAATTTCTATGTAATGTGATTTTGGGATTGGAGATTTTAAAAGGAATTACTACATAAATACTACAACACAAAGTGAGGTATATACAAATATGCATCTTTATTTATTTTTAAAATTTTCTATTTCAAAAATACACTTTTTTAGGTTATTAGGACAAAAAAAAGCATTTTTGAAATACAAAATATAAAAAGAGATATTTTTGCAAGATAAAATTTAAAAAGAAGTATTTTTGAAAGATAAAAAGTGTAAAAATGAATTTTTAAAAATTATGACAAAATTTTTGAAAAAAAAATAAAAAAGTATAAAATCATGTATTTATCCCATTTTAAAATGGTCACCTGCTTTCTTGTTAAAAATTAAAAGAAAAAAAAAACAATTAATTACTTGGTGAAATTTGGCATGAATTGAATAGTGACGGGGCTAGCAAATTAAAACCAATTATTGTGGGGAAAATCATAGGATTAGGCTATTTCAACATTTTGGGCAATCACATAATAACCTTTGAAATGGACAAAACAAATTTTAGGAACTAAAAAAAATTTTGAGGGTTTGAATCAAACAATAAAAAAATTAGAAACAGTTGGAGAAGATGAAAAATTCAGGAGCTAAATTATTTTTAATTGATAGGGCTTCTATTCTATGAAATTTAAATTCATAATTTGAGAAAATACAAAATTTGTTCACAAAAATAACACTAATCGAATTTGTTTGCTTGTCGATTTCAATGGTTTATTAATTTATTCTTTTTTCCAGGGGTTGTATGTTGGGTAGCCATGTCATGTTTTTGTTTAGTTTACCAAGCCTTTCTAACATCCCAACTTAGGTTACTTTGGTAATGAGAGGGCATGCACTTAAAGAAATTTACCCTTTAATTAGTTAAGTGATGCAAATCTAAAAAGTCTGAATTTCATCTTCCATGTGAAGAAAGCTCACTTCAAATGCATAAAAGATCACATATCCAGCAACAAACTGAGATGAAAAAATATCAAAATCCCCCTACTCATTGCAAATCTAGACCTGAGGAGAGGAAGGCTTGAAGATAAAATTTGCAATTGTGAAACCCAGACAAAGAGTTGGAGTAGAGGGCAAAACCTCCAAAGAAGCAAGCAATCAACTTTGAAACTCTTTTACATTCAATGCATCAATAACATAAAACATGTATCAATTATAAAGTAGCCAACTTTCTTGATGGGGACAACCACTGACTCATTGAAACAAACTTTTCTTAAAAGTTACAATCATTTTGCTATTGAAAATCAAAGTTTCTTTCTTATTGGATGCTGGTATATGGCTTTCCATTTTTCACCAAGCCAAACTAATCTTAGAAAGAAAAAGAGAAACAAGCCAAACCAAATCAGATAAGACGAAAACAATTTTTTATTGCAGCCATCGTTGATTTTCAAAATATTATTCTACTTGCTTGTAGTGTAGTAAAAGAAACTTAATCCAAATGTCAATTGCCCATTTTGAACTATCCATTTTTTAAGTACAATCATTTGTTTGAAATATGTTTTCTGATGCTAAGCATTCCATTCTGTTTGAACAACGTGTTTCAGATATTCAAATAGTTCCTTTTGGATTAAATACTGATCTGCCCCATAAGCGTATCAGCAAAATTCAAGTCATGTAAAAAATTAAATTCATTACATTATTAGGACCCAATTTTAATTTTATACCTAATTTACTCCAATTTTTTGATTAATTAATGAAATCAATCTTATTGCAAATTGATTAATTTAACTCAATTTCAACTTGTGGGAAGGATTTAACATATTTTACTATGAAATTTATATTTTATACTCATTATTTATTGATTTATTACAAAATAGACTAAATTGTATGTTCAATCAGTGTATGTAGTAGGAAAAAAACTTACAAAAACCACTAAAATAATTTAACTAACTTCATACTTACATACAAGATATAAAATTTCCAAGTACATATAATCACTCAAGTAAGATTAGAACAGAGCCTACTCTCAGTTCTCAATGACAACAGAGAGAAAAAGAACAGAGCCGGCTCTGTTTTATGGGATGAGAACTTCAGTTCTCAATTACAACAGAGTACATATAATAACTCAAGTGAGATTGCAACAAAGCCTAATCTATTTTTAAGGTAAGGGAACTTCAGTTCCCAGTGACATCGGAGAGAAAATTCTCAGAACCCAAATATGGACCAAAATTTCTAACTAAGAAAAATATTCTAAATAACATAATCAGACCATTCAGAAATATGTGAAGTATGATCCATAGTAAAACTTGGAATCTTATCAAGCTTAATTGGATTTTCTTTGCCTCCAACCAATTTTGCTGGATTTCCTACTGCAGTAGTTCTGGCTGGAACATCCTTCAACACAACAGAACCAGCTCCAATTTTGGCCCCATCACCAATCCTGATATTACCCAAAATACAAGTCCCAGCCCCAATTAAGACCCCATCACCAATCTTTGGATGCCTATCACCGCAAGTCTTGCCTGTGCCCCCTAATGTTACGTTATGCAAAATTGACACATTGTTCCCAATCACAGCTGTTTCTCCTACAACTACTCCTGTAGCATGATCAAGCAATATTCCCTGCCCAATTTTTGCTCCAGGATGAATATCAACAGCAAAAGCATCTGATACTCTGTTTTGAATCAAAAGAGCTAAAACTTTCCTGCCTTGTGTCCATAATTTGTGTGCTATTCTATGGGCTTGGATGGCAAGAAAGCCTTTGAAATTCAAGAAACAGTGTGCATAACTTACGCAAGCTGGGTCTCTTTCCTTCACTGCCCTCAAATCTTCCTTGACAGAATTGATTATATCTTCATTTTCATCGAGCACTGCTACGAAAATCTCTAACAGAGTACTGCTAGGAAGGCTGGAATTACTTAGCTTTATCGCCAGATGATTTGCTAAAGCTCTTTGGAGAGATGTTTGAGAGAGGATGGAGGTGAAATAATAGCTCGATAGAATGGGTTCTTGCTCGACATCAAACTTGGCTTCTTCCTGCATTTTCAGCCATGGATCTTCTCTAAAGTCGCTTTCTTGATCAGGATCTTCGAGATTCGGACGAGTGTGAATCGATTTCATGTAATTTCCAGAAAAGGGTAAGCAGGAAGCATGATCGGAAAAACTGGGTCGACAAAATTTCACATAATCGTAACCATTATCATCGTATTTAGACATGTTTGGATCGCGAGAAAGTTGGGAGGTATCGGTTCGAGGAGTATCAACACAAGCAGCCATAGAAGTATGATTATTGTTAGGGAAGTGTTTGGTTAGTAGGAAAATTGAAGAAGAAGAGGAAGAAGTGAGTGGAGAAAGGAGAGGTCTACGGAGAGAGAATGAAGGAAAAAAAGGCTTATAAAATACAGAAGGAGTAATGACCAGAAGCTTCATGGGAATCGAATTGTTTTCTGGGAAAAGATTTTAGTGGATAATGAAAGAAAAAAGGAAATTCTCAAGAAATCGAGTGGACCTCCCCCGTTTGGTTCGATTGATTTTCGATTAGGCAGACACTTGCATTTAAAGACTCCTCTGCTTTTAAATCTCTGTTCTAAAAAAAATTGAATTCTATCTTATTCGTACACCAATTTTTTTGGAAAGATAAAAACAAAAATTCTGCCACGCACGCCTGCGAACATATCTGCCACAACAAAGATGCCATAGTTGTAGACTTCTAGGTGCTTAGTTTTTTAGACTTCCCAATAATTTATTTGCTTATTCTTTTAAGGGCTTAATTTATAATTAGGCTTAATGCATCTAAAATTTTCTATAATTATTATGATTAGTTATTTTATAGTATATATTCATTCTCAGTACACATTATATATATATATATATATATATATATATATATATATATATATATATACTGTCAGTTTTTTAATTTTAATTGAATTGAATTGAAATTGAATAATTAGAAGTTTGATAGTAAAAAATTACAAAAATAATACTAAAATAATATCCATGAAATTTATGCTCCTAATGCATTCTGATTTTTCAATTCAACTCTAAGTTTTGTTAGAGATAAATAAATATCAATGAATGTTAAAGATGTTTTTATTGATATTTTTATCTATAGAAATTATGTTTGTCATCGTCCATCAATATTAATGAAGGTTAATTACTTTTATGACGTGAGAAAGAGGATAGCTACGTAATATAATTGTAATCAGGCAAATTTTGAGCAAAACTTATATACATATCAAGAACGTTGATAATTACAATTATGCCAAAACGGGGTTAACAACTCTAATTCAAGAACGTTTTCTTTGTCAAGTTGTAGGTGCGCTGGCGGTGACGAGTCGCACCAGCAGCCCGAGATCGAATATATCAATTATCATAAGGAAATAAAGAACTAAAGATGGTTGACTATGAGGCATGAGTGGGGAGTTATTGCCGTTATTTCAACGCCAACTTTGAATATGAAGTTGATTTTTGATTTTTTTAATAAAGATATTCAATGATTGTTGTCGGCCGTTATGTAATCGATTACGTCTATAACGCACAGTCAAGAAAGCTCGTAACTGTCGAAAACGCACCCTCTTATCACGTTTATCAATTTCCATATCCTAATAATATTAATCCTTTTATTTTTTTTTGGTTCAATTATCAAATGTTACCCTTAACATAACAAAATCTTGTCAATATTAACACTATTCAATAGAGTTATTTCTATCATAAACTTTATTTATAAATTTAAGGAATTTTTTTTATCAAATTAAACCAAATAAAAATTTAAAAGATAAATATCACTCAAAAAAGCTATTGAAAATTAAATTTAAAATGAGTAGGAAAGAGTTGTTCGTTTAAAAAAATGAATTACATGAGAAGCAAGAAGTCACCATTTGATTTAAGCAAGAAGTTTCTAATTAATAAAGCATTTCTTATATAGTTTCCCACTATAATTAAAAGTTCTATTGTTTATTTGTTCATTGCCCTTTTTTTTTTAAATTGCATTTGCATTATATTTTTGTGGGTATCAATTCATAACAAGTGAATAACTTATATAAAAAATGGATCAGACATATTGATGAATATTCTACTAAGATTGTACTTTGAATTATATAGTTTAACTACTGGAATTGTGCAAAAAAAAGTCAGAAATCTTATGCTACCCATCGCGTGAAGAAAAATTCCACTAATTGTGCCGAACTTTTCTGCCTTTCCTTCGTTTTTTGTGCCTTTAAAAGACAACTTTCAAAATCACAACAAACTCAAACTCAAAGCAAGGAGGAGCAGTTGAGAAGGTCAGAGAAAATTTTTTTTTGATATGTGTGAGAGAGTTAGACTTTTAGAATTTTTCCAAAAAGGATGAGTGACAAAAATAGTGAGAAAAATATTTTTGGAAAATACTTATATGTCACTATTTTTTGGTTTATTTTAAATTATTATATTATCTCTAGTCTATATTTTGGGAGGAATATTTCTTTGTATTCATTAATTTTTATTAGTAGAAGAAAATTATTTAAAATTTGTAACACCACATTTTATGCATTTAAGTATAACCTATCTCTGTATCAAATAATCACACATAGCATGCTGAAAAGACATAATATCCTATTAACAGTGGTAGTAATAATTTTTTTTTATTTTTCATCATATCATGTAATATCATTCAAAAACTTTGCAAGTCAACCTTGGGGCTTTCGCCACAATATAATATATCACATATATTAAAACATAAACTTTGTACATAAATATTTACGATTTACTTCCATTTATACGTTTTAAAAAAAAAAAACAATCCAGAGTGACTATACATGTTCAAACATATAAATTCAAAATACAGATGACATATTTTTATGCTCATGTGGAATGCAATGAGAGAGAGTAGTGAGGCTCGGCCGGTGACCTTTGATCCATGTATTCTATATGGCAATGAAAAAGAGCTAACACTTTTCTTTACCTGAAAAATTATGCAAACTAATGAGTTGCGGCTCAGTGAGAATAATCATCAAATGAGCTCTAAAGTACCAAGCAACTCATAGTAACAAATCATAAATTCAATGCATACCATATATATTACATTCCATTCACCTTTATCATATAATCACAAATGAAATTTAAAAATATAATATATATTCTTTACTTATGCTCATGCTTTGCTCATTTGATTTTGTTGTGACCAAGTTAAATAGACATTGCCCCGGGTTTCCATGTGAACATTTGCATTTGCATTTGCTAGCTAGCTTGATCATTTGTTTCATTTGCTCATTTGTTGGGCCATAGGCCTCTTCTTTTGTTTTGCAAAGTCGATTAACTAGTCACAACGCCTTGTAAGTCATTATGCATATGCACTTGTACTTAAGCATTCATCAACCATTGTATCTTATCATATATATCATACATATACCGTAAATATATCTTATATGCCACACATATACCTTGTATATACTATACATACACCACATATATACCTCATATACCACGCATATACCTTGCATATACTATACATATACCATGTATATATATATATATCACATATGTCAAACATATACCTCAAATATACCACAAGTATACCACATATATGTACCAAAAGTGTCACAAATTATCCATCATCATATTATCAAGGACAAATCATGACAATCATATGAATTACATAGCAAGCAACATTTATATGCACTAAAGAATTCAATTGATAATTAGACTCACATTTTTCCTTTGATTCCGACCCTTAACTTATTGTCTATCCCTTTCTTGTGGATTTCCAATATGTTGTGAGCCTATATGGAAATATAACTTATTAACTCACGATTAGAGAGACTTAATGTGGCTTAAACAAATTAATATGCATTGTTCATATCAATAGTTAAGATTTTTCCTATGAGGCAGTGTGAGCTTATGAGACTGTTTAGCCTATAAATTTTTCTATACTTGACCAATTAATCTGATTCTTATTCCTAATTAAAATTAACATATAATTATGTAACATATTAAAATTTCAGACCAATTGGATCATTGTATAATTTTTAGTGGAATTTCTAAATGTGTTCTATTTTCTATCCTATTTTCTGCCCTTAGGCAGTTTCAGGGTACCAACTTTGGTTCATCATAACTTATAATATATAAGTCATATTTCAATGAAACTTTACTGAAACTTATATAGGTTCAAATGGAACATTTTTCAAGTTTACAACTTTTATCAATTATATATCTAAGGTCCTCAAATTATAAAAAAAATTTTACTGGTCCAGAACAGAGTTGGCTTCCGGATCAGTATGATTTGTAAAGGCTATAACTTACTCTATAAATAATATATTAAGCTGAAATTAGTATCAAAATTTAGATAATACATATACCTATAACTTTTATGTTTTGATAATTTACATATAACATCTCTAAGGAGCTCAAAATGGTTACACAAGTTGCTGGAACTGCCCAGGGCACTAAGCAGTCCACTCAAACTATGGAACAGTCATGGTTCTATTCACAATAACTCAAAATACACAAGACATATAAACCTAAAATTTGGTTTACAGATACATAACACATATATATACAATTTTTGTGTTTTAAGATACTTCAAATAATGGCTTTATCATATTCAAAAGCAATCAACACAGTAACTAACTCAGCTAGGAATCATACCCTGACTGGTTTCAGTAGAGAGAGGATTTATCTTCCTATACACCAAATCTTGCAAAAATGTTTACATATCCATAAATCTAAGACATAAAAGAACAACTTTTATGTTTTAAACTTTTCCAGAATCAGTTTCTATATGTATCAAAATCGGGGTGCAAGTCAATGCCTATTAATGAACCTTAGCAACTCAAATCAACCCTATAACAATAAGAATTGATTACTTACCAAAAACAAACTTGCAAGAGATCAATTTGCTGCAAAAACTAAGTAAAACAAGGAAGAATTGAAGGCTGGAATGGGGGAAGATGAAGAAGAAAACGGGCTGGAGTAAGGAGGCAGAAATGGGAGGAAGAAGATAAAGTCAACTTTTTCTTTTTGTTCTTTTATCTTTTTGTCTCTTCTTCTCTTCTCTTTTCTCTTTTCTCTTTTCTCTTTTCTCTTCTCTTTTCTTTTATTTTTCTTTTGTTTCATTTTCATTTTATTTTATCTATATTATTATTATTATTTACTTATATATATAATTCCACTAACTCACACAATAATACAACTTAATCATTTGACTCAATTTAACTAAATTAACAATGTAAAATGTTTACTAATATTAATCTAGTTATTTTGCTTACTTTAATTTAGTCACCTTATTGAATTTATTTCTAATACTTTGTTATCCTCATTTAAGTTATAAGTACACATGTGCGACTCGAAACAATTGCCAAATACTAGGACACGTGGCTAGTGCGCATCATAAACTTGTTCTTACGAAAATACGTATGAAATGCACGTGTTCAATTGAATTATATGCAAGATGCATATGTTCAAATGAAATGCATGTGGATATGTATGTGGGGAAGGTCGAGGATATTACAAAATTTATCCCGTATTAAAGGGTGGATCACATTAAATTACTGATATTATTTTTATTGATTATTATATTATACATTTATTTATATTATTTTATCCGTTGTATCTAACATATACATGTGGTATGATAAAAAAAAAAAAATCAAACATTAATAACAAGTATCATTTTACATCTTGGGGTTAAAAATAATGACACCTTGATTTCAATGGTATTGGTTTCTTTCTTCTTTATTTGCGAAAAAGGGGTATTACTTTTTTTTTATATATTACATTTATTTATTTTTTTTATTTTTAAGTGATAAAAAGCACTTCTTTAATGTTAATTTCATAATATTAAAAACGAAAATGCGCGGCATTTGACAAACTGATAAAAAAATATATAAAAAATATTTAACCTTTCCCGTAGCAAAATCATATTCTTCATGGAATTTGTTTTTCCAGACGTTCTTGGGTATCAATTGTTCTTCAGCATTGGTTGGATTTAATTCAATGCTTGCGAGGAATTATGTTTAAGGAAATAGAGTATGGCCGAGTTTGCCATAAAGTTAGGGCTTTAGTAGGAAAAAGAGAGGGTGAGGTGTGAGCATGAGATGGTGTTCCATATTTCAATGCTTGTCATATTCATATTTGTTTTTAGATTAATTTTTTGGATGAAATGGCTAAATTGGGCCATACCATATCAGCATTTGTGAGTCCATATATATATAACAATATATATGTTTTCTTGACATATTACATTCACAATAATGTTAATTAGGGGAATTGTTGGACGAGATGGCTTCATTGAAAATGATCTGTTTTTTCTTGTTTTAACATAAATTGAAAAGGATTGTGATGGTTGTGATATTAGATTCGGACAAAGCAACATAGCGAGCCACTCCAAGTGAACCCTAGAAGTTTTTGGTAGGACCCATTTATTAGAATGTCGCTTTTAGGTACCCTTTTAACAAAAAAAAAAAAAAACCCAGAGCTTTTAGATTTTTCAGGTTAAAATTCTAATTAGATGGTGTTATAACACTTTTTAATAATAATAATAATACAAAACATTTTTTGCGTCTCTTATGAATAATGGAATTAACTACAAGTAGAAGAAAATTTTAATTTGAAAAACAAAAATATTTTTGTTCTTAAGGCAGTTAAAAATGGGATTTTTAATAGTAATATCAATGGCATTTGCTTATTTTTACTAAATAACATAAACTTTAAGTATAATATTGATCCTGAACTCTAGAAATAACCAACTAGAGAAGCTGAATAGTTGATTATTATATAAAAAGGCAATAAATTAGCAAAATATATTGTTATATTATTATTATTAAAAAAGATATTATTTAGTGTTAAATCAATATTTTAACATATAAATCTGTTATAGCAAATTAGAAGAATTTTTTTACATCAATAAAAGTTGGAGTGCTTTTTGCATTCCAAATTAAACAAAAAGAATATCAATATGCATAAGTGACAAACGAGGGACGTGCGTGAAATTTACCCTGCCTGTATATTGTTATAAATTTTACAGGTAAAAAGCGAAATTTGCCAAGTGAGTGGAGCGGATAAACCCCACTCAGTTCCACCCGTTCCTGATTTATTCTATACTAAAATTTGAAAAGTTCATTGAATTTTTCTTACTTTCAAATCTTTTCTTTTTTTTTTCTTTTTTACTTCAAATCTTTTATTAATTATCTCAATTCTTTTTTATAATAGAAGTGCTAGCAACTTAATTTGTAATACCGATATCTATCTTCCAATTTAACAATTTATTTTTTCAAGAGTCCAAATTTGCAGCTTGAATTTAGCATTTAAAGGGAGGATATATATATGAAATTTTTTTTAGGTAGATTTAATCTATCACGTTGTCTGTAAATTAGTCTAATCACACAGTGATATGTATACAGATTTACTAATTATCAACTAATATAAATAAAATATTAAATATTTATCACTGTGCAATTGAATTAGTTTAAGAATGATATAGTAAACTAACTCTACGTAAAATTTTCTTTGTATATATATATGAAGATGAATGCTAAAGATCTTCTTTATTTTTAGATACTTTTCAAAATCCACTTTCAATGAAGAAAGATAAATTTTTAAAAATAATTTTTTTTTTCAGATTTTTTTTTATATTCACCAATCAATAAAAAAATAAATATTAAAAATAAAAATTGTACTTTAACATTCTCGTTGTTATTTTGCACAAAACATTATGCTAAAATCTATTGAACTGCATATTAAATTAAATGCGTTAGACCATGCACATAAAAGAGACAAATCGCTACATACCAACTCCCAAGTTTTAATTGTCAAACATTTTTTTTTTCTAACTGAAGTTTAAATTGTTAAAAACTTTATGCAAAGCAGCAAAGCCTATTTGCATAAATATTAAACTTATTAAGACTATGATAGTGATTAACATTATCAACAATTAAAAATTATTTACTCCACAATTTTATAAATTTCAATTTCAACTTGCTAATTAGAATTTTATTTACATACTCAAAGTTATGGTTACTTCTTATTAATAAAATAAAATAATATATGATTAAATTTTGTTGTTAAATTAATAAATGTACTCGATTAGAATATTGTTATATTAACATATTCTATATGACTTCTAAATTAAAAAATAATTATAATTAAAATACTTATTATATCTTATAAAATATCACACAAAATATGGTTTATTATTTTCCTGGTCATCGAATATAATTTATATTTCACTGTACTACACATATTTATGAGTACATACATTATATAAAAATTATGAATATAGAAAATCAGAAATATAAGGTCACTTGCAAAAAAAGCAAAAATCTGAATTTCTAACCCCAATCCTTAAAGGCATCTTTATGTCCATGTTTTGATTTTTTTTCTTTTTAATGGAAGATAAAATGTATTGTAATCTTTTTCAATAACAGAAAATGTTGCTCTTTGATTTTCCGTAAAGTGAAGCATTTTTCTCTTTTATGGTAATGAAGGTAAAGAAAATATATGATGCCATCTTATGAGAAGAAAATAAAATTCAAAACGAACCGAACCGATTAACTAAAAAAAACTCCAATTAAATGTCTTGTTCGATTTGGTAATTCAGGGTCGAATTGAATACTGCTCACCTTGACAATAAACCCAATTGCCAGCAAAACATAATTAGACCCATCTGCAAATCTGAAAAGCTCACCAAACCCAATAGTAGGAACATCCCCTGGTTTTCTTGTTGCTGATATTTTTAGAATGTACAGAAGGGGAAAAAAATGAAAGTGCCACCTCTATTATAGGTTGGGTACTTGGGTTTGATTTGGTTATGTGAGGAAACGCAGGAGAGGACCAGAATATGTAATGGTAATTTTGAAAATTGGAAAAGTAGGAAGTAGAAACTCAGCTGCCTAGAGAGAGAAGAGTGAGTAAACATCCTTTTTGAGCTTTGAGTTTGGTCCCATGTTGGGTCATACCTCTATCCTCATATCACTTCCCCAGCACAAACAAGTTGCCAACTTGAATTCAAAAACACTAGGCTTCATCTGCGTCACTCAATTACTAAAATCTTAACCAAATCACACTTAATATATCACTGTAAAAGATGAAATTGAATTAAAATGATCCAACCTACATATGTGGAGTCCACCATAATTACACCGACCCATCAATACTTTTCCCCTCACGAGATAAGATGCCATCATATTCATAGGTTTACCACTTTACCTTCATTGCCAAAAACAGAAAAGTGCTTCACTTTTGTGGTTAAGCCATCAACTTTTAATGGAAAAACATTTGGAGAAGCCCTCGGCTTTATAGCATGAATTCAGGATTAACAGAGTCGTCATGGAAATGATTAATTTCATTTCTCATGAGTCTACATCTATCACAACATACACTAATCAGAACATGACAAGCATCCCCACAAACAAAGCTCTATATCCTATTTTTCACTCGTAAATATCCGATCAGTATTAGTGAATTTTAAACAATAAAATTAAGGGGCTAAAGAAATTTTTGCTGGAGAGGTAAGACAATTTTGCTAATCTTGTTCAAGCAACACCCCTGTGCACAAGAAGGTTCTTAGCTTGCTTCCCTTGAAAATACTGCATCTACCATAACAATGGTCATTTCATAAGCCTTGGAGAAAATTTAAGCAAAGGGCGGCAGAATCACAAGCAAAAAAATGCACTGCATAAAACGCAAGTAACAGCAAAATAAAATGCTGTTACAGATGCTAACCATAATTACGAAAAAATTACTAAGTCATATCATTTACTCGGCAAAATGATTTTTACTTTTTCCTTCTTTGTTGAAACAAACATAAGAAAGGATTTATAGACAGAAGCTAGAGATTTATAGACAGAAAATGGCGCTAGCAAGTTTAAGGATTCATTGAGAAAGGAATATCATGGTAGAAGGAGGTCAAAATTTCCAGTGTCACTGCAGCTTATCATAATTAAAAATGGCCAATTACAAAGCCTGGAAAAGATAGCAACATTTATAAATTTGATTGCCCAACATAAGTGTGAACGGTATTTTCTTAAGTAAAAGAAAATCAACATAGTTGCTGCTAATGCTCACTCCTCCTCTCAATATGATAATGAATAAAATTATTTCGAAGAAAATATTATAACATTATATATTAGTTACATAAGATGAAAACATATAGGAACCTAAGAAAATTGCTATGAAGTTACTTCTTATGTGAATATCAATGTATGCTTCATTGAAGAAACTTTAAAGTGGAAAGAAGAAGAAGAAGGAGGAACATAGGAACCTAAGAAAATTGTTATGAAGTTACTTCTTATGTGAATATCAATGTATGCTTCATCGAAGAAACTTTAAAGTGGAAAGAAGAAGAAGCCGACCATATAGCAAACCTCAAACTTCAAGAAGATTACCTAATGTAGTGCTATCCCTTCAGAGCTTGACCTCCACATCAACCCCAGCAGGGAGGTCAAGTTGCATCAACGAATCTATAGTCTGTGAGGTTGGATAAAGAATATCTATTAGCCGTTGGTGGGTTCTTATCTCAAAATGAAATCTTGCATCCTTGTGCACATGGGGGGATTTTAAAACACAGTAGACACGCTTCTTTGTTGGCAATGGCACAGGACCCATGGTCTTTGCATTTGTAGTCCTAGCAGCATCCATTATCTGTTTGCAGGAGTCTTCAATCAGGGGCACCCAGTAAGACCTTAGTTTGATTCTAATTTTCTGCTTTGGTGCCATCTGAGAATGTAAAAAAAAATCAAGAGAAATGAAAAATTCTCTTCAAATAAATGGATCTAAATTGCAAATAGATAGTTTAAGATGAAATTAAGATAACATCATTGCTAAGAAGAAATTCAAGCACATAGCTGTAATGGCAGAAGTGTTGTTGAGATTTGTGTCCGTAGTTGATAAAAAATAATCTGGATTGCCACTTTTGTCACCAGGAACTATGTTTCATGCAAAACAAATAATGAAATCTAGTACAAGCAGCTCCATAGCTAACAAATAATTCATACAATGATCTTATCATGGGGTCAGTTGTTGGATCCCCACACCATACTTAAATCTTCTATATTTTGTCAAAATACAAGTACGGGAACTTTATGCTTAAACTGACAATGAGATCTTATTATTACTAGCTGACCAAGTCCTTTTCAGAAAATGATAACCAAAGAAGCACTCAGATGGCAACCAGGTTCAACTCCATCAGACAAGAATGATCGATGTCAGAATTGAATATCAGTTGTTAATATAAAAAGGATTTGAAGATCAGAACTTAATAAGTAAAAAAGATGGAAATGCATCTTGATTATGTCTTAAAATTGAGAAGGCAACTTATATACTATCTTACATGAGAAACCGCTATAAATCCACAATAAATTCTGAGGAATTACACATAGAGAGATGAAAAAGTTGGCATTCAAGCACATGATTCTGACAAGTATGGATTGAACTAACATTATAATAAACATATGAATCTCCGATTAGGACACTTAGAGCATCTAACAACAGTCGAGCACGAGATTAAATCTTTACTAAACTGTACATGTATTTATAAAATTCAATGTTCTAAAGATACTACACTTATAAATAGCCTCTTCTCATAAAGTATCGCCCATCAGAAAAGTCTTCAAAGAGATATTGGGAAAGTAAAAGGTAAACATATTAAATTAAAGTTCTATGAAGAAAGAATATTTTAGGGAAAAGATGCTTTCATAGTCATCCAAATATATACGCAAACAGATCCAATGAAATCTTGAACACCAAGAGACTTTTTTCCTACCGAATACCAATGGCAGTCCTAAGTTAAAACCTTGATTCATTGAGGACTAAAGGAAGGAATAAAACAGAACTCATAGGTGTTCTACACTGAGAAAGAATGACATTTATACTTAATTCACTAACATGGTGACATGATTTCCTATCCAATAACAACTCGAAAGAGTAGCATATATACATATCATAACACTCTATTCCACTACATATGTGAGGAGAAAGATACCTTATCTGCATCTGCTCCAATGCTCATAGATGGAGAGCTGGGTAACTCCGTATCTCCAACCTGAAGCGCACAAAATTAACGAGAATAAAATTACAGTAACTAGTTTTCTTTCCTCAAAATTTCTTACCACCCAAAAAGAGCCATTTACAATTTATACAAAATTGAGCTAATGTAAAAAGAAAAATATGGTTAATTCTGTGAAATTCCAGCCATGTTCTCACGAGCAAAACACAGAAAACAGGTGGAAAAAGAAACCATAACATACTTGAAAACTATCATCGTCAGGTGCATCAAGTGTTTCTGGAGGTGGGTCTAGAGTGTCTTCAGCATCCAAAGCCTCAGGAGCAGCAAAAACCCTACTTCTTGAAAGAGAGAATTTTAGGCTGCTAAAGGCAATTGTGGGTTTAGAGGGAAATGAAGGAGAATAAGAAAAGAGCTTAGTGGCCGTTGTGGGTTTAGAGGGAAATGAAGGAGAAGTAGAAAGAGAAGGGATTAGCGTTGCCGTGATTGAAGATATTGCCATTTTCAATTTTGCTCTTCTTCTTCTTCCTCTTCTCAGGTAGTCGCTTCAGCTGCGAGGCAGTGGAATTATCCAATTATTTTTTCCTTTAAAAAAAATGAAAAATAAAACTAACAAAAAAATGATGGATATCTTTTAGGTTGGACTATAGAGGCCCAAACCCATTTGGACAACGATCAAAATTGAAAATCATCTCATCTAGCAAATTCATAATTTTGTACAATCAAATCATTCAATTGATAATTTATTCACTTAACTCTCTTAATTATTTTCTAAATTATTTGAACATTTCAATTAAAAATTTATTCATTTTATTATCTTTAATTAAGTATTAAATATTTTATAAATACAAACTAACTAAGAATTTATTTGATTAACTCTCTTAATTATAATTAACTGGAAATGACTTAATTAAGCCAATTTATAAAATTCATGGATGGAAATGTTAAATATATATATATATATATATATATATATATATTTTTTTTTTTTTTTTTTTTCTCAACCCTACAATTTTCTTAAGCTGCCTTGCAAGATTACAAAGTGAAATTTTCGAATGTAATGAATAATATAATTTCGGCATCATTATTTTTTTTTAAAAAAGAGAAAATGGTAAGAGTCTTTTAAATTTTTATTTAATTAGAGATGTCAAATCGAAATTGGATAGCTTGAACAAAAATATATATAGTAATGAATTATCACCATATCCTGCTGCTGAATCATTTTCTTATTCTACCTTCATTTATCTCTGAAGAGGGGAAATGGAAAGCTCAGTCCTAAGGGAGCTGCTTCTAGTTCTACTCCCATTTGGCATTCTTCTTTTACAAGTTAAAATTTGGAAAATTAGGCTAAGATCATCATGCCCTATTTTATTGAGCGCATTTTTTGAAAATAAGTTCTGCCATATAAATAGTCGGTAATATTTTATTTAGAAGATATTTTTTAGACGTTTATTACATCATCAAATATAAATTAAAATTAAAATTTTGATAATATGGCCTAATTATAAAATAAATGTCTAAAAAAGTGTTGAAAAAAAATGCGTTACCTAACCATATTTTTCAACTATTTATTGCATTCTTATCTAAAATTGGTCTACAAGTTTTAAATATGCACTCAAAGTAAAGCGGTTGAAAATAATTTTACTACTCACAATTAATCTATTGACCTATATGCTTAATTGTAAGTGGACTTAAATCGTATTGTTGGTTTTAATGTCACCTAATTCATAGTATTGAATTGAAAGATAAGTCTTTGGCATGTTTCGACTTCAAGTGATGGATTATTTAGACAATTATGTATGAAGTGAACATTTCATATAAACTATATTTCATTTGTAACTTTTTTAGTAAATGATATATTATAATATATATATATATATTCTTCGATGATATAAATATACTGTCCATTACGATTATTAATTTAGTCTGAAATAAATAAATTAGTTGCTAAAATTATGTATTTTATATATATATATATATATATATATAATTCAGTTTTCTTATAAAATCCCACTTCAGATAACTCCTAAACATTAATTAAACCAAAAATAATATATTAAAATCTGAGTTATTTATTTTATTTTATTTTTTGAGTGATATTTTTTATATGAGTCTCGTAGTAGTATTAAAGATGAAAAGGATAATAGAGAATAAAATAAGAAGAAAACATTTAAACATAAAAAAAATTGATTAATTTGAATTTCATTATGATCTATAGATTTTCCCCTTGAAATTCATTATTTCATATACATTATAAATTAGATAATTTTAACAAATCCATTTCTGTATCACTCGGATGGGTTCTTCTGGTTACATGGGTTCTCCACTTATGGGATTAGTAGACCCAATGGTTCAGCTCGTGTTAAATACCCTATTAGTGATAACTAATTCTATCTAACCCTCGTGACAAAAATAGTGGTCCTATTATATAATAATAAAATAATAATAAATCACATTTACTTCAAAAATCCCAAAAGCCATTCCATTCAACTTTCAGTTTCAGCTAATAAAGAAAGATTAAAAAACTATAACCGCTGTTTGCTTCACTCAGTTCTCTTAACTACCCATTAACAAACACCTTTTTCCCATTACTAAAACTTTTTTTAAAAAAAACAAACAAACAAACCCAAGAACTCAAAAAGCTCCCATTTTTAATCCTCCATTAAAATCCAAAGCCAATCTTTACGTTGAACTTTAACATAACTCTCATGACTAACCTTCCCTTTCTTACTTCCATTTCTTTAAGCTCAATCTTGTAAAGTTTTAATCTTCTTCTTCTTCTTCTTGCATGCTTTTGTTCTTTTAGTTTGATATTCATTTATTTTCATCCCCATGCTCTTTATCTCTAGCATCATTACTTTATTTCCTTAAAAACTAGAACAGACACTACACGCTCCTTCCTTATTTATTACAATCACACCCTTTTCATCTCCAAATGTTCTATGCCCAAAAACAAACAAACCTAAAAGAAAAGAACTATTTTATATTCATGGTGATACAGAACTGCCTTAGCAAAGGAAGAAGAAAAAGCATGGAAAGGCCTGTTTTTGGTGCTATTGTTGTGGTTTTCATGTCCTTTTTGGGTTATTTTCAAGTGGGATTAGCACAAACTGAAGTTGTCTATGAGAAGGATTCTATTAATTGGGATGATTTGAAGGTGGATGAAGATAGAGCCACAGTGAGTTCTAGAGATTATTATAATATAAGCCGAGTCATTGTAGTTGACAAAAATGGTAGAGGAGATTCATTAACAGTTCAAGGTGCTATTGATATGGTTCCACAAAATAACACTCACAGATTTAAAATTTACGTTCTTCCTGGAATTTACAGGTTTGTATATTTTCTTTTTCTTTTTGCCCTTTTTCAATTTTAGTGAGTGGCATACAATTTTTGCAACGTGGTATTTTGAAGGTGGTTACATAGGAAACGTGCACACGAGTTTCATGGTTATTACAAAAGAAAAAAAATTGTTTCTTCCTATAATTCTTTAACTGTAAAATTGAAACTTGATTCAGGGAGAAGGTACATGTGCCAATCAACAAGCCATATATCTCATTCATTGGGAAGGAAAATCAAATATGTGAGACCATAATTACTTGGAACAATAAAGCTTCTGATACAGGCAGCAATGGAGCTGAACTTGGAACCTACAGATCAGCCTCGGTCACAGTAGAATCTGATTACTTCTGCGCAACCGGAATCACTTTTGAGGTATAAGATCCTTCTAAATTATTTGGCAATGATTTTCAACTTCAATTAGCCCACTGTGTTGATGAGCTATGATGGCAGAATACAGTGGTGGCAGTGCCGGGAGAATATGGAATGCAAGCAGTAGCATTGAGAATTTCAGGTGATAAAGCCTTTTTCTTTAAAGTAAGGATTTTGGGGACACAGGATACCCTATTAGATGAGACAGGATCACACTATTTCTATCAATGCCACATTCAAGGAAGTGTAGACTTTATTTTTGGTAGAGGAAGATCACTCTATCAGGTTAATTTCTGAGTTTTATCATTTCTCTTATCTCGGATTTTGTACGATTTTTTGTTTTTTTAAGATTGTGAGCACCGAGGTTGGGTTTTCTGAAACAGGATTGTGAACTTCAATCTACAGCTAAAAAATCAGGAGCAGTTGCAGCTCACCACAGGGATTCACCAGATGACGATTCAGGTTTCTCTTTCGTTGGCTGTGTGATCAATGGAACTGGAAAAATTCTTTTGGGAAGAGCATGGGGGAACTATTCCAGGGTAATTTATTCATACTGTTACATTGATGACATTATAACTCCTCCAGGATGGAGTGACTGGAACTTTCCTTACAGGCAAAAGTACAACTCTCCACACCCTTTCAAACAAATCTGTTTAATTGGATTTTCTTCAAAAACTTACCATGTCTGCACATTTTTGCAGGACTGTTGTTTTCGGGGAATACGAGTGCAGTGGAAGAGGAGCAGACAGAAGAGCTCGAGTTCCATGGTCAAGGACTTTCACTTACGAGGAAGTGAGGCCTTTTCTGGACATGGAATTCATAAATGGATACCAATGGCTTAGATTATAGTTTTCTTCCTTTTTACATGTGTCAATTTGTTATTCTTTCCTAATTTCATTTTTTAATCCTCAATGTAAGTGGCTGCACAGGGGATTTACTGTCATAAAGGATATAGATGTAGAGAACTTAGCTAACACTAATCAGCAGTATGTTCCAATCAAAATTGTCGATACTAAGCAGTTTGCAGCAATCTCTTGAATCTTCACCTCTGTTGCCTAAATTATGAAAAACAAATAGCTCAAATATGCAACGAAACTGCAAAATAAAGATAGTAAAATAAAATGAAAAGAAATGAAGATGTTTCCCTTCTGGACCTTCAATGAAAAGAAATTATATAATGCGTCGGCTACGGCACATCATCGTGCAATAAGCTACAAGAGATGCAGAATGCGAATTAATTTAGAAGCCAGACAAAGCATTCATAAAACTGAGTCACATAAAAGTTTAAAAGGGTACAGAATATGGAGGTATTTATCATATTATCAGAGGAACATCTTACAAGCAAGAATCACATTAAGTGACGATTCACTTTTGAGATCTGATTCAATTAGGGGCTTCTAACCAAAGGAATTGAAATGCGAATATTAACTCATACAACCAGTTACAACAGACCTTATAAATCTAATATGATTCCCTGTACATCTATGACTGCCAACTGAGTTGAAGACCAACTTCTTTCTTCAAGTCTCATGTTAATATTTACAAACAGAATCCAGACCATCAAATGAAGCCTATCCATATTACCAGCAACATGATCAACAGAAAATGATGAAATATGAGCTTGTTTTGACCATCTTATGCTGTCACTTCCATGAGTTCCGCTGCTTTACAGTTCTCAGAAGTTTCAAACACCTCGACATCCATCTTGTCATCACTACCCTTAGCATCATCATCAACCTCATTTTCATCATTACCATCAAGTTTATCATGAATAACATTAACATCACTACCAACATCCTCATTGGTTTTGTCATCTGATGATGGAGGCTTCCCATCATCATCACAGTTCATCTCTTCTGGAATGCTATCAGCTAATGTAGCTATTTCAGGCTTTTGCTCTTCAATTTTATGGAGTTCAGCATTAGAAGGAATTTCATTACAGGGCATAGCACAACCATCAGGTTTTGAGTCCTTGGCAATCGTTGAAGACATGGACATTTTAGTGTCCAGGCTAATGGCCACAGAGATGGCTGAGAGTACGTCATGTTTTGCCTGAACATCAATCCATTGATTTCCAATCCAATCTCTGGAAGTTCTTAGATCCTTTTTGTGTATGCTCAAGAAAAAGCTTTCACCTAATATCCGAACCATTTATGGTACAAATAAGGAGAGAGAAAGTACGAAAAAAGGAAAGTAATAGGAAGGAAACAAAATCTTTGCATTACAATACTTTCTTAAATAACATACCAGGAAAATACACTTGCAGAGTATCATAATTGCTACTACTGAACCCAGTTACCACCCCCTCCCACCAGCCATCACTCCACCATGCATCAACTGAAGAGCCAACCTCAAGAGCAGCTTCTGTTAGTTCACTTGGAGGAGGGGTTGGTCGAATCGTTGGACGTCCTGGGTACCTCATGCCAAGTTTATCAGGCACAGCCAACTTGAAAGCTGGTACCCATTCCTACAAAATTAAATAACAAGTCAAACTTCCATTCTGAAGGAAAATTTCAAGCTCAAGAAGAATAGGAGACAACATGCAATAACAGTTCAATAATCAGGAACTTAGAGAAGAATCTGCAAGATGCAATTAAATAATGGTGAAAGGCACCTCTAGGAAGGAAAACAGATAATGAATTCAAAATGAGTAAACAATTGAGTACATGAGTATGCAATAATGATAAAAACCTAAGACGCCCGTTACTAGACACGCAATTCTATTATTCATCTACCCTGATTTACAGTTCTTGGAAAATGGTGTAACAGGTCATAAATCAAAATTCCAAAGGAACTCCATCACTACAAGCTTTCTACAGAGATAAAGATGGTGGGAAAATATACTGCATAATTTGTAAGCATACCTCAAGATTTCCATACTCATCTTCATCCCGCAGATCATCATATTGAACCTTTATATGTTTTCGAGATACCTGCAAGACTGTACACCTAAACCAACAGCCACGTACACCACTATCCTGGCACAACAATTCAATCTTGTCATCCACCTTAAATAGTGGGCTGTATCGAAGTTGGGATGCAACATGTTTTAGGGGAAGCAATCTCTTGTCTGACACACCATATTTTAAGTTGATATATGAAGGCTCAAAAGCCATCATCTGACCACCAGGAACGCCAACTCCAGAATGATCTGTCAGAAATGTTTCACACCGTTTACCACTTCTAGTCCTCTTGGCTCCTGATTTCAAATTCTCATATGGGCTCAACTCTTCATCATCTTCATAAGTTAGGCCATAAGCCCTAGGCAATGGTTCAGAGTTCAAACGAGATAGAATTGGCTGATCAAAGTACCCACGCAATTTACTCAAATCAAAGGGCTTTACTTTATTGCTTCTGAACTGCCTAAAGCACAAATGTATTCTGGTTGATAAAACATTAGGAAAAGCATCCAAGCATTCCTCAAAATGTTCACGGGTTAAAACTGTAGCAGGACCATCAACACACTCTGCACTAATGACCTGAGAATAAGGTGTGATGAAAACTTCTTTTGGGTGAGCATTTCTTAGAGGAACAATGCCTTTGACTTCCTGGTTATGATGAAACCACCTCACTTTGACTTTTTTCTGTCCCCTTTTGTCTTCATACATATCTTCCAAATAAGCAAGATAATGATTCTCACCTTTAGCCATGACGAAAACAAAGGATTGGATCTGTAAAGGAAAGAAAAGGAAAATGTCACAGGAATATAAAGCCATTAAAACTTATAGAATAGCAAGGTAACAATCACATGCCATCATTTTTAGATGAAGGTGAGATATGAACCATCGTGTCTCATGCCAAAGGATGACAGATCAACACAAAGTCCATGAATTTAGTTCACTTGGCACGTTGAGTTAAATTGAATACAGTCTACTTAATGCATTGGACATACAAGTCAAATTGAATATTAAACTGCAACCAGATAGTTTATAACTGTCTCATATAAAAAAAAAAAGAAAAAAAAAGAGTTTTCTAAGGACTTATAAAGAGAATCATGCGTATCGTAAGAATCCAGTCCACAATTGCAGCCTAAATCAAGTCTATCCTCCTATTTTAACACATTTAATAAGAAAAATATTTTCATTTTTTAAATGGTGTGTGTTTGAGGATCCCTTTATGAGGCCCTTTTCTTCTGGTAGAATGTGAAAGCATGAAAGTCAAATTTAATTTAAAATTTCATTAATAAACTTATCGAAAAATCTTTATTGAAATCCTATACTGCAGTGAGAAATTTTACTTGAGGAGACCAATACATTTTATCTAGCACATTCAGTCAATAACTCAGCTTCTGTTCACTTTTTGATTTAGCAATAGATTCTTACCGATATTGTAATCCCATTTCTGCAGAATGATGGGTAATGCTTGAGCTGTTTCCCACATGTCCATGCAACACCTGACCACACAATATCTGAATTATGTCCACTCAAGTTCCTTGAAAGATGGCCCTGTAATGCTTGTGTCAGATAGTACCTCGAGAATTAAATTTAGAATAACACCGACAAATATAATATATTCTGTATCCAGTACCTGTGTCTGTTGAGCACCAAACCCATTTATGGAATATTCAGGAGATTCTAAAGCTTGTGCTAAATCATGTATTGGTGATTCTGTCATAAAAAAAGGTATTGCAATTTAACTGTTACGCAAAAAGCATCACACAATTGAAACAAAAGGTAATAATTAAGTAAAAATCCATCAACCAGCCATTTAGGCACAGGCACATACTACATAATAAAGGCTCTAGATATTACTATAAGGAGAAAATAACTGACAGAATATAGCAATAGTTAACTTTGCCACATATTCAAAAGCTGGTGTATAATGCGAGGATTCAGTGGCATTTTTCTCAAGAATTGACTCCAAAGACCTAGCCATTTATTCTAGGTAAGAACTTTTTGTTCAAACAATTGCTTGCATCTGAAGGTTGTAAAAAATAGAATAGAAAAAACCTAACAGAGAAAGGAGACTAAATGTAGTAAAAATAATCTCCTTAACTTTAATAATATAAGGGATAAAAAAGTTAACGAACTTTGAAAGAGACCTGTAAGGAAAACTCCCAAATATAATGAGTAATGAGCACGAAAAATCAAAACACTACCCATGTCAGTAAACAATGAATCGAGTAATTAAATCCTGAATATGCCCATTCCTGTTCCAAAGCCTACGTAACTAAAGAACATGAAATAAACTATATTTTCCATCAGATGTTAATTCACAAAGTAGTCTTCCTTTATCAACAAGACCATTGAAATTATGACAAGCATGCAATATCACAAACAAACAACTACATTTATCAAATCAATTTCCAATAACATATCACCATATATGGAACAATAAAAATCCAGAAAAGGTAATACATACTGGACCGATCACTTTGCAGATGCTGCTTTGATAACATAGACGTAAGCCAATCCACAACCTCCCTTCTTGACCTCCACTTGAAACCAGCATGAATCGAGTTTTCTGCACCATAGGCCTGCACAAACTCCTCTGCAACTACATAGAACATGTGCCTAACACTTCTCTCAGTGCCCACAACTGCAAGGATTGATTCCCCAGCAGAATCCTTCAGCAAATAATGAACCACACGGTTTCCCCGCTCCTGTGAAACAAATTGCTCTTTCCATTCCACAAAACAGTGACCATTTCCAGCCATATTGACAGGGATCACCAAGAGAGAACTTATAAGACACTAGAAACCCATTGAAAACCCTAATTACATAGCCGAATGGAAATGGCAAAGGGTGACAAACCCACTCAATGGATGCCAAATTAGCAAAAACCTCGCAATTTACAAGTTAAGTCTGAATCTTGCAACAAATTGCTGCCTTAAAGAAGAAAACCCACGATTATGTGCCCAAAAGCAAAAGAGCTCAAACCACCAAAAGCTAATAGTCACAAATTCAACCGGATGCCACTAAGAAAATACTCTTAAACAGAAAAATCAGATCAAAATCTTAATCCCTCAGCTCTATATGCTCGATAGGAGTAAAGATAAACAACTGGGTTGCCCTCAAAAAACTCCCCTGGTCACAATTGAAAAGGGTCAAAACAGCTATAAATCTAACCAATGCACAAATTGGATTGCAGCTACAAAAGTTAGTAAACCCTAGAACCCACTACAAAGTTAACTCAAACTCAAATAACTCTACTGAACATGGAGGTGCTGGAGAAAACTGACCAGAAGACGCAAAAATCTAAGCTTTGAAGATCTGAAAGCAGATCAGCAACCAAGTCAAGAAAACTGAAATCCAAATTAGAAAGCAGCAACAAGTACCGATATATGGCTTTGACCGAATCAACTAATAGAATCATTAAAAAAAAAAAAGAAATGGGCACCGAAGTTTTCACAAGAAAACAAGAAACTGAGTACCAAAAAAGAATCTTCAGAACTCCCCCTTATAATGGAACAACACCTGGATACGGCGGCTTTAATGGGTTGAAGAAACCGGTGAAAACAGGAGGCTTTGAAGGTCTGTGGGTGGGCAGTGAAAGGGAGAGGAAAGAAAGAGAGAGTGCAGGGCAGCTGATGATGTGGTGAAAGGAGAAGAAAGCGTCCAGAAGGAGGTCATATTGATGAGTGTTTAGCCAGGTGCAGGGGTTTGGCATGCAGTTGATGATTAGAGAGAGAGAGAGAGAGAACAGGTGAGGGATGGGAAAAATGGCAGAGGAGGGCAAAAAATAAGGGGAAAAAAATTAAACAATTTGGTAAAACAAATTATGATTACAATTACATGGATAGGCTTCAAGCTAAGAAAAAAATCTTGTGGAGATAAGTCCATTTTCGTGGTATGGTTCAAAGTCCATGGGCCTTCATAGTATGTAAATACCTTCTTTTTTTTTTCCTTCTGTTTCTTAATTTTAATTTGAAATTCTTCTATAAACACTAACTTCATTGAAAATTAATTCTAGCTGCTATTCTAAATTTTAGAATATAAATAAATTTTTTTATTTTAAATTTAAATTTTGATAGTTAAAATATTTCAGAATGGAATTTTAATTATTTTATAAGGATTTTTAATATATTAAATTTATTGGTATTTAAAATTTTTATTTTTTATATAAAATATTTTATATTTTTAAAAATATCCACAACAAAATTAAACTAAATATAAAAATAAAATTTTAATTTCTATTATATGAACATACCAAAAAAAATTAAAAATTAAAATATCTATTTAGGTATATCATTCCATATTTCATGAAATCGAAGGATATGAAATCTTATCCTTCGTCATAACCGCATACATTATAATTTAAGGTTTCACTGAAAATAGTTTTTTCATGTCATATTATAGAAATAAGAAACTTTAAACTACAACGTGCATTTTTTGAATAAAATTTGAATAATGAATTAAAATGTGAGGCTAAAAGCCTAAAACTTCACGTCAAAGAATTTTCTTTTACCTAGATCGATCCAGTTCAATGATCTGGCTTTTACAAAATTATATGAATCTTCTAGCTACTAATCTTCGTTAGTAGTTAATAAATGATAATTAATATTAAAAAACAACTATTATTTAATAAATAAATTCTCAATTTTTATTTTTTCTTTTCGACTGGGGCGGAACTTAAAAGAACATGAGAGGGTCATAGTCTCCAAAATTTTAAAACCTCCTTATATATATAATATAATTAAAAATTATAAGAAATATTTTTTATTTGACCTTTCTATAATAAAATAGGTAATTATCAATATTAAAGTGATATGCAGTTGTTTAATTTTTATTCATTTTCTTATTTTACTTTCATTTACATTAAGTTATCTACTATTTATTTACTAATTTGTAATTATTAATATTTAAATGCTTTTAATTTTACCCAAAAAATTTAAAGTCAAGCTTTTTCACTGTTCTCTGAAAATATGAATGACTAGCCAGTGCTCCGCTTTGCATATTTGCGTGATGTATGAGAAGGTATTAGATTCCCAAAGGTTAATTGTTTTCTTCTCATTTAAAATGGATTTATAAATAAATTATATATATATGTATATATATATATATATATATTAGTTATTACTTTTAAATTATAATGGTAATAATTTATAAATTTATTCATCAATTCTATTTAAATAAAAACTTTCTAAATTAGCTTCCTACACATTGTTGTAATGTTGCAGACATTGACCCCTTTTTGTTCAACCCTTTTAATAATTTTTCTCTCGTTTTTTAGACTATGAACAAAAATATTATTACATTATTTAATGCATAACTTAAAAATCAATTAGTTGAATTGGACAAATTTAGATTGGATTGTTTTAATTTTTGGGATGGTGTCTTTAATTGACCCAACATTTAAAATCCATTTTAAATAATTATTTTGTGTGGTTGAACTCATATGCTTACTATTTTACCTAAAATTAATTGGTGATAGAAAAAATATTACTATTAGTTTTATTCTGTATAGTCCAAATGCCTATGACATTTGTCTCGACTTAACTTTACATATGGATCTCTACTACAGGATAATGGCTATCATACATTAGCCAATAATTTTCTTATCATCAATTGTTTTGATTAGAAATCAAACCTACGACTTCGGCTCTAATATCAGTTGTAAACTTTAAACTCTTATTATTTCACCTAAAATCAATTGCTGATAGAAAAAGACACTACCATTAGACTATCTTATACAACTTAAGCGTTCATAACATTCGACTATAACTTGACTCTACACTTCACCCTTCATCACGGCTGCCACAACTTGGCCAACATTTTGAGTTTGAATTGAACTATTTGAGTTTTGTTAGATTTTAAATCTTTTTTTTTTTTCTAATGATGTGGGCAGTGTTTCTTATTTGGATAAAACTAGATACTTTGCACGATTATTACTAAATTTTAGTTTCAATTATTATTACTTAATTTAATTTTATATCTAGAACTCACCATGAACATATTAGAAAAAATAATAGAAATAAAAATTAATTAAAATATTTTGTAGTTGCTAAAACTGAAAACTCATTAAAAAAAACTCAAAACAAAAATTTATCAATTTTTTCTTCAATTTTATATTTTAATATAGTGGCTGATTATCTAATACAACTTTGTAAATCTTTTGATACTGTATTAACTGATTGGATAATCCTTAAGGTACTGACTCATCCCCGCTAGGCTTTTCAACCAAAACCATATCATTTTTTATTGGAAGCTTCCCTCAATGACTAAGCAATATTGAATAATGAATACCTCAAGATTCATTAATGAATGTATATATACACACACACACAAATAATTTTCTTTTTAATTTTATTATTATTTAAAAAACTGAAAACAAAAATCACTACTAATCAGTTGGACGTTAGGAACCCTTATTTTGATAGAAGGATTTCATATTTGAATATATTAATCATCCACTCGAGTGAACTTCTTTACTTTCAGTGCTTAGCAAAGATGGAAACGGTTCCTCCAGAGTTATTATCTGCTTTTCTCTTTGGCGATAATGAAGAATTCGAATCTTTTCTGCAGGAATATCTTCAGGGTTTTCATATGGAGCAGCTCTCACCTACTTCGTCCTTGCCCTACTTCTTATTGATAGGAGACTTTGAAGAGGCTTTTAGTATGCCTGATCCTGCTTTCAAGTACAAAAGACGTTAATCGCATGGAATCCACTCAAAATCTGAAGAATTAGAATTAGAATTAGAGGGTAGGGTTTGCTTGGAACAATTCTTGAAAGTTGCATGTTTGTACCATGAAAGCTGCTTTGTCAACTAGCTGAAAAAGAGTGGTACTTGCGCCGTTTGTTGATACCAGATACCTGCTACTAGGGCTAGCTAGGGATTAGTTTTCTTCATGGTACATAAAACAAAGATGCCTGTTGATTAATTTCTCACAATTTTCGTATATGGGTTGTTTTGGTTTAGCAGAGATTAAGATGGCAACTATTCTTTGCAATCAATTTAATTTTTGGAATACCTACACAATGTTACTGATTTTACATATGATTAATTATATATCTTTATGGACAATATATATATATATATATATGATAAATCTCTTACTGTTCGAAGGTATTTGGGAGGAAGAGAAAATAAAAGAAAAAAATTTAGCTTATATTTTTAGATTGGATCAAATTTAAAGAGAAGAAAAGTGGGGAAGAGAAGAGAGAGAGGATTTTCTTACAGATTTCTCACCCATTTGGTGGGAAATAGAAGAAAAAGGAGAGAAAATGTATTGAAATTACTAAAATGTCTCTAATAACATAAAATAATAAGGATATAAATATCATTTTATATGTTTATTTTTTTTAAATAAGGGCATTTCATTTTCTTCATAATTAAATTAAATAAACCAAAAAATACAATTTCACTTTTATTTCATTCTAATTTATTTTCCATTCTCCTCATTAAAGGAAATAATATTTCTCTTGCACCAAACTAAAATGTCTCTAATAACATAAAAATAATAAGGATATAAATGTCATTTTATATGTTTATTTTTTTTAAATAAGGGCATTTCATTTTCTTCATAATTAAATTAAATAAACCAAAAAATATAATCTCACTTTTATTTCATTCTTATTTATTTTCCATTCTCCTCATTAAAGGAAATAATATTTCTCATTTTTATTTCTTTTTTATTCTTTTCCATTCTCCTCATTGAAGGAAATAATATTTCTCTTGCACCAAACATAGTGTTAGAGATGGGGCACCTTAGAACTTAGTCAGAGGAAGATAGCACACTATTACCTGCTCATAATATCAAAAACAAATAAATAATTAAACTACCAATTTGTTGGAGGACTAAACCATCCGAGTCTAAGTGACTTTTGGTGTCTTCTTCAAATGAAAATCGCACTCTATTCCACCATCTTTACAATCTTGAAGGAGTTTCTGCAATACAACAACAGTTAACGCCATCGTTCCTCAAGAAGCTTCAAAGGATAACAGAGACAATCCCCCAAAAGCTGGAGCCTTCAAAGAGATGGGCTTCGGATAGGGTTTGAAGAGCATAATTTAAATAAACGGTCTAAACTAACAAATAGAAGGCAAAAGCATATCAAATCATGCTGCAATGTATTGGGAAGATAAGGAGAAAGAACATGATATATACCGCGTCATTTTAAGAAATGGAACCAATGTTATCACTACACGTACTAACATTACTGCAGCAATGCCAAAAATTTCACATTTAATTCATCCAAGTGATAAAATGATTGGAACAGTTAACAGTCCATTAACCATTTGGATCATACATTTCAAGTACCAAGGTTGGGCGGTGGAGTTGATACTGGTGGACCATATGAATATCTCCATTGATTACAGGCTGAGCATTTGTCCAACTTCACGCTGTTTTCTAAAGTACAGAATTTGCAAGACCACGTTTTGTACTTGGAAGTTGCATCTTTAGGCTTTTCTGTGCAACAAAGGCTACAAATTGGGGCAAGAGGCTGCATTGATCCATCATTGTTTATTCACATGCAAGACAATGAAGTTAGTTGTCGTAGAAAATAAACTGTTCATGAACAAGAGATGGGGAAATTCAAATTTTAAGCAGAATAATGGTCAGTTTAAATCTTAAAAAGGCAAAAAAAATTTAAACTTTTCACATGCCGGAAAGAACAAAACTCTGTAAAAGCTAAACTACAGAACAGATCTATTCTCAAGCTTTAAATTAAGCAGAACATATTTTGTAACTCCAAAATTTGAATAGAAATGCACTGCTCATAAATTCAAATAGCCCAAACAAAATGATATCCTATTCATAAACTAATTGAATCAGGGTGTTTGACAAATCACTTACTGGATTCAATAATGTGCAGGCTCCACACTCCCACCTTGCTAGTTCCTCCGGATTAGGCACTGTGTCATGATTAGGCATGGATGCAAGAGCTGGACCACCAGTTAAATCCACAAAACTAGAACCGCAAGATGAACTTTCATACGAGTTATAAGTTCTCTTTATACGCTTGCTTTCATAGTCATAAGTTGAAACATCCGTTGATAAGTCTACAATCTTGGACTCTGAATGACCATCAAAGGGTAGAAAGGTTGTTCTGTTATTTGGTTCATGATTTCTTTTTTGACCCTTGTCCAGTTTTGAGTTTCCTGTAGTTTGTGCCTTATCAACAAGGTCTTCAGCTATATCAGTGCTACTTTCCCCATCCTCAAAAACCTCAGCAGACTGAGAACCACACCATATCTCATCCTGTAATCGCCTTTCAGCAGCCATTGCTGCAGCTTGGATTGGACTAAGTGCAACCATAATGTTGCTATCACCACCAAGCCGTTTAGGTCCAGATGGTAGCAATGCTCCCAATTTTGCTCTCTTTTCTGCAGCATCCAAGGCAGTTTTCCGAAGAGATGAGATTGGAGGTTGGTGAGAAAACCCACCCAAACGCCTCCCTGGGAAATCAAACCCCTCACCTGTGCCAGTTATTCCCTTGGAAAGCAGTTCCTCACATTCCTATTAAAACCAGGAAAAATAAAGGAAGGCTCAAAGGCCGTTTAAATTAACACAATACAGGTATATAGGAAACAATGAAAAAGCAAAATCATAAGTGACTGAAGATGTATAAAATACTTCATACAAAAAACCATGATAGTATAATCGTCTAAATGAGGAAAATAAAAATTTTAGTAACACATAAGAGCACCTTTCTCAACTCATCCCAAAGCTTGTAGAAATTGGCATTATGAGGACCATGAACATTATGACATAGTTCATGAAGCATTGTATCTAGAACCTGATCATATGGAAGGAAATCCCAATCTCTGTTTGGCCGACGAAGCCTCAGTTTAACTTGCACTCCACCTCCTACATTCAACCCCAGAAGAGCTGGATTTTTTGGACTGCAGTTCCATTTCCATATTTTTATCAATCAATTGAAATTGAAAAAACATAAAGAGTTGGCAAATGAAGAAAAGAAACAAAACAGATTAAGCTTAAAAAAGTAAGCTTTATGCGTTCAGACAACAAAAAGAACCAAACTTCATATTTGTAAAACAAATGAAAAGGGAAATTTTAAGTACCAGAATTCAGAAAGGACCTTAACACGCCATTTTCGTTTGCGCATAATGGGTTGAACCTGTTTCGCTATTTGATCGAGCATCTTCTTCGCTTCTTCTTCTCCTGGTTTCTTTAGTGCTTTGATTTCCCATACTTTGTTAAGATCGCCCAAATTCATCTCCTCTTCCTCTACCCAAATTAAAAAAAATATATAAAATCAAAACCCTAATAAACCCGGAGATTTCGCTAGTAACGAAATTCGCTAATGCAAACGAATCACCCTCAAGCTCCGGTTTTGGATCCCCATTTTCTTAATTGATACAGAGAGGAAACGATCTTCGCTGTAATTCTGGAAATTGGGAGATCGACAAAAACATAGGAAGCTCTTTTTGATTTCAACAAGTATATAAGGTTGGCGGGACTGAAGGTTTTATGCTGCGCTCTTGTTTGGATACAAGGATTGGTTGTGCCGGAGGAGGAATTAGCTTTAGATTTGGGCGGATAAGAAAAATAGAAAATTGACAATATATATATATATATATATATATATATAATATATTCGAAAATTAATTTATAAAGTACAAAATTTTCAGTCTATAATTATATCCATTCAAGGTTCAGGATTTATAATTTAATATACTTGATACAAAAAATTAATTTAAATATAAGATTTCATGTTTCATTTTTTTTGAATATTCTCGTTTTATTTCGAATGATATCTTTTTATGTTTTTTTCATTATTAATTTAATACGAACAAAGGCACAAATAAGTTTAACTTTAATTGCACTGATTTAATGAATAGAAATGTGAAGTCTCCAGTTTAAATTTTCAGACTAACTATTTATATAAAAAAAATTAACATTTAACGGAATATTTAGGTATAGACATATAAAAAAAATTAAACTTAACTAAGTCAATCCAAACTGCTCCTTTGATAGGTCCATATGCAATTATATTGTAATTTCTTATTGTTGAGCATTAGAAATATTAACTTAACAAAAGAAAAAAGTAATAATACATCTTATATGAATAAGATAGGTTTTATTTTATTAAAAAAAGTTTTTTTTAATTGCACCGTATAAAAATCTTAATATAATTTTAAGGAAATATTACAATTCACAGGGAGACCAAAGTGAAACCAAACAATTTTTCTTTTTTTGTTCGAAATGTTCTTAGTATATATGGGAATGGCTAATCTTTTAGAAATTTATATTAGATTTTCTGAACTGAGCTGTTGCAAAATATAAAACCAAAGGGAAACGGACATAAAAATAATTGGTTCTTGGCAGCTAACAATATTAAAAAAGCTGCTCCTTCCTTCCGTCTAATCATATATGCATATTCTGCATAATAAAAATCCAATCTTTTCAGTGTCCCAAATCTCGCCCTTTTATCAAAATCTTCTTTCTTTCTTTTTTTTTTTCTCTAACTTATGGTTTGATTATAACCCGATAATTCGTTTTCTCTCTCTGATTTGTTTTACTGTAAATCACAATGGCGGGCATAGCAATTGTATTAGATCTGTTGAAAAAAAATCCTCACTTTTATTCTTCCCAGTTCTACGCTTCAACCGCTGTCACCGCCGCTGCTGCTTCCGTGGCAGCTGCAGGCACACCTTTTGCTTCTAGGTTCTTATTTGGGTATTATCTCTTTACTCATTCCCTACGTATAGCTGTGTACTCGTTTGTGTGGATGAGCTTTCTGTGATACACCAACTATTGGTAAATTTATTTTGGTAGGCTTGATATGGATTCAATATTGGGTATTACTATTTGAGAAGCAAATAGGTTATGATAATTGGTTTCTCACAAGCATGTATTTTAGCCGGATTTCTCATAGATTTCTTTCATAACGATGGTTATGTTTCTAATGGTTATAGACTGGAATTTTTTAGTTTGGTGTTATGTAGGTTATTGTGTGAGTTATTAATCAATATTGAGATGATTAATTTTGTAATTGTCAATATGATGCTAATGATTTTCACCAATTATAGTCCTTGATATCCAACCTGGTTATTGGAGATTGTGGTATCTGTTGAAGCTGTGAACAAGAAAATAAATTTGTGCTTTTTATAATTTTTTTCTTGATTCATATTAGCTATCTTCCTTTTTTTAGTCATTAGAAGCTAACTAGTTGTCCTTGTAGCTCATTGGTTCAAGCTTTACCACCAATATATACATGTCTTTGTTTGTAAATATTATCTGGAAAAACGATGGGGAAGAGGAATCTTAGCTCCTTCTGTCCAGAACTAATGCTGTGAATTCTGTTGCTAGGCTTAGCATTATTCATTGTTTCATACCAGCTATTTTTACGTCTGCTGTCTCATGTAGAAGTTTAGCTTGTTTTTTGAATTAGCTCTGATCAGAAATTGACTCTTTGTTATTATGTCAGTTCTCCCAAGATACCCATTGCTTATTGTGATGCTGATGCAGTATTCTCTGATGATTACATCTCTAATATAAGAAAAGCATCTGAAGATATTTTTCAGCGTGATTCTCTCAAATACACTAACAAGGAGTATTATTTTGAGTTAAAACCCATCTTTTCAGCTTTTGAATGGAAGCAACTAGCTATGACATCTTTGAGGTCATTTTTGCTGTATTATTTGCCTCTTCTGGAGCCTGCTTCAAATACAGAAGAGGATGATGATGACTTTCTTCAGGATGCTCCAGGAGAACACCGTGTAGATTTGGTAGTTCCCTTCCAAAAATCAGTGAAGCAAATTGCTCGTGAGGTGAGTTCTTTTGCCTCTTTTTCAGTTTCATGAAGACTCCTTTCAACAATTTTGGATTCTCACCATGTTTCAGTCAAATTGGTCCTCATAACTTCAATATTTATACTGCAGAACTGGCTTTGATTATCATATTAAAAAGGTTCAGTTCTACTGTTCGCTTATTATGAACCATGATCTATCTTGGCTGGTGAAGATTTATGCTGAATAAGGATTTGTACATGGATTCATTTTCATAGTCACACTTGGATGTTCTTGTGGCTGTTTTCTGGCTTCACTGCTTCCAAGTTTGTGAACTGTGATTATAAATTCATTTTGCTCATGAAATATTTAAATTATTAATTGCTACTCCATAAATTGCTTTTGTGCATTTTTCACATCCTGACCTCACTGTTGTACTAAAATACTGATTTTTTTTTTTCCAGTTGTATCTTTTTTTCCTTTTTTTCCCCTTCAATAAGTCCTGTTCTATGGTACTTGATAGTTTTTTCACTGATTTTCTAAACTCTTGCTAAGGAGACTCCTTATTTGGTTATTGACCATAAAAATTAATGCATGTTGCTTCTTTCCATATGAAATTTTATTTATAAGACACAATGAAGCTTAACATTTTCTTTTGCTCAATCTCCATCATGATGTACAAATGTTACCTACTACTCTTCATAAGAAAACAGTGATTGGATTTTGTATGCGTTTGTTTTTTTTAACTAGCTTGAGGCATTTTTGTGGATGAGTTAATGAATTATGTCTTGTTTGCCATCTCAGACTACTATTGTGACCACAAGAAGGATTCTGGAAAGGCTTGCTGTGCATTATGTTTCACAGCGGATGGCTTGGAAACTTCTAAAAGGTACTTTCTTTCTGTATTATTATATTTATTAAGATATTCCTATCCTTAACCTTTTTTTTCTGTAAATGAATTACCAATGAGAAACAATTAAGTATTGTTACAGACTGTAAATAGCTGTAGTTGACTTACCTTTTACACAACTTTAGTCAAGGCTAATTTATAGGCTAAGTAATACTTAGTTTCCTTAGTTATATGGATTGTACATGTACATATATGTGTAATATTGGATTGGAACAGATCAGAAAATATTCTCGCCACTTCTTTGTTCATTTGCAAGTTTCAACTGATAGTTTTTATTGAAAAATATAGTAATTCTAATTTCAAAATTTACCAAACTTTCGATTAGACTTTGTGAGGATTTATTGAAGTCTATCAATATTTACAGATGTCCCAAAATCAGCCGTGCGCAAAGCTGAAAGAGGATTGCCTATTTATTTTTACATCTTCAGGGTTAGCAGGACAACTTTTAGAGGTCACAGAATTATGCGCCTCCTTTTAATACTTATTTAAGTTTTGACTCCCTTTTTTTAGCTTCAAGCTAACTTCCTTGTTGCTGCATATCTATATGTTTGGGCAGGACACTTTTTAGGAGTTGCTGCATCCTGGCTTGTACAAGTAGGTATTGAAATTTATCGATTCTTTTCTCGTCTAGCAAAATCTGAAAAAGAAAGCGATGAGGTTGAGCAATTAGAACAAGTTAAAATCCTCAGGAAGAAAGTTATTGGCGTTAGTCTTCGGTGTAGCTCATCGCTAGTTTTTGCTTCTATTGGGGCAGGGGTTGGCGCAACCCTGATCCGCCCTTCAACAGGCCAATGGATCGGTAAGCTTGACCAATTCCTTTTTTTTTTTTTTCCGTTGTTTTGTTGCACATACCTTGTCTAAATTTAGTTACCTGTCTTGTGAACCCCGAGATAATTCATTAATTTTTTCTTTTTTTGTAGGCTGTGCTGTTGGGGATTTGGCTGGACCAGCTATTGTTTCATTTTGTCTTGAAAAATTTCTTCACACCGACCTTTAGAGCGCTGGCAATAAATCATTTGATGTACTTCTAATTTGATTGGCTTTTAACAATTTTTTTTCGAGCACTGGGATCAATATTTCAGAAGCTGTCTACTTACAAGAAAGGTTTTGTAGCAAACATTTTATCACAAAGCTATCCAATTTCGCTCTCAAGGCTGTTATTATATTGTTCTAATCAATTTGAGCCTTTTCCTTTTACCCATTTCTAAGATGTTATAAAATGCCATTGAATAAATGTAACGGCATTGAACTACATTTTTTGTTGTTAGTTTTCTGTTAAACATATTGAGCTTATAGTGATTACTGGACTAAAAATCTTCAATTGTTTCATTATCATATTCAAGAAGTGTGATGCATTATTAAAGCTAATTGCTCTTTAAATAGTTCGTGGACATGCAATAGTACAGTATTCTCCCGAGACCAACCTATCCTACTTCTGTTGTTCTTGCCCTTGCAACCATAGCAAGACAAAAACCGTCCCCTATTTTTCTTCAGGTATCCCATATCATCACAACAGCAATTATCCCAATGCCGAACAACACTGCAAAGAACTTATAAAAGGGTGTGTCGATGGAAACCGCCTCCTGGGGCCTATAACCCTTAGATAAAAGATGATTTATTGCGACATATATGAATATTCCACAGGCCAATCCCATTGATATGGCAAAAATCCAGTCAGCTACATCTCCTTGTGCTGTGGAATCTATTATAATCCCAATTGCCACACCAATCGGACTTGAAATGGCAAATGCGAATGCATAAGCAACACACGACATGAGGGGGCGATCAGGGATCATCCGGAGAAGAGCTATTCCCATTGCAATGGCTGCAAATATCTTGTGCAGACTGATGGTCCATAATGCTTTCCACGCATCGGCTTTTGTCTCTGCAACTCCGATTGCAATGCCCTCAAAGACAGAGTGGAAACACAATGCAACTATGAGCAAAATGCTGTCCCCCAGCGAGCTTACAGTTGCAAGTGAAGATTTTGCAGAGGCAGCATCCATCCCATGGTGAGCCTGAAGATGCACCAATTCACCAAACAAGAAAAATTAATACAATTTCTCAACCATGAAGAAATGGAACTTGCTCGTGAAAGCGAAACTATTTCGACATACACAAGAACCGGCGAGTAGATAGGAAACCTGAAGATTACTAAGCACAACTCACCTGATATCGTGACGAAGAAGTGCCTTTTTGACTTGTTTTTTCAGGGTCAACACTCCCTGTAGGCAAGGGAACAAAAAATTATCATACTTGTGGTGATAGTTTAATTGTTGTAGACTTCTTTTTCCTTCTTGATAAGGTTGTTGAAGTATATCAACCACACAATTAATGGAAAAAAGTAAGCCTGATTTTAAATTTCGGTTCTAAATTTCAACAAAGTGTAATCTTCACAGATTCATAAGCATAACCAAAAGAGTAAGTTCCTTCCTCAAAAATCAGATTGAGGAGACATAACTCTGTATTTCATAATAATCACACACCAGCGATTCATCGACATGAAACAAAGGAAAGAAAGAAAATACCAAAAATCAGATTGGTAACACTATGTTTTTGTTAATGATTTTTTAATGTCAGAAAAATGAAAACCAAACTACTAAGCCAAATACCTAAACTAGCAATGATTAAGAACAGGTTAAATCATGGTCAAATCTTATCCTACGAAGTAGAAACAGATATTATTCTATAAACAAAAAGAAGAAAAAGCTTGTAAAGGCAAAGTATTTCAACATATGGAAGGCAATATAAAAAGTAGCAATTCAAATATCTCGAAAGATTATTAGCTTCCAAAGAATGAAAGAAAACAGAATTAAATAAAAAAAAGAGCATACATATCGATAATTAAATTAAATTAAGTATCTGACCTTGAAGCTCTAAATCACCATCAGCCTCAATGCTTCTCTTCCCGTACGCATGAGAAATAACACAATCAGAAAGCATAGTCAATAAAAACCCAGCACTAGCCAACATGAAAGCAAATGGGTATTCTTTACTTGTCAAATCATCAAATGCCTCAGTAGCATCGCTCAGAAAGTGCATCAACGCAGTTCCCAAAAAAACCCCACCAGCAAACTGTGTTCCCAATACCAAGAACCCCTCATTCCACCTCATGAAGTATGGTGACACCCCACCAATGAAAGTCCCTATGAAAACTATAATCAAACACCATATCTTCACCAATATCAGAGACTTTTCCCGTAGGTTGACAGGAGCGTCGTCATCGGCATCATCGTCATCGTCATCTTCGTGGCCACCTCCGTGTGCGGTGACCAGGAGGAGGACAGCAAAGAAGAGGGAAAGAAATAAGAGAAAGCGAGACATGGGTTATGAAAGAGGAGAAGAGGGCATACGAATCTACCAGAAAGTTAAAATCAACTGGAGACTGATGAGGAGATGTGTTTGTCGTTTGTGTGTACTGCACACAGAGGGAAAGAGGGAGATTGGAAGAGAAAATTGTACTAGCAGACACCAAAGACAATTAGATTTATACACTGCCACAAAGACAGGTCATTGGTAGCCGCTGGCTTCAAGAAATTTCGTGAAGTCAGGAAAAAGGGTGAGAATTCATCGATGCATCATAGTACCCAGTCTCTTCGAATGACGCGTGAAGTTTATTTTGATGTTAACGGGCGTTGGAATCAGTGGTCTTCATGAATTTAGAACAATATCAATTATCATTTGTCCTAATAAGAACCTTTAATGTGTAAACTGGAAACGAAATAACAGTAAGAAAAATGTTCTGATAAAAAAAAAAAGTGTAAGAAAATGACCCATGAAGACTATTCTAATCAAATTGAAACTTGAGTTTTCAAGTTGTAAAATAATAGTAAATAATATCTAGGATTAACCCTTTATAGTATGAGTTGTTAGTTTATCTCATTTGATTTTTTTTTTTTGTATGTATTTCATTTTTTAGTAAAAATTAACTATACATGTTCATCAATTTTAATATTTTTAACATTTGCATTTTTTATTTTTATTATTCGAACTCTAATGTGAATTAAATCCCCAAGTTGGTTGGAATATTAGAGTTGTCACGATTTATTCAAATGATACGATTAATAAATGAGTTAGGTGTAGGTTGAATCCTTTTACATGAGCTAATACGATTTTAACCGATTTAACATTTAAAATAATATTTTAGTAGTTTTTTGACAATCATCTTAATATAAAATATAAACTATATGTAGTCTTATAATTGTTTAGTAATTATATATAATTTTTTTGCAATAAATAAATAATATATGCTCTAATTTAAAAGTATACAAATGATAAATAATTTCAAATTATATTATTTTATGTAATTTAGTATATAATATAGTGATGAACATATTTGATGGATCAACCTGTTTATAACACAACAACAAATGGGTTGGATATAGGTTGAAAAAAATTAACATGATTATTAATTGGATCGACATGACACACACAAATTAATAGCTCTATTGAATATAATAGATCATGTTCATTTATCATTTGTTATTAATGGATGGTCAAAATTAAAAATTAAAAATTATTTTTTGAAATAATTAATTATTTTTTCTTGATTGCAACATTTTACCATCATCATTTATGAATAACAAATAGTAACATTTGATCATTGACTATTTTTAATAATGAATGGTGAAAATTAAATGACTTACAACTGACTTAAGGGAATTTCAATCCAAAATATAATATAACCTCAACATCTATATTATGAAAATAACAAAGACATACATTTAATTATATAAAAAAATTTCAAAGACAAATATCTATAAGGTCAATAATGAATACATAAAATAAACTAATAAATCATGCGATTCATAGATTTAACCTAATTCACGACTAACATGTATTATATCATGAAGAACACATTTATTTTTTCTCTTTAATTTCTCCCCATATATACAAATACAATTTTTTTTATATAATGAAATGCATTAATTTGCATTTAATTTAAATTTAAATTACCACCAAAATGCATTAATTATTTTATGAACATCTTCCACAATATTTTAAGATTCTTTTACGTTTCTTTTAATCATCAGATTTAAAGGAAATTGATAAATTATTTTATGGAGAATGATTGGATTTGCAGAACAACAAAGACAACAATGATTGTCCGATTATATGCCCGTCTCAGCCATACCATAATTATTTTCTTTATTATTCATAGCAATCTGTTGTATTTGATATTCTGCAACTCATCCACAACTCACACCATGTACTCCCCAATTTCTTTTTTATTTTTTATTTTTTAGATAAATGGACATCCCAATTTGGATGGAGTTAAATATAGAGATAATTAGTTAGTTAGACTTTAGCATAATGATAAACTCCTCTTGAGAGCTTGAGAGCTGTAAGAGATGTATGTTATCTCTTCAAAAAAACCTACAAGACTTCCCACTTTTACTCTATTAACCCTTTAATATTAAAAACATTTATTATTTGAAAATTTTAATCAAACCTAATTACTAAAATAATTGATTTATTTTTTTTAGTTAAAGGAAATAACATTACAACATGATTGAAATATTGAGAATCAAACAATAATTTGTCTTTCCAACAAGAAAAAACAATCGAATTTAACCAATAAATTTTAATTAAATAATATTAATTTGGTATTCAGATATCTTTCGTCTGAGCAACATATGGAGAGAAGAAAACAAACGAAAATTCCAAGATGGATCCAATCATTCAATTAATACTAGCGTTGACGTCAAGCCCGGGGGTCACGTACGAAAGACTTCCCAACACACAAGTCACATTTGACATTTTCTGATTTCACACTCTATTTTCTTTTAAAATATAAGTACTAACCAAAAGGTAAATAAATATCCATATTTATATAGATAGAATGACTCCGATCTAAACTGATAATTTTTAATATAATATGATTAAAGATATTTAAAAATATATAAAATACTTAATAATTTAATTATATATTAATATTTTTAAATATATGAATAAATTTATAATATATTATATTATAATTAATTATATTAATATATGTGAATAATTATTAACAAATTATCTACAATAATAATCGTATAGATAATTAAATACTTAAATTTTTTTATAATGCATGTGCACGTATATTTGTATTTATTTATATATATATTATAATATATTAAATTATTGATACATTATAAAAATTAATATATATTTATAAAATATTAACTTATTTATAATTATATATATATATATTTTATAAAAAAGTTACATAATTATATAATATAAAATAATTTATTTTTTCAATAAAAAAATTAAATTTAATTAATAAATTTTAATTTTATAGTATTAATTTTGTAGTTAGATATCTTAGTCTGAACAACGGAGAGAAGAAAACAAACGAAAATTCCAAGATGGATCCAATCATTCAATTAATTCTAGGGTAGACGTCAAGCTAGGGGGGTCAGGTACGAGAGACTTCACAACACACAAGTCACATTTGACATTTTCTGATTTCACACTCTATTTTCTTTTAAAATATAAATACTAACCAAAAAGGTAAATAAATATCCATATTTATATAGATAGAATGACTCCGATCTAAATTATTAATTTTTAATATAATACCATTATAAATATGTTTAATTTATTTATGATACAATTAAATATATTTAAAAATATTTAATAATTTAATTATATATTAATATTTTTAAATATATAAATAAATTTACAATATACAATATTATAATTAATTATATTAATATATATGAATTGTATAGATAATTAAATATTTAAATTTTATTATAACGTATGTACACATATATTTGTATTTATTTATATGTATGTTATAACATACCAAATTATTGATACATTATAAAAATTAATATATATTTATAAAATATTAACTTATTTATAATTATATAGATATGTATATATATTTATAAAAGAGTTATATGATTACATGATATGTTTAAAGCGATACAAATAACAATACAACACGTTTACACGTATAAGACACAAATTTTTAGCTCCATTTAAGGTCATTACAAACTCGAGAATTACTTAATGCCATTATAAATTTTTATTGCCTTACAAAAAAATATTTTAGACCAGGCTTGGCTATGGAAATCGACCCTGTTCAATTTGCACTAGACCGAGCTAGGTCGGTTTCAGATCCAACCGAGACCTTAACTCGGTAGGAGGAGGGTCCGTTTCAATGTCTTCTCCTATGAACTGAAAATCGTCAGTTTCACTGTTCTGACTTGGATAATTTAAAAAATATATTTATTTTTTTTATATAGGATAATAGTCTTATGACTATTACCCTCTCCTGGCCGCTTGGGTGGGCCCCTCCAAGCCAATGGGCTGTCGTGTGCATCCTTTTTTAGTTTTTATTTAAATAATTAAATATATTAAAATATAAATATAATAAAAAATACAAAATTATTTCTTATAATAGAAAAATAACAGTTTTATTTCAGGGGTATCATTGAAATTTCAATTTCAATTTTTTTCTCTATAAATATTAAATTCATTTTAATTTTTTTCACTTTCTACATGATCTCAATTATCAATTTCTCTATAATTCAATATCAATTCTCTCTACAAATATTCATAATTTCTCTCTGATTCCACTCTTAATTGTTTTTTTTTCTAATTATACTCTTTACATAATCTCAATTTTTTTAATTCTTTAATTTTCTCTAATTCTCAATTTTTTATTCATCCTACAATTCCTATTTAATTATCTTTCTCTACAATTTTTTTTTAATATCTCAATTTTTTTCACAAAATTTAATCATAAATAATAACAAGTCATTGTGGAATGAGCAAATTTTTGGGTGAAAATATTGTTAATTTGAAAATTTTTATTGAAAATTTAGATGAGGATTGGAAGTTTGAAATTACAATTGCAAAAAGCCAAGAAAATAGAAGTAATAAACAACTAGGTCAAAATCCAGCGGTGGCATCATCTGAATAAAAAATTTGAACATTCGACATTTTTTAAATTCATTTTAAAAAAATAATGCATCATTTAATATTGTGCGCAATTATTGTGAACAAACTTACAAATTTAAAGTTGGAAGTGGTTATGATATATTTTGAAATCACTTGCAAAAAAATCATGCTATTTAAATTGGAGTTGAGAAAAGACAAACTCAAATTTCAGGATACGCAACATTTTCTTCTACTTTTCATTTATTTCAATATAATGATAAAAAAATGAAAAAATAATTGACAAAAATAATAAGTATAAAATATCTATCTTTTAATTTTGGTGAAAAAGTATGTTTTATTAATTATTGTCAAAATGCATTAAATTCATATGTTAAACGTATACCTAAAAATATTCTTAAACGTGCTTTATTTAATTTATATAAAAAAATAAAAAAGAATTGTACAAAATATTTGCTTATTTGAATAGACGTGTTTGTATTTGTAATGATATTTAGAGTAATCATTAGTAATTACATTCTTACATGAGTCTTACATGTCATTGGATTAATGATGAATGACAATTGCAAAAATAATTACTTGCATTTAGAATTTTTAATAATCGTCATATTGTAATATTTTAAAATGATAAAAAATATTTTGGAAAAATATAGATTAGTTTATAAAATTTTTCAATTTATTTTGATAATACGACAACAAATACCACATCAATTCAAAATCTTTAACTATTATGTCAACCTAATATTTGAGGTATATTTTTTTATGTTAAATATGCATGTCATGTGTTAAATTTATGTATTCAAAATAGTTTAAAATCTTTAAATGGTATAATTGCTTCAATTAAAGTAATAATTTTATTTTTATGGTCACATATACAAACAATAAAATCGTGGGCTTGATTTTGTCTTGAAAATGTCAAAAAATCTAAAAGATTTTCAATAAATGTTTCCACTCGTAATTTGACTTATGAATTACTGAACAAGTCATATAGATATAGAAAATTATTGTATACATTTATTTTCAATAATGTGTCACAAATTAATTTATATCCACAACATTAAAAATTTTGTTAACAACATTTAGATATTTTAAAAAGTTTTTAATGATGCAATATATATTTTAAGTAGTGTTATTATTCAACATGTCATTTTATTGTTGTATAAATATATTAATATTATTGATGCATTTCAATATTATATTAATGATTCTATTTTGTATGATAAAAAATAAATGGTTAAATTATTTTAAATTTATTCATTTGATTAATCTTGTATGTTGTGTTTTTTTTATTATAGATGTAAAATAGATTATTTATATGATTATTTGAGTCTTTATTGTTCATTGTTAGATTTAGATAATGATATTAGTGTTAATACTATTATTACTTATATAAAAAAAATTAACTTATAATTTATTTATGAAATTTAGTTTGATTCATAATATTATTACTACTACTAATAGTATGACATTACTAGTCAATATTTAGGTGAATCGATAAAAATTAGAGAAGGCGATCGTTTGATATTGCAAAAATATAAAAAATCAAAATCATTATCTGATTCATCTGAACTTAACATTTATCTAATAATGATATTTGAGTTTAGTAATAGTAAGACATGTTAAAATATTTTAATTCTTGATTGGTGGAGTCGACATTAAAATACTTATTTGGTATTCTCTCAAATTGCAAAACAATTTTTTTTTAAGTCCAATTTCAATTGTTGTGGTTGAACAAATTTTTAATGTAAGATATAATATTTTAGATAAGACGCGATCTAACTTAACTCTCGAATCGTTAAAAGCTTAAACATATGTTGATAGTTGGAATAAAACAACATTAAAACAATAAGAAATAGAAAAAAAATGAAAATGAGAACCAATATGATTTCATCCTCGAAAAAACGGTTGATACATCCTGCATCGGCGGTTCCGATTAAAAAAAAAGGTAAAATGTGTCAACAATTAAAATTTAAAAGGTAAGAGAACTAAGTTAACTTTAATTTCTCTCAATATCAAGAGGATACATAGATAGATAATTTAATTAATTGTAAAAACATTAAGTTGAAAATCAATTATTAATATTGTTATTTTTTAAAATGTAAATTCAAATTTTTATAATTAAATTATTTTTTAAAATAAAAAAATTAAATTGATTAGATTTTTAACCCAATTATAATTTTTATAATTTATTAATTTATAAAATAAAAATAATCATTTCTAAATTCCAACTTATAATTTCTCAAAATTAAATTATTATTTTTTATAACAATCTAACAATAGATAATTTAATTAATTGTAAAAACATTAAGTTGAAATCCAATTATTAATATTGTTATTTTTTAAAATGTAAATTCAAACTTTTATAATTAAATTATTTTTTAAAATAAAAAAATTAAATTGATTAGATTTTTAACCCAATTATAATTTTTATAATTTATTAATTTATAAAATAAAAATAATTATTTCTAAATTCCAACTTATAATTTTTCAAAAATAAATTATAATTTTTTATAACAATCTAACTTATTACACAAAATTACAAATTAATATTTAATAAGTTAAAATTTTTTTCTCAAAATTTTCATTTTTTTATTACTTATTAGTTATAAAAATTTATAATTTGCACAAATTAATATTTCATTCTCAAAATTCTCATCTTTTTTAATTAACTCATTCTCCAAATTTTTTTCGTTTATGTCTAACTTAATATTTTTTTACTTTATTTATAAACAAATTGATAAATTAAATTAATTTTTTTTATTTCAAATTCAGCTAACAATTAAATTTAATTTCTCAACTTTAATAATTTTAATTATATTTATTTATTGTATTAATTACATAATTGTATAATTTTTATAAAAAAAATAACTATTTAAACCGACTGAACCATAGATTCACAATGAAACCAGCGCCTTCCCTGTTCGGATATAATCCCAGATTTTTGGAATTGGAAAACTGGCAGTTCTGAACCGGAACCGGCCTGTTCAAAACCATGGCTGGGCCATTTTCAGACTCAACCCATGATCTCAAACCCAACTGCAAGGGCTCCAAAGATCTTATTTATGAACATAATGGAAAAATCTATTGAAATAGTTATATATATAGATACATATTATTTTATTTATATAGCATTTTCTTATTAACTTAATCCATACGAACCCGATTCAAGCAATCAAGCTGATTTATACAACGCTATCATTTCACAATCTGGACACAAATAAAAATGATATAAGCTTAAAACAGGAAACTAACCTAGGTTGTACAACACTCATCAAATATATTTGACAGAATTATAATATTTGATCATAGTTCATAAACCATAATATGTACACCACATTGGAACATCACGTCTTGATTTCCTGCAAATTTCATTGGCATACCTGAATCTTTCATAGGTTAGATTGGCAAGGAAACTATAATAATTTTTAATACTTTAAAAAATGGTCGTGTATTTCAAGCGATGGTATAATGAATTAATGACAGAATATAGTAGATGGTCAAGAAAATTGACTAATTTTAAACAGTGAGGCAAAAATGGTTGTTTCATGTCAGGGTTTAAAATGATGACGAGAGAGTGATTTCATCAATGTATGATCTTCGACCAGAAACGGCGGCCAAGTTCAAGATGGTCATGCAGGTTGCGGCAGTATAATCACACTCGTCCCAAAAAATTTAGTTGAATATATTCTCATCAGCTTGAACCTCATCGTCGCCAGAAAAAACCATGCTGCCTCTGTTCTTGCATTCGCCTAGATCATCATCCAACCAAATTAAAAAAAAAAAAAAATTATATATATATATATATATATATATATATATATATATTATTCAGTTAATGTTATGTTGTTAATTTAATTAGCGTCTGGCTGAACCATAAGTGGCCATTCTGATATGAAATTTTAGACTCTGAACAGAAAATTTGATAGTCAAGATAAATTACCTCTGAGTCTCCTTAGAACGCTCCTTGAACTCTTTTGCCATATCCTTCCTTTCATAAGAAGCTAGCACTTTTCTGATATCTGCTGGACTAGCACGAGCAACATCTGCAGATAAACCAGAAAGGTACTAGATATTATGCGGTAAGTGTTTCATTTTGCCTCCCCAGGCTGATGTCTCATAAAGTTAAACCATTGTATGATTTAGTGGAAGATGTCACATTTAATATTGCATATGTAAATATTCACTTGATTGAATAACAATGTAACCTAAACTCTACACTATAATTGATTTGATTTTTCCCTTAGATGCAAGGCTAGAGTAGTATCACATACATATACAGAGTGTTTGGAGCGAGCGAATACCAAAAAATTTCAGAACTTCGTTGTCAGGGATGTAAAGAGTCTTCATATCATATCAACTCTTCTTTTCTTTTTCTCTACCCCCTCTCTCTTCATCTCTCTCTCTCTCTCTCTCTCTCACACACACACATCCTCAACTCCCCTCATATTTTTATTTTAACTAACTTTACAATTTCCATTCGTTGTTAATGTTTGCATCTTCCCTCTTGTTCACTCTCTTCATTTCTTTTTCCTCTCTTCCTTTTTCTCTTTATTTTTTTATATATTTAGGAGAATATGATGGAACACTTTAGTTAAATGTATTTTAGGAATTAGGAAATAATTACAAATGAATTCAATTTTAGATTTGCTCCAAACATGTATTATATGTGAAATTCTATTGCATTTCATATTTTAAGTTGCAGCATTCTAAAACATAAAAATCATTTTCAAAATTAATTCTACATGGAATTTATTCCTAAATGAAATTCAAATTTGCAATTCATTTGTTGCAAATGGGTGTTAACTTCCAGGGACAACAAAATGGACCCTAAATTATGCACCCAATGGAAAATGTAACATACTCACATTCAAGAAATGGAATGAGATCCAAAAGTGCCGTATCCACGGATGGCTCGCCTTTCTCATCAATAGTAAATGGCTTAATTGGCACGCAATTTTCAGGTTGAAGGCTGTTTTCAAATGCATGAGCGCTCACATAAATAATTTTACCTGGATCTCTATTGAGTTTTGAAAGATCCTGCAAATATGCATTAATTACAATTAACTATTTCAGAGAAGTCACAACCTAAAATTGAAACAGCAGAAAAGCTTCATAAGACATTTCAAAAAGTAACAATTATTTTGTTTCCCCTGGCAAGTGCCAAGATCAACTTCATTTTATTCAGAATTGCATTTAACAACCAAAATCAGCTGCAAAATACAATGGTAACTGTTGAAAAGAAGCTCATAAGGGTCTATATGGAAAATAGGAATCTCACTTGAAGCTTTGATCTAAGCCCTAACAAGCACTATGTATGTGGAATTTCTTTTGCCTTCATTTAAAATTAAGCATCGGACTATCTTCCATGGCATTCTATGAAGCCTTATAAATGAAGGTAACCAGCTAAAACAAGAATCTTTGTTCAATTGGCACCACTTTAGGGAAGTAAATCCTTGTCAAATTTTATGACAGTATTGACCCAAAAGGGAATATTTTGATGATTTTCAATTGTATGAGATAACAGTTATCCCAAGGAAATGCCTCAGCTGATTACTTCAGCAGGTTAATGTGCAATAGCTAAATACTCTAACTGTAATTGCCATAAAGGTTTGCGTGGGTCCATGCAAGTTCCAAGTACTTGTGTGTTACTTTAGAGTGCAATGAGGACATTTCATATGTCTATTGCTCAAGAAAGTTTACAGGCTGCAAACAAAACTTGGAGTTGTATGCATAATAAATTGCAAAAGCTAAATCAAAAAGAGGGGAAAATGGCAGAAACCAAATAGTAAGAGATTTAACTGTTTCGCTTATTGTAGAACTTATCTCTGTTTTGTTTTGCCCTTGGGTTATGAAATTGAACCAAATATACACATCATATAACCATACACTTGAAAACAAATGAACGAAGTTGTTCATCTACTGAATTCCCCATGCAGCATATTGCAGAACAAGCAACGTAACTCCAATGTGCAGAACATTCAGGTTCTAAGTAATATCTATTGTACCCAAAAAAAAAGGCATGCCAAAAATATTACAAGTGCTAAAAAGTACATATATTTTGTAAAGATTATCAAGGAAGGACATCTCATATGAGGTTGATGAACTTAAAACAAATTTCAGCTAATAATTTGGTAGCACATAAGTAATTCCCTACAATTTAACATAACTTGGCGAGGAGCAGGTTGAACATTGCAACACATTAAATTTATAGCCAAAGCAAGCCTTATATAGTTATATTATTTGCAAATTAATGAGGAAGTACACATGGAACTGCTCAACATTTACAGCTGGAAAAGCAGTAGAATTATTTCTAATGGCAATAATAAGGAAACATGCAAGAAATCCACTTGCAATACTGTGAAAGCATGAAACAACTCAAGGGAATGAACAACTATATAAAGGTGACAAAAGTTCACAATCTCAACTTAAAAAACTGGAAACACGTTCATCTATTCAGAGTTAGAGATGCATTTTGAATATAAAATCTGATAAATAAGCAATGCAAACAGAGAAATGATTTGTAATGGAAACATACTCTATAGTGCTTGCCATCTTGATACTTGGTAGCACCTCTTGATAGCCTATATCGTATACAGTGGTTGCTGTCCAACCTCTCAACAACAGGATCAACGTACTGCATAAGCCAAGAAAAAAATAAAAAAATAAAAAAGATAGCTAATAATCACAGTGAATTCATGGAATCTAAAAAAATGGACAATTTACAGTAGGGTGAGCTGACCCAATGGAAACTTAAAATTACCATATTCAACTGGTCAGAATATACCACAATTTCATATAACCTTGCAAGATGTTGCAAGAAGTCATCAACCCCAGGCCTTTTGAAGGTTCTCCAGCCTCTGTCACGCTTTAGACATCAAAAGATTAAACATAATAATTACTATCATATCAGAAATAAATCCTTTATGCATGTACAAGCAACATCGGCTGCAACTGCTAAACCTTAGAAGGAACATAGAAACACAGACCAGAGACGTAAAGAGAATTTTATCTCTAAATTAATTCCTTTATGAAATAAAACAGATTTATCTACATATGCTTAAAATTCTATTATTCATTAACGAGATTTGTCCCAGCAAGAGGCCTTACCTTCCAATCGCTATAAATTATTGTCTCATTGAGATCCAAAACAAGAGTAAAAACATGTTGCTCAGCAGGGTGCAAATCAGGAAGAAGCTTATCTGATGTTGGTTCGGTAAAACCCTACATAAAACAAAAATTAGTCCATGGTCAATATAGAAAAGATTAGAAATTGATGAGTGTATTGCATCATCAGACTCACTTTAACTTGTTCTTCAGTTAGCCTCCTCAGGTCCAAGTACAGTTCAACTGCTTTAGCTGGAACTGAAATATTACAGGCACAAAAAAAAGACATGTTGACACATATAATATTAGAATCTAAACAAGTTCAAATAAAAAAGCAAAAAGGAAAAGGCTGATAGCACATTGCATTAGAATCATTCAAGCAGTCTTAAACTGCTGTTCCATGGAACCGAGAAGCCATTTGGTTCCAAAATTGGATATGGTCCCTGTTACCTAGATAATCTACAATGTAAAAAAAATGTAGAACGAAACCTCCACCAGATGCTATAATTTAATAACAGAGAGTGAATCTTGAGGAGAACTCTTTGCTTAGTTGCTGCCCAAACTTTTTAGCATGATTACCAAGAAGAACCAAATTTCTTATGAATGATAAGATAGAATTTTCACATTGAACTCGTGGAACCTATCTCCAAAATAACATGCCAACCACAGCTGATCCTGACCAACAGCATCATGTACTCTAGAGATGCAGAACGTTTTCTTCCCTTGATTGTTGTGTACTAAAAATGAAAGAAATCCAAATACTGCTTGTGATATTTAATCATAAGACAGTAAAATGAAATTCAGAAAGATTTGAAAGAAAACAATTTGTTGCCAAACCAACATCTCAAGTTGCAGACGAAACGATAATATGTAGAAAGAAAGAGTATTACAGGCTACATCTGAGCTAACTTTCTTAGAAAGATCGAAACTAAATTGAAGTATAAAATAATGCATTTTTTTTGTGAAATATAACCACATATAAGGATAAAGGTTGTGTTGCACGTATCTATACAAAAATAGTAAATGATCTCACCAGTCATTGCAGCAGAATAAAGCAAACCCTGATATTTCTGCAGAAGAGAATAATGAAAGAATATTAAAATATTTATTTCAAGTATAATATGGGCAGCTTAGCAACCAGTAGAAACGAATCCTCTATTTATTAAAGGCAGAGACAAACAATGACACAGACACCTAGGTCTCCTCCGAAAGTCCACAGGCACCTAATTCTCCTCAGAAAGTCATAAAATTCTCACTTAAATACTTTCTACTTGTTATAAATTTCAGCAGCATCGTAATGCGAAGCTTAAGCACATTAGCCCTTATGCAGCCCAGGAATGCCTATTACTAACATAAAAGTAGGCACGTAAGTAGATAGAGCTCTGAGTTGGAGAAGAAGAAGAAAAAGCTCTGAGTTGGACTGACCTCAATTGAAGATGCATCTTCGGGAGTCTTATAGTTTACTGATTCTCGTAATGCTTTCGTCTTCTCCTCTACTTCTTCCAATGTGTAAGCTGCAAATAAATAAAATGTAGAATAAGCTTCTAAAATCCATAGAAACACGTCCAAACAAAAGAAACAGAACTCACACCAACTAAGAAAATTGCCTTTATGATTTAACTTTTGCCGAGAAATTGTTAAAAAATAGTTAGAATCAATTTCGAAAACGAACCGTAAGAAGCATAGCCAGCAAAACCAGTAGCTGCGGTAAGAGCGGCAATGATCCCATACTTCAAAAAACTCCAGCCCTTCCTCTCCGAACCAGCGGCCACGGCCTCAGCCTGTGGCTCCGCCGCAGCTGCAGTCGCCTCCGCGGCTTGATCGGCAATGCTAGATTGAGAAGAAATGATAGATTCCTTGTCCACGTTGGAGTTAAAAAATCGCCGATTAGGTTTCTTAATTCTGGATAAAGATGATAAAAGGCGAGATCGAAGTATAATCGAAGCCATTATGAGAGGTTTTGGGATTTAAGGGTTTAAAAGGGTTTTTGCAGGCGTGAGAGAGGAAGAAAAGTAGAAAAATAGAATTGAGACTGTTTGGCCAGCTCCAAGGTTTAAACCTTTTGGGGGTTTTGGAAGTCGGTTTATCTGTATAACTGCTGAGGACTAGAAATCCATTTTGTTTTATCTTATTCCAGAAAAGGAGAGAACAAAATTAGCATATACTTAAAGATGAAAATTAATGAATTAGTTAGGACTATATATGATCGTTAATAATTTTAATTTTTATGAAAAAATAAACAAAACTTGATATTTTTTCTGAAAACTAATTTTCTGCATCTATCACAGTTTTTTTTTTAAATTATAAATAAATAATTATAAAAACCACTTTTGTATTTGTTAATGTATTATAGTGGTTAAATTTAAGCATAAACAAACAAAATAGCACAAAAATTATTTTTTTAAAATTTTTACATAAATACCACAAAAAAAAGAAAGAATTTACAAATGTGTTTTCTTATTTACTCTCTTTACTATTTCAAAAATACACCTTTATTATCACAATCTATATATTGGGTATATTAATAAAAAGTATTAAGCTTCAAAAAATATATATATACAAGAAGTATGTTATGTCTATATATAAAATATATTTATAGCATACATAAAGTATATTTATAGTATATTTACAGTATGCTAGTTGAATTTTAATATATTTATATTAAATAAACTCATTCTGTTCAATCATGGTTATGCCTCGTGGACATCCACCATCCCCCCTCTCCATCGCTACCATTTACATTTTCAATTCTGTCTCTAAACCAGCCTCCCTTGCCACTAATTTATTTCTCCTTTTTCATGTTATTCTTGATTGTGTCCATTTTTCAAATTCCGACAAAAACTCCCAAATCTCACACCCAAAAACAAACACACGAATCTAGAAAAATGACCATCAGATCTCCCTATAAACACAACATCTACATGGCCAAGCTGGTTGAGAAAGCTGAGCGCTACGAGGAACAGGAAATGGTTGAATTCATAAAGAAGGTTGCCTCTTCTACTTTGGAATCTGACGAGCTCAACATTGAGGCACAACCGCCTCTCTGTTGCCTATAAGAACATGATTGGTACCGAGTGTACTTCCTAGAGGATCATTTCCTCAATTGAGCAAAAGAAGGAGAGTCGATATAACTTTGACTAAGCCAACGAGGGAAAAAGAGGAAGATGCCTCGCAAATGCGATGTCGAACAAGTCAACAAAGGCATAGTCGAGTGAAGTCCAGGGAAAGTTATATTTCAGACCGGTGGTGATATCGAAGATGCTACATCGGTGGGGATCAACTGCCAGTGAAAGCATGTGTAGCTCGTGGTTAAAAGGATGTGAATGACATCTTCTAGGTAGTAATGAGTAATGACAATTGAATGATGCTGATTCCGAGGAACTCAATGACTATTGACGTAATTAGAAGTGTTAGCGGATCGGTTTGGTGCCGGATTAGATACAACATTCAATCAAATCTACAATTTACGGATTGAAAATTTATCAATCCAATCCAATTCAATTCAAAAATATAAAAAACCAATCCAATCCAAATTACAATTGCAGACTAGATCGGATCGGTTTGCGGTTTAATTTTATATATTTTTTACTTTTTATTTAATAATAATAATAATAATATATCACAAACATTCATAATATCTTAAAAATTTTTAGTCTACTATATAAATTACTTAATAGCAAGTTATAATATAAAAATTACAATACAAATTTTCTTAAAAAAAATACAACAAATTATTAAAATATTTTGTTCAAGATCAAGAATCTACAGCATTAAGAATTCAATATTGCAAGCGAGATTAAAGTAGTAAAGTCTATAATAAAAATAAGTACAAGAAATGTTGATTTTTAAAGTTGAATTAAACATTAAAAAAATAGTAAGAATGATTTTTACCATTGCAATGTAGACAAATTCAATTTGATTTGAAAAAAAAATATCATTTATCTCTTTTACCATTCATCATCATCATTTTTAACTTCATCCAATGAACTTCATTAATTATACTATGAACAAAAATTTATATTTAAAAAAAGTATCCATGTTAGAATATGTGCATAAAAGAGATAATTTTACAATTTTATAAAAAAAATAAAAAAACTCATTAACTTGTGCAATTTTTTCAAAATTTTTCTATATCATCTAATATTTTTTGAAAGTCAAGAGGGATAGTCTTAGACCGCAATGAATTTTGTACACACCCAAGGGTCTTTACCATTTTAGGAGCTAATGAATTTCAAAATTGATTAATAATTCTTCCACTTATGCTAAAAGCGGATTTGAGACAACTGTTAAAATTGTAATTGTTAAGATATTTCTCGCAATTTTTGAAAGTATAGGATATTTTGAAGTATTAAACTTCCACTGATATAATATATATGATATTTTGAAGTATTAAGCTTCCACTAATTGTTCATAAGACTCTATACATACCTAGCTTCATTTTAATCTCAATTAATGACTTCTCTGCTAATATCTGAAAATATTTAAAAAATTTATGATTTTAAATTTGCATCATGGAATATAAAAAAATTATTATAAATAAATATATATTCAAAATATTAGTTATATATATATATACACACATGGGTTATGCGGATTGTGGGTTGGTTTGCGGATGAAATATAAAAATTCAATTCAATCTACAAAATGCGGTTTGAAAAAAATATAAACCAATCCAATCTACTACAATTATTAGACAATGATTTGATTGCAAATTTGTTCGGATTGGTGCAGTTTAAACAGATTGGACGATTTATGAACACTTCTAACGGTAATTGAGGCATGAAAGTAATGAGAGATCAAAAATTTTGAGTTTAGAAAGAGAGGAAAAAAATATGGAGAGATGTATTTTTGAAAGATAAAAGTGTAGAAATGAATTTTTTTAAAATTTGGAGAATATTTTTAATAAATCAATTTAAAAAGGATATATCATGCAATTTTTTCTTTTAGGTTTCTTGTTTTGGGCCTTGTACTGGCCATCAAAGGAAGGGCAATCCCACCTTTTCCAGAAACATCACAGTTTCTTGTGGAAGCCCAATTTATAATTTCTTGTTTCTTCCCGCCCAATTTATATTATAATCAATTAAAGCCAATTAGATGGATTTACTTTCTAATAATTACATAAATATTTCATAAATCACGATTTTTCACACCAGTTTAAATGAGCTACTCAATTTAATTTTTTTCTTTATTAATCTAAGATCTAACGAGTTAATAGACTACATAATAAGAATTAGTTAATAGTATTCTCTTTACATATCTATTTTTTTTTAAAATTTCAGACAATTATATCTTTTATTATTCGAACAATACATATCTTTTATCTTTTTCAAACGAGTCTCGTACTATTAAAAATAAGAATATATATGTATTCGAAAAAAATTATCTATTTATTCTCGTTACATGTCCCCATGTATTTGACACAATTGGCAGTATGCCATTTGTACTCATTTTTAGATATATCAAACACCTGTATTATTTATTCTTTTTTATTTTTTAATACATATACCTAAATTTATCATTTTTTAATATTCAAACCGATAAAGAGAAAGAGAAACAATTCATTTAAGGCAAAATGTGATTCCCTAATCAGCAATCCCGGATCAAAACAAAAAGTGTGATTCCCTAATGAAAAAATCACTGAAAAGCGTTTGTGGATGCAATAGAATACATTTGCAAATTAATGGATTGATAAAAGAAAAACTATTGAAAGAAAAAAAAAAACTAGAGAGAGAGAGAAATAAAGAAAGCAAGAGAGAGATTTTTATAAACATTAGGATATAGAATGCAAAATTTACAAAGTAAAATGATAATAAAATAATATAGAATAATTAATGTATTTGATAATTTAGCAAAAATTGAAGACGAGGCAAAGTTATTAATTAAATATTTCATAATTCTAAATACGACTCTACTCTAATATAAATTTGAAACAGCATATAAATTTAACTATACACAAACATGAAGAATTTTCTTTTACATATGGGTTTAGTCTATCTTTTCTATTTGTTTTTATATGTCTTGTGCCTTCAAAATGAAACTAATTAAGTATTTTCTGTCCAAAAGGTTTATAAATAAAATTTATTCACAGCCACGTGTATGTCATAATTACTATATCTATTGATATTGAATTAAATATTTAATTTAATTAACTTTTAATATTGACTTTTAATATTGAATAGTTAGAATATTTAAATAAATATTTTAAATATTTAAAAATATTTAATTAATATTAATATTTTTACTTCAAAAAAATAGAGTTTTTTAATAGAATAGAGTTATAGTATTAGGGGCGGATGTAGCCAAGTGGATCAAGGCAGTGGATTGTGAATCCATCGTGCGCGGGTTCAATTCCCGTCATTCGCTCAGAGTCATAATAAAGTAAAAAAAAAGAAGTAAGAAAAATAGAAATATATATATATATATATATAGAATAAAATATATATATATAGAATAATAAATATTATTAGGTATTAGGTAAAAATATAACACATTGTGATCACAAAAGATTCAGAAATTTATTTATTTTATATACAAAAAGTTAGCTAAACTCACAAAACTATCTAAACTAGATCAATTTACACAAGTTATAACTAATTTCATATTTAGAATTTTGTATTATACAACTTTTGTCAATATCACCCTAAATAGCATGATTAACAATTTTTATACTTTCTCTCTTCCTAAATAGGTATTATTGAAGGTTTTTATTTTTATTCCTAAATATTTGACATTTTACAGTAATCTATAAATATTAATTATTTTTTATCTATTCTACCCTTATTTAATACTTGGAGAAAGAGAACTTTGTTTCTTTTTGGAAATGCATAATAATAATAATTGATGGAGATCTAAGAGTAATATAGTATTTTATCTATGTATTAAACACATTCATTAATTATTGTACAATAACTTTAAACGAAATCTATTTAGAAAAAGATAAGTATAAAACACCAATAATCTCCTAACTTAATTAATGTATATGATATAGCAACCTCAACAGTCTTTATTATTAGCAGCAACTTGAATCATTTGAATATCCTGCCAATGGCTAATATTAATCCCCGCCAACTTCATCATGCTGGAGAATTCAATGATGAAATTGACTACCAACTACCCAAATAACCCAAAACCAAGAGCTGGACAATGAATGGCCCTACACTCATTTTTCAGAGATAAACACCATTTATATAGCCCCAATAATAGAGAGATATTATTTTATAAGAAAAAAAAAATCTTGTATTTTTATTTCTCTGCTAGCTGTAATTGATACTCCTATATATATGTAAAAGCAGGAGTGTACTCATTAGCTTAAAGTTAATTTTCAAGCTAATTTTAAGCTCTTTCCTCTTTCTATTTTCCTCTACTAAAAATGGCCTTAAAATGGTTTCTAAATTCTGCATTTACTCAAGTACTTTTGGGTCACATGGACACTGTGACAGGGCAAAAGGGTAGTGAGATTATAGCATGCCCTAATAATCGTCAGGGGCAGGAAGAATTTGTGAAAAGCTTCAAGGATGGAAAAGAACCTGCTGCTGCTTCTAGCATAATAATGAAGAAAGAAGAGTACCCAAATGGGTTTCAAGTGCCTCTTCACTACCCTAGATATTCGAAGGCAGACTATCAGAAGATGGAGGAATGGAAACTTGACATGCTTCTCCATGAATATGGCCTTTGTTTTAAAGGTACCCTTGATGACAAAAGGGCTTTTGCTATGGGTGCTTTCCTTTGGCCGGACCAACTCTGAACCAATTATGTGGTTTATGTTTCTTTTGGCTACCAAATTTGATCAACAGCCTTGCTTGGTTGCATGCATGCTTGATAATTAATTACTGTGTAATTATTACTTACTGTTTAATTATCAATTAATTAATGCATGCTATTGCTATGGTGAAACTAAGAAGTAAGTTTGAAGCAAAGCCTCCTTCGATTTTCTTGTGTTAATAATGTAATTTGTAAGCCTTGATCATAACTATAATAATAAGGAGTTTGCTTCTCCATGAAAATGATTATCATGTGGAGAATTGGAATTATGTGGCAGTTAAGGAAGATTCGGTTATGGTAGTTATATGCTTATATGTAATTTGTAAGACAAGCAACCGATTATTAAGCACTAAACCATATGTTTGTACTGTTCCCCTTTTTTCTTCAATTAATAATTTTAACAAAATCAAATATGCCTAGCAAAAATCAAAAGTACATAATATATTTTGTTATTTTTTTAATTATTATTTACAATTATCAGTCCCATTATATTGCATGCAATATTACATATATATTTACTGATTTGGACTAGCAATATACATATATATATATATGAATATGCCAAACCATCCATTACTTAGAGATTAAGATTCAAATATTCAAACAATATTTCTAAGTGAAATTGCAATAGATTTATCAATTACTTTCACCTGATGGATACGTAATTTGTATGGTTATTTAGCAATCATGTATCATAGAATAACAATCAATAAAACTTTTCATTTTCTTTTTGTTTGTTCCTCTACCCGCCAATTTCATGGCTAACAAAACCTGAGTCTTCTTTAAATCCATATATCTTTTTTTTATTAGAATTGTGTGGATTTATACGTTAGATTTAATAATTGTGAATTTATCATTGATTCAAAATAACTTAAATTAATATTAAATTAGTTACACTATAGTTATAAATTCTTATTCTATCATTTAGATTTTCGATATGAGATTATCTCTAGCACTTTTTAGGAATATTGGAACTTGAAAGATAAAAGATAAATCTTTTTTTCCAAAAGTTATATATATATATATATAAAATTAATCTTGGTGTGTAAACACCTCAATAAAAGCAAATACATATCATAGCCATAAAGTTTAGAAAGGGGGACTAAAGATAGATTCCAAAAAAAATAAAGCTAATAATACCAAAAAGAAAAAAAAAATAGTAGAAATCAAGCAAAGGATAACCTAAAAATTGCTAGTGCCGCGATATAAATGATAATTAATTGGGTTAAAAAGTTTTGCCTATTATACTTTGCAGATATGATTACTAGAATTTGAATCGTACATTTTTAAGAAAATTAAGTATATTATAAATTATGAATTAAAGATTTCAAATTTGTTGTAATAATGGGTTAAAATTAATTTTTTTTTTTCTCAATAGTGGCTGAAAAATTAAAACAAGAAGTTTTCGAAAGTGATTGGAAAGATGTTCATGAATAAAAAGGGCACATATAAAGCAAAAGGGTGTGGTTGAACGTGGCAGAAAACTGTAAAAGAGTAACTTTATATTTGGATTAGGATTGAAGCTGGTCCCCTAGTAATTAATTATGTAAATAAAAATTTAATGAAATTTAAAAAACAATGGAATTATATTCATATATTCGTATATGATATTAGCTATAATAAAAGAATTTCATATTGAGAGTTTAAATTTGAGATATTTGGATAAAGGAAAATTTTTTTTTACCATTTTATTTCGAAATATTTAATTAAGACAGAAAAAATTCTTATCATCTCATCTCATTCACTCAAGATAATGATTATATTCAAATCAACTAGAAGTTATTCAAATATGAAATATAGATTCTTTACACTTAGTTTGAAGAAAAAATCCCACTCTCATTCTCATTATTTGTGCTGTGGCCCCACATATCTACAGTAAATTGCTAAATCCCAATCATACAGAAACCAGTCAACTTCAATTTTGTTAACTAAAATAATAACTAATGCCTAAGGGATGGACAGCTATTTTGTTCAAATTGCTATGCAAAAGCTGCATACCCTCCTTGGAGGCAACCTTCATTCTTCACATAATTTTAAGTGGTACTTAATTAAGTAATACCACATATAATATGCTTAAAATCAAATTAACAACAAAACAATAGATTTTATAATATAAAATCTATGTAATTATAAAATAATAATTCATTTTGAATAATATAATTTACTTATAAGTCCAAGTGAATAGAGTGCTGAAGGATATCAACATATAATAAAAACAATTATATATTTTTAAAAATAATTTATATTTTGGAATTGATGAAAAAAGAAAATATATATTTTCGTGGAGGGAAGAGAGTCTACGAGATATTCAATTTTTTTTTTTAAATTTGGGCAATTATAAATTATAATTTTGTGTAGAACAAATTACAATTTACTCTTTGAGATTTTAATAAATTACAAGTAGAACTAATTTTTTTAAAAACTAACAGTTTATCCCTTATTTTTTGATAAAAATGTTGCTTGAAAAATAATTAGAAAGACTGATACTTGAATGTACTGGTTACTCTGTAGTTACAGTTATTAATAACGAGTAAAAGTCTTAAATTCTTATAAAAAATCATTAAACTACACATGAAATACTAAAAAATTTATATAAAAACACCTTAAAAATATAAAATCATGTCGTATATTGTATTTTAATATTTAAATTTCATACAATATCAAATAAAATTGATATTTTATCAAATGATATAGATAAATTGTTAGTTTTTTAAAAATTTATTTTTGATTATAATTTGTTAAAATTTAAAGAGAATAAACACTTAATTTATTCCTATTATATAATATGCAAGGACATTGTTGTAATTGTGGTCACACAAATTTAACCCCATCATATTCAGTTCCCCTCTCTATATAAGGATACGGACATCATAGGCTTTTGACACATTAACCAAACTCCACAAAACAAACCCAAACCCAAAGCCATACCTTTCTTCTTCTTCTTGAAGAAAACAAATATGGAACAAACAGATCATCACCAAAATCTCCAATCTTTAACACAATTTACAAGATATCAATTTCTAAAGAAAATTATCCAACTGTTACTCTCAGTTTCTGTATTTTCTTTACTGTTATCTAATTGCTCTCGCCTCTCTTTCCTTCATGCTTTCAGCTTCTCCACTGTTCCTTTCCAGCTTTTTACCCATACCATTGACAAGAACTATATATTCCTCCTCTGCAATGGTCTTCTTGTTTTCGTCGCTAAGTTTTCCGGTTCGATTAGTTCTTCTTCTTCACCAAAGAATAATCACAGCAGCTATATTCATCAGCCTGTCAAGAACTATTATGACTATCAGCCATTAGTATTGGAGGAGAAAGTAGCATTGACAGAGAAGGAACAAGATGAAGAAACCCATCAGGATGAAGCAGAAGAAAATGACAATGGATTCTTGATCGCTATGGAAGAAGAAAAAGAAAGTGATGAAGCTTTCGTTCAAGAAGATTATCATGATCAAGGAGAGGTTACAGAGTTTGATGACAAGTTTCCTGTTCTTGATGATCAACAAGATGACGATGGTGATCATGAAGATGAAGAAGAAAACGAGATGTTGAGCATAGAGGAACTAAACAAGAAATTTGAAGAATTTATCAGGAAGATGAAGGAAGAAATAAGGATTGAAGCTCAAGAGCAATCAGTTATGGCTAATTAAATAATTAATAGACTTCAAAATAATTTCGACAAAGAAATTAATAATTAAGAAGCATTAAATCAAAGTTGTAAATTAATTCTTACTTCTATTTGTAGGCTATATAGCTAGCTTTTCTGTTATGAATCAAGTTTAGCTAGTATAATTTACATATTTTCTGTTGCTTATTAATTAAATTATTTTATTCAGCTAGTTAATTTCTTATCATGTCTATGTAAATTCAAGATATTGAAACATTAAAGTGGTTTTAGTTTCAATCAATTCAATTTTCAATTTTCCAATCTCACCAATAAATAAAAATAACAACTACAATATATTTTCAAAATATATTGTGATTTGACATGTATGGAATCAGGATGATTACAAAGTCAGCCAATCAGAAATTAAAACCTAACTATCTATATAAATCTAAGGTCTTGATGTTTATATATATCTAATGGATCTTAATTTATGAAAAAATTTATTTTCATTTTTTTCTCTTTTAATTAATTTTTAAAGATTTAAGTTTATAAATGCTTAAGAATGAATTTTTAGTGTTATGATTATGACAGACATCAAAGCCCCGGTGAAAATGACAGCCTGACTTAAATATTTAAAATTTAAAGGACAAATATGAATTGACGAACTAATTTTGTAATTCGTAGGATTTCTATATATTCATCATTTGGACGGCTTCTCCACTGTTTCTCCTTTGACATACGAATCTTGTTTTTTTTTTTAACAAATTATAGTTTTTCATTTTTAACAAATTACAATTAGAAATAAACTTTTAAAAATTTAAGAGTTTAATCTCATATCATTTAATAAAATATTTATTCATTTGATATCGTATGAATTTCAAATATTACAATATAAATATACTGTATGATTTTTTTATATTTAAAATATTTTTATGCTAATTTTTTAGGATTTTATGTGCAGTCTAATAACTTTTTATAAGGTTTTATAACTTTTATTCATTACCAACGACTGTAATTGTAAAACAACCAGTATATTCAAATCTTAATCTTCCAAATTATTATCTCAAATAATATTTTTATCAAATGATATAAGATAAACTGTTAATTTTTTAAAAATTTATTTATGGTTGTAATTTATTTATTTATTTTTTAAATAAATGGCAGGGGAATAGATCAGGATTTAAATCTAACATTTCAATATTTTGAAAATGATTTAGTGACCTTTTTTTGTTTCATTCTTAGTTTTAGGTTTTTTTGCGGCCTAATAAATTAAAAGCTGAATGAGGTGTTTGGTTAATTCAGCTTTTAATAGTTCAACTGATCAAAATCTGAGTTATGTGTTTGATAAAATAAAAACAAAAATCAGCCGTTAAACTTCTAAATTTATACTAAAAGTTTTAAAGTTGGAATTTTCAGTTTTTAATTTCAAAAGCTTATATCAATTTTTTAATTTTTATTGGCTAAAAATTATAAATTTTTATTATAATTTTAAGTTTAATAAATTATTTTTATATTATTTATAATATACATTATAAACAAATAAAACATTAAAATACATACATTAATAATATAATATAATTATTAATAATTATTTTATAAATTATAATTAATTTTTAACTGCATTAAATTACTAAATACTTTAAAAATCAATTATAAATTGCTAACGATTAGTAATAGTTGGCCATCACTGATAGCCCACTAACACTGTTCAACTAAATATATCCTTAATATTTCATTATTTGCATGATACTCGTTGCTAATTAATTATTGGTAGGGGTTATTAATTGTGAGTCAATCCTTGCATTTTGTACTGTTCATCTTTTAAGATTCATATACTTTGCTACTGCATGGCAAATTTAGGTTGGGTTTAGGCGGCTACTACTACTACGAATAATTTGTCGTGGTCAAGCATATAATTTATTAATTAACTAATTTAATCATAATACATATAGTAAAAAATAATAATTATTTTATATAAATGATAAATTAATTATAATTAAATTAATTCGTGGATTTGTTCATGAATTAAATTCTGAAAGAATTAGGAGCTTTCCACGTGTTTGAATATTCGTTTTCTGGAAGCCCAAATCATCACAAAAATATCAAAAACTACTATGGGAGACAAAAATAACCAAGATTCCAGTTCATTCATACCTTAGCAATTTCAACTTGGGAAATTTCCAAATAAAGTTAATTTTACACTCTTTTTAATTTTAACCCTTCAAACTGACACATGACATCAATCATTTGGGATAGAATCTCTCCTACGAATTAAATTTCTGACTATTTTCGGACTTGCCTTACACTTCTAATTCCCAATTCCTTCTATTAAAAAAAATCCCAATTCCTTGATCATATTTTTTTTCTTAATTATATTAGAAGAAGTCTTAATTCCTTGATTCTTACTATGTATAAGTGATATTAGGGTTGTAAACGAATTAAACCGGTTGTGAACTATTCGGATTTTGATTAAGAAAAAAATACGTATGAAATCGTTTGTTAATATTAATGAGCAGAACTCGAATTCAATTTCAAGCTCTAAAACCTTTTCGAGTTCAAGCTTGAATTCAGTAGTATTTAGTTAGTGAACCTGCAAACATGTTCGCGAGCTCTTAAACAAACATATTTGCTTTACGTGCCTTCAAACTGAAGTTGAGCCACTCGCGACTCTAATAATTTTGAAACGAGTCGAACTCGAATTTAAATATAAAATCTCGAATTGAGCTTGAACTTGTGATATTTTTAAATAAGCCAAGTTCGAGCTCATCAATATTCAGCTCGGTTGTATCCTAAGTAATATTTTAATCCAATAGATTAATTTGCTTTACGTGCCTTAAAAAATAATTTAAACCACCAATTTTCTCCCCTCTAAACTTTTTTACAATAATTAATATACCTCAAAATTTATTTTGTATCTAATTTGTAAATAATTTTTAATTTAAAGACACTATTGCATTTTTAACAATATTGTTTTTTTTTTATTTTTTTCAAAATCTTCACCTATCAAGAATTTTTATTGCTATTCTACAGTTAATTGTACAATCAGCTTTACAATAAAAGCAGAAATTAAGGAAAAATGGGAAAAGTATTTTTATGGTAGAAATTGAGTAAAATGGCCATATATGAAAATTATGCGTACATTAATTAGGCTCAAAAACTAATTTTGGAGTAAACTAATCATCACAATTGAAAAAAAAATCATGGACAAATGGTCATATTCATCTTTCATTGTTTAAAAAAAATCATATCATTATCATATACATATATAAATAGTACGTGATTTAAAAGCTTAATTAGCATCAATACAGATTAAAAAAAAAGGAAAAAAAATTATTTGAATATAGATGAAACTTAAAAGGGACTACTCAAATCGGCAATATATAAAATTGTATCCATTTTCTCTTTACACTTACGTGGTTATAAACTTGTTAGCTTTCATTTTCACTCTTTCTTTGTGGATTTAAATAAAAACAAAGCAAAGTTATTACTCTTTCTCTATCTGGAGGGTCCCCTCTTCTTCAGAATTGACATCAATCATACACTCTATGTTTTAAACCCGCCAACTCATCATATATAAAGGAAGACTGAATCTAGAAGGACCCATTCTTCTTATCTTCAATACGAAGTAAAAATTGTAGATGTAACCAACATATTCTGCATATTTAAAATTATAAGCAACTTTTATGCTTATCTTCAATACGAAGTAAAAATTGTAGATGTAACAATTCTGCATAGTTGTGGAACAAGAGCAGCTTAAATTTTAGGATATGCATGGTGCCCAAAGGAAAAAAAAAAAACTGTACTTCTTGTGTACCTGCCCTCAAGTGTACCCACATGAGCATGAAGCTAGTGGTGGGTTTTGAGATACGCTTAAAATCAAGAATCAATAATCAAGAAATGGGTTTGATAAAAATCAAGAATTTCAAGAAAGACAAATATATAAGGTACATGTATATGATCTTCTAATTCATTGAACAATAATGGTATATTGCATGCTTAATTGTGAAGTGGGGTAGTAGAAGAATTCAATTATGATGGATGGAGTCCCATATAATACAAGAACAATTCATTTTGGAAGTAGTAGAACAGTACTAATTAATACAGAATTATCTCCAACAAAGAATGATGAAAAATCATTTTCATACCTAATACATGACATTAAATATTGAAGATACGAACAAGCATAACCCTAAAATAAAGTAATCTAACGAGGTCCTGCCATTTTTTGTATCGCAATTAATTATATATCCTAGCATAAATGTAAGGGAAACCATTTTGAACCAGGAACCCTAATTAAACACCCTTCAAATAAGGGTTTCAATTTAGTCCTTTCACATTACTATTTTCACTTTAGTTATCATTATTATTCTCCCAACTCTTTTTACTCAATATAGTTGGGTTACAGAAATTGTGGTGATGGAAGTTCAGGAATTTGATATGGATTAAGACCAGGGACGAAGACAAGGGGGGCTAGCAGGGCCCTCCAAACCCAAAAAAATTTCATATATATGTATTGGTCCAGACTCTCTAAACTCAAACAAATTTCATATATATATATTGGTCTAGACTCTCCAAATAAAAAAAAAATGTATATATAAGAATTATTTCATTCAATAAATAATACTTACTAAATCCAAAATATTGTCTCTCCAATTATATTTTCTAGATTCGTCCCTGATTAAGACTGACTATATAAAATAAATTTTATGAATAAAATCTTCTGCAAGTTGACGATGGAGCAGATAAATATGAACAACATATTGCATTTATCAATCAAATCTAAATTTGCTTTAGAAACCAATAAAAGTAATTATTTTGCTGAGGAGAGATGTTTGATCAAATCTCAAATTATGGACATGTTGATAGGGTATGGGCTTGAAATGCTGCCATGAATTATGTTGACAATAATAATAGAATGACTTAATATTTCGCAAGCAAATTATAAGTGAATTTTGTCTGTGGGCCAATTAAATACAATTGAAATTATAAATCTAACTGATTTTACCCTATTTGATGTGCAAAACATGTTCATACGTGGAAAGTGTATGTATATTAAGTTAAACAATATTCAATTAATCTCTAATTTTTTTTATTAATAAATATTTAAAATTAAATGCTATAATCACAATGATATTATTTTTTAATTAAAAAATTAAGTATTTAACATTTAATCCTAACCATTTTTTGAAAACTAACAGTAGAAATTAAATAAACATAATCTATCATGTTTAACTAGTTAAACATAGAAAGAATCTCAAGTCGTATTCTATATATATAAATATTATTTTATTATTCTAATATAGTACTAGGTTTTTCTATATCTAATAACTTATTATTTTTGAATAATATTAGATTTTTCTATACAAAACTCTACTACTTAGTATGTTGCGAACGAGCGGTACATGATTATTTATTTTTATAAAATATATTACTTTTAATTAAAAAAATTAATAATTTAAACAAAAAATTGAATATAATAATTTTTTTTATAATTAAGTTAAACAAAAGTGTAAGATTTGTAAATAGTCTTTCATATATAATATTTGCTAAATAGCGATATCCAAGCTAATTAGCTGCGGAAGTACTTCCCTAATTTCGGTAGCTACATAGGGATTTTCTATTAGTGTCATACCATTTTAATTAAGTTATGTGAATGCCACAGAACTTAATTAAAACTAATCAGTGAGCAAATAACATTATGAATTTGTTTTTGGCTAATTTGGTGGCTGAGAAAGTGGCGAAATGCATCAGAGATTGGAGTCAAATTTTTTTGACTTTTCCTTCTGAAAAATTTTCCTTTTTCGTTTTAATATATTTTAAAGATTATCTCGTGAAGCATATATATTCTCCAACAATTTAGAGAAATATTTACCTTCCTCTAATTATTTCTCGAACAATAAAAAATAATTAATTAAGATAAAATTATGTTTTTGATAAAAATAATTATTTTTATTTTAAGAGAAAACTATACCTAATATATTGATTTCTTTGTTAGGCCGTTATTTTGAATGTCTGCTTAATTATTACATTTATTCTCAATTTTTTATAAATAATTACTTTAAATATAAAAAAGCAAAAAATTCGGTTGAATCCGGTCGAATCGGTCTAACCGTGACTCAGTTAACAGTCTGGTTCAATATCCAATCCGGTTTTTCAAACATTGCTCCAGGATTGTCACTCAAACACCTAAAAATTTAAATAAGTCTAGTTAGTTTTTTGTTAATTTCATTGTTGAGCAACATATAGGCTTCTTATATTTTGAAGAGGCTGCAGGTTGCTTTGATGGTGGCGCTGGTTGTACCATTTGATTTCGATTAATTGGCTGTGGAGGCGAAAGAAGCGGAGGCGGGGGGTGGTGGTGCGGCTAGCCCTGGTGGTAGGGGTGGCGGAGGCAGTAGATAATGATGTCTTCCATGGCATTGGTGTTGGGGGTCCCCAGGAATTGGAAATTGAGGAAATATGATGTCATAACTAGATGGGAAATTTTGTGCATTATAATAAAAAGGTTTTTGGTTCCAAAACTTCACCATCAAACCTAACAGAAGAAAATTCTCCATGTTCCTCATACTTCTCAAATATTTTCAGAATTATACATGGATTCACTTTACCATTTATCTTCACTGTCCCTTCTTCTGGATCTATTACCACTGAGTAGAACTTTATTTAAATTGTATTAATTCATAAGAAATATTAAAAAAAAAATCTAAGAAAAATCGACCAACTCAAATTCTAACCATATATTTGTGAAGAAGAAGACTCACTCCATTTGAATCTATTTTTGTGTTTTTTTTTAATTTATTTTTCTTTTTGAAAGGAAAAAGGTTCAGTGTGGTAAACTAAGGGATTAGCTATTAAGAGTAAAATGAGGTGCAAGCAATTATTTACTAAAAAAAAAATAAACAATCGGAATTCATACTAATATATTAATTTAATTGCCATAATTGTTAACCTGATTCTGAGCCTTAAATTTCTCCTTTCGTTATTATAATGCATTATTAATGGATTAAAGCCCAGTCCCTACACTACACTTTGGTCAGGTTTAAAATGGATCTTCTTCAGAGAGGCCCATCATATCGTATCTGTTTTTTATATTAATTGAATTAGTAATCCATTGCAGATTCTTATTGAAATTTCTGAAATTTACAAAAACATCAAAAAAATTTAAAAAAAAAAGAATATATAGATCTCATAAAAAACCACCCTTGATGACTTGGGATCTTCAGCTTTCCCAGTGCTGATGAATAAAGTGGCTAGCAGATAGCATGGAGCAAGCAGAGAAGAGCACAGTTACTCTTCTTTGAAGGAATAACACAAATTTTCAATCCGCATGCCCAAAGAGTTCAACGAAATAATAACATAATTACTTCATGGATCCCATCTGGGGATTACTATATGCAACAAATACACAATCTGACTTAATAAAATTTAGCTTATTTGTTAATCCAGCCTGTTAGTATGTCATAATCTACATGTTCACATTTGCTTACCAATTATTTAATCAACTTTCTGGTTCAGATTCCAACAACGAGGAAAAAAATAATCTATTAAGATGTATATAAATCCTCCAATAACACATGTCAGTAACTGACTCACTTCATAGTTTCTTCCTTATGAGTATTTTAATTCTGGGAAACTTATTAAACCATTAAATTCCAAACTTGGTGATGTAGAATCTGGAAAAGAAGAGGCTCAATTCATTAAGGTTGAAACAAGAGGACAGGACCGACAACTAAATTAAATGGAATAAAATATCCTTTATCTACTGAATCCCTGAGATCATGCTCGATCATGTGTTTTTCACATTTTCTCATGATTCTCCTTCATAACCAAACAATCGACACAAAAAATGTTAAACTTCTCTGTTGAACAATTCAAGGTCTTGCACATGATGACGTAGAAATTTTTTGATTAAGCTATGTGTTAGCCCATTTCCTTGAAATTGATAGTGGGTCCCCCACATGGGGGCCACACTAATTAATTAAAATAAACTCAAATTTTTTCACTGAAAAATTGTCAACAATTTTGAAATTCTACAATATATTACTGTGGATTTTTATGCCGCTCTTTGCTTATAAAAGACATACGATATTGCCTTCATTCATACGCTATAATCTCAAATTTAATATAGAGATTAGAGGTTGTCCATTGAGATATTTAGATTTTTTTTTGGAATTTTTCCAAAAAAGAAAGTGACAAAAATAGTAGAGAAAATATCTTTGAGATATTTTTGAGATACACTTGTATGACACTATTATTTTGAATTTGTCTCAAATTATTGTATTACTTCTAGTTTTTATCTAAAAGAGATTCTTTCATTGTACCCATTAATTTATATTAGAAGAAGAAAATTATTCGAAATTTATTCTGTGGACGTAATCTAATTAAAAAATTGAATCATGTTAAATATTAAGTGTTAATTTTTGTTGATACTTTATTCTACATTTTATCTTGTTGCTTTATCCGTTGTGCCTAACAAGTGGTATCAGAGCTATTCGATCATCCACTACATCACAATGGTGTCTTTCATAAAGTTTGATATTGAGAAGTTTGATTGAACTGTTAATTTCGGTCTTTGACAACTCAAGATGCGTGTTATCCTAATTCAAAATGGATGAGAGAAAGTTTTGCTTGGAAAAAACAAAGAAACCGAAATCTATGACGGATTCACAATGGGAAGAACTGGATTAGAAGACCTTATCAACATTATTTCTTTGTCACTCTAATGAGATATTAAGAAAAGTTGCAAAGGAGAGTCATTATACATGACAAAGTTAGTCACCAATTGTCTGCTATTACAGAGCAGACTCAAAGAACTTCATTTTCAAGAAGGTAAACTAATTAAACCTCATCTAGATGAATTTGCTGACATTGTTATAGATTTACAAAACATTGATGTTGAGATTGATGATGAAAATTTAACAATTACTTTATTGTATTCCATACTCAAGTTTTACAAATCTTTTTGTGAAATCATTTTGTAGGATCATGAAGAGATTACAACCGAAGAGGTAAATAATGTTCTTTTACAACGTGAGTTGATTGATGACCAATTAGCAAAGTCTAAAGAACCTTCAGGTGAATGTTTAAGGGTAGGTCCAAATCCAAATTACATAATAAAAATGTTAATGTTATTATTGTCATAAGAAATGATATATAAAGACTGGTTATTTTAAATTAAAGAATAAAATTGAGGGTGATAAATCTAAAGATAGTGTTACCCAAGTAAATATTGATGATAATGATAGTGATAGTAATAGGATGCATTTACTGTCACCGGAAAAATGGATAAATTCAGTTCAGAATGGATTATGGATTCTACATGTTCTTGCCATATGTGTTCTAATATGAATATGTTTGTTACCTTAAATTTGTTTGAAGGTGAAGTGGTTTTAATGGATAATGATGCAACTTGTAGAATTCATGAGATTGATACTGTTTAAATATGTATGTTTGATGATATTGTAAGAACTCTCATTGATATTCGATACGTTCAAGATTGGAGAAAGAATTTAATTTTCTTTAGCACACTTGATCAAAATGAGTGTAAGTTTAATGCATAAAATAATGTATTAAAAGTTACTTCTAGTACACTAACTCTAATGAGAGTCAAGAAGATTGGTTCACTGTATATTTTGTAAGGTAACACAGTTACAAGTTTAGTTGCAATTTCATCTTCTATGCCAGATCACAATGCATCAAAGCTATAACATATGAGACTGGGATACATGAGTGGAAAAGGCAAGATTGAATTATTCAAAATGGGTATTTTAAGAGACCGAAAGAATATAAATCTCGAGTTATTGACCATTGTGCTTTTGGAAAATACAAACGGGTTAGTTTTGGTGCAGGAACATACTTTACAAAAGGTGTACTTGATTACATTCATTCATATTTATGAGGTCTTTCTTGAGTTCCTTCAATTGGTAGTGCCAGATATATGCTTACCTTCATTGATGATTACTTTAGAAAGGTATGAGTTTTCTTTCTTAAGCATAAAAATGATGTGTTTGATGTATTTAAGAAATGGAAAACCATGATTGAAAAGCAAACTGGGAAGCAAATCAAATGTCTCTGCACTAATAATGGGTTAGAGTTCGTGGAATGTGAGTTTAATGACTTCTACCAAAATGAATGCATTTTAAAGCATCGTACTCGTGTTAATAGACCTAAACAGAATGAAGTGACCGAAAGAATGAACATGACCATCATAGAGAGAACACGATGCATGCTCTCTAATTCGGATTTAAAGAAATATCTTTAGGCATAAGCAGTTTCCATAACCAGTTAATCGGTGAATCGATCTCCCCATTCATCCCTTCAACTTAAGATGCCTGAAGAAGTTTGGTCTGGTAAACCATTTGATTATTCAATACTTAGAATATTTGGCTACCCAGCATATATGTATATTAATGATGGTAAATTAGAACGTAGAGCAAAGAAATATATTTTCATTGGGTATGCTTCTGGAGTTAAGGATATAGATTATGGTGTCTTAATTCTAGAAAAATAATATTAAATAGGGATGTTAAATTTGACGAGTTAGTTATTTTACACCCAAAAGGAAAAAATACTATAGATATGGATGCAAGTACTTTTAGAAGAACTGATAAACAGGTGAAGTTAGAGGTTGTTCTCTCGCCTAGATGCATTATTCAGCACACTAACACCACATGAGCTACACGTTGATGAGCCAGTTCAAGATGGATCACAATCTCAAGTGCAATAGGAATCTTATTCTCTTGCCAAAGAATAGACAAAGAGAATAAATTCATCCACCAGTCAGATTTGAAAATACAGTTGCACATGTTTTGAATGTTGCAAACAATGTGGAGTATAAATGTGATCCAAACTCCTATAATGAAGTTGTTAGTTCAGCTGATGGGATAAATGGTTGGTGGCTATGCAAGAAGACATTGAATCCCTACATCGAAATGGTACCTAGAAGTTGGTAATTCCATCCAAAGGCAAAAAGATAGTTGACTACAAATGAGTATTCAAGTAGAAAGAGATCATTACAGGAATTGAAGAAACTTGTTATAAAGCAAGACTTATGGCACATAAGTTCAGTCAAGTTGCTAGAAATGATTTTCATGATATTTTCTCACATGTAGTAAAACATAAAACTATCCTCATTTTGTTAGCTCTTGTTGCTATTAAAAATATAGAATTGGAGCAGCCTGATGTCAAGACTGCTTTTCTACATGGTGACTTAGAAAAAAAGATTTACATATAGCAACCGAAGGGGTTTGAATAAGAAGGCAAGAAAAATCATGTGTGTTTGTTAAAGAAATCTTTGTATAGACTTAAACAGTCCTCAAGGCAACGGTACAAGAAGTTTGATGTGTTTATGACTTCTCATAGTTATTCATGATCAATATTTGACAATTGTGTGTATTTGAAAAGGATTAGTACTAATTTATTTATTATTGTAAGTCAATAATATGTTAATTACTTGCAATGATAAGTCTGAGATTTATAAGCTAAAAATTTGTTGAGTGGTGAGTTTGAGATGAAAAATTTAGGTAGAGCCAATAGAATTTTGGGTATGGAAATTAGTAAGGATCGTGATATTGACATATTATACATTAGTTAATAAAGGTATGTTAAGAAGATCCTTAATCGGTTTTGCATGAAAAATGCAAAAAGTGTCTTTACATCATTGACGACTCATTTTAGACTCTTAAACCATCAATCACCATAGTTAGACAAGAAAGAAAGTTACATGGCAAAGGTCCCCTACTCTAGTGTCATAGGTAGTTTGATATATGCAATGGTTTGTACATGTCTAGACTTTGCTCAAGTTATTAGTATTGTCAGCCGGTATATGTCATGTCCTGATAAAGCTTATTAGGAGACAGTAAAATGGATATTCAGATATATCTATGGAACTTCAAATTAATGCTTACAGTTTGGTAAATCTTTTGGTGGGATAGTTTGTCATTGTGATTTCGACTATGCAGGAGATCTTGATAGAAGAAGATCATTGACGGGTTATGTTTTCACTTTTAGTTCTACTGCTATCAGTTGGAGAATTTGTTTGCAACCTACAGTTGCATTATCCACCACAGAGGCAGAATGGTATTAGCAGAAGCTTTCAAAGAAGCTATCTGGTTAAACAATCTCAAGAAATGATTCAAGTTCACTATGATAGTCAAAATATTATTTACTTAACTAAAGATCAAATGTTTCATGAGAGGAAAAAATATATTGATATCCGCTATCATTTCGTTCAAGATATTATAAATAAAAACAAGATTGTAGTAAAAAAGATTCATACTTTAGAAAATCTAACTGACATGTTGACAAAACCATTATCTGCTACCAAATTTGATTCATGTATCGACTTGGTAGGACTTGCAACTTGTTGATTGAGCCCTAAAGAACATTTGTTCAATGGTACTTTCTATTCAATTAAACAATTGTAATGGTGGAACCCTCATGTAAACGGGAGGTGGAGATTTATTAGTCGACAACTGATTTCCTTGAAATTGGTAGTGGGTGCTGATTTCCTTGAAATTGGTAATGGGTTTCTGTACATGGGGCTCACACCAATTAATTAAAATTTCACCAAAATTTGCCACCAATTTTGAAATTCTCTAGCACATAATTGTGAATTTTCACGCTACTCTTTTGCTTATAAAAGACACATGATATTGCCTTCATTCCTACACTACAATCTCAAATTCAATTAAAAGATTAGATATAATCCATTGAGAGAGTTGAGTTTTTTTGAGAATTTTTTCAAAAAGGAAAGTGATAAAAATAGTGAGCTGTCACTATTATTTTAGATTTGTTTCAAATTATTTTATTATTTCTAGTCTCTGTTTAAGAAAAGTTATCTTTCTTTATACTCATTAATTTATATTAGTAGAATAAAACTTTTCAGAATTTACCTTATGGATGTAACATAATTAAAAAAATGAATCACATTAAATTTTTTATATTAATTTTTGTTGATAATTTATTTCATATTTTATCTTATTATTTTATCCGCAACACCTACTACTATAATGTATGTACATAACAAAACACAAGTGTCATCTTTTGGCAGAAGTAAGATACCCATTGATAACTTCTGACTAGAGAACGAAACTCTTGAACATAAAAATGGAACAACAAACTAACCGCATACTTGGATGATGTGCAATTTTCCTTATCAATCCAGAGTCTCTTTTTTCACTTGCTTGTAATTTCATCATGGAACTCAAGTTCCCCTCTTTCCCAATCTTTTTCTCCTTCCTCCTCTTCATCGTCATGGTATTAAGAATATGGAAGAAATCGAAAATCAATCGTAATCTACCACCAGGACCATGGAAGCTACCTCTAATAGGGAGCATGCACCACTTAGCTGGCTCCTTGCCCCATCACCGTCTGAAAGACTTGGCCAAAAAATACGGACCTCTTATGCACCTTCAACTTGGTGAACTTACAAATATTGTTGTCTCTTCGCCTGAAACAGCTAAAGAAGTGATGAAAACCCACGATGTCATCTTTGCTCAGAGGCCCTATCTCCTTGCAGCATCCATTACGAGTTATAATTATTCAGACATTGCATTCGCGCCCTATGGGGAGTATTGGAGACAAATGCGAAAACTTTGCACGCTAGAGCTGCTAACTGCAAAGCGTGTGGAGTCATTCAAATTAATCAGGGAAGAAGAAGTATCAAAACTCATTAGATCCATCTCTTCTAGTGCAGGATCACCTATCAACTTTAGCAGGATGTTTAATTCTTTAACCTACAGCGTCATTTCAAGGACCGCCTTTGGTAAGGTATGGCAGGGAGAAGAAATATTTATACCAGCAGTCAAAGATTTGATAGAAGCTGCTGGAGGTTTTACTCTTGCTGATGTGTATCCTTCTGTCAAACTTCTTCATGTGATTAGTGGAATGAAGCCTAGACTGGAGAGGCTTCAGAAAATGGTAGACAAGATATTCCAAAGCATCATCGACGAACATAGAGCTAGAAAGGCAGAGGGGAGCCACAGCACTGAGGTTGAAGAAGCAGATCTTGTAGATGTACTTTTGAATCTTCAGGAACAAGGAAATCTTCAAATCCCTATAACAGATGACAACTTAAAAGGAGTCATACTGGTTAGTATATCTCTTCCTACACACCATGGAGCTATAAAGTTGCAAAAGGTAATGCTCTTCAAAGTATTAAATTCATAATTCTGTGTCAAGAAGAACCCAGTAAGGAGTGCTGCATAATTGGCATTAAATTTAAGTAAATCAGAATCCAATTATAACCCCAAATCAACTACATCTTGGTCAAACAGTAAGTTATAAAGAGAAAAAATTATTTGATTCTGTATCTCTAAAACTAAAAATCCTTAATGTGCATCAGTTTTAATTTAATAAATTTACTTCAGGACATGTTCGTTGCTGGGAGTGAGACATCATCTACAACTGTAGAATGGGCAATGTCTGAGATGCTAAAGAATCCAAGAGTGATGGAAAAGGCACAAGAAGAGGTGAGGCAGATCTTTGGTACAGAAGGGCACATTGATGAATTGTGCCTTCACGAACTTCACTACTTAAAGCTGGTGATCAAGGAAGCTCTAAGATTACACCCGCCTATTCCTTTGTTGCTACCAAGAGAATGTCGAGAGAACTGTGTGATTAATGGTTATGAGATTCCTGTCAAATCCAAGGTTGTAGTGAATGCATGGGCAATAGCAAGGGATCCTAATTACTGGAGTGAAGCTGATAGATTCTATCCAGAGAGATTCCTAGATTGCTCAATAGATTACAAAGGGACTAATTTTGAATTTCTACCATTTGGTGCCGGAAGGAGGATGTGCCCAGGAATATCATTTGGCATGGCTAATGTAGAGTTTCCACTTGCACAGCTGCTGTATCATTTCGATTGGAAACTCCCTACAGGAATATCATCAGAAAATCTTGACATGCTTGAAGTTTTTGGCGCTGTAACAAAGAGGAAAAATGATCTCTGCCTAATTCCCATTCCATACCTTCCTCCACTTGTCAAGTAAAATGATATATCAGCCAATAAGTACATTGACTTTTAAGCATATTTTTAGTAGTCATATGTTAACATGGTATACACCCAAGTTGTTTTTGTCCCACTGTGATGAACTATTCAGAAACAATTTATGAAGAGTTGGGATCTTGAATTGTTTTCGTCACTTTTTTTTTGGATCTTTACGGTTAATGTGAGAACTCAATCTCTTCTAGTGAATGCAGCTATTTGAGTTGAAACTTAATCTCTACTAGCTGATAAAAACTTTCTTCAGTATGCTATTTGGCGTTGAAATGCTACCTAGTGAAATCGATCTCTCCGAGCTGATGAAATTTTCTTCAGTATGCAATTTAGCGTTGAAAAGCACACTCTTTACAGAAGTAAAAAACGTCCTACGAGACATTTTTGAGTGCAGAATTATTTAGGTGAAACATAGATGATGTTTTTGCAAACTGAAATATTTCTGAAGGTTAGAAGAGGTGGTAGGGATGAGATGAGCCTGGTCTTCCTACACAGCATGTTCAAAATGAGTTGTTAAATTTCACAACCTAAAGCCAGACTTGAGGAGTGTTTGAAATTATTGCTGGTTGTAAAAAAAAAAAACAAGTAAGTTTAGAATTTTTTTTTATTTGATTGACTAATTTTTTAAAATTTTTTATAAACAATTTTTTTAAACTAACTTTTAATACTTGTTTCTTTACAAAAAGAGTTATCAAAACCAAAAATAATTAAAAATAATATTTATTAGAAAAATGTTTTTCTCAAATACAATATCAAACGGATAAAACTAGTGAACTAAATGTTAACGAGAAAATATAGTTCCTAAGCTTACAGAATTGCCCAAGGGAACTATTAGCACCACATGGAGAAAAAAAAAAAAAAAACTAAAACAATCATATCAATTTTAGACTTGAATTTTATTGTTTAAATTTTTCCTCTTAAATAGAGGTTACACCCCAAGAGTACTATTATTAAAACAGGAATTCTTTTCTAACTAGGAAACTCAGATTACTCCTGACTAGGAATTATAGGAATCCTACCATAACTAAAATACTGCCTAAACCAAACCCTTAACCTTTAGAACCGTAACAAACATCCTAAAAAGCCACATAATTCTCCCCCTGAAAACAGTAGCAGTTCTCTTATATGAAAATAAATGCAAGAAACTCGCCAAACTCGAAGAAGAGTGCTAAAAGAAAAGCGAGTATATATCAGAAACTCTCAGCATCTGCTGTTAAAGAAATTAGCCGCCATATGATCTGGATGTACTGGATAACTGTATTTAAGGCTCCTAAATGTTCAACAAGCTTTCTGGTTCAAATTTTAACAGAGAATAATAAATTAATTCAGTTAAGATCTAAATCCTGTTAAATAAATGTTTCGTGAAATCCAATTCTCATCATTTTCTGTTAGTTTCAAAGCTAGCACCACGCATAGTTAATTTCTTCCTTCAGTTCAGGTTATTTTAACATAGCAATGGGTTGACCCACCTGGCCAACCAAAAGCAAGAAATAAAATGGAATGTAACTACGACAACCTTGAGAATAAGCACAACAAATGAGCTTTAATTGGCTGATGATTCTCCTCTATGATATGTAATCCAAATGATTACATAGAAAAATGTTTTTTTTCTCTTGTTTTGACAGTGACTGAGTCTCAAAAAAAATCGATATCATTAAATCAAACTTCATTTGTAACGACATAGAAAGTTTATCATTAAGCATCAACGACTTTATAATGCAATGTGATCCTATGTAAAAAGACGACAAAAGATTGATAATATATTGGAAAACTTAAAAATTAAGTTACCATTGCATATTTTGGAAGAAATTCAGTCTGCAAAAAAAATTCTTTCCTCTATACTTTCTATCCTTCAGATGGAACATCTCTCCTTCCCAATCTTTTTCAGCTTCCTAATCTTCATCTTCACAGTATTGAGAATATGGAAGAAATTATATTTCAATAACTCAGCTCCAAATCTACCACCAGGACCATGGAAGCTACCTCTGACAGGGAGCATGCACCATTTAGTTGGCTCTTTACCCCATCAACGCCTAAGAGACTTAGCAAAAACTTATGGACCTCTTATGCACATTAAACTTGGTGAAGTTACCAATATAGTTGTTTCTTCACCTGAAATGGCGATAGAAGTGATGAAAACCCATGATGTCAACTTCGCTCAAAGGCCCTATCTCCTTGCAGCAAGTGTTGGAAGTTATAATTGCACAGGAATTGTATTTGCACCCTATGGAAACTACTGGAGACAAATGCGAAAACTTTGCACATTGGAGCTGCTAACTATGAAACGAGTGCAATCATTCAGATCAATCAGGGAAGAAGAAGTATCAAAACTCCTAACATCCATCTCTTCTAAAGCAGGAACACCAATCAACTTTAGCTTGATGTTGAATTCTTTGATCTATAGCATCGTTTCAAGAATTGCCTTTGGTAAAATATGGAAAGGAGAAGACATATTCATACCAGTCATGAAGAAAATGATAGAAGATGCCGGTGGTTTTGCTCTCGCTGATTTGTACCCTTCCATCAAATTTCTTCATCTGGCTAGTGGAATGAGGGCTAGACTAGAAAGGCATCATCAAGTTTTGGATAAGATATATGAAGACATCATCGATGAACATAAAGCTAGAAAGGCAGCAGTGATGCCCGGTGATGAGGGTAAAGAAGAAGATCTTGTAGATGTTCTTTTAAATCTTCAGGATCAAGGAGATATTGAATGCCCTTTAACCAGTGAAAATATAAAAGCAATCATTCAGGTTAGAACATCTCTTTCTTCATATCATGTTGCAAGACTTGATTCTGCTAAAACTTAAAGTTTTAATCAAGTTCATAGTCTGGCAACAAGAAGTAATCAGTAAGGGTATTGCATGATCAGCATAAATTTCATGTAAACTAGTACAAAATTATAACCGAAAACACAAACAGCTAAGTCAAACAGTAGGTTGAAAGAGTTAAACGATGGCGAACCATGAAATATCATTTTGATTGTTGTTAAATTAGAAATCTCTTTAAATATTATTTAATGGGTATCACATTTTTCACTAAAGTTAATTTATTCCAGGACATGTTTGCTGCTGGCACTGAGACATCAACTACAACTGCAGAATGGGCAATGTCTGAGATGCTAAAAAATCCAACAGTGATGGAAAAGGCACAAGAGGAGGTGAGGCGAGTCTTTGGTACAAAAGGAAATGTTGATGAAACACGCCTTCATGAACTGAGTTACTTAAAGCTGGTAATAAAGGAAACTTTAAGATTACACACACCTCTTCCACTGTTAATTCCAAGAGAAAGTAGGAAGAACTGTAAGATTAATGGCTATGACATTCCAGCCAAATCCAAGGTTATGGTGAATGTATGGGCAATTGCAAGGGATCCCAATTACTGGATTGAAGCTGAAAAATTTTATCCAGAGAGATTCCTAGTTTGTCCGGTCGATTATAAGGGGACTGATTTTGAATTTCTCCCATTTGGTGCTGGAAGAAGGATGTGCCCAGGAATGTCTTTTGGCATAGCTAATGTTGAGCTTCCAATTGCACAGCTATTATACCATTTTGATTGGAAACTCTTGACCGGAATGACACCAGAAAATCTTGACATGGAAGAAGTTTTTGGTGCCGCAGTGAAGAGGAAAAATGATCTCCATGTGATTCCCACTCCCTTCCATCCCCTACTTGTCAAGTAAGCATCAAGTGAGCAAATATATGTTAGTTTGATATCAGCAAATAAGTAAATTGACTTCTAAAAATATTGGTTAAAGTGTTATTACCAAGTTTTAATATTATAACAATGTCATCCATCTATTGGTGTGAAATTATAAGCTATTCAGAAAAATTATCTGCTGACAGCTGGGTTGAGATCTTGAATAACCTTTTTTCCTCTTGGAGCTCTATGGCTAATGTGAGAACATGATATCTCCTAGTAAATGCAATGCCTTCTAGCTGAATGAAATTTTTTGAGTAGGGTATTTGTTGTTGAAGAGCTCTTGAATCACAATCATCTGCCCATACATTTCGGAGCATGAAATTATAGGTGAAACATATGACATGACAAAATGGCACACTTATGCATTTGAGAATAATGGACAGGATAAGATGAACATACTCTTCATACTACACAACGTACTCAACATCACGTTTCATATAAAATATTGACCTTTTAAAAAAAATGTAGAACCTTCAGTGTGGTTTGACCGAGTAGGTTCAGTATACCGATAACGAAGATGAACAGTGGCCTTGACATCCATATCATACTGAATTGTTATTAGGATTTTTTACGAACATAAACACAAATTGTGACAAAAACCATTTAACAAAACTAACTCATTTCTCAAATACTAACACTTCCATATAAATTTGAAAGATTATCTCCAAAGAATCAAGAAACATGCCTACATGATTGTGCTTATTGCACCTAAATAATGGTTCAGATAACTAAATGTGGCCAACTGAAAGTTAAATAGTACACTGTTCTCTGACAAGAAGGGAAATGAGTGCGGAAGCAATCATAAATCTCAAATTTTACTCCTCTTTGCAAAACAATTCTTAGTTACAATAATTTGATAAACAAGACTCAAATTCATAAGGATATATAATCCAGCAAAAGAGCAGAATATCCTAAAAAAATGCCAGAGTACACGGCCATTATATGATAGTCTCCTGGTTACTGTAGCATTGAAGTAACACGGTGGCAATCTCCGCTTATGTAACAAGCAATAATAAATTCAAAAGAACCCAGATGAAGGGTTGACACAAAACAACAAACAGAAAGGAAAAATGAAAATTAAACTCACCTTCTGCTGTCAAAGAATGTAGAGGCTATGGGGCAAGGCTATATTCCTGAAAATACCAAGGAAGAGCTCCTAGATTGCATAACACTTGATCAAATATTCCAAGCAACAATCACAGAATTGAGCTGGTCAATATTTAATATTACAAAAAAAAAAGTACCAATTCCATTGATGAACAACCTTTGGAAGGCCAACGGAGAGCAATCCAAACGCAGGAGTTCTTTCTTTCGTTTTTCCTGTACAGCAGCAAAACAGATGTTTCAATGTTGTAGAGGAGAAGTCGATGCTATCCAATTCGAGAAACTCTCTCATTGATGAAGTCAGATAGAAGTGGAAGACGAGAAGACAATAAAAATGCATTCAAAACTCAGATAAAAAGGAGGTAAGGTCTGATACAAAATTCACCCATTGTTCTCAAAAGACATTCGACACTTGAGCTTATTTAAATAAAACGATCCATCAAATACTTTGCAAGTGCAATGGCTTTCGGAGAGAAATTCAGGGTATATATATACATATTAAGCCAAAGGAGTATCTTTTTGGGCTTCCGATGAAGTGATCGGCATTTTGGGGAAACAGCGACAAGAAATTGTCATCGGAATTTGGCTTCGTTTTTTGTTCGAATTTTTAACTATTTCTGTGATGACAGTGTTCATTATATCACTCCCTTCCTAAAACAAATCGGAGGATAATATAATTATAAATTAAACTATCTAGAGTAGGAATTGTGGATAGAACAAAACAGGCTACATTAGGAAATAGGATAAAGTGCAGCAGCAATTAGATGGATCAGTATCAGATTGGGTGAACGAGTTAGCCTCGCAGCTCAGGCGGGTCTCCCATCTTTTCGAACAAATATCCATAAGCAGTGAGGCAAACGTCGGCCTAAGGAGATTGCGATTAACGCAATCAATAGCCAAATGCCCTGGAAAGGGAAAGAAGGAATTAGGGACCATGATGGTCCAGGCCCAGGTCTTATAGCATATTTGAAGTAGCATACGCAAAGGTTTATTATATCATGTAACCTGTTGCATCTATTTTTTTTTTTTTTACAAATATATAATAAAAATAAAAAGTATAATTTTTTAAAAATAGATTTTACTCATTGAATATTAAATATAAAATAAGTTTATCGGTTATAAATTATCAGTTTATCATTTTAACTTTGAGATATATTGTTTAGAAAAATTATAAATTTATCGTTTACAACTTGCAGGTTTATCATTTTGAAATTACAAATTTATTACTTACAACTTATAGGTTTTACAACTTGTCGTTTCATCAGATTTATCGTTTACAATTTGTTGTTTCATCATTCATAACTTACAAGTTTATCATTTTAAATTTGCAGATTTATTATCTACAATTTGTTAATTCATCTCTTACATGTCATCATTTTATAACTTACAAGTTAATCATGTAGAATTTACATATTTATCGATTACAATTATTATTTTCATGACTTATATGTTCATTATTTATAACTTATAAATTTATCGTTTAAAACTTACAGATTTATCTTTTAAAAATTACAGGTTTATCGTTTAAAACTTTACATATTTATCATTTAAATATTACATATTCATTATTTATAAATTTATCATTTATAACTTACAAATTTATTGCATAAAAAACTATACGTTCATCGTTTAATATTTACAAGTTTTTCACTTGTAAGTTCATCATTTACGATTTATAAGTTCATCACTTACAAATTCATTATTTCTACCAAAATTTATCGTCTTCAACCTCCAAAAACTCAAATTTCTCTTTCTCATGTTTAGTTCAAATATCTTTATTTTTAACTATTTTATTCCATAAATATATGAAAACTAATGTTTTTATCTCAAATAATAATAAAAATACCTAAAATATTATAAAATACTAAAAAAAATCAAATATGCAAATTAAAACTTTTCTCTCACTAAAATAAATCTAAAATACACTAACAAAATTTTCCAAAAAATAGACAAAGAAAGAAGAAGAAGAAGAAAAAGAAGAAGAAAAATGAGAATAATGATGAACAAAATACACGCTAGTTATAAAATACATCACATGTATGAATCATTAAATAATACGCTGTCATTTTAAAATTGTGACTACGATACATAGTAAACACAAGTCCATGATATAATAAGATTTATTATTTTAAAAATATCTTTTTTGCCACAATATATATTAATTTATTAATATACCTATAATAATATATTATACATATAAAATGTAACATCATATCTTATGCATTTCAATAAAATCTATCCATATGTCTAGTAATCACATATGACATACATGTAAGTTAAACGAACCTGTTAACATTGATAATATTTTTTTTTATTATCATCATATTCATATCATCATTCAATAAATCTGCAAATCAACATATCTCACATATATTAAAACTTAAACTTTACATCTAAGGTTTACTAGTTGCATCCATTTACATTATATTGTACAACTCCGAGTAAATATACATGTATATTTACATAAATCCAAAATGTAAATGATATGATTCTATATTCGTGTGGAGTGCAAGGACAAAAAGTGGTGAAACTCAATCGGTGACATGTGTTCCATGTCTTTTATATGTCACTCAAAATGAGCTATCACTTTTCTTTACCTGAAAAAATCATGCAAATTAATGAATTGCGGCTCAGTAAGAATAATCATCAAACAAATTCTAAAGTATCAAGCAATTCACAGTAACAAATCACAAACTCATTGCATTCACCATTATCATATAATTACGAGTAAAATTTAAATATATAATCACCAATTTTTCCTTATGCTTATGCTTAGTTCATTTCATTTTGTTATGACCAAAATAAATAGATATTGTCTTGGATTTCCATATGAACATTTGTCATATGAACATTTGTATTTGCTAGTTAGCTTGATCATTTGTTTCATTTGCACATTTGTCAAGCCATAGACCTCTTCTTTTATCTTCCAATGTCGATTAACTAGTCACAACACATTTTTAAGTTTTTATGTACATGCATTTGTAACTAAGTATTCATCAACCATTATATTTTTATTACATATACCTCATATGTCACACATATACCTCACATATGCCACATATGTCACAAATTATTCATTATCTCATTATCAAGGTCAAATCAGAGCAATCATATGAATCACATAATCACAAAAGTCAATTCACATTTCACATAGCAAGTAATGTCCATATGCACTAAAAAAATCATTTGATAGTTATACTCACATTTCTCCTTTGATTCTGACCTTTAACTTATTATCTATCTATTTCTTGTGGGTTTCCAATTTATTGTGAACCTAGTATAAGAATATATTCGATTAATTTATGACTAAAGAAACTTAATATGACTTAAATAAATTAATGTGCATAGTTAGAGTTTTTTCTATGAGACAGTGTGATTTTATAGGACAGATTAACCTATAACTTTTTCTAAAATTGTCCAATTTATGTTATTCTTATTTCTAATTATAATTAATATATAATTATATAACATACTCAAATTTTAGAATAATTAGAGTATTGTACAATTTTTGATAGAATTTCAAATTATATTTTGTTTTCTACCATGTTTTCTATCATTTGGCAGTTTTAGGATACTAATTTTGGTCTTCATATATTACAATCTGTAAATCAGATTATAATGAAACTTGGTAAGAACTTAGATAGATTAAAATTGAACATTTTTCATGTTTAAAACTTTTATCATTTATGTCTCTAAAGTCCTCAACTGTTGTCTAGAAATTGAACCAATAAGGGGGTTGAATTGGATATTAAAAATTTTAACTTTTAAATGCGGAAAGAAAAGTTAAGTAAAGTAGGGATAGAAAGATATCACACAGAAATTTTTATAGAGGTTCGGGTGTTAACAGACCATACTCTTCTCCTCAATTTCAATTGGGAATTTCACTAACACACTAAGTGTTACAATGAAATTTTACAAGCTCACTCCCAACTACGGTGTTTCTATCAATGGACACACCTAATCCAAAAATCTCTTATGTTTTAATGGCTCACACAATAAATCAATTCATTGTATTTTAATGGCTCACATAAATAACTCTTACAAGTATTCTACTCTCAACCAAACCCAATATATCCAACCTCACTTGAGTAGTAGATTACAAATAGAAACACTTACAAATCTATAATGCTCAGAAAATAATTAGCAAAAAGATTTTTTACAGAGAATTAAAGTTTGTTTGAAAGTAGTAAATGCACAAATGACTACAACAAGATTTCGATTCAAAGTATTTGTTATTCTCTTGTTCTGGATTCATAAATGATTTGCATTTATACTTCAATGACAAATTATAGCCGTTTGGTTGCATTTAATGCGAAAATAGTCGTTGCACCAACTATTCATTTCACATTTGACATGTTTCTCTTTCCTCTTTCACGGTTTTGAATATGTGTTTTATGGTCGTAACTGTTCTTCCAAGCCGCGACTTAAATGGTGACTTTGGCCGTGAAGCATTCTGGAAGGATTTGAAGTGTTTGATTACGGGCGTGACATTATTTTTTCACGGGCGTGAACATCCTTCCAAGTGGTGACTCTGGTCGTAAAGCTCTCTAGAGGAATTTGACATGTTTTATCACGGGCGTGACTGATATGATCATTCACGGTTGCTATGATCCTTCATGGCCGTGAACTTTAAATGTTGGGTAGTTGGCACTAAGCTTCATCACGAGCATAAATATGCTATGTTATTTCTTCAATTTTTGTCTTTTTAATATTAGTCTTTTATTCTCCATTCTTACATCATGTTTCATACCCTGTTCAATAAACTTAGAAAACAAGTATGTTAAATACATTATTGTTATTTTATTTGTTAGCATCAAAATGACAAAAATACCCCTCAAGGTTCAACATTAACTAATAAGAAATATTTAACTGGTTTAGAATAGAATTGGCTTCTGGAGCAATATGACTTTTAAAAGTCATATCTCACTCTATATATAACATCTTAAGGTTATATTTATACCAAAATTTAGTTAAGATATAATTCTGTAATTTTAATATTTTGATAAATTATATATGGGCTCAAAATGACCAAATAGTCTTCTAGATCTATCTAGGGTACTAAGCAAATAATTCAAACAATAAAATAGTCATGTTTTCATTCACTATAAATCAACATCCACAAGACGTATGAATCTGAAATTTGGTATATATATAAACAACACATGTATCTACAATTTTCATGTTTTGATCTACTTAAAATAAGAGTTTTATCATATTTAAAACAAACAGACACAGTAGCTAACTCAGTTAGGGTTCACATTTGGACCAGTTTCAATCAAAAAAGAATTTCTCTTCATATACACTAAATCTTGAAAAAATATTTATATATTCATAAACCTAAGACATAAAGGAATATTTTTATATTTTAAACTTTTTCATAATCAATTTCTATTACTATCAAAATCGGAATGCAAAATACTATTGAAACTAAACTCTAACAACTAAAACTAATACTAGAACAATGGAGAAAAAATTGCATACCAATATTGAACTTGAAAGGGATTAATTTGTTGAAAAATTTAAGTAAAATAAGGAAGAAAATAAGGCTGAAATGGTAGAAGAATGAGAAGAAATATTATTGGAGTGAGAGAGGAAAAATGGTGAGGAGGAAGATAAAGTTCACCTCTCACCTCCTCACTTTTGTCATTTTCCCATTTTGTTTCTTCCTTTCTTTTCTTTTTTTTTGTTTCTTTTCATTTTCATTTTATTAATTCAATTTAATAATTTTATTCATATAAATTTCAATTTTATATTATTATCAACTAAATTATAAAATGGACACATGTAATTCAATATAATTGCAAAGTACTCAGACATATAACTAGTGCATATCGTGAACTTATCTCTATAAAAATATATATATAATGCACGTGTTCAAATGAAATATATGTAAATGCATATGTTCAAATAAAATGTATGTAGAAATGCATATATGAAAAGTCGATGATGTTACATAAAATATATTAATGTATTTGATAATGTTAATTAATTATATAATAAATAATAGGCTTAATATTTATATTAGTCTTCAAACTTGGCAAATAAATCAATTATGCTTTTAATTTTATGAAGTATACATGTGCACATATGAACTAGATATAAGTGACACATTTGAGCTACTTTTTGACATCTAGCTCACGACTGAAAGAAAAAAATTTTGGGTACAAGAAATGTGTTAAAATTTACCAGTTCATATCATTTTGCTTATTCTTTTTATTTTTTTACTGTATTAATTTGATCTTTTTTTTTTTTTACTTTCTCTCATCTTTTTCCATTTTCCATTCTTTTTTTTATTATTTTTTTTCCTCATACTCTCTTTTATATTTGAGAATTTTTGTTCACATTTCCATCTTTTTCGTCTTTTGTAGCACCATAAAGTTAAAAATGCAAAAACAAATAAGATGAATAAAAAATGAGCTTTGTTAAATAAAATGAATAGATGGGTTTTCATTAAAGGATTGTAATTGATGGGTTTTGACAAAGAAGATAAATAAATAGGTTCGATTTTTCTCGTGAAAAAATCTAGAATGTCAAGCAATTTGATGGAAGAAGGAAAAGGGAGAGGCAAGAGAGCAAGAAATTGATAGAGGGAGTTAAAAGAGAAAGAAGGTAACTTATGTGATTTGGTATTAATTTGAGTGACTATATATATTATTAACCTCAAATTCATGGATATCATGTAAGTTAGTGCATCTCACACCCATCACTTCATTTTTTTATGACAAAAAATGGGTGTAAATATGTCACTTATGCCTAGTTCATGGACGCATTTATTCACTAAGTTCAAGTGCGCAATCGGTTTTTATTGTCAAGTTTGAAAAATATATGTATTAAATCTAAATAATAGGTGTTATATCTATCTTCATTTGAATACATCTCCTTTATTGCTCTTATCAAATGGAGTAACATATTTTCTTCATTTGTTTGAATTTACAAATATTGTTTTCACAACTTTCTAAATAATAAGTTTAATACATATATACATTTCCAAACATGGTAAGAAATGACACTTGTGCACCTAAAATTATAAAATGTCTAATTAAACCTCTCAACTATGCATAAGTGATACATTTGCACTTTCTTTCTAACAACTAGTACGCGTGTAACAGAATAAATTTATACGCGAGTGAAGTTTGAAATAATTTGCTACTTTAGAAGACTCTTTGTTTTTTTCTCTATTTTCTTAGTTTAACATGATTGGGTTAAGCTTTTTTTTTTTTTTCCTTTTTGTGATGAAATTTTCAATTTCAAGATGATGAAATATCGTTAAGATTCAAGAAGATTTTGACAGAAATTCAAGAAAACTTTCTGTTGTTCTGCTGAAAAATATATTTGTGCAAAAACTCTTTTTGGCATTAATATTAAGAAGAAAAAGAACAAAGAAGTTTCCAAATTAATATAAGAGATTGTGCATTTAATTTTGAAGTAATATCCTAAAGATATGTTATATTTGATTCTTTTGTTTGTAATCCCCAAACCACAAATCCTTTTTTTTTTTTGGTGCTAAACTTAGAAGTGGCTACAAATCAATTTTTAGAAATGTAAGAACCAATCATAGACACCGACAAACACAATTATGAAATATTTTTTATCCTTAAAAGCAAGTTTTTATTTGGCTAAGATGATCAAAAGCTTTGGATCCCTAAGCGTATCTCTCCACCTCCTACGAAACCAAAATCCAAGTCTTTATATCATTATCATTTATTGACACCAACGATATATCTGCAGTCAAGAACCAAAAGAGGGAAATCTGTGTACCATCCATCGGCAACATGATACCGATTTAGGCTTCAATTTGATTCTAGAGAGAATTGACGAAGGGAGGGTTTTTGGGTGAGAAGAAAGAAGAGTGGTGAGAGAAAAAGGAAGAGATTTTTACAGTTGATTAATTAATTATTGAAAAATCAAAATAACATTTATACAAACAACATCATTGAGTAATCTCAGTCAAAGTGTTTGATATTTTAACTTATGCTCATAATGCTCGTGTATTCTACTGCCAATTCCATTATGTTTTATCTTAGTGGAAATATGTCACTTATGCCTAATTGAAAGGGTGCAATTACACACTTTATAAGTGGCTTAATTGAAATGTGCAATTAGACATTTATAAGTTTAAATGCGAGGTGATGTTTTTTTTTAAATTAATGGTGAACTTTCCTATCATTTAAGATAATATATATTCATTTCATATTGTATAAATTTCAAATACACATGATTTTTTTATATTTGAATTATTTTTACATAAATTCTCTAAAATTGGTCTTTTATAAGGGTTCAAAGTGTATACTTATTACCAATAATTATAATTATAAAGCAGCCAGTACATTCAAATTTCAGTTTTTCTAATTGTTATTTTAAATAATATTTTTATCAAACAATAGGAAATAGGGAAGTGCGTTGTTAGTTTTTAAATTTTTTTTTTGTAATTTGTTAAAATATCAAAAGATTATCTGTAATTTATTCTTAAAAAAATGCATTTTTTACATACAAAATTTAAAAACAAATATTTTTTAAACATAAAAATTTTTAAAAAAGGTATTTTAATTTAAAAAAAAATAGATGAGCATTTTTTTTAAAAAAAAATTAAAAGTGATGAATCATACAATTTTTTCTAAAAACTATATTTTCCTTAAAAAAATGTATATCTGGTTGGCACTGATTTGATATGGACAAGCTTAAAAAGATGAATATTTTTACTAGTAACATTTATATTGAACAATCCTGTTGGTGCAAACATAAATTGTATATAATTTAAAATAAAAAGAATAAAAATACCCATATTATAATAAAAACACTGATAAATTTAATGTTTTACTTTGGATTCCAAAATAAATATTTTTAGTTTTATTGGTTGCATGTACATATAGAGTTCTCTAAAAAAATTTCTAAGGGTTCCCAAAACTAAAAATATTGAAAAAATTGAAAAACATTTATTGAAATTTCTGAAATTTCCAAACAATCAGTAATATATATATATATATATATATATATATATATATATATATATATAAACCATGCTTCATAGATGATATAATATGTGATCTTGAGTTTCCCCAGTGTTGATGAACGACTGGATGGTTGTTTGTAGCAGAGAGCATGGAGCAAGCAAAGAAGAGACATTTTTTAGTCCACATACACAAAGAGTTCAACAAAATAACATAATTACTTTATGCATCCAATCTGAGGATTACTATATGTAACAAATACACAAGTTGAATTAACAAAATTTAGCTTATTTGTTAATCCATCCTGTTAGCATGCATAATCTACATATTCACATTTGGTTAACAATTGTTTAATCAGCTTTCCGTTTCAGATTCCAACAAAGAGGCAAAAAATCTATTAAGATATATACATAAATCATCCAAACACATGTTTCATGAATTTCAAGTAACTGACTCACACTTCCTTAGTTTCTTCCTCATTTCTGGGAAATTTATTTAACCATTAAATTCCAGACTTGGTGATGCAGAATCTGGATATAAAAAAAAAAAAGGCTTAATTTATTATGATTATCTGCTGAATCCCTGATATCATGCTTAATTATGTGTTTTCACTTTTTCTCATGATTCTCCTTCATAATCAAATAATCCAAACAAAAATGTTAAACTTCTCTGTTGAACAATTCAAGGTCTTGCAAATGATTATGTAGAAATTTTGTGATTAAGCTATAATGTATGTATGTAACAGAAAAAAGAGTCATATTTTGGCAGCAGTAAGATACCCATGTGATATTTTCTAACTAGAGAAACAAAACTCTTGAACCTAAAAATGGAACAACATACTAACCACATACTTGGATGATGTGCAATTTTCCTTATCAATCCAGAGTCTCTTTTTTCACTTGCTTGTATTATCATCATGGAACTCCAGTTCCTCTCCTTCCCAATCTTTTTCTCCTTCCTACCCTTCATCTTCATGATATTAAGAATATGAAAGAAATCGAAAGTCAATCATAATCTACCACCAGGACCATGGAAGCTACCTCTAATAGGGAGCATGCACCATTTAGCTGGCTCCCTACCCCCTCACTGTCTGAAAGACTTGGCCAAAAAATACGGACCTCTTATGCACCTTCAACCTGGTGAACTTACAAATATTGTTGTCTCTTCGCCTGAAACAGCTGAAGAAGTGATGAAAACCCATGATGTCATCTTTGCTCAGAGGCCCTATCTCCTTGCAGCATCCATTACGAGTTATGATTATTCAGACATTGCATTCACGCCCTATGGGGAGTATTGGAGACAAATGAGAAAAATTTGCACATTGGAGCTGCTAACAGCAAAGTGTGTGGAGTCATTCAGATCAATCAGGGAAGAAGAAGTATCAAAACTCATTAGATCCATCTCTTCTAGTGCAGGATCACCTATCAACTTTAGCAGGATGTTTAATTCTTTAACCTATAGCGTCATTTCAAGAACAGCCTTTGGTAAGGCATGGCAGGGAGAAGAAATATTTATACCAGCTGCCAAAGATTTGATAGAAGCTGCTGGAGGTTTTACTCTTGCCAATGTGTATCCTTCTGTCAAACTTCTTCATGTGATTAGTGGAATGAAGCCTAGACTGGAGAAGCTTCAGAAAATAGCAGATAAGATATTCCAAAGTATCATTGACGAACATAGAGCCAGAAACGCAGAGGGGAGCCACTGCACTGAGGGTGAAGAAGCAGATCTTGTAGATGTACTTTCGACTCTTCAGGAACAAGGAAATCTTCAAATCCCTATAACAGATGACAACTTAAAAGGAGTCATACTGGTTAGTATATCTCTTCCTACACACCATGGAGCTATAAAGTTGCAAAAGGTAATTCTCTTCAAAGTATTCAATTCATAATTCTGTGTCAAGAAGAACCCAGTAAGGAGTGCTGCATAATTGGCATTAAGTTTAAGTATATCAGAATCCAATTATAACCCCAAATCAACTACATCTTGTTCAAACCGTAAGTTATAAAGAACAAAAATGATTTGATTCTGTTTCTCTAAGATTTTAAATCCTTAATGTGCCTCAATTTTAATTTGATATATTTACTTCAGGACATGTTCATTGCTGGAGCATGGAAGTGAGACATCATCTACAACTGTAGAATGGGCAATGTCTAAGATGCTAAAAAAATCCAAGAGTGATAGAGAAGGCACAAGAAGAGGTGAGGCTGATCTTTGGTACAGAAGGAAATATTGATGAATCATCTTCATGAACTTAACTACTTAAAGTTGGTGATCAAGGAAGCTCTAAGATTACACCCCCTGATCCTTTGTTACTACCAAGAGAATGTCAAGAGAACTGGGTGATTAATGGCTATGAGATTCCTGTCAAATCCAAGGTTGTAGTGAATGCGTGGGCAATAGCAAGGGATCCTAATTACTAGAGTGAAGCTGATACATTTTATCCAGAGAGATTCCTAGATTGTTCGGTCGATTATAAGGGGAACGATTTTGAATTTCTCCCATTTGGTGCTGGAAGAAGGATGTGCCCAAGATTGTCTTTTGGCATAGCTAATGTTGAGCTTCCAATTGCACAGCTACTATACCATTTTGATTGGAAACTCCCGACAGGAATGACGCCAGAAAATCTTGACATGGAAGAAGTTTTTCGCCTCATAGTGAAGAGGAAAAATGATCTCCACGTAATTCCCACTCCATACCTTCCCCTACATGTCAAGTAAACATCAAGAGAGCTCATATATGTTTGTTTAATATCAGCAAATAAGTAAATTGACTTCCAAAAATTATTGGTTAAAGTGCTATTACCAAGTTTTAATATCATTACAATGCCATCTATCTATTGGTCTGAAATTATAAGCTATTCAGGAAAATTATCTGCTGACAGCTGAGTTGAAATCTTGAATAACCTTTTTTCCCCTGGGAGCTCTATGGTTAATGTGAGAACATGATATCTCATAGTAAATGCAACGCCTTCTAGCTGACAGAAATTTTTTGAGTAGGCTATTTAGTGTTGAAGAACTCTTGAATCACAATCATCTGGCTATACATTTCGGGGCATGGAATTATGGGTGAAACATATATGGCATGACAAAATGGCACACTTTTGCATTTGAGATGAACATACTCTTCATACTATACAACATATTCAATATTACGTTTTGCAGCACCATATAAACTATTGACTTGTCAAAAAAAAAAAGCAGAACCTTCAGCGTAGTTTAACCTAGCAAGTTTAAGCACACCAATAACAAAGATGAACAGTGACCTGGATTCCATATCATACTGATTTGCTAATAGGATTTTGTATGACATAAACACAATGTGACATAAGCCATTTAAGAAAACTAACTCATTTCTCGAACATTAACACTTTCACATAAATTTGAAAGATTATCTCCAAAGAATCAAGAAAATGCCTACAAGATTGTGCTTATTGCACCTAGATAATGGTTCACATAACTAAAAGTGGCTAACTTGAAAGTTAAATGGTATACTGTTCTCTGACAAGAAGATAAATGAGTGCAGAAACAATCACAAATCTCAAATTTTACTCCTCTTTGCAAAACAATTCTCAGTTCCAATAGTTTGGAAAACAAAATGCAACATAAGGATATAAAATCCAGCAAAAGTGCAGAATATCCTAAAAAATATCAGAGTTTAACGTGCATTATAATAGTCACCCGGTTATAATGTAGCATTAAAGTAACACAGTTGCAGTTTCCCCTTATCTAACAAGCAATTCAATAAGCTTAAAAAAACCTAAATGAAGGGTGACACAAAACAACAAACTGAGAAAGGGAAAAATGAAAAACTAAACTCACCTTCTGCTGTCGAAGAAAATAGAAGCTATGGAGAAAGGCTATATTCCGGAAAATACCAAGGAAAAGCTCCCAGATTACAATATCACTTAATCAAATATTCCAAGTAACAATCACAGGATTGAGCAGGTCAATATTCAAGATTGAAAAAAATAAAAAAAATCCAGTTCCGTTGATGACAACCTTTTGGAAGGCCAACAGAGAGCGATTGAAACTCATGAGATTTTCTTTTTTCTGTACCGTTTTCTCAGCAGCCAAACGGATGTTTCAATGTTGTAGAGGAGAAGCGGATGCTCACCCACAAGAAATCAAATTCGAGAAACTATCTCATTCGTAAATTGAGTCAGAGAAAAGTGAAAGACAAGAAGACAGTAATGGCCTGTTTGATGGAGGGTCGGGAAGTTAACGGGACGGTAGAAAATGGTAGAAATAGGAATGGAAATGACAGAAAGGGAAAAGCACATGACTAATATTTTATTGTTTGAGATAAATATAAAAAAAGAAAGTTGATTAAAAGAAGGTTATGTATTCAAAATAATAAAAATAAACTTATAATTTAAAAAAAAAGGAGAGAAATTGAAAAAAATTGTAAAATAATAATTTTTTTTTTTTATTTTAATCTCTCACTTATCTCTCACTGTACTCCATTTTGGAGTATAGTAAAAATAAACATAAAGGGAGGGAGGGAGGGAGGGATAAGAGCTACATTTCCTTACCTCTCCATTTTTCATTTAACTTCTGTTTTAAATATAAGTATATGGTTACTCTTTTCTGTCCTTCCATTACTTACCCATTCTTACTCTCCATCCAAACATATCCTAAAACATTGATTCAAAACTAAAATAAAAAGGAGGTAATACTTAATACAAAATTCACCTATTGCTTTCAAAACTCAAAAGACATTCTCTGCTTCTCTTATTAAACATTTAAATTTATTTAAATATCTTACTGGCACATTTAAAATAAATTTATTGACGGAGATGCTCATTATCATATTGGATACACGAGTCAGCCTCGCAGCTCAGGCATGTCTCTTATATTTTTCAGTTTCCACCAAATACTTGCAAGTAGGAAGAGGCACAACGACCTGAGGAGTTTGCGAAAAACGCAATATGTACCCAAAAGCCTAGGGAAGGGATTGCGGGGATGACACGCTCCGGCCAAGCCGAAGAGCATTTATTGGAATAAAACACACTATAAAATCTTATATTTTTAATATAGGAAAAATCACAAAAAAAAATATATGTGGTTTCACATTTTTATAATTTTAAGTATGAATTTTTTTCCGTTGCAAAAAGAGTATTGTAATTAGTAAAATTAAACTTTTAGCCATAATAACATTAAAAAATATATTAAATTATCGGTGATGTGCAAGTATACAATCTTATTCTAAGGATCCGTTTAGCATTAAATTTGTCAAAAGCGGTTTTGGAAAAAAAAAATATTTTTAAGTTTTTTGAGTTTTGAAAACTGCTTTTGGATAGAAACAGGTAAATAGATGTTTTTTTCAAAAGCAGATTTAAAAAAAAAACAGTTTACAAAAAATTAAAAAAATCAGTCAATTAAATAAAAAAAATTTTAAACATGTTTTTTGAATACCTAACCCAAACATACTCTAAGTGGCTTGTCAACCAAAATTTTTAAAAGAAAACCATTTCTTGAAACCAAAAAAAAAAACCTTAAATTGAAAAACCAATTCTAAAATGTAAATCCCAATAGTTTCTCTCCTTCCATTTTTTTCTCTTCTCTTCCCATTTGATAACCTTTCCTTTCCTTGTGACAAAAAAGAATCACTAAATTGAAAAACCAATTCTAAAACATAAATCAAAGTTGTTGAATCGACTTCATGAAGGAAGCATGCAGACCTTGTCTCCACTTAGTAACGACTACAATTTCTTTTCTTGAGCAGATTCTGAAGAAAGCTATGATTTTTGGCTGCTTTAGAAAGGAAAATGAACATATGCAATTGCTTGCACTCTGCAAATCAAATTCGCTATTCCACACGGCTCATTTGATTCTTTGATTCCTCTTGTTGTTTGAGTTTATGGATTTCTGTTAGGAAAATAATAAACTAAGGAAAAGAGGTTGTTAATCCAGTATAGGAAATTAGTCAAAATAAAGAAGTAATCTGAGACTGTATCTCATATAATATCCTTAAAATAAATTTGTCATTGTCATAAGTATTTAGATTTACTAATATTTGTCTCCCAAGATACAACAGATAAAAGAGTATAGAATGAACACCATAAACTCTAATCACATCAAACTGATATGATATTCTACCTCAAAAAGGAAAAATAGGAGAAATTTTTTTTACGAACAAAACATTTCAACATAAATAGTAACATCTATTTATATTAGAATGGAGGAGGGAGAAAAATAATGAGAATTTATTCTCATTAAAACTATCAATTAAGCATTTATAACATCAAATTTATGTTCATTTATTTATATGACTCTTATATAACTGAATCTCAATAGATGAATTTCTGGAAATATATGTGTTGTGGGCGCAACAGTTTATATTGGTTGTCTTACTGTTGTGGACATGATAAAATATCGTGCACATGACAGTTCTTTATTATCTACTATTGCGGGCGCACCACAACATCGTGACTACAATAGTAGTTCAAATCATTTTCTAAGCAAGCTCTCGTCGTCCTTTTGCTAAATTTCTTCCTTCACTTCATGTGATTTTAACATAGAAATGGGTTGAAACATAACATAACATAACAACCCACTTGGTCAAGTTTGAATCCAAATATTAAACATGTAGTGTTATTCTGACATTTTATTTTTTAAGAAATATTCGTACTTTTGGATATGATATTTGTATGAATATGAAATTTTTATCGGATTTTTCACTTTAAAAGTGAGCAAATTTTGAATACTCACTTTTAAAATGAAAAATCCGATAAAAATTTCGGTTTCATTTAAATTATATGTGCATATCAAATGAACTTGAAATATATTGATTTTATGGAGTTAATGATTCACAATTGGAGATTATAATTTGTGGTGGTAACAAAAATTAATGTATATTATATAGCAAACTTGGGATGATTTACAATTTAAATTAATTTACAATTATTTTTTAATTGTTTGTTTGTATTTTGAATTTTATACTTTAAATTTGTAATTTAAAATATTTTATCCAATTTTATTTTATTTAATAATTTAATGTTATAATTCGATTTATCTTTTAACTTAAATTATTATATATATAACAATTTAATGTAATTTGGGGTATTTTTACTCGCGCTAACTTATTCTAAAATTTAAAAATAAAAAATCGAACTTGATATATATCCCAAGAATGGGCTTTAATGGGCACCTGATTATCCTCTATACATATATAATCCTAATGCATACAATTCCTTTTTTTTTTTTCCGAGTTGTGTGTCATCCTTGTGCAGTGATCATCCTAATCTTCTTGATTTGTGCCCATATGTTGACTTACAAGCGTTGATACATCTGACTTTTTTCTGAGTTTATAGATATTTTTTGTTAATATTATCATTAACCAAAATCCATTAGTAATGACATAGATATTTTACTATTCATAGATATTTACTATTAAGCATCAACGACTTATAAGATTCCATATACTCCAATTTAACAAAGAAGATAGAGAATCCATATTTTGCATGAAATTCAATCTCTTCTGGAGCAGGGTGACCTATCAACTTAAGCTTGATGTTTAATTATTTGATCTAAGGCATTGTTTCAAGAACAGCCTTTGGTAAATTATTGAAGGGACAAGACATATTCATACCAATCATTGAGAAGATGACACAAGATGCTGGAGGTTTTGCTCTCCCTGATTTGTACCCTTGCATCAAACTTCTTCATGTGGCTAGTGGTACGAGGACTGGACTAGAGAGGCATTGTCACGTTTTGGATAGATATATGAAGACATCATCGATAAACACAGAGCTAGAAAGGCAGCAGTGATTCCCGGCGAGGAGGGTAAAGAAGAAGATCTTGCAGATGTCTTTTTAAATCTTCAGGATCGAGGAGATAGTCAATATCCTTCAACAACAGAAAACATGAAAGCAATCACCCAGATTAGTCTGTTTTTATATTTGATGAATCAAACAGTAAGATGTAAGGAGTAGAACGAGGGTCAACCATGAAAAATCATTTTATGATTATTTCATGGTTATCAATTTTTTCACCATAGTTATTCTACTCCAGGACATGTTTGCAGGTGGCACCGACACATCGTCTACAACTGCAGAATGGGCAATGTTTGAGATGCTAAAAAATCCAAGAGTAACGGGAAAGGCACAAGAAGAGATTGAGGAAACACCCCTTCATGAACTGAATTACTTAAAGCTGGAAATGAAGGAAACTCCGAGGCTACACACACCTATTCCATCAATTCCAAGAGAATGCAGGAAGAATTGTGAGATTAATGGTTATGACATTCCTGCCGAATCCAAGGTTTATGGTGAATGCATGGGCAATTGCAAGGTATCCTAATCACTGGATCGAAGCAGAAAAATTTTATCCCGAGACACTTGTAGATTGTTTAGTTACTTTGGTAGATTACAAAGGGACCAATTCTGGATTTCTCCCATTTGGTGCTGGAAGAAGGATATGTCCAGGAATGTTTTCTGCAATAGCTAACGTTGAGCTTCCAATTGCACAGCTACTCTACCATTTTGATTCTTTACAGAGACGACACCAGAAAATCTTCTAAATGGAAAAAGTTTTTGGCATTGTAGTGAAGAGGAAAAACGATCTCCACGTAAATCCCACTCCACATTTTCCCCTACTCGTCAAGTAAAACTTACAGGGGAGCTAAAATACATTAGTTTGACATCAGCATATACGTTGTTGAAGTCCCAAGATTTTTCTTGGGTACATTGAGTCTCTAATCATTGTATGTAGTTTAGTTTTCTGGTTAATTAATTGATATAATAGTTGCACTATGTGTTCTTAAGCTATCTTTGTAAGTGGGCTTAGATAGAATTATCATTCCTCATCTTGCTGTTCTGAGACAAACTAAGCCAGTTTGTTTTGTCTTGTACTTTTTAACATTTCCTTTGATGTAACGCAATATGCCATGGAGCTTGGAAAGTTATGGGATACTGATTTTCACCACCCTCATTTTCTTTCGCTCTTTTCATTTTTCCCTCTTATTTCTCTCGGATTTATCTTTTCACAAGCACCATCTCACAAGCTATTTTCAAGCAGCTCTGCTGCAACTTGAGCTTCCATGTTTCATTTTTCAAAGTGCCATTTGCAATTATGTTGGAATCAGAGCTTTTATTCTTAACGTCTGTGAGGATATTGAGTGTATTTTGAGAGAAAATACTTGTGTGATTGTTAGAATGGCTTCTAGTTATTTCTCTTCAATTGTCTCTCCAACTTTCAATGGAGATAACTATCCTATTTGGGTTATTAAAAAGAAATTCTACTTAGAAGGCAATAGATTTGTGGGAATTAATTGAATGTGATGTCGATCTTCCTCCACTTGGCAGAGATTCCACCTTGGCTCAGAACAAGTTCGAAGAAGATAAAGCCAAGATGCACAAGGCTGGGAAAAAGATAAGTTTGGGGTAATTGAATAGTCATTTTACAATTTTAGGGTAAAAATTAATAAAATTTTAATTTTAGAGTTATTTTAAAATTATTTCTGATTTTTGAGTAGTTTTTGATGAGACTGCAAAAGTTTATGTGCCACGTTCAGCTTTTCTTTAAAAAAAAAATTAATATTTCAAGGTTTCTATCCATATCGGTATAATTCTAGTTCCACAGGAAAAACTCTACCACAAAGGAAGATTTCAGTGCATCCCAATTAAAAAAGAGTAATGTCTATATCACTAGGCAGTAGCTACAATCAGTAGCCAAAATATTAAATGATCAATGCAAAAGCTTAATCCATTAGTAATAGCCAAAATACAATCAGTAGCCAAAATTTTAATTTTAGAGTTATTTTAAAATTATTTCTGATTTTAGAGTAGTTTTTTATGAGACTGCAAAAGCTTGACACATGGAAATAATTGCTGCGTTTGGAAAAATGATCCATGCATTATTGGGTTTCTTTCTTAATATACAAACACAAAACAAACCTATTTTTTTTCATGGTTTAACATTATCAATCGGATACTGTAGCACAAAGATGCAAACAACTAAGCAGAAATATTTTTTTCAAAAAAAAAAAAAAGAAAGGCTTTGTGCCACTTCAGACGCAATGCGCCACTCCAATTCGCTCACAACAGTTAGACTTGTTCTTAAAGTTAAAACAATAAAACTGTCATAAAATTAGAATTTTTTAATTTTTACCCTAAATTTATAAAATATTTTTGCAATTGCATTAAACTAATATTTTCCCCACAAGGTTCTTAACTGCATCCATTCAGCATTGATTGCAATTTTAGTTTTTGCCAGAATTATGGCCCGCCAAACTGCGAAGGAAGCATGGGAGAATCCCAGAAGTATTTGAAGGCAGTGATAGGGTAAGGTCAGTAAAGCTTCGTATTTTAAAGTCTGACATACTGAAAACGACCAGGAAGCAATCAAGGAATATGGTGTAAGCTAACGGAGCTTGTGAATCAGATGAGGCTTTATACGGTGAGGCTATAACTAACAAGGTGGCTGAAAATATTATGATCAGTGTTTCAGACAAAATTTGAAGCTAAGATAGCAATAGCTGAGCAGCCATGTGATCTTATAAGACTCACTATAGTTAGGATCAGTAGCAAGCTTCAAGCCGACGAGCAAAGGATCTCTATCTGGTCACATGAACCTTTTCTACGTTAAGCATAAAGGCAGGCAGGGAAATTTTAAGCAGAGAGGTTTTTTAGTCAGAGGATAGGGGAAAAGTAGCAGAGCCAGGAAAAAAGGCAGATAAAACAGCTAATATCCTCCTTGGGGTACTCGCAAGAGGATCAATCATGCTGAACAGGGTCGCTGGTTCAAGAATAAACCATTATGTCAGCATTAATTCAATGTAAGCACCGTGATAGGATTTGTCATACAAAGAAATTTTATATTACAAAGCAAGCTTAGTATGCTCTGTGGTTGCAGTATTGACTGATCTTCCACATCAGAAAAGATTTTATTAGTTTACTGTCAGCTGAAAGAGTCTCATTTTGTTTTAAAATGGAGACAAAGGGCACCAAGATGATCAGCTTAAATGACACAAATTACCATATGGAGAAGCAAAATGAAGGATCTTCTATTTGTGATAAAAATGCATCTGCCGATGTTTACTACAATTAAACCCGAAGGCAAGACAGATGAGGAGTGGGAGTTTGAGCACGAGCAGGTATGCGGTTACATCCGACAATTTGTCGAAGATAACGTGTACAACCACATCTGCAATGAGACTCATGCTCGGACGCTATGGAACAAGCTTGAACAGCTTTATGCGTCAAAGACAGGTAACAATAAATTGTTTTATTTGACAAAGTTGACGCAGTCGAAATACAAGGAAGGAAATTCCATAGCAGATCATCTGAATGAGATGCAAGAGATTATGGACCAGCTATCTAGAATGAGCATAACGCTGGATGATGAAGTATTTGCTCTACTAGTATTGGGTTCTCTGCCAGAGTCATAGGAGAGTTTGAAAATTTCAATAACCAACACTTCACCTAACGGTGTAGTCAATATGAAGTCTGTAAAAAGCAGTATCCTGAATGAAGAAATGAGAAGGAGATCACAAAACTCATCTTCTTCATCACAATCAGATATTCTAGTTACTGACTACAGAGGAAGGAGTCAATCTAGACAACAAATGTCTAGAGGAAAGAGCAGAGGCAAATCAAACAAATATGACAATATTGAATGTCATTACTGCAAAAAGAATGGTCATATCAAGAAATACAGCCGAAAGTTCAGAAAGACAAGGAAGTAAAACGAGATGACAGCAGCGATGATGACATAACAAATACCATGAACGAATTCAATATCGTGTGTGATGATACTATCAATTTCACATCCAATGAGACCAGTTGAGTAATTAATAGTGACGCTACCATTCATGCCACGTCTCAGAAAAAATTATTCTCATCTTATACAGTAGGAGATTTTGGCGCTGTGAAGATGGGAAATGATAATCTGTCAAAAGTTGTTGGCAGATGAGATATTTGTCTGGAGACTGTGAATGGTACCAGATTAGTCCTAAGAGATGTTAGACATATTCCAGATATTCGTCTGAATTTGATCTCTGCAGGAAAACTCAATGATGCAGGTTTCTGCAGTACCTTCTCAAATAACCAATGGAAGCTTACCAAAGGTTCCATGGTGGTGGCTAGAGGCACAAGGCATGCTACCTTGTATGTGATGCATGCAAAACTCTCCAATGACACTGTAAGTGCTATAGAGAAAAACAATGCTATTGAATTATGGCACAGACGACTAGGCCATATGAGTGAGAAAGGGATGACTACCCTTGTCAAAAGGAAGATGTTGCCCGGAATGGATGAAGTGCATTTGGAGAAATGTGCTGACTGTTTAGCAGGAAAGCAAAACAGAGTTGCTTTCAAGAGTTCCCCTCCTTCCAGAATGAAGAATGTGTTAGATCTAATTCATTCAGATTTATGTGGGCCAATGCCAAAGTCACTGGGTGGTGCTCAGTACTTTGTGACTTTCATTGATGACCATTCGAGGAAGACATGAGTGTATACTTTAAAGACAAAAGATCAGGTGCTAAATTTCTTTAAAGAATTTCATACCTCAGTTGAGAGACAGATTGGGAAGAAGTTAAAATACATCCGGACAGACAACGGTGGAGAATACATTGGACCGTTTGATGCCTACTGCAAAGAACATGGTATTCGGTATCAGACAACGCCTCCAAAAACACCGCAGTTGAATGTCCTGACTGAGAGGATGAATAGAACTTGATGGAGAGAGTCAAATGTTTGCTCTCACATGCAAAGTTACCTAAAATTTTTTGGGGTGAAACTTTACTCACAGTTGTGTACATGTTAAATCTTTCACCTTGTATCCCTCTAAAGCTAGATGTTCCAGAGAAAGCGTGATCAGAAAATGATGTTTCCTATGATCATCTGTGGGTATTTGGTTGCAAAGCCTTTGTACATATTCTAAAAGATGAGAGGTCAAAGTTTGATGTCAAAACACGACAGTGTGTTTTTATTGGCTATGGCAAAGATCAGTTTGGCTACAGATTTTATGATCCAATAGAGAAGAAACTTGTCAGAAGCCGTGATGCTATTTTCGTTGAGAATGAGACCATTGAAGATATTGTCAGGACAAAGAAAGGTGTTCCTGATTCCAATGGTGACTCAACAGATTTAGAATTGATTCCTCCAATACCGGTGCCAATACAAGTTGGGGATGAAGATCATGTTGATCTGCCTGAAGAAAATAATGCTCCCATTGATAATCCAAAAGATGATGCTGAAGATGATGATGTTTATCATCAACCATCACCTGTGCACTCCTTAGTTCCTGTGAGAAGGAGCAATAGAACAAGAGAACCGTCTACGAGATATCCAGAAAATGAGTATGTGTTACTCACTGATGGGGGAGAACCAGAAAGCTTTGAAGAAGCAATGACTGATGAGCACAAATAGAAATGGATTGAAGCCATGCAAGATGAAATGAAATCCTTGCATGAGAATAATACTTTTGAAATAGTGAAGCTACCAAAAGGCAAGAGAGCTTTGAAAAATAAATGGGTATTCAGAATCAAGCATGAAGAGAATAGTTCCCATCCAAGATTCAAAGCCAGATTGGTCGTCAAAGGATTCAGTCAAAGAAAAGGTATTGACTTTGATAAAATTTTCTCACCAGTTGTGAAAATAACATTCATCCGTACAGTGCTGAGGTTAGCAGCAAGTCTTAACCTGGAGATTGAGCAAATAGATGTCAAAATTGTCTTCCTACATGGTGATTTGGAAGAAGAGATATACATGGAGCAACCAGAGGGTTTCGAACATAAGGGAAAAGAGGAATATGTTTGCAAATTGAAGAAAATCCTCTACGGCTTGAAGCAGGCACCGAGACAATGGTACAAGAAGTTTGAATCTATTATGGGGGAGGAAAGATACCATAAGACTACTTCAAACCATTGTGTTTTTGACAGAAATTCTCTGATGAAGATTTCATTATTCTTCTGCTCTATGTGGATGACAAGCTAATTGTTGGTCAAAATGTTTCCAGAATTAACAATTTGAAAAAGCAGTTGAGTAAGTCTTTTGCTATGAAAGACTTGGGGCCAACAAAGCAGATTCTTGGCATGAAGATTATCAGAGATAGGAATGCCAAGAAATTATGGTTGTCACAAGAGAAGTACATTGAGAAAGTACTTCAGAGATTTCAAATGGACCAAGCTAAAATGGTTAGTTGTCCTATTGCTAATCACTTTAAGCTGAGTTCCAGACAGAGCCCTTCTACAGACGAAGAGAAGGATGAGATGGACAAAATTCCATATGCTTCAGCAGTTGGAAGTTTGATGTATGTCATGGTGTGCACACGACCTGATATCGCTCATGCAGTTGGAGTAGTGAGCAGATTCCTTTCAAATCCTGGAAAGGAACATTGGACTGCAGTAAAGTGGATTTTCAGGTATCTTAGAGGTACTTCAAAAATATGTTTATGTTTTGGAGATATCAAACCTGTGCTGGTTGGATAAACAGATGTAGATATGGCTGACGATGTTGACTCCAGAAAGTCAACGTCAGGTTACCTGATCACTTTTGCAGGGAGAGCTGTGTCAGGGCAATCAAAATTACAGAAGTGCGTTGCACTATCTACAACTGAAACAGAGTTTATTGCAGCAACAGAAGCATGTAAAGAGTTGTTGTGGATGAAAAAGTTCTTGAAAAAACTTGGATTGCAGCAAGACAGATATCAATTATTTTGTGATAATCAGAGTGTTATTCATCTTGGAAAGAATGCCTCCTTTCACTCAAGATCAAAACATATTGATGTGAGATATCACTGGATTAGAGATGTGATAGAGAAAAAGCTACTACAGCTTGAGAAGATCCATACAGAAGAAAATGGATCAGACATGTTAACTAAAATTCTACCAAGATCATATTTTGAATACTGTCGATTAGCTACTGGAATGGTGGAGCCCCCACATTGTCGGGAGGGGGAGATTTGTTAGGCGCCGAAATTGTTGAAAATTTTGGTGTGGATCCCTCCACATGTTGGTCCCAGCACATATAAAATAAAATAAAAAAAAGTCAAAAGTTGTGATAATTCAATTTTAAATTGAATTCCTTCAGCCAATATTTTTGACTTTTTTGATATATATTCACACTGAATATTTTTTCTATAAATAGACAGATATCCTTTCAGTTGAATAACAACAATCTCAATTCATTTGAGAGAATTTGAGAGAAAGTTAGACTTTTGGAATATTTCCAAAAATTAGGGGGTGACAAAAATAGTGAGGAAAATATTTTGGGGTGTTTTTGGAAAACACTTTGTGTGCCACTATTTTTGGGTTTATCTCAAAGTTATTGTATTACCTCTAGCCTATGTTTAAGGAAGTCTCTCCTCTTGTACCCATTAATTTTTATTAGTGGAAGAAAAATATTCGGAATGTTGTCCGTGGACGTAGCCCAAATTAAAAGGTGAACCACGTTAAATTGTCAGCGTTATTTTTTTTGCTGATTATTTTATTTTACATTTATTTGTGTTATTTTATCCGCTGTGCCCAAAAATATGCACATCCAGTTGTACATCCACCGCCAGCAAATCAGCAGAAAATTTCAGAGGAAGTGCATAAGAGAGAAGGAAGAATGTTCATGGCTTCACATATGGAGAGCGATGCAACTGGGGCGGGTGTATATTGGGGGCAACGGAGGCTTTTGTCCCCACTGTTACTAAAATTTCAATGAAACTAAGTATCGACTTTGTCATCGGCAATGGTGAATCCGTTCAAGTTGAAGGTGAGGGATCAGTTGCAGCTAAAGCAGTAGGCACTCAAGAGACCTCTAATGTCTTCTATGTACCTGCCTGTCCTATAACCTACTCACTGTGGCTCATTCATGCCAAATGCAAATATTCTGTTAACAGGAAAATGCAAACTAATGAATGGTTTCCCTGTTAGGCCTAGTCATTCCAATATGGATAATAGACGTTTAAGCCAAAACATTATAGTTGCTAATGGGAATTCCCATTTAATGGATAAACACTAATCAATTTGCAAAAATATCTAAAAAAAAAATCACCTCATAGGTTATGGTTGCATCCTGTATTATTTCCTAGTGATGTACCTATAATTATCAAGCATGTTAAAGGTATACTCCATCTTGAATCTGAGATGGTATATAATGCTCTGACAAGAAGGAAAGAGAGCGGACAGACAATGCTTCAGTCTCAAATTTCACTCCTCTTTGCAGCATCAACTGCAGTTCGAACCTTTAATAGCATAAAATACCAATTCATACGCAATATAGTCCAGCAGAATTACATAGGGTGAAAGGAGCATGATATCCTGATGTCAAGGAATAGAGTACTGCCTCCATTGTGGCTCTTCCCTTTGCAGGTAGCATCTGAGTAACATGGTTTCAGTTCTCTTATCTGACAAGAAAAGCACGAATCTTACTGGACTAGAAAGATAGTAAAGAAAAAAAAAGTACTCAATTTTAAGAAGAAATGGAACAGTGAGGAAGCAAAAGTTCTCTTACCCTCTGCTGTCAAAGGAAGTAGACACTATTACCATATTTCTCAAAATCAGAAGGAAAAACTCCAAGCCAGCGTATTTTGGGGAGGCGCAGAAATTTAGCATCGTAGGCCATTTTCTTACGACATAGAAATGCTTGGAAAATGAATCAATCACAAAAGACTACTTGGGCACTCTAAAATTTTAGATGTATCATTTGACTGAATAGGATATGTAAATGAAACCAAAAATCACGGCAATTGATTGAGAACTTAACCATAGAACCAATCGGTAAGTAGTCAAGATGTCAAATCCATACGGATCACAATCAACCAAAGAATGGACAGGCAGATGCAATTTCTCAGCGAGGAGTAGCAAGAACCTTATAATCATTTCCATGAAATGATGGCCAGAAAGACAAAAAGTCATTAACAGAAATCCAATCATCACATATTAAACATGAAAGTGCTACCTCCTTGTAGGAATATCTGGATAGCCTCTTCCCTGAAAAGCATGAAAGTATAATAACTCATTCGCGAAGGATTTTACAGGTACATAAATAGAAGATTTCAGATTCAAGGATTTAAAGGTGAACTTCAGTTGAAACTATATAAAAATATTTGGAGTTGTGAAAGAAGAAGAGGCAAAAAACATATGCAACGAGACAGTAGAAGGTGAATTTGAAAATTTTCCCTTTTGTGTAAGCAGCTCTAATTCGTACCAATACATTCGTCTTCCATATTCATTATTTTAAATTTCATTTATGAATGTATCCAACAAAAGAAGGTTTACATATACAGATATCATTTAATGAATTAAACTAATATATTAAGTTCAAATGTTTTTATTTCCAGTCCATTTCTATCGAAACACTACCTCATAGAGAATAAATGCTTACAGTAGTTACGATACAGAGATTTGCATTGCAGAACTGGTCATTTGCTAAACGTTGGAACACTGCTTCCAAGGATTCAAATAAAAGTTCAGCCAAATGAAAATTATCTGAAAATAGAATTATTTATTTCTTATAAGAGATTAAGGACATTGTAAAAGAGAAGGTTCACCTGATTCCTTCTCCATAAGCAGTATATATTTGGCAACACTGATAATATCTGCACAAAATAATAAGGTGGAATACTTATCCCCCTTTCTATCAAATGGCAATATGCGCATTATAGATTATTTAGTGTTGGTCACACAAATGATGGAAAATAAAACTGCAATGGGAAGTTACTCATTATAGTGGGAAATTACTTCTAAGTGAAAAATAACTTCTACTTTATAATGCAAGTCGACTAAATCTTTCTAAGAATGACTAGATTCTTTTACTCTGAAAAATCCGAAAATAAACTCTCTAATTATTACATTTGGATTGCTTGAAGAGATAATCTAAATTGTGAAACTTTAATTTTAATTTATTATATGTTAATATTAATGTGAATGGAATCTTGATTATGCATGTTTATATAATCTAGAAGATTATATATGAAAATTGGATTCAATTATATGTTAAATCCATGTTAAAAATTCTAGAAATCTTATTATCATAGAATTTTATAGGGTAAATTACATTCATAGTCTCTGAATTTATCATAACTGCACATAATGGTCCTTGGAGTTATTTTTGTCACTTAACCACCAACTTAGTGAGATGTAACACCATCTTCTCCTCATTGGATGAACTTATCAATAATGCATATAATGGTCCCTGAAGTTGTCACCAATGCACATAATGGTCCCTGAACTTATCACTAATGCACAAAATGATCCTTGAACTTATCACTAACGCACACATAACTCAGTGAGACATAAGCAAGAAACCAGCTACCAGTAAGGAGGACAATACTATTATGTCTCACTAAGTTAAACGGTTTTAAGTTACAATTGAACTTGTGTGTAATTTAAGGAACCATTATGTGCATGAGTTTTTAGTTGAGGGACTTGTGTGTAATTTAACCAAATTTTACACCATTGCTTAAAATCGCATAATTGATAATTTAGATTCCTTTGACTTCATCAACATGCACAGGAATGGGATGTGGCTGTAAACAAATCAATTATACAACCAGATGTTAAAAAGTACCACAACCAAAGCAACGTATCTGTGTCCTTTCTTACATTACTAGGACAGATTATGCAATCAAATTTTCTTCTAGCTTCCAGATATCGTAGCCAGCCCATCACCAAACTATATATTATAACAGGCATAAACAAAGATATTTAATCCAAAATTTGAAACTGCATATTTCCTCATCATTCAGTTTCATCCAAAGCCATGAAAAAATAAATGCAGGAAGAACAGTAAGTAGTGAGCAGTAAAATATAATGCAGATGACTATAAATCATTAGGAAATTTATAATCATTAGGAAATTTCCTCGTCAACGATGGCATTTAGCTGTAAGGGGTTACAGTGGCCGTCAATTATTAAAAGATAACATCGGTGGTCATTTATGCCATCTATAATTTATGATGGATAAAATATTATGATATTCCTAAGTTGAATATATTAGTTAATCTCTCATTTTTTAAATTACATTATAAAATTTCTCAATTCGTATATTACACTATCTAAACCTTTCATTTATTTTTGTTGTTATAAACGAATAAAATATCAATTTTACCCTTACCTCCTCACAAAGTCAGAAATGCGAATTGAAAAAAAAAATAATAAGGGCATTTTTGGTATTTTAAGTTAATTTTGATTTAGTGAGATTCTAATTGTATTATTCAAAAGTAATAGATAACTTTTTTAGTTAATGAAACCAAAATTGAGGTATTTTATAATGTATTTCGAAAAAAAAAGAGAAATTAATTAGTATAATCAACTAAACTTCGGATAGATTATAGTATTTTACCTATTCATAATTGTATTATATTATTATTTATTCATAATGCAAATAATTAATTAACCACAAAAATATAATATAAAATATTAAATATATAAATTTATTATGAAAATTTAAAAATAACAGCTTTCATAAAATTTAACTTTTGGTACGAATTATAAAAACTGTTAGTTTTTGTTAAAAACTTTTGTGTAATCAGACTGGTAAAAACTGAATTAATCAATTACTTTTTTCAGCTTTTAATTTGTTTGATCATCAAAAGCCGAATGTAAAGATGAAACAAATAAACACTTAATAGTAGTGGTAGTAGCAGCGGCGAGTGTTAACAGTAAGCAGCAACAATCAGCTATCAGTGGTTAGAGTTGACGTTTTAACGATTAGCTTTTACTTTTAGTCATTTTTGAAAAACTGGATTTAAAAATTACTTATAAAAGGCTCTATTGAAATTTTAATTTATTAGACGGTTTCAGCATTAGTCAATAGTATGGAATTATTTTCTTAATTTTTTATATTGCAAAAGGTAGAAGATTGAGAGCCTACACCATTTTAATAATTTTTTTTATATATCTGGAAAAAGAAAAGCATTTTGGATTGGGTGGACATTAGTATATAATTTTGTATTTTATTATTTTTTCAGGTATTTTTGTTTTCGACAGACTTTTTATATAATTTCACACTGATATGGGGCATATCACATGCCACATGTATTTTACAAATTTGGAAGTGCATACTTTTAACATTGTTCTTTTATTAAATAGATGGACTAAAAAAAATCAACATTAAATGAAGCCAACACATCTCAAGTAACTAATTTTTATTAGCAAAATCAAAGGCGTAACTCCCTCCTGCCACTATATAAGGAAAAACAAATATTTTTTAATTAAATTTTAAGGTAAAATCATTTTAATTTTTCTTTAAAATATAAAAATTATTTTTTTAATATAAAAAAATATAATTTTGAAAGTTAAAGAATAAATTTTATAGAAATTAAAAAAAAAAAAATTTATTGGGGTGATAATGATAGGATAGCTAGACGGAGAGTAAATTTCACCCATTATCCTCCAATTTATCACAATTAATATCTCTAATTCTTAATTTATAACACAAAAATCTTCTAACTTCAATTGACGTAATAAATAATTAAAAAAAAAGAAATTTCTAACTTACTATACCAAGTTTTACAGATTAAATGACATTATGGCAATTTTTCTTAATAATAATAATATAAGACAGCTTATGTGTCTATTATGAATAATGAAATTAACCATAAATAGAAAAATAAGTTAATTTGAGAAACAATAATATTTTTGTTAAGATAGTTTAAAATGATATTTTTAATAGTAAAATCAATTATTTTACTTATTTTTAGTGAATAATATGAATTTTAAAATTGCAAAAATCAATAATACAGTATAATATTAATTGTGAACTCTAAAAATAGCCATCTGAAAAAGATTAATAGTTGATAATTATATAGACAGAAAATAAATTAAAAAATAAATTATTATTATTATTAAAAGAAAATGTGTAATTTAGTGTAAAATTAACATTTTAATCAGGTATAAATTGGGAAATGTTTGTGTAATAAATTAAAGATATCCATATTCCAAGATTGTGAATTCATTTTCCAGATCCCAAATTCCCATCAGAAGTTTCAAATAGAGAGTGGATGCACTGATTTTCCGGAATTCCGGAATATTCTCAAGAATTTGTTACTCAATCGTCAAAAATTATTGAACAAAATTGATGCAATTCCCTCTTGCTCTGGTAATTTTTAACTCTGCAAATTTTTTTTTTGTCTTGTTACATATTCTCTTTTGTTCGCGAAGTTTCAAGGGTTAATACTGGAGTGCGACCTCCATTTTCTCTTTGGTATCTCTGCTGTATAATTATGAAGCTCCCTTCTTTTTGCCTTTTGTAGATCTCTTTTGGTTCTATGTGAAAATCTTGATGCAATGCAATCAGTCCTGTGGAAAATTTGGATTCTAACTCCTCCTTTCTTTCATATTCCTTATCTTGTTTACAGAGATCGAATGATTATCACTTGCTTAATGATGTACGTGGAATTGGACAAAGTAAAACTTATGTACCTGATTTTGAAATTTGGATTGGTATAGGAAACTTCGTGATGACATGCTCATAATACATTCTCAATTGATTTACGTCAGTCCAAAAACAGGAATGAATCATTTTTGAGGGGTAGCAGGGTTTGTTTTGGCAGGGATTAAAGGGTATCGGAAGGAATCTGCTAAGAAATTTCCCCACTAAATATCACTTTAAATTTGATCTAAACCTCCTTCCACCTGTGACTCTTGCCGAGTAGTTCCTTTCAGATCACACTGAAAATTCAATTTCAGTGTAGTGCAGTCATATTTAGACTTGTCAGTGAGGTTTCTGAACTTAGCTTTTAAGTTTCAAAAGAACTTTTCTTTTCCTTTCTGTTTATTTTCAATGCAGTGACTTTGTTCTTTCTTACAGAGATTTTATTTTATTTTTTGTAACCTTTGTGTTGGAATAGAAGTAAATTTTCACGAGCAGAATTTGGAATATGCTCTGGAGTAATCGAAATACAGATTAACTAATGGCCTTTTCTCATTTAGCGTTCTCATTAATTCTCTGAAGATTATGTTACTGAGATATTTTTGTTCACTTGTTTCAAAGAGTTTCTAGGATATGACATTTTGCTTTATATTTGGGGCAGAAGAGGGACTAGACATGGAAAAAATGTTGTTTGCCATAGTTGGAATCCTATGTGATATGTAAGACTAAGAACAAAATAACATGGAGAGAAAAGATTTACTCTATGTTATATAGATTTTGAAGTTATTTTTGCAATCACCAAATAATATGATTATTTTAAGCTTCAATTTTTTCGTTCTGGTATTTGTAGTCTGATATTGTTTCCATTTTCTCTCATCCTTTTCTCTTCTTGATTACATAAATGTTGTATTCACTTTCTCCATCTCTGTTATGATAGTAAACATGAAATGTATTTTTCTGTATGGACGAGAAATGAAGTGCAAGATGTACTTACTGGCAAGCTATCTCTACATGTTTAATGACAAGATCTCTGATGAAGTAGTCTACACATATAAATGTAGCAAACAATGCCCTCTGCACAAATTGTTTACACCTTTATATTATCATATAAGCTTTAATGATTGAGGCTAAATTTTGTATACAACGTGCTTCTTTAGATTTTATTGGTTCTTTTCCTAACTTTAGTTCAGCATGTCTAATTCTTTGCAGGACTACTGAGTCAGTTCCACTTTTGCTATATTATCTTAATGGCTTCCAATGATGTGAAACAGCCGTTGCTGCCAGGGTCAGTGGATTCCACTGTTCAAACAAATGCATGTGCTCCTCACAGAAGAAGATTTCGCCGTGTTAAAAGTGCTCCTACAGCAGAGTTTGTTCCTTCTGATATTGGTGGGAATGTCTTACTTCCACGTCCTGAATCCATTTTTGGGACACTTCACCCAAGTATTAGTAAAGTAGGTGTTTTCTTGGGTGTTTACCTGGGTGTTGGCACCTTATGCTTTTACTTCGTGAGGGATGATATTGAAGGGACTAAAACAAATCCAATTCTTGATGCTCTTTACTTCTGTGTTGTGACTATGACAACTGTAGGTTATGGGGACCTTGTCCCAAATACTTCCTTTGTGAAGATATTAGCATGTGTTTTTGTCTTCACAGGTATGGCAGTTGTTGGTTTAATATTAAGCAAAGCAGCAGACTACCTGGTAGAAAAGCAGGAAATGATGCTGGTTAATGGCCTAAACAGGCATAAAGAAATGGGTTTGTGCAAAAGCATAAACGATATCGAATCCAACAGAGTGAGATACAAGTGTCTCTTGGCCTCGGGCATACTTTCATTGCTTATGTTGTTTGGAACCGTTTTCCTGCTAGAGGTAGAGGGCATGGACCCAATTGATGCTATCTATTGTGTATGTTCAACTATCACAACCTTAGGTTATGGAGATCAGAGCTTCTCAACTAGAGCTGGGCGGGCTTTTGCCATATTTTGGATAATGATTAGTACTCTCGTATTAGGTCTTTTTTTTCTTTATGTTGCAGAGGTATTCACTGAAACCAGACAAAAGGCACTTGTCAATTGGGTTCTCACTAGAAGGACAACCAACTTAGATTTGGAGGCCGCTGACATTGATGATAATGGAGTTGTTGGGTAAGTTAAGTGCGCATTACCTTAAGGCTTTCAGGCTAATCTTTTCTAATAAATTGGTCTTCTCATAATTTATCTGTTGTACTTTGTTTCATGTTCTTTGTTATATTGATATGTGGATGGTTAGTTATATAGCTGATTGTTTATTTCCTACCATTTCATAGGGCTGCTGAGTTTGTTCTATTCAAGCTTAAAGAGATGGGCAAGATTACCCAACAAGATATCGCAGTTGTAATGGAAGAGTTTGAGAAGCTTGATGTGGATGACTCTGGAACCTTGTCAGTGTCCGACTTGGTGCTTGCTCAAACAACACAAACAAAGAGGTGATCTCAACCATCACAAAATGGTTATCTACTTGTACAATTATGTAAAATCAATATCATGTTAGGCAACTTTCTAAGTTCTTAATATCTAGCTATCATGCTTTCAGTTTCTATCTTTAAGGTTTTTCATTCCGTCTGTCTTCTAAGTATAAATTTGCTGAGCTTGGAAATAAATCTCCTTTTCGTTTGAAAGCAGAACAGAGTTATAATAGAAATATTTTGCAATGGAAAAATTTGTAGGAATTTTAAATTACAATAATTATTGTGAAAATAAACAAAATGTACAAGCACTAAGGGTTGTAGATGGGAAGAGAGGGCCCCTACACGATCCCTTTGGATAGTGGTTTGAGTACTGTTTAGAGAGGAAGGTCCCTAACACAACCTCTGGCCTTTAAGGCTAATGTTCATTCACTAAAGCATTCGGGATCCATGTCGTGGACTGGGCATCAAATTATGAAAATTTGTTATTGCATTTTTTCCAAAATTGGATATGCAAATATTGATTATCATCTAATTAATGATAGTTAATGAATAAACTTTTAGTTTATAAATAAATTAGTTTAAAATTAATAATTAAAAAATTAATTGAATAAAATTTTAATTGAAAAAATTAATTGTATATATCCATAAGATTAAAGTGCCATTGATTGATTCCCCCAATCTAGACGTTCAAAATGAACTATATTGTAAGAAATTATGCTTCCGTAATTTGTCAAAAAGAAAAGTTAAACTTTATATGGCTATTTTTTTATTTTTTTCCTTTTGCTGTTCTAATATTTAATTAGTTAATTAAATATAATAATTTACTGAAGAATGCTAAAAAATCTTTCTATGTTCAAGTATTATCCAACACTCATTTTATAATGGATGAAATAAGAGAAATTTTTAGAAATATATTTTTTTTTGTCAACCAATCAAAAAATAAATATAAAAAAATGTAAAAAAAAAATAAAGAGTTTCCTTATTTACATCCTCCTTTTGATAAATTATTATTTATGCAAAAGCATCCTTTTTAAAAAAAAATTAAAATCATGCCCCTGTGACCTGTCACTCTCACGATCAGTGAACCAACCTCAACATTATTTGAATATCTGTTGACCGTGCAAAGTACAATCATGAATGATTTACAGTTCAACATTTGTATGCCTACTTCAAAATTGCTATGGAAATATTTCCATTCAGTGATGTTAAATTTTTATAATAATTTTGTTACAGAATATGTAAATTAAAATAATAATAGATTTAAAATAAATAATACTCCTAGATATAATTTAACTTCGTATTAAATTATTATATATAATTACTAAATTTTATGAATGTTCTTAAAAAAATAAGAAAATCAAATATTATTACTATACACAGTTGATCTCAATTATAATAAGAAGAGATAATTTCTATTGATTTGGGATGAAGCGAATTAAAATGAAATTGAATGAAATGAAGGATTTGTTTAGCTTTTAAAATTTTAATTTGGAGACCAAAGAATTGAAATCCATATCATGAAGTGACTGTCAAGGCACGATTTGACGGTCACTTTGTGGGTTCCGATTTCCATATTTTGAAATCGATTCAGATTTTAAAAATCTCTGAGAATATCCAGAGAGAGTCCGCCATGGTTTAAAATAGCGGTGCGAGTGCGACCTAATGTACCGATTTCAAAACTAATATAATGGGATCGTATTATCCGTTGGTATGATAAATTTATAAAATTTAATATATAATATATTAAATTAATTTTTAAAATTAATTATTACATCAGTCATTTATAAAAATTAAAAAATGACATCCATAATTTAATAATAATTAAAATATTAATTTTTTAGGCAATTATATAATACCCATATTTATTTATATAATTTCTATCGCTCGTGACAAAATATATAATGGTATTATATTATTATTTTTAATTAGTAAATACATATTAATTTGATATAAAAATCCGTTAGCGTAATGGCTAACAACCATCTTATTCACATGAATCCACTGCACAACTGCCTCAACTTTTGATATCTCGACGGCATTTACCCTTTATTTAAGTCCTTCCGAGCATGCCGTGATTAAGGGCGAGTAACTGGGCAAAGTGAGAGCATCAACCCATTGGTGAGTTCATGAATTTTTTTTTTAAAGAATATTCAGAAAATTAGACCCATCTTTTAATTTAAATTTTAAACCCTCAAATAATTTTTTTTCACAATTTAAATTTTAATTTTTAATTTAATACTTATTTTAATTTAAAACAAATTACAGAAAATTTTACTAAAATTTTTTAAATTACAGTTAAAAATAAACTTTTAAAAAACTAACAATTTATCTTTTGTCATTTGAGATAATGTCAATTCATTTAATATTGTATAAATTTCAAACGTTGTAGTATAATATATCACATAATTTTCTATATTTTAAATATTTTGTGTGAATTTTTTAGATTTTTATATACAGTTTAATGACATTTTATAAGGATTTAAAATTTATATTAATTATCAATGACTATAACTGCAAGGTAATCAGTATATTCAAGTCACAATCTTTTTAATTATTATCTTAAATAATATTTTTATTAAATGATAAAGAGATAAATTGTTATTTTAAAAAAAAATTATTTCTAGTTATAATTTATTAAAATTTTAAGGAGAAATTTTGTGTAATTTGTTCTTTAATTTAACTTTTGTTCTCCACTTTTAACTCTTATTCTCCACTTTTTAATTTAAAAATTTAAATTGAATATTTAGTTAATTTAATATTTTAATAAACTAAATTGAATATATTCTACATCGTCTCTAATGATTGATTGATACTGCTAAAGACGGATAATTAACTTAATGGTAGTGAGGCAAATTCGGGATAAAGTTCTTTGTCCTCGTCCCTAATCCCGAAATTCCGCCCCATCCCCTAATTCTTTATGGAAAAAATTTGAGGTCCCAATCCCCACATCACACAGGGATAGGAAAAATTATTGTTATTTTAATTAATTAGTTAAATATATAATTATTTAAATTTAAATGAGTATTATATTTTTATTTTATTATTTTTAAAAATAATAATTATATATATATATAAATATATATATAAAATAATCGAGCACGGGATTGGGGCAAAGAATATATATATATATATATATATAATTCTCGTCCGTCTCCGTTATAAAAAATTTAGGATTAGAGCGAGAAAAAAATTTACAAAAAAATTCGCCCTATTCTGGACCCAACACCACAAATCGGGTCTAAATTATTATTAATAAATTTGGAAGGATTTTTGTTTTTGAGAAAAAATTAGTGCCATGTAAGATTTTCATGGCCCTCTCGTACGAAATTTTAATTTTAGTCTCAAATCCCATTTCTCCTTAAACCACTTCCCTCCTCTTTCTCAGACTCCATAAGCACAAACTCCAAACCTGAAAAATTCAATTAATTGCGAACATTCTCAAGTCTTAATCATGTCCAGTTGGTAGAGTTTATTAACACTTTGAGGTAAAAAAAAAAAAAAGAACTAATTATGAATATCCTCAAGTTTAATAATATTGAATCAGACTGTGGACATCATATTCGACATTTTAGGTTTAGAAAATGTGAATATTATTTTATTGTAGTTATCTAATTTCTTACTTGCTCGATTTTTGTCTTGAGAACTTAACCAGAGGTACAACTTACAATTACTTGCTACACATTTTGAAATTTTCATTTTAATTTCAAACTGATTTTTTTTGTGAATCGAGGCTTCCTAACCATAATCTATTTATTTTATTTTATTTAATATTCTCCACCTTTTTTTTCTTTTAGAGAAAAAAATCACTTAACTTTTTACAAATTATATGCTGTTTTATACAGAAATAAAAAAGTATGGATTAAAATCCTCAGTATTATAGAAATGAACATTTAATTGTTAAATTATAATATAGTAAAAAGAATTAAATATAATGTCAAGGTGATTAGTCATAAATGATTAGCTGATAAGACGTATTAAAAAAAATAAGAAAATTTTCATAAAAAATTTTGAATTAATTAATTTTATTTTAAATATACAATTTTGCGTTTTTACTTAATATCCTGCCTCAAATAATGAATTTATATTTTAGCAACGGATTTTTATCATTTAACGATGAAAAGTTGCTCTGCCAAATATTAGTGGAGGTTCCAATTAAACTCTATAAATTATCAATGCATTTTAATTATTTAGCTGCTGAAATTTTCATGGCTAAAACACTGCTTTTCATATATGTGCCTACGCAGTAAGTGAAACGTAAATTGGTATATCTAAAAAAAAAAATTAGTTGAGAATATAAAATAGTTAAATTTAACAAAGTTCGGAATTCTTTCTGTGAAAAACCAAAAAAGAGAGGTCTCGACGTCCAAGGGACAGTAAAATAAGCAGAGTTCATTTCTATTATCCCATGTAGATACCTCATTATCATTTGAACTTTTTTTTTAATTAATTAATTTTAATAAAATTCCAATTACACTTTTAAATATATTTTATTTCTATAATCGATATCAATTTCAATTTATAAGATCCAGTTAATATTTTAACATATTTTATTCACTATTAACAATTAAAATATTATATTTTCTTATTGTTAAATAATTTACATTTTATTGATAAAATGAATTTATATTAAAATTAATAAATTGCATATAAAAATTAATTATGAAACTTAAAAAAAACTTAAAAAAATTAAAGGAAGCACACAATATTTTATTTATGGAAAAAAATTATGAAATTAAATTAATCAAATTAACAATATTATTAATTTTTATGTTAATTAATTTTAATTTTATATTAATGATATTTATATTATTAAATATAATTAATTTTATTAACTTAATTTTATACTTTATATTAAAATATATACTTAATTGATTAATTATATTAACTATTAATTAACTATTAATTAATTTTAAATATATTAATGAATAAAAAATATTATTTATTATTTATTTAAATTATTATAAAATAATACAAATAGAATCCATTTGAAAGCTTGAATCCATTATAAAAGATTCTATTTGTATTATTTTATAATAATTTAAATAAATAATAAATAATATTTTTTATTCATTAATATATTTAAAATGGTAGCTCTCTCTTTTTTATTTGTATTTGAAACTTTACTGATGTTTGGTAAAGTATCATTATCTGTGATCTTCCTGTAGCAAAACCCTCATTCAACCCTTTTAAGAATGTTACGACATGGTCAGATTCGTAATATTTCTTGAAGGTTGCAATTGCCGCACAACTGCATATGGGATTGCATGAACAGGTTGGTAATGGTCTGAGATTCATCAACTCATCCCATAAAACCTTCATGTGAGTAAAATATTCCGTTACTTTCATCTGAACCTGACTTAAACCAAAGATCTCCTGTTGAAGTTCTGCCACACGAAAAAGATCACCCACTTGGAATCTCTCACACAAATCTTTCCAGGCATCCAAGACATTATCAAGCCAAATTATAATCTGTGTTATCCAAGACATTATCAGGCCAAAGATCACCAACTTTGTATTATCGTAGGTGATAAAGAATGCAATATCTAGGACAAAACCATAGTATTACACCTTTGTCAAGCAGGGTAAATTGAATTTGTTACCTCAGGTATAGGTAAGCTGCTGCCATCCACAAATTGTAACGATGGGATAAATGGAAGGACTTGTTTTTACCGATGAAAATGGGGGGTTATGGGTTTAGAAACATGGTTCTATTTAATCAAGCCCTTTTAGCGAAACAAGTTTGGAGTTTGTTGAAGAGCCCAGATTCTCTTTTAGCTAGTTTTTTGAAAGCAAGATACTTTCTTTCTTCCCACATTATGGATGCTAAATTGGATAGTAGGCATTCTTGGGGTTGGAGAAGCTTTATATGGGGGAGACAAGCTTTGTCAATTGGATTGAGATGAAATATTAATAATGGAAATCATGTTCTGATATGGGATTCGGCCTGGATTCCATCAAATGCAAATTTCAAAGTTAAATACTTAAGACCTGCCTTTAGCCCTGTGTTTCTTGTTAAGGATCTCATTGATGCAAATAAAAGGGAATTGAAACTTTCTGTTCTCAGAGAGTTGTTTATTCCAGATAATATTAAAGCCATTTTGCAGATCCTTATTGGTAGTAGATATAAAGATGATACCATTATCTAGCATTTTGATAGAAGAGGGTTTCTTAAAGTCAAGTCTTGCTATACTTTGCTGTTTTCTGATCATATATATGACTCTTCATTAAACCCCTCATTCTCTCTTTTAGATTCTAAATTTTGAAAGAGTTTATGTAGTTTACAGGTATGCTAGAAAGTGAAATTCTTCCTATGGAGGGCTTGCCAAAGTAGGTCTAGTTGTGCTGTGAATCTTGTTAAAAGGGGTATTTCTATAAGCCTATTATGTCAATTGTGTAATAAAGAAGAGGAATCAGTTGAACATTGTCTTTTCCACTGTGATTTTGTTAAAAAAACTTGGTTTGCAAGTGTTATAAATTTCATTCCTAATACTCAAGGCTTTCGGTCGGTGCCAGATTGGTGGAGTTGTTTGTTCTCAAACTTTTCTGGTTCTAACTCTAATGTTTAGGCTATAGCTGCGCAACAACTTTATTTTTAGTCGTACCCCTCTTAACTCTTCGTGTGGCTAAAGTTGCATGCAGAAGCTAATGCCTTAGAATTGCAAGCTATATTTGATTTGTTAAACTTGTCAAGCTCGCATCGAGAAGATGATGGATGGATTAAACCGCATGGCAATGCAGTGAAGACTAATGCAGATGCTGCTTTCAATCAGAATTCGTTAACTGTGGTTTGGGCTGTTGTTGTTAGAAATTCTTCTGGTTGTCTTATTGATGGAGCAACTGGTTCTAGTATTGCATCTTCCCCCATCGTTGCAGAGGTTGTGGCTGTTAGAGAAGCGATTTTTCTGGTGATTTTAAGAGGTTATGAATATGTTTTCATTGAGTCTGATTCTAAAACTTTGATTCAAGCTATCTTGGGGTCTATTATTACTCCTTGGGAGATTGATGCTACTGCGGATGATATCAAACATTCTGCCCATAATGTTGCCTTTTGTTAACTGTTGGCCTGTAAATAGACCTCCTTAATTTAATTTCAGCTTTGAACTCTTTGAATGATTTTTATTGAATTTGGATGCACTTGTATTAGATTGTCTAAGCCTTGATCAAAATATTGATAATGATGTATTTGAGTAATTTAAAAAATATATGTGAATTAAAAGTAGCTCATTGTTCAACTAGAGCATCTTAAATATAATTGATCTCAAGGAAAATTTTATATTTTGATCTTTAATCTATACATGTTTTGTCTATTAAGTTAAGCCTATAAATTTTTATTTTTTAAAATCAAAGCTTCCAACATTTATTTTGTTAAAATAAAAGCTTCCAATTTTTTTTTAGAGAATTATACCTCCCAACTTCTATTTTGTTTAAATTAAACCATCTTACTTTAATTTTGTCTAAATTAAACTCTTTAAATTTAAATTTTTTCAATAAAATAAAATTAATTATTTTTATTTTTATAGGTAAATTTTTTATTATATTTACATTTAGCATACTTTATCATCAACAAATCTAAATTATTATTTTTTAGTCAATATACCCCAATTAACGTGTATATATATATATATATATATTAAAAAAAAGGTATATTTTCACTTTTAAAGCTAATTTTAGTAGTTCAAATAGATTAATTTCAAAAAAAAAAACAGAAGAAACAGAAGAAGGGTTATATTCTACTGCAACAAAAGTTTAATTTTTTTTTTGTTTATGTGGAAAAGGGCCGTGTTTCTCTAAATTCCGAAAATGGAAATTAGATTTGTGTTTGATTAGTTGAAATTATCTGAATCTTAATTTTTTAACTTTCTACACATCACTAGATATTAGAAAAGTAATTAAAAAGGCAATTTAACATTTGAAATGGGCATTCATTTTTGTTATTAATTACGAGATGTACAAATTTCATGCCATTCGGACTGGTTCGAAAGAGATAAAGAATTAACTACAGATTTTAGATTAATTTCCATCTTATAAGCTGAGATTGTCTGCCTGTCTGTCTGTCTGTCTGTAGGTTAACACAACAGTTCCCAGAACAATGAGTGTTAGTAATCACAGTGTGGTAATTTTCTACGGTGCGTAATGCACACCAGGCGCAATTTAAACCACAGACGCACCTGTATTTATCAACATCACAGTCCTCGCCTTCATCATTCATTCAAGAAAAAAGCCATTCTTTTTCCGCACTTGAAAAGACATATAGACTAAAAATTTTAAAAATAAAAATGAAAAGAAAAAAGAGAGAGATAAGATGGAGATCAGTTTCTTTATCAAATAGCTAATTAAAAAAAAAAAACTACTCTTCCCATAAATTTACAGTTCACATTCTGTTTCTGCCAACTACAAACCAAAGGGAAGAAGAAGAAGAAGAAGAAGAAGAAGAAGAGTAGGAAGAGGAGAAGGAAATTAAACAAAAATTAGAAAAATAACAATAAAAAGGGCGAAAATAACTACTCAGGCTTGAAATTTTCTACCAGCAGATCAGGTTGCCCAGCAACATAATCTAAGAGGCCTTCGCCGGCTTTGTCAGCGGAAGATTCAGTGCCCGGTAAAGATGTCTTACCAAACAAAACGACAGCACCCAGAAACAGAGCTGTGGACAGAAACAGAGGCCAAAAGTAGGCCAAGATTGTGAAAAATCTCGGTGCTAAAAAGATAAGACCCACAACTATGAGAGAAATTATGAGGCTAAAGATGATATGATACTTGTACTTCACCATCTTTTCTTGGATCCCCATCGCGAGGCGGCGGCGGCGGCCGTGAACGGTGGAGGAGATGTGAAATTGATTGAGAGCAAGAAAAGGAAAAAGGTTAGCTGTCTTTCTCTGTGTGCAGAGATTCTCTGATAGGAAGTGTTTTTCTTCTGTTTTGGGAGGGGGTTGAGGCCAAGAGAACCGTAATTTTTTGTCACTTTATTGAGGTTGTGTCGTTTTATTCCTGCTAAGAAAAAGTTATGTTTCCTAAATTGCCCATCCATCTATGTACTATTAATATATTTTAACTAATAATTCATTAAAAAAAATAATATATATTAATAATAAGTTAATTGAATGTGTTCCCAACCCTTCAAATCAAACCACACTTCTATGCATATGAACAATAAAAATATATTTTTCTTTGATAATGCCTAAAATTTCGCAAGGTTTAAAGGTTAATAAATTATCCAATTTTATGAAATTGCATTAATTGAACAATATTAGGTTATTTATCAAAAAAAAAAAAGAAAAATGTTACATTTTTTAATTTGGGTTTTTCCTTTAAAAAAAATGATGATATCAATGAGTTCAAAATAATGTCTCAGTACAGAAGGGAATTGTCCTTTCATCTTTGAAATTTTTTATTGTAATAATAATAATAATATAGAGTGTTTTATTCAATTAATCCTTTTAATTATCCAAATTATTCAATTTAATTTAATTTTAAATTGATTTAATTTCTATTTATAAAACATTTATTTAATAAGTATAAATTTTTAATTGAAAAATTAAAATAATTCAAAATTAATAACGAAAAGAGTCCATGAAATTCATTGGTTGAGAACTTGAAATACATTTTTCCCCCCTAGATTTAAGCAAAGATTTTGTAAGAATGTGACGGGGAAGACAAGTAATTGAAGAGTGTAGAAAGTTATTCCAAATTAGAAAAATTCCATTCTGAACCAATTTAACAATTTACAAGGTCTGTCTGTCCTCATTTTTATTTTTATAAACCGTGGGATTCCCTTTTCTGTTTCACTCACATTAATTAACATCATAAAGAAAGTTTCACCAATTAGCTTCAAATTCAAAATCTAACTTCCCTTTTTAAACGCTCTCCCTCATGCCTCTAACATGATCCATGTCCTCCATGGAATCTATTTCGTACATTATTTAATATTTATTTTTGAGCATTCTAACTAATTCGGATCGAATTAACTATTAGTTCATTATGAATTAAAATTCCCTCAATATAAAATTTTTTCATATACAAAACTCAATTTTAAGACATTACTTAAAAAAAAAGTATATCAAACTACCTCAACCAACTATATATTTGGTTAATATTTATTTTTAGTTTTACTAAAATGTTGTATAGTTAGTAGACCATATTATAGTCCTCTTTTAATATAAAACTAAAATGTAACCGTTGCGTCAGAACGAAAGATGTACAAATTTTCACAACAATACATTAAAAGTTAAAAATATAATTATTATAATTAATTTAAATAATAAAAAGTATTACACAATATTTTTAAAAAGTTTTACATAAATAAAGCTCAAATACTTCCAACTTTATAATATTACCCAAAAAAAGTGTTATTGTCAAATATCAATTTGTTAGATGTCTTCAATAAAATTATGACCGCACATTAATTGAAACTCCATTACTCAATTGAATTTATTTTGTCTTCAAAGCTGGTTGAGTAATATTTTCCCACATTGAATAGTTTAGATTTCATATTATGACTAGAAAAATATATTTTATTGAACTGAAAAATATAATAATAGTTAAACAAGTTTCACTCAAGCTCATTTTAATGGTTCTCTCTATTACCAACCATAATTTTTCTGAGTATTCACATTAAATAAAAGCTTCAACCATATGCAAAAATCAAACCCAACAGAATTTGTTATCATGTAATTTCTTCAATCAAATTATTTTGATTATCATTGGTTGGAGATAATATTTCATTATTCAATTGAATTTATTTTGTCTTTAAAATTTATTTAGTAATTTTTTTCCACATTGGATGGCTTAGATTTCATTTTATGACTAGAAAAATATATTTTATTAAACTTAAAAATATTACAATAGTTAAGCAACTTCAGCACAAGCTCATTTTAATGGTTCTCTTTGAGAACTATAACTTTTCTCAACATTCATATTAAATAAAAGCTTCAACGGCATACAAAAATCAAATCCTAACAGATTTGTTATCATGTAATTTCTATAATAAAATTATTTTGATTTTACTTTTATTTTTATGGTAATTTCATTTATTTGATTACATTTTTATTAATTTTTAAATTTTTATTTATCTAAATTAAGTCTTTCAACTGCGTATTTGTGTGAAGACAGGAATGCCTTCACTTTTTTTGAAGAAATGGAGGGACGGAGGTATAAGACATGGGGCAAATAGGTAAAAGGATAGAAATTCAAAAATGTGAGGAGGTTGTACGGTGCCGTCGTCTGAATGGATAAATGAGCGTTCACTAACTCTTTGAAACGACATCATTTTCCGCACTGGTGTCACTAAAACATACTCTGAAACGACGTCATTTTTGCAAAGGGACAAATTGATCAGCGCACTATAGTAGCTACAAGGCCTCCAATGACACTGAGCTCAACTTTAATGTATAATAATATAGATTTGTATGTTTAGATTCCCATTCTCTTCATTTTATGTTTGAAATTTTAAATCTAATTATTGTACTGTTCTGATTTCAAAATATTCTTATCTAATTATGTTATAAATTTCAATATTTGATGTAAATTTTATCATTTTTATTTCATGAAGCTGATATCAATTAATTATGAGTTCAAGTTGTGGATATAGTTGACAATTTCATATTAACGTAAAAACCAACATAATTGGAAACAATTATTCTGACATTTCTTTATTTTCCATGTAATATCATTACATTCGATGGAGTCGAATCTAATTTTCAAGTTTGTATATTTTATCAGTCAATGTAACTTTTCTATATTATAATGAATGCAACATCCAATCAAAGAGGAAAAAAAAAACAATTCGAATATTTACACTCACTTTTTCTCGCATTATAATAACATAGCTACACCAGTCACCAACGGCTACTATATGATATTTATATTTTAGGGACTATTTAATATTTAAGAAGTTGATTTATTTTTTTAAAATTTTTTCATATTTTTTTTTCAAATTTACTTCTAGAAAAAAATATTTATTTATCTATTTTTTTTCAAAATCAGTTTTTAAAGCCAAAAGAAAATTTAAAAATATTTTTATCAAAGACAATGTCAAACAAAATCTAACTATATAAATATTTAAATTGTTACATGTAAATTAAATCATTTTAATGAATGAAACTTATATCGATTATCAATCACAAGATATGAATATTATCATATCCGTTAATTTAAATACCGAATCGTACATATCGTTAAAGTGACACGTCGAATCGATCGGAGTGTAAATTCAGATTTTGACCAAAATTAATTAAAATAATAATTAATAATTATGATATATCTAATAAAGTGTTTAGAAATTTTAAAGAAATTCATTTACGGTAAATGACTAAATTGTAAAATTTGATAAATTTTATGGTCAATTTATAATTTACTGAAAATTTAAGAATTTAATGAGATATTTGCTATTTAAAATATTAAATTGGACATCTAATATACATGTTGACCGACCACTCTATGAAAAATAAGATTAAGATGATAATTAAACATAAATGTCAAGATTTTGGTCAAATTATAGTGAGACACATGTGAGACTTTTACCATTTTCTTAATTCTTCTTTCTTTTTCCTCATCTCTTCTTCTTAAGTTATTTTTTTTGTTTTCATGAACCAGTCCATGCCAACCCCTCCTTTTCCACCATAGCTAGAGTTTAATCTAGAGAGAGAAGGAAAGAGAAGAGAGAGAAAAGAGTTAAATCCGTTTTTATGCATGACAAAACTTGAAGAAGCTAAGGAAGGAAAGAAAAGAAGAAAAAAAGCAAGAGAAGATGAGAGATAAAACTTTTTGATCAAGAATATAAAGAAATATAGATAAGAAGTTCTTCTACTCCTCTTTAACTTTTAAAATCATATCATGATTAATTCAAAATTACATTAAAACCTTAATATTTACCTTCTTGCTTTTTTGGAAATTTCTTACCTAAATTGAGTGTATAAAAAAATTTATGAATCAAAATCGATCACAAACTTGTCATGAGTTATAAAAATAATCAAGTTAATAAAAAAAATATCATGTAAACAAAATAATTAAGTATTATAAAATATCAAATCATGTATTATAAAGTAATCAAATTAATAGAAAATACCATGTAAATAAAATTATTTACATAACAGTTTTTTTTTTTTTGCTTTTTTTTACAGTATCATTTGCTCATTCCATAAAAATAAAAAGAAAATTTTTAGAGTCTGTCTCCCTATACCTTTTTTTTTTTTTAAAAAAACAGAAAGGAAAAGCTAGTAATATTATGGATCAAAATGTAAAAAATGGTGTAAAGTGGACTGGGCCTTGGGCTTGGCCCATTCATTACTCCAGAAGACTGCTTCTATCTTCTAATATTACGCCGGTGGAAATTACTGCCAAAGCCGAGTTTTTACTTGTTAACTGGAAACCTTTCTTAGGACATTGGGGTCAGCAGCTGGAACCGCCACAAATGGCGCCTGCGAAAACCACAGGAGCCATTGTAGCTGCGATCTCGGTGTCCATGGCTGTGCTCTCCTGCATATTCTGCAAATATAAGTTCAATAAGAAAACTCATTTGACCCTTTTGAAGAAGAAAAAACAGAAAAATGGACTCATTGATGCTGTTGGTAATACTCCCATGATTAGAATCAATAGCCTCTCGGAAGCTACCGGTTGTGAAGTAAGTCTTTTGCTTCATTCTGCTATCTGGGTCTGCCATAATTTTCATTTTTGATATGCAATTCATGGAGTTTTGGTTGCTATAGATTTTCAAATTTGTTCTGTCTTTGTTTTTTCTTTGATTTAATGGTGTTCAATCAATTAATTTCTCTGTACTTGGTATGTTATTGAGCATAAACGTACTTGATGTATGCAATATGCTTGCTCGGTTAATTGCAGTCATGCTCGTCCTTGATACTTCTATACAAGCTATTGCTTCTTTAACGTTTTATTACCTGGGTCTTTTCCATTTCCAATTTTTATCTTTTATTAGGACGACGAGCTTCTTTGCAGCCAGTGGTTTCGCACTAGACCCGTGCTTCTTCCGTCTCTCCAATTACTTTCCTTTCATGTTTTTAATGGGATGTCATAGTTTCGTGATTAATCAATGTTTGTGCTATGTTTGTATTGTTGTAAAAGGTGATTTTTGAGTTGATTTATCTTTTTCTTTCTCCTTTGATCAGATTTTTGGGAAGTGTGAGTTTCTGAATCCAGGAGGCAGTGTGAAAGACAGAGTTGCCGTGAAAATAATTGAAGAGGTAAAATATTTGAATCTTTAGTTTCTCATTATGACAATTTAATCGTGGAAGTTATAATTTTGATGAAATAGATGTGCATATTAGGCAGCAAACGAGATATTAATTTTACACATTAAGATAGATCACAACTGTTATAAATTTTGAGTTCTGTTTACAAAAGACAAATTTTAATCAAAATTTAGTCTTAGAACAGCGCTGAAAACCATTCTCCTTATTAGATATGAGGTTTAACATTTATAGAATGGAAAACGAAAATGCCACCATGTATTTAATCTTGCATAGAGCCTAGGCCTAAGAAATTATGTTTAGGCTCAATAACCTTTCTAAAACTTAGATGGCAGCTGGAGTTTCTTTGTGAAATTGAGACTAGATAATGACAACATAAGATTTTCATGATGCAATTTTCCAACACAAAATCCAAATTATATATCATGTTCTATGATTCCACATATGAATATTGAACAGGAATTTGTGACCAAAAATTTCCTGTCGAAATTGAATGTTTTTCTTGCATGTCACAAAATCATATTTTGGTTCTAACATTAAAAAGTAATGGCATATAATACATTCATTCTGTTTTCAAAAGCTATCGAAATATGTAAATTTTTTTGTGATAGGACTTTTACTTTTTATCAGATGGTTGACTGAAAAATTATATATAAGAGTAACCGATGATTTTCTTCTTACTGTTTTTTTTGGGTCAATAAAAGAATTTTATTGCCAAGACCAGGAAGACATGCAGTACACCTTAAAACAGTAGCTGACTAGCTATTCCATGTCCAAACACTCCAGTTTACACCTTGAGCATTCCTGTTATTACAATTAATAACACTTACAGAAAAATTCTTCTTATCATCCTCGTTTGACTGAATTTCCCTTCTTGAAAGGCTATGAAATTCCTGTCTTGCCATAACCAATATATGATGGCATTTAAGGCTACTCTGCTTGTTCCTGCCATGGTGCTCTTCCCGGATGCCTTCTGGACCATTATTTGTTTGTCTTTACTGTTATCACTTTTTTTCTCTCTCAAATCTGTGTTCCTGTACAGGCTCTAGGATCTGGCCAGCTAACTCGAGGTGGAGTTGTTACTGAGGGAAGTGCAGGAAGCACTGCTATCAGCCTTGCTACAGTTGCTTCTGCTTATGGATGCAAATGCCATGTGGTTATCCCAGATGATGTAGCTATTGAGAAGGTATGGATTGAATATGTTTCTGAGGGTAGTTAAAAATTCTATTATATGATCTCATGCCAACCTTCAATAGTTTGACTTTACCATCTTGTGTTGCTTTATGTACTTCATAGGCCATTTAATAATTACTTTGCAAGGAAAGTATGGATTATAGACATAATTACATAACTAATAAATTAATGAGCAATAAATTTTTGAGGATGTATCTGAAGTCTGCATAGTCCTTGATCAATGTGCTTATTATTGGTTTTTGGCTATACACGAGGATGCATTATAAGCAGTTTAGGTTAGGTTCAAAGCTAAGGCAGAACTAACTTTAGGAGTTCGCTGTGAATTAGTTCCAGGCATCTATGGGAAAGTTTGCTGCTTCCATACAAAGCAAAAACCACTGGCATGTTTGTTTTTCTGCTTGTGTGTGTGTGTGTAAGAGAGAGAGAGCTTCCTTCTTCAGAGCATTCATGTACCTGAATCCTTGATACCCTTTTTCTTACTTAGTTTTCTTCTCGAACTATCTTTTATGCAGCAACAAACTTAAATCTGTTTCCCTTGAAATATTTTGTTAGTCACAAATTCTTGAAGCACTGGGAGCTACTGTGGAGAGGGTAAGACCAGTTTCAATTACACATAGAGACCATTATGTCAATGTTGCTAGGCGACGGGCATTAGAAGCAAATGAACGAGCAGCAAAGCATGGGAATGATGGCCAAAATGATGCCAAATACCCTGAGCAAATTAATGGTTACAGATCTGATGGAGAAAAAGAAAGCTCAGATTTCTCAAACTACTGCAGTGGTGGTTTCTTTGCCGATCAGTTTGAAAATTTGTCAAATTTTCGGGCCCACTACAAGGGTACTGGGCCTGAAATTTGGGAACAAACTGATGGTAATTTAGATGCATTTGTTGCAGCTGCTGGTACCGGTGGGACAGTGGCTGGTGTTTCTAGGTTTCTGAAGGTCAAAGTTCATTCCCTTTTTAAAATTTGTTGTTGTTGTGGTAGGATTGTCTTATATATTCTTGTCATGTTTTGTGCAGGAAAAGAATCCAAACATCAAGTGCTTTCTCATAGATCCTCCTGGTTCTGGTTTGTTCAATAAGATTACAAGGGGGGTGATGTACACTAAAGAGGAGGCTGAAGGAAAAAGGCTAAAAAATCCATTTGATACAATAACAGAAGGAATTGGCGTTAACAGAATAACGCAAAATTTTATGATGGCTAAACTTGATGGTGCTTTTAGAGGCACAGATAAGGAGGCTGTTGAAATGTCAAAGTCAGTTCTTGTTCTGCTTCTCATACCTGTTTATTCGGTTCATTCTTTATTATTGAGCACTCGAGAAAATAGAATTGCCAGAAAAGATGTGCCATGGTCTTTGTGTCTCTTGCATTTATGCCTTTGTTAATGTCTTGTTTTCTTGTCTTCTTATTTACCTTAAAATGGTAAACTAAAGGTAATTTTTATCAACTTAACTGTCTGCAGGGACATAATGAAAAATTTCTACCCTCGACATTTGGATTGAAATGGTCTTATTACAATAATTGAATTATATATCTGCAATAATGCTTTTAATATTTTGTCTAGACTGTTTTCACAATTTATCAAATTGAATTATTCTCAGGTATCTTTTGAAGAATGATGGCCTATTTCTGGGGAGTTCTTCAGCCATGAATTGTGTTGGGGTTGTTAGAGTTGCGCAGGTCATTGGCCCTGGTCACACAATTATAACCATTCTATGTGATAGTGGGATAAGACACCTTAGTAGGTTTCATAGTGCTGAGTATTTGTCAGAGCATGGTTTGACACCCACTGCCACTGGATTGGAGTTTCTTGGCATAAAATGAACATTTGAGCTGGCTCAATGGAGTTTTAATGCAGGGTTAAAGAAGCATAATGCAGCCATGCTCATTCATGGAGTTTTAATGAGTCTTATGTGAAGGTTTTATCTGAAAATTTGGCATGAGATGCAAAAGCAGTGACGTTATGTATATTAGATTGATCACCACTCTTTTCAAGGGATTAGGACATTGTTTGTTAGATACAATAGTGTATAGAAGATTGGTAAGTACTATTTTGCTTCAGCAATAGATTCTTTAAAATCATTCAAATTACAGTTTTGGCATGTTGAGTTGAGTTGAGTTGAGGGACAGAGATATAGTCCACACCGGTAATGAAAATCTGTCTTACATTTTATTTGTCTTGATGAGGACATATTCATGTATAAAGAGCAAGAATATTGAATATCATAAAATTTTTCTCGAGATCTTGTATTTCCCTGCGTGCTGGGATCAGTTACCATTCATGGTGGAAGGTTTGATTAATCAGATTGATGTCTCTGCTGAATTATTTTTACTTTGTATTTTGAACTGCAATCTCTTACTGGTAAAACAGCAGTAAATCCTATAAAAACTAGTGACGTTTTGTAGTTGTCTGATATTATGATTCTGATTATAGTGAATGTTACAAGAATATAAAAACTTCGTGAGACAAGCTAGTGTAATAATATTGCAGAAGCTTCATAAAAACATAGGCATAACTAAATATAAGAGACCTTATTACCAAAACCTAAACCCTACCTCTCTTAGCATCAACCTCAGTCAGAGACTTGGAGATAAGAAAATTTGAACAAATTGACCTTTTCAACAAATTTTAACCCTTGATGGATCCCATGGAAAGGTCAATCTCAATCAAGTTTTCTTCCTCATTCACCGCATTAATCTCTTTCAATAGATCCATTAAACCCTCTTGCCTGAAAATAGATTCAGGCAAGTACTCAGGCAAATCTATCTGCATTTTTTCTTCTGATTCTTCGTTGAAAGGCAAACCTATCTGTGATTTCTCCTCTGATTCTTCATTCAACTCAACAGAATTATTGTCTGGAAAACTGATTTCAATAAGATTATCATCTTCATCCTCGTCATTAGAAGAGACTGAACATTCAGAAACAGCTACATTCTTTCCCGCATTATTAAAACACATCCAGTTCAGCTCAAAACTTTCAGTTGCTGAGAAATCATCACTACTTTCACTAGCTGATGGGCAATCTGTTGATTCAACTTGATACTCATGGATGTCACTAACTTTGCTTTGTTGGGCAGCATTAGAAAGGGTAACAGCTTCCATTTCTTGATTTACTCTCTGCTCAACTTCCTTTTCTCCAAGTAATTTCTTAGGACTAGAAGAGGAATCTTCATACTGGGTTGGATTCTCAGCTTCGTTCGACGTTTTCTTTGAGAATAGAAAAATTAAAATGGTTGACAGACACAAAATAGAGATTGTTACAAGGAAAGGAGACAACCCAAAACGATTGAAGATTAAAGAAGGGACAAAGACTGCACCACTAAGCAATGAGAGTATGAAGAAAAACTTTGAAGATGAGAAGTGATTATCTGCTGTTTTCCCCATTTTACCCAGGAATCAGAAATTGCTTTTTGCAGTGGACTAAGAGCAAGAATAGACCAGTAAAAAAGACTAATGAGAAGCTCCTGTTCTATCCAATGTCGAGGCAAGAAAAAACCAGATACAGAAGCTGATTTAGCAGGTCATATCAAAGAAAGGTATCTTTTTGAAAGGAGATTGAATTCAAAAGAAAATGGAAACAAAGCCATTCTTGCATACCTGATTGAGTTATCAAGAAAGAACCAAATAATCTGGTTGGTTGGCTAAAGAAATGACCCTTAGTGAATCTGTTGCGCTGAAAGCAGGCTGGTTTCTTTCTGCACTCTCTCTCGTATACAGAGCTCCTAATTGAGAAAACAAAAACTGGGTTTTCTGTTTCTCTCCACACCAAACTGTTTGTGTGTTCTTATCTGCTAATTGATTCTCTTGAAAAGAACAAAACTTTTATCATTTCCCAATCTCAAAGCTCTGGAAATCCCAAATCCATGTACAAAGTGAAAACATATATGTGCCCTCCACATGGCACCATCAAACCCATCAACATAAAACTCACAAACCAAAATCTGCGTACTTTAAACTGTCCTTTTACTTCACACACTATCCTTAATCCACAATAAAACAAAAACCATCAAAGCAATCAACATTGGATCACCACTGCTAAAATTGTTTATAGTAGGTGAAATTGCTTGCCCGTTTCAACCTCTCATAGTAGAAAAGAAAATGCCCAAGATCAGGAGGAAGAAAAGGATTTAAAGGCACAAAGTTGAGTGAAAATCCAATGCAAGTAAAGGTAAATTCATTTATGAAATTTTGTCGGGGAGCTAATTACCAAAAAGAGCACAGTAACGAGTCATGATGACCCATTTTGAGTTGTCTGCAATTAGACAATCAAAGTGTAGTGATATAATTAAACGAGTCCATTTCTGCTACTGCACGCCTCTAGAAGTCTTAAATGGAGTCCCATTTCTTTGAAGAGACCATTTGGCTGGTAATGCCAAGCAAGCATCACTAATTTCACATAACAAACAGAACTTCTGAAATAAAATGGTCAGATTCATGGTAGGCACTGTTAGACAGAGAATAAATGGCATAGATAAAATCTCAGTTGTCCATGGGAAAAATGTTAGCTATCCATAATTTTTATTTTATCTGAACCTAATGGTCATTTGAATTGAATTTAGCATTTAACTGATGAATTGACCTGATGACTAGATTCGAGACTAATCCAAAAATGATATCAACCGGCTCGATCGATTCTCAGGCCTAAATCCTAGTCAATATTTTGTTTCACACGTATTAGTAACTATAAAACCACCAAGAACAGTTTCTTTGGTTCTAAATATGCTAATTTTATGAGCTAAAGGCCAAAAAAGTAATGTTGCTGATTTTCTTGACCTTAGCAAGTTGCAAAGGGTGGCTTTGCCTTTGTTGGTTTAATAATCCCCCCACGCACTTGATGTAATGATATTCTTGGTTGGGTTGGGTTGGTCATTTTTGCTACAATGGCCAGTTTTTCAAAGCTTTGTCCAAAGTAAGAGTAAAAAGTAAATATTGGTTACTGTCGTTTTGACTGCTGGACATCTTTTGTATTATTTATCCCAAGATTTTGACCATACACAAACCCCAACATGCTGGACATCATTTGTATTATTGCTTTCCTAGTTATTGTTCCATAACATATTTGATAATTTCATTATAAGTTTATAAACTATGTTACCGCTTACTAGTCTTATCAACATGCACAACTTAAGCACAAGTATCTGAGTCATGAAATTACATGCATCAAGTGTACAATAAAATTTTCTAGTTAAAGTGGTTAATTCTGTTGATTAGAAGAAAATTTCTCTTCTTTTTTATTTGTTTAATTATAATTTTATTTTGTTAGAGAACAATTGATAATAAATCTTTTTACCTTTTTTTGTTGTTAATTAAAATTTTAATTTGTTATAAAATATTTATTATGTTAATATGGGGAACTTTCGCCTCTAAATTACTTGAAGAGAAGATTTATAAATTATTATTTTTAAATAAATTACTTTCTCTTATTAAAATTTATTATTGATCATATTACGGAATTATTGTTAGGTATAAAAAATAAATTTAAATTTTTTTAATTTAATTGACTGATTATTTATAAATTATTTTTATCAAACATATTTCTTGGAAAAATATGTATTTATTTGTTTTGTTTCAAAATTAGTTTTCAAAACTCAAAAAAATTAAAAATAATATTTTTTTCTTAATGCAATATAAAATATGATATATTTCATTGGATTTGTTCCTGAAAATATCCTAAAAAATAATATTTTCTCTTCCCAGTCTTCTCAGATTAAGAAGATGCAAAAGTGTCTCTATAAGAACAATGGGTTCCCAAATATAATAGGGAAGAAAAGGATTGGAATTTTAATTAAAATGAACTTTTAATTGTTTTTCATCTTATTAAAAAAGTAATAAAAATGATGGGTGATAAGCTTTTTATCATCGAGGCGTAAACTAGTATAATTGCAAGAACAGAATTCGAATTTGAGCGTATTTGTCTCTTCTCATGGAGCCGTTCATTAAATTTAGAAGGTGATTCCACAACTCACAATGGATTGAAAAAGGAATGCAACGTCAAAAATTTGACTGCAGCGTAGAATCCCGATTAATTTTTAACCGATAACCTATATATTCAAAGTTCACGAATTTTACTGTTCAAAATTGAAGTTATGGGCCATAATGTCTATTAGACTAATGTTTAGGGGCTGTTTCTGAAAATTATCAAAACAAATTGAGCAGTTCCAGTATTAGAAATTACACGAGGCAACTATTACAGTTTACAGCCAAAGGTGGGAGTTTTCTAGTTTCTACTTTCTAGGGTTAGGGTTTTGTTTTATTTTATTTTTAATTTCCATGTAATTGCACCAAAACTTCAAGTATTTTTTAGATTCTTAGGTTGCAGCATATAATAAGCTCTCTGCGTTTCTCTACAGTCACACGATCATATATTTTTTCTTGGGTCCTGAGCTTGTGAAATTTCTCCCCTTTGATCTGATCTGATCTGATCTGATCTCTTCCGGGCTTTAGCGCCCCGTGGCCATTGAAATCCATGATCTTCAGTGTCCCATGGACCCCTCTCAACTGCACACTACTCCTTCAGTTAATGATGAAGAAGATGAATGGGGTATTTTTCTCCCCTTCATACCCTTTTTTCCCTTTTGTTTTCTGTTTGTTTCCAGAGGAAAGAAGGGTAAAAAAGTTTCGATCTTTGCATCCTTTTGAGCTTTTAATTGTGCTAAATTGATTATCTCTGATTGAAATGTCTGATACGATTCTGCTTAATTCAGTATATTGGATAGTATGATCTGCAATAGAATTGCAAATGTGGAGGTTACATGGTAACTTCGGTATGCTTTTTTTTTTTGTATAGATGTTTGTAGTTTTTCTGTTGGCTTAATTTGCTTGCAATATTTTTTCTGGCATATGTCAAAATTTTTAATATCCAACGCATGAAAACTTGTCAAAGACTCAAAGTATTTCCAGGTCTTTAGGAGATCCAATTTGTTGGGTAGAACTTGAACATGCAATTGTTTTGTAGCAGGAACATGTCACTTTGTGCTCCCTTTTTGCTGAAGATTTTCATCCTTGAGAATCAGGAATTGGTATAATGTTTAAGAAAAGCATGACCTGCAATTACTTATTCTGCTGTTAAAAAGAAAAAAAGACAATGACTTGTACTGTGAACATTCTAAATTAGTTTTCTAATGAATGTAAGGGGTAATATGGAAGTTAACTAAGATGATTTGACTTTTGATAATGGACAAGAGAGAGAAACATCGACACCCATTGTGGGAGGAGGAAGTTGTTAGCAGAAGAAGAAATGGTATTAGTCTCTTGGTTACTGAAACTAGATGTTTCGGGTGAGGAAAACCAAGTATAAACTTGAATTTTACTTTATATTGCTGGAGAATTGCTTTCAAATTGCTGAATGAAACAATTCCTTGTGACATTTACAACAATTGTGTGCACAGTACTATAAACTACAGAGGTGGTAATTGCTACTCTGTCAATTATAAGATGCTTGGCATTCTCTTTTGACTCATTGCAATAATAAGTTTTGCATCTAGTTCTTTGGTCGCAGCAATTGTTGATTCGACAATAATAGCATTTTATTGTAGATGGTAACTTTGTACTAATTTATCAGAATTTATATGGATGATGATGTGTGTGGCGTACTGGTTCATTATATTTGTTTCTGCAGTCACACCTTTATTTAGTGACAAAATCTACAAGAGGGTTTAGTTAGATATGAGTAGTTGAGATTACTGGGTTAATTTCAAAATGCAGCTTCTGAATTTAGGAATTTGATGCCTACATAGCTATAAATAATTATTACTATTTTTATTAATGTATGCACTATGGCTGTGTTTGTTGCAAAACTATTATGTAGGCATGTTGAATTTATCAAGTTGTGCTTTGACTTCTTTCTGAAGAATATTTCATGTGGAGTGGAATCCACATGGATGCCTTGCCATGTCAGCGTCCTTGTTGTTTTTGTTCTTCAATTTCTTCCTTGAATTTTTTTTAACCCTTGTCTTCTTGTTTTGTACATGAGTTTGCTTACTTGGGCAAGTATTTGTCCTGGATGAGGAAATAGATTTCCTACATGGACGCAAGGTTGACAATTTGTTTGTGAGTAATTTATTTGCATCTTGGCTTATCTTACTGGTGGTATCCAAATGTATGCATGGCTTTATTTGGTGTACTAGAAAAGGCCAAGAAGCCTATACCTTAATATTTTCTTTGTTATTAAATCATTGTAATTTGAAGTTCCTTTCGCATGTGTAAGAAATTGAGAAATGGAAACTAACTGAGATTTGTTTCTAAGATGTTAAGGTGGATTTGGTTATCTCTGTGAGAGGAAGATAGCTGTCACAAGGAACTCATTTTTCCGTGCATCAGCATCTTATTATTATTGAATTCTGAAAATTTTTAAAGATATACCTTCCGTTTTGAAAATTTCTGAACTAATATATTTGGTGCAGACACTGATGGATTCGTAATTCCAAGCTTAGGAATTGAAGATCAAGATTATAGTGAAGTTGATGTTTCTAAAGCAGAACCTTCAAAACCACCGTCTCCAAAGGTCAGCAGCAATACTGAGAATCAGATTTATAGTCGCTCAAATTGCTCCTGGTTTATAGTTTTACGTTTGTGGATATGAGCTTAATTGTTGTAGTCAATTTGTTCAAATCTTTTGTCTGCATAGGCTAAAAAGGAAGAAAACATTTACTTAGGACCACATGGGGCTCCTCCTTCACAATCAAAGCAACAAGAGCTGAACTCTACTGGGCGGAAACAGCGATTCAAGCAGAAGCTGAAGGAAGCAGATAAAAGAAACAGTGGAACAGAGAGGGAAAATAAGTTGGAGAATTTGCGAGAACTAGTGGGTGGTGGCAGGGGAAGTCCCAACATGCAAAAGGGTTCTCCTAGGGAATGGTTAGATCCACATTGCCATGAATCACAGTTTGAGAAATGGTCCTCTCAGTGAGTGTCGAAGTTGGTACTTGATATTTATCCCCAGTTTTCACTTAGCATAAACTGTTCTTTTTCAATATCCTTGCAGATACCATGTTCTTCAAGTAATGTAATATGCCAATAATCCTCTTTGGAGCATTTGCTATTTCCTCTAATGCACAACATATTATTATAAATTCACATGGCTTTCTTTCAATTCCTTTCTTGAAGATGCTTTTTTTTTATATATATAATTTGAATGAAAATCAATATTCAAGATGAGATATGCCTTGATTACTAATTAAATTTACAAACTGAAAGCACATGGATTGGAAGAGGCTGGTCAGAATTTTAGCCAGCATAGTCAGATTTTAACAGACGAACCTTTTTGTCTTCATCACATTAGATGTCTTACTATGGTCTTGACTAAGAATGGGAATTAGCAAGTAAATTAAAATTCTTCTTCCCTCAACATCCAAAGAAAAGAACTTAAGTTTAAGTTGAAATAAATAAATAAACAAATAAATTGTATGTGTGGGTGCTCTAGCATTAAGCAATAATGAAAATCTTATCATATTAAGAAATAATGAAACTCACAAATTTAATTCCTTTATCACAATTCATTTTCTTTAGAATATTTATTTTAATTTTCAAAATATTATCAAATTTTTTTTGTACCAAATATGTTTTTTATATAGTATTTTTGTACACAATGCATAAATTTTTTCCTGATTTAATTGTGTTTTTATTAACTAATTTTATCTTTTTTAGTTCCTAAATAATTACCTTTATTTTAATTTTAATAAGGTCCCTCCTAAGTAATTATTTAGGCATTTTTATTTAACGTTGGTAAAGTGCAAGGAAAATTATTTAGAAATTTGAGAGAATAGAATAGGAAGATAAAAATTTAATAGAATAAATGCAATCAGTATTCTTAAAAAGAAAATTATTTTAGTAATTATATGATGTAATTTTTTTCTTTAAATAATTAAATTAAATATATAAGAAAAGAAATTAGAAAAGGAAAGATTTGAACGCAATTCTCATCCTCAGACACATTCCATAGCTTTTTTTAAGTTACTTTTGCCTTAATTTTCTAACCAAGGGTCCCCACCCATCCATGCAAAGATGCCACTTCACCTGACGCGTTCGAATTTCAAATCTCAGCCGTTCATTTTTCTGATACTCTCCAAACTAATTCTTAGCCCTCCATCGCTCTCGATCCTCTCTTCTCCACGTCTGACACTTCCATCCTACGTGGCATTTAACCGCATTTTAAATCCGGATTTCAAGTCCGTCCTATAAAATATATCTCAATTATTATTCTTTTTTTTTTGTTCTAAAAAAAATATATATCAAAGAGGGCAACGGGAAATCGAAGCTTCAAGCGAGAGAGAGAGAGAGAGAGAGAGCGAGCGTGTTGGAGCTCAAAAGACTTGGCCTTTAAGCTTCAAATCCGACGGATTAGGGCTTGTTAATCTCTGTAAGTTTCAATTTTGTCCCTTTTCATCTTTATTACTTTCTAATTTTCATGCTTTTTTCTTCTATATTTGTGATGAATTCTCTTTTTTTTTTTTTGAAGAACATGTCACTTGTTCTGTGGTACAGAATTACCTTTTTAGTGATTAGGGTTCTGTTTTGTGTTCATTTCCGATCGGAAATGTTGAATTTGTTCTTCCCCTGTTGCTGTTTGGTGTACTTTTATGTGAATTTGAATTTTCTGTCCTCTGCTTGGTTGATGTGAGTATGCCAAAATGAAGAGATATTTTCTGAGTTTTTAAATGAGGGCTTTTATGGTGCCAGACATTAACTCGAATTTTTTGCTAAATTGAGGTTAATTAAGTACATTTAGCTTAATTCAGCTTAGTTTGAACGCTTCCCCTGTAAGAAGAGGTGAGATTAAAATTTAAGATTTCAACTTTTTCAACTTGTCGATATGCTCTGTTTTCCTACTATCAACTCAGGATTTTGATGTACTCGGAACATTTGCCATTTGTGAAATTGTGAGGGTGTTCTCGTTTTTTCCCTGTTCTGTTTTTTCATGCTCTTCTAGCTCTTGGAAGCTCTTCTAAATTGCATACGACTGTGCTGATCTTCTTTGTGTGATCTGGTTGGAGCATTTCTTGTTGTTTTTTGTGGAATTTTATTACTAATTATAAATTTGTAATGGTTGGTGTGATCAATGCTTCTTTGCTTTTCTATAAGCTATCTCATCATATATTGCCTTCTATTTAAATGTTTCCTTCATTGTGGAGGTTTGGTTACTGACTCCTCCTTCATACTTGAAGTAGCCCACTGGTTTGTTAGTGTTATTGTATAGGATATTTAACTGTAACATTTTGTTGTTATCATGTATATCTGCATCAAAATTTCTATTTTTTCAGAACCAACTGAAATTTTCATGCGAAATTTGTTGCAAAATTTTTTGTTAAAGGGTTAATAGGGCAAATGATTATGAATTTATTTTCTTCTGAAAAAAAAAAGACAATCAATTCACTGAAGTTTTTTAAGTGCATAAGTATTTTTCTTTTTAGTGATCTGTGGCATGGTGTCTCTTTTTTTGGGTAAAGGATTGTTGATTATGTCCTGAAAGCTCCTTTCTGTTGCAGACTGAGCAGCCAATGGACGAGGAAAAAGATGAAACCCAAGCTCCTGAGGTAGAAGCTAATGGGACTAGTGGACCAGAGAAATCTGGTGAAGTTCTGACTGGTAAAAAAGTGGAGGAAAATGATGAAGTGAAATCAAATGACGAAGATAAAAAGGATAAGGAGGAAGCTGAGACTGAGAAGATGGATGAGGACCCAAAGGTGAATGAAAAAAAGGAAAGCAGAGAGGAAAAAGAAAAGGTGGATCAAGAAGAAAAAGAGGAACTCAGAACTGAAGAATTGCAAGAAAAATCTGTTGGAGAAGGAGATGCAGAGGTTGAAGAAAAGGAGGACTCCAAAGAAGAGGTGGAGGAGAAGACTGATGAGTCTGAGGAGTGTGAAGAGAAGGAAGAAAAGATTGAGGAAAAGGGGTTGAAGAAACATGGGAAAGGAAAGGGTGGTGGGGTTGAGAAGAATAATGGGGAGAAAATTGAAAAGAAGAAAAGGTCAGTGGAACATAAAAAAAATCCAGAGCCAAGAACTCCTGCCTCTGACAGGCCACAGCGGGAGCGGAAATCAGTTGAAAGGCTTGTCACATCTATTGAGAAAGATGCTGTCAAAGAATTTCATATTGAAAAGGTGTTCTTATCTTCTTTTTTTTCCCGAAAAAGAATGTTGTGATTTTTTTTTTCACTGTGTAAACTTTATTCTTTATTGTATATTATGTTGGTATTTAAATTTATTCTATTCACCTTGGAAATTGCAGGGCCGTGGTACCCCCCTGAAAGATATACCTAATGGTATGGTCTATCTTTTAATTTTTGCTTCATTGGTTGCTGATGGCAGTTGGGCAATATGATTTTGCGTATGGTTGCCTATTTTGTTTGCTTTGGCATCTTCATTTGGTTATTAATTAATTTGACTTGGCTATTTCCCTCAGTGGAGTTAAAAGCGCTCACTTTTGTGCGAAGCGCAATATGCATGTAGTGCTTTTTGATAGGTTGAAGTGCACTCCTCCAATGAAGTGCATGCTTTTTGCGCTTAAGCTAGTGCTCTGCGAAGCGAAAGCACTCATTTTTTTTCACGTGTCAATCAGTATTTATAGTAAAAAGTGGCTCTTTATATTCCTTAAACACATATTCTTTTGGTTGTGAGACTCTTTATATTCCTAAAAACTTAGGGTATGCTGCCCACTGACTTTTTTTTTATTTAATTCTTTATAAAATTCTCAATTAGTTTTTTAGTCAAAGTGGGTTACTTTCTATGTCTATATTTGCTATTTTATCAAATACATGAGTTGCGTTTCGAGATTTCTTCAACATTGAAGATGTTCTGTTACAGAACTTCTTTATGATTTCTTCAACAAAGTCACAAAGGCAGGATCGCATGAAATAAAACCAAGTTAGCAAAGTCAAGTGCTAGTTCAAGAGGCTCTACTTCGCAACTTCAACTCAAAGATATTGAGGATGACTTGTTTGATTATGAAATAGATTGTGAAGGATACAAATCTGAATTTGATAATTAAAGTGTTGAGGATTTAAGCAAGGAGTCTAATAATGAATTTCAGTTCTTAGCTATTTGTTTTATTAGTTTTAGAATTAAGTCATTTTTCCAAGTAATTTTATATATTACATTTTAAAGTTAGTCTTTTTTGATATGTGAAGTGATGTTTCACAATGTTTCTAGTTATTATTATTATTATTATTATTATTGTTTGCTAAGGATTTCTAGTTTTTTTTGGGCATATTTTAGTCCTGCTTAATTGTTTTAGATTAATTAGGCTTTGCTTCAATGAAGCGAGTGCTTTTTTTGCTTTTTGTGCTTTAGGCGATAGAAAAGTACATCGCTTTGAGTGCACTTCTCGCTTTTAACTACACTGGTCTGCTCATATACTAATCTTTCAATTAATGCCTAACTTAGGACCATTTAAGTGTTTTTTAGCTTCTCTTCCTAGTTATAGAACTTTGTAATAGTTGGGTCTTCTCTAGATCTTGGTTTATTGTACAATGAGTGCATTGAAGGAAACTGAGTTTCTTGAAAGTACAAGTCATGCAATGTTGATCAAATTGGATCCAAATCTTTGCATTTGTGTGTTCTATCTCTTAAATGTTTTAAATACAAAGCAGATCTTGACAATATATATTAGGATTATGTATTATAGGATGAGAATGTAAATGCTTATGAAAAACTGTGGGCAGGGCTTTTTTAGATTCTTATATGTGAAATCTTGATAGATTTGCAAACAATGAATGAAAGAATTTTGGTCTACGAAACCATTTTGCGATTAGAATTCTAAATGTAGTGTGCAATGCTCTATTTCAGACATCTAAGGATGTCTGAAGCATGTATTTTCTCCTTCAGAAAGAGGAAAAAATTGGCTCCTAAGTAGTAAAAAATGGGCAAACATTTGAAGTTAGGTTTTCAACACTTGGGTATGAATCCCTGTTGACATTGTTTATGCCAGGTTTACAAGGATTTGGAATCATACATGGAAATTTCTCTTCATTGTAGATTTTCCATTCAGATGGTTTTACTAATCTATCTATGCACAACACTGTCTGAAGTAAATGATCTTAAAACTTGATTTCTCTGCAGTTGCATTCAAGTTATCCAGAAGGAAGACTGATGATACATTTAAACTGCTTCATACAATTCTCTTTGGGAGGAGAGGGAAGGTAATCCAATTACTAATATCTTCTTTATTCAAGTTTAGACTACTTTATTCTTATACATGTTCTCCATATTGTTGATGAGAATGTTGAAATGCATTGTAGCATTTCAATTTTTATTTATGCAACTTATGTTCCTTGTTTTTTCAGGCAATTCAGATCAAGAGTAATATATCCCGGTTCTCTGGTTTTGTGTGGCGTGAAAATGAGGTAAGAAATATGGCATGTGTCGTTGATTGGCTTTTGGGTACAGTTCTTATCTTTGTCATAAAATGCTTGGCATGATGTTTTATACTGCATTCTGAAAGAGCTTTTTTTTTCCCTATTATCTTATCACAGGAAAAGCAGAAGATTAAAGTAAAAGATAAATTTGACAAGTGCAACAAAGAAAAATTGTTGGAATTTTGTGATATGCTTGACTTACCTGTTTCTAGAGCAACTACGAAGAAGGTGAATTAATCAACTTCACTACATTTTAGCATTAATTATTTATGTACAATGATTGAGTCCCACTGACATCACCGCAACCTTAGAAAAACAACTTCCAGAATGGTGAAAACTGTTTCTCCCTTATTGTTTTTATTGTTAATTATCATATGTTTATGCAAAACAAAAATTTCAAAGATTTTTTACTGTGTGTGTCAAGGCAATGGGTTTGCATACAAACCTTCAGATAATAATCTAGTTGGTTGTATGACTTGACTTTTAACTCTAATGATTTTAAGTTATGCATCAAAATGTGGCATGCTAACTGCTTAATCCCAACTATGATTATGGGTGCAGCAGGATATGCCATTTGCCTTTGCACCTGAAATGTTAATACTTACATTCTTTTATTTTAGTAGAACAAGATATGCTGTTCTTAGTGCACTTGACACATGCAGGAAGACATTGTTTCAAAACTGATAGACTTCTTGGTGGCCCCTCATGCTACTACAACTGTGCTACTTGCAGAAAAAGAGGTTTCTAACCTTTTCTCCTCGCTTCTTCTAATTTAAGTTTTGGGATACTAAATATTCCAGCTGTGGCGTCTATTTGAAGGTATGAATTTTTATCTAATTATTAGGCAAGTAAGAGCAAGAAGCGCAAAAGAGTGACAAAAAGCTCATCGGGCAGTGCATCTTCAGTGCGTTCAGCAAAGGTATACTTGTTCTCATAATACAAATATGATCTTTATCTTTCAAAAGAATTCATCAACATAGCATAACTGGTCGAAACTTAGCATGAACTATTCTTTCATTTCAAGTTTTTTTTTTCTTTTTCTTTTATAGTGCTTTGTCAAGCATACTCTTTATTTGATTGCTTAATAGTCTATTTATTAGATATGAAGTGGCATCTTTTAGACTTGCCATCCTGAAAATTCATCCATTGTAGAGTATGTGAAAGTTAGATTTTTTATACCACACGCCATCTTGACAATTCTACTACTTTTGAGAAGCTTGAATTTATTACTTTCCTTGTATCTATTAACTTTTTAAGTTGTCTGCTTCTGTTTATTGTTTATATAACTATGTTGTCAGTTATTTTTTGCAGAGTCAAAAAAAGGCTGAAGATGCTTCAAAAACTGATAAAAGAGATGAACCTGATACAGAAGATGAGTCAGAAGAAGAAAAAGAAGAGGAAGAAGATGACCAAGAGGAAAATGAAAATGGTGTTCCCGAGAAATCTGATAGTGAGATGCCTGATCATTCTGAAAGTGAAGAGAATGCATCTGAAGAGGAATCTGAAGATGATGCTGGTAAACACAGAAGAAGCTCAAAAACGTCATCTGGAAAGAAGCAATCTGCTGGAAGAGCCAAAACCAAGAAAATACCTATTTCCAGTAAATCCAGTACTTCACCAAAAGCTGTACAAAAAAAAGCATCATCAAAACGCTCTGAAGTTGGTGATGACAGTGATGCAAGTCAAAAGGTTTCATCAAGGAAAAAGAAAACTGAAAAAGTAGTAAAGGAAAAGTCCTCAACTCCTGCAAAATCCCCTTCCAAGGTGAAAAAAGGTAAATTTCTGCTTTTAGTCAATCATTCTCATTTGGGACGTCAAAACTAGTATCTATTTGGCCAAAAGATGCCATTGTTTATGTAAATTCTTCACATAACTTTCTTCTGCAATCTAATGATCTGCGCTTTATTATAATAGAAGAAAATAATGTAGATATTGGAGATGAAACATCCTTTTTTTTTCCTTATCAAAGTATGCTGAAAACCACTTTTACCGTAATAAGGGAAAAGGGCTGCTAGAGGAAAGGAAAAGCTTAAAGTCAAAGAGGAATTGAAGCCAACTGATGATGAGCTCCGAGATGCCATATGTGAAATTCTGAAGGAGGTGGATTTTAATACAGTAAGTTTCTGATATTTCTCTTCTAACTGTTCTAACAGTTCGATAGCAATTTAGGGACTCCAAAATTGCACACTTTCTTGTATAAGCTGGTGCAAGTTCCTCCTTTTTTTCCTAGAAAGAAGGGCCACTTTTATGGTTTATTATTATCCCATGTTCAAGATGTGATCAGGCTTTTTGTATGTCTTGCATAGCATCACATCACCGGTTGTCTACTCCCGAATAGGATCCTTTTGTGGTTTTCATTTTATTTTATCTTCTAAAGTATATCATTTATGGTACTTGAAGACTTTGCTAAGCATAGAGATGAGTTAATCTGATCTAATGAACTCGATCAAAAATTTTATTCAATCATATCAATAAACACTGAATTGTCAAAAGGACTGATTGTATTTGTTGTAGGTTGGTGGAATTGTTCTTATATCCCCATACCACATCTTATTCTAGTAGGATTGCTATTTTCCTTTCCCATTTAAGGATCTGGATGAATTTTAATGTGGTGTTTATATTATTCTTTTTTCTCATTGATCAATGTTTTTGTCTCACTCATGTTGTAATTCACTCGGTGCAGGCTACCTTCACCGACATTCTGAAGCAACTTGGTATGCATTTTCGCTTCTGTTTGATAAAATTCTGCTGTCTTTTTAATATCAGTAAATTAGATGAAACAAGACTAGCCTTAAACCTTAAACAATTGTTCCTCTTGAAATTAAACACATATTAAAACTTCACTTGAATGATCCTGATAAGACAATTTCAAAAGCAGCAATCACTAGTCCTATGACTAAAGTGATGCTCATGGTTCATATGTTGGAAATGCTGGCGTGTTTGATAAATTTGTGGACATTTTAATGGAGAATTTCGACATTACAGGCTTTCTTTATCAAATTCCCTTGTTTTATATCAAATCCTGTACTTGGATTTTACCTCTGGTTGGCTTAAAGATTTTTGAATGCTTTTCAGCTCGGCAATTTGATACTGATCTCACTCCAAGAAAGGCATCCATAAAACTTATGATCCAAGAAGAGCTCACTAAACTAGCTGACGAGGCTGATGATGAGGATAGAGAAGGTGGTGCTGAGAAGGACGAAAACCAATCCGCTGGGCAAGAGGTTGAAGCCTGAAGCTTTGTATAACGACCGCAAGAAGATAGTGTAGTTATTTATGCCTTGCCTTGTCTTTGTAGTTTCTACCTAGCTGTGTACACATGTATCTTTTTAGCCAGTCGCTGCAGCCAGCTATGTAATTTACTGTTAGCTTTTAATTTGCTGCAGACCAAAACTTAGTGTTTATTAGGAAAATGTAGAGAATGTGAAACCACTCAGAGCTGTACTGCTGTATAGCACATGTTGTGTACACATTAACATAAAATGTAGGAATTTTTTGCCCTCTTATCGATAATCTTAAAAAAAATTAAACATTGACGTTCTTAGTAATTCCCCCCCCCCCCTTTTTTGTGTGTTTTTGCTTTGTCCCCTTGAGTAATAATTCTGATTAGCTGGTATCGTATTGCTGAGTTACTCAAATTGATCATTATAATATTGCGATCTATAGTCGAACTCTGTATATTGCGAGAGTTTTGTGCAGTTTATGAATAACTTGACTGGTTTTATATGTCAATTGTCTAATAATCATATTTGGAAAGAGATATCTATGAAAGTGAAATCACCATTGCCATTCGCCAGGGAAGGATAGAGGCAGCAATGCTGTGGGTGGGGCAAAACTCAACTAATTAGTGGAGAAAAGTGGTAAGACTGGCAAAGGCACATATGATATGCCATTGATTAATTGAGTAGATGTCCTAACAATAAAAGGAAAAATGAAGGCCACACTCCAGAGTTGCCTAACCAAATAACAGGATTCCCAGTAGACCCCAAACTTTATTTATTTTTAGACCCCAAAAACTCCGAAGAGTGAATGCTTTGCTAGAAAATGGAAAAAAAAAATGTTAAATCAAATAATTTCAAACCAACAGGAAAATGGTCAAGACATATTGGGATTGCTTTGATCTGCCAGCTTGGGCATCAATCAATCATCAATGGTCATTCTAATTTATCCACACAGGAATGTTAGTTTCTTTTAAACGATTGTTTAACAATCATTGCTTTATTAATTTAGTAACTATTTACTAAAAGAGAAAAAAGATAATCAGTTTTAAATTTTTCCTCTCATATTAATCAATAAGATGATATATAATTAGATAATTAGTTAAAAAAAAAAAGTGAATGTGACTGATATTTCTTTTCACTACAACAATACAGATGCATCAGTACTCCTGAGGTAGGGCTTCACCTCCAGATGGAGATAAACCTCTGTGTCTTTTAGCTTCACACTCCCTCTGAAAATCTCTTATCATTAAATTGTCATGAAATTATATGCTTGATTGAATTGTGCACTTTTTCACATAAATTGATTTGTCTAGTGCCGACTTGACTCTTGAGTTGGAGAATTTAGGGGGACCTCCCCCATTCAATTTAACAGTTACTATTATTATTATTTGAAAAAAGTACTTAGTTGGGAGCCCACACCCAAGATGTTGAAATTGAATTTTTAAATATTGTCTAATTTTTCCAATCAATAGGCAATAGCAGAAAATGGAGTGTCCTTTTCAGGGTTGAGCATTTGGTCTGCCTTGTCATCCAAGCATTATGCAAACATATAAATTAATAAATAATTTTTTAAGGTACTTTAATAATAAAGCTATTTTGCTTTTCTTCAAAAAAAAAAAGCTTCTTAGGTTTTATTATTTTAAGAAATATTCTCTTAACACTGTGTTGTGGACTTGCGGTATAAGAAAGAATATTTAGTTTATATATATATATATATATTATTGTTTACAGATGGGAATATATCCAATTTATATGGAGTTAAAATATATTTTTTTTCATTATTTTCTTGCATACAAATACTATCTAAATTAAAAGAAAAGTTGAATAGGATTTTGAGGGCGTTTGGTTTGGAGATTTAGAGCAGTTGATAATTGTTTTATATAGTATTCAATAGCTATCACAAAGGCAATTAATTAATTATTTTTCTAGTTATCAACAACAACTATATATCAGTTAAACTAAACAAATTCTTCATTTGTGAAGGAAATCTCCATCTTAATTAATTTTATATCTGCAATAATAAAATATCATTTGTTGATATTCAGAAATTATTCTCAAATTAATTTTGACTTCTTTTCCTATCAAAATTTAATTTAATAAGTAACGCCATGAAAAATTCGTGATTTCTTTTTTTTTTTTTTAAATTGTACAATTATTTGAATTAGATTTGATTTTTAAAGAGAACCAAATATATGTTTATACTGGCTGCAGGGCTTTAAATTAATAAGGAAATGTTAATAAGGTCAATCAATCAATTCTTATGAGAATAAGATCATATATTTTGAAATTTAACATCTACAATTAATAAGATTAAAAAAATTAAAAGCATTCAAAAATCAGTTTGACAAATTAAAAAGTGAGATTATTAAAATAAATGCATAAGATAGTGAAGAAGAGGGCAAGTCTGCAAGTGAATTGCTGCTCCAAGTTCAAACATGAAAAATGAATATAAGATAGGTTTTGCCTCTAAATTGAATTTCAAACTGTCAATAATTATTTTTTGTCCTATTAAATCCCTTAAATATTTCATTTATGTCATTTAATTAGCTCCTATACTTACAATATGGCACAATTAATTGATTCCTTTGTTTTTCTAATTTATTTATGTTACCTTTAAAATTTTGTATGATATGAAAGTGAAATTAACCATTAATTTATAATTCATAAAGAATTATTGTGAGAGTTTCAAATGTTTTTTTCATCTTTTTGAAGTTTTTAATTTGTTCAATTTATTTTAATTTTATAAATAAATGCAAATAAAATTATGAACCATTAAGAAATATGTTTTAAAATTAAAGAAAAAGAAAAAATATGGGTCTTAGAAGAGTTGAAAGAAGAAAAAATTAAAAATAAAATTTACTTTTTAAGTAATTCAAAATTGTGGATTAAGTAATTCAAAAAGTGAATTAATTATAAAATTTATTGATCCAAAATGATGTAATGGTGTTATTGGATTAGGAAAAAAAAAGGGTTTAATTACACAGAAAAATTAACAATTGAGGCATAATTTGAAGAAAATTATACACTTGGTTATATAATATAATTATATCAAAACGTCAAAATCAATATTTGCATTAAAGATAAAATGCTCCACTTTAGTAGTGGAGCACTCAGTCACCAAAAGGTCACAAGCAAATGAAAACTAATCAGAATTAAGTGCATGGCTGGCAACTTGTGTTTATATAACTAATTGCGTTTACTTATTTTTAATAATTATTTACTAATCAAAGGTTTTGATATATATTTGTCCAAATATAATCAGTCAACTTTTTTCTTTTATTTTTATTGGATGACAAAGTGAAGGATTTATTAGGCATTCAAAATCTCAAATTACATTTACAAACCCATTTAAATAAATTTTTATTACAAAATATTTGATAAATGAGATTCGAACTCGAAACTTGATAGCTTAATTTTCATCAGATCTCTTTCACAATTCTTCATTTTTTATATATTCTAATTGAAATGGTTTATAATTTATTCATAAATTGGATGAAGGAAAATTTTTTATTCATTTAATTATTATCTAATAGATATTAGGTATTTTATAAATAGAAACTTAATTAATTCAAAACTGATAGTTAAAACACCGTCAATTAAATAAATTCAATAGTTGAGATAGTTAACCGATTAAAATTAATAATTAAAAAAATCAAATGAATAAATTTAACACATAGATTTTTTTTTTTAATTTCAAGAATCACACTTGGTTTGTTTTTCTCCTTTTTTTTTCCTTTTTTGCTTGAGAAATATGGCAATCTTTTACTGCAGCCTTATCATTATACATACTTTAATGAATTATATGATAATCACAATCTTAAGTGTGTTTTTTTATATATTATGCACCTTAATTAACTAAATTATGATTGTGGTAACCTCATCATCATCATATATAGTTGTAAGAACATCTCCAAGCTTTTTACTTAAGTTATTTTTTTATTTTAAAAAATAATTCTATAAAAAAAAAAATCTCTAATAGACTCTATCTTTAAAATTTAGAGTAGAAAATGATTTTTACTATATATATCTAGAGAGTCAAATTACACTATCTATTTTAATTATAATCAATATATTTTTATTTTTTATGCATATTCTATCTTTTTATTGATGTGTTTCTCTAAATATATTTGTTTCTTTGCTTATAATAAAAGTCATTGACTTTTTTTTGTTAAATATTAATTTATATAGGATAAAGTAAAATAAAGAGTAAAAATATAAAAAAGTATATTGGACTTGTAAAAAATTTTTACTCTATATTTAAATATATTATTTATTCTATTAAAGATACTCTTTAAAATAAAAAAACAGAGAGTTATCTAGAGAGTCGAACTCACATTTTACTTTAAATTTTAAAAATAGAGTATCTATTAGAGATATTTTTTATGAAATAATTATTTAAAATAAAAAGTATACCTTATTTAAATAGCTTGCTCGTTGATAAATAAAAATATCTGCTGACTTTATGGGAAGGGATAATCCTAAAAAACACAAAACAAAGGGTCACACTCATAACCTAAGGGTCGGTGATGAAATTTGTCTAATTCTGGCTTAGATTTATTTATTAATTCGATCTCTCCCCTACTTGCCCTGCCTTGCATGCAAACTAGTTGACATTCATCATGCATTACTGAGGAAGACTCCAATGTTATTGGCCACTTCTTCTCAAACTAATGAATGAACTTAATCAATTTGATCAAAGCGGAACATGTTTCGTTTATTAGAGTAGTTTGAATTGAATGGGGTCGAACTTTTTTCAAGATAATAAATTCATAGGTTCGAATTAGATTAGAAAATTTATTATTTATTTCAAAATCATAATTGTGATTCTTTGGATCGCATTCCCAAAAATGCTCACACGTAATTACCATTAGTTCTATGAATGCATAAATACATATAAACATTAATTAGTTAGAAATTAGGCTTCAACTTTTCATTTGAGATCCACCATTATATATAGAATTTAAAATTATATATTAATTTTAGTTATTAACGTGATATAAAAATTATTAAATTTGCAATGTTAGGCTACCTATAAATGTTTAATCCTGTAAATGATATGTATTCGGTTTTAAATTATACATATAATTCCTCTCATCCCATATACAAAAAGTCAATAGATTATTAAAAAGAGTGTTTTTTTGAAAAAAAAAATTATACATATAATTCCTCTCATCCCATATACAAAAAATGCAAAAAATAAATTAAAATAAATTTAATAAGAATTTTTAAATTTTAGCTTCTCTTACATCATTCTTATGTAAACTCCATATCATTTCCTCACAAACATATGTCACTGTTACTCACTCCTATCTAAACAGAACCCTATGTATTCATGCCCAGAAACACACACACACGATGGTAAAAGCCTATATATTGGAATTCAATAATTTATTTTTTTCAAAAATATATAAGCAACTAAATTATAATATATATATATATATATATATATATATCGATTCATTTAACAATATACCGATTAGTAGGTTCAAGGTGTATATTAATATTAAAGAACAAAGAAACTTAATTTAAGGAAAAAAAAAGAAAAAAAGACCTCCTGAAATGAAATAAGTGTAACTTTTTTATGTTAATGAGAAATTTCAAATTTCAGTATGAAATATTTTTAAAATTAAAAAAAAAAACATATTTTGTCGCAGTGAATTTATCGTGCGTGAATTCCGATTAGCAGTTAGTCGGAAAATAAAAAAAGGAAGGGCGACGATTATAAACCTCCGAAACAATCGTGCGGCGTAGAAGGAGGCCGTACTAACAACAGACTTATCGACGAACGACGGTCAGCAACGAGCCACGTGTCAACAACCGTGGGGGTTATTTTAAAAACGATCCATCCAACCGACTTACACAACTGCCTCAACTGCTTCCCTTCCAAAAATTCCTCTCTTCTATTCTATTTTGCTTCTCTATTCTCTCCCTTCCCAACTTAAACCTCTATGCACTCTCTCTCTCTCTTCCACTTTCTTATATAACAAACACTATGCATGCTTTCTAATTGCTTACCTTCTACTAAGTACCCCCAAATCAAAATTTGATACTTTAGATTCCTTAATTTGGAAGTTTTCAACTTTACTAATTTCTGTATTTTAAAAGTGTAATCAGTCACATTCTTTTTTATTCTTATATTCAGTTTCTCTATTTTTTTTATATAGCAAAAGAGAAAAGGATAAGAGAATTAATATTGATTGATTGATATGGCGGATTCAGACAATGATTCTGGAGGAGCACAAAACGCAGCCAACAACTCAAACTCAAACGCTTCATTATCGCCCAAAGAGCAGGACCGCTTCTTGCCCATAGCCAACGTTAGCAGAATCATGAAGAAGGCGCTTCCTGCCAACGCTAAAATCTCCAAAGATGCCAAAGAGACTGTGCAGGAATGCGTTTCTGAGTTCATCAGCTTCATCACAGGCGAGGCCTCCGACAAGTGTCAGAGAGAGAAGAGGAAGACAATCAATGGAGATGATCTTCTCTGGGCCATGACCACTTTAGGGTTTGAAGACTATGTGGAGCCACTCAAGGTTTACTTGCAGAGGTTTAGAGAAATGGAAGGGGAGAAGAATGCCGTGGCGCGTGATAAAGACGCTCCTGGTAATGGAGGTGGTTTTGTTGTTGATGGATATAGTGGGTACCAGGGCCACCTTTACGGTTCCAGTTTTAATCTTATGGGTGGTATTGGGCTGGGTAAAAATAGTGGGCCTGGAGCTAGTTTGGGTAGGCCCATATGAGTTTAAATGACTTGTCCCATCTTGCTATGATTGATGATCCTAATAAATGTTGAGGTTCTTCCTCATCAGATGCACGCAATATGTGGTTCGTCTGGGTTTCATCGGAAGGTGGTGGGTGTGATGATTATTGTGTATATAATATGTAAAATTGATGATGATGATGATGATGATGGAAGATAAAAAATGGTCATGATCAGTTTATGGTAGTGAAGTTATTTATCTTAGTTGAGAATAAGTACTGATTTGGGTACTAGAATATTGTTATAGTGGAATACCTATTACGTATGTGAGAATTATAGAGAGTGGTTACATTTCAGAGCCAGGTGAGGGATGAGGGAAGCTCTGTTTGTTTGTTTGTTTCGGTTTTGGAATGTTAATAATATTAAGAAGCTGATTCTTTTCCTATTATTTAAAGCATGATATATGTTTAACTCAATATTACTTGAAAACTTTAAATTTTCGGTGAAACTATTTAACTTCAATCTGTTATATTAAGATGGGGAAAACCAAAGGCAACGACATGAATCATGATGAGCTTAAAGTAAGAAGAGAAATGTAGTGGATTAGTGATTCATCGGGTTTCTACAGTTAAAAACAGAATTCCCACCTTCCCACATACTCCAAATTCTAACAGTGAAATTGATTCTTGTCTCAATATAAGAGCTAAAGTTAATGACTCGGCTAATAAGTAGTCAACCTCAACAGGATGCCGCAACAGCAGGTTTTCTACAGAAGAAGCTTGAAGCTTCTTTGGTGGGGGGGGGGGGGGGGGGGTGGTGGGGGGGCGCAGCATCATAACTTGATGGAACAACTTTCCTCTAAAATTCAGTCAACTTCTTCCTTGTTTTGTCCTTCCAGAATTTGTAAGGTATGGGCATCAAAATCTATACACTCGCTGAAGCCTACCATTCTTGTTAAAGTTCCAGAAAAAAACACATTATTAAAGAAGATCCCAGTTCCCTGTTCCGAGAAGTATATTCAAGCAAGCATAACCATGGTGTTACTTAAAAATCGTAATGTACGAACAAGCTTATACAGACAGCAAGACATCCAACAGCTTAACCAATATGTGATGCGAAACTAACAATGACAGACTCATCTTCAATTGCCTCTAATCCGGTGGCTAAGTAAAATAACAATCTCAAAGGAGCAATAACATAAAACTTCAAGCCTAAAACATCGACTATTGGAAGGAAAATTTGTGAAAATCAGACAGATTTGCTATGCCATCATATCTGACTGATCATCCTAACCGCTCGTGTTAATCAGTAAAAACTAATAAGACCATCAAGTGAAAAAAGAAGGAAAAACAAATGGAAAAACAAAGAAGAAAAAAGAAAGACACCAAAGCATTAACGAAGCTCCAAAATTTGTAAAAATTGTATTGAGGTAAAAGAAACGATTAAAAAAAAGAAAATTGAATTTTCCTGTATTTATAATAAAATTTGCAAAGCTTAAGCCATTTGAAGAGAAGAGACACTACAGATTGATATTACTTTGAATCCTTGGAAAGTTACCTTGTTCCCTCGCATTCAATGGAACCAAAGTTTCACGACTGCAGAGCACCAAAATGACCGGGAAAGAATTCTCCAATTAAAAAAAAAAAAAAAAACCATTTCCATGAACTTGGTTGAACCACAGTTATCAGGTAAATGCAAACCATTTACCTGATAAAGACAACCGGTTAAAATGGGGATAAGCACATAATATAAAAATCTGAGCAACAAAGTGGGTGAAAATACATCTTTTTGAATATTACAAAATCTGATCAGCCATATTCATATATACAAAAATCGTATTTGTACAATTCTCAGGCTTTAAATAACCGCCACTAACTGAAATGGTAAAAGCACCTACTACATACTCTTCACAAAAACTGCATGGCCAATCTGGAGGTATACTCAAAACAAAAAGAAAATGGCTAGAAAGTATACAAGTATAAAACTAGCTGATTAGAAATAGCACATCAGTAACAACCTCTGATCTAAATTCCTATTACATCACATTCAAAAGGTAAGTTCTACAAAAATCTAGCACATCCAGACTTCAGCAATTTCAAGCCATAACATAATCGACAGCATTGGTTTGATCAAGTGTTATTAACTGAAACATAAATGTCAAAGGAAAGCTAACAACTTAAAACCAATAGTTCCACTTCTACATCAATGCAGGCAAAAGAGCAGGCACCATGTAATTGTCTCTGACATAGAAAGTTGAGATCCTCATCATCTTCAAGGAAATACCCAGAACTCTGTCCAACAGCTTTAATTCTCAAGATCATATGCCCTTCAAGCTAAAAGAGTAAAATAAACATGTGAAGAACATGCATCCGGCAATCCTTGATATGCTTATGAGAAAAAGCATCCAAACATTTGTTGCTCAATTGTTAAACAATAATATTATCACCACCTCACTAGGCAAATGGTATTTAACGTAAAAGGCATTCAATTATACAAAAATGAAACTATTGCTCCCGCACAAGAACAAAGATTTTTCACCTTCACAGAAAAACATGTTAAACAAAAATACTAGCCCATCATTATCGCCACATAAGACCACAATATTTAATGTGCATAGAATTAAACAGATACTCTTTTTACATAACTATAATTAAAAGTCAATTTAAGGAGTTTCACACTTGTCAAGAAATACATGGATAAAGTGAGCAAGAACCTAAATGCGCAAAACATGTGTGAATACTATAAAAACGATGACACTCATATCTGAGAATTCACATGGATTGCAAATGTCATGTTGCGTGAAGCAAGCAATTATTAATTGCAATATAAGCAGGCAAGCATCTTCTGAAGTCCACAACAAAATACATCCACCTAACAAGAATAATAAAATTTTACATATTTTGACGTATTGGAAAAGTTTTTTATAACAGTTATTGCACTGAGTGGAGTGAACTAAATAGGACACACAAGGAAGTTTAGAATTCAAAAATTGGTTGCATTTGACCTACACTTCTATCCTGTTGCTTTCACTTCAACAGCCACACACAGTTGAGGGAACAAAGAAAACTAAAGTGATACTGTAGAAAAGTATAATTCAAGATAATATTGTCAAACAAAAAAAACAACTCCAATGCCTTGTAAATTTTGATGCATCCAGAGATTATTGGAGCAGATTAAGGAAAAGGAAAAGGAAAAGGAAAAGAAATGCTAGAGAACCATCACTATGAAACTCGAAACCACAACTAGCGAGCTTTAATTTTGAAAACAAGGAAGTTTAGGAGGGTGGTAGTAGAACTGACAATTTTGAACATGACAAGATTAAAAGACTCAAAACAGACTTAAACATAAATGAGTTTGGATTAAACGGATATGTGTCATAAACGTGTCAACACGAGTTTAACATGTTTAATCTGTTATGACACGATTAAACACGTTTAAAAATATGTAAAAAATCTAATTATTCAATTATTCAATTATATATCAATATTTTTAAATATATCTATAAGTTTATAAATGAATAAATTTACAATATATTCTATTAGAATTAATTATATTAATATACGTGAACAAAGAATAGCAAATTAGTGACATAATTTGTATTAGTAATAATCTCATAGATAATTAGATGTTTAAATTTTATTATACTAATAAATTTTATCTTGAGCACATACACGTATGCATATATATATATATATATATATATACATGTTATACTATACCAAATTATTAATATATTATAAAAATTAATATATACTTATGAAATATTAGTTTTAGTTGTATGTACATGTGTGCATATATATTTATAAATATGTTAAATGATTAAACAATATGAAAAGACATGTTTATATCTGAAAAGTATAATGACACAACACATTATACACAACACTGACACGATTTGTTAGTTAGGATACCATAAGGCAGTTCTGGAAGCTACTGCTAACCTATTAAAACGCATGAATTATGAGTATACTGAACGACACAAAACTTGCACGTGATATTATATACAAATACATGTATTAGACATATAAGAACTTACTCCTTTCACAACATAACGAAGCCATGTCGCCATGGGAAGCGCATATAAAGAAGCTTCAGACAATGAACTGAGAACTGCCGTCCAAAAAATGAAGATCCAGGAACACCTCTTGAAAGCGACTGGAGATAAATTAGATGAAACCACAGTTTGTTAGGTTTCTAATTTTTCTTCTAATACAAGAGTTCTCCATAATAGGCATTTTTCTGGGTTACTCAGATGTAAGTCGCCGCCTCTTCCCGTAATCAGCATCCCTTGATCTCGAACGATGCTCTTCCTCTTGTGATAATCTTGATTTGCTGTGAGTCTTTGATGACCTACCCCTGTCCCAATCATCATCATGCTCCATTTCACGGTCCCTGAACCTATAATGATCTGCATATCTATCCCGCTCTTCCCTATAACGATCACGATCCCTATCCCGATCACGATCCCTTTCTCGTTCTCTCTCACGATCTCGAGAACGTTCTCTATCTCTTTCACGTTCCCGCTCCCTTTCTCTACCAGCATCCCTGTCATCACGATGCCTTCTCTCTGACCAGTCACGATCATGACCTCCCATATCTTTTTCTCTAGGCATATCTCTATCATATCCCGCTTCCCTATCATCACGGTATTTTCTATCAGAAGATCCAGACCAATCTCTTTCTAAAGCTCTATCTTTCTCCTTCATAGTGTTCTGCCAACCTCCTCTCTCATGAATTACTTCACCATATTGATGATCAGATGCAGCTTCCTCTCCATAACTAGATTCACGAGCTCTACCACCACCATGATCTTCACCTCCCCATCCACCCATGCTAGGATCTGACCACATTCCCATGTTAGGGCCATCAACACCACTTGTTGGCATCATTCCCATTCCAGTCATTGGCATTCCTCGTCCAAAAAATGCAGGATTTACATGAGGAGCTACTCCAGGTAGCCCCACACCTCCAACAGGTGGGAAGGAAGACAAAATTCCTGAAAATGGGGGTGTAGGAGCCCCTGGAAAACCACCATAACTCCCCATTCTCCCCATGGGTGCACCAAATGCTGGATCAAAACCCTGTCCCATCATTGAGTTGGGGTGCAATAGAGGAGGGGTAGCACCAATTCCCTGGCCAAACCCGTTTCCAGCATTCCCCATTATCCCTCTTCCCCCCATGGCACCACCAGCCCTGTTCCTCATAGGACCAACAGGCCCTCTACCACCCATTCCTTGCCCATTCCCTCTCCCCCAATTCCCTCTCCCATATCCTCTATTGCCATCTCCACCTTGATAATTCCCACCAGTAGCAATAGCATTGCCAGTACCAGCACTAGGGCCACCTGCAGCAGCACTCTTCCCCCCATCATTACCCCCCCTTCTTGCTTGTGTAAGTGAAGATTGAGCCATCTGTTGATTCCGGTTAACCTGAGCCTCTCCCATCCTCTTAACACTGTAAGGTGATGCAAAAGCTACAACACATGGCCTTCCATTAAATACATGTCCATTCATCCCTTCCTTACAAGCTGCAGCTGCAGCAGGGTCATAAAATTCAACTTGACAGTACCCTTTCGACTTCCCACTCGCTTTCTCATCGAAAAACTTAACTTCCTTCACTACCCCATACTTGCATAATTCAGCCTCTAGCTCTGCGTCAGTCGTCCACCAATGCAAATCCCCCACAAACAATATAGTCCCACCTCCACCACCACCACCACCAGCACCTCCTCCACCATTACCAACAGCCCCAGAACCACCACCATTACCAACCACATTTCCTCCATTAACATTTCTTACCATATTCTCAATGGGTGCACTTACCATAATCCCCATTCCAGTACCACCACCACCACCACCATGAGATAGTTGGGCAATATTTCCTTGGGAACTAACATTATTGATGTTACTATTACTAATAGCATTAGCATTGTTACCAGTCTGGTCTTCAATCTCGCTGACCTTAGTAGAACTCTGCCCCAACTCAACCCTAAGCCCACCGGATCCACTGATAGGGCCTTTCTGCCCCGTATCGGTCACTCTAAAAGCTTGACTTTCGTAGGCAGAAACCCTAGAAACGCTACTTTCTCCAGGCGCGGCAGCACCAAGATTCGGCGCCACAGCAGGTGACTCGATTATTTTCTCAATGTTAGTATTGTTATTACTATTGATATCATCCTGATTTTGAAACCCTAAGTCCTCATTTTTCCTAAGAGATTGCAAAAAACCCTCACCGACATTGACGTCGTTGTATAGATCCTCATAGTCATCGTCCTCTTCGCCCAAAAATCCATCATCAGCAACAGCTGAAATAGCCTCGTTCCGGTGGAACGGCTCAATCTGATCCCCGCCATCCCCTTCGTCCATGTTTCCAGGGCCTTTGGTTCGCAAGGCTGGGTGCTGCAAGTATAAAAAAAGATGCGATTTGGAATTGGTGTTTTCAGAGAGCAGATGGAAACATATACACAAATGGGAAAATAAAGAAGTTGATGATAGATCTCACCTGAAAAATTAAGAAGTGTCCGTTAGAGAGAGAGAGAGAAACCGAAAGCTGGAAAACTGTGAGTAGCGAGAGAGATTAGGAAATTTCTGGGATTTTCTTTCGCGCTATGTAACGTAATCTATTAATCCCCAGTTCAATAAAGGCTAAATTGCGCTAGGGTGCTTGATGCGCACCACAATCTTTTGTTTCGTTTCAGATGCGAAGCGAATGTAAGACCCGCTGTTTCGGGTTATAACTGATAAGACTGTCACTCACTGTGAGTTTGAAAAATTAAAACAAAATACTAAACTCTCTTAACCAACTAAAAAAATGCAGAAGTTTGTCAATTTTCAAATAAGTACGGATTTTATATATATATATATATATATATATATATACATTGTTACTTTTTTTAAATGTTTCAGAAAAAAAAAATTAGTATTTTTATCAACTTCCCTTGTTCATTTTGAGTGATTTTGTACTATATATTATGCAAAAAGATGATATCAAAACAAAATTAAAGTAGGGTATTACTGTGAGTTTGTAATAGGAAAATACCTTAAAATTAAATAAAAATTTTGATCTCAAATTCTTTGAAATTTTAAAAATTAGATAATCTACTAAAACTATATTGATCTTACATATTTTCAAATTTTTCTTTAAACTAGTAAGAAGTTATATTACATACCAATACTTTTTTTTTTTTTTTGGGTAGATTGATTGGTCTTCTTCTCTAATAAAAACTTCACTGAAGATGAATAAAATTGGAGTCATTGATTCTCAAATTTCTTTCCTTTTATTATATCTATCGAAAGACTAAATATATTATTATCTTTTGGTTAATTAAGTTACATTAATAATATAAATATAATTTCTCATGCTAAAATCTATCACCACTTAGCTGGCCTTAGGCTTTAATCTATGAAGAACAATTGAAATCAGAATGATTAGTTAGTAAAAATCGCATTCTTATTTAGAGATAATGCTATCATTCCTTAACCCTCTTTTTGTTACAATGTTAGAATGTAGGTAAATACGTAATTCATGCATTAACACGTTTCAGTATTTTTAAGGTCATTTTAATTTCGGCTCTCAAATTGAAATCAGAATGATTAGTTAATTACTACCCTTCAAGATCAAAATCTAATGGTTAAGCTCTTGTAACTGAACTAAGAATCTACAAAATACCATTATGGGGATGTTTAAAATTGATATTAGATGTCAAAAAATAGATTTAGAATTTTTTTGATTTAATTAATTATTTTTTTTAATTTTTTATAAACTGATTTTTTCGAATCTGTTTATGAAAAAAGTATCTATTTACTTATTTCTCTCTAAAAACAGTTTTTAAAACCCAAAAAAATTAAAAATAAAATTTTTTTCAAAAATGATTTTTCTAAACTCAATCCCAAATAAACTCTATATCACTATGACAATTAGGTGTATATATATATATATATATATATATATATATATATATATATATAACTCATTTAAATCTCAAGAAAAAAAAAAAAAAAAAAGAGAAAGTCGTCAAAGAGTGTAGAAATCTTGTTTGGGAGCCTATTTCATCTTATATAACGGTAATTATCCAAGTAGTGGGTGATTATTAAAGTTTTATGTTAGTGGAGTAGTGGGGGAGTGACCTTATAATTACTTTCAACAGACTCATTAATAGTAACTTCTTAATATGACAGAGGAGGTAGTTATAGAAATACATGTCAGCAAAGGCCAATGACATTATTGGCTACCTAGGCTGACCCTTTTATTATTTATGCACTATGTTTGAACCAGGTTATGGAACTTATATTTTGAGCTTTGTATTATTAATTTATAATAATTATGTTGATGCAAATGTACTTTGTAAAATTTATAAAGTATCAATTTATAAGTTTACAATTGTAAATTGTTATTTTTTATATTAATTTAAATTTATATAGGGTACTATAAAATGACTTAAAAATAGCACTTTAATTTGTTTGACCGTAAATTTTATGAAGAGTTTTTTTTTCTCTTAATTTCTATAGGAGACGTGGCAAAAAAAATCAAAATAATTTATAACCAATCTTATAGTAAGATGTAGAAGGTGTTTGACATTACTGTTAGATGTTCAAAAAGCAGGTTTAGAATTTTTTTGATTTAATTGACTAATTTTTTAATTTTTTATAAATTATTTTTCTTAAATCTGTTTATAGAAAAAATATCTATTTAACTGATTCTCTCTAAAAACAGTTTTCAAAACTCAAAAAATTTAAAAATAATTTTTTTTTTCTCTAAAAGTACATTTACCAAAAATAATGTCAAACGGACCTATAATTGATTTTGATATATATGAACTCTTACAGAATAAAAATCATTTGACATAGCTGAATTTCATAATTTATTTACAAATAGTGATACATAATAAATTTCATAATTTTAATTTCCTTAGAATTTGTACACTTGAATGAAACTACGATACAACAGTTATAGATAGAAATTTGAAATAAATAATTTATAATTATTAAAAAAATCTCAACTAGATTCATATATTTTTGAAATAAATTATATTGTATATGTCACATGTGTTAATATTAAAAAGCTAGACTAGGCTTAGTTGTCAAAATGATGTCAAAAAAAAACTTACCCAAAATGTATTTACCAAAATAATGCTAGAAGACAAAATATGGATAAATACGAATTGGTGATTTGACAAAAAAATTCTTTTGAGTATTTAAACTTTTGACCATTTAAAAATAACATTGGATAATGTCTAAAAAACCTAGTTATGCTAAGAATAAAAAGACCTTGAAAAATTTATATACTCTTGGAACTCTTATAAAACATCAAAATAATGGGAAATAGAGGACAAACAAAGAGTTCAAATTCTAATAATCCTTTGAGATTGACTTCATTTCAAAAATACATGATGAAGTGAAGCAACTTTTCAAAAAATTTCATAAAGGAGCAAACTGTGATTCACCATAATCAAGAAAAACCTTAGTAAATGAGGATTGATGCAATAAGGAGAGAATTAAAAATAAACTTGAAAATTCTAAAGAATTAAAAATAAACCTGAAAGTTCTAAAAATGTAGTTCTTGAAAAGGAAGTTTTGAAGTTAAGAAAAAAAAAATGGTTCCTCTCATATTTGATTTTGAAAAAAGAATGACCAATATGAAAAATAAAGATTTGGCCCAATACTTTAGGAAGTCCTTAAGTGAGACTCCTTTTTTCATATCGATGATAAAACCTTTAATAAGTTTTTTTATGAAAAATAAATTATTTAAGTTTAATTATCCACATAGAATGAAAGAAAAATTCATATCTAGAAATAACCTCTTAAGGCCTATTATAAGCCTTGCAATTTTTCTCAACTTAGATTGTGAAAAATATGTATATGAGAGGATTGATGAGTGAGCTACTATAATTAGACTCACAATGAAAACAGGAAACTATAACCCTTAATAGACGTATGAGTTGTGTAAGTCCACTTTTGGGATTTGTTAGTAACACACACTCAAATCAAAAATGAAATAAATAGAGAACTAATATGTGATGGGGTGATAGCCATTATGGTGGATGCATTAAAAATAGAATTTTGTGGTTACTCATTGTCAACATAATCTTTAGAAAATGATCAATCTATAATGGCTTTAATGAAATAACAAATTTGTGATATATGTTAATTCGATAAATATGTTTGTAAATTTCACAAATATTACTATAATCTAGACATAGTGTCTTAAAATTACATATCAAATTTATTTTTTGCTAAGCTTTCAAAGCCTTGGCCTGAAGTAGCAAAAACAACCTATCAACTTTTTTCTAAATAAGGATAAAGTGGTAGATGGTTTAGAAGAAAGAATACAGACGATTATGTATGTCATAAAAAAGGCATGCACTGAACTTCAAGTAAGGTAAAAAGCAAAATATCTACCCTATTTGAATAAGAATTGTTGTTCTTAGATTGAATATGTTCCTGGAAGATATGAAGGTCCTTTTAGAGTAGATGATCAAATAAGAACAAGATATACTTTTACAGTTAAAAAATTAAATGATATAGAAAAAGAAAGATATCGATGAGAGGCAGTAAAGAGAAAAGAAAATACGGTAGACTTTATAGGTTTATTAGATGAAGAACGAACCTCAGAGATAGATAAAATAAATGCCTTTAAGAAAAAAATGGTAGATAAACAAAATGTCCTAAGGGTAAGCATCTGAAAAGCTATTCATTTTGTTGGATTTGTGACTCAAAAACTCACAACACATATTATTTTCCTCATAAAAATAAGCAAAAAGAAAATTTGAAAAAAGTATTATTCGAATAAGAAAATGTAGCATTTGAACTTGTAAATATAGATGAATTATCTAATCTAGACTATGAAATAGATCTAATTTATGAAGTAGTTTTTTGAATTTGAGCCTGATACTGATGAATATGATTTATAGACAACTCAACTATTCATGATGAACACCACATATGTTGTCATAGATGAAGAGTTAGTCCCTTTAGATAATACTCTTGTACAGGAAAAATCATTCCAGAACAAGGATCCATTTAGGAGCTACCTAAAATGAAAATTATCTAAGGTAGACATCAATAATATTTATAATAAATTAAGGTTTATCTTTAAATCAATTACATATGTCTCCCAGTCTAAGTCAACAACTCAAGTTTTTAATACAAAGCTAGAAACATTGGGTGTGCCCTTGATTAATCTATACAAGATAAGATATATTGTTAGTAAATCAAAAGATGAAAATAAGTATACTTACATAGAACTTGTCCAAGTATGATTTATTCCACTGTTTAATTTACTAGCAGAAAGTCCTATGATAATAGTTGTCTTAAATAAAAAAAGGAAAGAATTCAAAGATCAATAAATATTAGAAGTACAAACTAACCTAGCTAATGATAAAATATTTTAATGAAAGAGTAAATTTTTTAGAAGTAGAAATTTCCTAATGAATTGGAAGATAAGAAGCAAGTATAGAAGTTTTGTGCAGTGACTAATTAAGCTAGAAATTTTTTAAAAAACCTCTCAAAATACCTAGAAATGATAGAAAAAAATCTACTAAGATAGATCTAAAAGGTTTTTTTTTTGTCTTTTTTTAGTCTACATGCATAGATAAGATGTTAAAAGGGTTTAGCATAGATTAATCCAAAAGTTGATTCATTTTTATGACTCGAGGGATAATACTCTCTAAATCCATGTGTCTAAATACACAGGAAGAATGAACACTCATGAGTATAATTCCATATGCATTTGCTATTTGATTTATCATATATGTTTATGTTATAGACCCTGTGTATCACATGCTTTAAGTGTCATAAGCAATTATCATTCAGATCCTAGCGAAGGGTATTGGGCAACTGTTAAAAACATCCTGAAATACTTTAAAATGAGTAAGAATGCATTATTGATCTATGAAGAAGGTAAGCTTAAAGTAAGCGAATGTATAGATGTCAACTTTCAATCTAACAAGGGTAACTTCAAATCCTAATCAGGTTATATTTTCACATTAAATGGTGGAATAGTTAATTGGAAGAGTTTTATACAAGAAAAGACGACATATTCCATAACTGAAGCAGAGTACATCGCAACTTTTGAGTCAGCTCAAGAAGCGGTTTGGATAAGAAAATTCATAACAAAATTATAAGTGGTTCCTAATATTGTTGACCCAATACCATTATATTGTGATAACAATAAAACCATTACACAAGTAAAGAAACTACAGTCTCATCAAAGATCCAAACTTGTACTCAAATGTTACTATTTGATTAGAGAGATAATTGGTAGACATTATGTAATAGATAGAAAGAGTTTCTACCGATCACAATATAGTTGATCCACTCACTAAACCACTTCTCCAAAAGAAATATGATAGTCGTGTATTCACCTATAGTATAATTTATAAATGTGATTGACTTTAGTAAAAGTGAGAGTTTGTTAGAAAGATGTCCTAAAAATAATTATCTTAGATATTTGATGTACACATTTATTATTTAATAAACGTTTTTTCATTATATGGTATTCATTATTATGAATTGATATAGATCTTAAACTATCTAATGAAATCATTGGTATGTAACACAATATGAAGAAAATTATGATCATTATGATTATGAGATTTATATCATGTACAATTGTATTTATACCTAAATAATCTATAGTCATACGATTAATAAGACAATATATTGTTAATATGGATATATTAGCACATATTGTACTTCTTGACTAAGATAAACAATTAATTTTATAAACTGTAAACATGAGATATTTAGAGTTAATATGTTGATGTTTGTTAGAGTAATCAAATACTTTGGATGACCTAGACATGAGATAATCACATGAATTATTTATTCAATGTTAGTGATAGTTTCATCATAGTAATCATGCAAGTATCCTTAGACTTAAGATGATCAAGGTTGCCTTTAATATTGAATATTATATTTTGACTTTATTCTTTTTTTACCTTATAAATGTCACTTATAGAGAGTAGTGATTAAATATAGCATGAGATATTCGAAAATAGTTGAGTAGTCAACATATGATTCACTACTTTTAATAGAATAAAAATATACCTATGACCTTTTGTGAATATCATTGTTTGGAAATCCTTGGCCGATGTGGACATATCTTGAAGATAGTTTTTAAGGACATATCTCATAGAGTAATGAGTTTCATAAATAAGAATTGATATGATTTGAACTAGATGTGACACAGTCAGTGTACTAAAGTTAATACATGGTCCATACTTTAAACTAAATGAGGCATGGTATAGTGAAAAGATAAATTGCAAATAATTGTCTATAGAATAGTTTATAGTCAAACTACTAACTTTCTAGTTAATTAGGTGGTCATAATATGTTGTTATATATCACCCATATTTTGCTCAAAATCATATGATGATTTAAGCTATTAATATAACTGGAAACCAAATAAGTAACATACATAAAAGGTTTGAAAGAGTTGTGAAATGAGTTTTCGATTGGATTTATATAAAAAGAGAGAGAAAACTTTGGAGATAAGCTTTACAATCATGCAAGAGTTATTGTGGTTGCAAATGCCCTCGGTCACAATATTAGATTACAATTGTTATTGCCTTATTGCGGTCATGATAGGTCTTTTACAATCACTAATTGCCCAACCTAATATGAGTGTCATGAAGTTATGACATTTCGCGGTCGCGAATGGTGATTCATATTAATGAATAGTGACAGTGCAACTATACCAATATTTAGTTGAAAAGCTTGATTGATGGATTTATTGTCCCTAAGCCTAAGTGGAATTAAAGAACATATAAATAGTCTCCTTAAAGACTATTTTGCATAAACTTACATCAAGAGAGATAAGAGTTATCTCTCCCACATTGCTCCATCTCTCTTATATTATTGATATTTCATTGTTAGCACTTTGGATCATTAACAACCTATCTCATTTGATATCTTTTGTGTGGATACTCTTAGAGACAATCATAACTTTGTACTATTGTAGTTTGTAACAATCCAATAAGAAGGAAAACTCACAAATCAAGAGTTGAAAGATTAAAGGTAATTTTCTTCATTCATTTGATTATTTGTATCCAATTTTGAATTGCATATGCTTGATTATAGGTTTTGGGTTAAATAAATTTTAATCTTTCGCTATATAATGTATGAGATACATGTTCTAAAATCCATTAATGATAACTATTAAGGGGTCACCCATGAGGCTAGCCTTAGCTTGTATTATTATAAGGGCATTTATGATCTTTAGGCAACATAAGTAGATGTTGCCCAGATATTAAGCCAAGAAGAGGGGTTGAATTGAAGTTTCAAAAAATTAAACTTTAAGGTGCAGAAATAAATAATTAATTTTAGGAGGGATAGAGAAAATCTGACACAAAGATTTATAGAGGTTCGGGTGTTAACAAACCATACTCCTCTCCCCAATCGCAATTGGGAGTTTCACTAACACACTAAGTGTTACAATGGAGTTTTACAAGCTCACTCCCAACTATGGTGTTTCTCACAATGGTTCACACCTAATCCAGAAATCCCTTGTGTTTTAATGGCTCACACAATAACAAATTCCTTGTGTTTTACAAGCTCACACAAACAACATTTACTTTGTGTTTTTACAGGCTCACACAAACAACCTTTACTTTGTATTTTTATAGGCTCACACAAATAACTTTTACTTTGTGTTTTTACAGTCTCACACAAACAACCTTTTAATTTGTGTTTTAGAGGCTCACACAACTAACCCTTACAAGTGTTCTACTCTTAACCCAGAAATACCCAAAGCTCACTTGAGTAAAGATTACAGAGAGAACCACTTACAAATCTTAATTGCTCAATAAATGAAGAGCAAAAAGATTTTTATAGAGAATAAATTTTGTTCTCAAAGTATGAATGTACAAATAGCTTGTAATAAGATTTTGATTCAAAGTAATTGTTATTCTCTTGTTCCGAATGCATAAATGACTTCCATTTATACTCTCATGGCTGAATATAGCCATTGGGGTGCAGTAAATATGAAACTAGCCGTTGTACCAACCAAATAATCGCGTTTGACATTTTTCTCTTTCATTATTCACGGGCGTGACTATGTTTGTCACGGGCGTGATATTTTTTCCCAAGCCGTGACTGAAATGGTGACCTTGGTCGTGAAACTCTCTGGAATTTTTTGACACATTGAGTCACGGGCGTGACATACTCATTCATGGGCGTGACAAACTTCCCAACCGTGAATCAATTGGCGACTTTGGTCGTGAAGCTCTCTGGATGAAAATGCATGCACATTCATGGGGGTGACATTTTTATTCACGGGGTGATTGAAATGTCTACTTCACGGTTTGTTCTTCCTTCATGGCCTTGAACTTCAAATGTTGGTTTTGGTAATGATTAGCTCTTTCACGGGCGTGACACATAGAGTCACGACAGTGAACATGCTACTTCTTGAATTTTTGTCTTTCAAGGATTATTATTCCAATCTCCATTTTCGCTATTTTAATTCATGTCCTGTATAATAGACTTAGAAAACAAGTATGTTAAATACAATATTGCTATTTTATTTGTTATCATCAAAATGACAGAAATACCCCTCAAGGTTTAACAATCTCCCCCTTTTTGATGGTGACAAATAATCTAGCAATATGTGATTTTGAGAAGTCTCCCCCTCAAAATATACTTAGGATAAAGAATTTATAGAATGCAAGAATTGTAAGGAATGATGTAGCATTGAAATAAACTTACTAGATTTTAGGTATATGCAAGTTATATGAGAAGTATATCCAATATATACCATAATTTCTTTTTAAGGCATAAAGTATATGTAAGATATACTTAAGGTATATCATGGCATATTTATTTTTCTAACTTGCATGAAGGTATATGCAAAGTATACTTAAGGTATATCTAATGTATATAAAACTCAATTTCTCAATTTTATTTTTTGCATATGAATTTTTTGAATCAAGGTTTCTAATCCCTTTTAATCTATTTCAATGTCAATTCAATTTTAATTTTTGATTCAAAATTCATTTACCTTAATATATATTGCTAGTTTTTCCTTAAATTGCTAGTTTGATACCATTTTCCCTATAATATATTGCTAGTTTTCTCCCCCTTTTGTCATCAATCAAAAAGGATAAAAATATATCAATGAGATAAGCAAAAACAAATACATTAATTAAAGGAAAAGATACAAACAAAGTTAAATGTTCAGAAAGGAAATTGAAAATTTTCTACACAACAACAAACATAAACAAGCAAATTTAGGCTACACTCTAGCCTAACTCTTAGCCGGATATCCTATCACGAAGCCTAGCTACTTCAGCCTCAAGGCTATCCATCCGAGACTCCATGAAGTCTTTGAGATTCTCCAACCTCTCATCTATCGAAGTCTACAGCTGCTCAAAACGTGGTGCCAAGAGGTCAACCACCTGTTGCGCTAAAGTCGGTGTGAAAGTCAAGGAATGTCCGATGTCATGCTCAGCTGTTGGAGGTGCTTCCTCAACCCGAGCCTTCTTCTTCTGCTGGACTCCCTAGAGGCCTGCTTTAAAGTCCTCTGTATCATTATCTTCCCAGATGATCTCCCCAGCAGTGTTAGTGAAGCGGTGGAAGATATTATTCTGAAAAACGATTCTGACAACTGCTCCCATCTTGATGAAGGACTCGACATCCAAGCGATCTCGAGGATGTCTAGGGATAAGGTTAAAGTGATGCTCATCCAGCTTCAGATACTCAAGCTTTACTGCTATGTGGGTGACATATGCCCCAATCAAAATATCTCCAGTAGGCTTGGTGGCAATGGATAAAAGATGGTTTGCAAACCATCTAGAGAGTGCCACTGTGAGTCCTCTGCGAGCCATCTCAAAGAGGAAGAGCTCCGATTTCTTGATAGTCTCGTTGCTTTCTCCCCTAGCGAATATGTTATAGGTTAGGAATCTATGCAAATATCTGTGCACTGGGGACACGAGATGAGTGCTCTTTATCTTCTTAACATCCCAACTACAATCATGGCCAAAATGTGTCCAGGCTCGAGGGGCAGAGAATTCTACCTCAGTATCATTCAGGATGCCATCAGATGGTAGATTGAACAATTCCTTAAATTCAATGGCACTGAGGGTGTTAGGATTATTGCAGAGTTGGAATTTCACCACGCCAGTAGGTGAAACTTGCAAGGTGCTGAGGAATTTCAGTGTTTGCTCCCTCAAGGTTGGCTGGTGAATTTCCACAAAGTCTTCCAGATGACAGGCTTGGAGTTACTTTGTCATAGCTGTCTCGAGTCCGAGACTTTGGACTGTCTGCCATTCGAAGGACCTTGATGACAGTAGAGGTCTCTTTTTCAAAGTTGAGTATCGAGGATGGCATTGCTCCGGAATGCGGTTCATGAGGTAATTTGCATACCTCATAGGAGCATGAGACTTTTTTCTTTTTCCCTTGGATGAAGCAGTCTCCATTTGTTTTGAAGAAATCGGTTTGTGATGGAGTGGAAAACTTTTGACATAAAATCTTTATGAAACCCTAAGAATGTAAGATTTCTGATGAAGACTTGAACTTTTGGTGGTATTTTATAGGAAAAGTTTGAGTCTTGGGGGTCAGAATCTTCAATGTCTCAATGAATGTGTGTAAATGAGAGTGGTTTTGGGAGTTGAAGAGTTGAAATGAGAAATATAACCGACTGCTCTTTTATATACTCGATACATTTACGGGCGTGAAGTGTGTGTTCACGGGCATGAATGGTCATGTTCACGGTTTGCTGAATGAGTGTTCCACCCGTGAATGAAGACATGAATATGTTCACGGGCGTGAATAATGAACAGTAACGAGGGTGAACAAATAGTCAGGGGCGTGAAATGTTGAATTTCACTACTTAGGCCCGCAAAGCAAGCCGTGACTCAATGCATGAAAGCTTCTGTGAGTTTTGGGGTGTAATAGTTCACGGGATTGACAATTCGTCACGGGCGTGAAAGTCTCTTTTCACGGGAGTGAATGAAGCCGTGAAAATAAGCTTCACCACTTGAAGTCGTGAACGACACTGCCTCTTTTAGTCATTTAAGTCACGGGCGTGAACATGTGTCATGGGCGTGACTCCCCTAAAGTTTTCATCAAATAAAATTAAGTTCTAAAACAAGACTAAATCATTTCAACAAAGATTCTATTCCTTAAAACATAAATTTTCATCAAAATTTCGATCTTATGTCTTGTGATATGAATTAAAATCATCAATTAAAATTTCATAATTTAGCAATCACAAGGTTAATCCATCAATCATACCAAGTTCTCTTCTAATGAAATTAAATCTTTCCTCATTTAGAGACTTAGTGAAAATATCTGCTAATTGATTTTCTGTGCTTATAAATTCTAATGTAACATCTCCATATTGAATATGATCTCTAATAAAGTGGTGTCTAATGTCAATATGATTACTTCTTGAGTGTTGAATATGATTTTTTGAAAGATTTATAACACTTGTATTGTCATATTTAATAGGTATATGGTTCATCTTATGACCACAGTCCTTAAATTATTGTTTCATCCAAAGAATTTGAGTGCAACAACATCCAACTGCTACATATTTTGCTTCAGCAGTTAAGAGAGCAACTGAAACTTGTTTCTTACTAAACTAAGAAACTAAGTATTATCCAATGAAGTGACAAGTACCTGAAGTAATTTTCCTATCTAAATGACTACCAGCATAGTCTGCATCTGAATATCCTATAATATAAAAGGATGAATTTCTAGGATACTATAAATCTAGATGCAATAATCCATGTAAATATCTTAGAATCCTTTTTACTGCATTTAAATGAGATTCTTTAGAACATGATTGAAATCGTGCACACAAGCAAACGCTATACATTATATCGGGTCTAGAAGCAGTAAGATATAAAAGTGATCCGATCATACCTCTATAAAGCTTTTCATTAATGCTCTTACCCTTTTCATCCTTGTCCAATTTTGTTGATATGCTAATAGGAGTCTTGGCATTCTTGCATCATTCCATACCAAATTTCTTAATTAAATCTTTGGCATATTTGGATTGGTTGATGAATATGCCCTCATTACTTTGCTTTATTTGTAGACCAAGGAAATACTTAAGTTCTCCCATCATGCTCATTTCAAATTCCCTAGTCATACACTTAGCAAATTTTTGACAAAGCAACTCATTAGTAGAACCAAATATTATATCATCAATATAAATTTGAACAATTAGTATATCATGCTTATAATTTTTGATGAATAATGTAGTGTCAATATTTCCCTTTGTAAAGCTATTTTCTAATAAAAAAGAACTTAGTCTCTCATACCAAGCTCTTGGGGCCTGTTTTAAACCATACAAAACTTTTGAAAGTTTAAAAACATGATTTGGCAAATCATAGCTTTCAAAACCTGGTGGTTGTTCTACATACACTTCTTCATCTATATAACCATTTAGAAATTCACTTTTCACATCCATTTGGAAAATTTTGAAATTCATGTGACATACATATGCTAAAAGTATTCTTATGGCTTCTAATCTAGCTATAGGTGCATATGTTTCATCATAATCTATACTTTCTTCCTGATTATATCCTTTTGCAACTAGTCTAGCCTTATTCCTGGTTATTAAACCTTGTTCATCTAATTTGTTTCTAAATACCCATTTGCTACCTATAATTTGATGATCATTGGGTCTAGGTACTAGGGTCCATACCTTACTTTTCTCAAATTGGTTGAGTTCCTCTTGCATGACAATTACCCAATTTTCATCATTAAGAGTCTCATCAATATTTTTAGGCTCACTTTGTAAAATAAAAGCAATGTCAGTGACTAGATATTTGAAATGAGATCTAGTACTTACGCCCCTTGATAGATCACCAATTATTTGCTCTTTTGGATGATCTTTCATCATTCTCCGTTCTTTTGGAAGTTCTTGATCATTTTGTTCTTGATTTTGAGGTAGAGAATCATTTTGCAATAAATTTTCTTGATCATTTTCTTCTTTCCCAATTCCAATATCAAGTCTTTCCATATTACCTACAACATCATCAAGAACACTACCTTTCACAAGATCAAGTCTACTAGATTCATTAAAAACAACATGCATGGATTCTTCAACCGTTAGTGATTTTTTATTAAATACTCTATATGCTTTGCTGGTTGTAGAGTATCCTATCATCAAATTTAGAAGCAAATTTTCCAAAATTGTCCTTGGTGTTCAATATAAAACACTTGCATCCAAATACTCTAAAGTATGATATCAAGGGCTTTCTTCCATTTCATAGCTCAAATGAGGTTTTGTTTAAAATAGGTCTTTTGAAAACTCGATTTGAAATATAACATGCAGTATTTGTGGCTTCTGCCCAAAAATAAGTTGGTAATTCATATTCACTGAGCATTGTTCTAGTCATTTCAATTAAAGTTCGAGTTTTCCTTTCAACTACCCCATTTTGTTGAGGTGTCCTAGGAGATGAGAAATTATGTGAAATGTCATGTTCAAGACAAAAGCTTTCAAAGTTTTCATTTTCAAATTCTTTCCCATGATCACTTCTTATTTTTGAAATATAGTACCCTTTTTCATTTTGAACTCTTTTAGGAAAGTTTTCGAAATTTTCAAAAGCATCACTCTTTTGAGCTAAGAAAATTAACCAAGTAAATCTAGAGTAATCATCTACGATGACAAATGCATAATGTTTTCCTCCTAAGCTAGCAATTCTAGTAGGTCCAAATAAGTCTAAATGCAGAAGTTGAAGAGGTTTTGAAGTACTTACTATGTTTTTGGCTTTGAAGGATGACTTGTGTTGCTTTCCTCTTTGGCAAGTATCACATGTTTTGCCTTTTTCATATTTAACTCTTGGCAATCCTTTTACTAGTTCTCCTGTGCTGAGACTTTGTATTAAGTTCATGTTAGCATGGCCAAGTCTTCTATGCCACAGTCAAGAATCACTAGTGGTTACAAGACATTTAGAGGAATGGTTAGATAGTTCATATAAGTTTATTATGCATGTATTGATATCTCTATTTCCTTTAAATATCTCTTGACCATCGATAGAGATCACAAGACATTCATTTGAAGTAAATATTACTTTGTTTCCTTTATCACATAATTGACATACACTTAACAAGTTATGTTTCAAGCCATCAACAAGTAAGATATCTTTAATAAAAGTAGTACCATTTACACCAATAGAACCAATGTCAATTACCTTACCCTTTGCATTGTTTCCAAAGGTAACTTTACCTCCATCAATACTTTTGATTTCATTGAAAAGTTTTTTGTCTCCTGTCATATGCCTTGAGCATCCACTGTCTACTAGCCAAACATTTTTGTTTATTGTGGACTTGAGACATACCTATAGAATCACAATTCAAGTATGATTTTTAGGTACCCAAATGAGTTTGGGTCTTTGGGGGTTAGCATATGAAGGTTCCCAATGAGCCTTCCTTATCCAGCAAAATTTATTTATGTGACCCATTTTCATACAATAATTACATTGTTTCGGTCTAAACTTGCCTTTTGGTCTTACAATGTATTTGAATGTCATAATTCTATTAGACTGATTTTAAGAATAATGGCATGCACAATCATGATTAATTTGCATTTTTCTAGATGCATGTTTCTTATACATAAAGGCATGATTAGTCTTTGGAGGATTCTTTCTTAGGCTTACTAATCCTTGATTATTCCTTTTATGTATAGAGGGATTAGTATACTTATTCTTTGGTGTTGTTCCAGCAAGTGTGGAGATGTGAGGTTCACTTGACTTTACAAAAATAGTTTTGCGAGAAGATGATAATGTGTTCTTAAATCCTAGACCATGTCTAACTAAAGGTGGTTTTTGAGACACAATGAGAGTATCTAAACTCTCTTTTCCTTTTGTGAAATTTTGAAATTGAATTTCTAAGTTCCTCAACTTCATTTTTCAAAGTATTATTTTCTTTAAGCAAGGATTTAGTTGAGGGTCTTGATGAGTATTCATCTAATGACTTTTGAAAAGATTCATTAGATGATTTAAGCTTAAGGTTCTCCTTTTCTAAAGCATCCATTTTGTTTTTTAAATTAGAAATGTTATTCTTATAAGTACTGAATTTTCTCCTATATTTTTCTAATTCTAGATTCAATTCATCTATTAGGCTTTGTTCATCATCATCATCATCACTATCACTATTACTACCTTTATCACTACTATCATTATTGAAAGATTATGAGTGTAGTGATCTTACTTTATCCTAGACGTGATCCTCTATAGCCATGAAGCATAGGTTGACCTCTTCGCTTTCATTGTTATCTTTTTTACTTGAAGAGCTTTCGTCATCCCATGTGGCTTTGTGGCCTTCATGATAGTTTTCCAATATTTTCCACATGCTATATGCAGTTGAACAGTGTTGTATCCTGCCACATTCTTCAATAGATAATGAACTTGAGAGAATTGTCATTGCCTTCTTATTTTTGAAATTTGCTCTTATTTGAGGCTCTGTCCAATCATCTCTTGACATGATTTCTTCTTTACCATTAACTCCTCTTCTAATTGGTGGTGTCCATTCTTTTTTAATATTATCCCATACTTCAATTCCTTCATTATCCAGATATGTCTCCATCTGAAACTTCCAATGGACATAATTTGCTCCATCGAAGTAAGGCTTGAGACTTTGGAATCCTTCACTGGCCATATCTTGATCTTTACTAGCACTTTTTAGGCTTCGATGCTAGACAAAGTTCTGATACCAATTGTTGCCCAGATATTAAGCCAAGAAAGGGGGTTGAATTGGAGTTTCAAAAAATTAAAATTTAAGGTGCAGAAATAAATAATTAATTTTAGGAGGGATAGAGAAAATCTGACACAAAGATTTATAGAGGTTCAGGTGTTAACAAACCCTACTCCTCTTTCCAATCGCAATTGGGAGTTTCACTAACACACTAAGTGTTACAATGGAGTTTTACAAGCTCACTCCCAACTATGATGTTTCTCACAATGACTCACACCTAACCCATAATCCCTTGTGTTTTAATGACTCACATAATAATCAATTTCTTGTGTTTTACAGGCTCACACAAACAACCTTTACTTTGTGTTTTTATAGGCTCACACAAACAACCTTTACTTTGTATTTTTACAGGATCACACAAACAATCTTCACGTTGTGTTTTTACAGGCTCACACAAACAACCTTCACTTTGTGTTTTTACAGGCTCACACAAACAACCTTTTAATTTGTGTTTTGGAGACTCACACAACTAACCCTTACAAGTGTTCTACTCTTAATCCATAAATACCCAAAGGTCACTTGAGTAAAGATTACAGAGAGAACCACTTACAAATCTTAATTGCTCAATAAATGAAGAGCAAAAAGATTTTTACAGAGAATAAATTTTGTTCTCAAAGTATGAATGTACAAATAGCTTGTGATAAGATTTTTATTCAAAGTAATTATTATTCTATTGTTATTCTCTTGTTCTGAATGCATAAATGACTTCCATTTATACTCACATGACTGAATATAGTCGTTGGGGTGCATTAAATACGAAACTAGCCGTTGTACTAACCAAATAATCGCGCCTGACATTTTTTTCTTTCATTGTTCACGGGCGTGACATTTCTTCTCAAGCCGTGACTGAAGTGGTGACCTTAGTCGTGAAGCTCTATGGAATGTTTTGATACATTGAGTCACGGGCGTGACATACTCATTCACAGGCGTGAAAAACTTCCCAGCCGTGAATCAAGGGGTGACTTTGGTCGTGAAGCTCTCTAGAATGTTTTGACACATTGAGTCACAGGTATGACATACTCATTCAAGGGCGTGACAAACTTCCCAACCGTGAATCAAGTGGTGACTTTGGTCGTGAAGCTCTCTGGATGAAAATGCATGCACATTCACGGGGGTGACTGAAATGTCTACTTCCCGGTTTGTTCTTCCTTCATGGCCGTGAACTTCAAATGTTGGTTTTGGTAATGGTTAGCTCTTTCACGGGTATGACACATATAGTCACGACAGTGCTCTTTCATGGGCATGACACATATAGTCACGGCAGTGAACATGCTACTTCTTGAATTTTTGTTTTTCAAGAATTATTCTTCCAATCTCCATTTTTGCTATTTTAATCCATGTCCTATATAATAGACTTAGAAAACAAGTATGTAAAATACAATATTGTTATTTTATTTGTTATCATCAAAATGACGGAAATACCCCTCAAGGTTTAACAGTAGACATGACCACGGGCTGGGCCATCTCGTCGAATTGGCCCAAAATTTGCATGGTTAAATTCAAATCGGATTCGTTAAGGCCGAGTCGATCTCTCCCCTCATTGGAATTGTGAATCGATGGGATTCATAGTTCCAATCCATATTTTAAATTATATATATATATATATATATATATATATATATATATATATATATATATAATATGTGAGATAAATATACAAAGTATACACAAAGTGTGCATTTATCCCATATTGCTTAAACACAAAAAGATTTGTGCTCTCATTCTTTATAAAATGGAAGAACACTCATCATTTGATGTCATTCATGTGGCAAAAACTATTTAATATGAGCCCATTTTTTTAAACTTGTATTTATCAGTTAATATTTATATATTTATAAATATTTATTTTTTTGTATATATATATATATATATAATGATATTTGTAAATATATTTATTTATGATTATATATATAGTAATAGCATTTAAGTGTCAAAAAGTCACTCAAATTCCATAATTTTTGGGTTGTAAGTTAATTTTTTTACTAAAAAATTAATTTTTTTAATATGTTGAAATCGGTTCCGAACCGTGGTCAGACCTAATCATAAGAGATAAGACTATTCGTGTGCCTTAGATATGAGTAGTGTTAAAGGATGTAACTTTATCTAATCTTATTTATAAGATTAGATTTTTGTAAAATTCTACTAGCTGGAAAATGGGACAAGAGACACCATTTGTTTATTTTCACATTTGTTTGTTTGTTTTATTTTTAAGTCGACAAACAGTACTAAAGGCACAAGCTTTGTATGTATAAACACTTCTAAGATCTTTATGCTAGGAAGCAAAATTAAAAATTCAAAAACTTTTATCAAAATTCTTTCATTAGCTCTTATGAGAGTTTTTGCTACCGTATACCTTATTTATCTTCATAATGGTTTATTTACTGTAAGACCCATATAGGAATGGAAAATGGCAGTTATAACACAAAAGAACCTTTCAGCCTTTAAGGTGAAGTTAGTGAGAAGCGTTAAGAAAGCTGAAGCAATTGTGGAAGCTTGGTGGACATTTATTCATAGTAAAATATATGTTTGATGTGCTAATAGTGGTTGCATTAATGTTTGTCATTCATGGCTAGTAGTCAAATTGCTAATAATAATTCGTGTAGAAGTCTAAATTTAACAGAAACCGAGGAATTGAATTAAGTGCATTACTTAGATTACAAGATCCTATTTTTGAATTAAGTATAAATATTAATTACTCAAAGTATGATCAAAAGTCTTGAAAGAAATTCTAAAGAGATTATAGAACTAAAAAGATTCCTAAATCAATAACTTAAGTTCAATATATATCATTATCTAGAAAGACTTGGGCACTATTTTGATGATTAATAATTGCTAATATTTGATTATTTTTCATTTAAATCACGAAGCAGACAATGATTCATTAATAAAGTTATTAAACTTTATTATTAATCGAATTAATTATCTAAATAAATATTTTTAAAAAGTTTCTAAACATTTAGAAGAATTAACTATAAAATATAGTGAAATTGAAAATTATTTTACCATAAATAGAAAGATTTTGAGGTGTGTTGCTAGCTCTCATTTTTTGAATGAATATGAGAAGTTGAGAGAAGTGATAATTCTTAGAAATAACAATATCAATTAGTAAAAGATTATCGAGTAGCTCTTTAGTATAGAACAAACTCAGTTTGAATAATATCATATCCGTATGTATTAATTTCTAAGATTAAAAATTTTTCTATAATAATAAAGAGTTATAGAGGATTAAAAGGAAATTTAGAAAATAAGTTTGAGGAAGATAACAAATTTTTTTTTGTAGTGAAAAAAATATTATTTGTGTAAATAATTTTGAAATAATATAATTTTGTAAAATATTTTATTTTTATGCTAGAGTTATCTGTTATTTTGAAATAACAAAATTTGTTTTGTAGTGAAAAAAATATTATTTGTGTAAATAATTTTGAAATAATATAATTTTGTAAAATATTAATTACTTTATAATGATATTATATAAATTTTTATTTTTATTATATATATTTACATTAATAATTATTCTACTTATATATGCTAAAATTTGACTTTTTTATATATTATTATTTTTATTTATTTACTAAATTTTATCTTTTTGACTCAATACGAATGTAATTTACTAGTGTGTATTGGTGAACGGTAACTGAAGTAAAAATATATATAATTTTTTTTTATAGAAAAGCAATTATTAAATTGGTGAACGGTAACTGAAGTAAAATAATTTCACGTGAATCTTATTACTTATTAGATTCCCACAAAATCTTTGTCCTATTATTGATGAAACGGGACACGAAGCAAAACCCAAGTAACGGCTACTTACCCTGCTGTAGCCGTCACTAAGTGCCCCCACACCGCAACGGTCACATTTCCTCCTCCACTAACCGACGAAACGGTGTTTCTATTTCTTGTCTATGTATATATATCCTTCCTTCTCCCTCTTTTCTATTGCATCCTTTCCCATTTCCTAGTTTCTCTCTGTATCATAATAAAACGACGCCGAATATGTTGCAGCGACTCCTCCTACTCGTTTTCCTTGCTTTAAGCATTTCAATGTTGTCTTTCATGGTAGAAGCAGACAATGCGCCTTCCCCTTCCCCTGCCAAATCAACTCTCCCCTCTTTTTCTTCTCCCACAACTGCTCCCGCTAAATCTCCCACTGCTTCTCCGCTCACATCTCCGTCTTCTTCTCCTTCAAAATCTCCGCTCACATCTCCTTCAAAATCTCCCATCATCTCCCCCTCGGTGGCCCCTGCTTCGTCACCGGTTATACCTCCGTCGATGCCGCCCCCGACTGCTGCTACTCCTTCTCCAAGTGGATCTGCGCCAGTTTTGTCTCCTACGAGTCCGCCGCCGTCGGTTTCCTCCCCTGCTTCAACCCCAGTTGCTGCTCCTACTTCGGCTCCCGAGGCTAGCCCGCCAATGCCCGAGGGTCCGGCTACTGCAGCGACTCCAGAGACATCGGCTAGCGTTCCTTCCAGTTCAGCAACACCGGCTGAGGCCCCGATGGTTTTCCCTTCAAGTAGTAGCCCACCGGCTCCAACTCCGACGAGTTCGTCGCCGGAAACTGCAGAAAGTCCGGTTATTGATGATTCGGGTTCAAGGTCCATGTATGAGATTCGGGTCATTTTCAAATGGTTATTGATGATTGGAGGTGCCCTGGCTTTGGTAGTTTAATTTCATTACTATTTAAAAAAAAAAAAAAAAAAACAGATTGGCTAGCGATTGATTCTTTCCCCACATCATTAATTACTTTTTTTTTAATGCACTTATATATTTATTTGTTATAGTTGTAGTTTTAAGTTATAACATTATTTATTATGGGTTATATAGTTAACCTTCCAGTGTGCTTTTGTTGAATTAAAAATTACAATTTATTTAATGCGTATTGGAAAAACCCTGAAAGTCTGAATCGAAAAAGTTCAAAAGTAAAAATCCTTTCAGGTTGAGGAGTTTTCATTACTGTTAGAGTGGCACATATTCCAGTTAAAAAATTTAATATCCCTAAAGAATCATATAATATTATTTGCTATGCTTTCAGGACTCTGTTCATTTATTAAACAAGCAAGGATGGAATGAGAATTGAATTCTAATAAACGTAACACGAAGTTGTGATTTGTTGCAGCAAGCACACGTATAAAAAGGTCCTACCAGCAATTATTATAAGCATACATACAGTTCAGTCCCATTATCCTCGCTTGCTAGTCACTACACCATTGCAATCCGCCAATTAACCAAAGAACAATGATTTGTGCAGAATTTGGTCCCAAAAATAGAACACTTTCAACATCAACCTTCTCTCATGTTTATCCATTTGGATAACTGTATCCACGTTATAAATTCCTCGTTCAAATTTTAGTTTTCTTTCACTTTATCTCAAAATCCTCCATTTCTTCCTCATATACAAAGCTCCCCCCAATCTTTATAGTCATTTTTTAGAAATTTTTAATAAATATTCATTTAAGTATTTTTTATTAAGTATATTGAGATTGATAAGAATATAATTCTTCAATAAAAAAACTCAATCATTCAAATAGTAATTCAACTAAGTTTGTTGGGAATAGCTCCTAAATTCGACCATTAATCGTGACTAAGTTTCGAATATTATTAGTTTCAACTGCAACACTGAGTTTATCTACCAACAAAATTGTAATTCAGCAGGTAATTATTCATAGTGTACTCTGATTTTGTTACATAAAATTTAATGGACTAAAATCTCATTCGATATTTAAATTAATAAACTAAAATATAATAACATATTCAAATATTAATGTAACCAGTAAAATGTAGTTTATAGTATTTAATTAAGTATAGAGAACAATTAAAGGCAAGATAAAAAGTATTTGTATTTAATTAAGAGAAGAATATTATGTTTGTAATATATTTTAAGGATTAAAGTAGCCATCATTTAATTTTGATTGGGTTTAACTTTTAATGCACATATTACTTAAATTAAAAGAGAGAAAAATCATAAATTGATAGATATTTAATAGAATTAAATGCTTTATTCCCTTTTATTTTTCCTTAAAAAGGAAAAACTTTCAATTTTATTATAAATTTCGAAGCAGAAGAACAGATTAGGGGCATAATTGCAAAAGGAGAAAGGTGCGCCATACAAAGTGAAGAAAAAAAAAGAAGAAATAATAGAAGAAATCATAAACAGTTAACGAGCAAATCAAATCCACATAACAATTTATTGCCATCTCTCCCTCTGTATGCATTACAGAAAGCAAGGGGAAAAAAAAAACAAAAAAAGCAGGGGAGAGATCATCGATCATCAATCGTCAATCGTCATCGCATCGTCCAACTTATAGAAATGGCTGTCAATGGAGGAGTTGCCCGCAGGTGCCCCAGCAAGAGAAGCTTTGCTTTCAGAGAAACGAGCTTTCTTGAGAGGAGGAAAACGCGAACCAATCTTCGAAACGTTTCGATGGTTCCTCTGTTCAAGAAGCCTCTCTTCTATCCTCGATGGCGATCGCTTTGTGGAAACCACCGCATTTTGAGGTCACTTCCTTTGCATTTTTCTCTCCGCATTTTTCTCTCTGTGTTTGGTTTCCTAGATAATAAGGGAATAAAAACAGGAAGCGAATAGCACCTGATGGAAAATTTTCAAGTTCGTGCTTTACATTTTTTTTCTTTAAGAATTTGGATTACTGGCTATAGTAGGATTGGTTAGTGTTTCAGTTTTTGCTAGCTGAGAGAACCGAGCAATAGAAAAGTTAAGTTTAAAATTGATTTTGCTAAATGTGTATCTTTTAAGTGAAGTCCTTAAATTTATTGATTAGGCTCCTAATCACACTCTCATATCTGCATTTGGTTGCCTATTGAAAATTTTGGAATTATGATGTTTGTGATTAGGAGATTGCGATATAATGTTAAGAGCGATCAATCTAGAGTGGAGCAAACTAATATGTTCCTGATTGGCTGTTTTAATTTTTTTTTTCCTTTAAATTTCTGTAAACTCCACTCCTCTAACAGCGATGCTTTAAATTTTTTCTCCTGGTGAGATTTGCATATCAATACTTACGTTTATGAGAGTTTTTGGTGGAGAAATTTATCATTATCTCATGACCTATGTTTGATGCTGCAGTATGGATGCTCGAGAAAAATCAAGATCCACGATATTGGAATCATCAAAGCACAAGAGGGTTCCCATATTTGTCATGATGCCTGTGGATGTTTTTTGCATCGATTCTTCTGGAAGTCCAAGAATCAGAAAGTAGGTTTTCTTATGCATTTATGCACTTGTACTCATGTTCCTCTCATCTTATATCATAATTTGGACTCTTTTTTGCTATGTAGATAGGTGATACACTCCTAGAAAATGTGTTTTCAAACCATTTCCCCTTCATGCTTTTTCATTCATTAGTTGGATGTATTATTATCTTCTTTCAGTAGCCATTGTGGCATCCAAATTATAGTTAATTATTAACATGCAGCAGGTCAGCAACCCTACTAATTTATATGAAATTAGTCAATGCCACATGTCATTTGCTGCAAGCTTACTTCACTAGTTCATGGCTTCCTGTTTTAACTATTTTAATATCTTCACTTTTGTGATGTCCTTTTTACATTTTTTTATCATGTATTGAAATATTTTATTTCTTTTTCTTGTTTCAGAATCAAGGCCTTAACCATATCTCTAAAAGCACTCAAGTTGGCAGGTGTATATGGAATTGCAGTAGAGGTTTGGTGGGGTATTGTTGAGCGTTTTTCTCCTTCAGAATATAATTGGTTCCTTTATGAAGAGATTTTTAGATTGGTATCTGAGTCGGGGTTGAAGTTGCACGTTGCTTTGTGTTTTCACTCAAGCACGCACACATCTACGGGAGCTGGGGGAGCGAGTCTTCCACTGTGGATTCTAGAAGTACGTTCCATTTCTTTATTATTTTTCTTTGAGAGTCAGCATAATCACTAGCTATTCTAGGTGATTGTAGGGCAGTTAATGCATTGTCCTACTTCACTGCACAATCATTAGTTTCTAGGTGTATGCTAAGTCTTGTATCATACAATGTAATATTCGTTTGACAAAACTCATTTTCAAGTCTCTAAACTATAAAGAGTTATTTGACTCAGTCCTATTGTATTTAATTAGATCCCTTAACTATCATTTTTATTTAAAAATATCCTTAGATATTTATTTATATTAGTTCTAGGTCTAATTATAATGGAATAGATTGGAGTGACATTGACGCGTCATCAATCCACGCGTCTTTCTTCTAATTTAATAATTTTAATATATAAATTATTTATTTATTAAAAAGTAAAAAAGCAAAAAGATCCTAAAATCACTTTAACTTTAATCCTTATCTATCACCAAATATAATGTCCTGCTCAATCCTTACTGAAACCATGAAGTTTGGGTCAAAATCAAAGAGTTGTTTAATTTGCTTAATCCATATCCATCACCAAATATGGTAACCAACAGCTTGTAGATCCCACAAGTCTCCCATTTTTTTGACAAGTTGAAGTAGAATATCTTGAACTTTCCACTAGTGTCTAGTGGAAGGGCGTTGAAACTTGAGCAAGATGAGAAAGAAGGGATGGTCGGAGATGGAAAAAATGGAGAGGTGTCTGGTAGTGTGGCGGAGCCGATATTAATGACTAACTTTTGACCGGCTAAGCAGTATTAGCAGTGAAAGTTCAGCCTTAATTGTCTCGAACTATATAAATCATGGTTGGTCTAATTAGTGTTGGTTAGGTAGCAGAAACCGGTGTAGGTAGATTAATAGTAACTACGACCACTGATGGGGCAGAAATAGAGGTAGGAGTGGTGGGTTGAGGAGCTAGAAAAGAAGAAGGCTGAGGAATTAGAGCTGAAGTTGCCGCACTAACATTGATCATCAATTTTTGAGCAGTAGTACAATGGCCAAAAAAACCGCAGATGAAAAAATATTTGCTCGTGCCATTAATGATTATTTTTTTACGGCTGAGTTAAATATTTTTTGAATAAAAAATTATTATCTTTGACACCATTTATTGAAAATATTAATATTTTCTTCGTACCATTTAAATTGGATTTAAAGATGAAGTAAATAAATATTTAAAATGAAATTAAATAAAAATAATAGTTTAAAATTTTAATTAAATGCAATAAAAAGTTAAAAACTGAGTCAAATAACTCGTTGTAGTTTAGAAACTTGGAATTTTTTTTTTTCATATTAACTTATCCACTAAGAATTATTCCATGGACCACCACTGGCCTACATTCTATATTAATGGCCTTCCGTTGATAGACTTGATTACATTAATATACGATGTCTATAGAGGATGTTAAATATGAAATATATATTAGACTGGAACTCAATTGCATTCTGGTCAGGTTTAGAACTTCAACAAAAACTGTGGAAGCTAATGCATTTCCCTGTATAGATTGGTGATCACAATAAAGACATCTATTACCGAGATAAAAAGGGGTTTTCCAATGATGATTATCTTACACTAGGAGTGGATGAGCTTCCTCTGTTTTTTGGCCGGACTGCCATCCAGTGCTATGAAGACTTCATGATCAGTTTTGTCAACAAATTTGATTCTTTAATTGGAAATGTAATTGAAGAAATAAGCATCGGTCTTGGTCCTTCTGGAGAGCTTAGGTACTTCAAAGGTGTTGTTTTATGACCAAGGGTGTGAGGCAATCGTAACATTTTGTAATGGATAAATCCATGCAGGTATCCTGCACATCCTTCTGGTGACGGTAGATGGAAATTCCCTGGAATTGGTGAATTCCAATGTTATGACAAGTATATGTATGTTAATTTCATATGCTCGTCTTCTATGTAAACTTGAAAATTTCAATAATTACAAGTTTATTTTGCTCTTAGGATGGAAGACTTGAAGATGGCTGCTTGTGAGGAAGGAAAACCTCAATGGGGAGGTCGAGGACCTCAAAATGCAGGATGTTACAACAGCCTTCCACCCGGTATTCCTTTTTTTGAAGATGGACAAGAGAACTTTCTGTCTGATTATGGTCATTTCTTCCTAGTACGTATCCTGTGAAGTAATCTAGTTTAATTTCTCTGTAAGGATTCTTGCACATTTTGATCTTCACTCGCAATTTAGTTAAATAATATCTTTTTGTTAGATTATCTTTGAGCAGACAAAGCAGTCATTGGAGCTAATACATAAACTAAACTGTTGGTATAAATTCCATGAAAGAGATCTTATTAGTTTTTTTGGTAGTTACCAATTTACCAAACCTTTTTTTCTATCTGGGGTTTGGAACTGGCTATTGTAGAACTGTTATTAAGTCAAAATTCCATACAACTTTGCACTGGAGATATAGTCTCAATCTTTTGGTTATATTCTTTCCCAAGCTTATTGTTGCTGTTGAAATGTTGTCCAAAAGTAACTAATTGATTTTTAGTGAAAATTGCTGGTCAATTTGGTGATGATGATTAGGGAAGCTACAATCCAAAATTTTTTAAGACAAGGGTGGTGACAAATTTCAGCCAAGAGATTAATAGATCATATTAAGAAGCATTAACATAAGATTACTATTGTGAATCTTCTATCATTATAACTAAGTGGACTTTCTGCAGTGATGAATGTAGCTTGTGCATGTGGAAATATAAGAATTGGAGAATGATTATTACCTCATGTGGCCATAAAAATCTTTAAAGCATCTGAATTTCACTGAATGTTAAAAAATAACCTTAGATTCATCTACAGCATAAGAAATTTGATGGCATATTTGGTCTTTGCAGGAATGGTACAGTGGTAAGCTGATTTGTCATGCCGATGCAATTTTGGCAAAGGCAGCTAATGTGCTGAAGAAATATCAACAAAAGCAAACCCCAGTTACATTGGTGGCTAAAATTGGCGGAATATATTGGTGGTACCAGACAATATCACACCCTGCTGAACTTACAGCTGGCTACTACAACACAGCTCTGAGGGATGGTTATGATCCTGTTGCTTCAGTGCTGTCTCGTCATGGAGCTGCTTTGCATATTTCGTAAGATTTTATTTCTCCATCCCAATGTAATATGATAGAATGGAAATACATTGTTGCATGGGCATTAATTTGGTGGTGTTGATGGAAGCTTATGTTATGGATGTTGGATAGAAGGATTTCACCGTGCAAAATTGCAAATCTTATACTTTATACACAGTTGATGCAGTATGTTGGCTTTTTTGTCTTTCTTCTGGTTGCTTATTAAATCATGAGGAAAATGTTCCTAGTATCTCTTGTGGATGTGATATTTTATTCTTTATTGCATGTAACTCTTTATTGGATATGTTTCTGAATCCTCTTTAACTTGTATTTTCCTGAATATGCTTAATATGTTGGGAGCATTTCTCATATTGAATTATTTTTCTGTAGCTGCCTAGAAATGAAGGATAGTGATACCCCACCAGCCTATTGCTGCAGTCCTGAAGGACTTCTCCAGCAGGTGTGAGTTCTTTCTTGATGAATAAAATTTGTCTTCCTTCTTTTGTCTCAGGATTTGAAATTTATTTTATTTTTAATTGCTTGAATCCCCATAGATATGACACCCATGATCTGAATTTTGTGATAATGAACTGATCATGTGGAAGTACATGACTCTGCTTTATATATTGAACCTGCCATGTTAAGCCACTGAGTTGTGATGTTGTTTAAACAAAAAATGTAGTCATAATATGATTTTGATTTCTCAACAAAAAAAATGTTCTCATAATATGATTTCGATTGCTCATTGATATGAAAGTTTCCCTTAAGGGCCTTATTTTCTTTCTTCCATTCAATTTCAATGTAAATTTTTCTTTAAACTTCTTGTTTAGTTGAATTTAAAACCGATGCAATGTGCTTGCCTTTGGTTTGGATTTCCTTTCTACCATATAAACAAACAAGAAGATTGACTAGAGGTGGTTGCATCTAACAATTCGTATATTTTCTCTGTCAGTTGCATCCAGAGTCCAGACTCATTCTCCTTATAGCAGAATACATGATATGATATGTTACAATGTTCAGGATATAAAACAAGATCCACAGAAAGCATGATGTCCTTGGAAATTGCTCCATTCTGGCATTATGAAACCTCAGGAAATGAGTGAACTTACTAAGAAACAGTTTTAAGACAGTATTGCTTCAGAGTTGAGTTATATGAAGTTTTAAATGCATTATATTAGGGAACAGTTTTAAGCCGGTATTGTTTCAGAGTCAAGTTGTATGAACTTTTATATGCAATTTTGTGATTGGTCACTATATATTCATTTTGAGTTGATTCGTTTCTCCCAGATAAGGAGCATTTCAAACAAAAGGATGCATCTGATTGGAAGAAATACTAGTGAACGACTTGATCAGGTGAATTTCATTCTTTTATGGGCAAATTCTTTATTTTCTTCAGCTTTTTCCTCCCCCTGTTAAAAAAGGCTTTTTTTTTGGTGCACTGGAAATTGTTAAAAAAAAAGAGAGAAAAGCTTTTTTCTTTGGGGTGAGTAATAACATCATTATGAAGAGTAACTGTGTTTTTATTATTTGGGTTATAACTTATAACCGATCTGGTCCTGCGTTAGTTTCCTAGTTTCCATATATTATTCTAGCATGCGGATGCAGTGCAAAACATATAAGTGAATATATAATATGCCCTTGTCCTCCTTTGTTCTACTAACTGCCTTTTGTGATGTTAAATAAGTTTGATCAAGTTGAGGTAAAAATTATTGTTTGTTTGATCTTTTTGCTCATATTTTCTGTCTCTGATTCCATGAACATAAAATGCACTTGTGTGCATGCGCTTATTCCTTTGTTGAATTTCTTTTTCTTCCCAGTATAATATGTGCCAATATTTTCTTGCAGAAAGGACTAGGGCAAATACTTGCTAATTGTTGTCATCCACAGGCAGAAGCTGTAAGGTCATTTACTTATTTCAGAATGAATGATAAAATTTTTGCAGTTGAAAACTGGAATAATTTTGTCCCCTTTGTTAGAAAGATGAGCACAGATTTGTAATGGACTTCTGAACCTTGTCTAACCATGATTTTTTCTACTGAATTGTCTAGAATACCAGTGTCTCTGCCCCTGTGATTTTTTTCAGGCATAGGGGATTGTAGAAGCTTGTGTAAATTCCTAGTCATTGATTTTTCACTACATTTTGATTCTCTGTTCGAAACCTGAAGTTTATAGTGATGGAATTTAAAGCAATTAAGGTTTTATTTTTAAAATTTATGTAACAAAAGACAATTTTTTTTAAAAAGCAGATATTTATTTGGCCAGCTTCTAACATAGTTGTCTTCTCTGACAAAGAAGAGCTCCGGCAGAAGGAGAGAGATTTGTTAAAAGTGAAGCTGATCTAGCTACCATAGTACCATGCTTGATGCTTAGTGTAGCTTGCAGGACCATTGCTACCTGAACGTGTAAAGTAGGCACCATTTAGCATTATATCACCATCTGATCTCCAATTCTAATTCTTCCACTCCTCATCTCCTAGTATGATTTCACGTTTAGTCACCTGAATGAGAATTAAGTCATTAAAAACTCAAAGGTTGCTGAGGGCATCCACTATTTAGGTAGTCAAAATTTGTGTTTCTTAGTTATACCCAGCTTAATATATATATTGAAAGATTATTTACCTGTCATCAGGCGTAGCATGCAAATGATTATACACACAGCATTTTAATTTATATTATGCTATTTTAGTTCTTTCGACTTCTCTGAGGAATGGACTGTCCCCATCCTACTCCTAATTAGGAATGGACTTTTCCCATCTTTAGAAATAGTCTGGTCATGATTATCAGTTCTAAAAGTATTCAACATGTTGAATGTTTATTTTAGTTCTGCTAAAATCTTGACTATGGTGGTTATTTAGTTATTCATTTCAGAAACCTTGCCTCCTTTGTATACTTAAATGATGCAATAAAGACATTTCCTTGGCTATTGATTGTTGGATTGGCAGTCCCACCAAATGCATACATGTCCCAGCCGGTGTATATGTTATTTACAATATGAAAGTATTAAGTATCCATGTCTGCACGTGCAGAAGTTAGATATATTTTATAGATCAATCCCTGAATAATTCATTAAATAAGTTGAAGTAATAAAAGCATGGTTATGTTACTGTTGTTCTTGCTGTTCTTGTAGAATGATAATAAACTCAGTTGCCTAGGCATTCTTTGAGTCAGATTTCCCCAAAAAGGTTGAAAACTATAGTGACTTGCATATTTTTGTCGAAAAGGAAGTCGTCACTATGACCCGTAAGCATAACTTCGTTATGATGCAACGTGTAGTTGTTTAAGATTGTTATAGACGTTGAGCCATATATGGCGTCTATCAGTCCGTCTCGGCTGTTAGTGTACAAAGATCAATCCACACATCCCTTGCGGCAAATATTGATATGTCATCCCCATCTGAGAGACCTCTGAAACCAGCATGCTTGGGTGAGTCCCTCACTATTGTGACAGTCACGTATATAGATGTACGCCTTAAATAGTTATGCATGGTCCCTTTGCTATCTGGATTTTATACCCTCTTCGGCTCTTCCATCTATATTGTCTTGTATGAATTCGTGGTAAGTTCTTCCTTTAGTTTGATGACCATGTCATGATCAAAGATGATCCACGGTGGTTCTTCTTGAATGACTTCAATTATTTATTATTTTATTTTGTTAATTTAATTACTTTTTAAATTAATTAACTTAATAAGTAATAAAATAAAATATTATAAATATATTAAATTAATAAATAATTAAATAACATAATAAGTAATAAAAACTGTGTTGCACCATAGCGGAGCGTGCCTGGAACTGGGTTTACAGGATCATTATTCTGAGAATCTGTGACCGCATAAAACTCACCATCTCGGCCGCTGATGGCATTGCGTCCAAATCCAATCGCACAGTTAGCTAACTTGTTCCGGTTAGTTTCCCATTCAGAGTCGCATCTCCAACAATCATGAATTGGGTTACCCGTCCTGCACGATTCTTTCTCCAACTGCCTTCTTTTTGAGCTCCTGGGTAAAATTGCATGCAAACAATTAAGCTAGGCATACATAATGAAAACAAAGAAGATATAGTCATTCTCATTTAAAGAGTTACAGGGTGGATCCAAAAATTTTATAAAGTGAGGTATATATACATAATATAAATTTTTAATTATAAAAATGCTCATGCAATAATAACTGTGACTAAAAAGAACAACTGTAGCGAAGAAGAAGGCCTCAGCAGTGGGAGGATGATGCTTAGACGCCGAAGATGAATTTCCTGAATTTCCCGAACTGCGTCGATAGGGATGGCATGGGTAAGAAGAAGGGTTTCACTTTTTTGCTTTAACAATTTTTTTATTCAGGAACTTTTTTATACTAAAAAATTCAATTTTTTAACTTAATGTTTCATAATAAATTTTTTATAATCAGGTTTTTTATTTTATTTTTTATCAGTTTTTGTATTTTTTTTATATGAGTAGTTAGCAGAAAAATTATTTATTTATATTTTACTGGGTCCTTTTTATTTTTTAGCGGATCCATATTATTATATTATACCTATTTCTATGACACTTGAAAAAGTATGGAGTCATTGACCCCAGAGCCTAAAGCATGCGTCCGCCCCAGTTCTCATCGCTCAGTTGCTTCTGATATAAGGTCTGTTACATTTTGAGAAAATGTGGAAGTGGCAAACATGACTATAACCACAGAGAGGAGGAAGAAGGTTGACATCTTACTTGGGGGGACACGACGTATTAACTACATGAATTGATGGTTTTGAGAAGCATATTAGACTATGATGATGTTGCTGATTCAAATATGAACTTATATGATGCTTGTAGGATTTTAGGGACTTAACGTGAATACCAGCAGAAAATTGATCTAGATTTAATAAAAAGGGGAAATTAGGTGCAATTATTAGCTACAAATATAAGAGAGAGAGAGAGAGAGAGTTTTTATGGAGCAGTAGAAACCAGACAATGTGGATGAATTAAGCGGTTCATAAACCATGCATTGTGGTAAGTTGATCAGCAATGGCAGGAAAATCAATCGAGTGGATGTAAAAGTTACCCTTCTGGTAAGCTTAGCATTAACTATGGGAAATAAATGTCACCGACAGAAATGGTTTTTATCATATTTGTTGCGAGTACATTACCTTGTAGACTTAGGATAAAATAAATCAAAGAGATACCAACCTAAAAACTTCAAGCATGCAATTGCAAGAACCCAGAATATGTCTCTACCAACAACGGAGGGGGAAGGTGTCTTGGGGGGAAGACACTAGACAACTTGTGTTAGTATTTAGTACTCTAAAATGGCATGGCATGACATTTAGAATTAGGAACCGAATAGTTTGGTTTTGTGAGATTTTTGTATTCTTTTTTATTACTTTTTCTTAATATTTAATTATTTTACAAAAAATTATTCGGTCAATAAAAATTATTTATTCAAATATAATAAAAATCATAAACTTAAAAAAAAACAACTGCAGTAAAATTATTAATAAATGAATTTTGGCCTAAATCTCTAATCCTTTCGTCTTCTATTTTTCTTTCACTAAACTTCTGATAAGATAAAATAATGTTGTTATAGTGTCACCTTAGATATAGTATAATATTATAGGTAGCGTCATTTTTTATACCACCAATATGCAGTGGATTGAAAATAACCTAAACACCACACAGTTTAATTGAAAACCCATAGACACGAATCATCATGCCTCACACCCCACTGCTTGGGAGCTTTCACAGCAACTTCTCCGCACAAACCCCCCGCACCCAGTTTCTACTTTCACTTACTATTTTTACAGTATAATGAGTTTGTGAATTGTCATTTATATTCCTATTTAATTATCTTATAAATTATAATTAATAATTTTTAAATTTTTCTAATGAAAATTACTTTAACTCAGGTGTTATTTAATATTATTAATTCAATATTTATCATTTGTCAAATTTATTGATAACAATTTATTTTTTTTCATCTAATATAAATAAAAGGTATAATAAAAAAATAAAAGAATAAATTTTGTTGTCCAATTGCTTTACCTAATTTTACTGTATAAAAAAAGAAATGTCACCATACTAACCCAAAATCCAAATATATTAACTTCAATTTAATAATTAACCATAGCTATAATATATACCCATACGGCGTCGTGTGAATGAATAACCTTGATCCATTCCGTTTTTCTTTTCTTTTTCTTCCCCTCTATTGGATAAAAGATCCAGAATATCTAAGTCAGTTTCTACTCGTTTGCCTCCCACCCCACACAACTGCAGCCATGTCTGGTCTTCTCTCCCCACTTTCCTCTCTTTCTTTCTCACACAAACCCTTTCTCATCTCCCTCAAAGACCCATCTCTTCTCTCTTTGAAAATCGGAATAAAAACCCACAAACCCAAAAGACCCTCAAGAAGAATCATCACTGCCAAATCCAACGGGGGCGATTCAGCAGACGCCGGTGACCGAATAATCTCCGCAGTCTGCTACTTCTACCCTTTCTTCGATGGAATTCATTACGGCAAATATGTGTTGACCCAATTCACTCCCATTCAAGCCCTTATCCAACCCCTGGTTCCAGCTATAAGAGTGTTCAAGAGCTTTCCCCTTAATGGGTTTCTTGTATTTCTGACTCTTTACTTCGTTGTTGTGAGAAATTCTAATTTTAGTAGATATGTGAGGTTCAATACTATGCAGGCTATTGTACTTGATGTGCTCTTGATTTTTCCTGATTTGTTGGAGAGGAGTTTTAATCCTAGAGATGGAATAGGATTGGATTTGTTGATGAGTGTGGATAGTACTGTGTTTTTGTACCTTTTGGTTTGCTTGATTTATGGGTCTAGTTCATGTTTGGTTGGTCAAGTTCCTAGATTGCCCATTGTTGCTGAGGCTGCTGATAGGCAAGTTCTTTGAATACCCAAAAATTTCAGGAGGTTTTTGTTTGATTCCGTTGTAATTTCCTTTCCCCAAAGAAGAAATTTGATTATACAAATTCTTTACTATTATTATTATTGTTGTATTTTTTTCCAGTTTATTCTAATAAAAGAATGTTGTATTATTATTATTATTGTTGTTGTATTATTATTATTATTGTTGTTGTATTATTATTATTATTGTTGTTGTTGTAAATTTATTTACGCATTGAATCAATAAAAGAATGTTGAATAAGTGATAATTTTTCCTATATCACATTTTATCACTGGTAGGAAAATCTCTAAGTATTTTCCTTATATTAATTGATGCAATACGGTCTAATAGTATAAGTCCGAATGATCAGAATTACTCAATTTCAATTTTTTTTTAAATTAAATCCAATTCTACCCAAAATTTGAACTTGATAATCGAAATTTTAGATCAGATAATAGAGATATCATTCTACTCGAGCCAATTCCTTGAAAAAATTCATTCAATTGGACCCGAAATACTCAACGAATCGAATCAAACTTGTTCAGTTCTGCACAATATTTCGGACGAATATGATTTTGCCCACCCCCTACTGGTGAACATGAAACAGGCAATAGTTAACTGAGCCCAAACCAAGGTATAATACATACAGGTTTGATATAGGCCTGAATTTATGGATGGGCCTATGTCCTGTCTAAGAATATAAATTAGTTTTGTGGCTGAATGAATATAGTCCTGAATGCTATTTGAAGATTATTTTGATGTCATGGGGTTACAATTTATTAAGCCTTACTACATACTTTGAGTTATTGGATTAATAGTTGGTCTAATTCAATTTTTATATAAATTCTCATTATTAAGTATTTGCATCATAATGTAAATTACCACAAATAATAATAAAAATATTTACTTGTTAGTGTTAATGCGTTTCCCATTATAAGGAAAGATTGTGGGTTGTCATGGTCTGCCTTAATGTCATGAACTATTATTAATTCACACATCATCGTGAAATTTACAAATTATTGACCTAAAAATGAGGAACAGAACAACCCATATATTCTAAATGCCTATGTAATGCTAATTAAAAAATGCTGTAAATGTATCCTTTTTATTGTCGTTTCCATAGTTCACATATTTCTTAATTTCTTGATTGTTCATGTGCATATAGAGAAACCATGTGATGTTAGGTAAAGTAGAAATTGACCCTAACGTTTTCCCATTCCTTGCAATGATTTGGACAATATTTTTGTATATCTAATTGGTTGATTGGAGAATTTTATGTGTAATCATATAAAATAAATTCACTTTAGTTTATAATTAATCATTCAAAATAACCAAATAGATCTACAAGTCTTTTGTCATGACATAAATGAGATATAATTTTGATTTTTTTTTCCTGTTTAAATGACTTCACGAAAGATTAAAATCCACAGTTGATCATATGAAATACATTTTTTTTTTAAAATTGAAATACATTTTAAAAAAAATTGAAATACAATTTTCTTTGTTTTGGTATAAAGAAGTGAGCAAGGCTCACAAGAGAAAAAAAAATAAAGATCGTAATAAAAAAGCCAATGATGAATCCTTTGAGGAGGACTAGCTAAAACATGAGTACTAATAGCATAAGTTTGTGTCTAGTGGGAGAAAAAATCAGCTAAGAAATTCACTTTCCTCATAACATGTATGATCGAAAAAGAAGGAAAGTAAGCAACAAACTTTTTAATGTGTCTGAAAATAGGATAACTAGTAATGTCCGGTCTGCAAGAGTCCACAATCATTTAACCACCACTTGGTTATCACATTCAACCATAATAGCATTGAATCCAAGGTGATTTACTAAACGTAACCCCTCCATGACATCCCAAGCTTTAGCCATTTGGATGGAACAACATCCAACATTCATAACAAAACCAGAAATCCACCTACCCATAAAGTCTCGAAAGAGTCCACCACCCACTGCCATTCCATTAGAAGAAAGAGATGCACCTGTGTTAAGTTTGAAAAGGAAAAAATTGGGACAACTCTAAAAAATATTCCTTCAATCCAAAATCTTTGTAGCAGCCAATGAGTAAATTGTCAAAGGTCTTATCCATAGAACAAGCTTGGTCAATAGTTTTCCTAACTACCTGCATAATAGGCTTGTGCGTATTATTAAAAATGAGCTCATTTCTCATTTTCCAGATAAATCAGCAGCCATTACCAAAAACGGAAGACCATTTAGCATCACAAGACAAAGCAAAGTTGTTCTTTATGTTTCCAGCAACTCAATTCTCAACACAAGTAGAACGATCGAAGATAAGATAAAGAAAGTTTGTTGAAGTAACCGTAATCCAAAATTGGACAACAATAACATAGTCTTTAAGAACATGGAGGCTAGTTTCTTCAAAATTATGGCAAGTTGGGCATAAAGGGGAAGATCTCAGATGTCTAGAATATCTTTTAACATTAGTTAAAATGTCCCCATTCACAACTTGCCACATAAAAATTTCAATACATTGGGAGATATGCCACTTCTAAAGTAAAGATCAGGGGAAGTTTTCAGTGAGGTTCATTTTCTTCCATGAGGAAATGATAAGCCGATTTCAAAGAGAAATCCCCGAGGCTGTGAGCCTTCAAAAGTTTTTGTCATTCTCTTGAGAAGGCTAAGGAGGAGGGATAGCTGCTATATGTAGGATGACTCTTTGATGAAGGATTCCATGAAAGAGATTCCAATTCCAAGAACATGTTTCATCAACAAAGCGGGAAACTAGTTTGTTAATTAGATGAATGTTAATAAGACCAGTGGCCAAGTTGAACAGCTTATCGTTGATACTTGGAACCCAAACATCAAACTAGAAGCTAACAATGAAGTCATTACCGAGTGACCGGTTCTCATTTTTCTTAATCAGATTCCTCTCAAAGTAACAGAGCTTAAAGCATGGGCTACTAAAGATTCCATCTTTCTATGGTGGAAATTGTATTTTAAACAGAGAGTTTGCACCCATAAAAGCTTGAGGATTTTGGTAAACACCCCACATAATTTTTATTTGGAAGGCCATGTTAAGGGTATTCAAATCTCTTAATGCCAACTCACCATGATCTCTACTCAATTGTAAAGTGTCCCATTACACAAAACTCCTGATCTTTTCAATATCTAGACACAAAGATTTGGGAAGAGAAGAGGTTTGCATAATATAAGACAGACATAGAAAGTAGAACTGATTGAGCAAGTGTGAACCTACTAGTGAAGGAAATGCAACTAGCATTCCAATTAGCTAGTATAGAATTCATCTTATCAATAATATAATTGCAAGTCCTTATAGAGACTCTTTTGTGTAACAATGGAACTTTCAGGTATTTCTCCAAATCATTGGTCTGCCTGAAACCCATTTTTTTGCTCAGGATCTATCTCTTTTAGCGTCTCACATTCTTGGAGAAATAAACAACTGTCTTGGAGGAGCTCACTTTCTGACTTGAGCATTTGCAAAAAATCTGTAGAACATGAGAGATGATATCAGTTTGGTTCTTTTTGTTGTAGAAATTGTATTAGTTTTCACCAAAATGAATAATTGTGCCAAAAATTAAGACAAAGAAAAATTTCCAGGTAGTTGATAGAGTCACAAATTGTCTCCTTTAAAAACCAACTTTCTTATACTCTTAGAGTCTTTATGACATAATTTTTCTCAGATAATTTAAAGCACAATATATCACTAAAATAAATGACCCAACAATAGCTATTAAATAGACAATAAAAAGAATACCAAAATTTAACGAGATTCGACCAATTATACCTATATTGTCGGATACTACTAAAATAATATTCTACTATTTTAAAGAAATATTACAAAATAAAATATTAAGAGAGAAATTGAAAATACAACCAATTTTAGAAGTAAGAAATTGGTGTTTGGGAAAAATTGTTAAGAGAATATAAAACTCTTTTATAGGCTAATATTTTTCTTCCTCCCTCTCCCACATCTGATGTGGGATTGAGAGATTTCCAAAATATTCAACAAATCTCTACCTTGGCGATCTCACAATTTCAAACAAATATTCTCTAAATTCTTATTTTACAAATTTCAGTAATGTCTCCAAATGCGCTTCGAATCGCCTAATTTCAAATTCTGAGAACATTTATTAAGTCCAAACAACGTTGGAACTTGACACATGTTACAACTTTTGTTGTCATATCTACATGATTTTCAGCAGTCAAAATCTTCTGAAGTAGTATTTCACCATCTTCAAGAATTTCCTGTACAAAATGATATTGAACATCAATGTGTTTCGTCCTTGTATAATAAACTTGATTTTTTGCTAAACAAATAGCACTTTGACTGTCACAATGCACTTTGACATGATTCTGACCAATTTTCAAGTCATTCAGCAACCCCTGAAGCCAACTTGCCTCATTAACAGGTTCTAAAACTGTCATGTACTATGCCTCTGTTGTAAACAAAACAACTGTTGACTGTAAGGTGGACTTCCAACTAACCGGTGCCTTCGGAAGTGTAAACACATAACCGGTAGTAGATCGAGGTTTGTCCAAATCATCTGCATAGTCGGAATCACAATATCCAACTATATACTGACCAATTTTCTCATTCCGCTCAAACATTATACCAATGTCTGCAGTATTCTGAATATACTGCAAAATCCATTTCATAGCTTGCCAATGTCCTTTACCAGGATCATGCATGTACCTGCTCACAACTCCAACTGCTTGTGAAATGTCAGGCCTCGTACATACCATTACATACATCAAGCTACCAACAACATTTGCATATGGAACCTTTGACATATATTCTCGTTCTTCATCACTTTTCAGAGATAAAGATGCAATGAGCTTAAAATGAGGAGCAAGTGGAGTACTAACTGGTTTTGTCTTCTCATTGATCCTAAAACGTTTTAGTACCTTTCTCAGATATTGTTTCTGAGTCAAACAAAGTCTCCCCAATTTTCTATCTCTGCATATCTCCATACCGATAATCTTCTTAGTTTTTCCTAAATCTTTCATTTCAAATTCCTGATTTAGTTGAGCTTTTAACTTCTGAATCTCTCATTCATCCTTTGAAACTATCAGCATATCATCAACATAAAGGAGAACATAGTTAAAGGAATCATCTCGTAGTTTGCGCAAATATACACAATGATCATATTTACTTCTTGTGTATTTATGTCTTATTATAAACTTATAAAATTGTTTGTACCACTCTCTTGGAGATTGCTTCAATCCATACAACGATTTGCTCAACTTGCACACCAAATTTTCTTTTCGAGCAACTTTAAATCCTTCTAGCTAAGTCATATAGATTTTTTCTTCTAAGTCTCCATGTAAAAATGCAGCTTTTACATTCAGCTGAACTAGTTCCAGATTCAATTATGCCACCAAGGTCAACAGTATTATGATGGAGGAATGTTTTACAACTAGAGAAAATACTTCATTATAATCAATTCCCTCCTTATGAGCGTAGCCATTAGTTACCAATCTTGCCTTATAGTGGATATCATTCTTATCGGAAAATACTTCTTTCTTTGCATAAACCCATTTACAGCCAATCGTTTTCTTTCCCTTTGGCAGATTTGCTAGCTTCCATGTCCGATTCTTTTCAAGGGACTGTATCTCTTCTTCCATAGCCTTTCTCCACTTTTTCTTTTCTGAGCTTTGAATAGCTTCACAATAAGTGAAAGAAATTTCATCATCTATTGAAGATGTATAATTAGTCATATCTTCAAGTCGAGCAAGTTTATTAATATTCCTTTTTGGCTTTCATAGTGCAATTGGCTCAAGTTGCTGAGGAGGTTATTATGCTGAAACCTCTGCTTCCTCATATGATTCATTTTCTACCATTATCTCCTCTTCTACCGCAGGAGTAATTTTATCAGACTTTACAATTGTTGGATCAACAATTCTTCTTCTATCAAACTCCACATGTTTGGGAGTTCCCTCCATCTGCTGTGGAGAACCATCTGTCTGCTCCTCTGTTACCTTTTTTAACACGGTAAACTCATCAAAGGTAATATCTCTACTAAAGATTATTTTCTTCATCTCTGGACACCATAAACGATATCCTTTGATACCAGATGATATCCCCATAAAGATAGTTTTCTTTGCCCTTGGATTTAACTTTGATTCCTTAACATGATAGTATGCAGTGGAACCAAACACATGTAAGAAATTATAATCTGTAGTAGGTTTTCCATACCACACCTCCAAAGGTGTTTTGTCATTGATAGCAGTTGATGGAAAATGATTAATGAGATGATATGCGTATGTTACAATCTCAGCCCAAAACTGTCTGCTTAATCCAGCATTAGACAACATACACTGAACTTTTTCCAGTAGAGTTTGGTTCATGCGTTCAACCACCCCATTTTGTTGTGGTATATTTCTGACATTGAAATATCGAACAATTCCTTCATTTCTACAAACTTTCATGAAGGAATCACTTGTGTACTCTCCGACATTGTTTGTTCGAAGACACTTGATCTTTCTGCCCGTCTAAGTTTCCACCATCTTTTTCCATATGAGAAAAACTCTCAACACTTCATCCTTTGTCTTCATTGTATACACTCATACTCTTCTTGAACAATCATCAACAAAGGTAACATAGTAATGTTTACCTCCCATTAAAGCAGTTTTGGAAGGACCTCATACATCTGAGTAAACATAATCCAGAATACCCTTGGTATCATGGATTGCAGTACCAAACTTCACTCTTGTCTGCTTCCCTTTGATGCAATGCTCACAGAAATCTAATTTGTAAGTTTATACTCCTTGTCATAATCCTTAATTCGCCAAAAGTTTCAAGGATTTTTCACCTGCATACCCCAAGCGCATATGTCACAATTTGGTTGTTTTAGCTTCTGGTCATCACTAGAAATTGATGTTGTTGTTCCAACGAATGTATTGCCTTCATAGTAATACAATTGGTTGCTCATTTGAATTCCTTTCATTACCACAAGTGCTCCAGATATAACCTTCATTACTTTATTTTTAATGACTATAGTAAAACTCTTTCTCCCAATGATTCTTATAGAAATGAAGTTTTTTGTCAAACTAGTCACATATCTTACGTCTGTTAGAGTTCTGATTGATCCATCACAATTCCCCAACTAGACTGAACCAATTCCAGTTATTTTGCAAGGGCTATCATTTGCTGTATAGACAACTTCACCTTCAATTTCTTTAAAATCGAAAAATCATTCCCGATTGGGACACATATGGTGGCTATAGCTTGAATCCAGGATCCAAGAAATCAAACTACTTATTGATGGCGTCAATGCTAATGAAAAGTCTGAATCATCACATTCAGCTACATTTGAATCTGCAACAGTCTTGTCTTTGTCAGATTTACTTCTCAACTTAAGACAATCTTTCTTCCAGTGCCCCTTTTCTCGATAAAAGGCACATTTAGCTTTGCCCACTCTAGACTTTGATCTGTCTTTCCTTCCTTTGTTCTTATTTTTTGAATGACCTCTTACTATCAAAGCTTCTGCTGCTCCACTGGTGCTATCCTTTTTGTCTTTTCTCCTCAATTCATAGTTGTATAGTGCAACACATACTTCACTAAGAGACACCTCAGCTTTCTCATGAAATAGAGTAGTTTCTAGAAACTCAAACTCCTCAGGAAGGGATCCCAACAATATTAGGGTCAGATCGTCATATTTAAAAATCACATCCAAATTCATCAGATCTACTACAAGTTGATTGAAATTGGTGATGTGAACATTCATCTTGGTACGAGAAATATATGTGAATCTGAATAGCCTTTTCTTCATATGAAGCTTATTTTGACTGTTCTTTTTCAAGAATTTTTCCTCCAGTGTCTTCCACAATTTACTTACATAAGTTTTTTTATAAAATGCATACTTCTGCTCTCTGGACAGACACGATCGAATTGTACCACATGCCAAATGATTGATTGTTCTCCATTCCTTCACATCCGCATCTTCTGGCTTTTTTTCCTCAATGACAATGTTTAAGCTCTGCTGAAATAAGGCGTCTAGTACTTCACCTTGCCACATGCCCAAATGGCCTGTACCATCAAAAATCTCCACCGCAATTCTCGTATTTGCCACAATAGTTCTCGCCAAAATTGATGAAATAGAAATTGTTGTGTCTATTGTGGATTTTTGTCAATCTCTTGCTATTTCTTCTTCAAGATTATTTAATAACTTTCAAATGCGGAATATCCAATAATCCAATAAAACTTTTCAGATGTGGAAGATCAACTTACGCCGCAACCACAGAGCATATAACTCAGTAACATTGGTTTTGATATCAATTGTTGTGGAAATCGGATTAGTTTCCACTAAAATAAATAATTGTGCCAAAAATTAAGACAACGAAAAATTATCAGGTAGTTGGTGGAGTCATAAATGGTTTTACTTAAAAATCAACTTTCTTAAAGTCTTAGTAACATAATTTTTCTCAGATAATTTAAAGTACAATATATCACTAAAATAAATGATCCAATAATAGCTATTAAATAGACAATAAAAAAATATTAGAATTTAACGAGATTCGGTCAATTATGTCTACGTCCTCTGACACTACTAAAATAATATTTCATTATTTCAAAGAAATATTACAAAGTGGAATATTATAAGAGAAAGAGAAAATACAATCAATCTTAAAAGTAATGGATTGGTATTTGAAATGAATTGTTAAAAGAGAATTTAGCCCTTTTATATATTAATATTTTTTTTTCTCTTTCCCACTTTCGATGTGAAATTGAGAGACTTTTCAGTCTCAGCAAACAAGATTAGATCGTCTGCCAAATGCATTCTTTATTTCTATAATTGATCATACAAATTAACCCCAAAAAAGGTCTACGGGATGTACATCTCAACTGAGATGTCCTTCTCCCACATATCGACATTCTGCAGTATAGCTTTGCAAGGACTATCCCTACTAAGCATGCAAGTCCCAGGCTCTCATTTGAGTGACAAACAAAGCTTTTACACTACCAGCAATGACTTGTTGGCACGTCCAAGCACTAGATTAGGTTCTGACCACATTGTCTAGACCCTCCATTTGCTCCTCCACAGTCTTAGCTAAAAAGGCATTTTCCTTACTTATCAAGACCTAATAATTTCTGATTCTATCTAAATTTATTTATAATCTAATCAAATCTAAATAAATTATTTAAAAAAAAATTTAAATTAAAATCTAAATTTAAAAACATCTAAAACTAATAGCATCAATATCCATGTTATTGTAAAATATGGTTCATACTATCAAATCAATAAAAATTCAATTGCACTTTTAAATACATTTTATCACTGTAATTGACATCAATTTCAATTTATATGATCTAATCAATATTTGAATATTCATTATTAACAATTAGGATATTATATTTTTTATTGTCAAATAAATTAAATTATTATTATAAATAATTAATATTAAAATTAATAAATTGCTTAAAACATTAATTATGAAAAAATTAAAATAAGTTCAAGACATTTCATTTATAAAAAAAATTGACATAGAAAATTATAATAAAATTTAATTAAAATCCAGCATTAAAAATTCAGAAAAAAATACTATATCAATCATCATTATATTATATATTTATTATATTATATTATATACTACATAATTATATTAATAATATATTCATATTAATTTCATTAATAATTATATTTATATTTTTTAAAATATTTTTTATTAATTATATTAACTTAGTTAATTAAATAGGTTAATTATTAATTTCATTATAATTAATATTAAGTATATTAATAAATAATTTTTAATTATTTTAATTAAATTTATTATTAAAAAAAAGAAAAGTGAATATATTTGAATATTTTAATAAATTGAAATTTTGTCTCTCCTGTTTTTAATTTTGGAAGCAATTTTTTTATCCATATAATTACAATAATAATTATCATATATAAGTATTTAAAATTGGATTTGGAAATGGACGAATATGTCAGGAGGATTCAAAATTAACTCAGATTTTTGTAGAATTTGATTCAAGTCTGAGGTCTAACCGACAGTTGACAGCAATGGCTTAAGCTTCGCTGTCTTCTAAATTCTAAGCAAAGAAGCAAATATAAAATAGAATGAATATTGAATGGTAACCGTCAAGAATAGCGAATCCAACTGAGGTTGTCGGTGTAGGATTTTCCTGATAACTGACCATCCACGTGGCATCCTAGTGTTTGTCTGTCCTAACAAGGCAATTTTCTTTAAAGCACAGCTTCGTTTGGAATTGGGACCCACTGCTTTTTAATTCATAAAAAAAAAACCCTTGTTACTGTTATTAGTATTCCTCTCTATCATTAACTACGAAACCGCCTTAGTTCCTAAAGGTTTTTTTTTTCTTTTTATAACATTTAATTTGTTGATTGGTGGACGAAAATAGATAAATTTCCTCAATTTTTAATTTTTGATTTCTTTCTCTACTTAGTGAATATTAAAAAATATTTAAAAAAAAAAATATTGTCTTTTAGCATTGAAGAAGCAATTATCACATGGCCGTTTGTTAACCCGTTGCATTGGATGCCGACACTTCTTAATCTAAATCTATCTGCCGAGTGCCATGAAATGAATTTTGTGTCTAATTTATAATTTGCTTAAAATTCAACATATAATTCATTTTTCAATTTCAATATAATTTTTAAATTCGATTTTGTAATTGGTTAAAATTTACTAAAATTTATCTTCTACATTAGTCTCAATTCATCCACATGCTTAAAAACATGGAATAATTTTCCTGTTAATTAATTCTCATTTTCCTCGTACCTAACACTTCTACTATAGAGTTTCACGTTTTTGAAAAACTTTTTGATGATCCATGATAATGTGGTGGTATTTTATGTACCTTTTTAATTAAAAAAATATAAAATAAAATCCGATACCTCTTGAAATATTTTTCTTTTGATAAAATTATATATATATATATATATATATATATATATATATATATATTAAGAATGTATCTTATATAGAAAAATCAATCAAACTGTTATAAGCAATGTTTATATATCAATATCTCATAATCAAACATAAATGAATAGACTAAAATTAGTCAATTTTGATCCTATTCAACATCATATGAAATCCCAATAGATCAATTTGAATTTAAAATAATTCGTTCAATTAATACAATTGGAAATTTGATAGTAATCAAAATTAATCTGAATTTAATGAATCTGTTGGACTTAATTTATATGAATATCTTAAAAACATAATATCTTATATCTTTTTTTTTTTTTGTGCAACTGAAGAATATAATCTCTTAGTTAGACAGCTGAGCATGAATATTGTGGTCGGTCAGGAGCGAGTGCGTTGTAATCTGGTGGTGAATTTTTTTTTTTTTTTTAAAAAAAAGGGGTGGTCAACAACTAGACGGCTAGTGATTAGTGGATTATCATAAACTCAGTGAGATCATAGGCACCATATTACCAGGCACAGTCCTATGTATGATATGACTCTTATGCCAATATCAATATGGGTCCCACTACTACAAAATCTCAATGGGACCCACAACTACCATATATATGGGAAGGGTAAAAAAATTAAAAAAAAAATTGCATATAATGGAAAATAAAATGAAAAAAAAGGGTTATATATATATATATATACCAGGCTTGTGATGGGGTATTTTAGTTTAATATTTGAATAAACTAAAGAAATTTTGTTACCTTTAATTACTTTATGATCAAGTCATGCTTAATGCCACGTGACCTGTCTTTTTTCTTCTTTTCTCTTCCCGATCTATGTGATGCCTCTCTCTCAGGGTTTGTACCTCATTAGATTGTATGCACACCCCTTCTTTGCGGCCTCCACTCATGCAATTCCAATTTTTAATTAATATATCATGCAATTTACAATAACACAAGGACAAAAAGCAAATTTCACCCCATGGAATATACTTAAAATTAAATAGCATTTCATCAAATTTAATTCAATTAAGTTTTGACCGTTTATTTAGTAGATAAATTATTTCAATCTCGTTTACACCTCTATTCATTCTTCGTTGATTTGATTATGAATAACGAAATATGATTTGACACCTAACAATCCACTAAAAATATTATTTTATATATAATTTTTTTCTATTCTCTATTTCTTCTTCCCTTTTTTCTCTTTTCTTATCCTCTTCATTTCCCATTCCCCTTTCCTTCTCCCCTTATTGGCATTCTTGTTCATGTTTCCCTCTTTTGTCAATTTTCGTATTTCTCATGCTCTTTTGCTCCAAGTTTCTCACTTTCTTAGATTTCCTTTTTCTATTTCTCCTGCTATTGAGAATGAGATCTTGTTGGAATTCAAAGCAGACATCAATGACCCTAACAACAACTTAACAAACTAAGTTTCCATATTTTCAAGTAGGAGCTAGAGAAGAATACTGCTCCCAAATGAATATAGGAGTACCTCAAAAAATACTTATAAATCATATGAAATCATATATGCAATTGTACTTCCAATTTAACTCAAGCTAAGTTTGCTTTCTTTTTTATTTTCTTTTTCAATTTTCAAATTCATTTCATTGCATCCCACAAAAGTTCTTAGACTAATTAGAAGAGGAAAATGAGCAAAAATAAAAACAGAAACAAGAAGAAGAAAGAGAAAAAGAAGATAAGTAAACAAGAACAAGAACAAGAAAGGAAGAAAAATAAAGAAAAAATTGATAGACTAGCCGGGCATGTGACCCAGCGGCAGTAGAGGCTAAAAATAAATTAAATGCTCTTTGATTTTTATTTGCAACTTTTGCCAAAATACAATAATATAAAGAATTAAGTATGAAATTCATTTTCTCAAAGTTTCATTTAAAATCATAATCTTTAAAATAATATTGTTTCTCATTTAGGTTATAAATATGCTAAATTAATTATACTCTCATTATGGTGGTGCTTACTTCTCATATGTAGCTTAATGAGTAATATTTATATGCATCTGTGAAATTAACTTTTGAAATTTTGATTTTTTAAAAAAAAATTAGAATTAATTTTTAAAAAAGCAAAAATAAATCTTCCTAAGTTAAATAAAAAAAAGTAATTCTAAAAAAAATGAAAGGCAGTTAAAAAAAAACCCCAAAAGGGAAGTAGATTGACACTGTTGAGAGAAGCGAACACCAAGACATAATTATGACAAGGCAAAAAGTATAATGGTTTTATTCAAATCAAATATCAAAAAGGCTTTGATGTAACCAAAACTCAAATTATTGAAGGATGTTATATAAAAGCTTCTTTATTACAAATCAAATTTCCCATTAAGCCCTTATTAACAAGTTAAACTTAAAAATAACAAAAATAAAATATAAATGAAATTTCTCACTTAATTCAATTAATATTTTCATTTATAAATTTAATAAATTGAGTCAAATATTTAATCAAATATTAAAAATAATTTTTATCATTAATTTTATGCATATAAAATAAATATAATAATATATTATTAACCCAAGTTCATAAATAATTCAATCCAACTAAAATTATATTATATGGGACAATTATCAGATCTTTCTCACTTTTTCTCTCTTTACGCTTTTATTCCGACAAGAAAAGAAGCAATGGCTTAACCTGTAAATTAACGAAAATCGAAACCCATTTCCACTGACCTTTCTCTCCTCTATCAACTCACTCTTATAGCATATTAAAACTGCCTCTTCTATCTGTCAGACTGCTGCTACTCAGTACTCGATAGCCTCTCTATCCAGAACATAGAACCGCCACAATGCGGCAGTCCATGGTTCTTTCTTTACTGTTGCTACTCTCCGCCGCCGCCGCCGCCGCCGCCGTTGCCGACGCCCATAACATCACGCGCTTACTAGCCAAGCACCCGGCTTTCTCCACCTTCAACCACTACCTTTCCGAAACTCACCTCGCCGCCGAGATCAACCGCCGCACAACCATTACCGTTTGTGCTGTCGACAACACGGCCATGTCAGAGCTGCTCGCCAAGCACCCTTCCATTTACACAATCAAGAACATTCTCTCCCTCCATGTCCTCTTAGATTACTTCGGAGCCAAGAAGCTTCACCAGATAACCAACGGTACGGCGCTGGCCGCCACCATGTTTCAGGCGACTGGATCGGCGCCGGGATCCTCGGGATTCGTTAACATCACTGATATGAAGGGAGGGAAGGTGGCATTTGGACCCGAGGATAACGGAGGAACTCTGGATGTTTCCTTTGTGAAATCTTTGGAGGAAGTGCCTTATAACATTTCGGTTATACAGATCAGTAAGGTTCTGCCGTCGGACGTGGCGGAGGCGCCGGCGCCTGGACCTAGCCAGATGAACTTGACCGGCATAATGTCAGCTCATGGGTGCAAGTTTTTCGCTGATACTTTGCTGGGTAATCCTGAAGCTACAAAGACATATCAGGTAATCCAATTAATCATGATTCATTTTCCAGCTGCTTACTTCTCTCTTCTTTTTGTTTTATTAATCATTAGTTAGCCTCTAAAAGTAATAAAAGTACTTTTACAATAATTAGTTGAATTACTGTTAATGTGATTGTGGATCTAGAACTCTAAATACAGTTTTCTTGTTTTAAATTAATTGAAAAGGTCTAAAGATGGATGCGGAATTGTTTTTTCACTAATTTTTATTTTCTCTGAGTGCAAATGACACCAACTCAAATTTTAATGGGAACATTTGTTTTTCTCACTGAAAAAGTGAAATGGGAAATTTGAAAACGTATAAATCAAATTCAAGGATGATCCCAAAAATTCAAAAGGAAAGCAAATTGGGAGTGGGAACAAGTGCCATTACTGTATAGCGACAAAGTCGGAATCGGATTTTTTAGAATTCTCTAGCAATTCGTCCATATAATAAGACAAAAACATGAGCTCGGCAAAAACTTAATCGAATTATGGTGTAATTTCCCCTTCTTTGTGAATATTGTTAGATAATGCTGGAATAGCGGAATGAATACACAAAACTTATGATTGAGAATGTGGGTATGGTGAATTTTGAATGCTATCGCTTTTCAGGAAAATATTGATGGAGGATTAACAGTGTTTTGCCCTCTGGATGATCCGTTCAAAGCCTTTCTACCTAAATACAAGAACTTAACAGCTGCAGGCAAAGTGTCATTCCTTGAATTCTTTGGTGTGCCTATATATCAGTCGTTGTCCACGTTGAAATCCAACAATGGTGTCATGAACACTCTGGCTACTGATGGGGCAAACACGTTTGATTTCACAGTGCAAAATGATGGTGAGGATGTGACATTGAAGACAAAGAGCGTCACAGCAAAAATAATTGGGACTTTGATAGATGAGCAACCACTTGCTATATATACCATCAATAAGGTCTTGTTGCCTAAGGAGTTGTTCAAGGCTGAAGCACCAACCCCTGCTCCAGCACCTGCCCCAGAGACAGCAGCTGATGCACCGAGATCTAGTAAGAGTAAGGGCTCGACTGCTGCAGAGTCGCCATCGGATTCACCAGCCGATGCACCAGCTGATGACTCAGCAGATGTAGCAGCTGATGACAATGGTGGTGTTAGATTTGATGATGTAAGGGTTGTTGCCATTTTGTCAAGTTTGTGCTTAGGGCTTTTGATGCCATAAGTTTCTCTCAGTTCGCCAAAGTTTTGTGGGGAATAAGTGAAGCCGTTGACAGGCTAAATTATTACTCATTGAGGATGTTTTTACTTTTTACTTTTTTTTTTTTCTAGTGTGTGGTATTTTTTTTAATTATTTCTTTGTATTCAACAGGAGGATTTTCAGAGGTTTGTGATTTGTAGTTTGATATAGATGCTGTAGATCCTATTGATACACAGTGTTGTCGCTGATCAGGAAGAGTTTGGCAAAGTAACATAAATTTAGTGTATGCAAATCTTAGTTCTTTGATTTGGCATATAATTACGATATTTCATCACATATTCTGTGAAAGTTCACATGTATAAAAATAAAGTTACATCATCTCAATTGTTCAATTTAATGCCGTGATAGAATAAAACCATCACAACCACAAAGGAAATATGACTTTGAGACCTAGAATTGGCTATTTTAATTTCCATAGTTCATCAATACCATGGCCAAAATCACGCTGAGACTTTCATTTTTTGTTGCCTCGCGCATCAACTTAATTATGTAATCAAAACTTGTTGCCCTCATAATTATGAAATTGAAGTACCACACCTTAAGCTTCAAGAATTATCACAACTCTAATCAAGTAAAATCTCTCCTTTCTTTTTCGTGATTTTCTCTGAATTACTAATGTTGGAAATTCATAATCTATGTGCACAGATTACTGTGACAGAAAGAAGAACTAGTACCAAAAAAAAAAAAGATATTCATGAGTTTGAGAAAGAGACAAAATGGTTGCTGAGAGATTTCATTAAAATGGGATTCAATTGCTACACCTCACATGCATTGAATTGCATATATAGGGATAAGTCTTAACGTCTTATTATTCAAAAGGTCAAACTGTGGCAGGTTTGCTAAGATATGGAGACAAATAAATCAAGGATCCAAGTCCAAGATAACCATCAAAACCCAACAATTAAAATGCCAAGTGGGCAGTTAAGAATAAAGCTCTTTCTGCTACTCGGCATCCAGTCCTTTTGCACGCCATTATTATTCGTCTAAGAACAAACTTCAATGAAAAGCAAAGCTTTATTAGACAAATAAAAATCAGATACATTATGTGCTGCTTTATAATGAAGCCTAAAGCTGAACAGGAATAACAGTTTAATACGCAGAAAACTGAAAAGCAGCAGCACGGTGTCTGCAAGGAAGACTTTTATTAATGAAACATGGAATAAGTAAGCAAATAAAAAGCCTAGAGTAGAACAGAAAAGGCGAATACTAACAATAAAAGTGAAACGAAATAAAAGGGTGAAGAGGAAGCAGAATAGTTCTCATAAGGCTGATAACTGTAAGGATATGGAGGGGGATAAAAGCAGCACTGCGCTGGAAATTGTGAGCAATTGACTTGAAATGGGGGATACCCAGAAAATGGAGGAGGCGGTGGCGGTCCATAGAACGGGTACTGATCGGGAATTGGCGGGGGCGGTGGGGCAAGAGGATGGCAAGGATACTGACACTCAATACTTAATGTAGGCTCTTCACTGGAAAGTTCTCTAGACTCTGTATGCTCATGACAGAAGAGTGAAAGCCAAAGTGTGAAAAGGAAACCAAAATTTGGGAGCAACATATTTCACAATTAGGAAAAAATTATTAGGAACTGGAAATATATAAATTTTTAGCACTGAGTTTAGAGAGTTGCAGACAGATAAGGAAGCATAGAAAAGTTTTATCTTTTCTGGTGTGCTTGGGATTCAGTGCCGCATGGCGGACCACCTGTCAAGTTTATGTAGAGTTGGTCTACAAGACTCTAAGCTTAACATCTACATTTGCACAAATCCGCAGCAACAGACAAGTGATGATGCATCTTTATGATATGTGTACACACATTGATACATCATAATAGTGTTGCTATCTTACCATCGAGAAATATTTACTTAAATCCACTTTAATAAATAAATTTATATATATATATATATATATATATATATATATATATATATATATAAATTTATTAAAGAGAATACAAGTTTATTTTGAGACTTTGAGCCAGTTAATGCTTGAGAACCACATATGAAAATAATGATACTCGCCTCAGCTTACATAAAATAGCTGAGTCTGAGCTGGGATTTAAGAGCTTAAGTGTTAAAAAGCTAAGTCCCAGCTAGTTACAACTCGACAGAACTTGATTCAATTTCAGCACAAATAAATAAAAAGTTGAGACTATCACACCTAGGAGTAGGAGTAGGCTAAAAAGCCGAAAAATAGAAGTTGAATTCGAATCCAAACTGAAAAATAAGTTAACTGAAATCGGTGGATTAGAGTTTTGATTAATATTTATAATTTTTCTTAAATTTTAAACTTAAATAGTAACAATGATTAATTGGTGGTCAACAATTAATCAATTTATATATATATAATTTCTTAAAAATTATATATATATATATATATATATATGAATTTATTTTTTTAACCTCATTATATAATCATCATATCATCAATATTGGAGATTAAAATACTTTAAATATTTGTATTTATTGTATTTCTTATTTTGTATTGTAATCTTGAGTTGAATAATGCTTTGTAACTTGTAATTAATATATGTAGAAAAAATTTGAATATTTTACAACATTAGGAATTGATTTATAGATTATAGTTTGAGTGGATAATGATTTGTAGTTAACCGAAACCGATGATTAACCAGACAAAACTAATTTAACTGATTTCAATGGACTGTTCAAAATTTTTTAATTTCACAAATTAATGCTTATGAAAGTGGTCATGAGCTAGTTAACCGGTCCATGCCCACCTCTAATCACATCTTTGTCCCTGACGAAAAATTAATAGAATGGTCAACCCATATCCAACGACCTAGCTGATTGGTTTACTTGCTAGTACTGCTTATGGTAAAGCAAAGTACAAAGTGTACGTAACCTGGCAGTTATACCTCCATGTTTCCTTTTTAGTATCTTCACTTTCAGGATATGGTCTTTTTTCGCACCAGTTTTGGTGACCGTGGATTTTTTGACACATTTTTCAGGCATGTGCTCTTATTTAAATGTGCAAGAGCACCAGTTTCAACATCAATAAATGAAATAATATAGTAACGTGGCAGATATGCTACAACAACATTAAAATGTTTTCTATTGGAGACCAGCACAATTTGCCTGCTTCAAATCATGGATGTTTGCATATAGGAAACTCATCTTGTCATTGAAAGTTGATGCCATAGGTATTGGAGAAAATCCAGCATAGTCTTTGTCCACCTTTGCTTTGCATAACTCGATTATGTACTTGAAAAGTTCATGCTTTTGGGAGAAGGGTTGAGCTGCAAATTCCTCTATTGGCATCCACTGTCCAAACAATTAACACTTAAATCAGCTTTTGCGTTCCCTATTATTAATCTAGAGTCTTCAAGAAAATACAAAACGGAACGAGGGAAGGAACATTATGCAGCGAAACATGTGGTATGATCATAGATTCAGCAATTACTGGCCTTATTTTGGAACTTTCAAGGATCATATAGTCCAGGAGTAAATCAACTTTAACCCAAGGCAAAGAGAAAAGCACATTATCAACACCTTGGCCTAGTTGAGTACCAATCAATACTTCAAACAGAGAAAAGAACAAATGCAGACGTAACACTAGAGTTGCCATATATCTGTGACATTACCATTATGAGTTATGACCCCTCACCATTAGGGCTGATTCATTAATGGTAAGGTTCTCAGTGCTCACGCACCTTCTCATGGAAGCAAAGAAATGGCAGGTACCCAACACCAAATGCAGAAAATAGAACACTTGAAGCACACGGAGTAATCATTGGCCTAATGCATACAAGTTGTTGCATATTTGCTATCAGTTATTTCCTTGAAACTAGAATATTGGCTTAGAACTAATGCAAATTGGAAGTCAATGGATTTCACATGTTTGTCATGTATTAGAAAACAAGAAAAAGTGTGCAGAAAGCAGAAAAACTAGCAAAACGAGTAAGCATATTAAAGAACTGTATCCTTAAGAGATAATGCCACATGATATTGCCTGGATTTACCTGCGCTGCATCAATCTCTAGTTCTTGCGTCTGAATGTCAAAAGATAATGGGCGCAGCATGCAGAGGAAGAATAAATCTGACTTCTCAAAGAATGATTTGTGTATCTGCCTGAGAGTTTAAGGCCATACAAAGATGTGAGAGAACATGTGAAGGCTACATACTGATTGAAGTCAACAGCCTTCACTAAATCAGGCTAAAACAAGCACAACAAAAAAAAAAAAAAAAAAAAAAGAGCAGAAAATCCATGATCACTAAAGCAATTAGGAAGCATAAAGGAGAAGATACCTAATGAATACAATCCAACATAGAACTGAATTGCAGAATGAAATCACTCAATGAATCAAACCCAAAACTGGAACATGTAAGTTTTGACTTAAATTATACATTTATTATAAGAAAGACCACTATATTCAATTTGGACTACCACAAGCGATTTTTTTCCCCTCAAGACTTTAGATATTTCAATAACCTGATCTCCATTGAATCAATATTTCATTGTACCTCTCCCCAAACTTGCCTTATTCCAAATAGAGTGCAGAAGCAATGTGAAAGTATTTAATGCATCATATGCAAAATCGGGGTGTGCACATTTGTGAACTTTGTTGATAGCTTCTAGAAGTTTGCTAATAGGATTTTGTTATCTAATAGAATGACTTTCATGAGACTCATCAGGAATAGATAATTTGTATGACAATTAGCCACGTGATTTTACCTTCCCCAAAACTTGAATTTACTTCCTGATTTGTGATTTCTTAGCTGTGTAATATAACTCATAGCCAGTAATAATCAATGTAGTTTATGCTAAACTTGTTTTGGATGTGTTTCCATGTAACCTTACAGAACATTAAATGATGTTGGCGATCATTCAAAAATATATGAGGGAGATTAGCTCATGGTGTCCACAGGCCAACTAAATAGAAGCATTGCTATTTTCTATCCCATCTTTAAAAATAAACCCAAAAGTTCAAAAAAAGGAAATTGATAAAAGGACAGTGCATGCTCAAGTTGCTAATGACGATAAGACTTATCAGCCTACACATGAGTAGTAAGATATATTTGTGTAGCATGAAGATTTAGTGCGGGAATAATGGATTCTTACACACCTGAATCCTAGAATTTCCTGGAACTCTGTGTCAATCTGAACAAGAAAACAAAGAGGTCTTAGAAAGAGATCTGCTCTAACATAAACAAGATACATGGGGAACATCTATCAGTTTATCACATTACATTTATCACTTACTCCTGTTTCTTCTTTTACTTCTCTGGTAGCTGCAATGAAGATATCCTCACCCTGGAGCAAGAAGAACACATATAAAATGTTAATGAAGTGAACTGATTGGCCAAAAATTGAACTCCACTAAAGCCATATACCTCTTCAACAGCTCCAGTGGGGATTTTCCAAACACCTGTGCCTCTAAATCTGCCACTTTTTTCCTGAACAACAAGTACCTAACAGGCAAGACAGTTTTCTATTCAAGACCAGCAACATAAATATTTGTGTGCATAATGAAAGATCATATCAAGCCATCACATAAATTGCATTTTCAATATATTCTAGGCAAAACCTTGATGTCTAATTGGATACTCCCATGGCAACCATTTTCAAGGGCCATTTAACATTTCTATTATGGACTCCAAAATAGTTCATATTGCATTGGAACAGGAAACAAGTTTGAGAACCGACTGCGATAGATACATCAGTGAATCAGGAACAGCTCTTAACTGACAAATCCTTAAGAATCCACAGTGAATAGGAAAAGAAAAAGAGTAGCTCTTTGCACTTCCAAGCATTTATAGAGAAGTGACACCAAATATGCCTTCTTGATGAGAAATACTAAGTAGAAGGATTCCATCTTTTAATTTAGGAAACAAAGAACAAGAGGAGGTGGGTTAACTCATAGGACTCCAAATTATCAACAAGAGGAACATTCATTAATGCATCACTTTTTAAGATAATAGAAATTATAAAAGCAACAATAAATTGAAAAAAAAAAGAGAATCAGAGCATTTGCAGGAAAAGGAGAGGTGATGGAATTGTAGGAAAATACCTCTCTTTTACCATTTAAAACAATACCACCAACACCAACTCTATGTGAAGCATTTGCAGGAATGGTGCTTGCAGTTTCAGGAATCCAATAAACAAGCATGAGGTAACTTGGCTCAGCATGATGATAGTAGAACCCTTGCTGTCACCATTACAACAGACATACCAAGGGAAGTCAAAATCTTCCTTTTCCTGTTGTAATTTTAGAGTAGCCGCAGAAAGTGTTTGCCAAATTAATGAATGTAACACGTGAGAGCAAATAATCATCAATATACACTTGGAATTCTTTTTCCGTTTGGTTAAAACAAACAGCAAGAACAAAATACCAAAATTCGTGCTCAGTATTAGTTTATACAACTTGGGACTTGAAAGTGCCAAAAGTAGATTGAACGCTAACTTCTGAGGACGGCAAATCTTTTATTTTTGTTTTTTTTTTTGGAACTTAAAATATTATTATAAGGCCTCCAAAACCAAGGACTGCTTATCTAAACATCATATCACTTCAAGTCCTCGTAATAGAACTTTGCTTGCTGGCCAACATACATAATACTTTTCTTTTTCGGCTTTTAATACATAAACTGGAAATTACGAAAAAAACTCTTAAAGAGGAATATAATAATCCACTCTAAAGTTATTACATTATTTAATTGAATATACAACACATATTGTAAGGCATCCAATTGTTTTGGAGAATATTGCAATCCTAGATAGGAAAAATGTCCATCGAAAATTTCCATGATGAACAAATTTTAAGTGTATAATAACAAAGAGAATAACTGGATGATTAAATGGGTAATACCCTTCTCTATATTCACCACTATATTTCATTGAAGCAGAGTAATTACCTTCACTGCTGTCTCAACAAGATTCACAAGTTCAATTGGCAACTTAATCCAAACTCCCCTCTTTCCCTGCAAAAATAAACTAAATTGTATATAGTACTCTGACGAGTAGCTACCAACTAATAGACCTATAAAAATTAGTTATTTGACTAAACAAGAACAGATATATCCAGTTTTATCATATGCACTAGCTCATAAAAATTCTTGAAGTTTCACGAGAATAGCAAGCACCTGTTGCCTCCACGCTGATACTGAAGACCTGAGCATGGTAAGAAAGATGTCGGGTTCCATGGGCTCCTTCAAATCCACAATTACTCCCCCAAAATCATCATTAGATGCAGGAAGCAATTTCACACAATTAAAACCATTTTCAACTGGTGTAGAGTCTCCTGAAACTGACAAAGATTGTACCATGGTTGTCATCACAAATACTGTCTTCAATTCCTGCAAAAGAACACCCAAAACAGAAAACAGAAAAGAAAAATAAATTATACCCCAATAACAATTTTTTACACTCTCATGTATATTCTAATGAAGTGAAAATTACTTATTCAAATTGGCCGCAAAATAACTTTCCCCAGTTAAAAAAAACGAACGCACCAAGTTCGAACCGGGATTCCAATTTTCCCAAGTTGAGATTTGAGAATACCCCAGCACAAAAAGAAAAAAAGCAATTCAATAAAGAGGCATGAAAGCAACAATATAGAATAACAAATTACAACAAATCCAATGAGAAACTAGTTCAAGCTCAGAATCGAGCAAAATGCCGGCGACTGATTAAAGAAAAAAAATAAGTACATATAGAACTAATAATATACAGCAGAATACACAAGTTACTAGCTAATCGGGGCAATATACAATCTACAGTTCAAACAGAATTCAAGGAAAAAAGGAGAAGAAATTAGGTTTAAAAGCACAGATTGGGATCAGAATCATTAGCATTTTACTCACCTTGGAATCTTCTTCGTGGTTTGAAATGAGTAAGGTAGCTATTTATAGTGATTCTGGACAGATGCGGGAAAACTACTCTGCCTAAGTGTGTGATGACGTAACTCCACTCGTATTTCTGACCAATGGGATTGCATTATACGTCATCTGGGACCCGGTATTACTTGCCGCCCTTATTCGCAGCCTACGTGGCGGTAGCACAAGGAGGGGACCACGGAGAGCTGAACAAGTCGGTAAACCTTTGCGGCCACATATCGGGCAACGAATGATAAATTACAGATAAAGGCCATTTTTATTAGATTAAGACCCATTTGGTTTACCCTTTGAGATAGCCGGTGGGAACTGATGGTTTTTACGGAACTGAAAAAATACCAGACATATTTTAGTATTACTGTTTATATATTGAATGACTATTAAAACTATTAATTATTTTTAATATAATTTATATTTTATATATTAAATAATTTATATAATAATAAATTATATTTTATGTATTTTTTATATTATCAATTTAAATATTATTAATAGTATTTTTATATTTATAATTATAAATGTTGTTATTCAGACAATCACGGAATGAATTAATAGATAATAAAACTTTTCTTGCAAAAATTATTTAAAAAAAGTAATGGAAAATAAATTAAATAAATGATTTATAGAGATTTTTATGTTAATAAAACTTTTTTTTTAATAGCAACAGTATTTCATTATCTCATTCAATGAGATTCGTTAGATTTTTACTACTTCACTCCAAACTAGATATTTTTACTCTTTAATCACGTCAAATCCAAATTCTCATGTGTTTTAATTAGCTAATACAAAAATAATTTCTTTTATTTTATAGTTTACACAAAACTTTTACAACTGTTTTAATCTCAATCCAACTCACTTAAACATATTTTTGAGTAATTGACTAACAAAATAAAACACTTAAATTCAAGATAATTTTAACTTTATAAAATCAAAATGAGAATAAGATAAAATAATACAAAAATTTAATGTATAAATTTTCAAAGATAATTTCTAAAAGATTTCTCAATGTAATGAACCTCTAATTACTTTTATTGATATATTTTTTTGAGAAAAAATGAGTTATTTATATAATTTATTTAAAATTTAGCCATTAGAAATATATTAATTCAAAAATTAGTTGTTCAACCACTTTGCAACGTACTACTACGATCACATTTCTATATTTTTGATAAGCGTGACTTGCTTACTTTTCAAAATTTAAAATTTTGGATTGTGGCATTCATAAATGTGAGTATATGTCCATGGATGTAAAAAGGTTTTTTTTGCAAACCATGAATAATGTTGTGAAACAAATTGTAAATGATTTAAACTGGTTAAACTTTTTACACTTATCTTCACAAACATAACACACTAGTCACAAAATATGAATATGATCGTTATTGAATTGAATTTTTAAATTTTTTTAGCGCTTCTATTTTTTAACAGTCATAACACTATGTTCTACGGATGTGAACAAGTTCTTTTTTTTTTCAAATATTAACTTCAATTTATTTTATTACTTTCGTTTTAATGATCCAATAAATATTTAATATGTTTAATTACTTAACACACAAAGTTTAATTAAAATTTTTATTGTTTAATTATATGTTATCATAAAAATTTTAGGAATAACCCTCAAAGTTCAACAATAAGTAATTTATTGATTGAAAAAATTAATTGATGGAAATAAGTGTTTTGTGATTATTAAAATTTAAAAAAGATAATATAGTACAAATAAAAAATTAAATTAAATAAACTACTAGTTGATGAAAAAAAATATAAAATTAAATTAGCAATTGTGCGTTGTTAAAATCGGTTATCATCTCTTAATTGAAATGTTTCATCAAATACGTTTATATCAGTTGTTTAGTATCAAACAACTAACAACTAATCTACTGGTCAGAGTATAACAATGTGATATTATAAAATAAAAGCCAATGAGTTTTGCATTACAAATAAATGTGATATATAGTTGAGATATTATTATAATTTAATCAAAAAATTCATTCATTTGAAATTAGCTTTGAGAATAATTAAAATTAATTTTATACCACGAGGGGGATTTCACATAATGTAGATTGGAAACTAGACCTGCTCTTTCCTAGAAGGAAAAAAGAAATTAGACTAGCAAGTGATCCCATGCTATATTGATTTAATGTTTCGATAAATTTCTCCAAACTTAAAATAATAAAAAAAGGGGCAGAAACATACAAATTCATAAAATAGCATTATATGCTTAGAAATATATTAAACTTTGTCCATGTTAAAGATACCACTAAAACAACATAATACCTTAATTAATAGGCATTGAATTGAAATAATCGCAGTTCTGTCTCAAATTTATTAATTTATTTACTTAAAATTAAAGTTTGGTTGATTTGTTTTTTGCTAAACAATGTCTTATATTGTTGTAATTATATTTTTGATGTAGATTATGAATATAAATTTTCAAAAATTTATTTGAAGTTTCACTTTGATTATGAAGCCTTTTATTTCATGTTCAGTTTTAAGTGGTGTGACTTGTTCCAGCATTGATTTGTTTTTGGCCATTTTCTCTTTAATTCTGACCCGTTATTTGTCTTATAGTGACTATGAATTTTTTAAAAAACAAGAAAACAGAAACATAACTCAAATCATTGCCCCATTGGCGAGAGCAGTTTTCAATTACTGTCGGCTGCGAGGAAAGGAGCATTGAAAGTGACAATTCGGTAGGAAACACGCTTCATTCGGTGACGTTTTTGTCTTTGAAGTTGAAATAAATCTAATTGAAAGAAAATTTATTACCAATTCAATAAAATATCTCAAATTCCTAACAAAAATCTTACATTTTTTTAATTTTTTTTATTATTAATATCATATGTACTTAAGAATAGTACAGCTCATCTACAATTTTGATTTAACTGGATCAATCACAAATTCACAATTAATGTGACTATATTTGAATTAAGTTGCAATTTTCCAAAATTTAGAAAGAAAAAAAAAACAAAATTAAAAGCAATAGGAATATTAAATAAAAAAAGAGGATTATAATTTAAAATAAATAAACAAAATTGTACATTATGGCATAGTGAAAATATCTAAAAGTAGAGGAATGGTGTATATTTTAATACAAATTAAATTATCATTAGCAATAAAAAATATATATCAACAATATATAATTTTAAAATATATAATAGAATATAATTTTTTTAAATAAAATAATAATAATATGTCACGATCTTTAGCGGGACTTTCACTCCTGAGGCATTTGGGGACCGGAAAAGAAAGATGGGAATGACTCCATGTCATCTCAGTGGTGTGTTATAATCAACTATAGCTATAGTTAGCCACATGAAATCACTAATTACAAATTAGGGAAATGGAAAACTGACTTTGTCACCGTCTGTTTAGTTTGAATAAATATTTTTCTGCTTTTTAAAAAAAAAAAATTAAAATATATTTCTAATTTTTTAAATTATAAAATAATACAACTAAACATTATATTCTAATTTCTAATTTTCTAGAAAATTAGTGTTACCCTACAATTAAATATTTGCTTTACGATTTAGCAAACTTTTAGATGCCATATGAACACATGCACATCTTCTCTCGCATCTACATTTTGTTTTACCAGCAATTTATTTCTGAAAAACTTTTCATCCTCCGATTTCCATTTTTTAAAAGATAAATATATTAAAAAAAACAAACAATATTTTGTAATATTGGAACTTAATTTTATAAGTTATAATCTGATTGAATAATTATTTATGGTTAACCAAATATCGATAATTAATTGATCAAAATTAAAATCGTTTAATTGAAATTGAAATTTTATAAATTTATTGGTTAATCCATTTGAATTTAAAAAAGTGCTCACAAACTAATTAAAAGACTCATATATACGCACAGAAGCGGACCTGTATGGGGCTGCTGGCTCCCTAATTTTTTTTTCAGTCTCTATTTTAATCCAATTTTTTTAAGTTACACTCTTAAAAAACAAAAATTAGATACGTTTATTTTGGTCAATAGATTTTTAATTTGTTACTTTTTTTATTTTTATTTTTCTTTAACAAATTTATTATATAAATTTATTGGATAATATAATTTTAAAAATATATTGACTTCTAGAAAATTCTGGATCCGCTACTGCATAAGCATACCTGTAATTGAGATTCGGTCAACTGAGTTGTGAGGCTAAAATAAAGCATGAAATAGTGAACCTCCTTTTACAGCGAAGTCACCAAAATAATGATCATATTTTTGAAGCCTAAGATAAAAATTTTGAATTTGGGTGTAAGTCCAAAGTCAAAGTGAAATTGTTAAAAATCAACATAATCTAATGACGCATTTACTTAATGATGATAATTAATTAAGATTTGAATTTAGTCAAAAAGTTAAAGCGTTAAATTAGACCTGAATTATACTAAAAATTGTCTTTCTTGCAGATAAAAAATAAAAAATAAAAATACTGAGTTAACTCAGTTATGTGCAGTAAATAATTGAATGATAATTTTTTTTTTCTAAATTAAAAATACAAATTATTTTTTAAAGTTTTTTATGTAAAAAATAAAAAAATAAAAAACTCTAAAATCCCCAAATTTCTATCATTTTCCATATGATCTATAATCAATTCCAAAATCGCAGCAACCTTCATCTCTGCAATTGACTCTTCGGTCTCTCACCGGCGACGAACTAAAAGAAAGAAAACGGAAGAGAGCAGAGGCCAGCGCTGCTGACAGGGACGAGATAATTTGCTCATCATCATTCAATGAGGCCCAACGGAGAAACATTTTCAGATATCTCGATGAAGATATTCATGAACTCGAGGATGCCGATGAAGAGGAATCCTATTCTTTGCAGAGGAGACAAGTGGGTTCATATGGTATGGATGAAAGGGATATTAGATCCTCCATTGGCTTGGATTATACTCTTGATAACGAGGTATGTTCACGCTCTGAGTGACTCCTTTCTTGGGGAGCTGGATATGGACTTAAATAGGGGAAGATGATCAACTGGTGATCCATGATTTAAGGGTTTTCTCATGGTTTAGATTAATAAATGTGTTGGATGGGGTTAGTGTATATTCTTCTAATTCACTGCTATGGGAATAAGGAATGATCTCAGAGATACTTTTGACATGATTCTTTCCATTTTTGTTTTGTTGCTGAAAAAATTTTACTGAGACATTTTAATTTGATTGGTGATATATGTCTTTGAATTTTTCTTATTTTATTATGAGACTGCTTTATTATTTCAATTGCCTATGTTGGCTTAACGTGGAACATTACTCTCTTTCAAAAAAAAAACTTATCTAGTGGGGTATGCAGCGCCACCTGCTTATAGTCAGGATTTATCCCTTTCAACTATACGATGTGGAATTGAAGTATGTGACATTCTCCCCCACCCAACCCTGTTATGCCCTCGTCACAGTGAGCCCCATGTCCCAAATCCGGAGTGCTGAAAAAGACATCGGAATCGGATCTGGGTCGGTTCTGATACTATTTTGTCACATGATCATTATTCTCTTTTCAAAAGACCGATTTAGTGGGGTATGCAACGCTACCTGCTTATAGCCAGAACTCAACCCCTTCACCTATCCGATGTAGAATTGAAGTCTGTGACATTAAACTATTTGTTTCATAAAGTTTTGTCTTACAAAACTGAGGGAAGGAATCACTAAAGACCCATTTGTTATTTCACTTGATAAAATTCATTTTAGAAAAATAATTATTTTTAAATTTTTTTTAGTTTTAATAACTGATTTTGGAAAAAACAGATAAATCGATATTTTTTTCAGAATCAGATTTGAAAAAAAAATATAAAAAATTAAAAAATCAGTTAATTAAATTAAAAAAATTTAAAATCTACTTTTTGTACACCTAATAATAATCCTAAATACTCTCTAAGTTATCTTGCAGTACACAAAGTTTAGCATTTTAATGTGTTCTCTTTTGAGAATTTGTGTGAAGACCAATGTTATCAAATCCAGTCCGGTCAAATGTTCTAAAAAAGTAGTGGTTCAAAAATATAAGATTTAATCTAAGTTAAACTGTAGTCGAATTGATCTATGTGAAATTTTATTAAAATATAATATTTAATATGTTCATGTATAATAAAATATTTATATTAAACATATTTATTGTATAATAATATTTCAAAATATTAATATTAATAATTCAAATTGATATATAATAATGTTCAAATACAATCTCAAATCTAATAATGTGCATGTTTCATTTATTATTTAAATAAATAATAAATATATTTTTTTATGGAAAACTTATTTATATTAATCAAAATAATTTAAAAATTAATTCATATGAATGTTTTTGATAATGTATATTAGTAATAAAAATGTAAATAATTATATTTAACTTTATCATTTATGCATGTCTATTAATAATGTGAATAATTTTATGGATAATTAAAATTAATATGTGTATATATATATATATATATAATTTATTTCTCAATTAAAATAATTGTTTATAGAAATAAAAATAATTTATATGAAATTTTTTAATAATAATATTAATAATAAAAATGTAAATAATGAGATGTAAGTTAAAGTTTGTAAAATAAGACCAAAATCTACTACTTGGTTAAGTGGCAAAATGTGAGAAAGATGCTTAAAGTGGTACTAAGTTCGTATTTTTGCTTTGCATTGCATTTTCTCACCAAAAAAAAAAAAAAATTCATTTTTCCAACCGATCAAACGATTCAATCCCGTCTAGATTGTCCGATTTAAAGTTCAACTGATCTAATCACCCGTTCTGTGGTCAGTCTATAAATTCCTGGGTTCAATGCTCAAAACCATCCAGCATAGGATACGGTTTCCAGTTGAAACTGTTGGATCCGATCAGTTTTTATAACACTGGTAAAGATAGTCACATTTGTTGTAAGGTGCTAGAAGTTTGATAAGGGATTATGGAGAATGATAGGGATTTGGGAATTTTGGGTTGTTTTTTTTAATTATTTTTTTAAAATTTATTGCATGGAAAAAATTAAAAAATATATTTAATTTGTATTTTACTTTTGGAAAAAAATTTATAAAAATAAAATAATACATGTCATTATTTTATTGTTTATTGAATACAATTGAGTAAACTCAAATTTTCCATTAGTATTACATATGACTGTACGGATTTAGAGGCTTATTTATACCAATTAAAATATAAAAAATTTAATTATAGTGAATAAAGTACAAAGTCGGAATTGTATGTTTACGCATAATTGAGGAGCTAATTTTACGTTTTTATTAGTCAAAATAACTATTTCTTTTGCATAAGAAAGTGATACAATTGAATTGCTACCCATTGGGCAGTTGGCAGTCACGTCCCCCAATCTTTTCATGTTATTGTCATTGATTTCGCCTCTGCTTATTTTGGTTTTTTTCAATCATATTGCTCCTGCATTATTCATGCCATTAATGCAAACGAGTCTCTGGTGCAAAGCCATGTTTATCACATAGATTATTGATTATTAAAAATAATTATAAGCATTTTTCAGTTTCATTTTAACTATTAATTTTAAAATTTTTATATATATTAAAAAATTATTAATTATTATCAAATTTATAAGATTTTTATTACAATTTACTTCAAATTCTTTTTCTTTTTATTTTGAAATTATAAAATAAATAATGCGGAATTTTAATAAATAAGGATAAACTGAAAAAATATGTATAAAATATTGCTTTGACTTTTGAAATAAATATCTAAAGTGAACAAAAAATTAAATAAACAATTATAGTGAAATGAAAAAAAGTATAATCTAAACTAGCCATTTAGTTTTTATGTGAGAAATAAATTTAATGGTAAAAAATAGAATATGATCACTCTATTTGAGAGTGGCTTTTCTAGTTATAAAATGCAATGATTTTTCATGATACTGCCAACATAATCTCTCTGTCTCATTTTAAGTATTTTTAAAGTAATTGTACAAATATTAACAAAATAATTAAATAATATTAATTCTATAAAAAATAGTTGATAAAATTATTATCATGTCTTTAATTACGACACAAAAACTGTGAAAGTAAAAAAGAAGTGAAAATAACAAGAAGTAAGAATAAAAACGAAAAAAAAAAAAAAGAAGCCAAATTATCAATAATTTGTTTGATATTTTCACAATTATAACACAATCTAAAGCATTTTAATGATAAAAATACACCTTTTTGACACTAGTTTTTTTTAACTGAATCAGCACTCCCATATTTTAAATCTTCAAAAAGAGACTGCTGATTCCAATCAATCGAAGACCAGATGACAGTTTTATGTGTTATGATCAAAACAATTTTTTTATAATTTTTATCCTCCACTCTAATTTCGTTCCGATCTTGAAATTTTTTATGTTTAAAATAAAATATATATCCCCTGACTCCATAATATATATATATATATAATGATTAATTATATTTTAATATAATTAATATTTTAAAAAATAATAAAATATAATATAATATTTATTTAAAGTAAATAATATATATATTTTAAATAATTATATAATTAATTAAATAATTAAAATAAAATAAAAATTAGGAATCTAGTCGGGTCAATAAATTTTATTTCTGTGTGGTATAAGGATAAGAATAAAAAAAAAAGAATTTCAATTTAAAACGAAACTAAATTTCGGAATTAAAGATAGAGAGAGAAAATTCCGCTCCAAATTTGTGGGCGGTTCCTATCTCCAACCCCATAAACGTAGACCATGTTTTGATCCCTATTTTCCCCACCACCTAATCTCTAAACTACCCTTCTAGTTTTAGTTCATTCCTCTATTCTCCTCATTTCATTGCCCAAAAAACCAAGCTATCAAAATCATCATTTTCTTTCCCTTAAGCTCATCTCTGCTCTGGTTCAGTTTCTCTCTTTAGAAACATAGCAACACCACCAGTACCAAACTAACCGCACCACCACTAGTAGCGGCAGCTGTTGGGCACATCGGATAAAATAACACAAATAAATGTAAAATAAAATAATCAGTAAAAAAAATAACACTGACAATTTATGGATACAAGAAGAGAGTCTTCCCTAGATACAGGCTAGAGGTAATACAACAATTTTGAGATAAACTCAAAAATAGTGGCACACAAGTGTTTTCCAAAAACACCCCAAAATATTTTTCTCACTGTTCTTGTCACTCCCTAATTTTTAGAAATATTCCAAAACTCTAACTCTCTCTCATATTTTCTCAAATGAATTGAGATTGTTGTAATTCAAATAAAATGATATCTGCCTATTTATAGAAAAAATATTAAGTGTGAACACTTAACAAAAAAGTCAAAAATATTGGCTGAAGGAATTTAATTTGAAATTGAATTACCACAACTTTTGACTTTTTATTTTATTTTATATGTGGTGGGACCCACACCAAAAGTTTTCAAAGATTTCGATGCCTAACAAATCTCCCCCTTCCGACAATGTGGGGGCTCCACCATTCCAGCAGCTAATCGACAGTATTCAAAATATGATTTTGGTAGAATTTTCGTTAACATGTCTGATCCATTTTCTTCTGTATGGATCTTCTCAAGCTGTAGTAGCTTCTTCTCCATCACATCTCTGATCCAGTGATATTTCACATCAATATGCTTTGATCTTAAGTGAAAGGAGACGTTCTTTCCAAGATGGACAACACTCTGACTATCACAAAATAATTGATATCTGTCTTGCTGCAATCCAAATTCTTTCAAGAACTTCTTCATCCACAACAACTATTTACATGCTTCTGTTGCTGCAATAAACTTTGCTTCTGTTGTAGATAGTGCAACGCATTTCTGTAACTTTGATTGTCATGACATAGCTCCCCCTGCAAAAGTGATCAGGTAACTTGACGTTGACTTTCTGGAGTCAACATCACCAGTCATATCTGCATCTATGTATCCAACCACCACAGGTTTGGTATCTCTAAAACATAAATATATTTTTGAAGTACCTCGAAGATACCTGAAAATCCACTTTACTACAGTCTAATGTTCCTTTCCAGGATTTGAAAGGAATCTGCTCACTACTCTAACTGCATGAGCGATATCAGGTCATGTGCACACCATGGCATACATCAAACTTCCAACTGCTGAAGCATATAGAATCTTATTCATCTCATCCTTCTCTTCGTCTGTAGAAGGGCTCTGTCTGGAACTCAGCTTAAAGTGATTAGCAAGAGGACAACTAACCATTTTAGCTTGGTCCATTTAAAATCTCTGAAGTACTTTCTCAATGTATTTCTCCTGTGACAACCATAATTTCTTGGCATTCCTATCTCTGATAATCTTCATGCCAAGAATATGTTTTACTGGCCCCAAGTCTTTCATAGCAAAAGACTTGCTCAACTGCTTTTTCAAGTTGTTAATTCTGGAAACATTCCGACCAACAATCAGCATATCATCCACATAGAGCAGAAGAGTAATAAAATATTCATCAGAGAATTTCTGTACAAAAACACAATGGTCTGAAGTAGTCTTATGGTATCCTTGCTCCCCCATAACAGACTCAAACTTCTTGTACCATTGTCTCGGTGCCTACTTCAAGCCATAGAGGCTTTTCTTCAATTTGCAAACATATTCTTCTTTTCCCTTATGTTTGAAACCCTCTGGTTGCTCCATGTATATCTCCTCTTCCAAATCACCATATAGGAAGACAGTTTTGACATTCATTTGCTCAACCTCCAGGTTAAGACTTACTGTTAACCCCAGTACTGTACGGATAGATGTCATTTTCACAACTGGTGAGAAAATTTCATCAAAGTCAATTCCTTTTCTTTGACTGAATCCTTTGACGACCAATCTGGCTTTGAATCTCGAATGAGAACTGTTCTCTTCATGCTTGATTCTGAACACCCATTTATTTTTCAAAGCTCTCTTGCCTTTTGACAGTTTCATCAGTTCAAAAGTATTGTTCTCATGCAAGGATTTCATTTCATTTTGCATGACTTCAATCCATTTCTGTTTGTGCTTATCAGTCATTGCTTCTTCAAAGCTTTTTGGTTCTCCCCCATCAGTGAGTAACACATACTCATTTTCTGGATATCTCGAAGACGGTTGTCTTGCTCTATTGCTCCTTCTCACAGGAACTGAGGAGTGCACAGGTGATGGTTGATGATGAACATCATCATCTTCAGCATCATTTTCTGGATTCTCGATGGAAGTATTATTTTCTTCAAGCAGATCAACATGATCTTCATCCCCAACTTGTATTGGCACCGGTATTGGAGAAATCAATTCTAAATCTGTTGAGTCACCATTGGAATCAGGAACACCTTTTTTTGTCCTGACAATATCTTCAATGGTCTCCTTCTCAACGAAAACAACATCACGACTTCTGACAAGATTCTTTTCTATTGGATCATAAAATTTGTAGCCAAACTGATCTTTGTCATAGCCAATAAAAACACACAGTCGTGTTTTGACATCGAGCTTTGACCTCTCATCTTTTGGAATATGTACAAAGACTTTGCATCCAAATACCCGCAGATGATCATAGGAAACATCCTTTCCTCTTCTCTGGAACATCTAGCTTTAGAGGGATACAATGTGAAAAATTTAACACGTACACAGCCGTGAGTAAAGCTTCACCCAAAAAATTTTTAGGTAACTTTGCATGTGAGAGCAAACATCTGACTCTCTCCATCAAAGTTTTATTCATCCTCTTAGCCAGGCCATTCAACTGCGGTGTTTTTGGAGGCATTGTCTGATGCCGAATACCATGTTCTTTGTAGTAGGCATCAAACGGTCCAATGTATTCTCCACCGTTGTCTGTCCGGATGCATTTCAACTTCTTCTCAGTCTATCTCTCAACTGAGACATGAAATTCTTTAAAGACATTTAGCACATGATCTTTTGTCTTTAAAGTATACACCCATGTCTTCCTCGAATGGTCATCAATAAAAGTCACAAAGTACTGAGTACCACCTAGTGACTTTGGCATTGACCCACATAAATCTGAATGAATCAGATCTAACACATTCTTCATTTTGGAAGGAGGGGAACTCTTGAAAGCAACTCTGTTTTGCTTTCCTGCTAAACAATCAACACATTTCTCCAAATGTACTTCATCCATTCCAGGCAACATCTTCCTTTTGACAAGGGTAGTCATCCCTTTCTCACTCATATGGCCGAGTCGTCTGTGCTATAATTCAATAGCACTGTTTTTCTCTATAGCACTCACAGTGTCATTTGAGAGTTTTGTATGCATCACATACAAGGTAGCATGCCTTGTGTCTCTAGCCACCACCATGGAACCTTTGGTAAGCTTCCATTGGTTATTTGAGAATATACTGCAGAAACCTGCATCATTGAGTTTTCCTGCAGAGATCAAATTCAGACGAATATCTGGAATATGTCTGACATCTCTCAGGACTAATCTGGTACCATTCATAGTCTCCAGACAAACATCTCCTCTGCCAACAACTTTTGATAGATTATCATTTCTCATCTTCACAGCGCCAAAATCTCCTGCTGTATAAGATGAGAAGAATTTCTTCTGAGACGTGGCATGAATGGTAGCGCCACTATCAATAACCCAACTGGTCTCATGGGATGTGAAATTGATAGTATCATCACAAACGATATTGAATTCGTTCATGGTATTTGTTATGTCATCATCACTGTTGTCATCTCATTTTACTTATTTGCCTTTCTGGTCATTTTTGAACTTTCGGCAATATTTCTTGATATGACCATTATTTTTGCAGTAATGACATTCAATATTGCTATATTTGTTTGATTTGCCTCTGCTATTTCCTCTAGACATTTGTTGTCTAGACTGACTACTTCCTCTGTAGTCAGTAACCAAAACATCTGATTGTGATGAAGAAGATAAGTTTTGTGATTTCCTTCTCATTTCTTCATTCAGGATACTGCTTTTTACAGACTCCATATTGACTATACCGTTAGGTGCAGTGTTGTTTATTGAAATCTTCAAAGTCTCCCATAACTCTGGCAGAGAGCCCAATACTAGCAGTGCAAATACTTCATCATCCAGCTTTATGCTCATTCTGGATAGCTGGTCCATGATCCCTTGCATCTCATTCAGATGATCTGTTATGGAAGTTCCTTTCTTGTATTTCGACTGCGTCAACTTTGTCAAATAAAATAATTTATTGTTACCTGTCTTTGACGCGTAAAGTTGTTCAAGCTTGCTCCATAACGTCCGAGCATGAGTCTCATTGCAGATGTGGTTGTACACGTTATCTTCGACAAATTGTCGGATGTAATCGCATACTTGCTCGTGCTCAAACTCCCACTCCTCATCTGTCTTGCATTCGGGTTTAGTTGTAGTAAACACCGTCAGATGCATTTTCATCACAAATAGGAGATCTTTCATTTTGCTTCTCCATATGTGGTAATTTGTGCCATTTAATCTGATTATCTTGGTGCCATTTGTCTCCATTTTAAAACAAAATGAGACTTCTTCTGCTGACAGTAAACTAATAAAATATTTTCTGATGTGGAAGATCAATCAATACTGCAACCACAGAGCATACTAAGAATTTTATAAGACTGACAGGCTGACTCTGATACCACTTATTGGGCACAGCGGATAAAATAACACAAATAAATGTGAAATAAAATAATCAGCAAAAAAAAAATAACACTGAAAATTTAACGGGGTTCACCTTTTAATTTGGACTACGTCCACGGACAACACTCCGAATATTTTTCTTCAACTAATAAAAATTAATGGGTACAAGAAGAGAGCATTCCCTAGACACAGGCTAGAGGTAATACAACAATTTTGAGATAAACCCAAAAATAGTGGCACACAAGTGTTTTCCAAAAACACCCCAAAATATTTTCCTCACTATTTTTGTCACTCTCTAATTTTTGGAAATATTCCAAAACTCTAACTCTCTCTTAAATGAATTGAGATTGTTGTAATTCAAATGAAAGGATATCTACCTATTTATACGAAAAATATTAAGTGTGAACACTTAATAAAAAAGTCAAAAATATTGGCTGAACGAATTCAATTTGAAATTGAATTACCACAACTTTTAACTTTTTTTATTTTATTTTATATGTGGTGGAATCCACATGTGAGTACTCACACCAAAAATTTTCAAAGATTTGGCACCACCAGTACTGAACCCACTTCCATGAACCCAGGCTGAGCAAAAGAGGTTATTGGAAGAAAATAAAATAAAATGAAACAAACCCATTAAAGCAAGGGAAGTGTCATGATAATGATGTTCCACCAACATGGTTGTTTTGCGAAATCGATGTAACCACCACTGCCAACATCTCTACTCCGTTTGAAACAGAAGAAACGCCAAATCAGAATCATCAAAATGATGGCAAAAATTATAATAGACAACACCACCACCAGAAAAATGTTTCTATTCAATCATTCTTCTTTGTAGAAATCAAGTTTTTTTGTTGGTAATCAGGTCTTTATGGCCCGGTAAAGCTCGAGTACACCAAAAACAAAATTGGAAAAAAACCTAACCCAAATACAAAAGAGCCGCTTAGCTTAAACCAAAAATACTAGAGATGAAAAATCAGCCGGGGTTCATGGAATCGAGATGAAAAATAGAGATAAGTGTAGAAAACAGAAAGATGAAAAATTAGGAAGGGGGAGAAATTTTAGTTTTCTTAGATTTAATAAATCTTGCCACGTGTGTTGACTCATATTTGATTCAGTTTTTTTTTCATTATTATTTTTCAAAATTTTCAGGCATTCATATAGGTATATTCACTGCATTGAATCTATTTTTATTAAAAAAAAAAATCAATTTCGTTGAAATGTTTAGATGGAGTTATAATTGTGAAAATGGTTAAATGTTAGTGATTTTTTTTTTGAATAATTTGACCTAAAATGACTCAATTAATTAAAAAAAAAAGAGATATAGGGAGTAATGTGTATTATTTAAATCTTTTAGAGAGAAATTTCAAATGAAAACCACTATCTGAGGAGGGAAAAAAATGCATTTTTTCAAATTAAGAGGACCATAGGTGGGAACGGGGAAGTTTTGATTTCAAAGTCAGGAATGCTTGGAATAGGAAGAATTGATTTATGGATTTTTTTTCCTTTTTTTTTTTTTCATATATCAGATTTATAAAATCAGAATATTTTTATATTTTGGTGCTGGTAAAAGTACATAAATTAAATAAAATAAGATTTTAATATATATATTAAAAAGGAATCCTAAGTTAAAAAGTGTATGATATATTCATTATTTAGAAGTAATGGACACCTGGGCTATCTAAGGATGTTATTAATATCAATTTTGGTTGTGGTAATTAGGTAGCACATTTACTTGTTTGTGGTGGCGATTCCCCGTTAGATCTTAATGTTTTTAGATATGGAAAAGTACATCTTTTAATTCAACATCACCTAATATGCAATTCAACCTTCTCAATTTAAGAAAAAAAAACCAAAAATTATCATATTAATTTTATAATTTATTTTTAATTTGATCCCACTAAAGAAAAAAAATTATACATAACATTTTTTGAAGTTATTAAATATAGAACAAAATATGAAATCAATTTTAAAAGATTTTTACATATATTTTGACCAATTTTAAATAATTTATTATTTTTTTGAAGTGATTAAATTTTTATTTTATTATAATTAATTTGGATTTCACTGAATGAAAATCCTAAGTTCCTGCTAATATGTGTGGGGCTCTAACTCTAATCCCCTCCTTTCTTGTTATTTGCAGCTTTGGCTGCTGATTTGTCTTGTAAATGAATTATACAGTTTATTTAAAGGAGAGAAGTCATGGGTCATTTTTAATATTTTAGGATAAAATTAAAATCTCTAATCTCTATTTATAATCAATTTCAGAAAAGTGAATAAATGCAAATCACCTGTAGAGTCAGAAAACTCATAAAAGCAGAGGAATTATTTAAAATTCTTCCTATTAGGGTGTCAAAATGGATGATATCTGCTTTCGTATATAATTAAAGTTAATATAATAAAATTAAATATTTATATAAATATAATATATTTAATTTTTGTATTATATTAGAGTCATAAAATCGATACAATATATATATAAAATATGATCTAATTCGATATAAAAAGTATGAAATAATTCATATAAATATTTATTTTTTAAATTTATAACTTTAGTTTTGGCATTATTATAAATTATATTTCATAAGTTAACATGATCCAATACCACACTTAAAATTAAACAGATTGTATTGAAGTTTCACCCTCCTTCATTAGGAGGAATTAATTCACAAAATCGTACCAATAGAAAATCATGATTTTTCCTACGGAGAAAGGGGCATTGATGTAATTTTATTTATTATTATGGTGAATGGGAAATTCTTGCCTGACAGGACGGCCAAGAAAGTAAGCAAGCTCCTATATATGGGCTTTAACGGGGTTTCCTTAAAAGAAGCAAATACTTCTGATGCTTTTTGAGCAATTGAGCTGAAGGAAAGAAAAAAAGCAAAAGGCTTCCCTTCTCCTCATTTTACAATCTTTTGATCAACTTTCTTGTGAGAGAGAGATATAGGGTTTTACTGAGAGAAAACTAATTATAGCCATGTCACTGGGTTATGCAGAAAAGCTTTCCTTCATAGAAGATGTGGGTAAAGTTGGAATGACAGAGTTCTTCGACTCATCCCATGTTTTGCAGGAAAAAGTAAGGTTTTCTCTCTCATTCCCACTTCCTTCAAAATAGGTTCTTTTGTTTTTCCTCTCTTGTATTAATGCTTTAGTTAGTTGCCTTGAATGATCACCTGAAATCTTGGTTCTGTTATTATTACTTGTGTTTTGTTTTTCTTGGTGAAAGTATCGGGGTTTAGCAGTAGTTTGCTCCTGGACTTTGTTTGGAATACTGTACACTGTTGTTTATCGAGATCCAAATACTGGGTCTCGCATTTGGTTAACTTTTATTAGCTTTGAGCTGGGTTATTAAGGCTGCCAGTATTTTCATGATTAATTGTGCTGTTTTATGTCCCAATCAGGATTTGTAGAATGTATTGACGATAGATCATGATTATGCACAGTGATGTGGTTAGGCAACCGATGGAGTGAATTGGTGTGTTCAAAGGAATCAGGTTGACAGATATTCTTAAGATTGAATTTTTGCTGCAATGTGGCAATGCTCTGACTTTGATGTACTCTAAATATCCTTGACCCATATATTTATGCTTTTTTTTTCTTCAGAGATAATTCTTTTTAGTTGTTGTGAGGGAGCATTTTTTATGCGAACTATGGCTTCAGTATTTGGTTATTAGGAAAAAGAGACTAGGGATGGGGTTCTGCTTTAATTCCTGCTCCTTGGGATGTTTGAAAATGAGATTCAGAAACCTCCAACGAGAAAGCTTTCATGATTCAGTTTATGCATACACATATGGTAGCTAGAGACACAGACTAGGAATGGGACGGAAACCATTTGCATCCCCTTTCTGTAATTTTTGGTAGCTCAACATATTTGAAAATAGCATTCTGAGCTTTCTTCCTTGTATTTGTTTGTTTATTTCTAGTGACTCAGGGCAGTCTTTGACCATGCCGGCATGCCCATTAATTGATTCTTCCAATAAGTGATTTATATAAGAGGGATTGGATGATTCTTAGTTCAGACAAAACTAGGCTTAGTTTCGCCATGTGTAACTGGAGCAATCAGCAAAAAATATTGTTCTTATTGCAGAACAATTTGCTTCCCTTATGCTGCGTTTAGAAAAAAAAGCATTCTGGTGCATAAGCTTCTCTCATTGCAGGCCCTAGAGAGGGTTACCCTTTCCTTTACATTGCAGGAAGGCTGATTCTATAGTTTGAACGTGTGTTATCCAGATCATAATGGATCAATCTTACCATTACACCATGATTTCCCTCTTATATTTGTACTAGAGGAACTGAAAAAGAAAATATTTTTTATAGGTTCAGATCGTCAAGGGAGGGGAAGAATAAACTAAGGAACATTAGTTTTGAATAGACATTTCATTGGCTAATGATTGTTGGATTTTTGCTATAAGAGTTCTTTTCATTTACTTTACCCTCTCCAAGATTAGAGAAGGGAGAATAGAGAGTTCCTTTCATTGGCTTATGTTTTGCTGGCTAATATCAATGTGGTTTGATTTGAATTGGCAGATTGAGCGACTTGCCAAGATGATACAAAAGGTTTGAACCTTTAAAATTTACTCATATTATTGATGGTCACAATAATTTTATTTGATCTAATCCAATCAGCCCCTAAATATGTTTGTTTGTACTTGCAGAGTAAGCATCTAGTGGTATTTACAGGTGCAGGAATATCAACTTCTTGTGGTATTCCTGATTTTCGAGGCCCTAAGGGAATATGGACACTACAGGTGTGAATACCGGATCCTATTTTATGGCCAAAATTCTAATGAACTTATATTTTACCCATTTGAAGTACCTTTGATAAACTTATAGGATTATTCAGTTCATGGGAATTTGAATTAGGTTCTTTAACCATTGATAAACTTTATAACTCTGGCTGCATTGCATGTATAATTTTCTTTTTCCTTTTATGTGGAATTATACCCGTATGTCACTGAGGAACATGTTTCAACCACTATTTTGTGTCCACTTCGAGATTTAATCTTGCAAAGTTAATCTGTGATTATTGTGGAATTACTCTAATATTCCTTATAAAGCTGAAAGTGTGAGAAAGAATACAAGTACTATAATCTATTAACCAAGAGAACCAAAAAGTGTGAGCAAGAATACAAGTACTATAATCTATTAACCAAGAGAACGAAAAAGTGCTTCCTTAAATGATGTTTGAAAATGTGAAGAGGAGCTTGACTACCCAAGTGCTACCAAATTAGCCTCACTCTCATTGATACCTGTACAGTGTTGCTACTAGGCACCTTGGTTATCAATAAGTGGCTCATACTCCTATCTGGTTTAGTCAACTGTTGGCATCCGTTTGTTAACATTTTCCCCTCACTTTGTGCTTCTTATGTTGATCTACCTAAGATGAAATGGTTCCTCTAATTCTCATTTGTCGAATGTAGCATGAGGGCAAACCTTTACCTGAAGCTTCTTTGCCATTTCATCGAGCAATGCCAAGCACGACTCATATGGCTTTGTTTGAACTTGAGAAGGAAGGCATCATAAAGTTTATTATTAGTCAGGTAGGGTTTTCTTCTCTCATTGTTTTAAAGTTTGCTCCTCAAGCAGGTGAAGATGATGTATGCGATTTCATTACTTGCATGTCTCACCTGAAAGTCAAACATAATGCATGTGTGTGTGTGTTTTGGGTTAGGAGGGGGGAAAGAGGAGGGGTGAAGGTAACGAGAGAGAGAGAGAGAGAGAGAGAGAGAGAGAGACTTGCATGTCATAATGCATGTTTGTGTGTGTTTTGGGTTAGGAGGGGGGATAGAGGAGGGGTGAAGGTAATGAGAGAGAGAGAGAGGTTAGTGGTTTCAAGCGATTTCTATGTTGTGGTTGCACAATTTAATAGTTAGGCATTGGAGGTCCAACTTCACTTATTATTGCTCCTTGGGTTTTGATTCATTTTTCTAATGCACTCCTGCATTAATTAGAGGCATATTGGGAAACTAAGAAAGTACATTGAATAAGGGCATAATAGATAATTAACAAATTAACTATATTTTTAAAAAGGAAAATGGACAATAATTTGGGATGGAGGGAATATAATTTTTATAGATTCCTAATACCATTTTGCTTTCTAGTTTTTCTCCAATCCAAAGTGGCACATATTATTCCTTGTATGGTTCTGCTGGTCCAACCAACTGGTACTGGCAATTCCCTCTGTGGTCCAGCCTTTCATCTCCAAACGAGTCAACTTTTATGCCCACTCAGAAGATAATGATTTTGCTTTCCTGATTGTCTTTTTGTTACCTATTGCTGTTTTATGCCAGAATGTTGATGGCCTCCATCTTCGCTCTGGAATTCCAAGAGAGAAACTTGCAGAATTGCATGGAAACTCCTTCATGGAAAGTTGCCCTTCATGTGGAGTTGAGTAAGATATGATCTCTATGGCTTTCTTCTTTTGTGGTTATATATGTCTTTAGAATATTTCCCATATTTTGGGAACGGATACAGTTGTTATTATGTTTCTACACAGTTGTTGCGTGTTGATTTGGTTGTGTTTATAGATATATATGTGTGTGTGTGTTATAAGATAATTAGTCTGGTATAATATTAATGTCATTGTTAAACCTGCGTAGGTATCTACGGGATTTTGAGGTGGAAACTATAGGATTAAAGGAGACATTGCGCCGCTGCTCTGATGTGAATTGTGGAACAAAATTAAGGGACACAGTTCTTGACTGGGAGGTATTATTCTCTTGATTTGCTGATTTCAGTAAGTGTGCTAGGGGCTTGTATAATAATGACATATTAGCATCTGAAAACTCTCCATTTATATGTAATAACATTTTAAACTTGTTATGTTAATGCAATATGCAGTGTATTTTATAATTCATTAAATAAAGTACCAAATAGACACGAATATTATGTAAATCCTTTCAGTAATGTGAAAATTTTGATGCAAAAAATGTCTTATGTGACAATAGATTAACTATTTTCTACTCCTTTTAGTTCTTTTTTCTTTCTCAATGAATTTAATTTCTTGTAGAAAAAGGTCACTGAATGTAAATTGTGTTTGACTGTTGCATAAACAAAAAGGATGAAGATTTTGGATTTGTAGGTATCAAGTATTCATGAGAACACAACTTTTAGCCAATTTATGTATTGAATGTGTTTGTGTGACTGCATTGTCTCATGAAAATTGAAAAGCAGGTGCTAATACAGAGGATTATTTTTGGTAATATAATCTAAAGCATCTCTTGATTTATAACCAACTCCATAAAAGATGCTTACCATTTAGTTGAATTCAGCGTCTAGTGATTTAGACTGAAAATCCAGGGATTAATTTTGTTCTTGTGGTTTTCTTTTCTCCTCCTGCTTTCTGAAATTAAATTAGCACATATTCAACTCAAATCCACCAAGCCTAATTGCCAAACTCGCTGATGTAAATAAGAGATATTGCTGAGAAATTATGTTCCTCTTTGCAGGACGCATTGCCCCCAAAAGAGATGCTTTCAGCTGAGAAGCACTGCAGGATGGCTGATCTTGTATTATGTTTAGGGACAAGGTAACATGTGGTCGGCAGTTGACAGTAACATATCCTAATGCAGTTTTTGCTTCCAAATTATGTGCTACTTTATTTCAATTTGGTTTTTAGATTGTGTGTTTCATCAATACAGTAAACGATCTTAACCAAAACTATGCCTGTCCAACAAAGGCTCCTTTAGGATTTTATATTCTGTTACATAAGAAAGAAATTGCCTCATGTACACTAGCATGAACATGACAATGACAATATCTTGTATGATAAAAAATACAGTTCTTTTTCGTTTTGACAGAACTGAACCTTGATTTCTCAAAGCTATCCACATATATACTTTTGGTGTGTTTCTTTTAAAGGCAGACTATGTTGCTATTTAGTTTTATTGATGAAGCTAAAGAAATGAGTAAGCTGTGGCTTCTCTGCCACCAACATAACATGTTTATTTCTCTCTACTGAAATTTAATTAGAAATATGAAATATGGGTATGTAAACTGTAAAAGAAAAGGCACCAAGTGAGAGTAATGCATACTATGCCTTTGAGAGAAACGGTTAACTGTTGAACAAGTCTCTTAAATTGTGGTCTATATATAATCCAATTAATTCAATAAGCAGCTACTTTTGGTTACCACTACATCTTTATAAATCAAAGAACGTGAGCTTACTTTATGCATTTCTGCACTAGGCAGACAAGGCCAACTATACTAGAATTACTGCTTCCAACCCAATGATTAAAAGAAATGAAATGGCTATACTTTTTGCCCATTGCTTGATCTCAAGCTTCAAATTGATTTTGGGTCTAATTTTGGTGAAACTATCGCCGATAGCATAGTAAAATAAAAGAAAAATATTGGAAATGTACGAGCCATGTGTAGGAGGGAGAAAAGGAATAAGGCTCTATTACTGTGATCAATAGTTGTGCTTGCGCAGTCCATTTTTCATTTGAATTGTGGATTCCTTGTTTGCATTTATCTTGCACCTTCTTTGCTGCTGCATATTTCTTCTGAGGGTTGTGACATGGCCTCCATGTGCAGTTTGCAGATAACTCCTGCATGCAACCTGCCGCTGAAATGTCTCCGTGGTGGGGGGAAGATTGTAATTGTTAATCTTCAGGTATTTCCTTTGTATATTAGTATGCAGTTTGCTCGTGATTCTGGAATTAAAATTGCATCTAGAGGTCCATTTAGTTCCCAGTCAAAAGTTAGAATTTGATAGAATGAAGGATTCTTGTTTTAAGTTTCATTTTAGAACACTGTTCAAGTGGATTTAGAACTTACAGCTGCATGGCCTTTTTATTCCCTTTCTGTGAAGAATAACAATTTCTATTATTGGCTTCAGATGGTTTTAGGTACTGCTTGCTGTTTGTTGAGTTCATCATGTCCTATAATGGTTTATTGCCTAACTCTTTTTAGCTGGAAGTCAGTTTTGGTATTATAATTATATTAGAGATGAAACTCAAGTATACAGGACATATGCAATGGATACTCCCTTGGCTAAAAGCAAAAAATATGGAAGAACATTCAAGTATCTGTAATAGATGAATGAAATTTAGGGTGAATTACCATTTTGCCTCTTGAGCTTAGGTTATAATCACCAGTTGATCCTCTTTTTAGCTGGAAGTCAGTTTTGGTATCATAATTATATTAAGTTGAGAAATCCACATAAACTCACATGAAACTTGTGCCATTGTTCTATGCTCAGATTTTGCACTAGATCTTGATACTATATTTTGTTTCTTACTCTTCAATGAAACCAGATTACCATTAACAAAAACACAATAACCAGTAGTGGACTTTCTATAAATCTTGGAACTCGCCCAATCCGCATAAGAAAAACACTCGATATTGTTGTGACTATGATTCCGATACATTATCCCCTGTCCAAGAGCTCTTTTCAAGTAACATAAGATTTGTTTTAAGACGGCTTAATGGTGTATTGTAGGAGATGACATAAATTGACTTACAACACTAATTGAGTAAGCAATGTCAGGACTGGTTACGGTGAGATAATTCAACTTTTCAATCAATCTTCTATATCGTTCAGGATCATCAACATCTCCCTCTTTTGTGAATTGCTGGTTAGTAAGCATTGGAGTACTGCATGGTTTGACTCCCAATTTTTTAGTTTCTTTTAACAAATCCAAAACATACTTCCTTTACGACAGGAAAATACATTTTTTACTCTTTGACATATCAATCCCCAAAAAGTATTTTAGGTGCCCCAAATCTTTAGTATTGAATTAACTTTGCAAGAAGGACTTTAAGAATGGGATTCCCTGCATGTCACCCAGTGATAACAATATCATCTACATATACAGCAAGGAGAATGAAGCCAAATGTGGACTACTTATAGAAAACAATATGATCAAATTTGCTCTTCCTCATCCCAAATCTCTCTACTGCTGACTAAATTTTCCAAACCAAGTTCGAGGACTTTGTTTTAGTCCATACAATGATTTTTGAAGACTACAAACTTTCCCAGACTCTGAGCAACAAATCCAGGTGGTTGCTCCATACAAACTTTCTCCTGAAAATTCCCATGTAGAAAAATATTTTTAATATCAAGCTGGTAGAGTGACTAAACAAATGTAGCTCCCAGAGAAATAAATAATTAAACTGAAGTCAATTTCGCCATAGGGGACAAAGTATTAGAATAATTCACTCCATAAGTTTGTGCGTAGTCTTTAGCCACTAGGTGAGCCTTTAGGCGTGTCACTGATCTATCAGAATTAAATTTGACTGCAAAGACCCACTTGCATCCAATTTTTTTCTTGCCAGCAGATAAATTCACCAAAATCCAATTACCGTTGTCTTTTAAGGCATTCATTTCCTCAAACATAACCTGATGCCAGCTAAGTTGAGATAATACTTCATGAACAGTGTAGAAACAAAAATTGAATCCAAAGAAGCAATAAAAGAACAAAAGAAAGGTGACAAATGATTATAAGACATAAAAGAAGAAACAAAATAAGTACACTGACACTTATCTTTCCAAAAAGCAATAGGAATGTCATCCGGACTGATAGACTGAGGGACTAGATCTGACAATGAAGGAGTTGGTGTAGGACATGGTTTTGAGGGAATAAACTTGTATTATAAAAGGCTTAGGCCGAGCCAACTTTACATGATTAGGAATTGTAGATGTAACTGTATAGGTTAACAAATCCTCCTCCTCCTCCTGATTTTTGTAAGATGTAGATGAATAAAATGGAGTATCCTCTAAGAAGGTGACATCAGTTGAGATAACATATTTGTTAAGAGAAGGACAAGAAAACCTATATCCCTTCTAGACACGAGAATACCCAAGAAAAATACATTTAAGAGATTTAGGGTCCAATTTTGTAACATGTGGAGGAGCGTCTTGAACAAAACAGGTGCACCCAAATATCATAGGTTCAATGGGTTGTAATGATTTGTTGGGAAACAAAACATGATAAGGTGTCTCACCATTAAAAATAGATAATGACATTTGATTAATCATACAAAAGATGTTGAGACAACATCTGCCCAAAAACATTTAGGAACTTTCATTTAGAATAATAATGCATTTGTAGTTTCTAAAAGGTGTCTATTTTTCCGCTCAGTAACCCCATTTTGTGATAATATATCAACACAAAAAGTCTGATGAAAAATACCATGTTGAATAATGTAATTTTGAAAAGTGGCAAACAAATATTATTTACCATTGTCACTTTTCAAAGTTTGGATAGACATTAAATTGAGTCTTAATTTTAGCACATAAAGTAGAAAAATGAGAAAACACCTCAGAACAATTTTGCATTAAATATAACCGTGTCATCAGAGAACAATTATTGACAAACGTAACAAAATGCTTAAACCCTATTTTGGATGTAATAGGACAATGACTCCAAACATCTAAATGAACCAATTCAAAAGAAGCATTAGCCCGCTTATTGACTCTCAAACTTGAACTAATACGATAATGTTTTGCAAATTGACATGACTCACTATCTAAAGAAGACAAACTTTGAAAATGAGGGCACAATTTCTTTAACACAAAAAGAGAAGGATGACCAAATCGACAATGTGCTTCAAATGAAGTGACTACTTCAGAACAAGCTATGGATTTTGACACTTTTGTATCAAGAATGTACAGACCTTCAGACTCATACCCTTTACCAATAATCTGCTTCGTTGTAAGATCCTGAAACAAACAATAATTAGGAAAAAATGAAATACAACAATTTAAGGTACATGTAAGTTTATTGACAAAAATTAAATTGAAAGATAATTGAGGTAAACTAAGAACATATGATAAAGGAAGTGATGGAGTGCGCACAACTGTGCTAGACCCAAGAACAAACGATGTAGATCCATCTGCTAAAGTAACATGAGAGGTAGATGTGTGTTTCTGAAAGATATAAAACAGACTAGAATTACCTTTCATGTGGTCTGTGGTACCAGAATCAATGATCTATTTGGATGAGAAAGATGCAAGATATATATTTGGCTTACCTGATTCAACGATGGTGGTGACAGGAGCAGATTGACTAGGTTGAAATTTCAAAAAATCTTGGTACTTAGCATATTCATCAGTAGATATCATGACAAGCTTTTTATCCATATTTTAAAAAAAATAATCAATCAACCACTCAAAATTATATCTAACACTAAAAGATATAATGAACACTGAAAAAAAAAAAACTGTAATACAAAAGGCCTCCCACCAGACTGATGTAGATCCAACTAGGTATGGGAAGAAGAAGTTCAGATTGGGGCGAGTCAAAGGAGACTGACCACAATAAGTTTTGGCAAGAGAACAGTAAATCACAAAAGGCAGCACTAGAAAAGTTTAACAGTATAAAGAGAACAGTAAAGAAAACTCTCCCGATCAACCCAAAACACATATATGATGACAAGGGAGAGGAGGTGATTTGAAGCAGACCAATTGGAGAAGGATTGGCTGGCTCACACACCCACACATGCCGGCGCGTGATGAAGGAGAGAAAATCTGGTGCGTGAGGTGCACTTGCCAGGAATCTGGTGACCGGAATTTGCAGAACGATAGATCGGCAGGTGCTCTACCAGATGGGAGGGGCGGTGAGATTCAAATTTCACTCGATAAGGGTGACCCAAAAAATCAATGTATATGCTCTTTTGGGGCAGAACCCAAACGAAATTGAAACCAGAAAATTAAGGCTGGAAATTTGATAACAAGCTCTGATACCATGTAAACAAAAAGGAATTTGGAGAATATATATTGATTTCATTGATAGTAATAAGCTATATATATACAAACCTATGAATCTTAAAGTAGGAAACAAATATACAAATTAGGAAACAAATCCTACCTACCCTTAATTTCATAATATCACTCTAATTATAGCTATACAATATCTCATAACAGCTAAAAGCAAAAAATATGGAAGAACATTCAAATATCTGTAACAGATGAATGAAATTTAGGGTGACTTACCATTTTGCCCCTGAGCTTAGGTTATAATCACCAGTTGATACTCACCATTCTGAAATCAATAAAAAAATTCCTCATATTATTTTCTGGAACAAAGTAGTCCTTCCATCAAAAAAGATTTTTCAACATTGATGACGATACTAACCCCAATATGTGCATGCACAACCATATCATACTCCCTCCTATATATTTCTGTTCTCTCTCTAGATCATGCAATTTTTTGTCTTCTTTTTCCTACTGTTCGGTGGTCATCTACCCCATTTTAGCACTTCTTCGTTACCCAATCTCTCATCGTATACATATTGATTCTTTCCTTTTCACAATTTTAGTCATTTCTATATTGTCCATACTAATTTCTTTGATATAATCAAATACACACAAGCCAATTCCAGCCCTTCCCCTCAAAAACTGCTGTGGGTAGCAAATCACACAAACCCGTTACATTAGAGCATCAAGAAACTGATTTGAAGCATTTAGTTGATGTTTTTTTATGTTGATCTTTAATTGATAATTGAAGCATGTAAAATTTTATACTGACTTTTTTTTTAGTTTTTATTTTTTCCATCAAGAAAGTGCAAAAAAAACCCTTCTTTTACCCAAACAAGCAAATCACTGTGAGAAGAAAAGGAGAGAGATGATTAGAGACATTATCATATTCTTTCTTTTGGTCTTTATTAGTTATCCTGAAATGGAGAAACTTTTGGTAATTTTAAAAATTGTCATCCTTTTTTACTGCCTTTTTTCTCCTTTTGACGAATAGAAAAATACAAAACCTTATGGAGTGGCTAAATAGTTAATGAAACGTCAACTTTGAAACAGTGAGGATCAAATAGTAACTATGACCTAATCTCAGGGGACAAATAGGTATTCACTCTAAATTTTATTGGCACACTTGGGATTAGATATCTCAACCCAAATATGCAAACCATGCAGAAATATTTGGCTCTGCAACTGCTGCTCAATGTCTCAAGTGTTTTAAATTCCTTTTTGTACCATAATGATGTGAAACTGACTGTCCCAATCCAACTTATTACCTTTTAAAAAATTTCCTGTCAAACTGATTGGATTCCTTTCGGTACCATAACAAGTCTTTGCTCGATTTTCAAATTTGGTACCAAAAATGAGCTCTTCCCCCCAAAAGGAGAAAGGAAAAAAAAAAGAACGAAGACAGTCCCCTTTTGTTGCCTTAGTAACAAGGTGGCTTAAGCTCATGTTAGAGCGCCCTTATACCCATATGCATGCAGTCTTTGCTCATCAGGATGGCTTGAATACAGTTACAGAAATCATTAAATTTGAATACATAATGATAAATAGATATGATAAATGACATGCAATACTTTTTTGATGATGATATCATGTTTGCGATGTATGTTATGAGAGTTGAATATTATGCAAATTAGTATGGTTAAACTATTTTATGAATAATTTCATGTTTAATATGGATAAGCACACATGTATGTTATTAAATATGAGATGTTATATTAATAAGTAAATGCATGCTATAATTTAAATATTTATATGTAAGATGTGAGTGGTTTAGTGGGACAATAAATATCCTTCCAAGGATTATATGTGCTGCTTGGATTCATCTATGAGCATTTGTTAAAGGATGTCACTTCAGATGCAATGTTCACGGTTCAATACAAAATGCAACCAAATCATTGATTTGGGTTGAAACAAGCTAAATGACACTCTTTTCTCTGTAATATGTGATCATTACCTGATTCTGTACATTCTCTCATTCATGAAAGCATATTACTGGGTCACTGACATTCTGTCTTCATGGTATTGTTTCTTGCCCCATGCAAGTGCTTTTACTTAGTTGTGAAACCATATAGAAATAAGCCATGGTTCATTTGCAGTTAGTTCTGAAACCATACGAGGGGATCCCTGTGAATTACAAACTTTCTAACATGACTTCTCTATAGGCTTTGAACATTCCTGCTGAAGACAGAGTCTTAGGGGAAATGGGGCTTCTGGTGCTTGTAAAAATACCGTAGCTACCTTTATGATAGGAGACCAAATGTCTGATTATAGTAAGGATCAGTTATTGTGTTAGCGTGTGTTCATATTTATGTATATGTGTACTTATCACTCTTTTTTATTTATGCCTACTCATTATGCCATTGCTCTATTCAATTTTACAGAAAACTCCGAAGGATAAGAATGCGAGTTTGGTGATTCATGGGTTTGTAGATAAGGTACTAAATTTCTAAGTTCATACTTATTGATATTTTTATTCTTTTTCCTATCTGATCCCCCTTTTATTGTCTTATTTTCTGAGATTGGACTTGATTCTTAAATTTACCTTCTATTGACAAAATTGAGTTTCTTTGAGTTATTTTGGGGGTATCAACTGCTTTGAGTTTCTTAAATGCAAATTCTGTTTTATCAGCCTGCATACATGCATCAAGGACAAGTAGATTCCTTTTTCTCATTAACACGCATATCCTTGTTATTTGTCATGTTTATTTATTTGAACAAGAACAGGTTATTGCTGGAGTAATGGATTTGCTAAGCATGAGCATTCCTCCATATATCAGGATTGATTTTCTCCAGATCATCATAACTCAGTCCCTGAGTGCAGGTAAGTTTCAGCTGATTAGTTCCTATTCTATCACTTTTTTCCCAGCACAACTAGCACAGCAAATGCCTGTGTTTTGAATATATTTGGTATGATACTATCATCCTCTAGATGGTACCGACCCTTAGAATGATATACATAGTCTGAAGTTTAAGCCAAGAAATCTTATATGCTCTTATGATTTGGAAGAGAAGTCTTTGTTCCCTATTTAAATCTGAAAGGAGCACAGCATGCCTGGTTGGCTGGGCAAGTCTATGTTTAACATTTTCTATAAAGATTTAGTTTTTTTTTTCCCATTTTATCATTTGTTTTGGTCTTAATATATTTTCAAAATGATATTGGAATATTTATGCTTCATTGTTATTGTTCGTAATAGCCGTGATATCTCAAGACCTTTACCTTCTTATGCACTTAATTTGCCATTGGAATGGAGTCGTTGTTCCATGGGGTTAATATGTAGTCTATAATAACTATCTTAAGTATTTAATTTGCCCATTCTCTCCGCAGATAAAAAATTTGTGAACTGGAACCTCCGGGTAGCAAGTGTGCATGCATTGAGAGCACCACTGCCATTCATAAAGTCCATTGAGGTAAATTTGAATATCATTTTTTTTATCATTTGGAGCAAGCTCTTCGGATGAACTATTCTGTTAGTTCTGTTTATTTACATTACATGGTAACTGACTATGTAAATTGCATTGAATTTAACAAAATTGATATTTTCTTAATAAATCATGTGGTTTTCTGTCCTTTTCCGATGATAATTCTGCTTTGTTCCCAGATTTCCTTCTCAGACACGCAAAAGTATAAATCAGCAATTCTACAGGAGCAGCCTTTTAACCTGAAAAGGTTTGTTCAATCCTATCCCATTGTACGACCTTTACTACTTGAGCTATTATTTGGTTTTAGATAATGAAGCAAAAGGAATTAATAAGATTAGGAGCCATTTGCGTCCTAGCAATAAAAGAATAGGAGTAGATAAAAAACAGTATAACAGTATCTCTCATTACCATTATCTTCATTCCAGCTCACCAAACATCTATGTGACGGAACTGAACACAAAATTCCTATTCATAAGTTTCCAATCCCAATAAACAAGCAGGGTTTTGTTGAACTGTTTTACTTTATTTTCAGCAAAGTTCAAAATTTTCCTTGCATTGAACTTGTGCAAGTTCTATAGTCACAAATAGAGTAAATAGCAATCATGGAACACTTGACATCTTCAGAAGTACCTAGTTCTATGAGCTAGATCTGATTGCTATGAGCTTGGACATTCAGTTGTTTGTTGGTCTTCACTTTAAATTTGAATTTTTTGATGGGTTTATGAAGCCATGCCCATACTAATTATGAGTTAGTTCATTGACCCATCAAGATTATGTAATCCAATGTGGAGTTTACAGTTAAATTTTCCTTTTTCTTAGCAATCTTTCTGTTGCAGGTAATCTCCTCCTCATGATTAATTTATTTGTTTGCATCAGGAGAACTGTGCCAACTGAAACATTTGAAATTATGTTGAAACTCAACTTTAGTGATGGCTGTGGTTGTCTGTGCACCCAAATCAGTATTCCTTTTGATTTTAAGGTAATAAGACGATCAACTGTATTTTCGAATTCATTTCACAATCATGTTTAGATATTTAGTTTGATTATGTCTAGTTTCAAGGTTATATACATTTGGTTGATGAGAAATCCCATTTCTTTAGTGGAAAACTGCAACCTCGTTAACAGAAGATGCCAATCTTTTGTGCAAAATTTAACTTTCATTTACTTGTATTTTGTTGGAGAAAAAATTGTGAAGGAAAAAAAAAGGGATTAACATATATGATAAAACTCCTTGTTTTTAGTTACAAATTAATTATAGCTTTACAGCTGCCTTGCTTTTTTTACAGTGGACTAAGGAAATTTTACCATGTTGCTGTACAGGTGTCGAACGACTGTGTTAACCTTGATAAGGACACTGCAATGCAAAATCTGAGAGAGAAGGCGATTCAAGATCTCGTTTGTGGTCAGAATGCAGTGATTGAAAGGAGGACCATTGTGTCACCTAAAACTGAGGTCATTGTCCATGCCATTGTAACCAACATCAGAACATTTGAATCTGATTCTTTAAGTAACGGTGATGTGAAGAAGCTAATAGGAAGTACGAATGGCACTGAGACAACTCGGAAGCGGTCAAAAGGTCGAAAGCGTAAATCAAGATTTTAGAGAATAGGGTTTATATTTGATTGTATATATACATATACACATACTTGGTATATCTCATACAAGGTATGATATGTAGTGATAGTGACTGAGTGAATTTTGTTAGATTGTGCACACTCAGTCTCCCCAGCTCAGTTAGGCAAGTTGGAAGCGGGTTGGATCGATTCGGTTATGTGACAATTTTTGGAATTATATATCATTTCAATAGTGTAGTACGTTTAATGGGGATGGACAGTCGTTCTGCTTAATTAGATATATATTTTCAACAATGGAATACTAAATTTATGGCTGGACAGTGAACATGCTTTGTTATCTCTGGAGCTCCCAACTCCCAAGTGGGTGTACTGGATTTGAAGGAAGTTGCTTGAGATGGTATTTGTGAGTTCAAATATTTACTTAGAGACTATCACCTTGACATGAAAATTTTCGGGATTTTTTTTTAAAATTTTTGGTTAAATTTGTTATTTATATTAAACAGTTAAATTATTGAATGCTGCCCTATTGGAAATAGAATCATGTGTGTGGAAGTTTTAATTTTCTTTTTAAGTTAAAATGAAAAAAATATTGAATTTTTTAATATCAAACAAAAATTGTCTCCAAAAAGATCGAATTTTCAAACTATTTATTGTCCCGAAATTGAATGCAATAAGCCAAAATTAAATCTTTGAATCCAATTCTTGAAATTCAATTTTCGTAACTCCCCAAATTTAATACTGTTTTAAAAAATTTCAATTAGCTAGACTGTAAAACTCTAGTTTCAGCTTTCAAGTATCAAAATGCCTTATAAACAAAGTTTCATGGTTCATATCTTCATGATTATACTTTTTTTTTTTTAAAGGGGGGAAAACCCACAAAAATTAAACTTACCAATATAGGACATGCCTATTATATCATAAGAAAGCCAATTACTAATAATGGAGGTACATGTTGGGAAGTGATAAGATGAATTTCAAAAGAAATTTTTATGTAAACTAATCAAATCAGATATTGACATGTATTTAATTGTTTTATATACGTTGATTAATGTAAATACAACTATTATAAATCTATATGTATATTATTATGTGATTGGATTAATCTAATAGATTAAATCTATTTAAAAATTTCTTAAAATTTAAATATAGATTAGTTAAGAGAATACAGAGTCTTCAACCAACCAGGCACATGTGATTCTTGAGAGAATATAATACTTATTTATCAGACATATTTTTCAAGTTTTGCTTGGTGAGTTACTTATGTCGTGTGCAGGCTTTCGGCTGGGATTAAATTCCCTCCCCCCCCAACGCCCCCACCTCCCACCTCTTCATAATTAGGGCAGGCTGCCATCTTAGTTCTCAGCAATAAATGATTTACTCTGTTGATTCGTGACGAAAATGACAATTTATTGGCACCCTGAAAATGACGGGCCAAGGGAAAATTTTTTAACTTATTATATCATCAAGAGAGAGATTAAAATTTAAACTTGTCATGGGAATCAATAATGGATTTTAATATACTTAATTAACATGGAAAATGATGAAATTGTAATATACTAAAATATCTTCCTAAATTAGCTGCAGTAACATGAGAAGCAAAATTTGGCTGACCCAAATTCTAATGCGTCCTCTTTTTATCACATTGATTGCATTGACCTAACTCAGCTAATAATCATAAACTATAAGATATATAGAAGGAACACCTAGTTAGCTAAGAAAGAGAAAAATAATGAAACAAGAACTTAAAGAAGAAAAATGGAGGAATATGAAATCCACAACTCAATGATCAGTATTCCAATATCTCTACTCTTAACTTCATTAGCCTATTGTTATTTCTTTGTTGCATATACACCAAGAGGGCTCTTAAGGGTCTTATCTCTCATACCCATATTCTACGTTTTCTTTATCCTTCCTTGGTATTCATCATCTAGTTTCCTTCGAGGAATTTTGTCGTTCTTCATCACATGGATCTCTTCTTTCAAGCTTCTTCTCTTCTGTTTTGATCAAGGTTCGCTTATCTTCTGCAAGAATTATGTAGATTTTGTGTTGGTTGCCATTTTTCCTATCAAAATGAAGCCAAATGATCACCCTTCTTATGCAACTCTAAAATTTCCATCAGAACTAGCACCACCTGTACTGATAATGGTAACAAGTCTTTATTTCCACAAAGAAAAATTCCCGCAAAAGATAACTCTTTTCTTACATAGTCTCTGCATAATCTATGGATTCTATCTCCTTTTCACCTATGGCGCTACCTTGCCCGTTCGGTATGAGATTGTACAGCTGTTCAACAAGCCATACTTAGCCAAATCTTTACAGGATTTCTGGGGCAGAAGGTGGAACCGATTATCTTCAAATATTTTGAGGGAGACAATATATAATCCGAGCCAAAATAGCTTCAAGGGTATAATTGGAATAGGTCCGGCAAAAGTGGTGGCTTTGATCTTTACTCTCGTGATTTCAGGTATAATGCATGAGCTTATGTTCTACTATATCACTTGTGGGACGAAACCCACATGGGAAGTTACACAGTTCTTTGTTTTTCAAGGAATATGCATGGCTTTTGAGGCTGCTCTTAGGTGTTTTGCCCGAGCTAAGGGATGGAAGCCATTTCATCCATTAATTTCAAATTTTTTGACATTAGGGTTTGTTTTGTTCACTTTTTATTGGTTGCTTTTGCTGCCTGTGTGGAGGAGTGGACGAAATGAATGTAGCTTGAGGTCTAATGTTTTTGCTATTTAAATGTTTTTTGGAGAAATAAAAATGGAGTGTAATGCATTTTGATGAATTATGGTGTTTACATGTCAAAATATGTACTCAATTAACACCTTCATCGTTAATTAGGAATTTATGATCATTTCATAATTAGCCAACAAACTAATTAATAAACAGATCAATATTGCTTTTAAAAGATGAGATGGGATACCGCATTTTTTTTCTCTCTTAATCATAAGTTTTTTTTGAGCTCCATAAGACAAAAAAAGGACCAAAACTAATTTTATTTTATTTAATTCTTTTTTTAGGGCCATTTTCGTTTTTTAATCTCCTTTTACTTAATAAAAAATTCTTACCTAAATCCAATTTATAAATTTCTTTTCTCAGGCCAAACTAATCACAATCTCCATATAAATATGCAAAAGAATAACTATTTAATTTGCATAGTGACATGCGATGATTGATTTGTTATATAAATTTTTTTCATAGACCTAGTCTAGTCAAGTCCTTTAATTGTGATATGTACTTACATAACAACTTTAACTCAACATAATATATTATCAATGTAATCTCATTTACTTATGAAAACAAAATGATTAACGAGTCAATTTTAACATACATTTTTTAAAATGATTAATTTATACATTCATTCGTGTTTGTCTAGAAAATTAAGTTCAATGACTCTTGCATTTTTTGAGATACTTATTATATACTTAAATTTGTAAATTCCATAATTTTTATATACATAAAATGGGTAAATTTTATATGTTTTGAACATCTAAATTTTGATTTTTTTTTATAAACACCTATAATAGAATAGTATGTGATGTATCGCAATCTTAAATAAATTCACAGTTTGTGTGCAAGTGTGTTGTCTCAATAATATTATTATGTTGGCTGATTGTAATATGCATTGAATCGATGGCTTACATCAGAAAACTTACATCACCCCAAGCACATGTGCAACAAAATTTTTTAATGACAATTAATATAATCTTTGTTTGTTTTTCTAACAGAGGGTAGAACTATGAAAAAAGAATTTACATATCGCAAATCTTTGAATCAAACATTTGTCATTTTGGTTTTGCAAAGACTTGTCATGTTGGTGATGTGAGAAAAGTGGGTTGCATTAGTAAATTAAAGTTGGCCTCATGTACATTAAGAAATTGGATTCGGCCGAATCTCAAGATTTCATTTATTTAATTATATTGATTTGGTAATTTATATATATGATCTATTCCCTCTCCACCTTATAACTAAATTTATGTTTACTTTATTTTAATAATTGGCCCATGATCAACAGATCTTGTTTTATGGATTTGCTTAATCTCTTTATTAATTACTAATTTGATGTTTTACCTTTCTTTTTGTTACTCTCTCAAAACTCACCCTTTATAAAGTTTAGGTTCGAGTAATACTTAATGATGTCAAAAAAAAAAAATTTATCTCTCACAAATGAAATTGTAGTCTAAAAATTAAAATGCTATAAACAATAAACTTTAACTTAATGATATTAAATTAAGTTTCAAGTTTGATTCTTAGTCGGACTCTTGTAAGTTTTAATGGAAAAAATAAAAGAAGCAATTTTTATTTTTTATTTTTAAAAGTATAAGCGGAATGGATATAAAATTATTTTATATATATATATATATAATATTAAATTAATACCAGATGTGGTATTAACTAATTTATGAGAGTATTAATACATCGAAATAAATTTAATTTTATAAGTTTTTCGCAAATTTCAATATATATAATTAAACTCAATTTCCCTTGTATTGCCTAAAACCCCTTTATTAATTTCTTTACAATCATTAGTTGCCGCTATCTAGCTAATTAATTTCCTAAATCTTCAATAAAACTCCAAATTGTGAACTCTAGAAAATTCAGATTCGTCCTTTATTATTATTATTATGGAAAAATGTAATTCCAATGCATAGCAAATTAATAATTGACATGTATCGTTAAAATATGAAATAGATTGTATGGTAATTTCTAAATCAGAAAAAAAAAGAAAGGGGTTGCGGGGTATTAAAACTAAAAGAAATTATATATGGAAGGTTAGAAATACAAATTAACAGTAACATCTCGTCACGCTTCTCATGACGTATGATTGTGAATTATCCTAAAAATAAATAAAACAACACATTTATGGCACAACTATGCTTGAGGTGGCAAATTGTTGTACTTTAATTAATTAATTAATTAATAAGTGACAAACTATCTTGACACACAACAAATATTGGATTTTTTTGGCTATATATATATATATATATATATATATATATATATATATATATATTCAATTTTAGGCAAGTGTTTTATATAAAAATATAAAAACTATTATTTTTGCATATTCTTCAATACTCACGTCCTGATTAATTGATGAATATAGAAAAAATTCTAAAAATATAAAGAATTTTTTTTTTCTTTTCACTAATCAATTTGAAAATAAATATTGAATAATATCAAAAAAATAAATGATGTTTTTAGTGTATATATATATATATATATATATATATATATATATAAAAGACTAAAATTGAAAATTCGTTAAAATTTCGAATCTCCAATCTAATTTCTTTATTCTATTGGCTCTTAATTTTACATAAGATAAAATATATTATCATGATGACAAATGAAAATTCATTAGGATAATTAAAATCTCCAATCATTATAAATTAATTTTTTTAGTTTGTTGACTCATTAAATAAAATAGAATTTAATTATATACGCTTTATGAATGAAATTTGTGATACTAATTAAATAATTAACATGATCATCATATCATATATGATATAACTCTTATTCTTAAAATCTTGCTTCATAATACATAAAGATAATAACCTAAATTTTGATAATAATTGAATTTTTTTTTATCAAGTATTTATTTAATTAGAATTTAGAAGTGATGAGATTTGAAAAACCAACTGGCATGTTTAGTTAATTATATGCATAGTAAGTGGTGAAGTGTAATTAATGGTAAAAACAAAGGGGCATTTAGTCAAATTAGATGAGGCATTATTATGACCTCGTAATCAAGCCTGGTGTTTTTCGGAAAGACCAAAAAACCAGTGAGAAGTGTTGACCGGTCACCTGTTTCTTCCGGTTACGACAGGGCTTATAGCCAATGAGAGAAGGGCTTTTACAGGCTATACTGGGTTCCTCGTTAAAAAACGCCGGTACGCCGGTTTGCCTGTTCAAGGCCTATAAATAAATCCCAGTAGAAGAAGAAGAAGAGTGGTGCAGTGCCCATTGAAGACACAGAGAATTTCATATAAATTATTTATGAATGTAATTTATAGATAGATAGATAGAGAGAGAGAGAGAAAAAAAAACAATGGAACGTGTTCATCGCTATCGAAAGCATGCAAAACAGCCATCAACTTCTGCTACCAGCTCTGGTAAAGTGCAAAAAAAAAAAAACAATTGGGTTTTGGGTTTCCTTTCTTTCATTTCGTTTTTGGTCCTTGAGTTTTATGATCATGATATATATAGATATTTGGATATATCTCCATTTGAATATTTGTTTTAATTTCAAGAAAATAATTAAGATTTGTGTTTTTATCATTTTTTTTTAAAATTTGGGTCTATTGTTTTTGGTTGATATCCGCAATAAAAAAGAAAATCAATGATATTTGGTTTCTAAGGTTGATGTTGGGTTCTTTGTTTTCCAATGATTAAGAGTTTTTTTTTTCCATTTTGTTTTTCTCTTCTTTTCTTTTTCTTGAAATATCCATTTCAATATTTAAAACCTTCAATGATCTTTTAAGCTAATTCCCTTTTAATTTTTTTTTTGCATACAACTTTTTTTTTCATGATTAATCAATGATCTATTGGTTCAAATTAAATATAATTAGAAAAAAAAGGAAGAGAATCATTTTTTTTACTCATAATCTATATATATATAAACTGTTTTCATATTAAAGAAATGCTTTAGAGGAAAAAGAGTATGTTTTTATGTTTATATTAATCTTTGGTAAATTTTGAACCAGATTTGAACCTTTTTGACCTTGTTCGCTTTTTACAGTAACGGTTGTTCTCTTTACTTCCTTTTTTTTTAATTTTTTTAATTTTTAATTGCTTGAAATGTTTTATTGTTCATATTCATATGAATTTCTGATTCTCTCATATGACATAAACATTGTTTGGTAATGTATTTTGCTAATATTTCTAATGACTTGGCAGGCAGGCATGCATGCAATAGTTGCTGACTCACTCGGGCAGTCCATCAATGGAGTGTCTCCTGTTTTATCTTTTAACCAAAAAGAATATTTCGGCCACAAGAATTATTTTCATGGTGGCTTTTCTTTCATGAGTATTATTTAGGACTGATAAACCGTAAATTTGTCCTTCCTAGTTTTTTCAAAAGTACAATTTTCCATACCATGTGTGTTTTAACAACTTTTTCAGAAAAAAATATTCCAAAGAATTTCGGAATAATACATCTCTGAGCCTTAGACACGACTACAAAGTACTACGTACGTACTGGTCTGTTTTCAACAAATCTCTTTTTTATGATGTCATAAAGAGCACTATAAATTTATTTATTCTAAAATTCATATAACTAAAATATTTTTAATTTTTAACAACTCATCAAATAACAAAAGTATCATTGTTTTCATATAGCAGGTTCCATCATATAAACTTTATTTGGAATTCATTTATTATAATTTCTATATATATTATTGGAGTAAATATTTTATAGTCAGAAGTAAGTTTTGCCGTCTAAAAAAATATGATAGAAATTCTCAAAAGAAACATATATATAGAATGGTAAAAGTTTTTTTTATATTTTTTTAATTTGAAAATGCTCAGGTATATCTAATGCGAATCTAAATTAGTATTTAAATTTTAAATTATAGGATATTGGATGTTTAAAATAATAAAAAAAGTGATGAGACTTAACATGTAGACTTTCTAATAGTCCGACGTTTCATCACCTCTATTGATTAATATGTATAGATTTTGTTTAATAATATGAATTTGTGTAGATATTTAAATTAGGAAAAAATATTCCTGATTTTGATTTAAGGAGTAAAACTTCTAACTCATTAATGTATTTCTTTTACGAGATGAGGATGGATAATAACAGGATTACATAATGGGGAAGAGGAAAGGGCTTTGACTTTTCCCCACAGACATTGCAGACATTGCACGTGTCTTAGATTTTGCGTGTGACCCACACAATCAAATGCACGTGGGACCAAAATTAAGGTCGGCCCCACTGCCTCCTATATAGGCAAGTGGGGTCATGTTGGCTTGTGAGGTGGCATTTATCCCTTTATTATTATTTTTTTGCTTTTGAAAAATGCTTTCTTCTTTTTGGTCAGCTTTTGCAATTTTGCTTGGAAATGGACAAAAGATGGAAACTGTAAAGATTTTTTAACAGGAGTCTTTGACCTGCTAGCCTCACTCCACTTATGTCTTGTTACAGTAGATTTTTTCTATTTAGATGCATAATTAAAAAAATTTCTTATATAAATTCAATTTATGGCGAATTATTTTCTTATTTATTTGATGAATTCTGTCTTGATAAATATTTAAATATGGAGTGTTAAATTATTAATGTATTGGTATTTTATCGATGATTACAGGCAATAGTTCAGTGCAGGCAAAGAACTCCTCAAGCGCCAATGCCAATCTTCACAGCACTCTGAGCCAGATCAAGAGCAACGCAAGCAGCTCAACAGCGGGGTGGGCAGAAGCCAGGCAGCAGCAGAAGCAGGCAGCTGAATGCATGGTGCGTGAGCAGGACCGGTACATGCCAATAGCTAACGTCATTCGCATCATGCGCCGCATTCTGCCGCCGCATGCTAAAATATCTGATGACGCCAAGGAGACGATCCAAGAATGCGTGTCTGAGTACATCAGCTTCATCACCGGCGAGGCCAATGACCGATGCCAGCGGGAGCAGCGCAAGACCATCACTGCAGAGGACGTGCTCTGGGCAATGGGGAAGCTAGGGTTTGATGATTACGTTGAGCCTCTTAATCTGTTCCTCAGCCGCTCCCGCGACATGGAGAATGAGCGTAGCAATCTACGTGATCCCTTCCTGAAGCGCAGTAGTGAGGAAGCTGTGGATTATGGGAATCTTGAGATGCCTACTTTTGTGCCAAGTTACCCAATAATGTTTCCTCCTCAGCAGGGCATTTTTGGTAGTGGAATGTTGGGTGCGTACCATATTAGGGATGCTTCTGCTCATCTTGGTGGCTCTTCTGCTCCAGATCCTAATCCTTTTCATCACTTTGATCCATTTGCTCAGTTTAAGTGACCATATCCGATTCTTGATTTCTTGACAAGAAAATGATATTGACTAAATGGAATAAAGGGATAATATAATAGACTATAGTTAACAAAGAGTATGATTGATAAAACATTTGTTTCTCTTCTTTGTTGTTGAAATTGATGATGTCCTGTCCACAACATATATATGCTGAAGAGAGACGATATATGTTTTGCTCTTTTGCTTTTTTATTTTCTCTTAACTTGGTTGCTTTTACATGAAAGAAATTGCATATTGTGTAGTGCGTAATGGATGTCTATTTTATTTAATTATGGTATTTTAAATTTTTAATTAAGGAAAATTTTAAAGGAAACCATAGGCATGTAGTATATATAGCTGTTTGTATGAGAAAAATAATTTATTAATTCGTGGGACGAACTTTTTATATTTGAAAAATTTTTAAAAATGTTTCGGGGATCCTTGAAGTATACTTGATAGAGTAATAATCATTGATCATTATTTCCAATATGAGTAGTGCGTTAGAATATTAAACTTGCTATTGGTAGTAAAACAATGATTTTTCCGGTTGATATAATCATCCCTCTACTGTGAATACTTATTCTAGTGATCCCTATATATTATTCATTTTTATTCCACCGAGTAGTTCAAATTTTCTTTCATACAAATCAAGAATTTAACACAAAATATATGCTTTTTTAAAACGGGTATGTATTTTAGACGCAAAATAATTTTTAATTATAAAACGAGAAAATAAAAAAGAAAAAGAAAAATACCTTATCAAATCAACAGGTTTGGTTTAGTTTATTGAAGTATTTTGGATAGGTTCGAGTGGGATAATTTTGCCCTACTAGTGCATATCCATATATCTATTTTAGTAGATTATGAATTTGTTCATATCTATTATAGTGTTAGAACTTTTCTAATCATCTTATCTGGAGATTCATAACTCTCAATTTATATATAGTATGTAGAGATGTTGTTGGTGAAGAGTTTTTTCATAATATTTTGACATCATCTCTGATATGATAAATAATTTTTTCTTAAATCTTTTGATATTATTTTTATTTGATTAGAAATAAAAATTTAAAGATCGAATGGAGAAAAAAAATGAAAAATGAGAATTCAATTGAACAAATCCTATATACAGTAGAGGGACGAAGAAAAAATATATTTTGCCGAGTTAAACAAATTTGACGTACATTATCAGTGAAAGATAAAATTAGAGGGGAAGAAAAAGAAAACTGCCATATTAGTTGACGATGACTAATTTTTAACTAAAAACCTGCAAAATGAATTTTTCACTAACAATATTTTGTTTATGAATTTTTGTATAAATTCAAGGACCATGAGTAAAAATTACTGATGAGTCTACCTACCATATTGTAGTATTTATAGACAAATCACACATTACCAAAATAGGAGAGAGATTATAAGTTGAATAAAAGAAAGAAATAAAAAAGAAAGAAATAAATATAAGTTTATATACCTACTAATAATAATAAATTAGGTTAACTATTTTAAGCCATGTAGTTTAATTATTTAATAATTAAGAGATTGATCTTACTTTCTCAATTCCCATTTTAAGTGTCTTTTAAGATAATTATACAAAAATAAAAAAAAACAATTAAACAACCTATTCTGTATATAAAATAATTTACTTATAACGGACCATATATATATATTTACTAATTAAGAAAAAAAGTTATATGAAATATATAAATACAGTGAAAATATTAAGGCATGGATGAATTTGAAAAATAAAAAAAATGCTTTCAAACAATTTCAAGTGACGCAACAAAAACATTCTAAATATATCGTTGCTTCTTACTTTTCTGAACGTTTTGTTGCTTCTTAGTTTCTCATCTGTTGTTGTTTCTCTTATTCTCTTTTTATAAAAAAGAAAAAAAAAACTTAAAAGACACTCAAAAAAGGGAAGAAGGTAGAAAGAAAGCAAGAATGATTGAGATAGTACACAACTTTTGATAAAGCAATGCTTCAATTGAATTGTTGGAGAATTTGATAAGGATGTTAAAATTGAAATATATAATGAGTAAAATATGATGACTAAGAGATCATCAATTCTCATTTGAGTTCATATACAATCGATGTTTTTTAATGTATTCGATCACCCCATCTATAGTCAAATATTTTATAGATAACCCTCTTGAAATGCATTTCCTGTAATACAAACAAAACATTGAACGCTCTCAGTATAATTAAATTGGTTGAGAAATTCTAATTCTGTTTGTCAAAGTAAATTCTATTTACCTCAGTCTTGTTGAACTGATTGAATTTGGTACGAGTTCATCCACAACTTTGATGTTATGCTGCATCAACATTAAATTTCAAGGACGTAAACATGAGTTTAGGATATCAGTAATAATCAACAGCCATTTTCATGGTCTTCATTCTAATTCATGATAGTCAACTATTCAAAATTTTGAAACTTGTACTAATTTCAACCCTTCAAAACAAAAGAATCAGTATTTGGTAAATTCTCAGATCACTCTTCACACTTTGACAGGGAATCAACTAAATCAATAAATATATTCTAAGATAACCAAAGGACCGCCTCATTTTTGAAAGAAATGAAAAATGAAGTCAAAACAAGTACTGTATTTGGACAGTTGTTTGAACATGGAAAGTTCAACTCATGAAAATAAAACTACTGTAATTCATTCTCAAGAGTAAGTACTGATCAGATGATTGCATATTCAAAAGTTCGCACTCACCTTGTATTCGTTCAAAATTTGATTCTCCGATATTACTTTTTCAATATCTTGCCCTTCTCTGCGAATGCAAACTATACCATAGTCTCTACATATAGTCCTCACCTGTGAGCAAAGAAAATGTTAGCATAATAGAACTTCAGCAGATACCAAATACAACAATCAGCATCTCCCTGGCTCCCTCACAAACAAGATGCTTTAATGGAGATTGAAAGTAAACCTGTTACTTGACACAAATCACCACCACAGGATGTGAATGGAGCTTTTACACTCTTAATACAATTGAAAAATCTCCAACACTCAAGGCGATGGCCATTTGATTTTATGACAAAAAATAGAATATGAAAGTATAATCCAATATACATCATATAAAATTTGAAGGAACAACACCTCCAAATGAACTCCATCATTAGTCCTTTTAATTTTACAAGAACAAGTGGTGTGGTAAGATCCACAGCACAGGTATATACCTGCTCAGGAATCCAACATCCAGGGATGCTAAAAGATTGGAGTAAATCTGAACCACAAACAAGCATGACCTTAAGACACCCTACAAAGGCCAACAGAGAGATCCATTAGCATCGCATTTGATATTCAATCTAATCTAACAGAAACATGTCACGGAATTAAACAACATTATAGAATCTTCAAACAAAAAAAAATATTTTCTTATATATTAATGCCAGTACATATGGTTAATCTCACCCTTGGATATCTTTGCACCATCGATAATGTAACTCTCAATTCTCTTCAACACAGTTAAACTACGCTGGTAGGTACTCTGATTTACCTGTAAGAAAGGTTTAAAGATATTGAATGAATTTGAGCTGAATAAACACCTAAGATGAAAATAACATAAATAGTTCCAGTGTGCTCATTGTTAGGGTCAATGGCATTCAATGAATCAAATAACAAAGAAAAATAACAAAACAACAATAAAGGAATTTTTTTGAGCAAGTACCTCCCATGGATCTACCATAATGAAATCAGAACTTTCACATGCTAAATTACACATCCGCAAACGATGTTCCCCAGATATAAGACCCTAAATGATAAACAACCAGTCAAGCCCCTTTTGCCTAAATCACTTCCATATTCCAGATATGCAGATTAAACGGAAAAAAAATAAATAAAGGAGCAAATAATTTTTTATGATAAGACTCCTGATACTATGCAATCTAGGCAAATTGATGACGACTAAAACATTTAGCAGTGGAGTATAATCAAATTCAACTTCGTGTGCTCATTATCATGATGGACATCATAAAAAGGCATATATACCGGCTTCTTGTATGCATCACTAACAGGTGACATATAAGCTGCAATAGTGCAGTAGCCTTCGGAATTCAATGCATCCCTTGCCAACTCTGATCATAAAAGTGAAATAAATTAAAATCATATTACGTATTTATTTTGCATATGCTTCCACCAAATTGATTCACACATAACTAGGCAGAATGTGCATTACCAAAAAAAACTTTTATCCACGAGAAGTCAGATTTTAGATATGATACTCAAAAGTAAAATAAACAAGTATAAATCAACTTGTAAAACAAATTTAAGTGTCAGCAAATCCAAATGTTTAAGAGGTTCAGAAAAACATATAAATAACTCACCAAACATGCGCAAGTGCATAAAAGTGGGAGGACTGAAACTACCAGTTGCTACAAGAACAACATTGATCTTGTCACCATCCCTGTTTCAAAGGGAATTGATATATTATTGTCCATTAATATAGATACGAAACTTGATTAACAGTTAGAAAAAAATTAAACTAGAAGAAACAAATAGAGGAGTAAGTTTATATTACAGGATGGAATTCCCTGCAACAGATAGTTTGTCCATTGGCAATTCAATATCCATGATACCTGCAAAAGGGAGAATATTATATACTATACTAAAGCTAACCTAAAGATCATGCAGAGAGGAAGTTTCACAGTGAAGGCCTAAAGATCATGCAGAGAGGAAGTTCCAGACAGAACATCAACACCTTGATCAGATTGCTGGATGCAGAAGAGAGAGAAAGAGAAACTACAATGGACCTAAGTTGGAGTTTTATCTGATTTTTTTGGCACTAATATTATGTCTGGGAGAAAATTGATATACTGTAATTGCTTGAATCAAAGTTAATTGGAAATTATTGGTCTCTTTTTCTTTTTTCTCCTTTTGTACTATGTGGTTGTCTCCATTGATGGGTCGATCTACAATCATGCTCAGAGACCAGGTTTTGATGGAAGATAGGGAGTATCCTCCAATCCCCTCAAACCTTATACTAAGCCGTTCCTTGTTTAATGAGAAGCAACAATTACACTTTTTGCCTCTTCTAAATAACACCAACATAGCAAGACCCAAAATGGTAACCCTTTCAAAAAAAAACTACACCATTCAAATGAATCCTCCTCCAAATAAATACAGGACAAAAATATTTTGAAATTTCAAGAACATAGGAATTGGCCTTTTTTTTAATCATTAATCTTGTCCTACTGACTCTTCAAGAAAATACTACTGATATTGTTGCTGCAGTAGTGGAGCTGAACAACATGGTAACTATGAAAACAATCAAAGGAACTCATAGCAGTTAAAGAAAAAAAAAATTCAGGTGGGTTAATTTTATTCATTAACATAAACATAGGATATTTAGATAAAAATCATTTTTGTCAAAAGGAACTAAGAATCTAAGAATCTATGAATATTACAAATTTTGGAGGGATAAACACCATATGATAGACAAACTTAAAGTATGATGAGGTTCTGGTGGAACGTGGCTGAAATAGTCACAGGAATGTTGTGGAAGAAGTATAACTCCAGCAGGCGAAGATGCCCAGTGAGAAGAACAAGTTCTTGGTGACTAATATGCACAGAAAAGGAAAGGGAATAAGACTATAAGATAGAAGACAAAGTGGAGGGTACTAAACTAGCCGTATTATCTGGGGAAAGATTGAAAACGGAATTTACGGATAACCAAACTAATGCTACATACCTTGACTGCCACCGAACTGAATTGACCCAAATTTGACAATTCTAAACTTATCAAATAAGCAATCAATACAACGACCAATTCAACACACAATGGAACAACACAGTCTCATCCCTTAGAAATACCAGATTGAGCGATTAAAAACGTAATTTTACACAGTCGCAATTACAAAAATGATTTAATGGTAAAAAATTTATAAAAATAATCCAACAAAATCACAAAGTTTCATACATTCAATATTACAAAATACAACTTGTTTAAATAGAATAACAAATTACAAATTTAACAAAGTATGAGAGACAATACTTAAAGTCAAAGATGTTAAAATTCGAAGCACTTGGTAGCAGCTGCTGGGTTCGGAAACGCCAGAACAGGAGAGGGACGGTCACAGCAGTGTAGTACGGTGATGCAGACAGAGAGGGGCAGAGAATGAACAGCAGCAGTCTAGGTTAATGAACTTACGGATTCAATTTGAACTTCGAAGTATTTTGTGAAAGCTGAAAATGGGAAGGGGAAATGCATCAAAATGCAGCAGAAGACTCATTGACGTAATAAAAATTTAGATGCCACGAGCAAACTCAGTTCAACTTATTGAAGTACTAGAATATACTAACTGCGAAACAATAGCCCCCTCTTACACTTGATGCATGAATATGGAATGGAAATATAGAAATTAAATAAATTGACTTTTTTTTTCTATCTTTCTCAGGTTATTGTGCATGCAAGAGTATCAAGGAGAGGAGAAGAAAAAAAAGGAACAACAACGCATTATAACATTTTTGAATCCATATTCTCACTAAATTACTAAGACTTACAAAGGTCAAGAATCTCAGGCATCCCAGTCCTCTCATTCTCTTTTCATAATTTCTTGCTCATCAAACTTCATTTAGAAGTAGTTCTAGACCACCCACTTACCCCATATTGAGAAGGAAAAAAAAAGAGCTGTTCCAATTGTTCACAATTGAGATCACCACCTCCTTTTCTTCTCAAGGCAACAGGTATCAAGTTTCTTTCACCTTGATAGTTTTTACACAGGGACCCTTAGCTTTATTGTTCATGTTCTCCCCCACCTCTTTTATCTGCTGCCGATTTTCCCTATGCTTTCTTCAAGAATCTCAGGCCAACTCAAATTGGAATAACATAGCAGCAAGATGACTTCAAAGAATAAAGACAAGTTTGGAAATTTTATATATAATATTCAAAATATCTAACCAGTATCAGAATTTTAAGAATATGCCTTTAAAATGATACAGCATTCTAATCACTCCAGTTAAAACAGAATCAAATCAAGATTACACCAGACCAGTAAATAACAAAACTTTGCACATTGACTAATAATGACACAGCATGATTAAAATATTCATACTCACAGAAATATTAATTAATGGAAAAATGAAAAAGTGAATCTCAAGAGATACTTATTCAGAACTTTCATCAAACAGAAAAAGACCCCACGAATAACTGCCACCCACACATAAATTATATACATAGCACATAGAAGATTTCACCAATAGCTGGAATTGACATCAATAACTGCTAAAACGTTGTCTCATACACAATACAATCTGAAATCACAAAATTCAGAGAAAATATGCCAATGTGAGGAGATTTTGATTCTATATCACCAAACGCCTCCCGCACATCATTTCAAGGAGCAGGTTGATTTTAAGATTCTCAATTAAAAAGCCAGTAGGATAACAGTAGATAAAAATACCTTGGTATTCTCAGAAAAAGAAGCGGTTTCTACTCAGATAAGGAAAGCAAGAATGTGAGAAAACAGTAACTGACTAAGTTTAAAGCCTAGTGGTGCATTTTATGGCAAAAGCTTAATATGCTTTTTAATTTTCAGTCAAGTAGATCCAATAACGAACTCAAGCAGAAGATGCATTATCATTTTTTTTAATATATAACATAGCAGGGTAATTAAAATTTCACATACCAAGGAAATAATAAACAGGCCATAGAATAATTATATAACCAACACACCCAAACAAAATTCATCAACTGCATGCCAAGTGCTTCAAACTCAATCAGTTCAATTAGCTTTTAATTTGCCCAAACACACCCTAGTCCGCAATTATTTGATGGGATAACGGGATACTGCCTTTGAGGCATCAATTCAACAGGACATTACCTTTGTAGAACAATTCCCTCTGTAGAAATATTTCCTTTGTCTCTATATTTCCTTTGCAGAGTCAATCACAACAATATGATCGCAGATTTAGCCATGGTACTGTTTAACTATACCTATTAGCATGCCAATCTATCCAGATCTTAGTTCTAGACTAGGTGTATATGGGCTTTTAGTATAACTTAATATTCCCAATTTCTAGTTTCTTTATATCAAATGCATTCATACATTGCAAGAAATCAAATTGCCACAATTTTATCATATCTCATATTTGGCCATACATAGTTTCTTTTTCTCCTTGTTATTTGCATTTTTGAATAGCATCTGTGCCAACTTTCATTTTCATTCACAATTTGAATTTTAACCTTCGGCCCAAGTATTAATATAATTTTATTCATACATTGGCCTAAAGCTTTGTTCATACCGTATAGTACAATGGATGTGACACTCTAAGCCATCTTTCATACACAATTATACATTCAACATACTACCATATTACATATCTTTGAATAAACATTCAACAAATATACTACTACATCATTCGGCCTTATTGTAATCTAAAGTGGAAATTATGATTTTGGCACAAATTTCTAGTTTACCAATTACATAACCAATTCAGATTCAACTATATATTAAAGAACTTCATTTTTCTATAAACATACCAATAAAACATCTGTACACAATTCATCAATTACGCTAACCATGCACACCATAGTCAAATACATACATAATTTACACAAACTTTACTTTTTAACTCTTCATTCTACATAAAATAGGCTTAACCAAATCAAACATCCAAATTAAAAAAACACACAATGGAACCAAACAGGTTACCATTTGTCTCCTCTTTTTGACCTAAGCCATTTAAATGCATTCATTATATAATTCCATTTTTTTTTTCAAAACTTATCAAACACCATTTCAAGGAATGCATTTTTAATTTATTCACCTTTATGATTTTGGACAAAATGAGAATTTAGGCTATTATATCAACAAATTCAATATTAGTGAATTCAACATGCTTGTATGCTTCCCAAGTTACTTCATCACAGCCCTAGCACTTTTAAAATTCATTCCCTCAATAAATTTCTTCTCAGATTGCTGACATAACACAAATTATACACAATACAAGGCACAACCATTAAATAAACTTAACTAAAACTCATTGAATTTCAAATTACAATTTAAGTTGCAATTCGCCATAAGATGCACATACCTTGGCAGCCCCAATTCTCTCCCTTGTCCTCCCCTTTATGACTTATTTTTCCTTTCTTTTCTCCACTCTTCCTCTTGATGAGGCAGCCCCCCAGCATTTTCAAAATACACACATTCATTCATTAGTATCTACTACACATATAAAACATCCTATTCTAGCAAGACTTGTTTCCCCGTTTTGCTCCTAAATTTTACCTTAGCAAACGTCCTCATTTGAGGTTGAGTTAGTCATTAACTTTTTAGGTCTCCATCTTAACTTTACAAAGAAATTGAAATCAACATAATCTGAGGCCTAAAGCTTTACTTATAAGGCAAATAGTGCAGGCTGCTCTGTACAGTTAAAACCTGGACAGCCTTACTGTCCGGATTTGTATCAATTTTTCTACATAGCAAATGAACGAATTTCAGGTCGGTTCCTTCATAACGATTTTAGGTTTGCTTCTCAATTATACACAAAAATTAGAGTCATTCAAATCCAAGTTCTACAACTCGTATTATAGCAAAAACAGTGCACACATGTACATAAAATTGATTCTGGGCAGGTTCCCACGCCCTGTTTTGTTCGAAAATTTAAGCATATAAAATGACAGATTTTGGAATTGGTTTCTTCTTGAAAATTGCAGGTCCATGTCTTAAGTTTACACGGAAGTTTGAATCACATAAGTTGGAGGTCTATAGCATGAGTTATTATAAAAATAACACAGGCTGTTCACAATTCGTGCTTCCGTCTTTATATATTTTTTCCTCACTTCTCTTTCATTTTTGGTCCATTTTCATCACCCTAATGTATATCTCTACCTTTTTCCCTAATCTCCTCACAACCCTAAATTCATGTTCATTTTATTCCTTAGCTTTAATTAGTGAATTGAAGATGGAGAAAGCTCCTAGGAGCCACGGGCTAACAAGAGGTTCAATGAAAAAGTTGTTTGTGTACTCACCTCTATTTACACAATTTGAAGCCGTGACCACTCCTGTTTCCTCTCTCCCTTCTTTTCTTGTTCTTGTTCTTGTTCTTCTTCTTCCTTAGTCACCTAGGATCAAGTTTCCCCCGTGGTGAGCCTCTCCTTACCTTGAGATTTCTTGCCCTCTCCTAAATTTCCTTCTTGCTCGAAGCTATCTCATCCTTCACCCCTCTCTCTCTCTCTCTCTCTCTCTCTCTCTTTTATCTTCTCTTCTTTTCTTTAGGCTTAGATCTTCATGTGGAATCCTTCCTCCTAGCCAAAGTAATTCCTCTTGCTGCAAATCCACCTAAGGCCGAGACAAAACCCTCTCCATTCTTTATGCTTTTGTGTTTCGGGTGGAAGAAGAACAAATGAATGATGTAAAATTTTGTTTTTGTAGAATATTATACTTATAGTACTGTACTTATAGTATGATTAAAATGTAATTAAAAGTGAAAGTGGTGAATTAGGGACTGGACTGGGCGGGTGGGGAGGCGGAATGTTTAATTAAATTTAATTATGGTAAATCCCCTTTTTAGCACTCAATCTTTCCAATTTTCAGTAATGCATTCTAAAACTTTTATTCTTTTTAATTTAGTCCTTAGATAAATTTTCTTTTTTTCCAATTCGAGCTCTAAACTAAATAATTTCCACCAATTACATCCTCTAGTAATTTCCCCAATTAATGCTCATTTTATCAAATTTCTTAAATTGCTTCAATTTAATTTCTAATTTAAATTTGTGTTTCCTCTAATTTAATCCTAATCTAATGAAATTCCAAAGAAAAATTTCTATTTTTTTTGTTTTCTCATTTTCTTTAATATGTATTACACTAGGATCCAGTTCAACAAGTCTAATAACTCATAATCTAAATTAATTAATATAATAGTTTTCTCCTACTTAAAAAATTTCTTACTCAACATTTATTAGATTGATATTGGTCGAACAACTGATAATATTAAATTTTTATTACTACTTCACTTTCCTATTTAACTTATTTATTTGAGTGGTTAAGGCAAATTTTTTTTAAATAATAATCCTTTTTATTTTGTATATTTTTGCGAGTTAAGATGGATATTGTATCTATGTATCAAAAAAAAAAGTTAGTTGGACTAATTTCGAATAACAAATTAATTTGTTTTTTCTTCTTTTTAACTGATGGGGGTAGATTTTGAACTGATTATTCTATTTATAAATAACTAGCTCTTTTTTACACAAGTGAGAACGAACAATATTTATTTATTTATTTTAAATTAATATTATTATATATAATAAAAAAATATTTGATGTATTTTTTTGAATATTATAATATGTTTTAATTTTAAAGACTAAATAATTTTATTTATAGAAACATTATATATAAAAGAAAAAAATATTAAAGAAAAAAAATTGTCTAAATAATTTAAATTTTATATTCATATTGGGTGCAAATTTTGTATGGATAGAGAAAATGGTGTATTATATCCATAGATTTATTTTTAAATATTAAAGAAGTTGATCTCTTATAAAAATAAAATTCAACTCGATTTATCTGATCGTATCAGTCGGATTGAAATATATCTGCTCACCCCTAAATTAGAAATTAGAATTGAAAATCGAAATAAAAGACAGTAAATTGAAACTATATCAATTAATACACCAACTCTTCTGTGTCTTGGCAGTATGTGCTGTGAAGCTAAATACAGATATCTGCTAGCTTTGATCACAAAACAAATGTTTCAATTTGGGCTATTCTAGTGTGTGGAGGTTCAATTTTTTTGATTTCAACTATCAATTCGCACGCGCTGATAGATTTATTAAAAGCCCGTTTGTTATTGCATTTAACAAAAATAATTTTACAATTTTTTTTTAATTTTTTTAATTTTTAAAAATTGTTTTTCAAAAGAATCAAATAAATATATATTTTTTTATATAAATAAATTTAAGAAAAATAATTTACAAAAAATTAAAAAAATTAATCATAAATTAAAAAAATTTTAAAACTATTTTTTAAACAATTAACCGTAATTGCAAACGCTTTTTAAATAATATAAATCTATATCATATAAATATATTAATAAAAGTAAAATGTTAAAATTGAATTATATCGCCACTCGAAACCCCTGACCGAAAAAAAAAAAAAATCTTACCATTCCTTGGTGGGGTTAGGAGATTGATTTTAAGTAGATTTTATAGCCGTGATGGTGAATCCTAAAAAATAAAAATTACCTTCAGATTAAAAACTTTTTTCTCGATATATTTTCACAATTTCGCTGCGTTCTTTTTAACTCTGCAAAACGACAGTGGAAATTTGAATAATTTTCCAATTTGAAATCTAATCCGCGCTCTTGTCAGTCGAATCTCCTCCGTTCATCCTCAGGACCTCAGCCTCTGCAACTCAGTGATTCAGACCCTCTTCATTCTCACTTTGTGAAGAATTGTATGCTATTCTCTCCCTAATGGCGGCGCCAAATGAGAGAGGGAAAATATCGATAATAGATAATCTATTCCTCCTGATTTTCGATAACAAGAAGAGGATTATCGAGCAGGTCCTTAATCAAGCGGGTCTATTCGACCGCCATCTTGCATCGATGTGCCTCCTCGAAGGAATTGCCCCTCCTTCCTGGCTCTTATCTCCTTCTTTTTCTTCTCTTTCCTCAGATCTAAATGGTATTCTCTCTCTTTCTCTCTGTCTTTCTGGTTTTGTTTATTGAAATGATTAGTTCAAAGATGTTTGTATCGGAATTAAATGCTTAACCAAATGTTGTTAGACTCTAGTAATTGTTTTTATTGTCTCATTTCTCAGAGTGAAAATAGACTTCCAATCTTAATTTAGTATTTGTCTTCCGAAAACAAAAATTGGATCCGGTTTGTCTATTTGAAGGACAAGAAAGTATATTTTGTTAATCAACGAAACTGTTTTTGTTGATTAGAAGTTCGTTTCTTTTCTTATTTTTCAAGTTAGTTTATCGAGTCATTTTGTTTTTTTTTTTTTAAATTTCTTAGGCATTCCCTAGTCAAATAAAAACAGTAGATGTATTTTTCTGTAGTTGCATTGCGCATATATGTTCCTACATTTAAAAGCATAGTTTCCATTGATTTTGCCTATATAACAGAGAACTTAGTAGTCACTCAAATTTGTTGTTTGAAGTTATTCTTCATCTCTATAACAGAGAACTTAGTAGTCACTCAAATTTGTTGTTTGAAGTTCTTCTTCATGGGTTTGAGGTTGTGTTTTTGGTATATATATGGTCGGCAGTCCTTTGGTCAGAATTTGTTCTCTATTTTTGTTAATCTAAGAAAATAGAAGCTAGTGTTGGCAGTTAATAGCTATAAAAGTACCATCTGAAAAGAATGGTTAATTATGAAATTAAGTGTTTGGTATCGTAAGCTAAACCCATACTGACGAATAACCAACCTGCAATGAATAGGGAAGGTAATCAGTTTAAGAATTATGATCATTATCAAGAACTGCTGCTTTTTGCATAATTGAGTGTTTAATTTTCGTCACTTATGTTTTGGGTTATGATTCAGCTAGAATTTAGAAAATTTTAATTTATTGCTTTTGCTTTGAAAGGTAAGAGTCTAGAAAAATGGTATCTAGGTTTTCATTTTTAATTAGTTGGCTGTAGTCAAAGCTGCTAAATTCATGTGTTCTCTGCAACTTCCTGTGGGTCTCAGAATTGAAGAAAGAGGAGCTTATATCAGGACTCTTACTTCTGCATTCTCAATCTGCAAAGCCTTACTTCAATCGTGATTACTCTTTATATGAAGAGCCCATTGTTACTAGTTGCAACAAAGGGTTACCAAATGCTTCATTCATGGAAGTTTATGCTTCAAACAATGGCACTGAAGCAACTGATAGATTGTCTGTTCTGCCTCCATTTCCTACTGATGATAGACAACGCATCTTCAATGACGTTCCTGATCTAGATCCTAGCGTTACATCTCCTCCAGATTGTGCAGATGCAAGAATATCAGATAATGATCACGATCATGCTCAATCGTTGGTCAAGATTCAAAGATCAAAGTCAAGGCAAAGGGCTCTAGAAGATCGTAATAGCGCAAAAGCAAATAAAATGCTCTCCAATGGCTTAATACCAACAATGAATCATGTCATTGAGTTACCAGAACCTTTTGAGCCTCATGCTTTTGGTGATTCAAGTTGTGTGGCAGAAGCAAATGTGGTTAATTGCAGGGGCAAGGAAAAGAATAACATTGTCTTCTCTGATAGAATTACAAGATCTAGGAGTTCTATATCTCAAGCCAGCACTTGGATGGAGCCTTTGGTAGCAGGTAATTCGTCTTGTATTGCTGAGGTAGATGATGGACATAAAGAGTTCCATGAAAAATCAGTGAAGCACAGTAGTTCTGTCAGTGAGTTATTGGAATTGGTCAGGCCTTTGCCTACTATCCCTAATGAAAGCTATGGATCCAGGAAGGCAAAGGCAAGGGATAAAGGGATCAAGGAAAAGGGTAGCAATATTTATGCTGGAAGAATTACAAAATCCAGAAGTTCTGTACAAAAAATTAATTGTGCAAATGAATGTCTGGAGTTAGATAACTCTTACGGTAATGGCAAGAAAGATGGTAATAGCAAACAAAAGCTGCTGTCAGACCATGCTCATGAAAGGCTTGTGGGGCCCAAGCAACTTGATTTTGATGATGCAGGAGAGAGCTGTTTGCACAAAACTTTTGATCTAGCATTAGAGAATAAAAAAGTAGGGACATCAGAGAAGCAACTTTATACGCTACAATCTATGGATTTGTTGGATAAAGTAACACAGGTTGATTACCGAGAAAAACCTATCCTATCTCTTGAGAATCCACTGCTGGAAGAGCAGGAACTTTCGAGCAAACAGGAGAACCCTAGGAAGGATTCATCTGAAGCTCATATGAAGGACAATGCTGTTTTGGTAGAAGAAAGATCCTTTAACTCTGTGCAGCAAGAAATGGACTCATTGATTTCTCCAAATCGAAATGCAGATTCTTATTTCATCGCTTCATGGCCTCAACATAAGCGAATAAAGAGAAGCTGTCAAACTACAAATGCCCTATATGCCTCTCCAAGCCTGAGGATAAAGCCATTTCAGCCAATTCACAAATATCAGGTAAGTCTATAAGTGAGTTCTGCGGGAGACAATCTGGATATTTTCTCAAAATATAAAACACTTTCATTTATTTCAGATGGGAGATGTACTACAATCAGATGTTTTTAAGAGTCCAGTTGAAGACATGAATTGGGATGTGGAACACCAAAAGATAGATGAATCTGAAGTTTCATTATCTAAGCAGCAAGATGATGAGGTATTTCTTTTCCAAGTGCAGATTTTGAAACTAATTTATTTGATTTGCATAAGGTGAACAAGTATGTCAAAAGATTATCGATGCCATGTTCAATGCTGTTTTTTTGGCTATCTAGATTTTAAAGGCAGATAAAAGGCATATCACTTTACATCTGTTTACGTGGCATAGTAGCCTTGATTATATTGTGATAAATCATCCCTCTGTTAATGTTCACTAATTACATTGCTGAAAAAATGCTGACTAGTTAAACAGTTAACACTTTCAAGTTCAAACATCAATAATTTATTGGCCATGGGTTGGAAAAATCATCTTGAAAAATTTAACGACTGCCATCCCATGCAATTTGGCAGTAGACATTCAATAGCGTGACCTTTCTTTCCTGTCTCTATAGAAAGCAGTTTTCTCTCTAGAAGACTAGAACTCAATGGCATTTCATTGTGGAGATGAACACTTAAAATAATAAATGTATCTTGGTAATGAAAATGTTAGAGTCTTAAATTAGCTTATCTGAGCAAAAAATCATGAATATCTATTGAAATAGTAAATCATAATCTTGCTTCTATTTTTACTTTGTTCAGTTCATGATCAAGATAAAGTCAATAAGGATTGAGCTTAGGTGGGTTCAGTTGTGTGTCTCAAATGAAAATGGTTTATCTATACGTAATTTAAAAGTATCTTTTGGGGGAATGATGATCAAAGTGACATATATTCAGGATAAGAGTGCGTTTTAGGTTTTTTTATTGGTTGTACTGCTGAGGCTGTTTTTCTGCTGGTGTTAAACAATGTTTTATGCATAATATATGTGTAGGTGTTAAATAATGTCTTATGAAGAATATATGTCTGTCTGTTGTATCCGACAGGTTGCAATCAACTTGAAAGGGGAAAGTTCTGTTAATGTTTTGACTCCAGTGCTTGAACAAGGAGCAAGTTTGAAGAAACTGGCTGATGGAGTTTCTCAAGGCTGTTTGCTGGACAAACCTGAAGTGGCAGATCCAAATAGCACTGTCTTTGATGTGATAAGGGAGCACACTGCTAAAGAGAACCGAGTTTTACTTCAAGTTGAAGATAAATTAGATCTGGGAATTGCAGAAGGTCTTAGTTATACTGAAGACACCATTCAGGAACAGAAATATCATTGTGGAGGGAAGGACGACTTATCACATTGTTCTTCTGGTTCTCATAGCCTATCTGTGATTGGAACTGATCAAAATATGCCAGAGTTTGAGGGTTTGGTGATGGAAACAGATGCTGAACAGCCATGCAGTGCCAATGAGGTAATTAACTTTGACAAGCTGGATCCGACACCTACTTCACTAGGATGTGAAAGTGTTTTGGAGCAGCTTTGCAAATCCACTTGTTTGAACACACCATCTTCCCATTTTTCGGCAACATATAAATTGCACGATGCCCTGAACTTATACCACTCTATTCCAAATGGACTTTTAGAGGGCATGGAAATTAGAAGCTCGCTGAATATGAATGGTGATGAGAGCAAGATACTTGATTCCAGTTACAGTTGCTTGAATGAGGAAGTCAATCATGGCCTTCATGGGAGGTCTTATTCTGTCTCTTTGCCACTGTCAAATGCTCAATCTGTGTGGGATATTAGAAAACCTTGTATGTCTCCAGTTGAGAAGTTTTGGGATGGAATCCTACAAAAGTCTAGCGGTTCTAGGAAACGAGTGAGTTCAATTCCGGAACTTCCCTGTATCAATGAGGAAAATGAGAATGCAGATGGTGTGGAAGATCTAGTGTTGAAAGGCATTGGTCCTGAAGTGGAAATGGGCTCAGTGAAAAGAGAGCCATTCATTGACATAACAGAAAATTCAAATCTTCTAACATCAGTTTGTGAAGCTGAGATACATGGTGATAGAAGTAGTCTTGCTTCTACAAGCACAGAATTTGGCTTCAGTGGTACTTGTGGTATGGGAAAACAAAAGTTGAGAGACAAGAATAATAGAAGATTCACAAGTAAGGACAAGGAGAAACAGAACATATCACTAGGAGGAGATGGTACTAAAAGAGGCGACGGATCACTTCATAGCAGATTTAGCAAGCCAAAGTTTTCTGGAAAAACTGGTTCCAGAAAAGGAGGACCTAGTCTGTCTGACATGGAGTCTAAACGAAACAACATTGTGTCAAATATTACTTCCTTTATACCACTTGTGCAACAAAAACAAGCTGCTGCAATAATTACTGGTAACTTTCAAGTGTTCTCCTTTTCTTTCTTTATTTACCTGTAATAATTATCTATGAAAAATCTTATCCATTCCCTTTTTGGGCTATTTTTAATATTGAGCTTGGCATTTCTGAATCTCAAATTGTGGTCATAATACCTGATGCTTGAAATTAGATTAGATTAAAACTTAAAAGGTTTGATTTCAGAGTTCGCACGTTGCTCACAGTTTTGCACTGATTACGTCTGTTAAATAGCCATGTCGCTCGATTTTCACAACCTTCACCAATCCAAAATCTCAATGGTCTTCTTAATGCTTTATTGAACTGAATTTATTTGCTTAGTTTGGTTACTTTTATTTTAGTTTCTCTAAAAAATGTTCCTCTGTCCAGGCAGTGTTAGCTCAGACATTTAAATCACAGGAGAGCAGTACGCCAATTCAATACTATTGTATTTTCAGATAGTTTTTTTTTTTTTGTTAAAACTTGATAGAATCATTTTCTTTTGATGATGATGTAATACAAATTTTGCATTTTAATAGTCATGGGGTGGTTTGTAGACGATGAGAATTTGCTCAGCTACCCTATTTTGTCTTTGGTAGGAACATTTTGTTCTAATAAGTCAAAGAGGTAGTGTATGATCATAACTGATGAATCTGTCCATTGATTAGTTGGTTGCTCAAACTTATTTCTGTGGTTCTATTTTGGCTTTGGCAATTGGTAGGAACATTTAGTTCTTGTATGTCAAAGAGGTATGATCATAATTGATTCTGCCCATTAATTTGTTGGTTGCTCAAACTTACTTATATGGTTCTATTTAAGGTGAATGATCCTTGAAGTAAAGATAATGAGTAGCATTAGAAGGATAAAAAAAAATGTACGAGAACTGGAATGCAGCATTAAACTGTTATTTGTTTAACTTGATGAATGTTATATGTCTATATAATTCCATTTTTTCTTGCTCTCAGTTAATGTATATTTGTCCCTTTATAGGAAAGAGGGACATCAAAGTGAAGGCCTTAGAGGCTGCTGAGGCCACAAAGCGTCTTGCAGAAAAGAAGGAGAATGAACGAAAGATGAGGAAGGAAGCCTTGAAAATTGAGCGGGCAAAGATGGAAGAAAACAAATTGAGACAGTTGGAGGTAGAGAAAAAAAAGAAAGAAGAAAAGAAGAAAAAAGAGGCTGATATGGCTGCAAAAAAAAGACAGAGGGAAGAAGAAGATAAAAAGGAGAAAGAAAGAAAAAGAATGTGTGTAGTAGAGGCCAAAAAACACCATCTAGAACATGTGAAAAAGTTACAGACAGAGAAAGAAGAGAGAGAAGTAAAATTCCAAGCCCCTGTATGGTTCCTTTAGCTTTTTATGACATAAAATTACATAAAGTTGCCTTTTGTGGAATATCATAATTATGTTAATGTCCATTTTAGGATGAAAGAGCATGCTATAAGGAATCTAAGGATAAATTGGGAAAACATGACAAAATTGAAAGAGCAAAGGGACACAACAATCTCCAGATGTTACCTCAAACTGAACCTACAACTATCAACATTTCAACAATTGATGCCATAAATGCAAGCATCACTTTGGAAGACCGTGAAGCTTTTTCTGATTGTGGAGATAATTCAAAGGTAGAAGCATCTAGCATATTCTCATTAGAATTTTAACTGTAATGTCTGTATATTTCATTTCTAAAGCTATGTCATAGTTGCAAATAATTTTTAGTGCAACTTGGGCTTAAACAAAGCATAGCTCCTTTTGCATCTAGAGAGAGAAGTGCTCGGTTATCTTGAGATTATGAGTTCTCTCATATTACATTCTGCTAATTGTTATAAAAATGAGACAACTTCAGGTATGTGTCTTGAAATTGTGGGTTCTGTGAATCTCACATGCAAAAAGCATGCCTTGACTTGCTTTCACTGCAATGGGAAGAAAGTGTGGCTGTTTCAGAATAGAGCATTTGCATGACCACAGTTTGCATGGGATTTTTAAGGCCATTGTAGGGGTTGGGACTCTTCAAATTGATTACCAAATAGATATGTCAGTTGATTCATCATGTTATCTTTATATATTTGCCAGTTTATACTCATGTACGTGCTGCCTAAATTGTTTAGGTAATGGGCTTCTTTAGCAAGAACAGCATAGTTTCCAATGTTACTGAAGAACAATCATATGAGATTTCTCCATATAAGGGTTCAGATGATGAAGATGAAGAGGAAGAGGAAGATGACAATATGCAAATCAGTAAATTTGTACCTTCATGGGCCAGGTTTGTCTCAAAGTTACGATTATTAATGCAACATGATGATGCTATTTCATGCTTTATTTGATGTAAGAAGGCGCTATGCATATGGAGCAGCATGGACCTCTTATGATGGTTGTTGATTACATCTTATTGTTCAAATAATTAGTGTAGTTGGAGAAATGACGGCGACTCTCTTGTTTTCCTCACCAATAATATAACATGCTAAACTCATAGCTACTGATGTCTTCTCTGAGACAAGAACATGTCTCTTTATGACTAACAGAATATTTCAATATTTTTGTTTGCTTTCTACAGCAAAAATTACCTGCCTCAGATTGTTTCATCCCATCAAAGAATAGATCCAGAATCAATATTTGCCTTTTGTAGTATTTCTGATCCTGAAGGTAATCTTACTATGAGGCATGGCTTTATAGGCATGTTATGCTGTTTTTGTTTCTTGACTGAAATAGGGTTACTATTTTACAGTTTTCTTGCTTAGAAGGCTTCGGCAAAAATAGTGGGCATGGTGATGAAGTTGGGCTCTGCTAAATTTGCATTTTCTTGGCTCTTTAGTAGTCAGTTAAAGAGTTCTCGTTCACTAAAAGGTTTATTTCCTTTGTTTTTTGCTCTCCTACTTTTTCTCCTCTTGCCATTCTCTCTTTAGCAAGGGATATTGGCAAAGCCAATTAGGCTTTTTACTTCCAGACATAAATTCAAGGTCCTTATTTGTGGCTGGTGTATGAAGTCATTACTGCCCCTTAAGGCTAGTTTTCCCATGATTGAAAATTATGACGCAGAAAATGTGAAAAAAATGGATTATATGCATTATAGTAGCTTTGGGCACAATCGCAAACATGAAGAAACATCATTAAGAACTTATTGGTGGATTTGCCAAAACCCTTGTCTTCTTAACCAGTAGCAATTATATATTTCATGACCGCTATGATTGGCAGTATAATTATTGATTTCAACTTCAAGTTAGTGCTTTTGTTGATTCTACTGATGTCAACTCTAACCTAGAAGTTCTGGTGATGGGGAACCATTTCACATCAGGATCCCCAAATTTATCTGCTTCATGTATTCCTTGAAAAAAAAAAAATGGAAATAATTGTTTTTATTTTTTATTTTTGCCACAGATTTTGAAGAATCATTTCGCCTACAGGAAGCAGGTGATTTTCTTTTAGCACATTTTATAGCTGAAGATTGTAAATTCATAATAATGTACATACCTTCTATGTAATGTCCAGATTAGATCCTTAGCAAGCTGAGCAAACTTAAGAAATTGTCTAGTTAATGACCAACTGATTTTAGTTTGTTAACAAGTCGAAGCAACTTTTATTACTTTGGCCAAAAAAAAGCATGATTTAAAGAGCTTTTTTTTTTTTGGTATCAAAGAGAAAAAAAAGGGTGAAACTGTCTGTTCCATCTACCTGATAAATTTTTAATTGTTTAAACTCCGTCATTCAGTCCTTAGATTGTTTTATCAAAAAGAGGACTCCATGGAAAAGAACAGAAAAGGGCAGATCGTTTCGGTGAACTTGGACAAACTAAAGGTTTGATATTTCTGGCATTTTACCGCGATGAGCTAAAGATCATCAGTTAGAATGCTATAGACCAATATCCCAAGAAATTGGAAACACCATGCGTTTCCCTAATAGTTTTTGCCCTTATCTATTATCTGCATACTTCAAGTTGCGTCTATATTGTCCAATTTTATCCCATTTCTTTGACCAAGTGTCTAAAATCCTGGAGCGGACAGACTGATCTAAATCTTTTGGCAGAAAGCTTGTTCTACCTTTTAGAAGAGGTCGGCTTTGCTAGCAGTACTGCATTACTACATTGGAATTACAAGTGTAGAAACAAAAACAGAGTTAAGTCTGAGGTTTATTTATGATTCCTGTTTCGGTGGGTACAGAGTGCATCTTATTCTAAGGAAACTGACAAGTCATTAACACTATTTCCATGGTGTTCCAAATTTGGTTACTACGTTCATCATCGCTTCTCATGCCTCGTGAAATTAGACCGTTTTAGCTGGCCTATTCGGTTTCATTATTTTTTTTATGAATTTGTTCTATCATCGTCCAGATTCTTTGGTAGGCTTAGAATTCTTCTATTATTGTACGAGAGTCTTCAGAGATTAAAGTCAAAGAAAGGTGGGCAGTAATTTTTTTTTTCTTTTAACGGCTAACTTACGTGTAGTAGTGCCGTTTTTCATTTGAATCACATGGATCCAAGCTCATATGGTCTAACTGTATCGCTGTTGGATTTAGTCAGTTATTTAACTATATAATTTGAATAAGCTACGTCACATATTCTGCTAAAACTTTAATTGGAGAAGTGAAGCATAAAGTACAATTTGTGGAATTTAGTGCCACCATAATGAATCATATGAATGGGTGGTGATTCATTTTTCCGATTCTGCTTAAAATCTTTCAATTCTTTTTCTTCCATCGAATCTTGCAATACTTCTACAATATGCTTTATACAACAGTTTACAGTAGTGGGTTCAATATGAACACAGCTTACAAAGTGACTCGTGACCAGAAGGCGAAAGCCACATGCCTCTTTTCATAAACCAAATTTTTTTTTTAATCAATATATTTTTTTATTTGAACCAAATCAATCAATAATTGGAAGCATGTTAAAAAAGGGTCAGTTTTTATAATTGCACACTCGACCTCATCCTGACCAGGGTGAGACCCACACCTGATCTCATTGTCCATTTGACTGGCTTCATTAATAACATTAAAACGCTGTCGTTTGACGTAGTTTGCAGAAAATAGCACGTCACACAATTCTTGATAACCGTTGACACTTACATTCCAACTTTCTTTTTTTCAATCATCCACGCGCCCATGTCTTCCAATTTCCCACCTCTCTCTCTCTCTCTCTCTCTCTCTATCATGAATTCAACTCCAAGAACTCAATTGTTTAGTCTTTGTCATCATTAAAAATCAAAAAGGCTCGAGCAGAAACAAACCCATCTGTTAGAAATCAAGAATCTATAACAATGCCTCAAAGAAAGCTTCCTATTTTCTTTTTTCTCTTCGTTCTATTCAGCTTCAAAGACCCGCCTTTTCTTGTATTGACCAATAATGTGAGTTTTGATTTATCTACTTTAACTTTCCGCAACCTTACTCTTCTTGGTGATTCCTATCTCAGGAATGGTGTAATTGGCCTCACTCGAGATGTTACTGTCCCTTCTTCAAGCTCCGGAACTGCAATATACAACAACCCAATTTCCTTTTTCGATTCAGAATCTAATATCACTGCTTCTTTCTCGACAAGATTCGTTTTCTCCATTGATAATGTCAATCCAAGTTCTTATGGTGATGGTTTAGCGTTTTTTCTTTCACAAGATAACCAGACTCTTGGTAGCCCTGGTGGGTTCTTAGGTCTTGTTAATTCCTCTCAATTGACTAAGAACACATTTGTGGCTATTGAGTTTGACACTAAGCTTGATGCCTATTTCAATGACCCAAATGATAACCATGTTGCTTTAGATATTGATAGCCTTGATTCGATCAAGACATCTGGTCCAACCCTGAAAGATATTGATTTAAAGAGTGGGAATCCAATTACTGCCTGGATTGATTACAAGGATGACTTGAGGGTTTTGAAAGTTTTCTTAAGTCATTCAAATTTGAAGCCCGCCAAGGCAGTGTTGAGTGTATATGTAGATCTTTCTGGGTATCTTAAGGAGGCTATGTATGTCGGGTTTTCAGGTTCTACAGAAGGGAGCACTGAGCTTCACTTGATTGAAAGATGGAGTTTTAGAACCTATGGATTCCTTCCAGCAAGACCAAAATCACGTCCTCATAATGTATCTGATAGTTCTGTGATAGTAACAACGCCTACTATTCCAATTTCGAGGTCTACTCATAAGCATAGCGAAAGGTTTGGTTTTGTTCTTGGGATTGTTGGTCCAGCTTTCTTTTGCGTGTTCTTGGTGGTATTTGGGTATCTTTCTATCAAGAAGTGGCAGAAAATCCAATCCGTGAAGAGCCTTAAAGCTGAGCTGGTGGCAGGGCCAAAGGAATATAGTTACAAAGAGCTGAGTTTAGCCACAAGGGGGTTTCATTCAAGCAGAATAATTGGCAAAGGCTCATTTGGGAATGTGTATAAAGCTTACTTTAGAAGTACAGGCAATCTCGCAGCAGTGAAGAGATCAAAACATTCCCATGAAGGTAAAGCAGACTTCCTTGCTGAATTGTCAATTATTGCTTGTTTGAGGCACAAAAATTTGGTCCAATTACAAGGTTGGTGTGTTGAGAAGGATGAATTGCTGCTTGTTTATGAGTTTATGCCTTATGGAAGCCTTGAGAAGATGCTATATCAAGAACGTGAGTATGGGATGTTCTTAACTTGGTCTCATAGGAAAAACATTGCTATAGGTTTAGTCTCTGCGTTGACATATTTGCATCAAGAATATGAGCAGCAAGTTATTCATAGAGACATAAAGACTAGTAATGTGATGCTGGATGGGAATTTCAATGCTAGGCTAGGTGATTTTGGACTGGCAAGGCTAATGGATCATGACAAGAGTCCTGTTTCCACGCTTACTGCTGGAACAATGGGCTACTTAGCTCCCGAGTATCTTCACTATGGAAAAGCAGCAGAGAAAACTGATGTTTTCAGTTATGGTGTGGTCATACTTGAAGTGGCTTGTGGGAGAAGGCCAATTGAGAGAGAACCAGAAAGTCAAATTATGGTGAATTTGGTTAACTGGGTGTGGGGGTTGCACAGTCAAGGAAAGATCATTGAAGCAGCTGATAAAAGATTGAATGATGAGTTCAATGAGGAAGAAATGAGGAGATTGTTACTTGTTGGATTGAGCTGTGTTAACCCAGATAGCGTGGAGAGACCTACAATGAGAAAAGTCCTGCAAGTTCTAAATGGTGAGACCGAGCCTATTGTTGTGCCGAAGGTGAAGCCAACCCTCACGTTCTCTTGTGGATTACAGTTGACTCTTGATGACATTGTCTCTGACTGTGAATAGTTAAGCTCGAGATTTTACCTGACTGCAGTAGCATTTTGGGTTCTATTCAGCAGCTCTTGTTGATTGTTTGATTCTTTCAAATATTTGAACTTAGAATGTTCAGTTTTTATTCAGAAGATTTTTGGTACTTGTAAGAGTTCACTAGTTCAATACTATTCTATTGAACTATGCGTTTTACTGTATCCTGTTCAAGTACAAGTTTCTTGAACACTTCTGAATGTGCATTAGACTTTGACTTCGATTAACAGGTTTTCCTATATTTAATCCTCTTCTATTATTCTTGATTATAATGTATGCATAACTCACTCATAAAGCTTTTACACTATAGGGAATTCGTCTCAAGAAAATTTTGGTGATTTGCCAAATGTTCTAGTTGAAAATGTGGGTGTAACTTCAGAATTCTTATCTACAACAGGAAGATGAAGATGTTAATTGCTAGATTCTTAATTTATACATAATCTTTAGTTTTTTACCGAAACATAATCTGGAAAGAATAAAAATATTTAGATAAAAATGAACATTCCTTATTCTTCTACAATCACAATTAATTGAGTTTTACCTCTGACGATCAGACAGGCTTCAAAGTGAAACTAACATCATGAACAGAACCCTTATAATTTCCAGGATGCAAAAGTAACTTTGCCTAGTCTTCTTCATGTTTTCAGCTAGCCTATTTGAATCTAAATTACTAAAGAATAGTGTGAATGCAACGTTCTTTCCCCTGTCAGAGGTGGTTTCAAACTTCTGTTGATAATACATATTGCTGTAATTCTTAAGCTCTAACACAGGAATTTGATGAGGAGGCCTGGGCACTAGCAGTGGTCTTCTGCGAGATTGAAATTCTTAGGACACCAATTTCATTGATGGTTGAGATTTAGGCTTGTTATGTATTCAAGAAAATGCAGTTATAGCAACAAAGATAACAACTTGTATGAAAATGTTGGTTCTTGGAGGTGGTAGACGTTGATCCAATACTTCATTTAGCATGATGTTTGCCAAACAAAATGATGATCCAGAAAAAGATGAGGGGAAATCTCCTGGATGCTTTCCCATTAAGATTTCCAGCGCCAGCACTCCAAAACTGTATACGTACGACTATAGTGTAGGAAAGCTCTGTTGAATTATAAAAACAAAAATAAAAAATTGTATATGTGAGAAGAATTGTTCTAGCATATTAAACACGTACATATTAAAGTTTATTCTTCATGTGAATAAATAGTTGACCTGGAGCAATATAACCGTAGGTACCGGCAATAATAGTTTGATTGGATGAATCAGGACAAAGCAGTCTGGCAGTGCCAAAGTTTGATATAAAACCTTCTAATTTAGAGTTTGACTGAAGTTAGAGGTTCTGCCATTATCTGATACCAAATGATAAGGGTAGAACCCCTAACTTCGCCTCCAAAAGTGAGCTCGAAGGAAAAAATTTGAACCTAGTCTTATAAACTAGACCAGCTGTTCATTCGCAACCGATGTGGGACGTATTATACCCACCTCCTTAAGACCCCAATCGCCTTCGGTCAGCGATCCGTCGAAATCCGAAGAGACACCGGTGTATAGAGGCTGTCTCTGATACAAATTGATAAGGGCAAAACCCCTAATTTCTCCCGAAAAGCACGATCGAAGGAAAAAGTTTAAACTCAGCCTTATAAACAAGTCCAGCTGTTCTTCTGTAACTGATGTGTGACGCATCAATACCTATTTCATATGGGATGCTCCCTTGGAGTACTTGAAAATTCAGATCGAGACTAATGAGGCTTGGAAAGGAAGAAAAGTTGAGCTTGCCGATGTCCCTTTTCGAGTTACAATGTTGGGGTACGTAAGATATGTTGATGACGCTCCCATCATCATTGCAGGTTATACCCGGCCATCGACAGTGATCCAAAGTTGTGTTAGCATAATCGGACCACCAACCTGTGTGGAGCATAGCCTTTGCTTCTAAATTTTCGGATGATGATTTCAACAATGGAGCTAATGTTGCTTCCAACATTGTTGTGTTAGTGCTAAGTAGACATACAGCAATAAACTGAAACAATATTGTAGGTGACATTGCTTAGTTCAGTAAAAGTTGAGATTACTTTGATTTGAAGCTTGATTAAATTATATTAAATCGAATAAGTCAACAAGCCAATCATCCTTGTTGGTCCTTGCTCTTAAACATATATTGGGAACAGGTCAATCATCCTTGTTGAGTCGTTGTCTAATTATGGTACGTTCCCAAGTCTCAAATGATACCCAAAGAAACAACCATGCAATTTTATAAAATTCTATTTGAGGACCCAACAAATTCTATTAGATACTAAGATTTTACGTTATTTTTTTTAAATTTATAAATAAATTCTATTATTTTTATAAAATTTATGTAGATATGTAGCCTTGGAGACGTTTTTGAGTTTTTTTATTCTAAAAATATACTAAGATAGTGTGGGCCTTATTTGAACTAAGATATTTTTTTTGAAACCAGATAGTAGAAATGAATACTCGAATAATTTTATATTCATGATACAGATTTTTGGTGTAATTATGTAAATATAATTAAATAGCAAATTTGAATCAAGTGGAGAAGTGAAGTTAGTCCACTGCAAGTCAGAAAATCAAGTGGTAAATATATATACTAAACCTTTGCAGCTAGTAAATTTAAAGATTTAAAAGTTAAGGTTGGTATTTGCAGCTTTTAAAGAAGGAAGAGTGCTGGATAATGTGTTTATAACTGCATTAATTAAGTTCACGTGTCTTTTTAAGTTTAGTTTCCGATTATGTTAAGTAGTTCAAGATTTTTAGGAGTTGTGGTTGATTTTCTATTTTGATCATGGCTTGATTCTAGCTCTATAATCTTAGCGATCTGTTTTTTATTTTTAAGTATAAGGCTCTGTTTGTTTCTGAAAAATAATTTATTTTTGGAAAATATTTTCTTACCAAAGAAAATATTTTCCTATATTTGGCTGCAATATTAGAAAAATAAAAAAATAAAAAAATGAAGTGATACTTTATTTTTTTTTATATTTGATAAGTCTTGAAAAATAATTTTCTGTTTTGAAAACGAGAAATTGTTTTTTTTGAGATATTTTCTGTTGACTTGAAAAATATTTTCCGTTAACTTATTTTCCGGAAGTAAAACAAACATTAGAAAATAACGGAGAGAAATATTTTCCGAAAATAAACAAATCCTAAGTTTACAATCATTTTAATGGATTGAATTCTCATTTTTGTTCTCTGCATGTTTTAGCTGCAATTTTATGTCATACCTCATTTTCTTCATTCTTAAAACTAATAGTGATTTTGGACTGGCAAGGCTAATGGATCATGACAAGAGCCATGTTTCCACTTTTACTGCTGGAACAACGGGCTACTTAGCTCCGGAGTATCTTCACTAAGGAAAAGTGTTGAAATTAATGGGCTCTGATTAATTGCAAATAGAAAAAATGTAAATTTTATGGATTTAAAAATTATTGGAGAGATTTCTTATCCAAAATACTCTAAAATATTTTGATTTGATACTCTTTAGTCTTACAAATTGCCTATTTTTTTTAGTTTTCTCAATGTAGGATTTTAACATTTCAAACACTTCCTTTTAAATCTAACTGGATTAGTTCAGTTGTAACTAGCCTTCATTTTTACATCTTGAGCTTATATGCATGAAATCTCAAATGCTTTAAGTCTCAATTTTACTTTATTTGGATTTGTACTTTTTAAATTTGAGATGACACATGTCTATTTTGAGTATCAAAAATATCAGATTTTGCTTTACTTGGATTTGTACTTTGACATCCATCAGATTTTTATAGGCCTCATTGGGCTCTGACACCGTGTTGGAATTTATGAACCGGTCAAATGGGAAGATTGTAGATTTTATGAAATTAAAAATTGTTGAGGTGTATTTTATCCAAAATATTCAAAGACATCTTGGTTTGACCCGCTTTTATCTTATAAATTGCCTATTTTTTTTTAGTTTTCCCGGTGTGGGATTTTAATATCTCCAACAAAAAGCAACAGAGAAAACTGATGTTTTCAGTTATGGTGTGGTCATACTTGAAGTAGCTTGTGGGAGAAGGCCAATTGTGAGAAAACGAGAAGGCCAATTGTGAGAGAACCAGAAGGCCAAATTATGGTGAATATGGTTAACCGGGTGTGGGGGTTCCACGGTCAAGGAAAGATCATTGAAGCAGCTGATAAAAGATTGAATGATGAATTCAATGAGGAAGAAATGAGGAGATTGTTACTTGTTGGATCGAGCTGTGCTAACCCAGAGAGCATGGAGAAAACGACAATGAGAAGAGTCCTGCAAGTTCTAAACGGTGAGACCGAGCCTATTGTCGCGCCGAAGGTGAAGCCAACCCTCACGCCCTCTTGCGGATTACAGTTGACTTTTGATGACATTGTCTCTGACTGTGAATAGTTATACTCGAGATTTTACCTGACTGGACTAGCATTTTGGGTTCTATTCAGTTCTTGTTGATAGTTTGATTCTTTCAAATATTTGAACTTAGAATGGTTAGTTTATATTCAGAAGATTTTTGGTATTTGTATGAGTTCACTAGATCAATACTATTCTATTGAACTATGAGGATTTTGCTGTATCCTGTTCATGTACAAGTTTCTTGAACACTTCTGAATGTGCATTCGGCTTTGCCTTCGATAGCAGGTTTTCCTATATTGAATCTTTTTCTATTATTCTTGTTTATAATGTATGCATAACTCACTCAGAAAGTCTATTACACGATAGTTAATTCATCTTAAGAAATTTGTGGTGATCTGCCAGATGTTCTAGTTGAAATGTGGGTGTAACTTCAGAATTCTTGTCTAGAAGTGGAAGATGAAGATGTTAATTTCTAGATTCTTATAATGTTGATTGCTTATAACTTATGCATAATCTTTAGGTCTTTACGGAATCATAATCTGGAAAGAATAAGAAGATTTAGATCAAAATGAACATTCCTTATTCTTCTACAATCATAATTAATTGAGTTTTACCTCTGGCGAACAGACAGGCTTCGACACTTCATTAAGCAAAGTGAAATTCCCGTCAGAAGTGGTTCCAAACTTCTGTTGAACCGAATTTCAGGAAAATTGGTAATCTTTCAACTTCATATATGTTTGAACGGTGACAACTGAATTGTAATATTCTTATTATGAGACTTGAAGAAGCATATACAATTCATAAAAGCCAAACTAGAATGGAATTAGAAGGGCAGAAAAAAAGCTTAAAGTACATCACATTCAAGTTCCAAAAATCCAAAGAGTAAAATTTGTCAGTCGAAGTGGACAACTACGAGAAAGAAAAACATGCCTTCATTCCCATCACAGAGTACCGATGTCTTAATTTATGCCCAACACTATCCTGTAAGACATTCAACTTGAGGTCAAAGTGGACATTTCGATATCAAACCAACTGTCACGGCGTGAAATAGGCATTTCTTTTTCAGATGATACATAGATATTGCTGTAATTCTTAAGCTCTAATACAGGAATTTGATGAGGAGGCCTGGGCACTGGCAGTGGTCTTCTGCGCGACTGAAATTCTTGGGACACCAAATTCATTGGTGGTCGAGATTTAGGCTTGCTATGTAAGCAAGCAAATGCAGTTATAGCAACAAAGATAACATCTTGTATGACAATGTTGGTTCTTGGAGGGGGTAGACGTTGATCCAATATTTCATTTAGCATGATGTTTGCCAAACAAGATGATGATCTAGAAAAAGATGAGAGGAAATCTCCTGGATGCTTTCCCATTAAGATTTCCAGCGCCACCACACCAAAACTGTAAACGTCACACTTGTCTGTTACGACCATAGTGTAGGCAAGCTCTGTTGAATCATAAAAACAAAAATAAAAAATTGTATATGTAAGAAAGATTTGTTCTAGCATATTAAACACGTACAAATTAAAGTTTATTGTCTATGTGAAGAAAGAGTTGACCTGGAGCAATATAACCGTAGGTACCGGCAATAACAGTTTGATTGGATGAATCAGGACAAAGCAGTCTGGCAGTGCCAAAGTCTGACACAAAACCTTCTAATTGAGAGTTTAGAAGAATGTTGTTGGTTGATATGTCTCTATGCACAACTGGTGGGTTGCAATCATTATGCAAATAAGACAATGCATTTGCCGTCACTTTCACAATACTAACTCTCTTATTCCAATCCAACTCCACTGCTTCTTCTTCATTTCTCAGCACACAAAACAAACTTCCCCTTTCCATGTACTCATAAATCAAGAACATGGATCGTCTGTGCAGACAAAATCCATGAAGGCTTACAATGTTCTTATGACGTACTTGTGTTAGCACCCTTACCTCATTCCTGAAACATTTGTCAAAACTTGGCTCCTCCGCTTCTAATCGGTGGAGTTTCTTCAAGGCAACCACTTTGCCGGTAGGAAGTTGTGCTCTGTAAACACTGCCATAGCCACCAGTGCCAATGCAATACCTAATGTCAAAGTCTTCAGTTGCTTCAATGATGTCTTCAAAAGCGATCCTTCCATCATAGTTCCATATTGAAAATATATCTCCGTTCTTTAATGCTCTTGCCTCGTTTTGCATATTCATGGCGTTGCGTTTTCTTCGAGAGAGGAATATAAACATACCAAGAATCAAGAAGGCAAGAAACATGCCAACTGGAATGTAGGGAAAGATTGTTCTGTTGAATTTTTTAGATGTAGAGCAATTGTGTTGATCATAGCATTTTCAGCTGCTACTTATTGATTGGTAAGGGCCAGACTCTAAACATCGTGGATGCTGATCTTTGAAAGAATTAGATTCCAAATATACCTGCGATGGATAATGACGGGTCAAGCAAGCAACAGAATTTGGTACTTGGCCTGAAAGATTATTGTGGCTGAGATCCAAGTAAGCCAACATTGGCAAAATTCCAATAAAGGGAGGTATCTCTCCAGATATAATGTTGTGACTCAGATTCAACTCAAAGAGACTCTTCAGATTTCCAAATTCTGGAGGGATAAGACCAATCAAGTGATTTGAGGCAAGTGACAATGACCGCAATCTGGCCATATTACCAAGAGATGAAGGGATTGAACCATTCAAGCGGTTCTGATGAAGATAAAGGTATTCCAAAATGGTTAAATTAGAAAGAGATGAAGGGATTGGACCAGTGAGATTATTCATAGACATATCTAACCAAAAAAGCCTCTTCAGATTTCCAAATTCTGGAGGGATAACACCAGTCAACCGGTTGTGATCAAGGTTAAGGATTTCCAAAATTGTTAAATTAGCAAGAGATGAAGGGCAATACCAGTGAGATTATTCATAGACATATCAAAGAAAAAAAGTCTATTCAAATTTCCAAATTCTGGGGGGATAAGACCATTCAACCGGTTGTGATCAAGGTTAAGGATTTCCAAAATTGTTAAATTAGCAAGAGATGAAGGGATTGGACCAGTGAGATTATTCATAGACATATCTAACGAAAAAAGCCTCTTCAGATTTCCAAATTCTGAAGGGATAAGACCAGTCAAGTGGTTTTCAAAAAGGTAAAGTTCTTCTAAAATGGTTAAATTAGCAAGAGACGAAGGGATTGGACCATTGAGATTATTCATTCCAATATCTAATGAAAAAAGCCTTTTCAGATTTCCAAATTCTGGAGGGATAAGACCAGTCAAGTGGTTGTCAAAAAGGTAAAGTTCTTCTAAAATGGTTAAATTAGCAAGAGACGAAGGGATTGAACCATTGAGATTATTCCTAGACATATCCAACTCATTGAGACTCTTCATATTTCCTATTTCTGGAGGAATAGGTCCAGTCAACATATTAATCTGCAGGAACAAACTGGATAGGTTTGACAAAAGACCGATAGTGGAAGGAATACGACCTTGAAATCCATTATCTCTGAGGTCCAGACTTTTTAGAGAGGATAAAAGGCCTAAAGTGGAAGGTATTGTGCCTTCAAATTGATTGTGACCAAGGATTAAAGTCTGTAGGGAACTTAGATTCCCTAATGCTGTCGGGATGGAACCACTTAATCCGTTACGTGAAATATCTAGCTCCACCAGGTGAGTAAGGTTGGCGATTTCAACGGGGAATTCACCTCTAAGAACATTAGCGGACAAGTTTAGGTACTTGAGCTTTGAAAGCATACCTATTTCATATGGGATGTGTTGTGGAAATCGGGTTAGTTTCCACCAAAATGAATAATTGTGCCAAAAATTAAGACAAAGAAAAATTCCCAGGTAGTTGGTGGAGTCACAAATGGTCTCCCTTAAAAAACAACTTCCTTAGACTCTTGAGTCTTGGTGACAGAATTTTTCTAAGATAATTTAAAGCACAATATATCACAAAGTAAAAGACCCGACAATAGCTATTAAATAGAAATAAAAGGAACACCAGAATTTAACGAGGTTCGGCCAATTATGCCTACGTCCTCGGACACTACTAAAATAATATTTCATTATTTCAAAGAAATATTACAAAGTGAAATATTACAAGAGAGAGAGGAAAAATACAACCAATCTTAGAAATAGAGAGATTGGTGGTTTTTGGGATGAATTGTTAAGAGGGGATGAAGTCCTTTTATAGCCTAATGCTATGGTGGAAAAATCATCTCTTTCCGATGTGAGATTGTCATATTTCAACAAATCTCCACCTTGACAATCTCACAATTCCAAACAAACATCATCTAAACTCTTATATTACAAATTTCAGTAATGTCTCCAAATGCGCTTCAAAGCGCCCAATTTCAAATTATAATAACATTTATCAAGTCCAAACAATGTTGGAACTTGACACTTGTCACAACTTTCGTTGCCATATCTGCGGGATTTTCAGCAGTCAAAATCTTATGAAGAAGTATCCCACCATCTTCAAGAATTTCCCGTACAAAATGATATCGAACATCGATATGCTTCGTCCTTGTATGATAAACTTGATTCTTTGCTAAACAAATAGCACTTTGACTGTCACAATGCACTTTGACATGTTTCTGACCAATTCCCAAGTCATTCAACAACCCCTGAAGCCAAATTGCCTCCTTAACAGCTTCTGAAACTACCATGTACTCTGCCTCTGTTGTAGACAAAGCAACTGTTGACTGTAAGGTGGACTTCCAACTAACCGGTGCCTTTGCAAGTGTGAACACATAACCGGTAGTAGATCGACGTTTGTCTAAATCACCTGCATAGTCGGAATCACAATATCCAACTATATATTGACCACTTTTCTCATCCCGCTCAAACATTATACCAACATCTACAGTATTCTGAATATACCGTAGAATCCATTTCACAGCTTGCCAATGTCCTTTGCCAGGATCATGCATGTACCTGCTCACAACTCCAACTGCTTGTGAAATGTCAGGCCTCGTACACACCATTGCATACATCAAGCTACCAACAGCATTTGCATATGGAACCTTTGACATATATTCTCGTTCTTCATCACTTTTCGGAGATAAAGATGCACTGAGCTTAAAATGAGGAGCAAGTGGAGTACTAACTGGTTTTGTATTCTCATTTATCCCAAAACGCTTTAGTACTTTTCTCAGATATTGTTTCTGAGTCAAACAAAGTCTCCCCAATTTTCTGTCTCTGCATATCTCCATACCGAGAATCTTCTTAGCTTCCCCTAAATCCTTCATTTCAAATTCCTGATTTAGTTGAGCTTTTAACTTCTGAATCTCTCCTTCATCTTTTGAAGCTATCAGCATATCATCAACATAAAGGAGGAGATAGATAAAGGAACCATCCCGTAGCTTGCGTAAATATACACAATGATCATATTTGCTTCTTGTGTATTTCTGTCTTATCATAAACTTGTCAAATCGTTTGTATCACTGTCTTGGAGATTGCTTCAATCCATACAACGATTTGCTCAACTTGCAAGCCAAATTTTCTTTTCCAGCAACTTTAAATCCTTCTGGCTGAGTCATGTAGATTTCTTCTTCTAAGTCTCCATGTAAAAATGCAGTTTTTACATCGAGCTGAACTAGTTCCAGATCAAATTGTGCTACCAAAGCCAGCAGTATTCTTATGGAGGAATGTTTTACAACTGGAGAAAATACTTCATTATAATCAATTCCCTCCTTCTGAGCGTAACCTTTAGCTACCAATCTTGCCTTGTAGCGGATATCATTCTTATCAGGAAATCCGTCTTTCTTTGCATAAACCCATTTACAGCCAATCGCTTTCTTTCCCTTTGGCAGACTTGCTAGCTTCCATGTCTGATTCTTTTCAAGGGACTGCATCTCTTCTTCCATAGCCTTTCTCCACTTTTCTTCTTCTGAGCTTTGAATAGCTTCACAATAAGTGGAAGGAATCTCATCATCTACTGAAGATGTATAATTAGTCATATCTTCAAGTCGAGCAGGTTTCTTAATCTTCCTTTTCGACTTTCGTAGTGCAATTGGCTCAAGTTGCTGAGGAGGTTCTTGTGCTGAAACCTCTGCTTCTTCATCTGATCCATTTTCTACCATTATCTCCTCTTCTTCCGTAGGAGTAATTTTATCAGACTCTACAATTGCTGGATCAACAATTCTTCTTCTATCAAACTCCACCTGTTTGGGAGTTTCCTCCACCTGCTGTGGAGAACCATCCGTCTGTTCCTTTGTTACCTTTAACATGGTAGACTCATCAAAGGTAACATCTCTACTAAAGATTATTTTCTTCGTCTCTGGGCACCATAGTCGATATCCTTTGATACCAGAGGATATCCCCATAAAGATAGCTTTCTTTGCCCTTGGATCTAACTTTGATTCCTTAACATGATAGTATGCAGTGGAACCAAACACATGTAAGGAATTATAATTTGTAGCAGGTTTTCCATACCACACCTCCAAAGGTGTTTTGCCATTGATAGCAGTTGATGACAAACGATTAATGAGATGACATGCGTATGTTACAGCCTCAGCCCAAAACTGTCTGCCTAATCCAGCATTAGACAACATACACCGAACTTTCTCTAGTAGAGTTTGGTTCATGTGTTCAGCCACCCCATTCTGTTGTGGTGTATTTCTGACAGTGAAATGTCGAACAATTCCTTCATTTCTGCAAACTTTCATGAAGGGATCACTTGTGTACTCTCCGCCATTGTCTGTTCGAAGACACTTGATCTTTCTGCCCGTCTGAGTTTCTACCATCTTCTTCCAGATGAGAAAAACTTCCAACACTTCATCCTTTGTCTTCATTGTATACACCCATACCCTTCTTGAACAATCATCAACAAAGGTAACATAGTAGTGTTTACCTCCCATTGAAGCAGTTTTGGAAGGACCCCATACATCTGAGTGAACATAATCCAGAATACCCTTGGTATCATGGATTGCAGTGCCAAACTTCACTCTCGTCTGCTTCCCTTTGATGCAATGCTCACAGAAGTCTAATTTGCAGGTTCGCACTCCTTGCAATAATCCTTGATTCGCCAGAAGTTTCAAGGATTTTTCGCCTGCATGCCCCAAGCGCATATGCCACAATCTGGTTATTTCTAGCTCATGGTCATCACTAGAAACTGCTGCTGTTGTTCCAACAACTATATTGCCTTCATAGTAATACAAGTTGTTGCTCCTTTGAACTCCTCTCATCACCACAAGTGCTCCAGATATAACTTTCATTACTTCATTTTTAATGATTATAGTGAAACCCTTTCTCCCAAGGATTCCCATAGAAATGAGGTTTTTCGTCAGACTGGGCACATATCTTACGTCTGTCAGAGTTCTGATTGATCCATCACGATTCCTCAATTGGATTGAACCAATTCCAGTTGTTTTGCAAGGGCTGTCATTTGCTGTATAGACAACTCCACCTTCAATTTCTTTAAAATCGAAAAACCATTCCCGATTGGGACACATATGGTGGCTACAGCCTGAATCCAGGATCCAAGCAGTCGAACTGCTTATTGATGGCATCAATGCTAATGAAAAATCTGAATCATCACATTCAGCTACATTTGAATCTGCAACAGACTTGCCTTTGCCAGATTTGCTTCTCAACTTAGGACAATCTTTCTTCCAGTGCCCCTTTTCTCGACAAAAGGCACATTCATCTTTGCCCACTCTGGACTTTGATCTGTCTTTCTTTCCCATGTTCTTATTTTTCGAACGGCCTCTTACTATCAAAGCTTCAGCTGCTCCACTGGTGCTATCCTTCTTGTCTTTTCTCCTCAATTCATAGCTGTATAGTGCAGCACATACTTCACTAAGAGACACCTCAGCTTTCCCATGGAGTAGAGTAGTTTCTAGAAACTCAAACTCCTCAGGAAGGGATCCCAACAGCATTAGGGCCAAATCTTCATCTTCAAATGTCACATCCAAGTTCATCAGATCTGCTACAAGTTGATTGAAATTGGTGATGTGATCATTCATCGTGGTACCAGGAACATATGTGAATCTGAACAGTCTTTTCTTCATATGAAGCTTATTTTGACTGCTCTTTTTCAAGAATTTTTCTTCCAGTGCCTTCCACAATTTACTTGCAGAAGTTTCTTTACAAAAGGCATACTTCTGCTCTCTGGACAGACACGATCGAATTGTACCACATGCCAAATGATTGATTGTCTTCCATTCCTTCTCATCTGCACCTTCTGGCTTTTCTCCCTCAATGGCAATGTCTAAGCCTTGCTGAAATAAGGCGTCTAGAACTTCACCTTGCCACATGCCGAAATGACCTGTACCATCAAAAATCTCCACTGCAATTCTCGTATTTGCCACAGCAGTTCTCGCCAAAATTGATGAAGTAGAAGCTGTTGTGTCCATTGTGGATTTTTGTCCGTCTCTTGCCATTTCCTTTTTAAGACTATTTAATAGCTTTCAAATGCGGAATACCCAAGAATCCAAGGAAACCTTTCTGATGTGGAAGATCAGCTTACGCCGCAACCACAGAGCATATAACTCAGTAACCTTGGCTCTGATACCAATTGTTGTGGAAATCGGGTTAGTTTCCACCAAAATGAATAATTGTGCCAAAAATTAAGACAAAGAAAAATTCCCAGGTAGTTGGTGGAGTCACAAATGGTCTCCCTTAAAAAACAACTTCCTTAGACTCTTGAGTCTTGGTGACAGAATTTTTCTAAGATAATTTAAAGCACAATATATCACAAAGTAAAAGACCCGACAATAGCTATTAAATAGAAATAAAAGGAACACCAGAATTTAACGAGGTTCGGCCAATTATGCCTACGTCCTCGGACACTACTAAAATAATATTTCACTATTTCAAAGAAATATTACAAAGTGAAATATTAAAAGAGAGAGAGGAAAAATACAATCAATCTTAGAAATAAAGAGATTGGTGGTTTTTGGGATGAATTGTTAAGAGATGATGAAATCCTTTTATAGCCTAATGCTATGGTGGAAAAATCATCTCTTTCCGATGTGGGATTGTCATATTTCAACAGTATGCTCCCTTGAAGTCCTTGAAAATTCAGATCGAGACTAACGAGGCTTGGAAAGGAAGAAAAGTTAAGCTTGCCGATGTCCCTTTCCGAGTTACAATGTCGGGGTACGTAAGATATGCTGATGACGCTGCCATCATCATTGCAGGTTATACCCGGCCATCGACAGTGATCCAAAATGGTGTTAGTATAAACGCACCACCATCCTGTGTGGAGCAGAGCCTTTGCTTCTAAATTTTGGGATGATGATTTCAACGATGGAGCTAATGCTGCTCCCAACATTGCTGTGTTAGTGCTAATTACATATACAGCAATAAACTGAAACAATATTGGAGGTGACATTGCTTAGTTCTGTACAAGTTGAGAATGCTTTGATTTGAAGCTTGATTAAATTATATTAAATCGAATAAGTCAACAAGTCAATCATCCTTGTTGGTCCTTACTCTTAAACTTATATAATCAACCGGTAAATCATCCTGGTTGAGTTGTAAGTATCAAATGATACCCAAAAGAACAACCATTCAATTTTCTACTTTCATTTGATTTAAGGACCCAATAAAGTCTATTAGATACTAAACTTTTATATTAAATTTTAATAAATATATAAAAATTTATGAAGTTTATTCAGAAATATAGCCTTAAAGATATTTTTTAATTTTTTTATTCTAGAAATATACTAAGTTAGTGTAGTCTTATTTGAACTAATTGATGATAGATTTTTTTTCTAAACCAGATAGTAGAAATGAATATACGAATAATTTTATATTCATGACAGAGATTTTTGGGGTAATTGTTGAATATAATAAAATGGTAATTAATTAACATAAAATATTTTATCCAATAATTTTTGCAAAAAAATAAAATAAAATAGTGTCTGTTAATGCTTAATAATGATTAAGCATTAGACCCGATTTGGCTATATATAGCTTGCTTTAGTGGATTATATAAAACAAACTGTTTTATATAATCGGTGGTGAAGAAATGAATTAGATATTACTGTGCCTACAAACATAAAATCAATAATCTTTGTAGACTTACTGCTGATATATATATTCTCACGTATATGTAAAGTTCCAATTAGAGTGGTGTGGACGAGGAGTTTAACTTGTTGGAAGGTTCAACAATAATATTGTTTGGGCGTAAACGTGGCTCCGGCGCCAAATAACATTTGACTAACAGAATTGGACAATCACAATAATTTTCCAAGCCAGAAGAAAGAGATGTTCAATTGGTCATTTGTTCCCTACAGCTAAAATTGTCTTTTAACTTGTTGGAAGGTTCAATATTCTTTGGGCGTAAACACTACTCCCAATATAACAATATGCTTTTTACTAAAAGAATTGGCCATTAATTGAGTAAATAAAGATGCAGAAAAGTGACAGCGACGAATAGGAGCATTTGCTCTCTTTTTTCATATATTAATTTAGAATCCTTTTTTTTTTTCGTTATGCGTTTTCAATTCTCAGACTTCTTTTTCAGATTAGAGATTTATGAACACATTCAGAAAATGATAGGTAGATGGAGAGGAATTTGCAGGAAATTGGTTTGAGGAGATGACCTAGACTTGGCCGGTTCTATTGGAAAGATAGAGTTGGGAAAAAAACTTTAACAAAGTGGTTTGGTTTATTTATTTTCCACTCATAATTTAATTTCAGTAATTTCGTTTCATAAATTAACCATTTTTCCCTTTAAAGTGAATTCAATCCAAAATAAATCAAATAAAATCCCTACTACTATTTGGTCATATCTCTGTTCTCTCACCTTATACCATTTTTTTTTTTTGAATTTTGCTAAAGATTAATTCTTTTCCTTTTTTTTAAATTAAAAAATAGAAAATAATGACATTGACTAGTTGACTTGACTTTAGAACAGGGTAAGTTCCCCATTTTTTTTCTTGCTATTTAATTTCGAGGCGTTTTAGAAATTTAGATTTTTTCCTTTGATAAAAATGCGTTGTCAGAATTTATTAAAGTGTTAACATTCAACAGAGAAGATCCCTTCCTATACAATGATCACCATAATGCAAGAGGAAAGAACACAAGTTAAAAACACCAACATGAAGATTTTCTTTTGTACAAACTCTATAAGCATTGACATCTAAACTCCAATGACCCTCCAATTTACCAACACAATGGTTCCTGTTGAAACTCTTAAATTAGTATACTGATATCTAAGCTGCAATTGTCAACCAGTTTACTTGTTGGATTGAGCCGTGCTAACCCAGATAGCATGGAGAGGCCTACAATGAGAAGAGTCCAGCAAATCCTATAAGGCAAGGCCGAGCCTATTGTTGTGCCGAAGGTGGAACCAACCCTCACTTTCTTTTGTGGATTACAGTTGACTCTTGATGACATTTTCTCTGACTGTGAATAGTTATGCTCGAGATTTCACCTGACTGGAGTAGCATTTTAGGTTCTATTCAGCAGTGCTTATTGATTGTTTTATTCTTTCAAATATTTGAACTTAGAATCGTTAAACTTTTATTCAGAGGATTTTCGGTATTTGTAAGAGTTTACTAGTTCAATACTATTCTATTGAATTATGAGGTTTTTGCTCTATCCCGCTCATGTAAAACTTTCTTGAACATTTCTAAATGTGCATTTGATCTTTGCTGTCAATTAACTGCAGGTTTTTCTATATTGAATCTTCTTCTAGTCTTCTTGCTTATAATGTATGCAAAACTCGCTAGGAAACTTTATATACATGATAGTGAATCAGTCTTGAGAAATTTGTGATGATCTGCCAAATGTTCTAGCTCAAATGTGAGTGGAACTTCAGAATTCTTGTATAGAAGTGGAAGATGAAGATGTTAATTGCTAGATTCTAGTAACATTGATTACTTATAATGTATGCATAATCTTTAGGTCTTTACCCAGTCATAATATGGAAAGAATAAAGGAGATTTAGATCAAGATGAACATTCCTTATTCTTCTACAATAACAATTATTTAATTAAGCAAAGTCTGCTTCATGTTTTCTGTGTTAAGGCTGTTATTTCTGTTAAGATTTGCTACTGCAAATCTGATATATTCTGTTGTAATTCAAATTCATATTTCTCGAACTTATCTTATTGTACTCTGTATATACAGAGCTGTACACAACAAATAAAGATAAGAGAATACAATTTACTCCTCTTTAATATCGACTTTAACTTGGTATCAGAGCTTAATATGACAGAGACAAACAACAAAATAATTCCAGCAACTTATTCCTCTTCCTCCACCGTCCCCACCTCTCCCTCAAATTAAATTCTCACAACTATCTAGCTTAGAAAGCACAGATCATTCTCCTTTTAAACTCCCATAACCTCCTTGGATTTGTGAATGGCACTACCCCTGCACCTTCACGAACCATCATGAACTCAGAAAACCCACCCGTACCGATTTCTAATCTAGAATTCCAGATCCGGTTTCAAAAGGACCGGCTAGTTCTCTCTTAGCACCTCTCTAGTATGACAGAAAAAGTTTTCCCATATGTAACCGGTTTAACCTCCTCCCAAGCCGTATGGTCTGCTCTTGAAAATACCTTTGGTGCCATTTCCCAAAATAAATAAATCCAACTAAACATTCAACTCCAAAAACTAAACATAGTGACATGCCCATTGCCCAGTACCTCCAAAAAGCGAAATCACTAGCCGACGAGCTCTCCGCTGCAGGCAGGACCCTTTCTCCTTCTGAATTCAATGCTATTATGTATCTAATACCAACAAGGAATTCTGAAGTCTAATTTCCAGCTTCAATATGAGTCATGTTCCGGTGAGTTTCAGTGATTTATTTGCTCACTTTGTTTTCCATGAGAAACTAATCAAAAGTCAAGAGGAGCCTCCCCTATCCATGGTTGCCTACAAACCACCCTTAACACTCACTTTCAAGTCCAAGGGACTGTCGAAGATTTTGGCAAGTCACAACTGAATCAATACAGTTGGACTTGAAGTAGAGTGTTAGAAATATCACATCAGTAATAAAAGAACAAAAAATGAGCAATTTATAAATGTCAAGCGAGTCAAACCAAAATAGTTTTATGACATTTTGGTGAAAATGCTTCCATAATAATTTTTAAGCCCGCAAAATTACCACTCTCCCTACTTACAATGGACCAGACCCATCAATTTCAGCATGGTATCAAAACCAATTATCAAGCGTCATATGGAGATCCAATTTAATTTGACAGTATAAGCGTAGACAAAGCAAAATGAATATATGCAGCATTTGAGACTCTAATTTGATCTGCGACCTCGACGATTTAGAAGAGTACAAGTTTAAGCAAATCAAAATGGAGACTTGAAGTATCTGAAACTCAGATGAATACAAGTCTAGACGTAAAAATGATGGCAATTTACAGCTGAACTAATGCAGTTGGATTTGAGGGGGAGTGATGGAGATCCCACATCTAAAAACTCAAGGAAAAATGAGCAATTTATAAGATTCAAGTGAGCAAACCAAAAAACTTTCGGGTATTTTGGTGAAAATGCATCCACAATAATTTTCTAGCGCAAAAATCAATACTCTCCTCATTTGCAATGGATCACGCCTACTCAATTTCAACATGGTATCAGAGCCAATTATCAAGTGGTCTATGGAGATCCAATTTCATTTAATAGTACAAGTCCAGACAAAGCAAAATAAAAACATATAGCCTCTAAGACTCTAATTTCATATGTGGCCTCTGAGATTCAAAAAGTACAAGCTCAAACAAAGCAAAATGGAGACTTGAAGTCTTTGAAACTCGGATGAATACAAACCCAGACATAAAAATGATGGTAAGTCACAATTGAACAAATACAGTTGGACTTGAGGGGGAGTGTTGGAGATCCCACACCGGCAACAAAAGAAAAAAATGGACAATTTATAAATGTCAAGTGGATTAAACCAAAATAGCCTTCAGCCATTTTGGTGAAAAGGCATCTGTAATAATTTTTAAGCCCGCAAAATCAACACTTATTTGCAATGAACCATACCCGTCAATTTCAACAACCAACCATCATGAACTTAGAAAACCCACTCGTACTAATTCCTAATCTAGAATTCCATATTTGGTTTCAAAATGACAAACTAGTTCTCTCTTAACTTCTCTCTAGTATGAAAGAAAAAGTTTTCCCATATGTAACCGGTTCAACCTCCTCCCAAGTCGTATGGTCTGCTCTTGAAAATACCTTTGGTGCCATTTCCCAAAATAAATAAATCCAACTAAACATTTAACTCCAAAAACTCAACAAAGTGACATGCCCATTACCCAGTACCTCTAAAAAGAGAAATCACTAGCCGACAAGCTCTCCGTTGTAGGCATGACCCTTTCTGCTTTTGAATTCAATGCTATTATGTATCTAATATCAGTAAAAAATTTTGAAGTCTAATTTCCAACCTCAATATGAGTCATGTTCCAGTGAGTTTCACTGATTTGTTTGCTCATTTTTTTCCCATGAGATATTAATCAAAAGTCAATAGAAGCCTTCCTTATCCAAGGTTGCCTACAAACCACCCTTACTACCTACACCTTCTTGACTACCATTTTCATCTCAATAGAAACCATGACCTTAGTGGTAGATGAATTAGCGTCGTGGACCTTTCAAATTTGTGGGTATTAGAATCACACAACTGATATCTGCAAAAGGTGTTATCAACCTTATTCACCCAAATCTGTTGCACCTCATCCTCATGAGGCGAATCTTACTTTCTCAACACCAATGTCTTGGCCTTACCCTCGACATATCTCACTTATCGATTAGCTTTCAGTTCAACCATGGATTGCTGATACCATCGCTCATATCACTCTAGACATCTCTACTCTTCATATGCCTCAACCTACGGGCATTGACTATCTTCTTATTGGTGATGGGCAAAGGTTTGCCAATTTCTAATTCTAGTACATCTTTTATTTCTTCTCCTTCTTAAAACTTTGTTTTTCGCAATACTTTCCATATTCCCTCAATTTCTAAACCTTCAATTTTTCGTTCAAAAGTTTTGTACTAACAACAATTACTTCTTTGAATTTTGGACTCTTATTTTCTGATCAAGGATTAGTAAACACAGAAGGAATTACTACGGGGCATGGCTAAACATGGACTTTATAAATTATCTGGTCATAAACCTCAAGTTTTAGTCATTGGTGCTATTCCTTTTTCCCTTCAGCATTCACAATTGGGGCATCCAAATATTTGTACTGTAAGGGTAATAATTTCACAAAATGGTCTTCCTACACAATGTCCTTTCACAAATCAACAATGCTCAGCATATGATTCCATTGGCTTCGATTGAACACAAAAGTAGTAACAAATGTTTGGATATGGAATCTGACTGTGTCTATGTTAATAATCAATGTCAGCCAAACTAATATGCTTAAGTCTAAACCCAAATGATCAAGCCCAAGTCTTGCCTCAAGGCTCATAAAATTTATTGAAGCCCGTATAAACTTCTCAATATGTGTTGAAAAAATTAGGTATATCTACCAGCATTAATTTGTTGAAAAATTAAGCACATGTTGGAAGATTAGGTACACCCATTAACACCAAAACTTTCCATTAAAAAATGTGTGGGGTGGATTTAAATAAATATGTGGTGTGAATTTAGTTTTGTAGGTTTACAAACACATCAAAGGGTGAAGAAGAAAATAAGGCTACAAGTCTTATATATAGTGTAGTGTTGTGAGTATTGAGTGTTTGTGAGAGTTATAGAGTTGTAATATTTTTAGTTTCATAAAAACAAATTTCAACAATTGGTATCAAAGTCAGACTTAGGTGTTAATATTTACTTTTCATATGTTTATAAGTTAAATTATTATTCATCCTTAAAGGTTGTATCAGAGCCACTCGATCAAAAGTTTTGATTTTTTCAACATTTACGTACAAAGCAATTGTACGGAGGAGATTTTTCTCGGGCATAGTTTAGAACTATGAAGTCTATCAATTTGAAACCATTCTTACTTAGTTAATTGTGAGACTGCTAAAATCAAGTCATAATGGCAAAATCAAGCAATGTTGGTGTTATTAAAAAATTATAATTATAAGACATGGAAGACTTTCATGGAGTCATACTTGCAAGGGTAAAATCTCTAGAAGGTTATTACTGGAACAGAGACTACACCACCATTACCAGAAGATGATGTTGGTAGTCTCAGAAAGTGAAAGTTTAAAGTTGAAAAAGTCATATTCACCATCAAAACCACTATTGAAAAAGAGATAATAAAGCACATTAGAAAAAAGGTCACGCCCTAATAAGATTGGGATTTTTTTACTTTGTAGTTTGCAAAGAAGAATGACATAAAACTTCAATTGCTGGAGAATGAACTAATGTTTACCTCACAATAGGATATGACAATAATGTATTTCATTAAGGTGAAGTCATTATGTCGAAAAATTGTTGAATTAGATGAGACATCCAAATTTGTTAATGAAAGAATGAGAAAAATCATCATACATGGCTTACGACTTGAGTACAGAGGTTTCATTGCTACAGTTCAAGGTTTAAGGCTCATTCTTAACCTCAAAAGAGATTATGGCAGATCGGTACAATTTCAACCTTAAGAGAGATCATGATAGACTGGTATTTATTAGAGAAAAACTGGAAAATCAATCAAAAGTCGAAGATCAACTAATATCACAAGCTTCACCACCTCACCTGAGGAGATTAGATAGACTAAGGAGGCCAAACCCCAAGTATGCCAATATTGCATTAATGGAAGAAGAAAAAGAGCCAACGTCTTATGAAGACGCATCGTAAAAAGTTGAATGGAGAAAAACCGTAGAAGAGGAGATCAAAGCTCTTATAAAAAGTCAAATTTGGGACCTAGTTCAAAAACCCAAAGATGTGAAGCCCTTATCATGCAAATGGGTATACAAGATCAAGACTCGTTTGGATGGATCAATTGAAAGGTTTAAGCTTCGATTGGTGGCATGAGATTTTTTACAACAGTATGGACTAAATTATGATGATATATTTTTTCTAGTAGCTAAAATTGCAATGGTTTGTGTTTTGCTAGTACTCACAGCAATTAAGTCATGAAATCTATGACAAAATGATGTGAAAAATGATTTTTGCATAGAGAGATGGATAAGGAGATCTACATGATCCAACTAATGGGTTTTTGAAGCCAAGATCATCCTGAATATGTGTGTAAGCTACAAAAAACACTCTATGGATTGAAACAAATACCCAATGCGTAGTATGGTAAAATTGTTAAATTTCTAATACGAAGTGGTTATTTAGTAACACCTACAGATTTTAGCTTGTTTGTCCAAACCAATGAAGGAAAGCTAACTATTGTGTTAATGTACGTGGATGACTTGAGTATAACCTGTGATAATGAGTAAAAAATTCTTCATATGAAGGAAAATTTATCAGTCCATTTCTAAATGAAGGAAATTGAACAACTCAAGCACTTCCTTAGTTTAGAGGTTGATCGCACACAAGAAGGAATATTTCTTGGTCAACAAAAATATTCCAAAAATTTGTTGAAATTCAGAATGCTCGAATGCAAGCTGATTTCGATACCAATGAAACCAAATGCCAAAATGTATGCACATAAAAAAAAAATTTGGAAGATACAATAATGTGTCGATAATAGACAGTCTGATTTACTTAACCTTGACTCAACCTGACATTTCTTATATAGTAAGTGTGATAGGTCGTATATGCAAAATTTAAAGAAGTATCATTTGAAAGCAGTTCAACGAATACTAAGATATGTGAAAAGTACAATTGACTATAATCTTTTGCACAAGAAATATGAAGATTGTAAGTTAGTTGGTTACTATGATGCTGACTATGTAGGAGATCATGACACCAAAAAATCAACAACTTGGTATATGTTTAAGCCAATCTTGTAAAAATCGGTTTGGTCTGGCCGATTCAACAAGGAATCGAGCCCTATACTGGGCAGTTTTGAGCATTAAATCCAGAAGGTTTATGGACCAACCATAAACTAGTGATTCGTGAACTAGCTGACTCGGACTGGATCCGGTTGGAAAAATTGTATTTTTTTGGTGAAAAATGCAATGTTGAGATTCGAACCCAACATGACCTAAAACATCTTTTCCACCTTTTTCCACTGAACCAAGTGGTAGGCTTTGGTATTATGTTATAAACTTTAATATATATTTGTTCATAATTACTATAACTTAAATCTCATCATTTTCATTATTATTATTAATATCGTTATTTAAAAATTTCATATAAATTATTTTTATTTCTATATACAATTATTTTAATTGAGAAGTAAATTATATATATAAATAAATAATGATATTTCTTTTAACTTTATATATATTAATTTTAATTATCCATAAAATTATTCATATTATTATGAGACATGCATAAATGATAAAGTTAAATATAATTATTTACAGTTTTCATTACTAATATACATTATCAAAAAATTTCATATGAAAAGTTTTAAAATCATTTTGATCAATATAAATGAGTTTTCTATCAAAAAAAATATTTATTTAAATAATAAATAAAACGTGCACATTATTATATATCAATATGAATTATGAATATTAATATTTTGAACATATTATTGTATAACAAATATGTTTAACATAAGTATTTTCATATTTTATTATGTGTGAAAATGTTAAATATTATATTTTAATAAAATTTTACTTTGACCGGTTCAATTCTGATTCAACCTTAAAACCCATGACCCGTTGCTTTTTCGGGCCTTTAACTTGGTCGATTTTGATAATCTTAGTTTTGTAATAAATTTTTACTGTAGCAAGTGACAATTTCTTAGATTATGTAGTTTCGTTGTACTTTGACAATCAATCAATAATTTGTTTGGCTGAAAATCTGGTATTTCATGCAAAAACTAAGCATATTGAAGTATATAATATTTTATCAGAAAAAATATTTTACAAAAAGAAATTAAAATGAGAAAAATCAAGACGGATGATCAAGTTGCGGACTTATTCATAAAAAGTCTAAGTATAGGTAAGCTCGAAATATTTCGTCAACAACTCGACATAATATAGAGAAAAAGAGCTGACATTGAGGGTGAGTGTTAAGAATCAATGTCAACCCAAATTAACATGCATGCTTAAGTCTAAACTCAAATGATCAAGCCTAAGCCTTGCCTCAAGACTCATAAATTTTGTTTAAGCCCATAGAAACTCCTCAACATGTATTGGAAAAATTAGGTGTACATATCACCACTAGTTTATTGAAAAATTAAGCATATGTTGGAAGATTATGTATACCTATCATCAGCAAACTTTCTACTAAAAAATGTATGATGTGAATTTGAACAAATGTGTAGTGTGGATTTAGTTTTGTATCTATAAATAGGCATACTTGAAGGTTTATAAACACATCAAAGAATGAAGAATCTTATATATAGTATATAGTCTTGTGAGTATTGAATACTGTGAGAATTGAAAGTTTTTTTTGGTAATATTTTCAGTTTCATAAAAAAATTTTCTTAACAATCTATATTGTGAGACATGTTAAATTTGATAAAAATATATTTTCCTACAAAAATGCCAACCAAAGTTTTTCTACTCTCACAATGCCACTTGGATGGAGCATATATCAAGTCCTTTCAGCCCCATAGTTATGTCTCCTCTCTCTTACAATTTAAATTATTTTCTCCATCTCATATCAGTAATTCTATCTCCTTTAACTCCCAAAATTTGTCTCCATTAAATTTCAATTTAAATAATTCATCTTTATCTCTCCATTCCCCCTCATCTGCAACATCATCCACAAATCCAACTACTCCTTTATTTGCAAACACCCAAACTCTATTTCCTAAACCTCATTTGCTATTTCATCTCCACATAAATTTAAACTTCTCTCAGATATTCTCTCAGACAAATCACCCGTCCAATCTGCAACTCCTTATCTTCATTCCCATTCCATGACCTTACACATATCCATCATTAAACAATGTCAAGCTCATTTAACTCATCATTCTTCCTCTTCTGACCATTATGATTACACCCATATAGAACCTACAACATTTGCCCAAGCCAATCGATACATTGAATGGCGAGTAGCCATGAAGAGTTAGTATGATGCTTTAATTGAAAATCAAACATGGCGCCTAGTTCCTAGACCTGAAAATAAAAATATGGTTCACAATAAATTGGAGTTTCAAATGAAAGGGAATTTTGTTGGTTATATTTAAAGATACAAAGGTTGTTTAGTCGCCAAAGTACATAATCAACAATCTAGCATAGACTGTGATGAAACCTTTAGTCTTATTGTCAAGGCTACAACAATACGAGTTATTCTTGCTCTAGCTTCAATGCTTAAATGGTGTATTCGCCAACTACATGTTTCAAACACATTTTTACATAAATTTCTAATTGAAGAGGTTCATATGAAACAACCACATGACTTTGTTAATGTTAACTATCCTAACCATTTTTGTTTATTGTAGCGTTCTTTATATGGCCTAAAGTAGACACCTAGAGTTTGGTTTCATTGCCTCAACATATTTTTCTCTTCATGTATCTTCATTTCATCAAAAGTAGATTGTTCCTCATTTGTTATGAAATGTGATTCAAATATTTTATTGTGTTGGAAAATTGAGCAAATTTTCGCCAACTACATGTTTCAAACACATTTTTACATAAATTTCTAATTGAAGAGGTTCACATGAAACAACCACATGACTTTGTTAATGTTAACTATCCTAACCATTTTTGTTTATTGTAGCGTTCTTTATATGGCCTAAAGTAGACACCTAGAGTTTGGTTTCATTGCCTCAACATATTTTTCTCTTCATGTATCTTCATTTCATCAAAAGTAGATTGTTCCTCATTTGTTATGAAATGTGATTCAAATATTTTATTGTGTTGGAAAATTGTGCAAATTTCTCTATAATTAGATTTGTGAGAAAAACGAAGAAAAAATACAGAATAATACAACACACAAATTTGATAACGGAGTTCGACCGATTATACTTACATCTTCGGATTCCTGCAAATCTTTTACTGAAAGAAAAAAAATTTATAAAGTGTTTACAAATACTCATAACTCACAACCCAATTATACTCCAAAAATTGCTCTCAACTTTCTCTCACTAAAGTTTTTTCTCTCATTTGGATTGATACAAAGCACATAATGGAGTACTCTATTTATAGATGCAAAAGTTTTTTCAACAGAAGATGTACCATCCATCTTTATTACACCTTTTTGTGCATGTGAAGATTGATAAACATATTGGTGCTAGTCTATGTCTATGATATAATAGTCACTGGCTCAAATATCTCTCTAGTTGATAAATTTATTCAATCAATTCAGCAAAAGTTTCTTATTCATGACATTAGTGAGCTACAATATTTCTTAGGAATTGAAGTCAATCAATCAGCCAATGGTATTACTATAAGCTAGTGGAAATATATCGATCATTTATTGCTCAAAATGGGATTGTAAGAATCAAAGGGTTGTCTAACTCTTGTGGCCATCTCACCATCGCTGCATCATAACTTTGGTCCTCTATTCAATAATGCCAAATTGTATAGACATGTAGGTGGTGCTCTCCAGTATGCTATAATGACACGCCTAGATATTTCATTTTCGGTAAATAAGTTTTGTCAATTGTGCTCCTTTCAGGTAGAGTTCAGTAGGTCAATCCATAAATTGAGATAAATGTTAGATTGCAAAAGCTATATCAGGTTTTATATGTGTCAAATACAAAAACTTGCCAATAAGTTGCCTATAGCTTGTGATGTCAAGAATAGGAGTTGAAGTATTTTGAGAAGAAGAAAAAGGTACAATCGGGATAGCAACAGGCTTAGATTCAAGAAAACCATGTTTTGCCAGCAACTATATTGTATATTTTCTCTGACAAAGACTAATTCCCAAACTGGTTCTAACCACCTCTAAACCAAGAAAATATTTCAAGCAACCAAGATCTTTAATCTTAAAACTAACATGAAGAAAATGTTTGATACTTTGAATTTGTTTAAGGTCATTGCTTGCTAGGATCACATCATCAATATAAACACAAAGTGCTATGAAGCTGGAACTAGTGCTTTTAATGTACAATGAGCAGTCTGCTTAAAACCTTGAGAAAGAAGAGCTTTTGTCAGTTTGTAGTGTCACTGTGTGCTGGCTTATTTGAGGCCATATAAAAACTTTGTCAATTGTCAAACTAGTGGTGAATTAGAGCAAGTCAAGCCTGAAGAAAGCTGCATATATACCTCCCCAGTGAGATCACCATGCAAAAAGGCATTGTTAATGTCAAGCTGATGAAGATATCAGTCCTGTATTGCTGTTGTTGTCAATAGAACTCTAGTAGTGGTCATTTTAGCCACAAGAGAAAATGTATCCAAATAATCCAACTTAGGTTGTTGTGTGAATCCTTTAGCAACTAACTTGACTTTTGTGCCTCTCTATGGAGCCATCAACATGAAATTTTGTTTTAAAAACCCATTTGTACCTAATGGTTTGTTTACTAGGAGGCAAAGGGGTAAGTTGTCAAGTGTTTGTTGACTGTAGAGCTTCCAATTCAACTTGCATAGCAGCTCTCCACTCTGGGTACTTGATTGCTTGACTATAGGATTTAGGTTCAAAACGAATAAAAATGGATGTTGTAAAATTTTGGTGAGTAGGTGATAGTAGGGTATAGGAAAGAACATAAGATAATGAGTTAGCAGAAGTACCCTGCTTTGAATCAGTAGAAACAGGAATGGAATTGGCTACTTTAGGTTGCTGCCCAAGAAGCTCACAATGACAATCTTGAATATAAGTAGGTTGATGTTCACTTCTTGTGGATCTTCCAGTTGGAATGCTATAATGAAGACCAGAAGGAGATTCTAGAAGAATAGAATAATCTGTTAGAGAGACAATAGGACTTTCATAGTCTGCAAGAAATGTTTGAGATAGGTGAAGATGCAAGATTAATATTGTTTAAGGGAAAAATATATTCATAGAACAAAATATTGGGTTTTGAAGAAAATTCACATTCATAAAACACAGCAGAAAAATAAAATTTTTAAAATCCAAAACAAAAAATCATACTTGTACCATTAAAATTATTTTATCAAACATTGAGATTAGAAATTATACCTTATAATTTCTTGATTTGTTATTCGAATTTTTACCTTATTGGATTGTAGCAAACTACAACAATCTATATTAAGATGTCTCTAATGATAATCCACGCAAATAATGAAGAAGAAACTTACAAAAGAAAATGGTTTAAACAATTTTCAAAATGTTAGCTTTGAATATATTTTTGAGAGAAGTATTGTCTCAAAAATTATTGTTCACCAAAAATAATTTTCATGTCTCTTTTCTATCATTTTATATATTTTTCAATTTGAATAATATTCAAAAAGAAGATTAAAAGTCAAAATAAAAGAAAAACAAAATGAATGAATAATAATATTCATAATTGGCTTAATTAAGGCCAATTAAGGCCTAAAACTAACAACACACTGTAGCGCACAATGTTACGTGCGCTGAGCAAGCCATGTAACACCTAACATATTATACATCTATATACCGTATATGTTGTCTTTATATTGTATTATCACGTATGAAACAAGATTAAATAAAATTCATGTTTACAGCGAGAGTAAATTTTTTTTTTAACTCATCTCATATTATCAACATTAATTTCACAATCAATACGAAAGCTTTAATTATAGCTCATAACATCACATATATTAATAACTTAAACATTACGTTTAAAAAGTTAGTAAATATGTAAGTATTCAATCCCCAAATATAAATGATATGTTCTTATGCTTATGTGGAATGCAAGGAGAGAGAGTGATGAGACTCGACCGGTGACCTTTGATCCATGACTTATATATACACCTCAATATGAACTACTAATCTTCTCTACCTGAAAAATGATGCAATTTGGTGAGTTGCGACTCAATGAGAATAACCATCAAATGAGTTATAAAGCACCAAGTATTTCATAATAGCAAATAACAAGTATAATTAATACATACTTTATACTCTATTTCATTAGTTAATAACATATCAATATAGATAAAATCAAGTATTCAATAATTGCTATTTACTTATGCTTATGCTTATGCTTGTACATTTTATTTTGTTGTGACCAGGTTAAACGAACATTGTCCTGGGTTTTCATGTGAACATTTGCATTTGCATTTGCATTTGCATTTGCTAGCTAGCTTGATCATTTGTTTCATTTGCACATTTGTTGGGCCATAGGCCTCTTCTTTTGCTTTGCACATTTGTTGGGCCATAGGCCTCTTCTTTTGCCTTGTACATTTATTGGGCCATAGACCTCTTCTTTTGCTTTGCAATGTCGATTGACTAGTCATAACGCCTTTTAAGTCATTATGCATATGCATTTGTACTTACATATTCATTAACCATTGTATCTTATCATATATACTATACATATACCACATATATACCTTATATGTCAACACATATACCATACATATACCACATATATACTTCATATGCAACACATATACCATACATATACCACATATATACTTCATATGCAACTCATATACCATACATATACCACATATATACTTCATATGCAACTCATATACCATACATATACCACATATATACCTTATATGTCAACATATATACCATACATATACCACATATATACCTTATATGTCAACACATATACCTTGCATATACTATACATATACCATGTATATATATCATATGTCAAACATATACCTCCAATATACCAAAGTACACAAACTTATATGTACCACAAATATCACAAATTATTCATCATCATATTTTCAAGAAAAAATCATTACAGTCATATAAATCACATAGCAAGCAACATTCATATGCACTAAAGAATTCAATTGATAATTATACTCACAATCATATAGCAAGCAATATTCATATGCACTAAAGAATTCAATTGATAATTATACTCACAATCATATAGCAAGCAATATTCATATGCACTAAATAATTCAATTGATAATTATACTCACAATCATATAGCAAGCAATATTTATATGCACTAAAGAATTCAATTGATAATTATACTCACAATCATATAGCAAGCAATATTTATATGTACTAAAGAATTCAATTGATAATTATACTCACAGTCATATAGCAAACAATATTTATATGTACTAAAGAATTCAATTGATAATTATACTCACAGTCATATAGCAAGCAATATTTATATGTACCAAAGAATTCAATTGATAATTATACTCACAATCATATAGCAAGCAATATTTATATGTACCAAAGAATTCAATTGATAATTATACTCACAATCATATAGCAAGCAATATTTATATGCACTAAAAAATTCAATTGATAATTATACTCACAATCATATAACAAGCAATATTTATATGTACTAAAGAATTCAATTGATAATTATACTCACATTTTTCCTTTGATTCCAACTATTAACTTATTGTCTATCCTCTTCTTGTATATCTCCAATTTGTCTTGAGCCTAATATTGAAATATAATTGATTAATTTATGACTAGAGAAACTTAATGTGTCTTAAACAAATTAATATACATTATTCATATCAATAATTAAAATTATTCCTATGAGGTAGTGTGACTTTATGGGACTGTTTTGACTATAACTTTTTCTGCATTTGACCAAATAATCTGATTCTTGTTCCTACTTAAAATTAACATCTTTATATATAACATATTAAAATTTCAGACCAATTGTAGTACTGTACAAATTTTGGTGGAATTTCTAATCGTGTTTTGATTTCTACTCTGTTTTCTGCCCTTAGGCAGTTTCAGGGTACTCATTTGGGTTCATCATAACTTATAATCTGTACGTCCTATTTTAATAAAAATTTCCAAAAACTTATATGGGTTCATATGGAACATTTTTAATGTTTACAACTTTTATCAATTATGTCTCTAAGGTCTTAAAATTATAACAAACATTTTACTGGTCCAGAATAGAATTGGCTTCCGGACCAGTATGAATTAAAAAGGCCATAACCTATTCATTACATAATATATTAAGCGCAAATTAGTACCAAAATTTCTCTAAGTCATATACCTATAACTTTAATATTTTGATCATTTATAGAATCGAGTTTTAAGAAGCTCCAAATAATTAAACAAGTTTCGGGACCTGTACAGGGCATTCAGTAGGCAGTTCAAATCATGGAACAGTCATAGTTCCATTCACCATAACTCAAAAAGTACAAGACCTATGAACCTGATATTGGGTTTATAGATCCATAACACATATATCTACAACTTGTATGTTTGGAGTTACTTCCAATATTGATTTCAACATACCCAAAACTAACAAACACAGTAGCTAACTTACTTAAGGTTCCTATCCTGACCAGTTTTAGTACGAAGAGGATATCTCATTCTATACAATACATCTTGCAAAAGTATTTACATATCCATAAATCTAAGACATAAATGAACAACTTTTATGTTTTAAGATTTTCCAGAATCAATTTCTATGGATATCAAAATCGGAGTTCAAATCAGTACTTATTAATGAACCTTAGCAACTCAAATCAACCTTATAGCAATAAGAATTGATTACTTACCAAGAACGAAATTTCAAGGGATCAATTTGCCTCAAAAACCAAGTGAAACAAGAAAGAATTTGTGGCTGGAACTTGAGAGAAAATAGGTTGAAAAAATGAAGAAAAGAAGAAGAATAATATAAGAAAAGAAAAGAAAGATAATGGAGCCTAATAGGTTAAAATTCACCTAACCCATTTGTTTTCCATTTTGTGTTTTCCGTCCACTCTTCTTTCTTTTCTTTTTTTCTTTTTCTGAATGCTTTCTTCTTTTTTTTTTTAAATTATTTTTATTATTATTTTTTTATTATTATCATCATACATACATACATACATATTCATACATTCATGTATACATATATACATTTACCTAATTTTACTAACCAAAAATAAATAAATATATAATTTAATCAATTATTTTAATTTAATTAAATTAATCATGTCAAATTTTTATTAATTCAATCTAGTCTCTTTATTCACTTAAATATTAATTTCATGTCATTTTCATCTATATTATAAAACGGACATATGCATTTCTATACAATTGTAAAATATTTGAAAATAAACTAATTGTATGTCATGAATATATTTAAATAAAAATGCATATTATGCATGTTTTCAAATGATATTTATGCAAAATACATATGCACAAATGTGATGTTGCAGAAATGCATATGGAAAAAGTCAAGGATGTTACAAGCCAGGAAGTTGTTTGGCCTGCGGGCCCGTGACTACTCCCGAGCGATTTTTTTTCGCGATCCGATCTGAAATAATTTTCTCATATTTTTGGATCATATCCAAAACTAGTTTACTCATTCTCTATATCTCCAATGCATGTGACCCATTAGGTTTCCGGTCATATTGGTCACTTAATTAACAATTAATTTAAACAAGTCATGAGCGGTATCTAGCAACACATCATGACCCCCAATTAACCGAAAATTTAATGGTTTGACTACAAACCTTTATATAGACAATTTTTATGTAATTATTCCTTTCACCATTCTATACTCCACTTGATTCAGAGTACGGATACGTGTCAACTCTTACTAGACTGACTACGTCACATCTAGTTCAAGTAATGTTACTTCTTGTTCCTGATACTCTGTAGCACCCCTTCACCCCAGCAGCTCGTACCCGGATGAGGGAGTGTTACGCGGACTTCATCGGTTAAAATATCATTTTAAAATTTAAATTTTGTATACATAGAAATCACTCGTATATTATTTTTTTTATTTACTATTTACTTACTTTGCATTATAAAAGAAATCATAACATGAAGAAACACAATACATTTTATATAATGAAGTATTATTTATAAAATGTGCGCTTATTTTACAAGTACTATAAAATAAAATCTAAAACATAAATACAACAGTTGTGTGACCCACAGTATTTGATACAAGCTGTTTTACTAGATCAGGCTACCGCAACCTTTATCTACTATCGTCTGCTTATTCTTTAGTATATCTGCGAGAGAGAAATTCTCACGCTAAGCTCTTGGCTTAGTAATGCATATAAATAAAGCAATAAACTATTTTATGTAATTATGCATTGTCATATATTTTAATGCAACATGCATTGTCATATATTTTAATGCAACATGCATTGTCATATATCAATTTATGATCAAATCATCTTTTCATGCAAACATACATTTCCTAGTATTTTAGTATACATAATATCAATTTATTTTATTGTATCTCATTTTTGTTTAACATAATCAAATTATTATTCTTATTCATTTTACAATTCATGATTCCCTTTTTATTTTCAATAATTTATTTATGTCTACAACACTTAATCATCTATTAATGCATGTCACAAATCATAGTTTCATTTTTATTCTCAAAAATCCATTTATTTTCTATAACTTCTCTATTTATGCCCAAGACACTCAAAAAAAATTTCATGTAACTTACATTTCATAAATTTTATTCTTTTATATATTATATTTATTTTACTTTATCAACTCATTATTATTCATAACTTTTCATTGCCCATAACACCTATGAACCATTGACTAGGATAACGGAGTTACCATCCAGACACTTATGAGTGTCACCCGATCAATATGATGTGCACATATAAGTGTCATTACCAGTGTAGATAACAGTGTCATTACCGGTGTAGATAACCGTGCCATTTTTAGCTTTAATAATAGTGACATTACCGACGTAGATAACCGTGTCATTTCCAGTGTAGATAACAATGTCCAACCTGACGTAGATAATCATACCATTAATAGGTTTAATCATTTTGACCATACTACCCTCTGCTTGGCATACCAAACTATCTTAAATTGGTTCTAGTTAGGTGTTCTAGGCCTTATACAATCTCATTAAAATTCATAACAATTAAATTCACACTTTTATGCATTTAATATCTCAAAATAATTACATAAACATTCAATTAAAATAATATTTACATAATATAACAAAGTTCTCATCATTTTAGTCTTTTAATTCCATAACTCATATGTTGCTCTGTCACTGGCAGATTCCATTCTCTGTTTTGGACCTTAATTTTGGTCATGTTACAATTTGAATTTAGTTACATGGTTTTCTTAACAATTTTAGGTCTAGATCTTAAATTTAATATGCAACTTGAATCATTTAATTCTGAGTTCTGTATCAAAATATATGATAAAATAAACACTGACTAGTCACTAACAATTCTGCCCAGAATTTTCTGGACAGATTCTAAGTCCAAACTTTGTGAATGTTTGTAGACAATTACAGACATATTCAGCTTTTATGGTATAAATAAAAGTTATAGTCTATGTCTTAGCTTTCAAACTCAATAAATAACATGCAAAACCGAGTTCTAGAAATTAAGTTATAACAGTTTAAGTGCTCACTGCTCATCCATTTCCAACAAGGAACATATAAACTAATCACATTCAATTTTTACCAAATTAAATCCTAAGTCTAGCAGACATGCATCCCCAAGATTTTCATCACAAAATAATATTAATTCAGAATCATCAATATGTCAAATAATCAAATCATGCAAATAAAAAAATAAAATAGGCTATGACATTAGGTTATGCACAAACTTTTTTTTTCTCTTTTCTTTCTCTTTACTTTTCTTTCCCCTTTCCTTTGCTCTTTTGATCTAGCTCCTTGTCAATTTGAATTCCTAAAATCTATAAACAGATTATTAAAACATTATAAACCCTAATCTTTCTCTTTTTCCTTACTCTCTTAAGTTTGAAAATGGTTTTTTCCATTACTTTTTCTCTCGTTTCTCACTTTCTTTCACTAGAATCAAGCTTGGCTATGGAGGAAGATGGAGGAAACATGGGCTGGTTTAGAGAATAGAGTGTTTTAGATGTTAAGTGATAATAAAGAAAGAGAAAACAATTAAGAGAAAGATGACAAAGTTAATTAATAAAGGGGGACACATAAGCATAATCTAGAAGCTCTCATTAATGTCTCATTCATGCACATCATTTAACTAATTGTTGTATGTCATTTGGTGTGTTGTGCTTCAAGAAAATGTGGAAGACAATTAATTGATAAGAAATTATAGATACAAATGGATAAGAGAGGATGAATGAGCAATTAATGAGAAAATGACAAAAATCAATTAAGGATAGGGACACCTAAACTCACATTCTATAAGTCTTCATTAATTTGAAATTCATGCAAGTCAATTGGCTTCTTAAAATTTTCCACTTGGTGTGGTCGGCCTCCACATGCATTTTATGTCCCAATTCATGTATTTAATTGATGGTTATCCTAATTATCCCTCAAATTTTCGATAAATTGCAAATTAACCCCTAAACTTTTTAAAATTTGCAATTTAGTCCTTTATCAAAATTTTAAAATCTTTAAATATTTTAAACACTTTATTAAATATTTTTCATACTTAATTTCTATTATTTTAATTATTTTTCAATAAAAATCCAAATTTAGACTTCGATCAAACCAACGAGTCGATTTAACAACTTGCGTGACTTAGGTCTAAATTAGCGGATATGACATACTCATTACTCTATTAGACATATCATTGAAGACTATTTTCATGATATTTCCACTTTGGCTAGAAATTCCGGAGTAATGACCCTGATAAGAGGCCATGGATATACACTTTTTCTATCAAAAGTGGTGAATCTTTCGTTGGTTACCTAATTACCTCCGAATACCTTAGGTTGCACCCAATCACCACCCTATGAGTAATCTTCTTGAGACAATGAGGAATAGTGTCAATGTACAAAATCAATATCCAAAATCTTCACAAGTACGTAAAGTCTAATGATACTTGCACCATTGCTATAACGAAACTATCATTGATATTTGAATAGATTATCCAAATGATTGTCTCATAGAAAGTCATCCAATGTACTTAGCTACACTTAGCAAATATCCACATGTTAACTCTAAATATCTCATATTTATAGATTATGAAATCTACTGTTTAATCCAATTAAGGAGTATAACATGTGCAAATATATCCGGATTAATAATGTTATGTCTCATTAATCCTATGATTATGAATAATTTAGATATTAACATAATTATACATTATGAGAATCTCAATATCATGATCTAATCATGATTTCCTTCATGCTATGTTATGTCTCAAAGATTTTATTAATTGATTTAAGATCAAAATCAATTCATATATCAAATGAATATCAAATTAATGAAAATATTTTTTATTAATCAAATAAATTTGTATAGTAAGTATTAAAAGTGGTTGTCTTTAGAGCACTTCTCTAACATAAAACATGTCTAGGCACTACAAATTTCCTATTGGAAAAATTATAAAGTTTATAGCCTTTAGTTCTTGTTTTGTAACCCTTAAAGACACATTCGGATGCTCTTGCTGCCAGTTTTGACCTATTACTTGAGGTGTTTGAAAAGGCTAAACATCCAAAGACCTTTATATGTGACAAATCTGAAGATTGACTATAGAGCAATTAAAAGGGGACTTGATTATGTATAGCATATGAAGGTGTTCTATTTAAAATGTGAACTGCATGAGTTACAAGTTCACTCCAAAAATGGTCTGGCATGTTACTTCGGAATTTGAATGCCCTAATGATGTTTAAAATGTCTTGATATTTAAGTTCCACTATACTATTTTACTGAGGAGTTTCAACATAACTAGTTTGATTATGAATACCATGAGCAAAATAAAATTCTCTCATTAAGAATTCTGGTCCATTGTCACTTCTTACTATCTTCATAGGTTTTTGAAACTGAGTTTTAAGAAATTTGATTAAACTTTGCAAATGCTCCCTAGCATCTGATTTGCTTTCATGAGGAAAAGTCATGTAAATCGACTGAAATCATCAACCACAGTTAAGAAATATCTATATCCATGCATTGAAGGTGCACAAGGCCCCCAAATATTCACATGAAGTATTTCAAAAGGAGTAACAAATCTATGTTCACTAAGAGTAAAAGGAAGTTTCTTTTATTTGGAAAAATGACAAATTTCACATATATGAGGTGAAGATACAAGGGGTATGTTACAAATGTTGGCCAATTGATGTAGCCTCTTATTTGATAAGTGTCCTAATCTTGAATGTCGTAGTTTTTCACAATTATCAGTAGTGGAACATGAAAGAATTTATGTTTTTTCTATAGGAAAGAAAGAGAAGTATGGTTTAGAAGAATGAAACTGGTACAAGCCTTAGACTTGCCTAGTTGAGCCAATCTTCTTCTCAGTGTAGATGTAACACCCTCTCACCCCAGCACACGTATCTTGATACACGTGCTAAGACAAAGGAGTGTTATGTTAATTTCATCGTTTAAAATCTTGTTCATATTGAAATTAACAAGTACAATAGCATATATATATATATATATATATATATATATATATATATATATATATATATATATATATTGAGAGAAAACAAAGCATACTTTTATTTACAAAATATTTAATATACAAAACATGCATCGGTCTAATAAAAATATAAAACCAAAATACAAATTAAGTGACCCACTGTATTTGAGTTCGCTATTGTACCTGATTGGATCACTATTCTTCTCGTCTAACTAGTCTCAACTACTTTTCTTTTTATCTGCATGAGAGAAAAATTTCACACTAAGTTTATAACTTAGTGGTGCATAAGGATAAGACATTAAGCTACTACATACATCATGCTATGACATATTATCATTCAAGCATTTTAAGTTAATTATATACCAACTCATTCACTTTCTTAATCAATTAAATTCATAATAACACATATCCTTTCTTCACTGATAGAAAACTCAAACATCATTATATTTGTAACTAAATTTCTATTCACATTTATTTGTCTTGTTTTTGCCCAAACACCTAGAATAAGATTGTCATCTAGGCATTTAAAACTACCACTTGAGCGTTATGGTATGTGCATACAAATGTCATTATCGACATTAATATATGGTATCATCACCGACTTTAGAAATAGTATCATCACTAGCATTAATATATATAGGTGTCATCATCGACTTTAATAATAGTGTTATCACTGACTTCAATGATCCCCTGATTAGCATGCCAAAATATCCAAAATTCTAGTTCTAAACTAGGTATTTTTGGATTTATCTTATTCATTAACAAATCCACACCTCATTCCTTTATCAATCCTTTTTTTTTTCTTATATTAATCATCTCTTACTTTTCTTTTAGCCAATGTCAAATTCTTTTTATTCATTATAACATATTCAACATGCCTAAACTAAATCAATTAAATCATTCATGTTCCTATTTCTTTTTCAATATCTTGTTTATACCTGCATTCATTCCTAAATTATTGTAGAAACCACATATTTCAATTTTTTATTGCACGCTCTTCCTTTATGATCAAAATAATAATTTGTGAAAAACAAAGGATTCACAGTCATGACTAGTTTTTCACGCCTATGATCAATGTTGGACATACAACCTCACAACCGTGATCCACATTGTTCATGCCTGTGATCTCAAATTTGTAACTAAGCGATGCTTTTAGATGAGTAGTATCATTTATCAGCAAAAGTCACACATGTGCCATCCCCATTCAGACCTATGAATGTCACCCATTTGCGCTCGTGACTCGCTCCTGGAAATTGGCATTTTCAATTCCATAACTCATTCATGCCTTTTCAAACCACACAAACAACTTAACATGCATTCTTTAATATGTCACATTGTCTAAGGTCCTTGTAATATTCATACACCTTTAGGTATTCACTTAAACAATAATCACACAACAAGTCTCTAACATTAATTTATAATTATTAACCACATTCAATTAATCTTATTATGTCAAATTATTTATTTTCCATTCTCAAATTTTAATTTATCATTTAAAGCAATCAACATACATTTAACACCATTAAGATGCTCAACATGCAAATTAAACAACAAGTAATAGTTTAATGCCTTAAATTATGCACAAATCTTTTTCTTTGCTCATTCACTCTTTAAGTCTCCTTTCCTTTACCTTTGCTCCCTTATGCTCCTTTTTTGTCACCTTGAACTCCTATACATTACAAAATCATAATCAAAACCTTGTTTCATCAAAGCTCTCTAAACCCTATTTTCTCTATTTAGAAACCTTAAACTCTATCTCTCTTAAAAACATGTCTTAAACAAGCTCTAAACTACCTCCTCTTTTAGAAAAAATTGTAGAAGAGAAGTAGAGCTTCTTACCTTTATTTTTTCTCCTCCTAAGCCACACTTTAGAAACTTCACTTTCTTCTCTTTTTGCTTTTCTTCCTTCCTTTTTGCTCCTACTAGCTTCTCCAAGCTTTGTTATGTATGATTATGCCTTTTTCTCTCTACTTCCTCTTTTATTCTACCTTTGACCAAACTTTGGCTATGGAGCTTTAGTGGGGAATGGTGGAGCTGGTTTTAAAAGCAGAAAACTTGTGAGAGAAAAAGGTGATAAGGGAGAAAAAGAAAAAAAAAAGAAGACTAAAATTCTTAACTTGGGTCCCGCCATATTTGACCCAAATCTTTGTATTTAATCTTACTTATCATCTTAATTTTCTTTTACATTGTGTGGTTGGCCATAACATTTTAATTAAGCCCAAAAATATATTTAAATGACAATTATCTTTTTTAATTCCCAAATTTTCGGAAAATTGCAAATTGACTCCAAAATTTATCAAAATTTGCTATAAATCAACATCTTTAAGCATTATAAATATTTTATTAGGCATATTTCATATTTATTAACTATTATTTTGATTAATTTCTATCAAAATATGAATTTAGACTCTGATCGATCCGACGCGTCACTTCCACGAAACGTGCAGCTCGGTACTTAAATTAACGGATATGACATTAGAGATCCTGAATAAAATAACCAGTACTTGTAAAAGTAAATGAGCAATGTGATTGAGATGATAATTTGGAGGCAAAAATAAGATTGAATGAGAATTGAGGTATATGAAGAACATTATGTAAGTTGATGTTTTTATTTAAAGGTATTGTGCCTATACGTTTGACTAAAATGTGTATGTTGTTAGGGAGTTTGACTTTGAAATTGCTAGTTAAAGAATATTCTGAAAAGAAAGATAAGCAGCACACAATATGATATGTGGCTCCTATATCTAAGATCCAAATTTTTTTGTTTTCTTCAAGTGACATAATGGATAAAATCATACCAAAGTTCTGATATTGAAAGACTGAAGGTGAAATGAAATTACAAGCCAAGCTTCCAAAATTTTAAGCTACTGTTGTTGCAGTAAAGGAAGTTTGTCTAGTTGCAGAAGATCCTTCTCCATTTCCTTGTGAATTCATTTTGGACATGGACTAAAGGATTGAAGAAAGCTGCTGAAATTGATGCGGGGTCAAACCAAGATTGGTAGTATTTTGAGTTAAAGAAGAGTCATTCTCAAAAGTTTCATCTTTGACATATGTTTCGACTTGATTGGCATAACTTATTTTAGGCTTAGACTTATAACCAACAGGAAAACCACACTTCTGGTAACATTTATCCATAGTATGTCCTATCTTTCCAGTTTCCACAATAAGTGCATTGAGGCCTTTTGCCAATTGAATTAAAGAATTTTTTTCTGATTAAAGAAAGGTTGAGTCTATTTAGAATTGAAATTCTTACTGCCATTAGCAAGATTCTTGATTTTCTTTCCATTCAAGACCTTTCTATTAAAACGTCTCATATGTTATGCTGCTGATGAGTCAAAAATTAAGTGAAGTTGCCTTTCATGTTGAATGACCAAGGCAAACATTTTGTTTATATTTTGAAGTGGTTCCATAAGCATAATCTGTGAGACCTTATTGTTGCAAAATGTTCATTTAAACCTTTCAAAAACCTTATTACACAATCTGACTCATAATATTTCTTAAATGTCGAGATAGCTCTATAGTTGCAAACATGATTGTAGGAACATGTTGGAAGAGGTCTAAGATTCATGTATTCATCCCATAATATCTTCATTTGAGTAAAGTAATCAGTAACACTCTTTTCACCTTGATTGAGATAAAAATCTCTAATTGGTAAGTCTGCTATTCTAAAGTGATCATTTGCTTGAAATCTATCTTTCAAATTCATCCACACTTCCAAGGCATTGTCCAACTAGATAATGCTTTGTGCTATCAAAGGAGAAAGAGAACAAACGAGCCATGATAGAACCATTGTATTGCTTCTTTGCTAAACTCCATAGCTAGGATTTGTTTCCTCATGCACAAGGATACTTCCATCAAGAAACCCCAGTTTATTCTTTGAGAGTAATGCCATCTTCATGGCTCTTGATAAAGAATGATAGTTTGATCCAGATAGAACTAGACTAACAAGAATTAGTGAAGGATTTTCACTTGGATGAAGGAAATAAGGACTCGATGATGAGTCTTTAGGCCTGCTCATCTTGGCTGTATCAAGAAATCAGAAAATGAAAGAGTCTTGTTTGAAGAAATCCAAGAGATCGAAGAAGACAAAAAAACTCAAAAGTGCTGTGACATCATATCAAATTTGCAAAGGATAATGAAAAATGAAGCTAAAAACATTGAATTAATCTTAGAGCTCGAAGAGCTACATAAATACAAAAGTTTTAATAACTGCCACTAGAGATAAAATAAGATTACGGTACAAAAGACATTGTCAATTCATCTTATAATGACATGTGTCCCGTTATCTATGTCTACTGTGTGTGAATCTAGCAACTCTAATCTGCACATGGAATGCAAGCTACAATCAGTTGGGAAATCTGTTATGCAACTTGCTGCTGAGCTGGAAGAATCAGTACCGCTCCTGATGACTTGGATTTTGCACATGCACTCTGCATAGCTATTGAATACTTGGGAGCTGCTTTTCACATAGAGCTGAAGCTGAAGCTCTGTTGCTAGTGTTGCTGTTGTTGCTAGTGCTGATGTTGTTGCTTAAGCTGCTGCTGCTGTCCATGGTTGCCTCATTATATGTGATGAACATGAACAAATTGAGATTTGGAGACTTCTATTCTAGAAGGTCCTAAAACGATGCTGTCGAGAATATTTCAAGTAGAATTACAATTAGAGATCTATCTTCTCCATATATTTCAACTTTACCTGAGCAATACAAAATGAAATTGATATAAGTATTCCAAGTGCTGCAAAGGTGAGATGAAGTAGACAATTGTTTCCTACTGTTAATCTATGAACCGTACCGTACCTGCAACCTTGATTGTATTCTAGGCAAAGATCACATATATTTTTTTTGCTCATGCATCTTTATTATATTTTGGTACCCTAACAACATCCAGAGTTTAAATGCCATTTCATTTATTAAAGCCATAAAAATCTGATTTTCTGTTCTAAATCCTCCTCAACATATATACATCATATTTCACCACTTACCATTCAAACTAGCCCTATTATTTGGCATTTAATGCATAGTCAAACACCAGACAGTAGGGTAGACTGCTGAAATTCTACCTGAATACATAATAATAATAATTGTTATTGTTGTAGTTAAATATGAATTTTCACATTGTTGCACTTTATTTTTTTGTTTTATATTTTACTTTTTAACTACAATAAAAAAATATAATAAATTTATAATAAATGGTCAAACATTCGTGCTTTGTACAGAATATAATGAATAATTTATTTAATATTTATATTTGAATAAAATTAATTAGATAAGTTAAAAAAAATTAGAAAGGTGAACTTAAAAAATTTGGTTAGTTGTTATGTTAATATACAAAAATAATATATGTTTAATAGCATAAAAAATTAAAGTTCCAAGATAATATAATTATTCATTAGTTGAAATAAAAATCTCAAAAATAAAGTCAAAACATGAAAATATAGCCAAGATAAAGCCAGAAAGAGTTTTTGCAATGTGGAAAAACCTGCAAGAGCATTTAAATGTCTAGATCCATTTTGAAATATATACCATTAAAGCTAAAATATAAAAAAAATTAATTACCATTAATTGAAGAAACAATAAAATTTCATCAATACCTCTCGTGATATTAGAAATGAGATGCCTATAAAGATATTAAGATAAACATCTAGACGCAACCACCTGGTGAATACATGTTCATTCATAAGCTTTACAGTTTAATTTGGGCAAACAAAAAGGAATCGTAAGGAATGATAAATGACGATAACAATAATGGAAAAAGTAGACCAATGTATATATGATTTATTTTTAAGACATTTAAAAGAAGAAATATTGAAATTGTGATTATTAAGTGTTCAGAGTCCTCAAGTTGTGAACTTTGCTAAAAGGTGATTATTAAGTGTTTTAACTTTTTTTTAGAGAGCTTTAGTAAGACTAAACTGATATCGTAATGCAGGTAGTGACATGTCGAATATATAACATATCAGTAATTTAATTCAAAAGCAAAACATATTCTGAAGCATCAAAATGAGATCTATATAGTGCTCAAGCTTAATTATCTAAACTAAATTTGAAAGTTGAACCCACATATAATTGGAAACTCTTAATATAAGCATTGATATCTAAACTGCAATAATTATCATCCAAATTTGCCAACATAATGTGTCTTGTTGAAAATCTTAAACTAATATGCTGATATCTAAGCTGCAATAGTGTTGGGTAATTTGAGAGATGATACGATGATGAAAGAGTAAGAAAATGAAATCCATTTTGAATGTTTCATTACAAATATCTGCATTTGACTCCAATATATAAAGTTACAAAAGTAACAAGTCAAGGTTTACTGGTGAGCTAATATAAAAAGAAATGGATATCATAATTATAGCCATGTTTTAACTTAAAAAGCACTTAGACTTTCAGCACAAAGTTGCTTTTGACAGCAACATATCAAAATCAAAATATAAACTAATAATTTAGCATTTTCTAGCAAAAGCCACACTCTCCAACAAATAGTCAACCAGTTTACTAACAATCTTATGAAATTTTCTTTGGTCTTTCCCTACACTGTAAACCATTTTAACCACTTTTTTTTTATTCTTAGGAGGTCTCGAACGGAGACCTCAGGGAATGGAAGAGGAGGAAGAACAAAGCCCCCTAATGCCGCTGAAGCAGATGCCTCCAGCCATTTTAAGCACTTTAATTTGATGTCTCCACATATAATGCACTGAAGAAGAATAAATATAGAACCCAAACGGCATAAGTCTTTGGGAAATCGAGCATCACTATAAGATCAGGAAACTGTGGCACTGAAACCGTTCAATGTCCCTTCAAAGATAATGCAAGGTAAGCATTTTAAGTCAAGGTAAAAAACTTGACAAGCCTACTAACCTAATCTATTAATATATATAAAGTCGGGTTCAACTTTCACGTTCTTTACTGTGCCAAAATTGTCCAGTTCGAAAACGACATCGTGGTGAATTCATTTCAAAACCTTCAAGAAAATATTCTTATCATATTTCCTTTTGTCTTTCTCTTTAATAGATTTGATAGTTAGACCCTCTCTCTCGGTGTGACCCGTCCCGTTATGATTTTTATTCCCCTGTCCTGTCCTGTACTGACTCCAAAACATTTTTTTGTATCTGAGATCAGGCATACATCTCCCGCCTCAATCCAATCTGAATATTACATATATATAATAATTAATATTTACATTTTAATATAATTAATATTTTTTAAAAATAATAAAATAAAATATAACACTCATTTAAAATTAAAAAAAAATTTATATTTAAATAATTAAGAATGTGTATTAGGCCAAAAAAAATTATAACACTTCATTAGGTGAAACACCTACCAAACAAGACAACTGATGAATTCAAGCTGGATAAATGAAGATGTAAAGCATTTTCGCAAGTGGAAATCATAAACCCTCCAATCAATTTCAAGCACCGCTTTCAGTTTTCACAATGGGAAACCCGTTCCTTTCATTTATAGAAAGTATTTTTATTAGTGTTTTACTATATTAAATGTAGATATATTAGTTTACTTATTAATTATAAGCAGGCGAAGTCATTATCATAGTTGTTAGTAATTGAGAATGGTACATAAATTCATTCTCATGGAAATTTATGGTCCTATTAATAAGTTAATAATTAATAAAGTTTAGAAAAAAATTTGAAAATAAAAAATAGCGTAATCTGTTCAAAACGTGGATTCCATTATCAAAAGAATACCTCAATTTATGGTCTGTATGATTAAAAAAATGTTTTTGTTGGAAAAATATTAATCTAACATAAAATCTATTGAAGGTCAAGGCCCAAATACCTAAACCATAAAAAAATCCGGAAATGGGGCCAAGAAGGATTTGGAAGTATAGAAGAGAAAGATGCCACAAACAAACATGACCCTCAAAGTATAATTTGCACCTTATTAGAATTGGTAACCAAAAAAGAAAAAGAATAATTTTATGTTTTTCTTAAATAATTTTATTATGTTTTAGGCGCATAGTTAAAGATAGATTTTAATTTGCTAGGATACTTTTTGACTATGTGATAATCATTTATGCATAAATTAATAGAATTTAATGCAAAACAAACACATGACATAAATTGTTGCTGAATAATAGGAGGGGAAAATTTTTGAGCATAGTGTACAGATGATACATATAACTTATTTTGAATTTATTACTTATTTATATATTTAAATTGTAAAATGTATGTTACTATCTTTGTTTTTATTTACTTATGTATTATGCTTGTAATTTTGTAGTTATTGTGTTTTTATTTTTATTTTATTTAAATGATTAGGCAAAAGAGTTGGGACGTGAACCAAATCCTATAAAACTCTATAAGGCAACACACACTAAAAAGGTTGTATCAGAAATTGAGTATGTGAACCAGCGGTCTAAAACTGTTGCAGTATGTATTTGCCAAACTCAGTAATTGTCCATTTTTAAAATTTTGTTTGCTCATTTTTTTGATTAATTTCATGTAATTTATATTTTTTTTGTTAAAATTTATATTGAATGATCGAGTACAAGCCCTTAAAGAGATTGTTTCTCAGTCAATGGAGGGATCTAACGAGTCATGTAAGCCATATTTGAGGCAATTATTTTTAGAAGCTGCTGGTGGACGGAAAAAATTGTCTGTAAGCAGGATGGGCACAAAGACACTACATTTTTACACTAGTACCTCTTCCTTTCACTCTGCTACCACATCATTAGATATTAATACAAAGCAATTGTTTGCTATTATTATGCAAGATATGCAGTAGGAGGTTCAAACCATTCTGGAGTCACAGAAGTAACAGATGTGAAAATAGATGCATGAAGAACCTTGACTTGAGCTTTGAGATGAGATGAGATGTGTGCAGATATACAATAGTTGATAGCAAAGATGAATCATTCCACCCGCATTTCATCAATTCCACAGAGCGATCTATCTCATTCTGATAGTTTGTAGGACTATATATTAACAATATTATAGTATTTTCGATTATTGAATATTTATCATGCAACACTAAAAAATTTTAACATTTACTTTTCGAATCATGTTTAAAAAAATATTTTCATTTCATCTAATTGAATTTTAAAATTAAAAAAATAAATTAAATAAAAAATATAATATACAAAAAAAGGTCTGCGACATAACGTCTTTCGTCACTAAATGCTCATTCCAATTAGTGACTATTAAACTTCGTCGCTCATTGTTCATGTGTAATGTCCACAAAATTTAGCGACGTATTTTCGGCTACAAATCTCTCCATGATTTATCGTCATCTCAACTCCTGTGATCACATTTCAGTGACAGATATTTAGTCGCTAGTTCCATGGCTAAAATTAGTGACAAACTTAGTTTTGCGAGGAGCATTTTTCTAATGGTTTAAATCGGTTACCATTCCATTGCTAACTGAGTTTAGTGACGGAATTTTTTAGTTTAGCGACGGTTTTTTCCGTCTCTAAATTGTATTTTTCTTATAGTATTAGCAATATACTACGCGGTCGCCTAAGAGAATTGGCAAACAAATTCGGAAGCATTATGCATCTTCAGTTTGGTGAAGTTACCACCATAGTCATTTCATGCCCTGAAGCTGCTAAACAAGCCATGAAAACTCATGATATTGTCTTTGATCAAAGGCCCTTTGTCTTAACTGCTAGTATTGTATCTTATAATTACACAGATATTGCATTTGCACCGTACGAAGATTATTGGAGATAGTTGCGAAGAATTTGTGTATTGGAATTTGCTAAGCATGAAGCGTGTGCAGTCTTTCAAAGCTTTCAAATAATATAAGCCTTAAATTTGATTGTTTATATATGATAGTTTTCTCCATTAAACACTAAAGGACCTATTCCTAGAAAATTACTGCTAAAAGTCTTCACAAGTCCCATGAGAACAACCAGACTTTGATATATCACTTGTTTTAGACAAAAAATCCAAACTAGACATAGAACATAAAGAGAACCAAGAAGATGAAGCCCAAAAGTTACTCTTTTTAACTCAGATTCTGCATACGAAAAAAATACTACAATAAATACCTTGAAATCATAAGACATTAATTAACCTCTATTTTCTTAGTTGACTAACCACTTAACTAAAAATAGGAAATTAACTAGAGATAATAAAAATAAAAAAATGCAAGAAAATTTATTAATATTTCAATTGTCCTTTTGCTGTATGGTTCTTTAAGTGATGGATGATAAAAATTATATGGGTTAAAGACATACTCAACCCCTATAATTTTCCGTTTTAGATATTTTGCATCTACTTTACCTTTTATATTTCGTTTTTAGTTTATTTTGTCCCTTACAAATTTAAATTTTTGTCATAATATACGCCTTAGTCGGTGTATATATTTCACGTGTTAATGTGTTGTTCTGACATGTCACATCATCATATGATACTCGACTATGTCGTATTTTTGAATTTTTAAGGGCAAAATAGACTAAAAACAAAGTATAAAAGATAAAGTAGACAAAAAAAATCAGTCAATGAGGCAAAACGGTGAAAATGAACAATTATAGGGAGTTATATATGTCGTTTGCCAAATTATATAGATTACAAAGAGCAGATGGCATAAAAAATGAAGTGCAAGGTAAATGAGAAAAAAAAAAAATACACCGGACAAAATAGAAAATATTAGCAAGTTCAACGAGCGACAGATCTGTTAGGCCTAGAATAAAAAACTATTATTAGATCAAGTTGTCATAATATTCTGATCCTTAATAACAAAATTATCATAATATTTTAATGAAAAAGTTGCATTTCGTTACTAATTAATTATTCTGATTTATTTTATTAAGTCAAGAATATTTTATAGAATAAAAAAGCTACTATTGGATGGCGTTTACATTATATTTCACATGTGATCGTTAATAGCAAAATGAATATAATATTTTAAAGGAAAAGTTGCATTTTATTTTATATTCTTAATATGAAATTGTTAATAATTATTTTATATTCTTAATATGAATTTAATAGAATAAGTATAAATACTATAGCAATGCAAATATGCATGAGTCTTATTTTCAAATTAAAAATTATTAGTATCACATGCGTGTACTCCATGTGCATAATTTTAATTTTGTTTTGATTTATTATAAAATAAAAATTTAAACACTTATTTTTTTTTCTTTCTTTTGATCATGCACATGTTGGGGACGGGGAAGAAAAGAGGCGAAGGTGAAATTCGAACTTAGATTACTTAGAGACTCTCATAATTTTCAACCTATAAGTAATTTTCTTTTTTTTTTTTTTCAAAATAAGAACTTCATGAAATAAATGAATTTTAGAAGGATATTTAAATATATAGCTGGCTTCAACATTTTAGTTTGTCACTCAGCACATATATTATTTAAATATCATTCTACTATTTTATAATACAAAACTAGATTATAATCTAATTTTATTATAAATTTAATTTATTTTGACTAATAAGTTTTATTTGGTAAAATAAATTATTCAAAAAAATTTGATTATAATCTTCTCAAAAAAATAGTAAAATTAATATTCAACCTATAAGCTAGTAATTATAATTTTTATAAAATAACAGGTTATATCTATTAATCAAAAACTCATGGATAATTATATACAAATAATTATTAAAATATTTAATATATATTGAATGTTAGATGATAAGAATGTGTATATTTATTATATTACGTTGAAATATTGTGCATATATATTATATAATTTATTTATATTATATATTTAAATAGATTTTATATAAATTTTTTTTATTAATAGAAATATATATTTTTATACAATTTTACATTTTTAACTATATTTTTAATTAATTTTATCAAATATTTTTAATTTAATAAACTAAATTATTAGAATGTACTAGATTATCCTACATTATCGACTTATGTTAATTTACCAGTCTGTCGCTCTTCTTTGAAAAGTAAGTCAAATTAATTCTCCTCAATGAAACAAAAATAAAGAAAATAAAAAATTCATGCAAACTCCAAAACAAACTGTGAAGTAATGAGTGAATGGCAATAATTGAGCAATGAGACATTGAGAACCTCGATTTTAAAATTATTAAAAAAAGGTGAAATTTCAGAGCATACTTTAATTTTAAAATTATTAAATTTATAAAGAATGAATTAAATTGCGTTAGAAGATGGGAAAAAGGACTGATTTTTTTTTTGGGTACATAAGAAGGACTCAGTTTATTATATCACCGACATTGATTGAACTTTCACATGAATAAATACTTTTTTAATAGATTCATTCGTACAAAAAAAGTATTAATAAATATATATTATGTAAGTTGATAAGCTTCAACCCAAGATTCTTTTTGATGCATTGTAATTTTCTAATTTTGCAGTCTGCCGCTGCTGACTACCTCGGCCATTATCCCTTCACGGGGGGCCCTCTTTGAAAGAAGGTAGAACTAGTTTGACTGCCTAGTTTGAGGCCACGTGTTCTGCGACTTCATCAATATAAAGATGGAGAAATTTGTAATTATGTAGTAATAAAAAAAAATATTCCAACCAAATATATATATATAGTCTCAGGTGGCAATACCCATATCGGGTGACATATGAGACTTTAATTTTTATAAAGAAGTGTTTTAAGTTTGAGACATTCCTCCCATCATTAGTAAGTGACAAACCAAAAAGAGAAAAATAAAATGAATTATTTTCTTAATTTTTAATTAATGTACTATTATATTAGATAAAATGCATATTTCTATTTATATTAAACTATATCTCTTTCTTTCAAAAAAAAAAAAAAGCTATATTTCTTAATAATCTACATGAAAATACTTCAAAATGGAATGAACAGAGTATTTTATGTATTGGAGCTCATGCTGATGTATTGATGAAACTCCATAAAAATATAAAATTGAAAATAATTAATTAATACTCAATTAATATTTTAAAAATATGCTTAAAATCAGACAAAAAAAAAAAAAAAAAAAGCAAAACAAAGTAAGACTGGCTTTTAAAATGGAATGGATGAAGTATTATAATGATAACTAATATTTTAATAGCTACTGCAAATTTCAGTAACTATTGTAATGTAAATTGGAATTTTTATGATTAGAGAACAAGAGAGAAAATTTAATTTCTATTCTCAGAATAAAAATCATTTTTTGTGTATGCTTCTTTAATTTTAATTGATGTTAGCTAGGGATATAATCAAATTAAAACATCAATAAACTAATTGCAAATTATAACATGTGATTACAATTAATTTAAGGGCTAGAATCTTTTGCTACACTGATGCTACGGTAGGCTGCTTCACTAAAGTCAACTTTCTTGAATTCAAGCTGCAAATACAAATGAGGATCCACAGCATTTTCATTTTTCACAAGTGGAACCATAACCCTCCAATCAACCAATTTCACAATGGAAAACCCGTTCCTTTCATTTCCAGTAATTTTCACGTCTTTTCTTTTCATCCTAATCATGTTCAAATTTTGGAAAAATTCAAAAACCACCCACTCTGTCGCTCCAATTCTACCTCCAGGGCCAAGAAAGTTACCGGTCATCGGAAATATGCATCAGCTTTTTGGCAATTTACCACATCATCGCCTAAGAGAATTGGCAGACAAATATGGATGTATTATGCATCTTCAGCTTGGTGAAGTTACCAACATAGTCATTTCATCCCCTGAAGCCGCCAAACAAGTCATGAAAACTCATGATCTTGTCTTTGCTCAAAGGCCCTTTTTCTTAGTTGCTAGTGTCACAACTTATAACTATACAGATATTGGATTTGCACCAGATGGAGATTACTGGAGACAGATGCGAAAAATTTGCACAATGGAGTTGCTAAGCGTGAAGCGTGTGCAATCTTTTAGATCAATTAGGGAAGAGGAGGTGTCAAATCTGATTAGTACAATTTCTTCATTTTCAGGAAGGCCATTCAACTTCAGCAGAAAGCTATTTTCCTTAACAAATGGCATCGCTGCACGGGCTACTTTCGGTGAGAAATGCAAAGACCAAGAAGAATTTATACAAGTAGTTGGACAACTTACAGCGGCTGCAGGAGGATTCAGTTTAGCAGATTTGTTCCCTTCCATTAAATTTTTCCATGTCATCAACGGAATGAAGTCTAGACTTCTGAGTCTCCAACAGAAATTAGATAGGATATATGATAGAATCATTGATGATCACGAGGCTAGGAAGAAAACACAGGAAAAAGGCGACGGGGGTGAAGGAGAAACTCTTCTTGATGTTCTTTTGAGACTCAAGGATCATGGAGACCTTGAATTTCCATTGACAACCGACAATATCAAAGCAGTCATCCTTGTTAGTATTGTAAAATTTATATCAATGTAATTAGCTAGCTTTAATTGTTGCTTCATGCATGTCTGTTTCTTATTAAATAACAAACTGACGATTGTGATGTATTTCAGGACATTTTTCTTGCTGGCACTGAAACATCATCTACGACAGTAGAATGGGCGATGTCCGAAATGCTAAGGAATCCAACAGTGATGCAGAAGGCACAGGAAGAGGTCAGGAAAGTTTATGGTGATAAAGGAAATGTGAGTGAATCCAAACTTCATGAATTGGAGTATTTAAAACTAATTATCAAGGAAACCATGAGATTACACCCCGCAGCTCCATTGCTGCTTCCGAGAGAAAGCAGAGATTTATTGATAGTTCGATCGATTACAAAGGCAACAATTTTGAATTTATCCCATTCGGTGCTGGAAGGAGGATATGTCCTGGTATTGTATTTGGGGTAGCTAATATTGAGCTTCCACTGGCACAGTTTCTGTATCATTTTGACTGGAAGCTTGCTGATGGGATAAAAGCAGAAAATCTGGATATGATTGAGACTTTTGGCGCTGCTGTTAGAAGGAAGAATGATCTTCACTTAATTCCCATTCCACACTATGATGATTAATATAACATGTTGAATCAAACCACTTAAAACATCAATGCCAGTTGTATCTTTATATTATCTAAGCACGCTATTCATCAATGAATAGCTTTTGTTAATAAGCAGTTTCCTTTGTGAAATACTTACGAGAAAGAAGAATAGCTGAAATGGGCAGCAAAAAATGACCATGGATTTCATAATGACATACAGATATGAGCATATAACGCTCAGAATTTCGAAAAACACTAATCTTTCAGTGTTTGGATACATAGAAAACTTCAAATAATTGAGTTTTATTATTAGCTTCAATTTTTATTTGTGTCGCTTAAGTTCCAATGAACATAGAAAAACATCTCATAGTGTGTTATGATTCTAGTGTTAGGTCATATCAATCTATTTAGGTAGGCATTTTACAGTAATAGAGTTTTCCTTTTTATGTAAAAATCTAGTCTTATTTAAAGGACTATATGAATAAAAGAAGAAGCAAGTGTTGTTTTTTTGGCAATCTCTCAATCTCACATCGGAAGTGGGAGAGAGAGGAAGAAAAATATTAACCTATAAAAAATGTTTCATCATCTCTTAACAATTCATCTCAATTCATCCCAAACACCAATCCCTCTACTTCTAAGATTGGTTGTATTTTTTTTCTCTCTCTTGTAATATTTCACTTTGTAATATTTCTTTGAAATAGTGGAATATTATTTTAGTAGTGTCCGAGAACGTAAGCATAATTAACCGAATCTCGTCAAATTCTAGTGTTCTCTTTATTGTCTATTTAATAACTATTGTCGGGTCATTTACTTTGTGATATATTGTGCTTTAAATTATCTGAGAAAAATTTTATCAAAAAGACTCTAAGAGTCTAAGAAAGTTGGTTTTTAAGGGAGACCATTTGTGACTCCACCAACTACCTGTGAATTTTTTTTTTTGTCTTAATTTTTGACACAATTATTCACTTTGGTGGAAACTAATCCGATTTCCACAACAATTAGTATCAGAGCCAAGGTTACTGAGTTATATGCTCTGTGGTTGCGGCGTAAGCTGATCTTGCACATTAGAATGGTTTCCTTGGATTCTTGGGTATTCCGCATTTGAAGGCTATTAAATAGTCTTAAAGAAGAAATGCCAAGAGACAGACAAAAATCCACGATGGACACAACAGCTTCTACTTCTTCAATTTTGGCGAGAACTGCTGTGGCAAATACGAGAATTGCAGTGGAGATTTTTGATGGTACAGGCCATTTCGGCATGTGGCAAAGTGAAGTTCTAGACGCCTTATTTCAGCAAGGCATAGACATTGTCATTGAAGGAGAAAAGCCAGAAGGTGCAGATGAGAAGGAATGGAAGACAATCAATCGTTTGGCATGTGGTACAATTCGATTGTGCCTGTCCAGAGAGCAGAAGTATGTCTTTTGTAAAGAAACTTCTGCAAGTAAATTGTGGAAGGTACTGGAGGAAAAATTCTTGAAAAAAAGTAGTCAAAATAAGCTTCATATGAAGAAAAAGCTGTTCAGATTCAGATATATTCCTAGTACCACGATAAATGATCACATCACCAATTTCAATCAACTTGTAGCAGATTTGATGATTTTGGATGTGATTTTTGAAGATGAAGATCTGACTCTAATGTTGTTGGGATCCCTTCCTGAGGAGTTTGAGTTTCTAGAAACTACTCTACTCCATGGGAAAGCTGAGGTGTCTCTTAGTGAAGCATGTGTTGCACTATACAATTATGAATTGAGAAGAAAAGACAAGAAGGATAGCACCAGTGGAGCAGCAGAAGCTTTGACAGTAAGAGGCCGTTCGAAAAATAAGAACAGGGGAAAGAAAGACAGATCAAAGTCCAGAGTGGACAAAGATAAATGTGTTTTTTATCGAGAAAAGGGGCACTGGAAGAAATATTGTCTAAGTTGAGAAGCAAATCTAACAAAGGCAAGGCTGTTGCAGATTTAAATGTAGCTGAATGTGATGATTCAGATTTTTATTAGCATTGATGTCATCAATAAGCAGTTCGACTGCTTGGATCCTGGGTTCAGGTTGTAGCCACCATATGTGTCCCAATCGGGAATGGTTTTTCGATTTTAAAGAAATCGAAGGTTGAGTTGTCTATACAGCAAATGACAATCCTTGCAAAACAACTGGAATTGGTTTAGGGTTTAGTCCAATTGAGGAATCATGATGGATCAATTAGAACTCTGACAGATATAAGATATGTGTCCAGTCTGACGAAAAACCTTATTTCTAAGAAATGAGAATCCTTGGGAGAAAGGGTTTCACTATAGTCATTAAAAATGAAGTAATTAATGTTATATATGGAGCACTTGTGGTGATGAAACGAGTTCAAATGAGCAACAACTTGTATTACTATGAAGGTAATACAGTTGTTAGAACAACAACAACAGTTTCTAATGATGACCAAAAGCTAGAAACAACCAGATTGTGGCATATGCGCTTGGGGCATGCAGGTGAAACATCCTTGAAACTTCTAGCAAATCAAGGATTATTGCAAGGAGTACGAACCTGCGGATTAAACTTCTGTGAGCATTGCGTCAAAGGAAAGTAGACGAGAGTGAAGTTTGGCACTACAATCCATGATACCAAGGGTATTCTGGATTATGTTCACTCAGATATATGGGGTCCTTCCAAAACTGCTTCAATGGGAGGTAAACACTACTATGTTACCTTTGTTGATGATTGTTCAAGAAGAGTATGGGTGTATACAATGAAGACAAAGGATGAAGTGTTGGGAGTTTTTCTCATATGGAAAAAGATGGTGGAAACTCAGACAGGTAGAAAGATCAAGTGTCTTCGAACAGACAATGAAGGAAAGTACACAAGTGATCCCTTCATGAAAGTTTGTAGAAATGAATGAATTGTTGGATATTTCACTGTCAGAAATATACCACAACAGAATGGGGTTGCTGAACGCATGAACCGAACTCTACCGGAAAAAGTTCAGTGTATGTTGTCTAATGTTGGATTAGGCAGACAGTTTTGGGCTTAGGTTGTAACATATGCATGTCATCTCATTAATCGTTTGTCATCAACTGCTATCAATGGCAAAACACCTTTGGAGGTGTGGTATGGAAAACCTACTACAGATTATAATTCCTTACATGTGTTTGGTTCCACTGCATACTATCATGTTAAGGAATCGAAATTAGATCCAAGGACAAATAAAACTATCTTTATGGGGATATCCTTTGGTATCAAAAGATATCGTTTATGGTCCCCAGAGACGAAAAAAATAATCTTTAGTAGAAATGTTACCTTTGATGTCTACCATGTTAAAAAAGGTAACAGATGAGCAGACAGATGGTTCTCTACAGCAGGTGGAAGAAACTCCCAAACAGGTGGAGTTTGATAGAAGAATAATTGTTGATCCAGCAATTGTAAAGTCTAATAAAATTACTCCTACGGCAAAAGAGGAGATAATGGTAGAAAATGGATCGGATGAGGAAGCAGAGGTTTCAGCACAAGAACCTTCTTAACAACTTGAGCCAATTGCATTATGAAAGCCAAAAAGGAATATTAAGAAACCTGCACGATTTGAAGATATGACTAATTATACATATTTTAGTAGATGATGAGATTCCTTTCACTTATTGTGAAGCTATTCAAAGCTCAAAAGAAGAAAAGTGGAGAAATGCTATGGAAGAAGAGATGCAGTCCCTTGAAAAGAATCAGACATGGAAGCTAGCAAGTCTGCCAAAGGGAAAGAAAACGATTGGCTATAAATGGGTTTATGCAAAGAAAGAAGGATTTTCTGATAAGAATGATATCCGCTACAAGGCAAGATTAGTAGCTAAAGGCTATGCTCAGAAGGAGGAAATTGATTATAATGAAGTATTTTCTTCAGTTGTAAAACATTCTTCCATTAGAATACTGTTGGCCTTAATAGTACAATTGGATCTAGAATTTAGTTCAGCTGGATGTAAAAACTGCATTTTTACATGGAGACTTAGAAGAAAAAATTTACATGACTCAGCCAGAAGGATTTAAAGTTGCTGGAAAAGAAAATTTGGTGTGCAAGTTGAGCAAATCGTTGTATGGATTGAAGCAATCTCCAAGACAGTGGTACAAACGATTTGACAAGTTTATGATAAGGCAGAAATACACAAGAAGCAAATATGATCATTGTGTATATTTGCGCAAGCTACGAGATGGTTCCTTTATCTATCTTCTCCTTTATGTTGATGATATGTTTATAGTTTCGAAGGATGAAGAAGAGATTCAGAAGTTAAAAGCTCAACTAAATCAGGAATTTGAAATGAAGGATTTAGGAGAAGCTAAGAAAATTCTAGGTATGGAAATATGCAGAGATAGAAAATTGGGAAAACTTTGTTTGACTCAGAAACAATATCTAAGAAAGGTACTAAAGCGTTTTTGGATAAATAAGAAGACAAAACCAGTTAGTACTCCACTTGCTCCTCATTTTAAGCTCAATGCATCTTTATCTCCGAAAAGTAATGAAGAACGAGAATATATGTTAAAGGTTCCATATGTAAATGTTGTTGGTAGCTTGATATATGCAATGGTGTGTACGGGGCCTGACATTTCACAAGCAGTTGGAGTTGTAAGCAGGTACATGCATGATCCTGACAAATGACATTGACAAGCTGTAAAATGGATTCTATGGTATATTCAGAATACTGTAGATGTTGGTATAATGTTTGAGCTGGATGAAAATATTGGTCAGTATATAATTGGATATTATAATTCCGACTATGCAGGTGATTTGGACAAACGTCAATCTACTATCGGTTATGTGTTCACACTTGCGAATACACAGGTTAGTTGGAAGTCCACCTTATAGTCAACAGTTGCTTTGTCTACAACAGATGCAGAGTACATGGCAGTTTCAGAAGCTGTTAAGGAGGCAATTTGACTTCAGGGGTTGTTGAATCATTTGGGAATTGGTCAAAAATATGTCAAAGTGCACTGTGACAGTCAAAGTGCTATTTATTTAGCAAAGAATCAAGTCTATCATACAAGGACGAAGCACATCGATGTTCGATATCATTTTGTACGGAAAAATCTTGAAGATGGTAGGATACTATTTCAGAAGATTCTGACTGCTGAAAATTCTGCAGATATGGCAACAAAAGTTGTGACAAATGTCAAGTTCTAACATTGTTTGGACTTGATAAATGTTATTAGAATTTGAAATTGGGCGCTTCAAAGCACATTTGGAGATATTACTGAAATTTGTAATATAAGAGTTTAGAGAGTATTTGTTTGGAATTTTGACAGAAGAAATTCTTCTCATTCTATACAGCAGGAGATTTTGGCGCTGTGAAGATGGAAAATGATAATCTGTCAAAAGTTGTTGATAGAGAAGATGTTTGTCTGGAGACTGTGAATGGTACCAGATTAGTCCTGAGAGATGTCAGACATATTCCAGATATTCGTCTGAATTTGATCTCTGCAGGAAAACTCGATGATGCAGGTTTCTGCAGTACCTTCTCAAATAACCAATGGAAGCTTACCAAAGGTTCCATGGTGGTGGCTAGAGGCACAAGACATGCTACCTTATATGTGATGCATGCAAAACTCTCCAATGACACTGTGAGTGCTATGGAGAAAGACAGTGCTATTGAATTATGACACAGACGACTCGGACACATGAGTGAGAAAAGATGACTACCCTTGTTAGAAGGAAGATGTTGCCCGGAATGGATGAAGTGCATTTGGAGAAATATGTTGACTGTTTAGCAGAAAAGCAAAATATAGTTGCTTTCAAGAGTTCCCCTCCTTCCAGAATGAATAATATGTTAGATCTAATTCATTCAGATTTATATGGGCCAATGCCAAAGTCACTGGGTGATGCTCAATACTTTGTGACTTTCATTGAAAAGATCAGGTGCTAAATGTCTTTAAAGAATTTCATGCCTCAGTTGAAAGACAGATTGTGAAGAGTTGAAATGCATCCGGACAGACAACGGTGGAGAATACATTGGACCGTTTGATGCCTACTATAAAGAACAAGGTATTCGGCATCAGACAACGCCTCCAAAAATACCGCAATTAAATGACCTGGCTGATAGGATGAATAGAACTTTGATGGAGAAAGTTAGATGTTTGCTCTAACATGCAAAGTTACCTAAAACATTTTGGGGTGAAGCTTTACTCACGGCTGTATACGTATTAAATCTTTCACCTTGTATCCTTTTAAAGCTAGATGTTTCAGAGAAAGCGTGGTCAGGAAATGATGTTTCCTATGATCATCTACGGGTATTTGGTTGCAAAGTCTTTGTACATATTCCAAAAGATGAGAGATCCAAGCTCGATGTCAAAACACGACAGTGTATTTTTATAAGTTATGACAAAGATCAATTTGGCTACAGATTTTATGATCCAGTAGAGAAGAAACTTGTCAGAAGTCGTGATGCTGTTTTCGTTGAGAATGAGACCATTGAAGATATTGTCAGGACAAATAAAGGTGTTCCTGATTCCAATGGCGACTCAACAGATTTAGAATCGATTCCTCCAATACCGGTGCTAATACAAGTTGGGGATGAAAATCATGTTGATCTGCCTGAAGAAAATAATGCTCCCATAGATAATCCAGAAGATGATGTTCATCATCAACTATCACCAGTGCATTCCCCAGTTCCTATGAGAATGAGCAATAGAGTAAGACAATCGTCTATGAGATATCCAGAAAATGAGTATGTGTTACTCATTGATGAGGGAGAACCAGAAAGCTTTAAAGAAGCAATGACTGATGAGCACAGACAGAAATGGATTAAAGCCATGCAAGATGAAATGAAATCCTTGCATGAGAATAATACTTTTGAACTGGTGAAGCTGCCAAATGGCAAGAAAACTTTGAAAAATAAATGGGTGTTCAGAATCAAACATGAAGAGAACAATTTTCATCCGAGATTCAAAGCCAGATTGGTCGTCAAAGGATTCAGTCAAAGAAAATGAATTGACTTTGATGAAATTTTCTCACCAATTGTGAAAATGACATTCATCCGTACAGTGCTGGGGTTAGTAGCAAGTCTTAACCTAGAGGTTGAGCAAATGGATGTCAAAACTGCCTTCCTCCATGGTGATTTGGAAGAGGAGATATCCATGGAGCAACTAGACGGCTTCGAACATAAGGGAAAAGAGAAATATATTTGCAAATTGAAGAAAATCATGTACGGCATGAAGCAGGCACCGAGACAATGGTACAAGAAGTTTGAGTCTATTATGGGGGAGCAAGGATACCGTAAGACTACTTCAAACCATTGTGTTTTTGTGCAAAAATTATCTGATGAAGATTTCATCATTCTTATGCTCTATATGGATGAGATGCTGATTGTTGGTCGGAATGTTTCCAAAATTAACAGTTTGAAAAAGTAGTTGAGTAATTCTTTTGCTATGAAAGACTTGGAGCTAGTAAAGCAAATTCTTGGCATGAAAATTATCAGAAATAGGAATGCCAAGAAATTATGGCTGTCACAGGAGAAGTACATTGAGAAAATACTTCAGAGATTTGAAATGGACCAAGCTAAAATGGTTAGTTGTCCTCTTGCTAATCACTTTAAGCTGAGTTCCAAACAAAGCCCTTCTACAGATGAAGAGAATGATGAGATGGACAAGATTTCATATGTTTCAGCAGTTGGAAGTTTGATGTCTGTCATGGTGTGCACACGACCTGATATCGCTCATGTAGTTGAAGTAGTGAGCAGATTCTTTTTAAATCCCGGAAAGGAACATTGGACTACAGTAAAGTGGATTTTCAAGTATCTTCGAGGTACTTCGAAAATATGTTTATGTTTTGGAGATACCAAACCTGTGTTGGTTGGATACACAGATGCAGATATGGCTGGCGATGTTGACTCCAGAAAGTCAACATCAGGTTACCTGATCACTTTTGCAGGAGGAGCTGTGTCATGGCAATCGAAGTTACAGAAGTGCGTTGCACTATCTACAACTGAAGCAGAGTTTATTGCAGCAACAGGAGCATGTAAAGAGTTGTTGTGGATGAAAAAGTTCTTGAAAGAACTTGGATTGCAACAAGACAAATATCAATTATTTTGTGATAGTCAGAGTGCTATCAATCTTGGAAAGAATGCATCCTTTCACTAAAGATCAAAGCATATTAATGTGAGATATCACCGGATCAAAGATGTGATAGAGAAAAAGCTACTACAGCCTGAGAAGATACATACAGAAGAAAATGGATCAGATATGTTAACAAAGATTTTACCAATATCATATTTTGAATACTGTCGATTAGCTATTAGAATGGTGGAGCCCCCACCTTGTCGGGAGGGGGAGATTTGTTGATAGCCGAAATTTTTGAAAAAGTTTTGGTGTGGGTCCCACCACATATAAAATAAAATAAAATAAGTTAAAAGTTGCGGTAATTCAATTTCAAATTGAATTTTCAGTCAATATTTTTTACTTTTTTTTATTTGTGTTCACATTGAATATTTTTTCTATAAATAGACAGATCTTCTTTCATTTGAATTATAACAATCTCAATTCATTTGAGAGAATTTGAGAGAGAGTTAGACTTTTGGAATTTTTTCCAAAAATTAGGGAGTGACAAAAATAGTGAGGAAAATATTTTGAAGTATTTTTGGAAAACACTTGTGTACCACTATTTTTTGATTTATCTCAAAATTATTGTATTACCTCTAGCCTGTGTCTAGTGAAGACTCTCTTTTTGTACCTATTAATTTTTATTAGTGGAATAAAAATATTCGGAGTGTTATCCGTGAACGTATTCCAAATTAAAAGGTGAACCACGTTAAATTGTCGGTTTATTTTTTGCTGATTATTTTATTTCACATTTATTTGTGTTATTTTATCCGTTGTGCCCAAAACTTAGTGTATATGTTATGTATACAAGCCATACACTTAAAATTATTCAAGATGGAAACATATGTTATACAAACAATATACTAAATTGTAATTTACAGACACACTGATGTTATTCTATTGTTAGCATATACTTATAAAAACTGCTTTATCATGAGATGCTGATCAGATTATGAAATACACTTCTTTATCAGGCACAATTTTTTTTATCAATAACACCATAAAAATATCAAGCTTCCACGAAAAAATTTAAAAAAATGGATACCATCAAAAGAAATCCAGCAACTATAAGGTAAGAGCAAATACTAGTGCAACGCTTCAACTATAATTTTGCTGAAGCCACAAGGCACAAACTATAACTCACTGCCTTTAATTATTACAGATATTTAATTGATTAGAGACTTACATAAGAGATGTAGATAAAGGTAAATGTATTTGACTGGTGTTAAATCCTAAATAAACAATTTGCAGACCAAGATACGAAAAAGATAGAGAGATGTATAAATATAAGCTGACAAGCATTGAAAATTTTGAATACTTTACAATTTCAGATTTTCGAAATGGTTTCTTATTTTCTTAAACACTACTGGGAAAAAAAATTTTAAAAATTGAGAGGTTTGGATTACAACATTCAAATGGGGATTGATAATGTAAGTTTGGAGGAATGCTGATTGCTAACCTAAGGCAGGCTAGGCAGTAGCCAACTTCTGGATGGAGAAATATTGGTTAAGATAAAGGTATACCATCAAGCATAAACAAACACACACAACCAAAGCTAGAATGATGAATATATAACAAAATAACAGGACATAAACTGCCATTCTTCAAGCAATTTTCACTTTCAGCAAGCTATATAGAAAAAAACTAGATATCTAGGAGTTTTGCATATATGCAGATAATTTCCAATTGCTTTAATTTTATCATGAATATAAATATGAAGAATTGATATGAAGGGGGAAAAATAACAGAACGAAGAGAACTCACAGAACTGATGTAATCAAGGAGAGTGGCGTTAGCTTCATCGTCCTTTGTAGGGGTTTCTATTTGCTCCCCTAATGCTTCATCGCTTAAATCTATACTCCATACCAACTAAAACCATAAGAACATTATAGAAAGATTTTACAAATATATATTTATACGTATATACATAAACAATCAGACCAGTGATAAAAGCCGATTTGGAGCCAGGCTTGGCGTGGATGGTGATGGCGACGGAGGAAGGAGGCACCGCATTGATACACAACGGGAAATGTTTTTCGGTATCCGTAGTAATGGCAGGGGAAATCTATAGTTCCGGCGAACCAGAGGCGTTCGCCATTCTGAGGTAAATTCCGGAGAAACAATGGCGGACCCGACTGTAGGGGCAACAATCACAATGGAAATGGCAACTTGGGGAGAAGCAATGGCAAATAGTATACTGAATTTGATTTAACTAAATGAAATGAGATAAAAGTTAAAAAATTTATGTATTCTCTTTTTGTTGCAATGATTAGTTTGCATTGTTCATTTTATCTAATTTCATTCTGACTTTTCCAGTTTGATTTTTTTTTTGAAAATAAATTGAGATTATTTTAAATTGAATTAAATATAATAATCAATAAATAATTAAAAATTAGATATTTTTTAAAAAAATTTATTTTATTACTGCATTTAATTTTAACCATTTATTAATAATAAATAATGAATAGGAGCTATTACGCACTCAATTCAATTTCACAGAATTTCAATCATTTAAAAATAATTTTTATTTATAATTTATTTTATTCCATTTTATCATCGTAAACATACTCTTATTTATTTTTTTATCTATTTTTTCAATATTTATTGTAATTTTTAAAATTAGAATAAAAGTTTATGGTAAAAAAATTTTGTGAAAAAAATTAGAGATGAAATTGCACAAATTTAAATTGAATATTATATTCTGATTTGGGACAAAGTTAATTTTAGAATAAATTTAACATTTGTTTTATAAAAAAAAATAGAGACCGAAATGAATATTCCATTCGTCATCTTCAAAAACACTCGATTTATTTTCTCGCAAATCCTTATCTAACCTAAAAAAAATTATTATGAAAAAAATTCCGATAGTTTAATAAAATGGAAAGAAAATAAGAAAAGCCTCCACGGTAATGGGCTAAAGATGGAAATCCACAACGATATTGTGTTTTGTTCACGCAGATTATATCATCAACTCGAATGTATAAAGTTTGATATATTATTAATTAATATGAAACTGTATATTTTAATTATATATTTATTATTTTGTTTGTTTTTTAATATATTTTTATTATAAATGATAAATCTATAAATGATGAGACAACAGATTATAAACGATAAACCTGTAAATTATAAAAAATGAACTTATAGTTTCTAAAAGATGAAACTATAAATTTAAAACGATTAACCTGTATATTATAAACGATAAATCTGTAATTTATAAACAATAAATTTTAAAATAATGAATCTGTAAATAAAAAATAACGATCCTAAGTTTAAAATAAAAAATCTATAAATTATAACTAATAAATTTATAAATTCAAAAACGATCTTATAATTAATATAATAAATATATTTTACATTTATTAATTTATCAAAAATTAATTTCAAAAAAATACATGTTTTTATGAAAGAGTTTATAATATAACAATCCGTGTGTAAAGGTGAAGATGAATATCACTCAAAATCTTGAGGCGAAGATATGATTGGATAACGCAAATCCATGTGGCATATCTTGTGAGCAACCCATAATATCTAAATATATGATTGTTGCCCCTACAGTCATAATTTCTAAATATGTTAGAGTCAATATTGTACTATTGAAGTAAAACTAATTAAGATCAAAATATCCTATCGTCGCATCCATCACATTTGAATTATTTCAATCTTTGGACTCATACCTTATAAAATCTAATTTAATATATAATATAAAGTAAAAGTTCGACAATGATGAGATGGCGCTATCTGTAAAGAATATTTGACATTTTTTCTATTTAATTTTTTTAAGTAATAATAAAATATTATATTTATCTTTTAAAACGTAAAATCAAAAAATTAAGAAATCAGTTGCACTTATTAATTAAGATAAAAATTATATCAAATATTAATGATTTATGCATCTAATATTTGATGCTGATAGGGCATTTTTACAAATTTTTAAAATTTTTTAATGATTTTTTATTTATTTTAAATCAATAAAATTATCCCATTAAACACAAAAACTCTTGTATTCTATTTTCCGTCTCCATCGTCTGCGTGCAGCACGCTAGTATTACCCGTAGGGGGAGTCGATCGGTAGCTCAACTAAAGAGAGTTTTATATTATATTTAGACGGTGAGATTTTGAATAAATAAATTGGAATAATTTATTGTTTGATTATTTAAAATATATTAAAATTTATGAATTTTAAAATTTTTTTCATTTACTATAATTTCTAATTTTTGAAAGATTTATTTTTCAATTGAGCATGGAAAAACCCAAAATTCACAATTTTTTATTTATTAACGATTTTTGTCAGATTTTTTTTATTTTATAATTGTCTTAATAAATTAATAATATTTCAAAACTATAATTAAAGGTAAAATATATCAAAATTTTGTTTTTTCTATTTTATTTTCACTTATTTTATAATTTATTGATTTAAATATAAATTAAAAGATATTAACGAATTTTTTCGAAAAAAATATTAATAAATTAATTTATTCATAAACATAGTATATATAATAAGTTTATATAAGGTTTTTATCAAAAAAATTGTAATATATTTCAAACTTGACAATATTAATAATTTTTTATTGTATTTTTTAAAAAAACTATTCTAAATTATTTTATTTTACAATTTAATATAAACGTGATAAAAAAAACTAAAAACCGTTTAAACAATGTAAAAGAACTATTAATTTATGATAAATCATCAATATTTAGTAAAATATAAAATTAATTATTAATTATATGGATTGTGAGCATTGAATTAAATATAAGTGTAAAAAAAATTAAACCATCAATTCATAAATTTTATATTCAAAACAAAACAAGTGATAATTTTTATAATTTATAAATTTCACAATTCATAAATTTTGTAAATTTTAGTGTTTTTAAAATATTTCGAGACAAATATGTCTATACTGTATGTCTCAACCCATCCGTTACTGTATTTTGACCTACTCAGAATCCCTAGCTCACTCACTTATCAGTTTCTTTCACTCTTTCTTTTTTCTTCTATCTATTTTTCTGTCTCCAATTACTGTATTTTTGTTCCTTCTATTTTTTCTATCTATTGACGATGATGATAGTGTGGTTTTGGTTGGTGATCCAGATAAGCTGTGGAAGTTGCAGAGGATGCAACTGACGATGGCGATTAGATGGCAAGCCGTTCAGCCAACAATGGAAGCAAGAGACAAAACATTGGCATCAATTGCAAAGTTCAAGAGGTTTCTTTTTATTCTGTTTTCTCAGTTTCAAATGTTAAATTTGATTTTTTAGGTACAATAGACAATGCAAATTGAGAAAGAAAGGGAATTTGAATTTAGAAAATTAGGGATTTCCTTGGTTTGGTATTCTAAATTTTGCTTAAGAATTTATGGATTATGGTTTAACTTGAATAGGCTATGGCACCAATTGTTGCATTTGCAGAAGCTGATTGGAATGCTGTGAGAATGAGTTATCCATTTATTTTTCATTCTCTCAAAGTCAATACTTTAGGATTATGGTTGCAATATTGGTTTTTGAAGAGGAGTATATGTTTTAAACCAAGGATAAAGTATTAATTTTGTCGCAGAACTTGGAGTAATCTCCGGGCAAAGGCAACTCGAAAATTGATCATTTATTTATTGAAATTTGATACCGTTAGTTCTCTTGGCTTCTTAGGGTTCAAAAAATTTGTCTGTTTCCAAGAAATCAGGATCACAAGTAGAAGACCCATTGAAGCCTAATTGGCCTTGACCATCAACGAATAATTCACATAGCATAAAATTATTCTTTTGAATTGAACTTAAAATTCAAATGGAGAATTTCTCTATCAATTTATTATAGAAACAATATCATAGAAAAGAATAAATTAAAATTGGAAATTATTTTTAAACCCTAATTTAATTTAAAATTATGTTTAATTTTGTAAGTTTTAGTAGTTTCATATGCTAATGATTCTTAAACTCCATAGGTTTGTGCATATTGATTTAACTAATTAATTGTAGCATATGTAAAGTGTAAACACAAATTAGACTGTTCATATTTGCCGAACCATTAATTAATTGGTAATCTGCTGTCTATAGGTTAAGGCAACAATTTCAAATGTGTGGCAAAATGCCTTTTCTATGGTAGCAAACAGTAACAAATGGGAAAATTTCAAATTTGATTTTTTTTAAATTTCAATATCCATGTATTAGTAACATCTTTTCAACTTACTGTGTCTCTGGAAAGAAAAATGATCAAACAGTATACTGAATTTGAGTTTCTGATTGGACTTTTTGATTTTGTTATATTTCAAATTTGTAGACCACGTAAAACTCTGCTGACCACAAGATGGTATAGAAGCCATGAAGTCTTTTTCTTTTTCTTTTTTTTTTCTTCAACTATACTTCTCATAATTGCCAAAATATATATTTGCTGAATAAATGACTTTTTAACAAATTTAATATTTCATATTAATTTGGGTTTAGCCTTGAAAGCTCTATTTTAATTTTTATTTAAAATTTTAACATAGTAATAATTTGAAAAAAGCTTGTAGGATATTAATTTTTTTTACACATATTATAATACTTATTTTATTAATGAAAAAATATATTTTTAAATTAAATAAAATTATTTAGCCATCGGGAGTAGACCTAGTATATCTTGAATCACAAATTATATTATAAAATTATGTCCATAATATATAATAAAGACCAATGTCTGGTGGACTGTTCGATGATGGGCCTCCCTGTTTTCTGGGCTCTGCTCGTTCGTATACGGAGTTAAATATAGACAGGACTAAGGGCATTTCATGTCATCTTCCAAACTTCTTTGGTTCTTTGTGATTCGTGGAGCTCCATTCACCATACAATATTATTGCTCTGATATAAATATTCTTATCTTCAATAAAACGAAATTTCCTATTAAACATGCTAGCTAGAATACAAATTCGAAAAAAAAAGATTTGACTTGCTCCACTATAAATGCAAACTAAAATTGCAAACGAAAGCCAGTCACCGAAGAAATCGAATTCCTCAATTGGCTGTTGTTCTGCAGTTTTTTCATTAAAAAAAATGGAATTTGAATTCCTGTCCTGGCCAGTTTTTTTCTCATTTCTGCTCTTTATCTTCATTGTAAAGATGATTAGCAAGAAACCAAAATCTAGCACAAAAAATTTGCCTCCAGGGCCATGGAAGCTGCCTATAATAGGAAACGCTTACAATTTAGCTGGTTCTCTACCACATAGGAGCATGTATAAGCTCTCCATGAAATATGGACCTCTTATGCATCTTCAGCTCGGTGAAGTTACCACGTTTGTTGTTTCTTCTCCAGAAATTGCTAAAGAAGTTATGAAAACTCACGATGTGATCTTCGCCAGTCGACCCTTCAGTCTCTCGTCGACTATCATTGGTTATGGATCCTCTGACCTTGTGTTTGCACCCTATGGAGATTTCTGGAGACAGCTGAGGAAGGTTTGCATGTTGGAGCTACTCAGTGTTAAAAGAGTTCAATCTTTCAGACCGATCAGGGAAGAAGAGGTATTGAAAATTATGAGGTCAATTTCGGCTAGTGAAGGATCCGCGATAAACTTCAGTCAGATAATGTTTAGTTACATGTATTCTGTAATTTCAAGGGCTGCTTTTGGTAAGATAAGGAAAGAGCAAGAAGCCTTTGTTCCACATGTTAAGGAGATTATTGAAGTTGGTGCAGGTTTTAGTGTTGCAGATCTTTTTCCTTCCATTAAAGTGCTGCATATTATCAGCGGGATGAAGGCCAAATTGGAAAAGCTGCATCATGAAGGTGATAAGGTACTTGAAACCATTATCAATGATCATAAAGCAAGGAAAAACACCAAAAAGATTGCTGATCATGCTGATGATCTTGTTGATGTTCTTTTGAATCTTCAAGATGAGGGAGAGCTTGAGTTCCCTTTAACAATCAACAACATCAAAGCAGTCATTCTGGCAAGTATTTTCAATATAACATTTCTCGGATAAGTTTTCTTTTTTATTTTTTCCTCCTTTATTGGGATTATTAATACTTCAATGTAACCTGTTGTACTACAAGAAAAAAACTCGACCACCAGGCTACTTACAGAACTTGATTATTCTGTTTCAGGATGTTTTCCTTGCTGGAAGTGAGACTTCATCTACCTCTATAGAATGGGCAATGGCAGAAATGATGAAAAATCCTAGAGTGATGGAAAAGGCACAAGCAGAGGTAAGACGAGTTTTTGGTGAAAAAGGACGTGTTGATGAAGCAGGACTTGGAGAATTAAGTTACTTGAAAAATGTTATCAAAGAAACTCTAAGATTGCACCCTCCTCTTCCTCTATTGCTTCCAAGACAGTGTAGAGATCAATGTGAGATTAATGGATATCAGATTCCCAAAAATACCAGTATGATTGTCAATGCATGGGCCTTAGGAAGGGATCCAAATTATTGGAATGAGGCTGAGAAATTCGATCCTGGAAGATTCTATGATAGTACAATTGATTACAAAGGAGGTAATTTTGAGTTGATCCCATTTGGTGCTGGAAGGAGAGTATGTCCTGGAATCTCATTCGGCATTCTCAATGTGGAGCTTCCTCTGGCAAATTTGCTCTACCATTTTGACTGGAAACTCCCTGCTGGAATGAAACCTGAAGAGCTAGACATGAATGAGGCTTATGGGGTTGCTGTTAAAAGAGAAAATGATTTGAATTTAATTCCTATTCTGTCGCGCCCTTTACCTGTTGCATAATATTAAATATTTTCAATTAAGTTGCTTTAATTAGGTTTGCAATATGTATTAACCGGATCTATATGCCACTAATAAAAACCAAGTGGTTTCTTTTCCAATATAACATGGAATTTTGTTATTATATGATTTATATATATGTTTTCAGATTTTGTCCTATCGATTTATGACTAATTAAACTTATATTAAAAGTATTGTTTAATTATATTAATCAATAATGAGGGTAAAATAACAAATTGTGTCAAAGTACCGGGCATATACATACTTTAAGCCTATTATCGATAATATTTAATCCTCCAGAATATTTTCTTAATGCAACATTTCAAATTTTACGAAATTCACTAATTTAAATTTTGATAATACTTATTCAATTTCATTCAATTAATTATAGTTCTATCCACGTTATAAAATTACCTTGAAGAGCTTAATAACATGGGAAAAATATCGAACTATTGCATATCAAAATATAAATTGATTCTTCTGCGTAGGTTACATAGTACAAATCAATAACATGAACTATATATTTAGTTTGCTCTAATAATAATAATAATAATAACAATAATAGGCGGTTCTGATTTAGAAAGAGAAAAAAAAAGTAAATAACACCAACATTAATTAAATTTTATTTATATTTTTTCTTTTCAAATTAAATCAGAGAGTGAAAATTTCAAAATTGCAGTTGTCAATTTAGTTGAATTGCATTCGATAGGTTAGAAATTGTTTAGTAGAATCTATGAACATTTATGATTGGTCTTTTGCAGAAAAATATAGCAAAGAACTTGATGCAGGTCAATGATGGCCGGCTGCCAATTAATGTAAGCGAACCAAAGCTTGACAGATAAGAGAAAACCTCACAAGTCAAGAAATTTCCGATGTATATTTTGCTCTGGTGCCGGTTAACCTCGGCAGCCAATGAAAGGGAAAATATATCAAAGTGCATGATTTGGTCTCTAAACTTTCGCTATTTGTTCTATTAAGTCCCTATATTTTTATTTTGTTCTATTAAATCCTTAAACAATGAAATATTTTTGTGCTTTTGAATCCATAAAATGAGAAACTTGAATATTTTTCTTTTTCTTCCAATCTTATGAAATTTGTCATCAATAATAATTGGTTAGGAGTTGAATAAAATAAAATAAAAAATAGCTCTTTATGGATTACCAGGACAAAAAAGATTCTTTAGGAAGTCAATAAAATAAAATATAACACATGTTTGCTTGGAAGCAAAAGGAGAAATATTTACGTTAGGCAACAAAATTGTCCAAGTACTAGAGATATGGTGCTGCGCTGGTCAATGTTAGCAGCTGATGAAAAGATTATAATTTAAAGCTTGAAACGTGAAAATCATGAACACAAAGACCAAAATGGCATTGCTCAGTTCAATGTTGCCAAGAGTTGATGACTTGATAAGTTTAGATTTTGTAAACTCATGTAATAATTAACATGAGATCGCTAGTATGACTAATCGATCTCTTTATTTTGCTGGCCATCAAATGTCATTAAATATTAATTAAGTAAATTAAATATTAATTAATAATTAAATTAATTAACAATATGGAGTTTCTCTCTTTCTAGAGCTCCTCTTCACAAAAAATTCTGATTTGATGGTGTTCAAGTGTCCAGTCTATCTATTATTTGTCTTTCTTCTGATAATTGTATCACTCTGTAATTAGGCAATTATTCTTAGAATTTGAACTTCTATTTTTGAACCTCTATCTTAGCCCTTTCCTGACAATAAGAATTCATGAAGTTTAGGCCTAATGAGCCTCACGGATTCATCTACTCCGATTTGGGTTAATATTTTATTTTTATTTATGGAATCTTATATATATATATATATATATATATATATATATATATATATATATATATATATATATATATATATATATATATATATATAGTCACTATTATTTATAAAAAGTTATACTCTATTTTATAAATATAAAATCAGTTATAAATTTATATTCTAAATATTATTAACTCAATTTACCAATGAAAGATGTTAATTAATTTGTCTTTCGTGATCTTATAAACTCTAATGAACTTCAAACATTAGAAGTTAATACATTCAATTTATCTATAGAATAGGTGGAATTTAGTTATAAGTTTTTAAAATTGATTTAATATGTTTTTCATCCCCATTTGTTTTTTTTTTTTCCGACAAATCATCCACATTTGTTGAAAAATAAAAAAATGTGAACATAATTAAAAAAAATCAAAGATATTAGCTTTTAATTAAATTTAAAAAATTATGAAGTTTATTTATGCCGCTGATAGAATAATAGTAGGTGTAATATGGAAATTTTGGTAATTTATAAGCTCTTTTTTGACTTCTTGCCATCTTATGTTTCTATGTTCTCTTTCGTTTCTTAGGTACAAGGAGGACCAATAATATTTCCAAGAAAGATGATTTCACAGGGTGTTCTTAACAAGAAGCAGTTTACTACATAATCGTTAGTGTGATTAGTGATCTATCAGATTTTATCGCAAGTCATATTACTGATCTTTTAATTTTACTGTCCGCCTACCTGCAACTCTTGCGTGAGATTCTTTCTGTGTATGGTCAATACTTATAGTGTAGACCATACAATGGAAAAATGTTCACTAGTCATAACATCATTTTCATGTAGTTGACGCCCATTTCCCCTTCATCTGTCAAAAAAACGTATATATAGGAAAATGTTTTGGGTTTTCACCTATATTGGTAATTTTTTTTAACTTAATTGTAAGTAAAAAGTCCATGTATATATGTTGTTAATGTGGTGAAGAGTTCTTGATAATGCTTAAAGTGAGATTAATTTGATCTTTAGAGAAGGTAATTACTAATTAGTGATCAAAAAAGAAATCCACAATTAGACTTAGATGCGCTTAATTGTTATTTCAATTGAAGAAACTCACATAAACGTAGTCAATAACTTTTTTATAATTGGGAAAGATGCTACTCAATCCCCAAAGAATCTTTGACTTGTTGCAGAGATGGCCCCTCTAATTTATTCATTTTTCTCATACTACCCCTTCACCGGTTTTATGTTATATTTACCCTATAAACAATGTTTTTAGGCCATATTATCACATCTGAAATTTAAAAAACGATATATTGTACCACAATTTGTTGATGTGACAATAATCTCTATTAATTTACATTTCAACTGTCATATTAGTAAATTGTGAACGGTATGTCATTTTTCAAATTTTCGAGGTGATAATATAGTCCAAAAACAATATTCAAGCGGCAAATATAACAAAAAACCGATCAAAGGGCAATCCAAGAGAAATGGACAAATTTGAAAGGCAACATATGGTTCAACCCAAAAACATAAATTTGACCACTGTGCAATGAGCTTCCCATCCAAACAAGTCCATATCTTACGAAACAATCATGCATTTTATCTATAACACAATAGAAAATTAAAATTTTATTTATTAATCATTAAATTATTTTATACAAATCATGTAAATTTAGATTTTTAGTTAACAATAATTCATAGGATACACTGTCTTGCTATTGAGAATGATGAAGCATCTTCACACTGCACTGGAAAAACAGGAGGAAAATTGGACAGGCGACAGTCCTCCTCAGCCTTGAGTTGTTCGACATTAACAGCCAATGAAAGCAACATGTATCCACCAAAGTTTGAAAGTGAGAAAGAGAAAAATCAATTTCTCTTACATACTACAAATTAAATATGGCCTTAGTGCTGGTCAACCTTAGCAGCTCATGAAAATACACATAATTTAAACTTCCAAACTTGAAAATGAAAGGCAAGAAAATAAATAATGGCATTGCTCAGTTCAAGTACAGTTGCTTTTCTTGATTTTTTTTTTCTTTGAGCAGACTGATCTTTGCTAATGGAAAATAATTGTCTTATATTAAGGAGTCTTTAATTTGAATATGATGGCAAAAATGAATCTTTTTCTATCCTTAATTTCTATATTTCTCTTTGAAAAATAGAGAATCAGAGTTTGAAGAAGGGAAATGATATAAATTTTCTTACCAGAAAAAAAAAAAGATGAAATCATGAATTTTCTTGGACTTCCAGCATTATTTAAATATTTAGTAACAATGATAATGACCATGATGATAAGATTTTGATTTTTGATTTTTATCGAAACAAAAACAAAATAATATTTGGTGAAAAAAAAATGAATATCTTATTATATGAGTCTCTTAAAATTGTTAAAAATAAATTTTTTAACACTTTAACTATTCAACGTTGTTAGTAAAAAAAAAGAATATTTTTTTAGTCTCTTAAATATTTTTCTACTTGGTGCAATATAAATGTTTACTCATGACTCAATAAAACAAATTTAAAAAATTATTTAGTCGATAAAATAAACATAAATAATACAAGGAAGAAAATGTGCGTGTAGCCTAATTAATTTATTTATGATAACGTTAGCACTTTATCTAATTATGTTAGAATTGTACTTACTCGTTACAACATAAAAATTTATATAATTAATTAAGGATTTATTAATAAAGTAAACATGGATGATTTAGAGACTAAAACATGCAATTTTTTCTGTAAGAAATATCACAGGTGAAATTAAGTCCTTATATATATATATGACAATTTGTTATTGAATCCAATTAATAGTAGTTTTTTTAATTCTATAAGTTTGTTTATAATTTATTTAAACCCTTGATTATTATTTATAACACTTCCAATGAATTTTGAATTTGTAACACTGCACTGAAGTAAAGTTGAATATTAATCCTTTTTTATAAGGTATATAATAATAATAGAAGGCATTGTATTTTTCCTAGTTTGTTGCGAAATCGCTTTCTGTTGAAGTCATCCATTTTGATTCTTTATATTTAAGTCGAGGAACACATGGCCTCAAACTTCTCAGTCAAAATTATAGAATGGAAAATTTGGGCAACTATTAGTTTTTTGGTTTTTTTTATTGGAATAATCAGAATTGTCAACTAAAAATTACATTAAATATATATATATATATATATATATATATATATATATATATACATAAATTACATTATTATTGACTTAAATCCAGGTATGAGTAATTAAATTAACTTTAAGCTAAGCAAGTATATGCAAGCATTTCACAAATTGAATTATAACCTTACCTATCAAACTTCCTCTCCGTTTTGATTATGGAAAACCAATTCCTTTCTTTTCCTGTATTGTTAACATCCCTTTTCTTCATCTTTATGATCCTGAAAATATGGACAACATCAAAAAACAAACAATCCATTCCAATTCTACCTCCAGGGCCAAGAAAGCTACCGGTCATCGGAAATATGCATCAGCTTGTTGGGTCTCCGCCCCATCGACGCTTAAGAGACTTGGCCAAGGAATATGGAAGCATTATGCATCTTCAGCTTGGTGAAGTTTCCAATATTGTCATTTCATCCCCTGAAGCTGCCAAACTAGTCATGAAAACTCATGATATTAACTTCGCTCAGAGGCCTTTCCTGTTAGGCGCCAGTATTACAACTTATAACTTCGTTGATATTGCATTTGCCCCTTATTCAGATTATTGGAGACAGATGAGAAAAATCTGCATAATGGAATTGCTCAGTGCGAAGCGTGTGCAATCTTTTAAATCAATCAGGGAAGAAGAGGTCTCAAAGCTGATTAATACAATTTATTCTTCTTCAGGAAAGCCATTCAACTTTAGCAGGAAGCAGTTTTCTTCAACGTATAACGTCACTGCTCGAGCTGCCTTCGGTGAGGAATGTAAGGACCAAGAGGAATTCATAACAATTGCTGAGGAATTGTCTCGGCTTGTTGGAGGATTCAATCTTTCAGATTTTTTTCCCTCCAATAAATTCCTCCATGTGATCAGTAGGATGATGTCTGGACTTGTGTGGCTGCATAAGAAAGCTGACAGGACAATTGGAAACATCATTGATGATCACAAAGATAGGAAGAAAACATCAAAAACCATCGGGGAAGGAGAAGAAGAATGTCTTCTTGATGTTCTTTTAAGGCTTCGGAAGCATGGAGATCTCGAACTTCCATTGACAACAGACAACATTAAAGCTGTAATCCTGGTTAGTATGCGTTTATGAAGCTGTATATATATATAATTAAGAATCTTGTGAAAGTATTCTGTCTAGTTCTGTTTCTGATTATGTAACTTGTTGATACTATTTCAGGAAATTTTTGTTGCTGGCAGTGAGACATCATCAACAACAGTAGAATGGGCAGTGTCTGAAATGCTGAAGAATCCAAAAGTGATGCAGAAGGCACAAGAAGAGGTGAGGAGAGTGGTTGGTAACAAAGGAAATGTAGATGAATCAGACCTTCATGAATTGGAGTATTTAAAACTAGTTATCAAAGAAACTTTGAGATTGCACCCTCCTGCTCCATTGCTACTTCCAAGAGAAAGCAGAGAGAGATGTGAGATAGATGGGTACGAAATACCAGCCAAAACCAAAGTGATAGTGAATGCATGGGCATTAGGAAGGGATCCAAATTATTGGGAAGAAGCTGAGACATTCAATCCAGAGAGATTTATCGATAGTTCTGTTGATTACAGAGGGAACAACTTTGAATATGTTCCATTTGGTGCTGGGAGGAGGATGTGTCCTGGTATGGCATTTGGGATAGCCAATGTTGAGCTTCCTCTGGCTCAGTTGCTGTACCATTTTAATTGGGAACTTCCTGATGGGATGACACCAGAAAACCTGGATATGAGTGAGGCTTTTGGCGCTACGATGAGAAGGAAAAATGATTTAATATTGATTCCCATTCCACACTCTCCTTAGCCTATTCAATCAACAGCCTAAGAAAACACTGTTCAATGTTTCGCCTTAGCCGAAAATCCTTCATATCGCGGCTAACTACTCATCTACATTATGCAGTTTAAGAATGCTGCACAATAAAAATGGATTTGTGTAATACTTGCGATATAAAGCAAGACCATGTATTGCATATATATTGAAATAATCGATCTCTGTCTATTTGTTTGGTGCCAACTAACTTCCCTTTTCTCCTTTCCTTTATTACTTTGTTCTTACTGTTTTCTATTACATAAAGTACTCCTAGTAAACCAGCAAACATCTAATTCCTCTGTTCTTGCTGATTTCTGTCACATACAGCACTCCTAGTAAACCATCCCTCGCAAACCCCATCACCTTCTATATTGTTTGCTCTCTTCTCACCCTCATTCATCACATTTCAACTATCCTCCCACCTCTACAAGTACAATAAACAATTGGCTCAAACCCAGCAACAATCGGTGTAGTTTAGCAAATAAGAAGTACAGTAACATCATATTCACATGGTGAGGCTCAATCCAGGGGAATTACCATTATTAAATATTAGGTTTTTATTTTCCCCAAGGCATTAGCCAGTCCATCCATCGTAAAAGTTGAGATTTTCTTCTTAATTTTAACCAAAAGTTAGAATTACCTTGAATATTAATAAATTAGTTGAAAAACTATATTAGAAAATAATTTTACTAAATGCTCTTGATATTTAATTTTATAAAATGTTCAGTTAGAAAAAGCTTATTCAACTCCAGTTTGAACTTTTAATTTATTAAATCATAAAAAAATAATTGCCACGCTCAAATAAACGGGACTAAATTCCTAAACAAACAGAGAAAATGAGCAATCAACTGCATTTGCATTTTTTTTTGTGGACTAGCAATACCAATATTTTGGCTAAATAAATAAATAAGCTAATACCAATATGTATTAAGATAATGTAAACATTCTTTATTTGCTGTATTAACTAAAAAATGAAAATATTTTTAAGAAATAAATCTATACTTTCACTTTTCTTTCTTTTTTTCTTTTTCATAGTCTGATGAATTTCTTTTGTTGCGTAAATTTTGAATAATTTCAGTTAAAAAAAAAAAGACTAAATAAAAATCTTACCTTGTCTTAACTTAATTAAGAAAAATTAAACATGCTAACCTATATATTATGTATATGTATTTATAATGGAAAACAAATGTTTTATTGCATAAATAGCAGCCGAGAAGAACAGGGAACGACGCCGTTCTAAAAGCGTCAATGGGCTAATTATACTACGATTAGAATAGGAATGCAACAAACCCTGTATTGATTAGGAACTTACATCCAAAACAACTATATATATAAACGCTTCCAAGCTTACTCACGATGATCTTCCCTGCTCATCCGTAATCAATGGCGGAGCTTAGTTGGGGCATAGGGGGGCCAAAAAAAAAAAAAAGTCCCTCGAAGAAAAATATAATCTTAAGTGGGATATGTATTGTGTGGCCTCCAAAAAAACTTCTTAATATATATGGATAGACATTGATTTAATTCAATGATTTATTTTTCCTCTCCTATCAATTTAATACTAAAATTAGTAATTTTTTTAAAAAGGAATCCATAATTTATTTTTGTTACACTCTTTTGATTTTATGATTTTTGAGAGGTAAAAAGGAATATCTAAGTTTGTCTATTTGTTTTGAACATTGGCCTATAATCTCAAATCTAAATTAGTATTTGTATCAACTAACATTTTTCATGTCACATAGTTAGCATTTATGTTATACTTTGAGACATTTTTACAAAAACTTCTAGCAAGCTAACATGGCTTTGAAAACAACTAGAAAGACTTAAATTAAAATTGCATATCTCACTTCCACTTCCACCTCTATTTTTGTTATTGTGACTTAAATTACAAATCTTACTCTCAAATTTCAATTTTTATTTCTTCAATCTCCATGGCTGAAATCCAATCCCTCAAGTATGTAGCGAAGAGCAGCATTTTAAATAAAATTGTGTGACTCTTCATTTTATGTATTTTCTAATTAATTTTATATTAGTAAATTATATATTCTGAATCCTTTATATATTATGAACATGCTACAAATTGTATACAAATTATAAAATTTTGAGTATATTACTTGATTATTTTGGCAGATTGGCCCCCATATATTTTAGTTAAGCTCCGCTACTACCTGTAATTTGGAATTCAATCTCTCTCACTCTCTGTATCTGTGAATAATTGCTTCTAATATGTTGAGTTTTGGTTGAATTGGAAGGCTGGTTGTATTGGGTGAATTTATTTCTCTTTGATAATATTTCTCACTACTGTCAAGGCTGTGTTTTGATATATTTATTAGTTTCCTGCTTACCTTCATACGTTGTGCCTCGTTCCACATGTGTTTCTATGTTACACAATAACAATAAGTATAATTAATGCAAAACAACTGTTCAAGTGAAATATTTAAAGTTAGTTCAAATTGATTTGATGATGTTGATTTTCCGCTTTTGTCATCCGATCACGTTAGTTGGGAATTTCGGCACCTAGAACTTAAAAAATGCTGTTTTCCAGTAAGAGATCCTTGCTTTGTCGGAGTTGTAGAAGAGTCAGCCTCTGTACGCAGCTTTCCGCGATTCCGACCTGTGACCTCCCTGTCACGAAACCTTCTTGTTGTGCTAATACTTGCCTTTTGAAGTTGCCAGAATCAATGCTGAAAATTTTCTATGTTTCCTTGTGATTCGTCCATTGGTTATTGCGCTTTGTAATTGTGAATTGGGCATGGGAGGCTTTGCCTAATGAATGTCTAATGTATTCAGTATCCAAGTTATTTGAATTTTGATTAGATTATCTCAAAATGTGCAGGTTAGGAATATTGCCCTGAAAATTCGTATTTTAGTGCATATTGATCATGGATTTGAAATCTAAAGGTATATCCTGGGTTGGCAACATTTACAAGAGGTTTGAAACAATGTGCCAGGAAGTGGATAACATTGTGAACCAGGTATCTTTTCTTCTCTTTTCTATTTTTTTCCTTCATTTTTTTTTTCACCAGTGAGAAAGACTGTCTAATGTTCATGCATCAAATTGTCGATTATCTTATTGGTACCAGTCTTTCATGTCCCAAACCCACGAACATATTTTTGCAATTCCTCTTATAATAGTTAAACTGCTTTCTTGTCTAGGATGTGGTTAAATAAGCTGAGAATCTGGTACAAACAGTGGGTGAGAGTATGAACAAGTTTTGTTCTGATGTTGTTCAAGTAGTGGATCCAGTTAGATGTGAAGCTTAGCCAGTGGCACTGAAAGGAAATGCTGCTGTTGGCACCTATATTAAATCAATCATTGGTACTGAGGAAGATAATGGACTCACAGCTCCCATAAGGCAGTCATATTTGGAGCCCAGGGATCTTGATACAACGAATGGGTTCGATGGACTTAACTTTATGAACCAATCAACTGTTCCAGCTTCTGAGGAACCTCATGAGCAGGCAGAATCTGACTCGGCAGGAGACATTTATGATATTGTAATTAATGAGAACTCTGACTTGAGCAACGAAGTAGAAGTGCAGTCCACCTGAGGCTTGGGACTTGACTGCTTCTCTTTTAAAAGTGTTGGAACCCACATGGGAAAAACAAGAAAAAATGGGTAGGTTATAATTGTAAATGGGGCCAAACTAAAATGATTTAGAGTATTTTTGTGAAAAGACCTTTACAACAATTTTCAAGCATGCAAAATTAACACTCTCCTATTTGAAATGAACCGGTCCACTCAATTTTAATATGGTATCAGAGCCAATTACCAAACGGCCCATGGAGATCCATAAAAATGATTTAAAAGTATAGGCAATCCAAAATGCTCTCTGAAACTCAAATTTACCTGCGGCTTCTGAGATTCTGGACTTGAGGGGGAGTGTTGGAACCCACATTGGAAAAAATAAAAAAAAAATTGGTAGTTTATAATGGTAAATGGGGCCAAACCAAAATGTTTTAGAGCATTTTGGTGAAAAGACCTCCACAATAATTTTCAAACTCATAAAATCAACACTTTCCTATTTGCAATGGACCGGCCGTCAATTTCAACAAAAAGAATCATTTAGTGCATCTCTGTCCCATGAATTGTCTTATTCTAGTAATGAAAATGCAAGTTTTTCTCCGGATGAGGGTGCGCCCCTTCAACTTCAGTTAATGGCCAGGAGTTCCAACCTTCCCAGAGGGTGAAAATCATTTGTTACAGCCCTTTAGATTGTTGTGGAAATCGGGTTAGTTTCCACCAAAATGATTAATTGTGCCAAAAATTAAGACAAAGAAAAATTCTCAGGTAGTTGGTGGAGTCACAAATGGTCTCCCTTAAAAACCAACTTCCTTAGACTCTTAGAGTCTTAGTGACATAATTTTTCTAAGATAATTTAAAGCACAATATATCACTAAAATAAATTACCCGACAATAGCTATTAAATAGACAATAAAGAGAACACCAGAATTTAACGAGGTTCAGCCAATTATGCCTACGTTCTCAGACACTACTAAAATAATATTCTACTATTTCAAAGAAATATTACAAAGTGAAATATTACCAGAGAAAGAGAGAAAATACAACCAATCTTAGAAGTAGAGGGATTGGTGTTTTGGGATGAATTGTTAAGAGGGGGATGAAGCCTTTTTATAGGCTTATTCTATTGTGGAAAAAAGACTTCTTTCCGATGTGGGATTGCCACATTTCAACAAATCTCCACCTTGGCGATCTCACAATTCCAAACAAACATTCTCTTTACAAATTTCAGTAATGTCTCCAAATGCGCTTTAAAGCGCCCAATTTCAAATTCTGAGAACATTTATCAAGTCCAAACAATATTGGAACTTGACACCTGTCACAACTTTTGTTGCCATATCTGCGGGATTTTCAGCAGTCAGAATCTTCTGAAGTAGTATCCCACAATCTTTAAGAATTTTCTGTACAAAATGATATCGAACATCGATATGCTTCGTCCTTGTATGATAAACTTGATTCTTTGCTAAACAAATAACACTTTGACTGTCACAATGCACTTTGACATGCTTTTGACCAATTCCCAAGTCATTCAACAACCCCTGAAGCCAAATTGCCTCTTTAACAGCTTCTGAAATTGCCATGTACTCTGCCTCTGTTGTAGACAAAGCAACTGTTGACTGTAAGGTGGACTTCCAACTAACCAGTGCTTTTGCAAGTGTGAACACATAACCAGTAGTAGATCGACGTTTGTCTAAATCACCTGCATAGTCGGAATCACAATATCCAACTATATACTGACCAATTTTCTCATCCCGCTCAAACCTTATACCAACATTTACAGTATTTTGAATATACCGTAGAATCCATTTCACAGCTTGCCAATGTCCTTTGCCAGGATCATGCATGTACCTGCTCACAACTCCAACTGCTTGTGAAATGTCAGGCCTCGTACACACCATTGCGTACATCAAGCTACCAACAGCATTTGCATATGGAACCTTTGACATATATTCTCGTTCTTCATCACTTTTCGGAGATAAAGATGCATTGAGCTTAAAATGAGGAGCAAGTGGAGTACTAACTGATTTTGTCTTCTCATTTATCCCAAAACGCTTTAGTACCTTTCTCAGATATTGTTTCTGAGTCAAACAAAGTCTCCCCAATTTTCTGTCTCTGCATATCTCCATACCGAGAATCTTCTTAGCTTCTCCTAAATCCTTCATTTCAAATTCCTGATTTAGTTGAGCTTTTAACTTCTGAATCTCTCTTTCATCCTTCGAAGCTATCAGCATATCATCAACATAAAGGAGAAGATAGATAAAGGAATCTTCCTGTAGCTTGCGCAAATATACACAATGATCATATTTACTTCTTGTGTATTTCTGCCTTATCATAAACTTATCAAATCATTTGTACCACTGTCTTGGAGATTGCTTCAATCCATACAACGATTTGCTCAATTTGCACACCAAATTTTCTTTTCCAGCAACTTTAAATCCTTCTGGCTGAGTCATGTAGATTTCTTCTTCTAAGTCTCCATGTAAAAATGCAGTTTTTACATCCAGCTGAACTAGTTCCAGATCCAATTGTGCTACCAAGGCCAACAGTATTCTAATGGAGGAATGTTTTACAACTAGAGAAAATACTTCATTATAATCAAATCCCTCCTTCTGAGCGTAGCCTTTAGCTACCAATCTTGCCTTGTAGCGGATATCATTCTTATCAGGAAATTCTTCTTTCTTTGCATAAACCCATTTACAGCCAATTGCTTTCTTTCCCTTTGGCAGACTTGCTAGCTTCCATGTCTGATTCTTTTCAAGGGACTGCATCTCTTCTTCCATAGCCTTTCTCCACTTTTCTTCTTCTGAGCTTTGAATAGCTTCACAGTAAGTGGAAGGAATCTCATCATCTACTAAAGATGTATAATTAGTCATATCTTCAAGTCGAGCAGGTTTCTTAATATTTCTTTTCGGCTTTCGTAGTGCAATTGGCTCAAGTTGCTGTGGAGGTTCTTGTGCTGAAACCTCTGCTTCCTCATCTGATTCATTTTCTACCATTATCTCTCCTTCTGCTGTAGGAGTAATTTTATCAGACGTTACAATTGCTGGATCAACAATTCTTCTTCTATCAAACTCCACCTGTTTGGGAGTTCCCTCCACCTGCTGTGGAGAACCATCTGTCTGCTCATCTGTTACCTTTTTTAATGATGTAGACTCATCAAAGGTAACATCTCTACTAAAGATTATTTTCTTCGTCTCTGGGCACCATAGTCGATATCCTTTGATACCAGAGGATATCCCCATAAAGATAGCTTTCTTTGCCCTTGGATCTAACTTCGATTCCTTAACATGATAGTATGCAGTGGAACCAAATACATGTAAGGAATTATAATCTGTAACAGGTTTTTCATACCACACCTCCAAAAGAGTTTTGCCATTGATAGCAGTTAATAGCAAACGATTAATGAGATGACATGCGTATGTTACAGCCTCAGCCCAAAACTGTCTGCCCAATCCAGCATTAGACAACATACACCGAACTTTCTCCAGTAGAGTTTGGTTCATGCGTTTAGCCACCCCATTCTGTTGTGGTGTATTTCTGACAGTGAAGTGTCAAACAATTCCTTCATTTCTGCAAACATTCATGAAGGGATCACTTGTGTACTCTCCGCCATTGTCTGTTCGAAGACACTTGATCTTTCTGTCCGTCTGAGTTTCCACCATCTTCTTCCAGATGAGAAAAACTCCCAACACTTCATCCTTTGTCTTCATTGTATACACTCATACTCTTCTTGAACAATCATCAATAAAGGTAACGTAGTAGTGTTTACCTCCCATTGAAGCAGTTTTGGAAGGACCCCATACATCTGAGTGAACATAATCCAGAATACCCTTGGTATCATGGATTGCAGTGCCAAACTTCACTCTCGTCTGCTTCCCTTTGATGCAATGCTCACAGAAGTCTAATTTGCAGGTTCGTACTCCTTGCAATAATCCTTGATTTGCCAAAAGTTTCAAGGATTTTTCACCTGCATGCCCCAAGCGCATATGCCACAATCTGGTTGTTTCTCTTGGTCATCACTAGAAACTGCTGTTGTTGTTCCAACAACTGTATTGTCTTCATAGTAATACAAGTTGTTGCTCCTTTGAAATCCTTTCATCACCACAAGTGCTCCAGATATAACCTTAATTACTTCATTTTTAATGACTATAGTGAAACCCTTTCTCCCAAGGATTCCTATAGAAATGAGGTTTTTCGTCAGACTGGGCACATATCTTACGTCTGTCAGAGTTCTGATTGATCCATCACGATTCCTCAACTGAATTGAACCAATTCCAGTTGTTTTGCAAGGGCTGTCATTTGCTGTATAGACAACTCCACCTTCAATTTCTTTAAAATCGAAAAACCATTCCTGATTGGGACACAAATGGTGGCTACAGCCTGAATCCAGGATCCAAGCAGTCGAACTGCTTATTGATGGCATCAATGCTAATGAAAAATCTGAATCATCACATTCAGCTACATTTGAATCTGCAACAGCCTTGCCTTTGCCAGATTTGCTTCTTAACTTAGGACAGTCTTTCTTCCAGTGCCCCTTTTCTCGATAAAAGGCACATTCATCTTTGCCCACTCTGGACTTTGATCTGTCTTTCTTTCCTCTGTTCTTATTTTTCAAACGGCTTCTTACTATCAAAGCTTCTGCTGCTCCACTGGTGCTATCCTTCTTGTCTTTTCTCCTCAATTCATAGCTGTATAGTGCAGCACATACTTCACTAAGAGACACCTCAGCTTTCCCATAGAGTAGAGTAGTTTCTAGAAACTCAAATTCCTCAGGAAGGGATCCCAACAACATTAGGGCCAGATCTTCATCTTCAAAAGTCACATCCAAATTCATCAGATCTGCTACAAGTTGATTGAAATTGGTGATGTGATCATTCATCGTGGTACCGGGAACATATGTGAATCTGAACAGCCTTTTCTTCATATGGAGCATATTTTGACTGCTTTTTTTCAAGAATTTTTCTTCTAGTGTCTTCCACAATTTACTTGCAGAAGTTTCTTTACAAAAGGCATACTTCTGCTCTCTGGACAGGCACGATCGAATTGTACCACATGCCAAACGATTGATTGTCTTCCATTCCTTCTCATCTGCACCTTTTGGCTTTTCTCTCTCAATGACAATGTCTAAGCCTTGCTGAAATAAGGCATCTAGAACTTCACCTTGCCACATGCCGAAATGGCCTGTACCATCAAAAATCTCCACTGCAATTCTCGTATTTGCCACAACAGTTCTCACTAAAATTGATGAAGTAGAAGCTGTTGTGTCCATCGTGGATTTTTATCCGTCTCTTGCCATTTCTTCTTCAAGACTATTTAATAGCTTTCAAATGCGGAATACCCAAGAATCCAAGGAAACTTTTCTGATGTGGAAGATCAGCTTACGCCGCAACCACAGAGCATATAACTCAGTAACCTTGGCTCTGATACCAATTGTTGTGGAAATCGGGTTAGTTTCCACCAAAATGATTAATTGTGCCAAAAATTAAGACAAAGAAAAATTCCCTGGTAGTTGGTGGAGTCACAAATGGTCTCCCTTAAAAACCAACTTCCTTAGACTCTTAAACTCTTGATGACAGAATTTTTCTAAGATAATTTAAAGCACAATATATCACTAAAATAAATTACCCGACAATAGCTATTAAATAGACAATAAAGAGAACACCAGAATTTAACGAGGTTCGGCCAATTATGCCTACGTTCTCGGACACTACTAAAATAATATTCTACTATTTCAAAGAAATATTACAAAGTGAAATATTACCAGAGAAAGAGAGAAAATACAACCAATCTTAGAAGTAGAGGGATTGGTGTTTTGGGATGAATTGTTAAGAGGGGGATGAAGCTTTTTTATAGGCTTATGCTATTGTGGAAAAAAGACTTCTTTCCGATGTGGGATTGCCACATTTCAACATAGATGACTCTGACTCCCTGTCTGATATTCGAAGCACTGTTGCACTGTCTGAAATTGCTTTTTCAGTTGCCTCGTCTTCTGGTTCAATATTTACAGACCTCGTACATTGCCTGTTAATTCATTTGATGACATCCTTCCGAAAATTGAATCTTATGATAACCCTGTTAATGTGGCTGCCAGCGATTCAGATAGTTCTAATTTACTCTTGCCTTCTACATCCACTCCAATTGTATCTAGTAACAAGGAGGAAGCGGAGACAGGATTCTCTTGCTCTAACAGTGTACTGTCAGTGAAATCAACAGATAGGTCAGTTCCACTCATGTCTTCTGCATCTATTCCAATTGTCTCCAGTGACAAGGAGGAAGCAGAGACAAGATTCTCTTGCTCCAACAGTGTACGCTCATTGGAATCGACAGATAGGTCCATTTCACTCTTATCTTCTGCATCTATTCCAATTGTCTCCAGTGACAAGGAGGAAGCCAGAAACCGGACTCATTTGCTCCAACAGTGTCATGTTTTTTATATTTGGTAGAAGAAGATGCTTGTAAAATTTTCGCTCATGTTTGGTTTAATTTTCTTGTTTAATCATGCTGGTCAAGTGTCTGGTGATATGAAGATATGCTGTCTTCACATATTCTATTCTATTATATGAACTCTTCTCCCCACCCCCACCCCCACCCCCACCCCCTCCAAACAACCAACATATAAAAGGAGGTCAGATGAACTTTTTCTGATTCACAATAAGACATCTAGGTAGATTATCTAATCTATATGGAGTGTTATTGATAAAGAAGATAGTATCAGCTTTATAAAGTGGTCCTTTAGTTATAAGAATTGTATAAGATTTGAGGTGAAAATTGTTTTGAAATTTAGGTCTTGTGACTTCGACATGGAGGCCTGCCTGTATTTTGTGCTTTTATGTCTAATTTTTCATTGGTAACTGAACTTTCAACTAAGAGAACAAAAATGAAACCTTTTAGATATGTTGGAAGTGTTATCTTCATACTATTCCTGGAATAATCTGCAGGATGCTCCAACTGCACAGCACGTACTATTGATGATACAGCAGATTCTGGGATGGAATCCGTTGATTTGTCTGACAAGTTGAAACTTGAGGAAAGCTGTGTCATTGTGGACAATGGCATGCTCCCGTAGAATCCAGAGACAGAGATCGTACAAGGTCTCCTCTCTCTCTCTGTGTCTGTGCGCGCGCATGTGTGCTTGCCTGTATATGTAGTATGCAACAGTTTGGCAAACATAGGGTACAGGAAAATGGTGGGAGCCACACCGTATTCTCATTTAGAGAATACTGCAAACATAGAGCAGAAATGTGTTATTTGGGTAGCTTGACATGGGTTAGTTTATTGATGAGTCTAATTTTTGCAATTGTGACACCGTTCCATTAAATATGAAGTCTATGGCTGCAAATGAATCAATGTATTGATGAATAGTTTGGAGACTTTGGCTTGGTAAAAACTCCTTGAAGTTCAATTATTTACATTAGCAAATAATTCCCAAGGCTAACTTTTGGCTCACTTTATGAAGGAGCCAAACTTAAAAGTGTTGGGCTTAATTTGTTTTAGACCGATCGAGCAACTCTTGGTTATAAGCTCATCAATAGGGTAGTTTATATGTTAGCATGCTTAATCATTGATAAAGATACGTATTTCTTATGTACTGTTATGGCTATTAAGATATTTAAAATAGTGAATACTAATTTTTTAACATCGTTTGGTTATGTTACAAAAATGCAAGGTTCTACTGAAGGTTGTGTTAGAACTCGTGAGATTTATCATGGACAATGAAGCTGAAAGTTCCCTGTATGGTGCAACTGAATTTGAACAGTAATTGCAACTGAAATGTGTGCAGTGACGAAACTGATTTTTTGGCTGATTCACAACAGCTCCATGTCCAAGATTTGATGTTTATTTTGTATTATTTTATCTAGCATTTAGTCAAGAAAATCAAAGTTTGTTGTACTACCTTAAATCAAGGAGATCTGTCTTGAAAAAGTGATCAAAATATATGAATTACGTAGCTATTAGTATGTCTATTAGCAGCTGATTTTCTGATCTGAAATGATCGGATATTTTGTAATGAAAGTCAAAATTAATGTATGTTATGTTCTCCAATTTGAAATCTCTCTCAATTTTACATCTCAACATCTCCATTTTCCTTGTTTAAAACAGGGGATTTTTGGTTTATACGTTGCTGCCATTTATTTTCAATTTGCAGCAGTTCATAGACCTTCATTTCCACAGGTTGTCTATTTTCTGACCGTAAACAGCTATAAAACTTGGCTTGATGAGAGCATTTCTAGGCTCATATATTAAGGCTTTTTTTTAATAAAAGGGCCAACTAAGCTTGAGCCAGGATAGGTTCAACTTGTTCAACCTTGCCTAGTAAACGGGTCAAGCTTAAGCCTTATTTCCCAAACTTGAGTATTTCTCTGCTCATCTCTGGATTCTCGGCTATAAACTGAATTCAGATAACATAACAACAGTATGGGAGGGTCTCCTACAACAAAGCTATTTATTTGGGAGTCCTAAAAATTTTTGTCATGTGTTATTGAGTTTATATTATTCTTGAGAAATTATATCACCTCTGGAATCTTATATGCCTTTTATATCAGTTTTTCAGTATATCTGGATTATCAACCCTCATTACCTTTTTCTTTTTTGGTTTTCTTCTTATGAGAAAAAAATCCAGGATGTGTTCAATTCCAAAAAGAGGTTAAGCAAGGAGTATGAGCAGCTTGCAATTTTGTTTGGGGACCTTGATACAGAGTCCAGCCAAGATGCGTCAACTGGCACCACTATAACCTTGGACCCTGATTTCCGAATCCAACATTCACCAAGATTCTGAATGGGAGCTTTTGTAAATAACTTGAGAAATCTATGTTGATAACAGCCGTGGGCTAATTGGGAGCATCTTGTTCAGGAAAGAAAGATCAAGATCATAAACTCCTTGCTAAATAATATTAGTTGACGACTCCCACTTATAGTACATAGGCATGCAAGAATAATGTAGAAAATGATAGTTTATCAAAATTTATGATCAATGAGTTGCTATAACATTCAACTTAAATGTGGAGCTTTCTCCAGTACAATTTTTTTTGCAGTTGCAATGAAGTCTTTTTATCCTCGTGTTTGAGCTGTGATTACTTTCATTTTAGAAGAAATATTATCAGAAAAAGGAACTAAACCGTTTTGTCCGCAAGTCACAAAAAGTTTTGATGACTATGTAACAAATATGCGTATAAAATTTCATTCCAAGTATATGGAACTCCTGGTAAGCACTAATGAATACAATCATCAAAATTTTTTGGATCAGATCTTTGTTCCTTTGTCAAGAGCTTGCCCTTGCGTTCTCCGTAAATTGTAGTTTGAGCATCTTTCCTATATTCTGACAACTGAGTGATATTTAAAAATGTGACATTGATTCTTAATTGGTGCAAGACATCACCAACAATCTTCATAATCTGGATATTGGAACCTGTTCCCCAGTATGGTCCTTTGATTGGGTATGATTCATTGAAGCAGTTTTCATCACTTCCACGTCTCCATTCCCAGCTCCTGACGTTGAAAATTTAGTTAGATTTTAGATTCAATGAGAAGGGGAATTATCCAATAATGGTAGAAACTAAGTAGTTGGCAAGGACAAATAGAGCAAACTCACCATAAATTTGTTGGGGACATGCTCATGAAGAAAACTTTCTGTCTGCGAGGATCGATATTGAACTCTAGCCAATTTGCCCATGTTTCTAATGCCAACTTACATGCAGTTATTGCATTATATTCTTTGATTTCCTCAGCTGACCCATCCACTTGTTTCATATAGTTACATAATAAAAAAAACGTAATTATATCTCTTAAATCACTTGGTGCTGAGATTGAAAACATACGTAGCATTGATGAGAGGTTTATGCATCCTCCATACGTAGTTCTCAAACACCAAAAGATCGGCTCCTTTCCAGCTCTTGCCATGTTTGGCTATGGAATCAAGATTAACCAGCCTTTTCAGTACAGTTGGATTTGTTGCATGATCTGAATTTGCCTCCACTATGAAAGGAGCCCAATAATACTCTATTAATGCATTATATTCCTGAAACAAATATAACGCCAATTCCCTTAATCTCAATTAATTACTTTGCTTGAGGAGATGATAAATTTAGGTTATATGTACCTCAGCTTTGAAGATCTTCATTGGCGGAATTCTGTGAAAGGATTTTTTTCCTTCTGGAATTACAGATTGCACCGTAGTCTTTGAACGGAGTCTCCTATGAACATCAGCCTTTTTCCTCTAAATATGTCTAGCAGCTTCAAAACTGCAGGAAGATCAGATAGAATCCATTTGGATTTTCTTCTTTTTCTTTCTTTTTTTTTTCCCTTTTTTTGTCTAAACGAGCTAGAAATGAAGATAATCTACTTTGTATAATATTATTAGTAGCATATGTAAAATTATTGTCATGCTAACTATATCTCAATAGATAAGTAACAATTTCAACTTTTAACGGCTGTAATAAAATGCTCAAACTATTGCAATAACCTATGATAGTAAGAGTAAGGATAGCAGTTGGCAATCCAACATTATAGTTGTAGATAAATGACAACAGTTTAAATATATATTGTAATAATCTTTTGTAGACTTGCAGTAATGTCTCAAAAAATTACATATTCTTGAGTGACCTATTGCAACTATGTTGAGATCGAATTCCATAAATAGATATGCAAATAAATAAGTGTGTAATTTTGATGCATCAGTCATGCCTGGAGTAGTAAATGGCTAGAGTTAATTTAATTTTGCATTTTGCTGACATGAAATGAAAGACAAATTCCATTATAAACATAAATTAAAGTAAAAAAAAAATCCTTTGTAATTTGCATTGATTAGGCTTCCACCTTCAATTTTAGTAGAAAGAATTAGGTCTACCATTTCTTAGGCAAGTGGTCTGTTTAACCAAGTAAGGGCATGTCTCTTCTTTATAAAGAGGAAGGGATATATTGTCCCATACCCATTGCCCTTCAAAGGTATTACAGCCCTCTTCAAACCGATCTTACCCATTGCCCTACAAAGACATTACACCCCTCTTCAAACCGATCTTTAGGCAAAATTAACAACGATCGGTTTTTCATTCTTGCCACCCCATTCTTGCCTTCCATATGCTCTAAAAATATTGCTTTGGTTGCTCTTCGGATTATCTAGGGCTAATCTTGCAATTCCTAGGACAAGAATAGAAGTTAGAACAACAGGAAAAATGTATTGAATTCGATGGTCAAGCGAAGGTTGGATCATGTTTTATGTGTTTGTTTTCTTTTTTCTCATTTTTCAGATGTGGTTTAGTGGAATTTGAAATTTCAAGTTTATCTTAAGCTTCAAGCCTGTTGAAGAATGCATCAAGAAACCACCCACTAGTTGGTAGAATATTAAGGCAATGCTTTAATATTTAATTAATACGGAAAATTAATGAAAAAAAAATTGCTCCAACCATTAAATTAATCATTTAAGTTCGGTCAAAGATATAATACACAAATAATCATATTCAGCCAGATTATCCTTAAATCAATTCATAAATCAATTCAATAATATTATACTTCATGAGCTAATACCAATTATAACAACAGAATATGCATCCTTGTGATGTTAAATTTATTTTCTTAATTTTGCACTGAACATTTCCATCATTGTTTTGATTGTTCTAGGAGATGAAAGGTCATCAACTTCCTTAATCTGGAGATGAGTTGTTGGTGGTTTCTCTAGTTGTCATAAGTTCACTATTTCAGTAGCTTTTGGTCCACAAATGGGTCATTGCTAACTGCAAATGGCAGTAAGAATTTGTAATGAGAGTGATGGTACGAATTGCATGGTAAAAGATTCACATCCTTAATTAATGTAAGGTGATGTCTGATAGTAAAGTGGAGACATTCAATAAAGGTTAGTCTAATTTGGCAAGGGATTAAATTTTAAATTTGTACTCATATTTAATTTAATTCAAAACCAGTTTTATGGTTAAATTGGTAACTTGTTAATGGCTAATATTTGAACAAAATCAAAATTTTACTTAATTGAAGTATTGTAGTTATATTTATGAAAGTTCAATTGGAAATTTACGTACCATTTCCTAATATCTTTTATAAAATCGAGTTATATTAGTCATAACTTAAAAATGAAAGGAAATTTAATATTTTTATTTAAAAATATATGTTATTAATATATAAGTAAATCGATTAGATAAATGTTCCTCTATTTTCGACCCACCAATTTTGGTAGTAAATAAATATTCATTTGAAAGAAAAATTGAAATAGAAAATTTACTTTTTTTTAATGTTTCTTCTTTTCATATTGTAATGGGAAAAATGCAATTAAATTTATTTTCTTTTCTTTCAATCAAAACAGAGGGTAAGGAATTGATGTTGCATAAAAAAAAACACGTGTGCATAAATACTCTACTGGTCTGAATGTAAGGTTATGTTTGGATTGTGTGATTTTGAATGAAAGAATTAGAATAATTAATGTATTTGTATCAAATTAAACATTTGGTTACTTACAAAAGTCAAAATGTATGAATTTTGAAAATTTTCTCATTTTTGAATGATTTGATTTTTCAGTTGTAAGTGTAAAAGTCCAAAGTCTAACATTTTTTATTCATGAAAGATTATTGTCAGATTTTTTATTCCAATATTATCCTTACTAAATTAATAATATTCCAAAACTATTCTTAAACAAAAAAATATAATAAAAATCATTTTTCATTATTTTATTTTATTTATATTGACTTGAATATGAATTAAAAAATATTAATGATTTCCTTTGAAAAATAAAAAAATAATAATAGATTAATTTATTTATAAATATAGTATATATAATAAGTTTATATAGAATTTGAAGTAAAAAATTTGTAACATCTTTCAAAAGTAACAATAATGATAATTATGTCAACTGCATTTTTAAAAATTTAACTCTAAATTATATTATTTCTCAATTTAATAAAAATGTGATAAAAAAGACTATAAATATTTAATTATTAATAAATTATTAATATTTAGTATAGAGTAAAATTGAAAATTAATTGTTAAATCTATGGATTGTAGTTATTTAACCAAATATGAGTACAAAAGAAATTATATCATAAATACATAGATTTTATATTCAAACCAAACGACACAATTTTCATCAATTACATTTTTTTGAAAAATTTACTTCAAATTATATTATTTAACCATTTAATATAAACGTGATAAAAAATTAAAAATGTTTAATTAATGATAAATTATTCATATTTAGTATAAGATAAAATTGGAAATTAATTGTTAAATTTATAAATTGTGGTTATTGAATCAAAAATGAGTGCAAGAAAAATTATATTTTTCAATTCATAGATTTTATATTCAAACTAAACAATAGAATTTTTATACCTTGTTTGAGTTAAAAGATTTTAAAATTTATGAATTTTCATAAAATTTATGGATTTTAAATCAATGAATTGTGAAATCTATGGATTATAATAATTTTATCATTTGGTTTGAATATAAAATTCATGAATTAATAAAATAATTTTTTTGTATATATATATTTTTTAATGATCACAATTCACAGATTTAACAATTAATTTTTAATTTTACTATTAACTAAATATTGATAATTTATCATTAATTAAATATTTGATAGTCTTTTTTATCATGTTAATATTTAATTGTGAAATAATATAATTTATGATAAATTTATTAATATTTTTTTTAATTGGAATTCAAAAGAGATAAAAAAAAGTGAAAATAAAACAAAATAAAATTGACAAATTTTTTTTTATGTATTTTAGCATTAAGGATAATTTTAAAATATTATTAATTTATTAGACACAACTTTAAAATAAAAAATATAACATTCCTTTATGCATAAAAATTGTAGATTTTAAATTTTTCTATTTAAAATGTGGAAAATCAAATTTTTTAAAAATAAAAAATTTTGGTGGAAGAAATTTTCTAAAAATTATAGATTTTAATTTTTTTATATAGAAAAATAATAAATTTAATATCAAACCCATTATTATTCTAATTCTATTATTAAAAAATTTTTCAATTCAAACATAAATATATGCATGGATTTCACAATAGACTTAAAATTTATAAATTTTATAAAATCCTTGGATTTATCCATTCTCCTTCTATTATCAGTCTTACTCTACAGAGTAATACACAGTAAAACAAAAATGGTAATGACCGATGTTTGTAGGCTTCGTGCTCGCTTCCTCCCTTTCCTCTTCTCTCCACTTCCACTTCCTAGACCGCCAATTTTCCGCCACCAGTCACCACATGCTCTATTTCCCTCTCGAACAAGAAAGACAAGGTCATTGTGATTTTTGGTCCCACCGGTGCCGCAAGAGTCGGCTTGCTTTGGAGCTTGCCCATCGGCTTAACGGCGAAATCATCAGCGCCAACTCAGTCCAGGTCATTCTATTCATTTGCAAATTCTAGTTGTTTTTGTTGATCAAATGTGGGATAGTTTGAAATTCGATATTCTCTTTGGTTGCTCAGGAAATGGAAACATAAGAGGAGATGCTCAATTATCAAATAGTAGGTGATTTACTAGTGGTTCAATTTTTTGGTTTTAGGAATCTTTTTTTTATTGCCTATAAATTACTTTGCCTTGCCTAAAACAAAAATGGAGGTATGAGTGCTTGAATTTGTCTGGTTGCCGAGAAAATTTCGGTGTAACAGAAGAAATAAGGTTATTAATTTTCCAGTTTTATTTGGGACAGTAAATGGTGAAAGGAAACTTCATTTTTCCACTAAGTTTGGCAAGGAATCTATTTGTTTATGCCTAATTCACATGAATTAAGTGTTGTGTAAATTGGGTTAATTTCTACCAAAATGAATAGTTTTGACAAAATTAAGATAAAGAAAAATTTACAAGTAGTTAGTGGAGTCACGAATGGTCTCTCTTAAAAACTAACTTCCTTAGATTTTTAGAGTCTTGATAACAGAATTTTTCTCAGATAATTTAAAGTACAATATATCATTAAAATAAATGACCCGACAATAACTATTAAACAGAAATAAAGAGAATACCAGAATTTAACGAGGTTCGGTCAATTATACTTACGTCCTTAGACACTATTAAAATAATATTTTACTATGTCAAAGAAATATTATAAAATGAAATATTGTAGAGAGAGAAAAAAATACAACAAATCTTAGAAGTAACAAATTGGTGTTTGGAATGATTTGTTAAGAGAATATGAAGTCTTTTTTATAGGCTAATGCTATTGAGGAAAAAAAACTTCTTTCCGATGTGGGATTGCCACATTTCAACAAATCTTCACCTTAGCGATCTCACAATTCCAAACAAATATTCTCTTTACAAATTTTAGAAATGTCTCCAAATGCGCTTTAAAGCATCCAATTTCAAATTCTGAGAATATTTATCAAGTCCAAACAATGTTGGAACTTGACACTTGTCACAACTTTTGTTACCATATCTACAGAATTTTCAGCAGTCAGAATCTTCTGAAGTAGTATCCCACCATCTTCAAGAATTCTCTATACAAAATGATATCGAACATCGATATGCTTCGTCGTTGTATGATAAACTTGATTATTTGTTAAACAAATAACACTTTAACTATCACAATGCACTTTGACATGCTTCTGACTGTTTCCAAGTCATTCAGTAACCCATAAAGCCAAATTGGCTCCTGAACAGCTTCTGAAACTGTCATGTACTCTACCTTTGTTGTAGACAAAACAACTGTTGATTGTAAAGTGAGCTTCCAACTAACCGGTGCCTTCCTAAGTGTGAACACATAACCGGTAGTAGATCAACGTTTGTCTAAATCACCTGCATAGTCGGAATCACAATATCCAACTATATACTGACCAATTTTCTCATCCCGCTCAAACATCATACCAACATCTACAAAATTCTAAATATACTGCAGAATCCATTTCATAGCTTACCAATGTCCTTTACTAGGATCATGCATGTACCTGCTCACAACTTCAACTGCTTGTGAAATGTCAGGCCTCGTACACACCATTGCATACATCAAGCTACCAGCAACATTTGCATATGAAACCTTTGACATATATTCTTGCTTTTCATCACTTTTCGGAAATAAAGATGCACTTAGCTTAAAATGAGGAGCAAGTGGAGTACTAACTGGTTTTGTCTTCTCATTTATCCCAAAACGCTTTATTACCTTTCTGAGTCAAACAAAGTCTCTCCAATTTTCTGTTTCTGCATATCTCCATACCGAGAATCTTCTTAGCTTCCCTTAAATCTTTCATTTCAAATTCTTGATTTAGTTGAGCTTTTGACTTTTGAATCTCTCCTTCATCTTTCGAAGCTATCAGCATATCATCAACATAAAAGGAGAAGATAGATAAAGAAACCATCCCGTAGCTAGCGCAAATATCCACAATGATCATATTTACTTCTTGTGTATTTCTGTCTTATCATAAACTTGTCAAATCGTTTGTACCATTGTCTTAGAGATTGCTTCAATCCATACAAAAATTTGCTCAACTTGCACACCAAATTTTCTTTTCCAACAATTTTAAATTCTTTTGGCTGAGTCATGTAGATTTCTTATTCTAAGTCTCCATGTAAAAATGCAGTTTTTACATCCAGTTGAACTAGTTCCAGATCCAATTGTGCTACCAAGGCCAACAGTATTCTAATGGAGGAATGTTTTACAACTGGAGAAAACACTTCATTATAATCAATTCCCTCCTTCTGAGTGTAGCCTTTAGCTACCAATCTTGCCTTATAACGGATATCATTCTTGTCAGGAAATTCTTCTTTCTTTGCATAAACCCATTTACAGTCAATCACTTTCTTTCCCTTTGGTAGACTTGCTAGCTTCCATGTCTGATTATTTTCAAGGGACTGCATCTCTTCTTCCATAGTCTTTCTCCACTTTTCTTCTTCTGAGCTTTGAATAGCTTCATAATAAGTGGAAGGAATTTTATCATCTATTGAAGATGTGTAATTAGTCATATCTTCAAGTCGAGCAGGTTTCTTAATATTCCTTTTCGGCTTTCGTAGTACAATTGGCTCAAGTTGCTTAGGAGGTTCTTGTGCTGAAACCTTTGCTTCCTCATCTGATCCATTTTCTACCATTATCTCCTCTTTTGTCATAGGAGTAATTTTATCAGACTTTACAATTGCTAGATCAACAATTCTTCTTCTATCAAACTCCACATGTTTGGGAGTTCGCTCCACCTGCTGTGGAGAACCATCTGTCTGCTCCTCTGTTAAATTTTTTAACACGGTAGACTCATCAAAGGTAACATCTCTACTAAAGATTATTTTCTGTCTCTGGGCACCATAAATGATATCCTTTGATACCAGAGGATATCCCCATAAAGATATCATTCTTTGCCCTTAGATCTACCTTCCATTCCTTAATATGATAGTATACAGTGGAACCAAATACATGTAAGGAATTATAATCTGTAGCAAGTTTTCCATACCACACCTCCAAAGGTGTTTTGCCATTAATAGCAGTTGATGGCAAACGATTAATGAGATGACATGCATATGTTACAGTCTCAGCCCAAAACTGTCTGCCTAATCCAGTATTAGACAACATATATCGAACTTTCTCTAGTAGAGTTCGGTTCATGCGTTCAGCCACCCCATTCTGTTGTGACATATTTCTAACAGTGAAATATCAAACAATTCCTTCATTTCTACAAACTTTCATGAAAGATCACTTGTATACTATTCGTCATTGTCTGTTCGAAAACACTTGATCTTTCTGCCTGTCTGAGTTTCCACCATCTTTTTCCATATGAGAAAAACTTTCAACACTTCATCCTTTGTCTTCATTGTATACACCAATACTCTTCTTGAACAATCATCAACAAAAGTAACATAGTAGTGTTTACCTCCCATTGAAGCAGTTTTGGAAAGACCCCATACATCTGAGTGAACATAATCCAGAATACCCTTGGTATCATGGATTGCAGTGTCAAACTTCACTCTCGTCTGCTTCCCTTTGATGCAATGCTCACAGAAGTCTAATTTGCAGGTTCGTACTCCTTGCAATAATCCTTGATTTTCCAAAAGTTTCAAGGATTTTTCACCTGCATACCCTAAGCGCATATGTCACAATCTAGTTGTTTCTAGCTCCTGTCATCACTAGAACTACTGCTGCTGTTCCAACGACTGTATTGCCTTTATAGTAATACAAGTTGTTGCTCCTTTGAACTCCTTTCATCACCACAAGTGCTCCAGATATAACTTTCATTACTTCATTTTTAATGACTATAGTAAAACCCTTTCTCCCAAGGATTTCCATAGAATTGAGATTTTCGTCAGACTGGACACATATCTTATGTCTGTTAGAGTTCTGATTGATCCATCACGATTCCTCGATTGGACTAAATCAATTCCAGTTGTTTTGCAAGGGTTGTCATTTGTTGTATAGACAACTCTACCTTCGATCTCTTTAAAATCGAAAAACCATTCCCGATTGGGACACATGTGGTGGCTACAGCCTGAATTTAGGATCCAAGCAGTCGAACTGCTTATTAATGGCATCAATGCTAATGAAAAGTTTAAATCATCACATTCAGCTACATTTGAATCTGCAACAGCCTTGCTTTTGCCAGATTTACTTCTCAACTTAGGACAATCATTCTTCCAGTGCCTTTTTTCTCGACAAAAGGCACATTCATCTTTGCCCACTCTAGACTTTGATCTGTCTTTCTTTCCCTTATTCTTATTTTTCGAACGACCTCTTACTATCAAAGCTTCTGCTTCTCCACTGGTGCTATCCTTCTTGTCTTTTCTCCTCAATTCATAGTTGTATAGTGCAGCACATACTTCACTAAGAGATACCTCAGCTTTCCCTTGGAGTAGAGTAGTTTCTAGAAATTCAAACTCCTCAGGAAGGGATTTCAACAGCATTAGGGTCAGATCTTCATCTTCAAAAGTCACATCTAAATTCATCAGATCTGCTACAAGTTGATTGAAATTGGTGATGTGATCATTCATCGTGGTGCTAGGAACATATGTGAATCTGAACAGCTTTTTCTTCATATGAAGCTTATTTTGACTGCTCTTTTTCAAGAATTTTTCCTCCAGTGTCTTCCACAATTTACTTGTAGAAGTTTCTTTACAAAAGGCATACTTCTGCTCTCTAGACATATACAGTCGAATTGTATCACATGCCAAACGATTGATTGTCTTTCATTTCTTCTCATCTACACCTTCTGGCTTTTCTCCCTCAATGACAATGTCTAAGCATTGCTGAAATAAGACGTCTAGAACTTCACCTTGTCACATGCCGAAATGGTCTGTACCATCAAAAATCTCCACTGCAATTCTCATATTTGCCACAACAGTTCTCGCCAAAATTGATGAAGTAGAAGTTGTTGTGTCCATCGTGGATTTTTGTCCGTCTCTTGCCATTTTTTCTTCAAGACTATTTAATAGCTTTCAAATGCGGAATACCCAAGAATCCAATGAAACCTTTCTGATGTGGAAGATCAACTAACGCTGTAACCACAAAGCATATAACTCAGTAACCTTGACTCTGATACCAATTGTTGTGGAAATCGGGTTAGTTTCCACTAAAATGAATAATTGTGCCAAAATTAAGACAAAGAAAAATTTTCAGGCAGTTGGTGGAGTCACAAATGGTCTCTCTTAAAAACCAACTTTCTTAAACTCTTAGTGTCATATCCACTAATTTAGATTAAAGTCACGCGAGTTGTTAAATCGACTTGTCGGTTTGACCATAGTCTAAATTTGGATTTTTATCAAAAAATAATTAAAATAATGGCAATTAAGTATGGAAAATATCTAATAAAGTGTTTAAAATATTTAAAAATGTTAAATTTCGGTAAAGGACTAAATTGCAAATTTTGAAAAGTTTAGGAGTCAATTTGCAATTTACCGAAAATTTGAGGATTTATTGAGATAATCATAAATTAAATGCATGAATTGGGACATAAAATGAATATGGAGGCTAGCCACACCAAGTGGCAAATTTTAAGAGGACAATTGACATGCATGAATGAGATATTCAATGTATATAAGCTTAGGTGTCCCATAATTGATTAAGTTTGTCATTTTCTCTTAATTTCCTCTCTTCTTCCTTATCACTTAAACATCTAGAAGACTTTTATCTTCCCTCAAACCAGCCCATGTTTCTTGAAGCATAACCCACCAAATGGCAAAGTTTAATAAGCTAATTAAGATACATGCATTTAACCTTAATGAAGGTTTCTAGATTGAGTTTAGGTGTCCCCCCCATCATAATGACTTTTGTCATTTTGTTCTTGATTGTTTCTTCCTCTTCCTTATCCATTTTTCATTGAGGAAAATTATGTTCTCCACACCAGCCACGTTTATCCCTTGGACAGCCATAACCAAATCTTGTTGTCAGAAGGGAAAGTGAGAAAAAGAGAGAGAAAGACATGGAAAATTCCATTTTCATACTTAAGAAAGCTTAAAAGAGTAAGAAGAAAGAGAGAGATTAGGTTTATAAAGTTTTAATAATCTGTTTATGAACTTTAGGAACTCAAAGTGACAAGGATTTAGCTCAAAGGAGCAAAGGAAAGGAGAAAGAGAAGTAAAGAGAAAGAAAAGAGAAAAAAAGAGGTTTGTGCATAAACTAAGGCAATGGCCTATTTTATTTTTTTTTATTTGCATGATTTAATTATTTGGCATGTTAATGATTCTGAATTGATATTATTTTGTGATGAAAATCTTTGGGATGCATGTTTGCTAGACTTAGGATTTAATTTGGTAAAAATTGAATGTGATTATCTTGTATGTTCCTTGCTAGAAATTGATGAGCAGTGTTCACTTAAACTGTTATAATTTAATTTCTGGAACTCGGTTTTTCATGTTGTTTGTTGGGTTTGAAAGATAAGACATAGAGCTATAACTTTCATTTAGACCATAAAACCTGAATATATATGTAATTATTCAGAAAAATTCATAAAATTGGGACATGGAATCTGTCCAGAAATTCTGGGTAGAATTGTTAGTAATGAGCAGTGAGTACTTAAACTATTATAAATTGAGTTCTGGAGTTTGGATTTATGTGTTCTTTGTTCAGTTTGAAAGCTAAGACATAGGGATAAAATTTTTATTTAGACCATAATATCTGAATATGTCTGTAATTGTCCAGAAAAATTCATAAAGTTCAGACTTAGAATCTGTCCAGAAAATTCTGAGCAGAATTATCAGTGACCAGTTAATATTATCATATCTTTTGATACAGAACTCAAGAATTAAGTGATTCAAGTTGCATATTAAAGCTAAGATCCATATCTAAAATTTGTATGAAGATTATGTAACTAAATTCAGAATGGAACATGACCAAAATTAAGGTCCAAAACAGAAAACAGAATCTGCCAGTGACATGGCAGCAAGTGAATTAAGGAATGAAATGAGTAAAATGATGAGAACTTTGTTATATTATGTAAATATTATTTTAATTGAGTGATTATGTGATTATTTTGAGATATTACATGCATGAAAAGTATGAAATTAATTGTTATGAATTTTAATGAAATTGTATAAGCCCTAGAACACCTAACTAGAACCAACTTAGGATAGTTTGGCATGCCAAATAGGGGGGTAGTATGATGAAAATGAAAACCATTAATGGTATGATTATCTACGCCGGGATTGACAATGTTATCTACTCCGAGTTTGGCAATGTTATCTACGCCGGGTTTGACACTGCTATTTATACCGGGTATGACATTATTATGTACGCCGAGTTTGGCACGGTTATCTATGTCGAGTTTGGCACAGTTATATACGTCGGGGTTGACACTTATATGCGCACATCATATTGCCCGGGGGCACTCCTAAGTGCCTGGATGGCAACTCCGTTTTCCTATTCAGTGGTTCATAGGTATCCTGGGCATAAATGAAAACATAAATAAAGAAGTTATGGAACATAAAAGATTTATTGAAAATAAAAATGGAATTATGAATTGTGGCATGGATAAAAAGAAGATTTAGTGTTATACAATAAGGTGGTGTGGTAATAAAATAAATAAGTATGAGATAAAATAATATAATTTGATGTCCATACATGCTAGAATACCATGATTTGCATGAGAATGATGATTTGATTATGTTAAACAAAATGAGATACAATAAATTGATTTATGCATACTAGAATATTATGAAATGTATGTTTGCATGATTTGATCATAAATTGTTATATGACAATGCATGTGACATTAAAAATAGTTTATTGTCTTATCTATATGCACCACTAAGCCAAGAGCTTAGCGTGGGAGTTTCTCACGCAGATTTAGTAAAGAATAAATAGAAGATAGTAGACAAAACCAGCAGTGACCTAATCAAGTAAAGTAGTTTGTTGCACACATCGTCGGTTACACAACTTTTGTGTATTATCTTGTATATTTTATTTTGTAGTATTTGTAAAATAAACAGTATGTTTTGTAAAGAACATGTTACTATATAAAAAGGTAGGTTAACTTTTATGTTATATTTCTTTTATAAATGCAAAGTAAATAAATAGTGAATATTGGAAATGAAAAAAAATGTACGAGTGATATTGCTTTATATGTAACTTATATAATGATATTTTAATCGATGAAGTCAGTGTAGCACACCCTCATTCAGGCACGAGCTGCTGGGGTGAGGGGGTGTTACACTTAGAGTCTTGATGACAGAATTTTTCTCAGATAATTTAAAGCACAATATATCACTAAAATAAATGACCCGACAATAGCTATTAAATAAAAATAAAGAGAACACCAGAATTTAATGAGGTTCGGCTAATTATGTCTACGTCCTCAGACACTACTAAAATAATATTTCACTATTTTAAAAAAATATTACAAGAAAGAGAAAATACAACTAATCTTAGAAGTAAGGGATTGGTGTTTGAGATTATTTGTTAAGAGAATATGAAGTCTTTTTTATAGGCTAATGCTATTGAGGAAAAAAACTTCTTTCCGATGTGAGATTGTCACATTTCAACATTAAGCTCAAAAGCTATCTCTTTCAGGGTGAATTGATTTAGTACAGCTTGAATTGCAAGTATATCGCGCTCTTGATGTGGGATCTGCAAAGCCTTCCCCAAGTGAAAGAAAGGTCTATTCTTGAAAGATATTTTGTTGTTCTTTGTGTTGCTTTTAATGTTGAACGTCACTTGTGGGATTTAAAGGAAAACATCCTAAATATAATGTATTTCACTGTTGTCTTAATTTTTTTCTCACTTTTCCTTTCATGGACTCGGATTGTTACATTGACTGGATTGTGGTAGATGTGTATGTCATGAGTTTATATTTCATTTTATACGAGTAAAAGAATTTGAATGGAAATTCAACTTTGAACACTACTCTTGGGCGCATGCATTTCTGATCTATCTGTTATTTAATGGATGTGATCGGGTTGCATGTGCATGGAGCTGCAAGAGAGAAAAAGAGTCACTCATATTTTAGTAGTAGTCTAGGGAATTTTGCCTTGAAAACTTAGTATTATTAATTTTAGCTTAACTGGTAATGCTGCTTTAACTATTAAAAAAAAAAGGTGGTGTAACTGACAGAGAAGAAAAGTTTTCATTAATAAGATAATTGAAGTGAACTAATCTTCTGTTATTAAAATTTTTAAACAATCCATCCCAAGTTTAGAAAAAACAACAAAACTCTTTAGGCATTATAAATCTCATTGTGGTGTAGTCTTTTCACATTTCTGTCATCCATCAAGATATATATCAAAATCAACAATGCACAAGTTTTATCAAGTAGGCATGCCACTTCAGGTAAGTACACAGTTTACTTGCTAATGAATTAAGCTATTCAGTCCATATTATTTATGCTGGCGCATCAATCAGTAACCAGAACTAGATAAAAATGCACTTTTTTTTTTACTCTCTTGTTGTATCATTAAACTCTATTTTGCAGGAAGTTCCACACCATCTGACTGACATATTACACCCATCAGAAGGTATGTTTTTCTGCAGTACTAGCTGATATCAATAAGGAACCTTAAAACATTATTACTAATGGTAAATTATATGATGCATTGATGCCATATGCTGTAATATGTATGATTTTTGTGCTATCACAATGCGTACTAATAATTTTCCTTCAGATTAGTCAGTTGGAAAATTTTTTGCAGACGCCAGGGAAGCCACACGAGATATTCTGGACAATGGTCATGTTCCCATAGTTACTGGTGGGACTGGATTGTATTTGCAATGGTATGTTTCTGCATATTTTTAGGAGAGAAATCTAAACTTCTTTTTCCAGTTTTAGCAAAGATTAAATGCATGCTCTCCAAAAATCTCAAACTAGCCCAGCTATGAAACTACTTTTGGTGAAACAAGCTTCTCACAACATTTAAATTCGTGAATTTATTCTGCGATGATAATTTTTTTCACAATAGTTATATATCTGACATCATCCTGTGATAATAATTGTCATCACCATATTTGAATATCTAGCCTCATCCTAGATAATAATTTGTTAGCATCATCACCATAAGAACATGAATTTTTTATTATTTTCATCTTCAGTGGATTTCTATGTCGTGTGCAATATGTTGGAAACAGGAATGATGTGGCTGAAATTTTTGAGATTTTCTGAATGTTTGGGGATTTTCTGCTGTGATTTTTCGGATATTATAGCTGTAGAGATTTAGGTTTGGTTAATTCTACAAAATAGGAAGTGTATATTCTATATTAAAACTAGTAATTCATTAGATCTACTCGGACAGAACCTTAGTAAAATGGGTTTTTGACTTGAATTTAAGTGTTTTTGATACACTGGAGTTAGTAAATATGAATTGTACATAAAAGTACATGAACATGTCTATTCATACTTTTTTAGAGTGAACAACTTGAATTTGGAAATTCCTATCTTATAGGCATTGCTGACATACAAGTATAACAAAAAGGAAAATATTGACCTGAGCACATATATCGTCGTGTTGATTAAAATTACTTCTAAGTTTTGTGAGCTATATAAATTTGATTGCTGCATCAAACCAACTTTCCTGCACTATGGCATCACACTATATGCACTTTTTTATCAAATGATATCAAGTTATTGCATTGGGGGTTGAGTTTTTGTGTTATTGGGGCAAAAACTTATAGAAGGGAAAAAAGGTATTTGAGTGGCAAATTTTCACTGTCATCTCTTCAATGTCACCATTAGGTTTGTGTATGGGAAGCCAGATGTCCCAAAAGCCTCTCCAGAGGTTGTATCTGAAGCAAACTCAGAGCTTGCAGAATAATGGGGACTGGGAAATCCAAGAGCTCAGCTTTTGGCTGCCAATGATCGGTACAGGTTACGATGCAGCCTTGAGATAATCAAGGTTAATTTGTCATATTCTCTAGCTATATTATTTTACACTAGAATCTCCCTCTCCCCCAGCCATAATTGAGATGCTATTCTAGCATGAGAATTCTGTGGAAAGTGTAACTATAAAATGGATGAATGCAAAATGGATTAGCATGAGAATTATTCTTCTTCTCTTTTAGTTAAGACTCTGCTTAGGTCTAAAATTGAATTGAATATACATTTTTACACCATTTATATGTGTTTGATATCTGGCATGGCAGGCTAGTGGATCTCCTCCATCTGCTTTTCAAGTTCCATATGATTCTTTCAAGGAGCAATTTGGTACAAGTTTAACAGAGAAATCTTTCAATGTGAATCCACCTGGTGACGTATCTGAGCAAGTTAAACCAAAAGATTTGGACTATGACTTCATTTGTTTTTTCCTCTCCAGCCCTAGACTTGATCTCTATAGATCAATTGATTACCGATGTGAAGACATGCTTTTAGGTAATTCTGCTGCTAATCATTATCATGATATCATTTTTCTAAATGAGCATTCTTTAATTTCCAAACTACAAAATTCAATTTGTTTTGACAAGAGATTCATCTTCACTAAACTTTTTAAGCTTTTGGATGTACATGATATATTTTCACAGAATGCTAAACTGTTTGGTAAAATTTATGTTGTATATCATTTGAATTGTATTAGAATAAAGGTGCATGCATGAATATCTGTGAAGATAAGCAATATATATGTAGAGGTACTTGTACTTTTATCATGAAATTATCTTAAATCTTTTATTTGATTTACATTCAACTGCCTTGAGGCACCAGTACTGTTCACATTGGTGGTTATGCATTTCCTTGAATGACTGGGTATTTAAGTGAGATATTTATGAAAAGGAAATAACATGTCATGCCTTGAAGTTACATTCATTTCTGCGAGTATATTTGATTGTTACTGGGAAATATCTTATACATATTTTGTCAGTTTGGACAGAAAATGCCTCCTTTATCTCTTATTTGGTTGAATTTTGATTCTTGTAATTTTTTTGTCATTGCTGTCGGAAAGAATTTTGGAATAGCAAGAAAATATCATGGTTTTCTGATATCAGATATTGTTCATTTTCTTCATAAGATGTTGAATATGACACTCAACATCATGTTACATAAATTTGCTTTCGATTTTCATTTTTATTTTTTTTCCAGCCTGTCCATAAGTTTTATTTTCATGGTTCAGCTCCTGAGTGTTCTTTTTATTTTTTTACCTGTAGGAACTGATGGGATTTTGTCTGAGGCCAAATGGCTTCTTGACATGGGTCTTCTTCCGAATTCAAATTCTGCAACTCATGCAATTGGTTACAGACAAGTATATAATTGATTTATTCATTCATTTCAATTATTATTGTACTGTATAGTGCCCTTGTTATCATTGATGTTGTTCTTTTATGGATATTATCATCATCATCATTTTTGGTTTGATGCATGTTTCTGGCCACCCTTCACCTCCGACCTGCCTTTCCCCCTTCATCTCATAAGTGATTTTAGGCAATAATATCAATGATAATAAAATGCAGTAATTTCAGGCAATGGAGTACCTTTTACAGTGTAGGCAACAAGGAGGTAGTCCTGCTGGAGAATTTTATGCTTTTCTATCTGAATTTCAGAAAGCAGTTGATATAAAGTAATTCTTAGGCACAATATCAGAATAAAATTTGTTTGACACTACTGTGTCTCTAATTAGAGGTTTTTAAATATGGATTTTTTGTTAGAAAGATTTAAGCATAAGTACTGTAATCACTTTTCATAAAAGAGTAGTATTTTATGATATCCATTCCTTTGCATATGTATAAAATTGATAGCAGATTTATGTTCCCCTTCAATGACTGCATGACATCATCCTGAAAGCTTATTTAATTAAATGACGTACAATATGGAAGTCCTTAAGAATTGGAAATTAAAGGTAATAGTATTAAAGCCTAATGGTATTGAATACATTTTTATAATTGCATCCTATGCTTTTAATTTTATCAATTTGGTTCATAAATAATTGATTTTTATCAGTTTTATCCAAGAGGTATGTGGTATATGCCACATGCTGGCATGGTACAAGATGTACTTCTAACATTAGCAAAATTTGTTTACTTGGATATTATGGACCCCTTTTCAGCCCTAAGAGCACTACATGGTGGTGTTTTTCATAATTCTATAGTACCCTCTCTCTTTGAGATTATAGAAGAATCATGCAAGAAAGCCACAGTTTGGGGGCTCTTAGGGCTCAAATGGGGTTCACAATATCTGCTTGACTGTTTCAAACATAAAACAATCCCCTCCTTCCTCTTGGAAAGGAGAATGAAGTACAGAAGTTCCTTTGGATTTATGGTGCTATCAGATGACAGTTTCTTCCTCTTCTTTTGGTACAGCAACTTTGCAAAAAGACAAATGACATGATTTCGTAATGAGGATATCTATCACTGGCTCAATGCTTTTAAGCCCCTAGTATGTTGAATTCCATGTTAATTTCATTACAGTGGTAACTAAAATCTGATCAGTGCACTATGTCGACTTTTTGGTTTAAGCTTCTTCCATGTGTTTATATAAATAGATGAATGAATATATTGAAATTGGCTTTTGTATCCCAAATGCTTTTGGACCCAATATGGATCTGAATTAATATTTTTTATACACAAAATTTTTAATGATTTTGACTTTTTTCTTGTACTCATTTAAATCCAAAGCATTATAAAAGAAAATAAAAATATGTGTACATAAAAAGTAGAGAAATAGTGAACTAATTAGGTAAATAAATTATGTAATATTTGTTTAGATATTGTGAAAAATATAAGTTGAGGTTTCTGGAGTGTTCAATAAATAATTTTAGATTTGCTAAAAAAATGAGTTGTCAATATACCATTTCAGTAAAATTCAGGTGCATATTTATGTATTTGACCATTTTTAGATGGATGTTACAGACTTCAAAATTCTTGTTAATGTCTAGCTATGCAGTGGATCCTCTTATTTGTGAATGCATAAAGGGAGGAATTGTTGTTTTTCCTATGATATGAAGTCATTTCCTGCAGATCTAAATTATGTGTATTTCTATTAATGAAATCCACTTTTTATTGGTACGGTGCCAAAACAGCATAATTAATCTCCTTTCTATCTAAATAAAATTCCTTTTATAAAAAAATTGAAGAAAAGAAAATTAAAAGAAAAAAAAAAGAAGAAATCATGGAAATTTCAATTGAAAGCAAATGAATGGGAGCTGATAGGAAAATTTTGACTTTGAACCAAATAATCCATGACGAAATTTGTTTATGTTCACTCTTTTTATTTACTTTTGCTGCCTTCTCAAAACCTTAATCATTCAACAAAACTTTTATGATATGAAGTTAAGTTAGATTGGTGTAAACAAGATGTTTAATTTTGATTTAATGCTCTCTGATTATTAGTATAAATCACTTAGGGTCTTCATACAAAAATTACATGGCACTTCTCTTCCACCTTTGTGTCTTTGGTGGTTTGGGGATCAGGATTCTTGCATGCTATTCATATTCCTGTAGAATATTGACAATGCATGGAACAGTCTTTAGCTGCTGGGTACATATTCTAATGCAAAAATGGAATCTTATCAAGTGATGGAAAAAATTTTCAGATTGTCCAACTTCTTGATATTAATAAATGTTTATTTATATCCCAAAGTGATTGCTTGCTTTATGCTTTTGAAGTATAATTCATATATTAGTGCTTTTTGGAGTTCCCAATTCTGACATTGAAAGGATATATATATGAAGTCTAAGTTACAATAGTGAGAACTAGGACTGCCATAAATGTCATCACCTACTATTTTGCTTCAAATGCAAACATCCAATAGTCAAAGAGAGTGAGTTTCTGACCTTCTTTCCTAGAGAATATCTATCCAATCCCCCATTTTTATGTTAAAATCCTCATTGCTGAATTTATCTTCTGCCCACTTTGCCTTTACCTTGCTGATAAGTGATAACTATATAACTGGGTTTGTTGAACCTAGGAAATTGATTTTGGAGTTCTACATATGAGTGAAACATGGAAGTAAAAAAGTGACCATAGTGTATGACGGAATTGTGAAGAACCATTGCATAACTTTGTCTTTGGTATCATAGTGCTATGGCCTACAGTGGAAGATGAACTTCTTTCTCCGGTACTTCTAGTGGTGTCAATGGGTTACTCCATGAGAATTTGTGCATCTAGTTTGGCCCTATTGTCGGTCTTCTTTTCATGCAAGAGACAAAAATACAGGTTTGCATTTAGTTCACACATATTGCCAGATCAGTGAAATTCTTTTGAATTGAAGGATTAAAGGAAGTTGATAATTCTAAAAGGGCACCCACATTGGTTATGCCATAATTGTGAACTCTGCAGCTCCCCACTTATGTGATGCTGAAAACTGTGATAGTACCATGACTGATTGAATTCCATAGGGCACAAACTTTAAATTTTTTTTTTGCCATTGGAGATGGCAATTATCAATATACAACAGTCTAAGTTTATTTGTTCTTGATATGCGCAAAATTTTCAAAGATGACTAGAATTTGCCCTAGTCAAACGTAAAACATCCCAAATATGAGAATGGACATGTTTATCATAACTTACAAAGATAAATAAAAAAAAAAATGCAACTTCACTTTTCCAAAGTAGTGGCATGAAGTTGATCTATCTTGGTCAAGGATCTCACTCCAAAATTTTCTAAATTGGTATGGAAGTGTATGCTAATAGATTTGTTCAGCTCTTCCTTCGTGAATGGTGATACTCTATAGTTCTATTGGTTGCAGCATTTCTGCCAACTTCTGTGAGTATACTCTTTGCAGGACAAGGTGCTAAACTTCATTTATGATGCATATCAATGCCAAACTAGGCCTTTGGTTGTTCCTGAATCACTTAGAATTAAGAAAGATATATCTAATCATCGAGAAGTTCTTCAACTTAAGACTTATCACACTGAAAATAGGTACGAATTAACAATAATGAAGAATGCATGGGGTATCATTTGTTGCAAGTAGCTAAATGAACTTATTTGTTTGTGTAGGCATTTTGTAAGCAGTACCGATTGTTCTGATATTCTAGACTGGATAAGGACTCGGGGAAAATTAATGAGTAGTGTCGTTTGAGTTTGAGGTGGCTCCATTTCTGGCCATTTGTCGAAGAACTTCACTGGGTTCCTTCCAGAGGTTAGACTCGCGCTTCCAGAAGGTGTGTCCAAACTCTCCATAAGAATTTTAGTGGATTGTGCCTGAATTTATCACTAATGCACTTAATGGTCCTTTAAATTCAATGTAAGTTGAAAAACCATATGACATAATGAGATGTAATACCACGGTCTTCCTCACCAACTAAATTTATCAATAATGCACATAATGGTCCTTGAATTTAATTATCTCTAAAGCACATCATGGTCGCTAAACTTAGCAAGGCATAAGCAAGCAATCGGCGGCATCTCCATGAGGAGGACCATGATGTCACGTGTCATTAAACTGGATGGTTTTTAAGTTAGGAATTGAACGGAAGGGAGCATTACGTGCATTACCGATAAGTTTCGGCTAATTGGCTTTTGCTTTTCTTCAACCAATTTTAATTGGTTTTACTGAAGCTTCTCACCAGGGATACTTGCAGATACCATAGCTTGACTTCGTTTGAGCATTCACATCCGCTATTGGTAGCCATATTGATCGCTTTGACTCCAATGTATTTCTGCATAGAATGCTCTTCTTTATTCTTCTCCTCTTCTTTTTTTTTTTTTAAGGAAAGGATACTGTGAGAGTTGAGGTAAATTTTGTCACGTTTCAATTTACATTGCATTGCAAAATAAATTTTACAGTATCATGTACAATTGTAACTAATTTGAAACCACAATAAAGGAAAAAGAGATTCATGGAGGGAAGTTTGGTAAAGCCAAGATTGACATGGTGTTGGTCACTGAGTTCGTCTTTGATGATGCCACCCCTTCAGTGGCAAAAAAGATTCTACTCCCATGAAATAGTAAATTCAGCGAGATAAGTGTTGTAATATTGAGAATAGAAGGAGAAATTCATGCATGTCTGAAGTGATATTCTCCCTTACGAGGAATATGAGTACACCCTTAACGCCATCCTAGTCTCTTGTCGGAAGACACGCATAGGATTGAGACAAAGGAACGGCATTTTCCTAATTTTATTCGTATCTCATGCCAAATTATAAAATGTTATTGAAGAAAAATATCATATTTCTTATATAATATTCTATTACTAGTTTAATTTACGAATAAGTGCAAGGAAAATTCAATATAATATTAGTAGTTTAATTTCAAAAGCTTATAAATGGTGTTTTTTTTAATTGTATTTTATTTTTGGAAAAAAAACATTTCTAAAAGCAGTAGATTTCTTAATAGAAAAAGTGAGGTGGAAAAAGGGGAGAGAGGGTTGAAGATGCCAAGATGGCATAATAAGATCATGTTGCTGGCAACCATTTTACACACTTTCCTCTTATATATTTGTTAGCAAGATTCAAGACGTGAGATAAACTTGTGAAACTAATACTTTAAAGTTTAAACATGCTCAAGACAATATAGATTTATTACCAATTTAAAAACCAATAACTCCATAGGCGATATTATATAAGTTCGGGATATTGCTTATTATGTCACATAAAAAAAATATTTCCGTGCAATTTTTTCCAAAATTCTAACTTTAAGGTGTTTTTAGAAAGTATTTCCGATTTGGAGTATTTTTGCTGACCTGGCAGGGGCAGAATTTTAGACTGGCGCACAGGAAATAATTTTTTTTTTCTATTTTTCTAAGAAAATTTTTTTTTTTTCTATTTGTTATGCAGATTTTTCCACTTGAAAAAAATGCATTCGATTCAAGTGGTTGAGTCAAATATTTATAAGTTTTTATTATATTGAATTGTTGAACTTTTTAAAATAAATAATATCATATTATTGCTCAAATTGAATTGACAAATTAGATTAAATTCCATCAAAAGCCACTAAAAAATATCACTATCATCAAACTTATTATTATTATTATTATTATTATTATTATTATTATTACTACATTTTATTTAATTAAACAATCATAGTAAAAATTAAATATTTACTACTGCTAAATAGCATTTATATATTTTTAAATAGTTTAATGTTAAATATCTACTATTACTACTATTTATACTTATTTAAATTAATACTACTAACACCTACTAATCACTATTAATTATGTTTATTTTAATATATATATATATATATATATATATGACTATTCATAATAAATAAATAATTATTTATTACTACTACAACCACTAATCATTATTAATTAATTTTACTTTATTTTCTGATTTATTTGTTAAAATATTCCTAATAAATAAATTATTATCATTATTATTAAATATTTTATTTTATTTTATAATGTCATTTTATTTTATTGATATTATACTGTCATTTTATTTTATTAATTTTATAATGTCATTTTATTTTATTGATTTTTAAAATTCAAAGTCACTAAAAATATCACGCACCACAATAATTATTATGTTAATGAAGTTAATAAATAACAAAAGATAATAAAAATCATGTCAAAACTATATAATTAAAATTATTAACCTTTATTGCTAAAATCGTTTTCTGTTTCACCCTTTCTCCAACAATTACCAACACAATCCTACCAAAATTAATATGATATAAGAATAATTAGTTGTCAAAATATATAGTAAATTTTCATCAATAATTAACATACTATATTATTATTGTTGTTATTATTATTGTTATTATTATTATTATTATTATTATTATTATTAAAAAAGTTTATGCACATGAAAATATTAAATAATATGAGGTTTGCTAATAATGAAATGTAATCATTAATATGTTGAAAAAAAATATGAGACATACAAAATTTTTAATACTAATATTATCTTATTTCTATATTAATTTTACATCATTATTTTTCAATAATTTTACTAATACTACCTCATTTCTACCCTCATACTTTTTACAACATATATTATAAAATTTTTAACTTCTAATTTTCAAATTAAAAACTCTTAACAACATTTAATTCTAATATTTTTTAAAATAAATAATATGTTTTACAAAAAAATAAAGAAGTCAAAAATTCTAAATTCAAGTAATGGAAGCTCAAGTTCTCTCTTTAATTGTTATAATCCAAATTTACAAAACAAAGAAAGAAATGTAATGGAAAATAGGTTGAGCTTATATATATACATAAGCCAAATTATAAGTAAAAAGAAAATTTGTTGAAATGGTTGGATGAGGGATGCTGGAAGGAGAGAAGGAGAAGTGAGAATTGAGTAGGGGAAAGGTAATATACTATAAGGAGAATTTGATCGAGAAGTGAGAATGTTTGATATATGCATATAATGTTGAAGGTTTTTTTATAAAAAAAAAAGTTATTCATGGGAAAGTCAGGAAAGCTGAAGAGGGAAGTGGTGCAGGGGGCTAGCTTGGCAGGGGGTAAGTTTCAGATCCTGTGCCAGTCCCCCACCCTTTAAAAATGCCCTAAAATTAGAATTTACTTAAAAAATATCCGAAAATTGTAATTTTTTTTTTAAATTGCAGAATTTTCTCCGTAAGTTCCCCATATTTGGAATGTAACTTGACACCCATGGCTATAACCCTTGCATTCTTTATCTTTTATTTTCTCTTTCTTTTTATTTTTTTTAAAGAAACCATAATTCTTGTATTCTTAATATTTGATTTTCACGACGAGATAAATGTTTTCTCTCAAATTTTAAAAGTATTTCATACCTAAGATTACAAACAAAATAATTTATATTATTTTATCTCAATCATTAAAATAATCTATGTGAAATATTTCAATACATTCTAAGTATATTGGAAAAAAATTAAAAATCTCAAGGCCAAACACTCAGGAATTAATTTATTAGCATGATAGGGTGCATGTTGAAATGGATAGCATCATCATATGATCCTTTAATTTTCAAGAGAATACTATCCTGCTAACAAAATTAGCCATTATTTGTTAATCTATATATCTTTTTCCATTCGTCTATAAAAGAACATAATTGCCGAACAATCCCCTTGAATGAAAATAATCTTAATTTTACTTTTCGCGTGAATAGAAAAGAACTGGAGATTCAACTAAGAAGTAGGAAGCCACTCATCCCCTTGAATGAAACTTTCAACAGAAAAACTAGAAACTTGCTGAGCAGTAATTTGGCTAGACCACTTTTGTCTAGCAGCAGACTTAGCTCCAGGTCCAGTACTCTGATACTCAGCAAAGTAAAGTGTATCAAGTGATTGTTCCCCATTCCACTCCAACCACCCAGCTGGTGCAATCAGATAATCCAAGAAGCAATTTATATACACAACTTTCGAATAATCCTTCCATGGCCTTCCTAAGTAATTCAAATGCACTTTTGGGTTGCTGTGGTACAGTTTCAGATACTCATGAGTCCCGCTTACGGAACAGTTGTTGAAGACCAAGCCTGTGGATTGGCCTGGGTCGGTTCTTCCATGGGCTGTGACTGCATTTTTCTCTCCTTTTTCTGGATCTTCCAGCCTGGGGTTTATATATATATTGCAGTCTTGGAAATATGCTGCTGCGTTTCCGAATATGAAATCCACATTGCCTTCGATTCTGCAGGATTTGTAATACTGCCTCAGTCCATGAACATACAATGTGTCTTGATGTCCTTTGAATTCACAATTTTCAATGTATGATTTATCGCTGCCTGATCTAAAGGCCACGGCTTGGTGAGTCGGAGCTCCTGCTGTGTTCTGGATCGTCAAATCTTTCATCATGAATCCGTCACCATAAACTCCTGCGCGCAAAACAATCATACATCACAATGCAGTGAATATAGTTTCAGTTTCAGCGCTAAACTAACCATGAAATATTAAGTAAAAAAGGTTGAGGACTTACCCACAGTAGGAGTATTGGAAGTGAAAACTCCAACAACGCCAACAGTTAATGCCCCAGTAATGATAGTCTTCCCCATGCCATCTCCCAAAAACACAACATTCTTCTTCTCATATGGAATCCTAACAATCTCATCATAAGTACCTGCCTTTATGTTAATCACGAACTTTTTCCCTGACAAATTATTGGGTACTGCATCCACAGCCTCTTGCACTGTTTTATATTGTCCACTACCATCCTTGCTCACCACCGCATCCACCTTCAAATTTACAGGAAATTTCGTCGCAATTCCTTTGCTAGCTTTCTTGGCCGGTTCAAAAAACTCTTCCCTTTCGGTCTTCGGGGAGGCCCACGAGTCGATGTTGTTCCCGAACAGATCGAAAGACCGAACCAAGCTCAAGGCATTGCTAGTTAAGTTTGTCAAATGAAGAAGAAACGACATCGCTTTATGAACAGCATCGGTGTCGTCTACATTTTTGAAACCGCTATAACAACCGTAATGGTACGATAAAGCCGCACTCATATAAGCTCTGGCATCCTTAGTCTTGCCAGTAGGCAGAGCTTCCACTGTGGATTGAAGACGATAATCGGAATTAGCCAACACTTCTAAGCAACTGGTGGCAATGACGCTGAGGTTTTTGTCACTGCCTGCGGCTGCTCTTAAAAGGCCGGTAACCATAGTTTGAGCAGTTTTGGTATCTCTGGCTGAGAAAGAAATTGCAGATTTGATAATCTGGAGAGCATTGGGATCTTTAACAGAATGGGAATCGGCTGAGAAGGATGAGACACAAATATCAGGGTATCTGGTGGCTTTGCAAGCCTTTTGAATTGCGGGGGCCACGGTGCTGGTCTTGGCGCCGGAATCCGGTGGTGGTGCTGCTTTTGAGCTGGCGGCGAATGATGCGGAGAAGAAAAGAAAGTGAAAGATGAGGAAGAGAATGTGAAGAGGCGCCATGGTCATGATAAAAAGATTTTGATATGTTAATGATGAGCCGTTTGGTATTTATTGTGGACTGTGAGCAGACAAAGATTTTCTATATTTAAGAGAAATATGAGATCTTTGGGGGGCTATAATTGGTAAAATATTTATTATTAGTAAACATTTTCAGGAAAGCGAGGGGATGAAGCCAAGAGAAACTGAAGGTTTGACCAGTTATAAGATTTACGTGACCAAAAGATTTCATGCTTATCTTTTTTTTTTTAACTACTTAATTAAATGTATTTACTGATGATTTAATGTAAAAAAAATGAAGGTAAAAATATTATTTCGTTATGACTAACATAGAAATAGTAAACAAATAAAATAAGAAAAAGCCAAAAATAATGACAAGAAAGAGAAAATTTTTTAGTTCTTCCTTTCTAATTGATTGTTACAAATGATTGAGTTATTCCTATTAACATGGAGTTCATCTTCGACATAATTTTGAGATTAAGGGTTATAAAAATATGTGGTACCAACAAAATTATTCTCAAACATATAAGCTGAGAATACTTATAATTTTTAAAAAAAAAATCTAAATTTTTTGTGTAGAACTCCAAAACCTAAAAGATTTCAACCATTTCACTTTACCGCTTGAAAATAGACTGCATTATTAATAACAAACTAGAACACAAACCTCAACCTGTTTACAAGTTTTTCAAGCTAAACTCGAAAACTATATATCACTCTTAAGAACATATACAGAGACAAAAAAAAATATTTATTTCGTCACTTGATTGAATCATATCATAAAATCGATGATTATATGTAGAGGATAGTGGAAGAACGTATGATGAAACATAGCTTTAAATAATAATGACCAAAAGTAATCACAATTTAAGCTAAACAACTCACGACATGAGTATGAAACCAGTTTTAAGATGTTTTTCTTTTAACACATGACATTTTTCAAGTTTCCAACATTTAGGTAATGTTTGGTATATAAAAAGAATATAAAATGAAATTCTATTTCCAAGATAGTGATTTAAAATTCCAATATTTCTATTTGGTATATCATGTAATAGGAATTGAAATCATATTTTATATTTGGTGTGATTCTATAAATAAAAAGAATAAAATTCAAAAATTAATTATTGAAATATAAAATCTCATTCATATTTTTATGTTTGGTATATATCATGTAATAAATTTATATTTGGTATGGTTTTATAAATAAAATGAATAAAAATTGAAATATAAAATCTCAATAAATAAAATTTAATTGAGAATTTAAAAAGACAGTTGAGAGCCTTAATAAAATAAATTCAGAAAATTTAAAAGTAAAAAATGCAATTCCAAAAAAAACACTTAAAGTCAAATATTTGCAATTGTAATAGCCGCTTTTAAAATAAGAAAATTGATTTTAAATACGATAAAAAAAACTAGTTAATATGATTCATAGAATATTGAGCAATTAAAATTCTATTCCCATAAAAAATAAGTACCAAACCTAAAATTGGAATGAAAATCTCATTCCTATTTCAAAATTGGACATATCAAACATGCCCCTGTTGGGTTTTTGATAATGAATTTTATTCATAAAATGTAGCAAAAAAATAAATTTGTTAAAATCCGAAACAAGAATCTTACTGGTATCATTAAAACTAATTTATCAAATTATAGAAGTAAGAAATTATACATTGTAATTTTTTGATTTATTTTTCAAATTTTCACCTTGTTAGATTGTTGCAAATCACAATAATCCACTTTATTATGTCTCTAATATTAGTTCACGCGAAAATATGAGAAAAAACTATAAGAGAAATAATTGAACACAACTCAAAGTACTAGCAATGGTGTGTGCTCAATTTGAGAGAATATAAAAAATAACAATTATTTTTTTTGAATTTTCATAATTTCCAAAAATAATTTTCAAACTTTTAAATATTTAAAAAATATTTTTACCCCAAAAATAATTTAGGTACAAAATGCACAAGACAAAGAGAGATTTTGGGGGTTTTGCCTTAATTAATGCCAATTGGCCAATTAATGTCAATTAGGCTAGCACTCTAGCATCATGTTGGGCAGGCTAACAGCCCATACGGGCCTGTGACCATCCTAAATGATTTTTTCGTGTGATCTCATTGCAATTGGTACTAAAATAATTCTTTCATATTTTTGGATCTCATCCAAGACTATTTTACTCATTCTTTACATCTCCAATGCATATGTCTCATTAAGTTTCCAGTTATATTGACTACTTAAATTAACGATTAATTTAAACAAGTCATGAGCGGTATGTAGTAACACATCATGATTCCCAATTGACCGGAAAGTCAGTAATTTGACTACGAACCTTTCCATAGATAATTTTCGTGCAATTATTTTTTTCATCATTCTATACCTCACTTGGTTTTAAGTATAAACATATGTCAACTCCCACTAAAGTGACTACATCATGTTTAGTGCAAATAATATTAGTTCTTATTCATAAAGATTATTACTCTGATAGACATGTAATTGAAAACTATTTTCATGATATTTCCACTCCAATTAGATATTTCTAAATAATGATCTCGATAAGAGGTTATGTATATACACTCATTCTATTAGAAGTAGTGAGTCCTTTATTAGTTACCCAATTACCTTCGAATACCTCAAATTGTATTCAATCACCACTCTATGAGCAAACTCGCTAAGACAATAAGGAATAATGTTAAAATACAAAATCAATATCCAAGATATTCTTATGTATTTCATGTCTAATGATACTTACATCATTGCTATAATAAAACTATCATTGACATTTAAATAGATTATTTATATGATTGTCTCATAACTGGTCATCCAATGTACTTAGCTACACTTAGCAAACATTCACATGTTAATTCTAAACATCTCATGTTTACAAATTATAAAATCTACTGTTTGATCCAATCAAATAGTATAACATATATTAGTCTATCCGGATTAACAATGTCTTGTCTTATTAATCCTATGATTAGAGATAATTTAGATACTAACATAATTACACATTATAAGAATCTCAATATCATGATTTCATCATGATTTTCTTTATGTTATGTTATGTATCAAAAAATTCATTAATTAATTTAAGATCACTATTAATTCATATATCACATGAATATCAAATTAATGAAAATATATTTTATTAATAAAATAAATTTATACAATAAATATTAAAGGTAATTGCCTTAAAAGTACTTCTCCAACAGTCCCTATAGAACAAATTCTGAACCAAGTATGTATATAGCATTTGAGGTAATAACCCATAAACACAAATTAAAACTAGCTATCATATAATCTCCTATCACAAAAACTAACATATAATCCAATAAATTGATTGCCCTATCAAAGCTCATGAACTTTTAAAAACATGATAAATGTATGATATTAGAAAATACTTGTAAACACTGAGTCAATATATATTAAACCAACGAGTGAATACCTTATAAACAAAATAATTTATACGGCACCCTTCATTTATTTAGTTTACTATACAACAAAATAATTATACATCGGGTCTAGGCAACAAAAATCCTATAATATTTTAGTCTTGATGGATTATCCATATCTTAAACTTTTTGGTTGAAGCTAATATGCAAATTAACTATATGGGGATATCTATACTAGGTGATATTCCTTTAGTTTACTATTACTGTCCAAGCCGGGTAAGCCTGCCCAATATTCTAATTTGGGCACCAAAAAAATAAATTTCAAGTCCATCCAAATTCCATTAGGACCCAATTTTTTTTTTTTAAAAAAACAACTAATTTAAATTTGATTTCAGACATTTAAATTTATGGACAGCACTACTAGTACTAATTACTACTAAGTATTCCTTTTAATTTTTTTTCTCAACCATTCAATATTCTATAACTCAAAAGTTGTAAACTAATTGTAGACTAATTTGAGAGACTTATTACGCAATCTCTTTTAAAGAAAAAATGATATTTACCATCTCATCCCATAATAGTATTTTTTTATTTTAATATAAGAAAACATAATAATTACAAAATATGTTTCAAATATATGATATTCAAATTAGTGGAAATTTATCAAAAACATTAATTCAATTTGAAAATCAGTAATTTTTCCATAGTCCAATTGTAGCATACATTAACGAAACATATAACATATAAATAAATTGTTCTAATCCAACTAGACTGTATTTTCAATATATAATTAAACATTTATAAATTCTACTAATTAATCCAGTTGCACTATATATTATTAAAATCAATAAATTACCTAAAACCTAATTTGTCCACATTTTAAGATCTAGTTGAAATTTACATGGTTGAAACTATAAATAGCCTAATTCACCATTTCAATTGACGAGAAGCCTTAATTCAGGTAAAAATTATAAAAGTCCCTAATTCAATTTATTAGAAAAATTGAAATGTGTGGTTTAGGAGAATTGATGAAAATCCCTAATTCAATTCTGGTATGACGAGAATAATTAAAATTGATCAAAAGCTTTAAATCCCTTGTTCAATTCTGGTATGATGAGATTAATTAAAATGATCAGAAGCTTTAAATTTAATTTAAAAATTAGTAAGATTATCATATATATTTGAAATTAGAAAAAAAAAAATTTATTTAGATTGAATTTATAAAAACAATCACGAATGAAATTAATTATAAATCATGATATATATTAAATGGTTATTATCTAAATTAATTCATAGATCAAAATCTAAATAATAAAAATCTAAATGAAAATATTACTTATCTCAATTTTTTTTTATCACAACTCATTTTTAATATGCATTAAAATATTTATGCTTTATCAAATCATCTAGTTATAATGTTAAAACTGTATTAAATTACTATTAATTTAATGCAATTAGAATCAAATAATCTACTTATGTATATGCAATTGGAATAAATTGATTAAAAAAAATGATTCAATCCGACGCTAAATTTATTGCGATTGGAGTTAGGTTGATGATGCCATTTCCAGGGTCGGGCATTGGGTAAAAAATTTGCCGGCTTTAATAGGTGTGTGATAAGGCTGATAGCCAATTAGCCAAAGGAATATTCCTTTCAGAATTTCTAATTTCTAATTTCTATTTTATTTTTCTTACGAATTTACTCAAAAAAATATTATCCATAAAAATAAACTCCATATATATCATACACATCACTCTGTTAATCTAAACACCGTCAGTTCACCTACAGAGACTATCAAACACTCCCATCGCTCTAAAACCCTCTCCTTCCCTTCTCTTCCTCATCCCTCTCTGCTGCCAAAATGAGGACCTCACTCTTCAGATCCATCAAGTCTCTGACTAACTCCACTTCTTCTTCCCACCTTCTCCGCCGTGGCTACTCTTCGGAGTCAGTTCCTGACCGCAAAGTCGCCGTCCTTGGTGCTGCCGGCGGTATTGGTCAGCCTCTTGCTTTGCTCATGAAGCTTAACCCTCTCGTTTCTAGTCTCTCCCTCTACGATATCGCTAACACCCCCGGTGTCGCCGCCGATGTTAGCCATATCAACACCAGATCTGAGGTATAATTTTACTATGATGATACACTTAGGTGTATCAATACGATCTGTTCATTGTAATCATTTCTTATTAATCGTGTTGTGGCTCTCCCGGTCTAAAGTTTTCTTCTTTTTAATCTGAAATGTAAAGTAGAGGTCTTGTGCTTATGGTGTTTTATCTAGGGTTTTATAGATCTCTGCGGAAATGTTGGATGTATTTAGTTCTATTAATGTTCCCTGTTTGCTTGTTTCATTTATATTTTTTTTGGAGCTATTTCCGATTTTTATGTTCACTCACCTGCCGGACTCGCTTTTCTTGCTTTTTGGCACATTTTAAGTCCCAGTAGCAGTTTTGTTTGACTGCTTGCTCTGTGGTTTAGGTAGCTGGATTTGTGGGGGAGGAACAATTGGGGAAAGCTTTGGAGGGAGCGGATGTTGTGATCATACCAGCTGGTGTGCCAAGAAAGCCTGGAATGACCCGTGATGATCTCTTCAACATCAATGCTGGAATTGTTAAGGGTCTCTGCGAAGCAATTGCCAAATACTGCCCTAACGTGAGTTTCCATCACTTTTGTGCTAAAACATCCTATTCGGATAGAGATTGGCTCGGCTATTCAAGTTATTTAATTTATTTGTCATTTATGGATTTTTATGGCCTTTCTGAAAAGTTTGAATACTCAATTTTTGGGATCAGGCACTTGTCAATATGATTAGCAACCCCGTGAATTCAACCGTACCTATTGCAGCGGATGTTTTTAAGAAGGCAGGAACCTATGATGAGAAAAGATTATTTGGTGTAACTACTCTTGATGTCGTCAGGGCTAAGACTTTCTATGCTGGGAAGGCCAAAGTTCCAGTTGCAGGTTTGCATGAACAGCATTTTTTTTCTTCTTCTTCACGTACTGTTTATAAAGCTAAACCTTTTGATTTTAAATAAATGGAGATTTGGCATAAGTCGATGGTCTTTTTAATTTCTTCTTTGATATACGACTTCTGAGTTTTGAACCCTTGTTTTAACTCGTATGCTTTTGAACATTTGACATTCACAAAGATCTGATTTATGGTTTCCCATGTTGATGTGGTGTCTAAATATTTGCAGAGGTTAATGTACCGGTTGTTGGAGGCCATGCAGGCATAACCATTCTGCCACTATTTTCACAAGTGCTTGCTTGCCCCTTGACTTCTATATTAAGCTAATGTTACTCGTATGTAACTTCTTGCTTAATTGTTTTTGAGACCAACTTTGCTAATATCCATTGATTGTTCCTATTATTGTAGGCCACTCCAACAGCTAATTTGGCAGATGAAGATATTGTTGCTCTTACAAAGAGAACTCAAGATGGAGGAACTGAGGTTGTGGAAGCAAAGGCTGGAAAGGGTTCTGCCACATTGTCCATGGCGTAAGTTTGTATTTTTCTCGATTCTGATGCTCTGGTTTGTATAAAAAAATGGTATATTCATCTACTTAGGGTAAAGCCTTGCTTTTGGATCAAGATAAGTGCATTATTGATGTGATGCTGAGTTGAACGAAAAAAAATGAGATAATTTAGTGTCTAAAGGTGCTTCTACATCATGCAAGATTTATGGTTTTCGAAGTGAATGGATTTAAGATATGGATATTTTGGTTTGTGAAACTGTTTTAAGAACCTGAAACAGGAGAAATCTAATAGAAGATAAGCTTGTACAGGCTCTAACTTCCTAAATGCTGGATTAAATTATGAATTAATGATAAGGTGATTAGGTCGATAGTTTTAAGTGTTTATGGAACCCAGCAATTGAGATCTAGGGCTTGAATGAAATCAAGATTCCTCTGGCCTGGCCATACATCTGGTTTTGAAGAGCAGCCTGTTGATTTTTGATATGTTATGTTTTCTGGTTATTCATTGAGGATTTACTTCATTCTGGTTGCTATCTGTTTAAAATCTTCTAGTCATGTTAGCTTGCTATGTTTACTAGTGTTAGTGTGATCACGTTGGAAATATATTCTTCCCTGCTCCAAAGAATTTGAATGCTTTCGTAGTTGTTGCTTGCTTCTGTGTGTTGCAACAATTTCAACTCTATCATGAATCATTTGTGCTCTTTAACTAAGAAGTAAGTCTTCAGGATTTGCATTTCATGGTTTTGTTGTTTAGAAATAAGTCTTTAGTGTTTGCATTCCATGGTTTTGTTGTTTAGATATAAGTCTGTAGTGTTTGCATTCCATGGTTTTGTTGTTTTTTTATCTTCTATCCTAACTTATTGACCTGTACAACTGCCATTGTGATGGGGGAAAAACACATTTTCTCAGAATTGATCAGTTTGATGGGTCTTTTGCAGCTATGCAGGAGCCATTTTTGCTGATGCTTGTTTGAAGGGGCTTAATGGGGTTCCAGATGTTGTGGAATGTTCATTTGTGCAATCAACTGTCACTGAACTGCCATTCTTTGCTTCAAAGGTGATTTGACCTGTACTTTGTGAAAGGCTGGGGTGGGGTTGAGAGAGAGATTATTTTTCAAATTATCTTTTTCGCATATTGTTTGGGACTTTTAGATGAATGCTCGATATTTAGTACTCCCTAGGCAATGGAAAGATGTAAATGTAAGCATGTTTATTTTATCTGCCTTTGCAGGTAAGGCTAGGAAAGAATGGTGTGGAGGAAGTTCTTGGGTTGGGTTCTCTTTCTGACTACGAGAAGGAAGGCTTAGAAAAGCTGAAGCCTGAGCTCCTAGCATCTATTGAGAAGGGAATCAAATTTGCTAACCAGTAACTAAATCAATGATTTTGGGCGGGCGGTTGTGCGTGCATTCCATCATAAACGCATTCAAGTTTTGCAATATTTTTTTTGAGTACAATGTTGTATTTATTGCTGTCAGCAGCACCGGCCTTTCGGTTTGAATTAGAGTAGGCTCTACATGAACCAAGTGAAATTTATTATTAATAATAATACCTTGTGGTACACGATGGAAGAGGTTCAATAGTTTAATTTGAATCCAATTTAATTTGTTAGGAACACTTGCGGGCATGTTACTGAAGTTCTTGTCCTCATTTCCAGTGCCCATAACTATGAATTGGTAAGATACGACTGTGATTATATGTTCCTTTTGTTCTTTGTTGAGCAATGCTGCCATTTGCGTCAAAGAGTCAAAAGCCTGTCAGAAGGTAGGATGTAGAGGGTTGTAGGTCATACATAAATATTTAGTCATAATCGTGTGCCTAGTGTTTTTTCTATTTTTAGCATGGTGAGAATTATGGAATCGAGATTCAGTAACGTTTTGCGTGACCTATGTATCTGGTTTTAAGTAATAAATTTGAATCAGCAGGCGGCCGTAGAACTCAAGGTAGGAGAGAGCTAATTATAGGGCGATTGAGCAACCCGACAACTCATGGAAGAAACAGTGTTATATCTGGACAAAGTGCTAACATTGTAGTCATCAAGCCCTTATATTAGTTATGCCCACCTCATTTATTAACACAATGCAATTGACTTTAGATGGACTTCTAGCTTGATTTCCTACAAACAACATCATTTACCAAGTTTAATTTGTAATTCATTTAGTGCATCTGCCATCTTGTTCATTGTTTTCTTCGCTCGCAGATAATCATCTGCGTCACTTGAATGTGAAGGAGCTGTTCGTTCCACCCGTTGAATTCAATAAATGATAAAAAGACATATTCACCCCGCCCCCCCAGTTAAAAAAGAAAAGAAAAAGAAAAAGAAAAAGAAAAAGAAAGAACCTTAACAGTGGATAATATCAATATTAGTCTGAATGAAGGGCGCCATTACATGGAAATAACCAGTCATGAACAACTGGATTCCAAAAGAAGAAAAAATAATGCCATTCGCTTATCAGATTTTTCTTTATCACTTCACCAGACAAGGTAATTTCCAAGGAAATCTCAATGCTAGTACAGTATACATCATTTCAACCACCACCCCGAATGTCAAGGAAACAGCTCTATAGCCGATTCCCTAGTTACAAAAAGTTGCAATAAGCCTAAAAGTCTTCCCAGAGTATAAGACACGATTTCACAACCAGAAGGTCAAACAGCACAGATTGTTACTCACTGAGCAGTTGAGAACAGAATCAACATTTCAGGAGATTCCGAGGTGCATATAAGAGTGGATCAATTTACATTAAGGAATGGCTGCAACAAAAACAAGCATCTCAGTTACAACTTATGAGCATTGAAAAACTGATGCGAAAAAGAAGAAAAGAGAATACACTTCAAATCCGTCTTTGTGCAAAGACATGACCATGTCCGAATGATATAGTGCACACAATAGTGAAATGAGTGGCAATTCCTATAAACTTCTCAGATTTTAAATTAATACGCAATAGTCCACCTCTAGAGTCCCTAAAGTTTTTGAAAAATGCATTGCTAGTATGAAGTAACTGAAGTCCCAAATAAGCCCATAATCTTATTGTCAATTATTTGAGCTCAGAAACACCCTACTAATCTCTTAATGGGCAGTTTGAGAAAGAGAGAAACACACAGGAAGTATTGTCATTGGAAAATGATCACATATATGACAGTTGGGTAAAAACCAGTAACTTGATAAACGTTCATGAGACACTATTGCAAGACAGAAAAGACTTGCGGAGTGAAAGAAGACCTCATTATAGATAAAATGCCATTTCAGTCTCACAGAAGAGTGCATTATAACGTGCAAATTATCACAACGCTTACAGAGGCACCTGTAATAGCACATTGAACTAAACCCTCCTAAAGGTATTCCAAAGCAGAAAGCTTAAGGACAACCATGGCTCCTTGTTAAATGATTGCCTAATTTTATAATTTTAATTATTAAACCTGGTCTCAATATTTCTGTTTAGGCATTATGCTAGTGTGTCACCGAGAAATATGAGTGCCTTGCCTCAAAGAGAGGCACAACCTGAGTAATGAAGCCATTGGATTTAGCGTGTATGCTATCAGTTCAAAATCATATGTCACAGTTATTACATAATCACATAGCATCTTTGCCATAACCTTACAACCACCAATATATATTGTCAGAAATTGAAGAATAATAGAGATTCAATTTGGGGAAAATCTGATTTTCTATCACTTGGTAGAAATTGTCAAGGTCATGGAGAGAAACAAGAGATGTGATAAAATTGATAACCAAAAATAGTGTCACCTACCTCGATAGAATTTACCAACTTCCGTCATCGGCCTGTATCTGAACAATACCGTGAGGAACTATTGCTGTCAGAATCTGCAAATTAATAATCATAACCAATTACTAGATCTGTTTATATCCATGATAGTAACTTTGATTGGCTGAAGATCTTGTCATAGTACCATAAAAATAAGGAATATGTCTCAATTACCACTTGAAGAGGATCCAGAGTCACCACTAGAGCTGCCTGAATTACTTGATCTGCTCACTTTATCTTCTTGTTCTCGAACAATTGGAGCTCTGTTGATATTCTTTTCAACTGTTAAAAAGCAAATACACTTTTAAATTCAGCGCATAAAAATTGAAAAGTACAATCAATACCCAACAAGTGAGCCTGAATAAAAGCAGCATATAACCTAGTTTGAAGAGCTTACCCGCTTCAGATTCTTCTATTGTCTCTGTGGCAGTCGATGTCACATTCTGCATGGATAATTAGATGAATAATGTGTTAACCATCAAGACTTTCCATGTGGGAAACAGAGCTACAGATTGAGCTAAATGACAATTCAGGGTCTTACAGTCTCCTGGATGTTATGGCCCATTTCATCTCTTGTTTTGAGCATAGGTTCGCCTTTTCTCTTGTTCTTGCTTGAATCCATCATGTGATTAGTCACAAGCCTATCAAGTTCCCATAAAGTTTCAGAATCAAAACTGTCAATGTCCACCTCAATTTCATCTTCTTGTAGGCAAAGCCCAGGATTTCTCTTCCTAATAATCTGGACAACACTATCAAGCTTCTCCGAGGGCAAACTCATTAGGTTTGTACTTAATATCTGCTTCTCTTCAAAAGTCATCTCCCTCCTTTGAGGTCCCTTTTCCTTGGGCTTCTTTGACATTTCTTTCTTACTCTCATCTGTAGCAATCTTTGTATCCTTCATGTTGGAATGCATCGCCTTTGTCACAGATCCTGGCCTATCCAATGTCCTTGTCTCTAAGGGCATTTTCAGAGGAGGAGGTGCAGAGGTAGGGGCAGGGGCACGAGCAGGAGTAGCTGAAGTTCTCTTTGAAGTCAGTGTTGGCAGACTTGTATCATGGCCCACATCAAAACTCTCATCAAAGTTGTACGCGGCTTTAATAGCTGTCCACTTCTCCTCAAACAACCTTAGCAATACATCGGCCATAATATGCACATCCTGCCCTTTCTCATTATATGTCATGGCATTATTAAATGTCAACCTCACATCTTCCGCAAATTCCTTAGGGGACTTGTACCAATTCTTTTTCAACCTACTATTCACTGTCCCCAAATCCATTGGATGCTTGATAATTCTATAATAATCATGCAAATTCAATTTCTTCACATCCACAGGCTTGTTAAACACCCATCCATACTGATGCTTCATCAACTTCTCCAACATACTCCCACACTTCTTAAACATCTCCCTACTATTCAGACCCATTCCTGATTCAAACTCCATTACTTGCCCCCCGCTTCCCTTCTTCCCTCCAATACCTGGCTTCAACTTCTTATTATCTGAACCCAAAATCTTCTTCTTACCAATACCAGAATCAGGGTTCTTATGAAGCTGATTAACCTTTGAGGTTTTCTTCTCCTTATCCAGCTTCTCACCAACACTACCATAATCATAATGATTACTGTTATCATCTACTGACACAGCTAAGCCCTTTAACGGCCGAGAGTTGGAGGGTCCCACATAACTGATCTCAGAATTAACCCTAGCAAGTGTTCCAACTCTATTAGTATAGCTACCGCCGCCATTACCCATCATCATCTCAGTATCAGTAAAACCATTATAGTGAATATCTGTAGCTTCAAGTTTCCTTTTTAAGCTCCGAACTTGATCAAGTTCACTCACTAGCTTTCTCTTTAGCGCTCTAATCACTGATTTAGATCCAGTATTCAAGCTAATTCTAACCTTATTATCAAATTTCACATACCCGGGTGGTGAATTTCCGGTCCCATTGCTCGAGTTGTGAGTGACAGGTCGTACGCGGTTATGACTCGAAGAATCGTTGGAAGCCACTGTGTCTAAACTCTTCGGCGGCCGCCGCGAGGAGTTATTTTCGTCGATTGAGAACTGCTGCGGCTGAGAGATATCGCTGGGATTAAGGGATTTGTTCAGGATTCTTCTGCTATGCACTGTCATGCTGCTGCTGCTGTTAGTCTTGGTCCATCTCTGTTTATCTCGAGGTCCAGTAGCCATTCATCAATTAAATAACCAAAAAGCCAGTAAGCCACAACCTAATTCTGAAAGGAAACAGCTTCAAAAAGAGGACTTTTTCATTTCTATATTTACTTTATTTTTTGAATTTGTTACTTAGAAGTGTAACGAAGCTTGATTTGATAATAGGGTTCTGAAAATTAAATCGTGACTATTACAACGTTAAGGATTTCTTCGTGAAAGGGCAACGGCGGTAGGGTTTCGGTGGGAAGAAGTAGAGCGACGAAGAATTGAATTAGGGTTTTTCTTTTATTTTTTTATAATTTTTTTTCCAGTGCAGAGAAATTAAGAAAGAGGGGCGAAATTGAGGGATGGATTAGAATGCAAGGTGGAAAACTTCTGACACGCCATATTGGACCCACAACTTTTCTCAAATTGTTTTTATTTATTTTTTATTATTTTTTTAAGAGTTACTAATTTTTTTCGGAGGATTCTCAATTTTATCCCTAATTTATATTTTTTTATTTCAATTTTATCTTTTTTTAAGATTCAATTTTATCTTTAAAAAAGGAAAATTACTTCTTACCGTGATTTAACATAATTCACTAATATTTCCATAAAATTTATATTATTTATTTTATCTATTTTATCATAATATCTTAATATATCATTTTCGTTAAATTTTTCTATTAAAAAAATATTAAATGTTTAATAAATAATAAAATGTCATTTTACTTACGAAGTTTGAAAAAATTACTATTTACTAATAAAATTTGATTTATATTAGTATTTTCTAAAGTTTTAAAATTATACTATTTATTCATTTTATTTTATTTATATTAGACTACATAATCTTTTTGTCAAATTTTATTGTTCGATAATTAAAAAATATCAAAATTATCCCGAAACCTACTTTCTTTATACTAATAAAGTATTAAATAGTAAAATATCTTTCTTTATTCTTATTTTTTCTATCTTTCTAAAAATTAGAGTAAATTTGTAAATTAATTGGATATTTTTGTATTAATAATTAATAATTTATAGTAAAAATTTATATAATATGAATAGAATGAATCAACTTATAATTTTAATGTTTTGTATTAAATAATTAAATAAATATTTTATACTCTTGAAATTAATTTCAAGAATTGAATTATGATATTTTATTGTTTAAATTCATATTTTTTTGCTTTGATTTTAATCTAGATCATGAAAAAAGAAAAGATAAAAAAATGAGAAAAAATAAGACCTTAACAATTTTTCACATAAATTAAGAGATAATTATAACATTAACAACAAAACTATTAAAAATTGATAAAATAATTATATAATCTGATAAAAATAAAATAGAGATGATGAATAGTATAATTTTAAAACCTAACAGAATAAATAATAATTTTTTCTTAAATATAATAAAAAATAGTAATGTTATAATGAATTATGTCAAACGCGTCGTTAAATAGTAATTATCCAAAAGAAAATTACAAACAGCGTATGTGGGCCATTTTGGTAAGCATATGTGGGACATAATGGATGAGAGCGAATTTGGTTTGACCGAAGAGCAACAGCGTTGGGCCGTTGGGCTGTGAGCTACTTTGCATTAATTATCTAAAAAAAAGGAATTTGTACATAAATATTAAAAAAAAGTATATATAAATATATTAATTCACTTCGCTAAATTGTATTATAATCTGAAATAAAAAAATAAATAAAATAATTGAAAAAAAAATCTAAACAAATAGTGTCAAGCCTTGATTTAAGGAGGAAATGAGTACTTAAACCTTTGATAATTAAAAATTTAAAAATTAATACCCATTCCATTCCATAAACAGAGATAGATTTTTTGTTTTTTTTTTCTTTTTGAGTGTATAGCATATCTCTTACATTTTTTAAAGTGTTCCTATTTAATGTGTTTTGTTACTAATAAATAAAAATTATTATTTTTTAGTGTTTTTAATACTACTATAATTAATGTAGAAATATATTTAAAAAAATATAACTTAAAATTTATAACCTCAATTATATTAATTAAATTAATTATGCAAAACAAAATATTAGTCTATGAAGAAAAAGGATATGTTACTATTTACAATGCAATGCAAAAAGTGCATGAAGTTGTTTTAGAAATTAATCTTTTGGTGATTCTACTTTCAACTATTTTTGTTTCAATTTATGTCCAATATATATTATATTACTTAATAGTTTATCAATTCATATATTTATGATACTCAAACTGCATTAAAGTATTAATATTTTAATACATTGATATAAATTGGTATAAAACAAGTTGGTTGCATCCAAAATGTTAAGAAAAGTTATCTTGAAATAATACATTTTTAGAAATGAATGTAAATATATCAACACATTTTATCACGGATTATGTACACATATCTACGAAAGTTACGGAAGGATTCTAAAATTGGGTGGAAAATTGTAGAACCTCTTCCGTGTAAAACTTTACACTTCTTTTCTACGATACCATTACTTGCTTGGGTTGAGAGTGCCAAAAGAGTTGACAAAATTTCAAGAAGGCCATGTGCATCCGTATAAAATTGTATAAGCTCGAGGAGATCCCGCATCCTATGATGGAAAGCATTAATTACCTTATAAAAAAATAAATAATAGAAATAAAATCTTTGAATATAGAATATTTATGGTAATTAAAAAGAAGCAACAGACAAAAGTTAAAAGGGAATTCTTTAGCTAGCAATAGGATTGAAACGCCAAAATCATCACAAAACAAGCTCATCTTCTGTTAGATATTCAACTATTCTCATTCTAACACTTTTTTTCACTTCATGATTTATGTTCATTTCTTCTTCTTGGATTAAGTATGTGCAGGAACCATTGTCTTCAGCAGGGAAAATCTCAAGATTTAATGATCTTAGAGATTCTAAATTCCCATGGAATAAGCTTTGTTTTGGACCCACAACTGAGAAGCTAAAACTTGTAGTTTTCTCAAAAACATATGCCCAATTGATGCAGCCCCTGGTGGCATGGAACGCCATGCTTCTATTTTATACCATGAACTCGCTGCTTAGAGGCCATGAAATCCATGTCTTCACTGTTCCATATGATAGGAAGCCTCATGCTGATATCCATGATGGGAACCTTCATGTGTATTTTGCTGCTAATGATCATGGTACTGTTAATTGCTCTCTAGCATTTGAGACTTTCAACAAGGTGAATGCTAATGGGGAATTTGATTATGTGCACACTGAGAGTCTTTCGTTGCCTCCTTGGCCAGCCAAAATGGTGCCGAATCTGGCTGTAACATGGCATGGAATTTGGTATGAAATTATACACTCCAAGCTATTTGAAGAATTATTTTCAAACCCAAACTGGATTCTTCCAGGCCCCATGACAGAGCTTCAAGAATCTATGCCAAGAATTATTGACGAAATCAGATTCTTCTCCAACTACAAGCAACACATCTGAATAAGTAACAGCGCGGGAGAGGCTGATTAGTCAACATCTATCAGCTGCCTCAGAGGAATGTTCATGTCATTCTAAATGGGGTAGACAACACAAAAGTTGTGCACAACCCAGAAGCCAGAACGAGGTTTCGAACAAAATTTGGTATTCCTGAGAGTATAAGCCTTGTGCTGGGAGTTTCTGGGAGGCTGATTAGGGACAAGGGTCACCCATTACTCTACGAGGCATTTTCATTGATCATCCTTGTGGCAGGGTCAAGCCCTTGGAGTAGAAGATATGCAGCATTAGGAATGTTAAGGTATTGGGTGCATTAGAATCATCTCAGTTATCAGAATTCTATAATGCCATTGATGTGTTTGTTAATCCAACTCTGAGACCTCAAGGACTTGATCTCACATTGATTGAAGCAACGCATTGTGGTAAGCCAATTTTGGCTCCAAATTATCCAAGCATAGTTGGGAAAGCAGTTGTTAATAAAGAATTTGGTTACATTTTCGCCTAATGTGAAATCCGCGGTTGAAGCCTTGGAGTTGGTGATAAGAGATGAGCCTAAAATTTTGCGCAAGAAGGGTATGGCTCGTAAAAAGTATGCTGTTTCTATGTTACTGCTACTAAAATAGCATCTGCCTATGAGAGTTTCTCTCTGCATGAAGAATTCTAAGTATTGTCAATATCCTCTCCCTTCTGATTGTTGAAGTTCCATCTCATTTTTGCATATCATACAAATACTGCATTAACAGATTAAACTCATGCAGGTTTTTTTTAAATTTATATTTTACACTGAAAACAAAATTCCTCTTATTTTTCCAGGTTCAATTAAAGAATTTATCAAGCCTAAATGGAGTTTGAAATTGACCTATTTTTTCTAAGTTTTATTACTCATCTTTCTTTATTATAGTGAATCTCCAAATTAATCTGGGTATATATATATATACACACACACAGCATATTTTTCAGAAATCGGATGATCATGCAAAGGACATTACCAATATTGGAAATTAATATATTAGCAATTAATTATGTTAGCTATCAATTAAGTAATTGCTATACTTTGGATGAAAAGAGAAAGTAATTAAAATGCAATTGTTTCCTTCCATTCTTTTTGCTGAGTGAATTCAGCAAGAAACTAATTAAGACACAGAAAGGGCGCATCAATTATGTATAAACCTAACTTAATTAGCCGGATCCGACGGACTATTCATTAATTTTAACATGATTTTTTTTTGGAGAAGTAATATTTAAAAAAAGTACAGTACATGTTGTGTCATCTACTCACCTCAATATGTAACAAACTGTCATCATATGTTAATCTTTTTTAAAGAGTTACTAATTAAAAATCGAATATTTATACAAAATTCAAAAATTCAAAATGTTGCATGAATAATTTATAAATAAGATTAGCTCAATAATTCTATTAATACTTATAACTTAATTAATAAATTTTAATCTAGTAATTGTAATTTAATGACCAGTTATGATTTCGTACCTCCTTATAAAAAAAATTTTGACTTCAAATTTAAATCGAAAAACCTATAAAATAAACACACAGCAAAGAATGAACCCATATATAATTCATTCTAATTCATTAGCTTATATCATGGTGGGTATTGAGGACCTATGCCCTAACAAACAAAAGAAAACAAAACACACTTAACGACCATGGTTCAAACATGTATAATTAAATTGGAGATAGCTAGCTAATGATGTTCAGGATCTGGTCCTCCAGGTGACAGCCTCTCAGGATCTTGCATCCATCTCCTCCGGTGATGTGCAAGCCTCGATAGTTTATATTCGAGTTCGCGTAAAAAATGGCAGCCATTCGTCTTCTTAGGCATCACAGAGAGCTTAGTACGTAAAAGGCGAGCATCGGAACTTACTACAAGCATCAATCCAATGATTAAGAACGCTAACAACATATTTGGTTTTATTGAAGTAGCCATCAGATGCATATATATAACTCTAAAAGATAAACAACAATGAACTATATGTAGGTAATCAATGAACTTAAGACTACAACTTCTTCCTTATATATGTGTGTGTGTGTGTGTGTGCACACAGTACTAAGAGAGAAGCTGAAATGACTTATGTTCTAGATGTTCTTACAATGAACATAATTAAGACAGATAACTATGATGGAACATCAATTGATAGATTCTGGTTATTGTGTACTTCCTGTTCATTAGACCATTGTATTCTGCTTCAATGAGTCACCCCTATTATTCTCTAGATCTAATAATTATAACAAGATTGCATGGACATCTTCTCTAACCTAATTGGAGAAACAAAATTTTTTTCTTTCTTGCTAATTTGTTCCTATCGCTAACTTTCAATAATTTGTTTAGGTTCACAATATCTGGTCATTTTTTTCCTTCTGTCGGTTATAAAGGCTTTAAACTATATCAGAAGACATACCTAAACTAGGCACAAAATATATAAATAATATATATTTAATCCCCCCATATGGCAAGTTGTCTTCGCACTCTTACTTCTGACATGGGACCTTTAAGATTTCTTTTCTCCTTTTAATCAATGGCGGATCTTCATGGAAACATAGAAGAGTCATGCTCTCCGAAGAAAACCTTTAAATTGATATTCATGATATAATGTAAAGTCAAAAAAAAAAAAATTGTACTATATATATCATATAATGTGTAACCCTCCAAATATTTTAGTCAAATTTTACTCCTGCTTTTAATCAAACAGGAAACTTAATGCTTTTTTTGCTGTATTAAAGCTATGATGCATTATTTAATATTCATTGGTTGAAAAAAGTTTAAAATAAACATAATCAACCACTTCAAGTCTTCAACTCTATATAAACTAATTATACCAATAACATTATGTCATTGTATAAATTTTTTAAATTAATTATAATTATCTTTAAATTGTATAAGATGTGGCATAATGGTTAGTTGATGCATGCAACAGCCAAGTTATTTTTGTTTAGTTTCATAACTTTTGGCCTCGCCTAGCTTATATAGTCTAACATTCAAATACAACCCATAAACTTGATAAATATTAGAGAGGCAAATGGGATAAATATTATTGACCTTATATGCAAATATGGTCGTCAATTATTATCTATAATTATTTTCTTGTTGAAAAACCTTGAGAATTTGGAGTAAGAATAAGCTATAAAGTTTTTTCTTAACCTGGCTAGTGGATGCCAATTAGGACTTGATGAGTTAAGGATAGAGAGTGTATCTAATTCTTTGACCATATCTTATCCACATGTAAGTTTCAAACGTAGTTATCTTAATTATTTGTTCACGTTGGTTTCACATGTAATATGATTATGGTTGATGATCGTGATGATGATGATAATAAGGATAATTCATGTGCATTGAGTTAGTGGATTCCACGCCTTTGTCACTTTAATTACGTACCTTAGGCATTGTCTTTTCGAGATGCAAGGAGCCAGAGGGATGCAAATTTTTCTAATTGATCAAACATAAATATAGTTCAATTGGTGGCATGAACGAGGGTATGCACTTCTATAATGCACTAAGCCCATGTTCCCATGTTAGGCTAAAGGGCAATTCTAACACAGTTTTATTCCAATGACCTTTTTTGCACTGAATATGTATGAATTTAATCTCTAGAATCAAAGAGTTGATTAACAGAAAATGGCAAATCCGAATGATTCATATATAGAGAATCTAATGAGTGCAATTACAAAAAAAATCTGCAAATTAGACTTTTACTCCAAATAAATCTTATCGATAATAAGTCTTGATTTAATAATATTATCATACAGTTAATAACTAAAAGCAACCATGAAGTTTTGAATTTGAATTTTAATCAGATTATCATGAAAATAGAAAATAATAAATGAATCGTATTTTTATTCAACAATCATCTAGAAATTGAAACTAGAGCATAGTGTCACGACCCTAGACTTTAACTAACAATCGTGCGGCACTTAACACAGTCCGTTGCACTAAACTTGCATTCCAAAACCGATAAAACACTCTAAAGAGAATAGAAATGAACTTAGAGATCGAGAAGATTCAAGAGCAAAACAAGAACACAAGAGAGTTTGAGAGAAAAACTTTGTATTACTTGAAATGCTTGAATTGCTTGAATGATTACAAATGAATTTACATAAGGTATATATAGGCCTCTACCTCCTCAATGGATGACCGAGATCAATTTTCACCTACAATATGGATGGTTAGGATTAACTCCCACCTACCAAATGAATGGCTAGAATTGATTCTCACCTACCAAATCAATGGTCAAAATCAACTCCCACCTACCAAAATGGATGGCTATGATTGATTCCCACCTACCAAATGGAGGGCTATGATTAATTTCTACCTACCGAAATGGACGGCCATGATCCATTTAATCTAACGGTTTACAATGGCCTTCTAGAATATTACATATGTGTGGAAAAATGTAAATTTGCGAAAAATCTCGTATGAACCTTCCGGTGCGTGACATTCTCCCCCACTCAAGTTCGCGACGCCCTCGTCGCGCCATCAAGCTTGAACCTTTCTATGTCATCTTTGAACTGCCACAAAGTGTCTTCAGGTTCCCAGCTTGCCTCTATGTCCGGGGCATTCTTCCATTTGACCAAGTATTCTCGATAACTTGGTACACCTCTTCGCCGAATTAGGCGGTCTGCCAAAATGGAATCCACTCCTCTATCAAAGGAGGTTACTACCATAGTGGGTGCCCTTTTTGACTCTCCTCGACTTGCATCTTCCTCGTCTCCATGATAAGGCTTCAACATGCTTACATGAAAGAATGGATAGATCTTAAGTTTAGGAGGAAGTTGTAGCTTGTCACACACCTTACCAACCTGCTTGAGGACAGGAAATGGTCCTTCGTATTTTCGCACCAACCCCTTGTGAACCTTCCACAAGGACTTGAACTGTTGTGGTAATAATTTGACAAGGACCAAATCTCCTTCCCGAAATTCGATCATCCTCCTTTTCTTGTCAGCCCACTTCTTCATCTTTTTGGATGCCTTGTTCAATAGGCTCGGGCCAACTCAGCTTGTTCATGTCATGCCTTAGCAAATTTGAAAGCTGCAGGACTCTTCCCTTCATAACTTGTGGCCAAAGCATGAGCGGTCATAGGTTGTTTTCCCGTAATGATCTCAAAGGGACTCTTGCCGGTGGATTCACTTTGCTGCAAGTTGTAAGAGAATTAGGCTACATCCAGCAACTTAGCCCAATCATGTTGGTTGACAATAACAAAGTGCCTCAGATATAGCTCCAGTAGTGCATTGGCACACTCCGTCTGCCCATCGCTTTGCGGATGAAAACTGGTGGAGAAGTTTAAGTCTGATCCCAGCAGCTTGAACAACTATGTCCAGAACTTCCCAGTAAATCGTGGGTCACGATCACTCACGATATTAGATGGGATTCCCCAATGTTTTACAACATGCTTGAGGAACAACCGTGCAGTCTCATCTGCAGTACAATCAGCTGAGGCAGGTATGAAGGTTGCATATTTGCTGAAGCGATCAATGACTACTATTATACTGTCAAAGCCTTCTGATTTTGGCAAGCAAGTGATGAAGTCCATTGAGACACTCTCCCATGGTCTCTCCGGTGTAGGCAGCGGTTCTAGCAAGCCACTGGGTGCACGCTGCTCTATTTTGTCTTGTTGGCAAACAAGATAAGTTCTCACATAGGCTTCAACATCATCCCGTAGTTGAGGCCAATAGTAAATAGACTTGATCAAGGCAAGGGTGCGTTTCATGCCTGGATGTCCAGCCTATAGTGAATCATGACATTCCTTGATCAACTCTTTTCTCAAGTTCCCCCACTTAGGAACGTAGATGCGATTTTTCTTGGCATAAAGTAGTCCGTCACTCTGCCAAAATTGCCTTGTCTTTCCTTCCTTGATGAGGACAAGGAGGTTTTGAGCTAGGGCATCATGCTCCAACCCTTCTTTGATCTTCTCCAGCAAGGGACTGCTTGGTCTACTCAAAGCTACTAGCTCCGTCTTTCAACTTAGTGCATCAGCCACCACATTAGCCTTACCGGGCTTATATTCAAGCTTGTAGTCAAATTCTGCCAGAAAGTCTTGCCACCGAGCTTGTTTGGGACTCAACTTCTTTTGAGTCTGAAAGTAGCTGGTTGCTACATTGCCAGTCATGATCACAAAGTGAGAACCCAATAAGTAGTGTCGCCACACCCTTAGACAATGGATGATAGTTGTCATCTCTTTTTCTTGCACTGTGTAACGGCGTTCAGTGTCATTGAGCTTGCGGCTTTCATATGCTATAGGATACCCTTCTTGTATCAACACTCCACCAATGGCAAAGTCTGAGGCATCCGTATGCAACTCGTACATCTTACAGGGGTCTGGCAAGTAAAGCACTGGTTCTTCGGTAATGGCCTTTTTTAAGTCATCAAACGAGGCTTGGCACTTGTTTGTCCACTCCCAAGTATTGTTCTTCTTGAGTAGTTCAATTAGTGGAGCTGCTCTTGCTGAGTATGACTTGATGAATCTCCGGTAGTAGTTCACAAGTCCAAGGAAAGATCTTAACTCGGGGACCTTAGTAGGAGGTTCCCATTCCTGGATGGCTTTCACCTTGTCTCCATCCATCATAAGCTTCCCATCATTTATCCTATGACCTAAGAACATCACTTCATCTTAGGCAAAGGAACATTTCTCCCTCTTAACATATAGCTCATTTTCTCCTAGGACCTCAAACACCTTATTCAAATGCTCAAGATGTTCTTCCATAGTCCGGCTATATATCACAATATCATCAAGATATACTACCACGAACCGATCGAGGTAGGGATGGAAAAGTTTATTCATGAGAGTGCAAAAGGTAGCAGGTGCATTAGTGAGACCAAAGGGCATAACGAGGAACTCATAAGCACCGTACCTTGTTACACATGTAGTCTTCGGTTCATCCCCTTTTGCAATGCGCACCTGGTAGTATCCCGACCGCAAGTCCAGCTTGGAGAAGTATCTAGCATTCCCCAATTGATCAAATAAATCAGCAATGAGTGGGATACGATACTTTTTCTTTACTGTAATCTTGTTTAGAGTGTGGTAGTCAATGCACATTCTCAGTGAACCATCCTTCTTTTTCTTAAAAAGTACCGGGGCACTAAATGGGGCTTTCGATGGTCTAATGAAACCAGCATCCAACAGCTCATTGAGTTGCTTTCGCAATTCTGCCAACTCCGAGTTTGCCATCCGATCAAGACTCATGGCTGGTGGTCTTGTGCTAGGCTCCAGATCAATTGCATGGTCCACCTCCCTCCTTGGTGGTAACTGTTTTGGCAACGCCTCCGGCATCACATCCTGGAACTCGTCCAAGAAAACTTGCACCTCCTTCGGTAAGCTTAGTTATGGTGATGCTTCATCATCATCATACTCCTTAAGAAAGGCCAAGTAACTCTCTTCCTCCCTCTTCAATCCCTTCTTGAATTGAAGTGCTGAGAGAGCTTAGGTAGTAGGCTTGGTGGTCCTTTCCGTCGGTACTAGACAAGCCTTTGGTCCATCCATAATGCACATAAAGTTTGAACATGGAATAAGGAAAGCTCTCACCTGGTCCAAGAACTCCATGCCGAATACCACAGAGAAATCATCCATGGGTGCCACTGATAAATCCACTTGGCCAATCCATGCACCAAGACTGACCTTCACTCATCGGGCAATTCCTTATAGAGGTTGTGTCGCCGAGTTAACTGCTTTGAGGGAGCCACCTCCATTGGCAACCTTGAGACCAATCCTCTTGGCTTCCTCTAGCGAAACAAAGCTATGAGATGCACCTGTGTCGACCAGGGCTTTGGTGACTTTCCCATTGATGGTTGCATCTACAACCACGAGTCCCTTGGGGGACGTCGGGGCACTTTGCAATGCACTAAGCAGTCGCAAAGATCCCATCTTCACGCCTTCATCTGCCTCACTTCTGTCTTGATCATGAGTGGAGGCAACTAAAGCATTCAATGTCTTCCTTTTGGGACATTCTCGTGCCCAATGCGGTCCGTCGCATATGAAGCACGTCACACAGGGCTTTGAGGCGCCACGTTCTTCCCTTTCCTTCCCTTTGTCTCGAGACTTGAATGAATAGCCTTCTTTGTGATTTTTATGGTTCTGACTCTTGGCATGGTCTCCCCCATTCTTTCCTCCACCAAACTTTCTATCAGCTGGTCTTGAGCCTTCTTTGTCTGAGGAGTAATCAATAAGACTTTCAGCAACAACAATGGCTGAAGATAAGTCTTGGACACCACATCGTTTGAGCTCAAGATTAGCCCATGATTGGAGACCATCAATGAACAAGAATAATGCATCTTTGTCTGATGTGTCAAAGACTTCTAGCAGTAAGGTTGTGAACTCCTTCACATATTCCCTTATGCTACCCATCTGCTTTAGTCGTCGAAGTCGGCCTCTCGCCTCTTCCTCAGCATTTACGAGGAAGAATTGGCTTTTGAACTCCCTTTTGAAGTCCTCAAAGGTGTCAATTGTGCACACCCCACGTTGCACATCTTCATGCCTTCGTCTCCATCACAGCATAGCAGTGTCGGACAGGTACATGGCAGCAGTTTGGATTTTGCTGGCATGGTCCGTTATGCCAGTAGCCTCAAAGTATTGTTCAAGCCCCCATAGGAAGTTCTCAACTTCCCTAGCATTCTGAGCACCATTGAAAGTCTTTGGCTTGGGAACTTCCACTTTCTTGGCCTCAATGATAGTGGTTGTATTAGTTTCCGAGGCCATAGCCCGTTTGCATAGTGCTAGATCACCACCCATATCCTCAACTCTAAGCAACACATTGGAAATTTCTCTTTGGAAGAGATCACGTACCTTAACAAGTTCAGATTTCAGCCTATCAATCTCTTGCCTTAACCCACTGTCTATCTCGTTGAGGGACATCTTGATCGCTGCATGGATCTCCGCATCCTCGGCCTCCAAGCCGCTGCAACGTTTCTCCAAGTTGTCTACTCGGTCGAACAACTCTCCCAAGTTGTCCTGAGCACTCACAACACGTGCTTCCAGGATAGAAATTATGTCTTTCGACTTGGCTCGAGATTCTTTGGATGGTTTCCGAACTTCCTCACAACCATGCTCCATTGTTGGAACTTCCACACTAGGTGTAGCTGGGGCAGTAGCCTTTATTATGCCAAAGGTAGTAAAGCTTCAAACCTTGGCTCTGATACCAACTGTTACGACCCTAGACTTTAACTAGCAATCGTGCGACACTTAGCACGGTCCGTTGCACTAAGTCTGCCTTCCAAAACCGATAAAACACTCCAAAGAGAATAGAAATGAACTTAGAGATCGAGAAGATTCAAGAGAAAAACAAGAACATAAGAGAGTTCGAGAGAAAAGCTTTGTATTAATTGAAATGCTTGAATTGATTGAATTGCTTGAATGATTACAAATGAATTTATATAAGGTATATATAGGCCTCTACCTCCTCAATGGATGCCCGAGATCAATTCCCACCTACCAGATGGATGGTTAGGATTAACTCCCACCTACCAAATGAATGGCTAGGATTGATTCTCACCTACCAAATGAATGGTCAAGATCAACTCTCACCTACCAAAATGGATGGCTAGGATTGATTCCCACCTACCAAATGGAGGGCTAGGATTAATTCCTACCTACCGAAATGGACGGTCACGATCCATTTAATCTAACGGTTTACAATGACCTTCTAGAATATTACATATGTGTAAAAAAATGTAAATTTGCGGGAAATCCCGTATGAACCTTCTGGTGCGTGACAATAGGCTTCAGATAAAATGAAACATTCTAACTCTAAGTCAATGAAGGTGCCTAAGCATAGGTGTCTTGAAAACTGACCAAAACTTCCATAGAAAATTCATTACAGAAACATATTGCGGTTATCTCTAATTTGTAGATAGATTCGATCCAGCATGCAACACTATTATCTAACTCATCTACATCAGTTCTTGTCATCAATTTCGATAATTTCAATGTCTACTATGTATAACAACAATTTAGGTTGTAAGGCAAGAATGCCCAGTTCTTCATTAATGGTTAATGAAAATATAATATCTGATTTTTTTTTAGAAAAAAAGTTAATAACAAAATTGACAAGTGTCATTTTAATTGTAAATTTTAAGACATCAAAGATCGTTTTACTCAAAGTTGGGACTCAGTTGTCAATACAAATTGACTTTGTTAAGAATAGTTCTATAGTTCGAACCCCACTCAATATATTTTTGAGGATGAATTTGTACCGTAAAATGGAAGAGCATACATATGGCTTAAAAAAAAGATTAATTCCCTTGCATATATTGGAAGGTGCCCTAAATTGTATACTTCAATCGCAAAAATGAATTATTCCAGCAACTCATTAATACATCAAAAATATGTTAGAAAAATGATATAAAATGAAGGCTAATTCAAATTTGTTTTAATCGAGTAGAACACTCTTTTTTAAGGAATTATTGATTCAATTATGTTGTTTGGATTTATGGCAATCTCTCCAAGATAATCAAAATAAAACTGGAATTTATAAGCAGCAAATTTATAAACTCTCCCAAAAACTAGTTAGAGAACGGTTGAGAAAAGAAGTTTGATCGCAAAAATTAAAAATAAGAAGATTAGATAATATTTTTTTAATGTAAAACATGTATTTATAAATTTATAAATGCTAATTTTAGAGAAACATGACCTTTGTAAATAGACATAAATAGTTTTTGAACATTAAAAACTACCAACTAATTATTATATATTTGTCGTGCACACGACAATGAACTATTGACATGCAATGCCTCTTTGTGCATTCAACAATGAGCTTCCTCGCTATCACCTATAACAGTAATGTCATTAGCGTGACAAAAAATTGTAGCAACGGCAAAATTATTGAATTAAAAGAAATTAATTCCCAAAAAAATTGTAGTGAGTGAAAAAATTGCCCAAATGTCAATTTTTAACATTTAAATATATGTCAAATTTTGAAATTTTCCTCCATAATTTTATACCACCAACTTTAATTTGTTTAGTATAAAAATTTTATAAATTTATACAAATTTTCTTCACTTTTCCCACATGAAATAAGTTACCATATCACTAATTATTTTTTAACAAAATAGATTCATCTGTCATTGCCCACTTCATTTAATCATTGATAAGATGGATCATAAGTCATCAGATGTGTCGACTTCCTTAGTCAGCGAAGTCCATCTCTTAAGAGTTGAACTCACTGTTGGCGAATAGAAAGGTATACCATGCATTAACAACTAAAAAATGATACTTAATTACATTTGTATATTTGCAAGATGAATATTTGGTTGGTAAACAAGCATGATTGTTGAAATATTAACAGCAATTCATAAAACTATTCATATTGCGGGTACTCACACATGTAAACATGAGGTGATAAAAGACACCACTTGAAAACAAAATTTTGAGTATTCGACTGAAAATCCTTTCTCTTTTCTTTTTCCCAATAAAGAATGAATCATTGGGTGTGTCGGCAAACAGTTTGCGAGAAGAAGGAGATTGAGTTTTTGAGACTTTTAATTTGGCTTTACTCGCTAAAAAGGACGACCTCTTTTTTTACATAAAATACTATTTCGACACTGTAATTTTGATGCCCATGCACGTGCAAATCTAGTGATACTTGTATTAAATATGATCGAGTATAGTTGTTATACCACATGTGCTAAAGAAGCGTAGCAAGCTGAGCTGCTGCAGTTGAGTTGAAACTCGCGGGCGCGAGCTATACTATGAAGGGCGTGAGCACGAACTAAAAGCACGATCGCCAATGAATCACCGGTGCGACATTGTAGTGCAGTTGAAGAGTACGAGCGCGATCATATTTATCTGTTTAGTCAATAGGCGGAAAAAGTTGTTAATTTGTTAGAGTTAATTATTTTTTCCATTTTTTAGATGAACACTTTTTCCTCTTTCTCAATGAATGTGAGCAGATATTCAATTTGTTGATTGTTTTACTATTCTGATCAAGTGCCATGGTCATACCATTGCAATTGTTACACTTTGAAATTTTAGATAATTTTATAAGTACAAAACGGCATTTTTAATTAAACCATTTGATCTATATAATGTGACTTTTATTTATTTATAAAATATAAATTTATTATACAATATTTCAATATTAGTCTTCAAACATTTTTTATATAGCTAGGAATTGAACCTACGAACAGTTAGTTAATCATTCACCACTCTATCAAATTGATTATAACTGATTATAAGATTATAAATTATATTAAAATTATTAGAATAAAAAAAATAAAATATGTAAATTTATCTTTAATCATTAGATTATTAAAAATAAGGTAATTTAGATTTTTTTTTTATCTTGTTCTAATTTTTCTTAATCCAAATAGCTTTAAAGAAATTTCTAATTTCATTACAAAGAAAACAAGAAGAGTAGATAATTATTTTGTACAATTATGATTTTTCAATTTAGATTTTGATATCAAAACTCTAACCAAACCATTTGTTAAGTTATTATTACACAAATAAAAATAGCTCATATGCCCAAAATTATACTTTTAAAAGTGGGTCTGAACCTATATTTGTCAAAGAAAACTAACTGTAGCAAACATTTACCCCTAGATGATCAAGAGTTAATTTGCATATTAAGTCGTTACTTATTGGGAAGGCATGTTAGGCTCAACTCTCAACGTTGAAGTGCATGGCTTGGACCCCAAAGAGACTCAATGATCTATACTTTATAGGTTGCCCTAATGTGAATGGCTGCTTTAATTTAGATTTTTGGGTTCTGCGGCCCAAAAGGAATGGCTGAACCGATAGTAATGCAGTAGTTGATATTACAACAGAACATTAGAAAAGGCTTTATTCGTTTATCAGACGACATTAGACTTCATCTCCATAAAACTGAAACCCTGAATAGTATTGTTGGAAATTAAGCATTTCACATTTCGATCATTATGTTATCGAATACCAAATCGGTTATGTAATACGCAAAGCTTGCACCACATTGATTTCGCTTAACAAATATGATAGAAAGTATGAGAGAAAAATTATAATGCTGACCAATTCAATGTTTCATTCAACATTTATTTATATTAATATATAGTTTAATAATTAACTAACTTAAAATTAAATGTCCAAAATTTAATTAAAATTAGAGATATAGATTATAGAATTAATTTTTAAATAGTACTAATAAAATCAAAAAATTAATTTCATGTTGATTTTTCTTCTTTGTCTAAATCATCACATATCCTAAATTCGTACTGAACATATATCATAAAGAAGGTAAAATATTTTTTCTATATTAATTTAATTTAAAATTTAAGTTAAAAATTGGTTTGGCTCGAAACTTAATCCAACATAAAAATAGCTCAACTCGATTCCACCTGATTCATTGTATTAATTTCATAATATATATGAGGAAACTAATGCTATGAATGTCAAACTTTGGTGTTTGTTAATTCGTTAGAACATTCAATAAAAGAATTTTTCGCATTCCACCAAAGTTGGAGAATCGAAAGTCATTTTCAATAAGAATAATCCTGCGATGCCTTTTTCTTTTGCAGCCAACGATCATCTATTTATGGTTTGAGATACCATTACAATGTAAATATGCTTTCAGTCGCTGTAGAACGATAATTTAAAGTATTATCCTAACATATGCTTTGTACATAAAGCTCATTAAAAATACAAAACTCACGTCCTATTCGATTCCTTATTTTACCGAAAAATCGAGAAAAAAAAATCTAAAATCTAATTATATTATTGATTTTTTTACTATAATCGAACTGTATTGTACCGTTAAATTTAATTTTGATAAATCTGAATCTTTTAGTAATATCCGGACTGAATACTGTTCTGAATTATACCAAATTATTTTATAATCAAATTGTACTGAAATAACTGATATTTAAATATTTATAATTTTACTATATATAATTACTGATAAGAACGAAATGATTTATATAATTTTTATAGTTTTATTATACAAATATAATATAACTTAATTAAACTTATAATTATATTTACTTTAATCCATGAAATTAAATTATAATTAAATTTATTCATTATTTAATAAAATTTATGACATTTATAATAGTAATTAATTTAAAAAAATTTATATGCTAAAATTTTTATGATGATGGTATACAAAATTGAACACATAACCTACATGTACATCTAAAATAAACTCATCATCAAGTCAATCAATCATCTTTGTTATTAATATGTAAATAAAAAAAATATTTGCAATATATTGCTTGATCAATTTTTTACTATTATTTTTTTTATCACTAGTTATATTTTTTTAGAATTTAGAATTTATTTTAATTGTATTATATGATAAATCTAAATTATATTAATTATTTGATAAATTAATTTAAGTGAATCAATTATAAAGTAACCTATAAATGTATTATAATTATATGATAAATCAATATAAATTATTATTTGCTCTAATTATATTATACGATTTTTTTATCAAAATAATTGTATTATTTTAAATCCAAATACTAATCTATATTGTATTATTTAATAATATATATATATATATATATATACACACTTAATAAAATTATATGTTTATATACTTTATAATTAATGAAAACATTATAATTTTATTTATACTTTAAAATTAAATAGTCATATACTTATACACTTTATGCTATGCTTATTTTGGTAGTGTTTATTTGGTAAAATTTATATTTAGGTTTATATTTGTTGTATTAGTTTTGGAGGAGATTGGCTACCTAGCGTGTGTTTTTTTATATTTTTTGGTGATAATAAAGTGAAGTTGAGTCAATTGTGCAAATTTTGAAAGTTTAACTAGAAACGAGTTATGAAAAATAATAATATTACGGGTGTAATTTGTAAATTAAAGTGAGAGTCATTAAAAATTTTCTTCATTGTGCTCAATTGAACTAGAAAAATGAATTTTAAATTGATGAGGCAAGCCAAATAACTGCTTTATCTTATTGGTTTAAATTCATTAAATTTGATTACTTTCTAGTTTTAATTAGTTTAATCTCAAAATTTACTAAAACTTGATTATAATGTTTAAGTTCTAATTTTCTGTATTTATTGGTAATCTATAGTTAATTAAAAATTTAAGTTAAACAATTCCGTGGAAGAACAATCTTGGAAATATTTTGTTATTATACGATTGACTCGTATACTTGCGAGTTAACTTTTAAATACATCATTTTATAATTATATACTCATAGATTGTTCTCAATTGAAGTAAAAAATGAATTTGAAATTAATGAGACAAGCTAAATAATTGTTTAGTCTCATTGGTTTAAATTCGTTAAATTTGATTGTTTTTTAGTTTTAATTAGTTTAATCTCAAAATTCACTAAATTTTGATTAGAGTATTTAAGTTTTAATTTTCTGTATTTATTGGTAATCTATAGTTAATTAAGAATTTATGTTAATCAATTCCGTGGAAAAATAATCTTGGAAATGTCTTGTTATTATACAATTGACTTGTATATTTGCAAGTTAACTTTTAAATACATCATTTTATAATTATACAATCATAGTTATATTCTTATACTTTATACTTATGAGGATATATATTTACTAATTTAAATTTTAAATATTATTGTATGCATACCTTACTATTTATATTATATATTTTTTTATCAAAATAATAGTATTATACTGAATTTATGTACTAATCTAAATTATATTGACAATATATATATATAAATTAAATAATCACAAACATACGTACTTATACTTTATAATTATATAATTATATACCTAATAATTTGAATTTTAATTATTATTATATGCATAACTTACCATATATATTATATTATTTTTTATTAAAATAGTTATATTATATTAAATTTATATATTAATCTAGATTATATTAATAACTAAAATATATAATTGATATACTTAATAAATTTATATAATTATATACTTTATAATTAATGTAGACATATATATATATATATATATATATATATATATATTGCATAATCACAAATTTACATACTTATAGTTTATAATTAAGCATTTTGATCCATAAACTTTATATATAAGAAAATATTACATTTTTTAATTTTAATTTAATGCTTAAGAGAGAATATTCTCATGAATTTTTCTTACTCCATAAAAATTAATCGTTTATTAGAAGTATTTTTATGTGATGATTGTGAGTTTATTATAGTACTATTATGTATCAACTCAATCTATCATGTTTCGATTTTAGATACTTTTTATTTAGTTTAAAATTTCTAAATATTGGATTGTTTTTGTACCGTATTGTTTAGTATCGAAAGAACTAAAAAACCGTATTGAATTGTTCCGAATTTTTAAGACTATACAATATGAAATTTTTTTTCAATACAATACAATATTTAGATTTATATATCTTTGACGTTACAAAACAATAACAGAATTTTTTTAATTTTTGAATTGGATCCGACCGTATATACTCATACCTACAATTATCTTGAATTATTTTATTTAATTCCAAATATTTTATTGCATTCAATCAATTTTAGATTTATTATTTTTATGTAATAAATTCTTAAATATTTCTTTATATCAACTCTAGCTCCAATTTTAATAGAATGAATAAATATTATTATTTTTAATAAACAGTATTACAAAAATAAATATATACATTTTTATGCAAGTAAAGAGGAGGTGAAATTTTTTTTAAAAAAAAAAAGGAAGGAAAAAAAACTTCTTACCATGATATTTTACCCTTAAACTCATTTTGAAATATTGAATCCCCAATTTATACAACTCGACCATCAGCTTCAACCTTAGTAGTGAAGATCAAGAAATTGACATGACAAACCCTTCTCCTCCAAAATCAACTTCCAATTTGGCCTCAATTCTTTCCACATCTCTCTTCAAACTTCGATCATATACATGAAAGCGACTAAATTTTACTGATCGTCTGTCAATTTGATACTAATAGAAAGTAATGTCTCCTAACTAACTTTATTTTGTAATACTAATATTCATCAACTTTAATTCATATACCAGAAATATCATTGTTATTTGTTTTTACGAGTTTTCATATTATTTTTTATGACTACAGACATTACATCATCACTACATGGAATATGTATTTTTTTAGAAATTTTGTACTTAAATAGATTTTTTTTAATTTTGTGTTTCAATAGTTTTGATAAGGTGATACTATAAAAAATCACTCAATAAAATAAAGTTTTTCTAAAAAATATCATATAAATAAAATTTCATAAGCACAAAAAAATTTCCTTTTAAGCACAATTTTATTTTAAAAAAATATATTATATATAGTCAGTAACGTGATATCTAGTCATTTAGTATATTTCATGTGGACAATAACGTGTCGTCTAATCATCAATAATAATTTGTAAACCTATAAAAGTAGGTAATTAATAGAAATATTTCTGTTACATGGAATAAAATTGAGAAATATTAGTATTACAAATTAAAATTAAAAATTTTTATTGTCATTAATGCTAAGTTGATAGACAATCTACTCCAATAAAACCCATGTAAAAAAACATCAAAAACATGTAGAGAACCATTTGAAACTTTGTTAAAACGATAGAGAATTGGAAGTTGAAATCCCCACAGCTATTGGCCTAGTAAATTACTTGTCTCTTACTCCTTGATTGCAAAAACCGCAGAAAGTCAACAATTTTCAATCCCTACAAGATTTTGAAACATTGTCGAAATGATACAACTACAATTCCAGAAACCATGAAACCAACTCTAGTTGGTTAGACTAGAATCTTCGTTGCAAGGTGCATCACCTGTTCTCTAAAGGTTTTGTCGTCGGCTTGCAAGCCTCATCACCGCTAGGAGCAGCAATTGATTTTGAAATAGGAAGATTTTTCTTGATGGTGGATGTGTGTCATTGTTGTTTTGCTAAATTTGGATATAGAGTTGATAAAATAAATATTTATAGACTTAAATAAAAAAAATAGAATAAGAATTTGATTGGCTGCAATAGAACATCTGAAACTCAATCAAATAATTCGCAACAATTTAAAAATCTAAGAATAGATTTTGCTAATAATTACAAAAAGACAATTACCATAAAAATAATCTAGAATGACAATGCAAAACTCTAATAATAGATATTAAAATTATTTTCTGTGAATGGACAACAACTATATTTATATTTGTTATTGTAGGCAATTATAAGAGTTGCAACATATTACTGCAATAGTTAATGGCTTAAGATTTAAAATTATTACTAATTTATATTTAATACAGAAAATAACTTTATAGATTCATTATTAACAATCTATTGCACAAAGTTCAATTATACAGTAGCGAGGTGTGAGTCAAACTACACATGTATCAGAAATAAATGACAATAAAGATGGACAGTGCATCTTTTGTTGACAAAATATTTGGTAGGTAAAATGGTAGTTGAAGATTAATCTTGACCATCCATTTGGTGGGTGAGGATTAATCTTGACCATTTATTTAGTTGGTAAGATGGTATGTGAAGATTAATCTTGACCATTCATTTGGTGGGTGATGATTAATCTTGACCATCCATTTGGTAGGTAAGATGGTAGGTGAGAAATGATCTCAACCATTCATTAAAGTATGTGAGAATTAATCTTGATTGTTCATTGAGAAGGTGTAAGCCTATATATAGCCTTAGAAATTCATTTGTAAGTCATTTCATCCAAAAGTGAGAGAGAAGTTTTAGTGAGAGGTTGTGAGTTGTGAATGTTTGTAAACACTTTGTAAATTTCTCTTCCTTCAGTAAAAGATCTGCAGCAGTCCGAAGACATAAGCATAATTGACTGAACTCTATTATCAACTTATGTCTTATTATTCCATATTTTCTTCGCTTTCTTATAAATCTGATTATAAGAAAATTGGCATTATTTTCCAACAATTGGTATCAGAGCGTTGGTTGCATTTTTCTGTCTTTTTTCAGGTGATTATTATTCATATAAATAGTAAAATTTGGTCAGTTGTACCAAATTATCCACATATGTGTTCTAATACACGGTGATTTGCAAGAATTGTCAGAAACGATTCAAAGGAAGTAAGATTCGAGTGGAAGTGATGGTCGTAGACGAAGAAAAGGTGAAAATTGAGAAGTTCGATGGAGCAGACTTTGGCTTTTGGAAAATACAAATAGAAGATTATTTTTATAAAAGAAATATGTATCAACCTCTTTTAGGGAAGAAGCCAGAGGCTATGAAGGAAGAAGACTGGAGTCTTCTTGACAGACAAGCTCTCGGAGTTATCCGATTGACGTTATCCCGCAATGTTGCTTTCAACATAGCAAAGGAAAAGACCAATACAGGTTTTATAATGACTCTTTTCTAGTATGTATGAGAAGCCTTCAGCCTCAAACAAAGTGCACCTCATGAAGCGTTTGTTCAACTTGCGAATGACAGAAGGCGCATCGGTAGCTCAACATCTCAATGAATTCAATACAGTCATAACTCAATTGAGTTCGGTTGGAATTGAATTTGATGAAGAAGTACGAGCATTAATACTTTTGTCTTCTCTACTAGAAAGCTGGAATGCTAGTGTCACGGTTGTGAATAGCTCGTCGGGAAGTACTAAGTTAAAATTTGATGATGTTCGTGATTTAGTTCTCAGTGAAGAGATCCGACGGAGAGAGTCGGGTGAATCATCAACTTCTTCAGTTTTGCATACAGAGTCAAGATGAAGAAATTAAACCAGAGGTAATGGACGAGGCAAGTCAAACTAACAAGGTAAATCAAATGACAGGAGGTCCAAATTGAGGAATCCCAGTAATTCTCATAGTTTGAAAGTTGTCGAATGTTGGAATTGTGGAAAGACTGGGCACTACAAAAATCAGTGTAAGAGTGCACCGAAGAACCATGAAGCAAAGGTAGAGACAAATGTTACTTCCATCTCTGGAGGCAATGACGTATTGATATGCTATTTGGAAAGCAAAGAGGAGTCTTGGGTGTTAGACTCTGGAGCATCGTTCTATGCTACTTCACATAAAGAATTATTCGAGAGGTACGTCCTCAGAAACATTGGAAAGGTATATCTTAGTGATGATCAACCTTGCGTTATTATTGGTAAATGTGTAGTGTAGATTAAGTAAAACGGGTCTGTTTGGGAGCTGAAGGATGTCAGACACATTCCCAACCTGAGAAAAAACATAATCTCAGTAGGGCAGTTGGCTAGTGAAGGTTACACTACGATCTTCCATGGTGATGATTGCGCAAATGATAGTTGCTTGAGGCAAAAAGAGTGGCACTCTTTACATGACAGCAGAGCACGCTGTTCAATTATAGTTGCAGCTAGCAATGAAAATTCCAATATATGGCACCAGAGACTGGGTCATATGAGTGAAAAATGAATGAAGATTATGCATTCGAAGGGGAAAATTCTAGGTCTACAGTCAGTGGAGATAGACATGTGCGAAGATTACATACTTGGAAAACAGAAAAGGGTCAGCTTTCAGACAAGTGGTAGAACCCCAAAGAAAGAAAGGTTATAGCTCATTCACTTTGATGTTTGGGGACTAACGACCGTCTCATTCATTGGTGGAAAACACTACTTCGTGACTTTCATCGATGATCACTCTTGAAATGTATGGGTTTACTTTATAAAACATAAGTCTGAAGTATTTAAGGCTTTCAGAAGATGGAAAGCTATGGTTGAAAATGAGACAGGTCTGAAGATTAAAAAGCTCAGAACCGACAATGGTGGTGAATATGAAAGAGAACCGTGTCAGGCACACCTCAATACAATGGTGTAGTTGAACGTATGAACCGAACGTTGACAGAAAGAGCCAGAAGTATTCGTATACAGTCAGGTCTACCGAAACAGCTCTGGGCAGAAACAGTTAATGTAGCTACTTATTTAATCAATCGAGGGTCATCGGTTCCATTGGATCACAGAATACTAGAAGAGGTATGAAGCCAAAAAGAGATAAATTTGTCACATCTAAAAGTTTTTGAATGTGTAGCATATGTGTATATCAGTGATCAAAGAAGGAATAAATTTGATCCCAAATCCAAGAAATGCACTTGGATGAAAATAAAAAGGTCATCCGTAGCAAAGATGTGATTTTTGATGAAAGGGTGATGTACAATGACATGCATAAAACAGTCGTCAGCAACTCAGAACAGAATGAGTCATTATTTGCAGATGCAAATGATGTCCCAGTTAGTTCTGTGACGGAACTCATTATAACAAGTTTTCAGCCAGAGAACTTGTTGGACCAAGCAGTGAACATCAATTCGACACAGCACAGTCTCCTACTCCATCTCTTGTATTAAGAAAGGTATTTTCGGCCTCATGTGCCTAACAGGAGATATATGAACTATCTTTTGTTGACTGATGGAGGGGAGCCGGAATGCAATGATAAACCTTGTCAGATTGGAGATGCTAGTAAGTGGGAGCTTGCCATGAAAGACGAAATGAAGTCTCTAATCTCCAACCAGACATGGGAACTAGCTGACTTACCCATAGGGAAGAAGACACTTCATAACAAATGGGTGTATCGGGTAAAAGAAAAGCATGATGGTTGCAAGAGATATAAAGTCCGACTAGTTGTAAAAGGATTCCAGCAGAAGGAATGAGTTGACTACACTGACATTTTTGCTCCCATTGTGAAGCTCAATACTATCAGAACAGTATTGAGTATTGTAACTATTGAAGATCTCCATCTTGAACAGTTGGACGTGAAAACTGCATTTCTTCACGGAGACTTAGATGAAGAAATATACATGCATCAGCCAGAAGGTTTCTCAGAAAAAGGGAAGGAGAACATATTGTGCAGACTTAAGAAGAGTTTGTATGGCCTGAAACAAGCCCCAAGACAGTGGTACAAAAAGTTTGACAGCTTCATGCACAAGGAAGATTTCCAGAAGTGCAATGCCCACCACTGTTGCTACTTTAAGAGATATAAATCCAGTTATATCATTTTGCTATTTTATGTCGATATATGTTAGTAGCAGGTTCAAATATGGATGATATCAGAAGGTTGAAGCAACAATTGTCAAAAGAGTTTGACATGAAAGACTTAAATCACAAGAGATAAGTAGAGAGGGTTCTTGTAGTTATCTCAAGCAGAGTACATCAACCGTGTTTTGCAGAGATTCAACATGAACAGCACCAAGCCAGTTAGCACTACCTTGGCTAGTCATTTTCGCCTATCCAATAATTAATCCCCTCAAACGGATGAAAAGAGAGAATTCATGGCTAAGGTTCTTTATGCCTCAGCTATTGAGAGTTTGATGTATGCAATGGTCTGTACTATACCAGATATTGGTCATGCAGTGGGAGTTGTTAGCAGATTTATGTCAAATCCAGGAAAAACTCATTGGGAAGCAGTCAAGTGGATTCTGAGGTATCTACGAGGCATCACGAAGAAGTGTATGTACTTTAATAAAAGAGAATTAAAAGTACAAGGCTACGTAGATGCAGAATTTTGGAGGAGAAGTCGATCACTGAAGAAGCACCACCGGTTATATATTCACTGTTGGAACTACAGTTGTTAGTTGGATGTCACAAATACAGAAGATTGTCACTTTATCCACTACAGAAGCTGAGTATGTAGCAGTGACTGAAGCTAGTAAAGAGATGATATGGCCTTCAAAGTCTGTTAACTGAGTTGGGATTCAAACAAGAGAAGAATATTTTGCATAGTGATAGTCAGAGTGCGATACACTTGGTGAAAAATTCAGCATTTCATTCCAGAACCAAGCATATTGGACTTCATTATCACTTCATCAGATCTTTATTGGAAGATGATGTGTTAGTACTAGAGAAGATCCAAGGAAGCAGGAATCCAGCAGATATGTTGACAAAAGGTGGTGACTATCGATAAACTGAAATTGTGCTCAACTTCAGTTGGTCTGCTAGAGTAACAAGACCAGAAAGGTTGTTACATTGATCGATATGTGAAGACAAATTGAAATCAATCTTCAAATGGGAGATTGTTGGTCAAACTACACATGCATCAGAAATAAATAACAATAAAAATGGACGATGCATCTTTTGTTGACAAACTATTTGGTAGGTAAGATGGTAGTTAAAGATTAATCTTGACCATCCATTTGGTGGGTGGGGATTAATCTTGACCATTTATTTAGTTGGTAAGATGGTAGGTGAAGATTAATCTTGATCATTCATTTGGTGGGTGATGATTAATCTTAACCATCCATTTGGTAGGTAAAATGGTAGATGAAAAATTATCTCAACCATTCATCAAAGTAGGTGAAAATTAATCTTGACAGTCCATTGAGAAGGTGTAAGTCTATATATAGTCTTAAGAATTCATTTGTAAGACATTTCATCCAAAAGTGAGAGAGAAGTTTTAGTGAGAGGTTGTAAGATGTAATTGTTTGTAAACACTTTGTAAATTTCTCATCCTTCAGTAAAAGATCTGCAGCAGTCTGAAGACGTAGACATAATTGGTCAAACTCTGTTATCAACTTGTGTCTTATTATTCCGCATTTTCTTCGTTTTCTTATAAATCTGATTATAGAAAAATTGACGTTATTTTCCAACACGAGAAAAAATATTTTGGTTCGACATTGGCAGATATTATCATTTACCAATCATAAACTATTATCAATTAGCAATAGTTAAATAATTTCTTAGCGCAAAATTATTGATATGGCCGGTGACACGGACATGAAGGAGAGAAGCACATAAATCTAATGGTTGCATTATAATTATTTTCTTGCATTCTTTTTGAAAATATGAGAAAAGATGTTGATAGATTGAAAGCAATTGAGAGAGGTTTGCTAAGCACTGACTTCATACCTGAGCAATGGAATTTTATTTTGAGTTTTTTTCCCTTCTTTGTATTCTTTTTGTATCATGTAATTGATTAATTAATTAATTATATCCTTTTCATTTGAGATGAGAAAGTGATGCAACAATAGAATTTTGCTGAAGGGACAAAATTAATTAATTCAATTATTTGAGATTTATTATTATAGTTGTCATGTTCGAATTTGATATCATTCATCATTTTGTAATTCCTTTTTACATTGACTACTGAATTTCAATCGTCATATATATTTTTGTATTTTTAAATAAGTTTTATATAGACTCAGAATTTTCGATAACTCGAAGGGAAATATTTTTCCCTTAAAGGAAAGTTGATGAGGAAAAAAAAAAGTGAAGAAAAAAAAAATTATGTGGTCTTATGCTTCCTACATTTAGGAAAACTATATTACTATACTTCTAAATTTTTTGTGTTATGACTATTAAACTTTTAAAATTTTGATTGGTTGCATTAAAACTTTGAACAATTTTTATTTTCTTCATCAAATTTTTACTTAATAATAAAAATTAAATTAAATAATACAGATAAAAAATGAATTATATTATACAGTACCCTTTTTTTCTTTCGGACTTAGATATTGTTTGATAATACAAAACTAGATTAACTATAAAAATAATTTAGTTTGACCAATAATCTGTATTTGATAAAGTAACTTATTTGGAATTATAAGCAAGTATATTATATTTTTCTTTTCTTTTTTACCCTTGCTTTTTTTTTATTTTATAATAATAACAATATAATTATTAAATTATATAATAATAATAATAATAATAATTGAATTTTATATGATAAAGATAGACATATTTATTATATTGGAATGAGATATCTAATATAATTTTTATATTATTTAATATGCATATATATTATATAATTTCTTTGTATTATGTATTTAGATAGATTTTATATAATATTTATTAATAATATAAATATATCATTTTATGTCATTTTATATTTTTCAGCTGGTTTTAACAAACAATTTTAATTGAATCAACTTCCAGATTTTCAGCTATTAAATTAATAGTTTAAAACTATATAATCAACTAGTTTTGTCAAATAGAAAATTAGATAAGAATTTTTGTATATAAACCTATTCTGAATTTGTTTATATATATATATATATATATATATATCTGTGTGTGTGAATCTGGAATTAGACTTCAAATTGCACTTCCGCTCTAAATATAAATTTGATCTACTTGAAATTGTAATGAACTTAGTCGGCTTTAAGCATCATAAAAAAGTAGTAAATTCGATTGTGCTTGACCAACAGCTAAATGAACATATTTAAATTTGATTTACTTCTGCATTTTCAAATTAAAAGAGAGAAATAAAAAAAAATTAAAAAAGAGGAAGTTTGATTTACTTCTCTATCATATGGACCTGTAAAAAGCTGAGAATTGATTTCAATTGACAGGATCATGAGGGACTAACTACAAAAAAATTGTTACCACATATTTCAGTACTGGGACTACTGCCTTATCCATTCTGCTGTCCCCTTTATTTAGGTGACATGAGATAGAAAGCATGCAGAACTCAACTCCCTTTCACGAAGCTTTTTTTTCCTTTTTGTTATTATAAAAAGAAAGTTGTATATATCTTAAAAAATTGAATTTCATGTAAAATGTCAAGGTTACTTATAATATTTATGATGCTACCACTCCCAAGGACAACACAGCTTTGAAGTAATCAAACCATTCTTAGAATATTAGGATTTTAATTTGGAAAAAAATTAGATTGAAATTGTTTACCAACCTCAATTGAAATTGAGCCTAATGCTCGAAAACTTTTTCGTTTTCGAATTCAAATTTAATATTATTTAATTTATTAATTAGCAAAAATGTTTATATATAAGCTTGTGAGCGCATTAGTTTAAGACACATTTATTATTATGTTAATATTACTAATATTTTATTATATATTTATATTTTATATCTTTAAAAAATACATTAAATCAATTAATATTATTTGAAAAATAACATTTAATTGATGAACTCGAGTTTAAGCTCGTTTTTATGATTATTAAGCTCAATTTCAAATTAAATTCTTTAAATATATTAAATAAATACTTAACGAATCTAGTTTGAACTGTTCACGAATCTAATGATTTTAATAAAAATCGAGTTTAAACATAAATATTAAAGCTCCAATTGAGCTGGAGCTCGACTTAAGCATAAATATTAAAGCTCAAATTGGATTCGAGCTGATATCGAACTTATACAAAAATCTAACGAGCTGAGTTTAAACTTTTTAACTTTTTGGCTTGGCTCGGTTCATTTACAATCCTAGTCACAACATTATTTATAGTGATTGAAATTTAGAATTTATTAATATTATTTAAATTGTATTTTATTGAACTTTTAACTTTTATTTTTCTCCTATTAAACCCGTATAAAATTATGTGGTGGTTTGGTATATATATATATATATATATATATATATATATATATATATATATATATATATATATAATTTACAAGATTTGTAAGGATGAAATAGGATTAATAAAAAATTTAGAAACTCAATGGAACACAATTGAAGAGTAGGTATATATAGAATAAAAGTTGAAAATTGTAAGATTCAATAAACGTAATTAAAGAATTAAACTATATTTTCATGATACTAATGATCTGATTAGAGATGTTGTTATGGAGAATATGATAGATATTTCATTTCCTAAAATTTGCATTGTCTGATATATTTTTAGGCTTATTGTCTCCTTTCTATTCGGAAAGAATGAATACTCTATAAAAGAAAACTTCTTTCCAGGCAAACGAAGAGGAATTTTTGACACATTATTAGGTAAACACTAGAAAACACTGTAATTTACTATATTGTACGGAACAGACAAAATCAATAATAATAATAGCTAGCCTAGCGTTGACATGTTTAGATTATAGGTGTTGGATTTTTCCTTTTCAATGCAATCATATGATTGCACATAGACACCCTCAGTAGCACCAAATCCAGCAAACCAAACATCCCATTTCTCTTTCTTTCTTTCTCAATTGACAAACTTTGTATGCAAACATTACGGTTTCCAGGTTGTTAGGAGTGGGTCTTTGATTCAGCTACAAGGGTACCCAAGAGAATTTTTTTTTTAAAAAAAAAAAAGGAGAAAAAGAAAAAGAAAAAGAAACCAAACAAACAGACATTAGGGGCCGCTAATGCTGATGAAGAAGACTTAAGAGCCACAGCTAGCAATAGCATTTTCTGTCAATTTCCCCCAGCGCAAATGACAATGACCACCAAGCAACTTGGCAGGAGTATTACCTTCATCATGTACATTTAGCCTTTTTCAACAGAATTCTCTATATCATCCTCCGAAATTTATACATTTGTTTGTCTCAAAGAAATATATTGCTTTTGCTTTTCTTTATGTCCAAATTATAGTTGATTTTTATTTTTTTTAAACTATAATTATTAATTTTTTTTATATATGAACGTATTTAGTCATTGATAAATATAAATTGTCATTTTTTGATTTTCTGCTATGATCTTAATTAAAATAAAGATGTATAATTGAATTTTCTTATAGAAATAAAAAAGAGTGATTTACTTTAAAAAATGAAGATGAGATGATACGTATTTCTTCTCTTTCTAACTAGTAAAGTATGAAATTGTTTTAAAATTTAAAAACTAGTATTTTGCTTTCTTTAGAGGTTCATTCGGCGTAAATCTATATTAATTTAAAAATTATGAACGAATATTAATGATATTTGGTGACAGAGGGCAGGGGCTAGTAACTGTCTCCCATTTTGTGGAAGAAAAAAAAAAAAAGAAAACTTTAGTCAAATAATACTAATATATAGTTCAAACTTGTAGGAAATTATACGCATCAATTGCATTGGCAATTCTAAACTAGTGCCTATCACTGTGAACACTAATCAACATCAACATTCTGATTATAAATAGCAGAATCAATCAGACTTCTTTGAACTTATGGTAATTTTTCAACGTGAATCGATAAAAATCTAGAATTCAAGTGTTTCTAATGTCACATTTCTTTTTCTCCTACGTAAAATTGGTGTCAAAAGAAGAAATAAAAACAGTTGCAATATAAAAATAAATAAGTAATTTTTCTCAACAAAGGGAAAACCATGAATTTTTTTATTTTTTTGTTTTTTATGAAGATGGAAATCCTCAATTTCTTACTACTAAGTCTAGTAGGTAAAAAGAACTCTCATGATCCTGAGTTTTATTCTCTTTTTTTTTTAATATTTTGTAAATGTTGGATATTAAATTCAAAATTACTCGCTGTTACTATAATTAGTTCATAGTTGGTATATTAATTGAACTAGTCCCAACTGGTTGATTCTCCTTAATTAGCTATATTATGTTAGGGCTAGGATTTGAATTTTGATTTTCCTGCTAGATGCATGAGCCCGGGATTACAGGCACGGCAACGCTTGGGCTATGAGACTAACACACCTGATAATTTTATTTCCAATGACCAAAAAAAAAAAACTACTATCATACCCACGTTTTCACATGTATTGCTTTGTCAATTGTCGCCTATGAAATATGGCTTGCCAAACAAAATTTGATGCCAACAAAAGTTCAATTAAGCAAATTAATATATTAATTATTTAAGCGGATAGCACAATTAGGGAATGCTCCCATTTCAACGTTTTCACTTGTTCAAGTTAATTCAGAATAATTTTTATTTGCATTGATTGAAATGGTGTGAGTTTATATTAGTATTTATACAACTATAATTCTAGATAAATAAAAAAAAAAGAAGAAGAAGAAGAATCTGCACAAAATAGGAATATTTCAAAAACATAATAGAATTATAATTTTTTATTATATATTTTGTAGAAGTTGGATATTAAGCGCATGCATGAATTTTCATTTTTTTTATCAATATTTCATGCTAATCTCAATTGTGAATTAAAATCTTAATATAAATGAAAAGAGAATAATTTAGAATAACATCCGTAACAGAGAAAATATATTCCTTCACAATTGGTATTACAATGTCAACGATAAATAAATAAAATCCAAAACTTATATATTTTCAAAAAAATATATAGTAAAAACCTTTATTTAAATTTCCTTTTAGATTTGTCATGTGTGGCACTAAAATATTCCTCTAGTAATGATGACAATTGACAATTTTTTATGTCATTAATTGAAAAGTCCGACTTAAGTATATTTAAATAATAATTAAAGTCCATTTCAAACATGAGAGAACCTGAAAATGATTTAAACAGGTCATGTTACAGGTCAATTCATGCATGACTCGAACTTATAATTAAAGATACTAATCTTAAACATTATTATATTTGTAAAATTAGACATTTATATAAGCCCTTGTTTCTTCAAACCAAAGAGATATGGTGGAGTAGTCATAATCATAAGTCGGACCCAGCATCACAACAATACAGCCAGCGCAAATAATCAAACAATTGATAGTGACAACTCCCATAAAATTAGAGTGACCCACTTCTGTCACCTAATTAAAATTAACAATAATAAATAATTAAAGGGCATGGTGAACGGTAATTTTCATACAAAATCTTCTTCTAGTTCCATTAGCAATTGGTTCATATAGAACAATTACTACATCCTCATGTTTACACCACCAATACAAATGTTAACAACCCTTTCTTATCTTAAAAAAATTAATTAATTGCTTTCCTTTTCACATGGATTGCTATATATACATGTATATTATATACTATTATTTTTTTTAATGTATGACATGTTAAAAAAATGATTCTTATCACTACTTCAAAATATTTATTATATTTATAATGTAAAACTTCAGCATAATTATAAATATTTATTATATTTTTTAAAATTTTAATGTGACTTTCTCTTCCATACTTGGAAATGTTTTATTTAGAAGTGAAAAATATTTTCAAAGAACCAACACAGTAAATTTACAGAAAGAATAATGGTCAAGTAGAAATATAGGCTATGTGGTGCTGATTTGTACAAGTCGAATTTTCATGGTGGTACTGAAGGATGCTGTTGGATCATGAGCCTGCCTGTTTGTGCAGGTTTTGAAACAAGAAGAAGACAGTTACGTCCTTGGCTTAATCAGCTTTATTGTCCTTTTATTTCTCGCCCAAAATTTTCTTGAGAGTTGCAGTCCATTGCAGGCATTCTTTGCGAGATAAGGACAAAAGGACATTCATTTGCCTAAAAATATTCGAGCTTCTTCTTTTTCTCTCTTTCTCTTTTTCTCTTTTTCTTTTTGAAAAGGTTTAATTATACTACGCATTTAATATATCCATGCAGCCTTCGTGACCCAACTCATTAGGGCATTTCAAAATCATTGCATCATTGTTTATGGAATCTTAATTTGTAGCATGAACATCAATTTCTATTACGATATATTGTTGTTATGAACAATGTTGGTTAACCTAACAAGCTATGAACTTCGATCAAGTAGTAATTGATGAAATCCTCCACCAATGCTTTTAAGATAAAGGATGCCGAATGGAAGTAGATAGTTGGGAAATATACGTGATCGATCTTAATTAGGTTTAGTATGCCTTTATACAGGGTTTTTGGATTCTAATAGAGGTGTGCATAAATTACAATCAAATTCCTATCAAAATGAATCGAAATTATATTTTGATTTGGTTTGTTCAAATTATTCGATCTGGAATATATTTTTAAAGTTTGAGTTACTTTTTAAATTGACATTTGATGGGACTGACTTCATAATTAAGGTTTGGATTGTTAGGCTGAACTGATACACACCCTTTGATTTTTGTACTATTAGGACACTCACACCAATTTGTTTCGAATAAAATCAGGACTGAACTCTTATTTACAGGGTGAATTATGGTATCCCAACTTTATAAAGCATAATACAAGATCTTCTAATCTTTAATTTAATTTGTAACACGAAACTCCCTCCTTCCGAGTCTCTATCTGAGTTTATTAACTCTGTTAACAGTTTGTTGACTTATAAGAAAACAATTTTTTAAAAATATGACATGGAATTTTAAGAAATAAAAGGACAATAATAACTCTCACAATTAAAATCAAATTTCAGCCAAAAAAATTATTTTCTCTCACTTTTCCTAACTTTCTCTTCAACCAAAAAATATTTTCTCATCAATATTTTTTTACTTTCCCTCACTTTCATTTTCTATCGACCAAACAATATTTTCTCTCATCAACCTCAATCAAAGGTTCAATCATTCATGTAACCCTCTCAAATTTGATGTAACCCCAAAATTAAAGACTTTTAAAGAATAAATCAATCAAACCTCACGATCTAAGACAAGTTGCAATCTAGAAAACAATAAAAGAAAAAAAATATATAATTACTCATAAGTGGGATAATAGAAATATGAGGCTAACATTATATCTACTAAAAGCAAATTCAATAAGAGGATAACTTTCTTAGCAAAATTGTAATTTACCCTCACACTTTCATTAAAAATTGCAATTTTCCACAATTTTCTTCTATTTCTCACAAACCAAAGACAATAATTTAACAACCCATAAGACATTCATTCTTCTCCTCAACATTTAACGACTCAATACTTAATGAAGTGTATGAAAAAAAAAATCAAAAGGCATTCAATGCTCAAGGTCCTTTTTATTTTTTTACCTTTTCTTTATTTTTTTCTATCCAAATTTGAGGCTTTCTCGAGTTTTTCTCAAAACAATTGACTCCAATTGAAGGGTTTTGGTTTGTGTCTACTTCACATGATCGAACTCTAATTGACAGATTTATGGGTATCCTTCGGCATTAGAGTTGGGTTTTATATATGGATTTGATCTTTAGGAGAAAAAATTGGATCAACCTTCTCTCTCGTTGTCGATTCTAAGCTAGTGTAGTGGTGGGGTTCAAGATTTGATGTTAGCGACGGTTAGTAGGAGTGATGAGTGGTGATGCCGGAAACACATAGCAAGAACGGTTGGTGAGGATATGTGGAGGTAGCTAATTTTGGGAATGGAATTGATGGGAACGACCATTACTAGTTCTACATTTCCTCAACAATTTTGGAGGAAGAAACATCATATAAATCATTGCTTATGTAGGGGATTTGAGGAATTTTGAGAATTTGAAAAAGAAAATGTGAGAAATAAATTTTTAAGTACATATGAGAATAGGAGATTGATCTAAATCCAAATTATCAAAGAATAACGGTGTAATCAAAAAAGAAAAAAGATTGAGGGAATATCAGAGAAGCAGAAGATAGTTAAGAAAAAGATGATATTTTGGTAATTTAGTTTGAGGAAGATGGTATTTTGGTAATTTCATTTTTGTTGTCTTATGTAGAATTTTCGTGTATAAATATTTTTATAACATGAAAATATCATGTCAACTTTTTATTAAACCGAGTTGACAGAATTGAGTGAGCGAGTTTTGTATTACAAAATCAAATATTAGAAAATTTTGTTTTATAAATTAAAATTGATATATCATTATGTTACATATTATATAATTAGGATGTCGTGGCTGTAATTTACCTTTTGACAAAATCCTATAAGAACTTGATTTGCCCATTAAGGCTAAAGTCCGATAAATGTAAAAGTTAATAGTTATCAGTAATTAATTTTATATCGATTTTTTTAAAAAAAGTAATTAATTAGATTTCAGAACTATGAATAAATAAAAAGAAAATTAAAAAAAGCATATTAATCCTTTTTTTTAGAAAGTAAAAGAATTATTTTTTTAGTAAAGAGAATTTAAAAGAATTTTTTTGAATACATCAAATTTGACATGTAAGAGAAAAGGAACATTTTTTTTTGTACAGTTGGCATCAAATTTAAAAAATGGCAGATTTTGGATCCAAAAATTAAAATTAAAGGCCCATAAATTAGTCCATGAACATAACCCGTTGACCTATTGACCAATTTCAGAATAATTGAAAAGAAGAAATTGCATTAGATTGGAGATTAGGGAAATGGGAATCAAGTGGGGAAGCAGAAGCGATTTTACATTGAGGGGCTTTGTAAATTATGAAATGCTGTTGTAATGGGAATTCACATATGATGAAATAGATTGACCCGTCTGAACAGATTTAATGGATTGGGATTGAATCGAAAATATTGAATTAGATTAGATAATTTAAACAAAAATATTCAAATTTAAAAGATGTTAAATTGATTTTTTTAAATTGAATTATATTGTTGAATATAATTTAAATATGATTATAAATTTTAGACTATAACTAAATTTAGAACTGAATCAAATTAGATTGAACTGAATTAAACCAAAATTATCAATAGTTGAATATAAATTTATGTGTTATGAATTTATATTATAAATTATTTTTTAATACATGTAATATAATTATATTTATATAACTCAATTAAAATTTAGGTTAATTGTATTCAATTTTCATAAAAGAAATTAATCTATAATTATATATTAACATTTAATTACAATGATATTAGAAAAACAAATAACAATACATTTTTGTAAAATGTAATTAATAGAAAAATGGCAATATTGCGTTATCATCATATGCACACTTGCCTTTTCAAAATAAGCTTTATAAGCATGAGTTCAATTTACTTAATTTTGATAAGAAGTCATTAAAATAAGTATTGTAAGTACAAGTTATTGTTTAAATAAAAATAAAAAATTAATAGGTATTTTCTGTTAGTAAGGAAACACATGATTCTAATGATTATGAATAATGACTTCCTAAACTATAGATAATTGATTTATAGAGATAGGCCATGTGCATGTTAATTAGATGTTATGACTTTAATTAGTTTGAATTATTAAAATATTTACTTAAACTACAGTTTCATCATAAAACCCATATGGAAAAAGGTTCTAACAACCAAATGAAATTAATGGTACTTCTATGATTTTTCTTTTTACCAATGAAATTAACTATTTTTTTTCACTATTTAGTTGACTTAAGATCATGTAGATGTCAATTGAGTGTCATCCCACTAAAATAAAAAAAGGGTAAGTTAACCAAACGATTTTAGTGGGTCATTGCTCACATGCACGAACTCAAAGCTAAACAAGGAAAAGGAAAGAAAAAAGGAAAATTAATTGCATTTTATAACCCTTATAGTTGTAGAAATTATTTTATCGAGTTCGTCAACTAAATTTTTATTCTATTGGAGACCCATAAATTTTTAATTTTAATTTTATTAAGAACTTAATTGATGAATTTTTTTGCTATATATATATTACACGTGTGCAACATGCAACTAGATGATAGTTTATGCCATAGATATAATGAAACCCATAAAATTGAGGATTCATGAAAAAACTATACATGGTAAATACATTGGATCAATATATTAATTGACATGGGCAAATTTTAAGATTGATCCATCAACAAGTTGCAATTAATTAACTTTGTCTTTGATAACAAAGTCATATTCAAGAATTGAAATTATGAATACACTTTGAACCATTCAACACTAATTATTCCAAAACTAGGAAAGCATTCTCATTAGAATGCAAGAAGTAATGATTTAATACGTCAGTCTTCTATGTGATATCATAAAAATTTATAACCATAGATATGAAACTTGAAATAATTATCATCTCTTTTCCGGCTTTGTCCATTTCGTTTCAATTCAAAATTATCAATTGAGTATGAAAATGAAAGTTTTAAACTTTTAAATGATATGAATTAAGTCTACTTAAATAGTCGGACTTAATAATTATAAATTTAATATTGCATAAAGTTAATTTTAATTTAAAATTAATTTATTTAATGTATTATTTTTATTTATTTAGATCTTTTCTTTTTCCATGAGCCACTTGACTTCACAATTTTTGATGACTTATCTACTTCTTGAATTTTAGATTTTACTGATAAATTTTATAATTATGCATCAGTTATTTATTAAAATTATATTAGTCTAGACTGTCAAATTTAATAATTTTAAATTCTCTATTAAATTAATTTGAAATTAATGTCATCACAATCTGATGGTGTCGTACTTTAATCCAGATAGTCATGTTGTAATTATGATTTATATATGTTTTTATTTGTTACAAATAGAATAAGCATCAACTTAAGAACTTTATTAAGTAATAGGAATTTATTTCTATCCAATCGCTTTATAAATATATATAAAGAGATAATGCAAAATCATAATTATTTAATTGTTTCATTTACGACACATCACTTCTAGCATCATTTTGATCGAACTCAAAAATGATGTGTTGGCAATTTGTAAATTATTTAAATATATTTAATTTCATTAATCATTAGGACATTCTAAGTTTCTTAATCACCAGAAAGATGACTTGTCTATGACAAAACAAATTTCGTACATAGCTTCAAAAAGAAAAAAAAATGTATTTTTTAATAAATAATCTAATCTAATCTAATTTAATTAATTCTTCTCTATATGTCATCAATCATTTAAGTGGTGGTTACCTCATAATTCATTTATTTTTAATATATCTAATAATTAATTAAAAAAACTAGATATTGACATGTTATTAATTTAAACAATAAAAATGAAATTAATATATGTTATTTCTAATAATTCAAAAAACCTTGAACTTTTTCTCAATTTATAATAATTGTATTTTAGCATGCAATCTAGTCATAAGGTGCAATCATGGTCGTCTCCTTGAAACCTTACGTTATTAATTAATTAATTAATTAATTAACTTATATAAAAGAAGAGAAAATAATGCACCTACGTGGTGATAAATTATAATAATGTTACACTTTTTTCTTGTACTAATATTATATTATATAATAATAATATTCTATCAATAATTAAATATTTCTGTTGAAACATTATTTCATAACAACCCTAGAGTATGGGCTCTAATTAATCGTTCAATTTTTAAAACGTAACCCAATCAAAATAATAACATTTTTTTGTATTTTTAAATTAAACCATTTAATACATTTTTATAGAGAGTTGTACCATAAAATTATTTGCTTGATTTATTTTTATAATAAATAGTTTATTACGATGAATCCAATTAGATGATATTTGGTCATAAATATATTCCCTCCGACTAATAATTAAGGATAGAGTCAATTTTTTTATAAAAAATATAATTAATTTTTTAAATCTTGTTACTTTATATATTTTTTTTTCATTTTTCTTATTATAGATTTTTTATTTATTTTTTGAAATATACTTAATTTGTTAACTCTGTATTACTTATATTCAATATATTTTGTAATCAACAAATATAAATTATTATTTTGTAGTTTTCAATATGTCTATTGGTCGAATAATTAATTTGTTGATTTTCTATTATACTCGTATTTAATGTGATTTGTCGGTAATTATACATATAAATTATTGGCTTAATATATCATTTGCCCTTTTGAACTTGGTACAATTTGCGATTGCAGCTACACATTCTTTGAATGACCTGTTTGATATATCGATTTGATTATTTTTCATACCTCGACTTTATTTTTTTTAAAATATCTTTTGAACATCTTTATCAACAAAAATATTGATACAAAATTGCGAGTTAATTCATGAAATAAAGCGAATTTCATAGGACATTTTTATTAAATTTTCCTCTTAAAAGCATGTGTGATTCACGTTCATTTATAAATTTGAAAAAGGTTAATTAAGTTAAACTAACAAATGTACAAAAAAAAAGATCATTGGAAAAAAATTTTAAGGTCACAATGATAAAATATATAAGAAAATCACTATTAACAATTGTCATACATTTTATATCATACATTTTTCAAAGCAAAAAAAAATATTTTTATTTACTTTTATTATAAAAACTAATTATATTTTATAAATGAAAAGACATATATTTTTTTACATTAAATATATATATATATATATATATATATATATATATATATATATATATATATATATATATATATATATATATATATAGTGAGAAATACATAAGAGAGCATTAATAATTAGTAGCATTCCTCGTCGAATGTATAATTGACATATTATGCCATAAATAGTGGATATATGTTAAAAGAAATGAACATATGCAATCGTAGGTTTGGGAATTTGCTAAAACTCATGTATATAAATAAGTGAATGACCCAATATTGCATATTGATGGCTTTAATACAATGTTAAAAAATCAACTTTTACATGTAACTTATCTCCAAAAACTAACTTGTATAATGGATGAGACGAGAGTTGAAGACTAAAGAACATTTTATTAGAATTGTAATTAGGTCTAGAAAATTAGATTTGGTGATTACATATTCATTATTGTCGTATTAAAATTAGTTTCATTATAATTATAATCCCTTATTATATCTCTTAAATTTTTTATATGAGATTCTCTCCAACATACTTGTAGTTCATTAGTAGTTATAAATATATACATATGAGATACATCGTCTATATTTAAATATAATAAAAAAATAGTATAATTGTAATCATATATTCTAATTTTTTTTTTTAATATGAGTGAAAAAAATGAATCTGTTTTTATGGAATGGATGGAATAATTATTTTTTTCCAATAAATTAACATAAATATAACTAAAATCACTAAACACAACATTTTCGTTTCTGATTAGAAATATTATTTCTGTATATGGTATTTAATAGGCCAATTATTGTTGTACTTTAAAATGATATTATTCCCAATAATGCAACAATGGCTTTGTCATATTTTGACTGAAAGTTCTTCAACTATTAAATATATATTCAGGCGGGAGGAAATTGTATTTTCTGTTTGGCTCTCTTTTTATGAATAAAATATACATTTTTTTAGTTTATGTTAGCTAAAATAAATTTCATAAACTTAATAAAAATGTATTTATATATTTTTAAAAAAATTAGATTTAAGAATTCATATATTTATTATTTTCTTACATCTACATCTTGAAAAAAAAAAGAATAGAGATTTAAATATATATATATATATATATATATATATATATATATATATATATATATATATATATATATATATAAATACACTCATATTAGTTTTTAGAATAAATTTTAAAAAGATTTACAAATAAATTTTCTACTAATATTCTGAAATTTATTTATACAAAATATAGCTTTCTATTTCATAGAATTCCACTTCTTTTTTTTTTGGTTACCATTTTTATTGTTATAATTGAGCTTCAAAATTTATAAATGGCTGAGTTCTTAATTTTTATACTATTAAAATCTCCCACATCTCTGATCTCTCTCTAACTAACTTAATTAAATTAGATGAAGATTATTTAACTAATTTTCTCTGGGCATGCAATATAATTAGAACCAATCATAATTGTTATAGAGTAAGATTTTACCAACTTCAGATAGTGTGGTTTTATAAATTTTTAATAATTATATAATGTCCCTTGCAAACATTAAATTAATACGTAGGCATTAATTTAATTAAACCCACAAACATTAAAAGGAGTATATCATACGCTAACATAATCCAAACAACAAAACCTTTTTCTCAACACTCGTGTTTCTATCTCATTGGTCATTGTTTTGTGACTTTTGTCTTTGTCTCTGTCTTCATATGGTCATCCTTTCAGGTTACGTGGACATCAGGTTTTCCCTAATTCCGTACTTGCTGGTTTTTATTATTAAAATGTGACGTCATTAAAATAATTATTAATTTATTTATGTATTTTTTGATAAATAATAGAACAATTAATCTGTTTGTTGACAGGAGAATGGGGGTGTTTGAGATGTTATCCAAAAAATAGGTTTAAAAGTTTTTTGATTTAATTGAATAATTTTTTTAATTTGATTTAAGTTTTTTGAAATAATAATTTCCAACTTATAATACTATTTGTTACTTCAAAAAAGAAAATTATATGATATTCTTAAAAATAAGTAAAATAAAATAAAATAAAATAATAAAATCATATAACTACAATAACACCCCAAATATGGTGTAATTTTTTGTACTAAAAATAGCGTGGAATGGAGGTTTGCTTTTTTGATAGCTTTTAGCACAAAATGTATAGATGACGTCATTAGATTAATTACTAATATTAGTTATTACATAAATATTAGTAAAAGTATATTCGTGTGCATGGAGTTATCTAAGAGTCCAATTTTAATAACGTATTATATTATTTAATTAAAGATTATTAAATATTGAATATAATATGCTCAAAATATTAAAGAAAATTCCAATTTAGGGAAATTCGCTGAAATTTGAGAAAAATTGGAAAAAAAAAAAGTTAGCAATGGTTATACACTTTTAGATGAAAAATCAAACAATTAGTTAACACTTTTTTAAAACTGATCAAGAATTTAGGCGTGAACATGAGAATTGTGGAAGGTGATATCTAATTTACTATATTTGTTTATTTGAGAATCTTTTCTCTATTCTTGTTTTTTTTTTGAAGTTCAAAACAGTTGTTATTATTTAGACAATTCAAAGTAATGATATGTAGCAAGAAAGTAAAAAAAAAAAAGAGAAAAGGTATATTTTAATCCCAAAATTATAAATATTTTAAGATTTTTAAACTTTTATTCATTTGTAGTAAGCCATTCAATTTGTATTTTATTAAAATTGTGTTTTGTCTAAATTAAACCCTTTAATTTTGATATTTTATTAATTTATTTTCAGTTTACAAAAGCCTATTTTTTTATAAAATAAATATTAAAAGATCTTAATATAAACAAATAAAAAAAAAAGACATGCATGATTCAAAAACCAAAATACCATTTTTCCTTGATAAGTGATGACAATAATTGAATGTTCAGATACTGAAAGAATGGTGTGCAAAGATAAAAGGTTATATGAGTAATTGACTAGATTTAAGGAAATAGAAAAAGAGAAAAAAAAGACATTGAAATGATATAACATTGGAAGAAAAATGAGAGAAGGGGTATCCCATAAGATGCCATGTACAAAAATACAACAAATGAGAAAAAGATGGATAGTTAGGAGAAAGAAAGAAAGATGATTTTGTTTCTTTTAAGTGAAGCAAATATTAGAGAGAGGAAGAAAGAGAGAGTAGAGAAAAAAGCTGTAAGGGAGGGTCACTTTCAAAAGGGTGTGGGACTGTGGTGGTGGCATGCAAAGGATCTAATCTATCAAAGCATCCATATGCTCTCTCTCTCTTTCTCTCCAACTATTACCACCTAAATTTTCTAACTTGTAGCCAAATAGTAAAAAAAGAACATATGAGAGAGAAAGAGAGAGGGGTTAAAGTTAGAAACTTGGAGCCTTAGATTGAATCGGAGGGTTATGTGTTGTATTTGGGTAAGGGTAATAGCACAATAAGCAGCAGCATCAGCAGCTAGCAGGGGCAGTAATGAAATCACACAGATCTTTAATCTCTTTTCTGACCAAACACTGCAATCCTTACCCCTGCCATCACCACCATCATCAAGAGATCCTTTTTCCATAGGTCAAAGAAAGAGAGAGAGAAAAATTTATGTTCCCTATATTTACTGTTTCCTAGCATAACCCCTATCTCCTTCTTTTCTTTTCTTCTTCTCCTCTCTTTTCCTTCTCTCTCTAGAAAATATGAAAGTGAAGCAGGAAATTTCCCTACAAGACCCCTTTTGAGAAATTGGGTTATTGGAGTTTGTTCTGGATTTTGTAGGTCTAGTGTGGTTATATTGTATTGTATTGCCTAGAGAAATAAGAAGCATTTTTATTTAGGGGATAGTACATAAAAAGGCCCAATCACCAAAAGGGGAAAAAAGAACAGAAATGGGTTAGGCTGTGAATAGAGGAGGAGGAATATGGGATTGTTTTCAGTTTTTGGGGAGGGGGAGGCTTTTTGTTGGTGAAAATTGGTTGTGTATGTGATGGAAGTGGAAATATTGAATGGCAGAGCCTTTTGGAAGAGGCAGCAGGAGCAGCAACAGAAGGAGGTATCAGAATCAGAGTGGTGGCTGCAGTCGCACAAGCAACAAGAAGAGATTAGGAAGCAGAAGCATCAAATACAGACTACTAAAGAAACAGCAACCACCACCTACTACTAAACAAAAGTTTCCTCCATTAAAATCTGGAACAGAAAAAGCTCAAGGGTCTGACTCTGGATCCCCAAAGGAATCATCTTCATTACCATTTTCATGATCATCAACATCCTCAACATGAAGATATAGTCTTAAATTCAAGATATGTAGAAGAAGGGAAAGAAGAAGAACAACATCAAGAACATCACCAATCATCGAAAGAGCATTACTATCGCCATCAATTACCCTTTCTTGTTCATTCACAGCCTCAACAAGATCAGAGCCAAGACCAGCATTTCTATCAGAAATCGGATTTACAGCAATTTCAAATCCCTCTTCATCCATCAAAGAAACGATCTTTCTTCTCATCTTCATCTTCTTCCTCTTCAACCCTGCCGGAGCAGAGCATCGAATATGCGAGAAAAATGGGAGAGAGCCATCACCACCAAGCAACAACATCATCAAGGTTGGGTGCAAGAAACACCGGCGGCGAGATAGTGGAGGTTCAAGGAGGTCACATTGTTCGGTCTACAGGAAGAAAAGACCGCCACAGCAAAGTATGCACCGCAAAAGGTCCCAGAGACCGCCGCGTACGGCTCTCAGCCCATACAGCAATCCAATTCTACGATGTTCAGGACCGGCTCGGCTATGACCGGCCCAGCAAGGCTGTAGATTGGCTAATCAAGAAAGCCAAGGCCGCCATAGATGAGCTAGCAGAGCTACCTGCGTGGACTCCAACTGCTGCAGCCACTACTAAAACAAGCACCCAACAAAATCAGATGAGTGACGAGACAGATTATCATCTTCCCATGGAAAATCTTGCTGTTCTTGGAGGTTCTGCTAATGGCAGAACAGCAGTGGAAACAACGACTTTAGGAAGCGATGTTCGAAACGTGGAGCAGCAGCAACAACATTTGGCAGAAAATCCCAACAATGATTCAAGTTTTCTGCCTCCATCGTTGGATTCCGATGCAATTGCAGATACAATCAAATCATTTTTCCCAATAGGTGCAGCTGTAGAGACATCATCTTCGTCCATACAGTTTCAGAGCTACCCACCGGATTTGCTATCAAGAACCAGTAGCCAGAACCAAGATCTGCGACTGTCGCTTCAGTCATTTCAAGAGCCAATTCTTTTACAGCAGCAGCAGCCACATCATGGCCATGCTCAAAATCAACAGCAAGTTCTGTTCTCTGGAACACCCCATCATTATCATCTCGGATTCGATGGGCCTTCTGCTGGGTGGTCTGAGCACCACCAGCACCACCCAGCAGAAATCAGCAGATTCCAGAGAATGTTAACCTGGAAAGCTGGTGGTGCAGCCGATACTGGTTGTGGCGGTGGAGGAGGATTCATCTTCAACTCGACACTACCGCAAACGTTATCGCCGCCGCCACTGTTACAGCCGTTATTCGGCCAAAACCAGTTCTTTTCTCAGAGGGGACCCCTTCAGTCCAGTAACATGCCTTCAGTTCGTGCTTGGATAGATCCAGCCATCACTTCCGATCACCATCTTCATCATCATAATGAAATCCCACAAATTCATCAGCAACAATCTGGAATAGCAGGTATAGGATTCGCCGCCCCCATCTGCGGATTCTCTGGATTTCCAGTTCCAGCACGAATTCAGGGCCAAGAGGAGCACGACGGCATTCACAACAAGCCGACCTCTGCTTCCTCTGCTTCTCGCCATTGATTGAGAAAAAGTCCAAAATTTCTCACCTCTAACTGGTCTTACTCATAAAAAATTATTATTTCATATCCCATTATCTATATCGAGATCTTTCACTTAATTTCGGCACTTTTTTTTTTCCTATTATGCAGGGCTTGTTCATTATATGTTGCCAGAGGACAAGTATAGAGAGACAAAAACATGGATTAAGGACCAGTTTGGAAGAGAGTTTTTTTTGGTTTGTCTGAAACAATTCAATGGCAAATATTAACGGAAGAGAGAGATCAGTTTTTCTATTCCGGGTTTGTTTAGCTTTTTATGCACATGCTATTTGCAATTTATCCTGTTTTAGTCTTTGTTCCATTTTCATGTTTGAGTGGGCTTTTTCAAAGCTCAACTTTGTTTGATATGTATTGAAATTGGCTATCGTGTGATATGTTTGCTATGGATGTTTATTGTTTTTTCTTTCCATTTCTATAATGAATTGATAGAGGCAGAACTATTTTGCTTTTGAAGAAAGATGTTGCTGTTTTCCCATAATAGAGCAGACCTGGTAGCGATAATCTGGCTTTATATTTCAAAAATTTGATGTAAATTAAGGCAATCCCAGATCAGCAAATATGGAAATTTTTGCAGCTGTTTTTCTTGCAAATTGATTTCAGCTGCTTGTTGGTTTCATTTTTATCAACACAAAATTCTTTTGTTTCTTTTTGCTTATAAATAGAAATGTTCAATTTATTTTCACGCAGATTTGAAAGAGAGAGTTCCTCAAAATATGATTGTCTTTTTTTTTTTTCTTTTTCTTTTGTTGCTTTTAGTGATTTTTCTTGCCTCCACAGCTTCCTATTTTGTGCAAAAATAATTGAAAGAATGACCGATGTTTAACATCTCTATCATTGCTGGGATTTATGGGAGCATCTAACCATAAAGTCATTTTCTATCAACAGTAGAAGATGGATTAGAACAGTAGCTGGAAAAGAAATTTTATGATAATTTAAGTTCTGTTTTGCTAGCCTCTTTGCTGTGTTTGAAATTAACCTTGGATGTTAAATAACTACAAAGATTTCAAGTGTAGATACTGAAATCCATTTATATTTTTGTTTTCAAGAAAAATTCCATGAAGAAAGATCATGAGTTACGAGATCACAATTTACCAAAATTAGAAACTTTACAATTTTCTACTAATAAGCTTTGGATAATTGATACTGGTAAGGTTGAGACTTTGAAATCCACATGCGATGGAGCTGAAGAGTTATTTTAAGGAGCTATACATGTTTTAGGGTGTGTTTGGATGACCTGCTGTGAACCAAAAAAGTTTCAACTACCAGTTTGGTAAATCATAACTGAAACATTAAAAGTCTGAGATTTTTGGTTATTTAGTCTTAAACTAACAAACAAGAAATCCAAACATGGCCTTAAAATTGTGGAGGGTGCTTTTGCATTAAGATCAGATAGTGAAGGAATCTAAAGGTCATGGTCTGTGACTATAAAACTGTGATGGAAGAGTATAGCTTAGATAAATTTAGAAGCAGGTATACCAAGTGGGGCTAAGTGGAGAGTGGTACAATATCTGGAAGGAGGAACCCCAAAGGGATGAACACAGCAAAGCTCAATTATGGAAGAATACATAGATGTATACCACCAAATTTATGTTACTTTGCCTTCTGTCTTTTTTGGTCCCCCACCAATACACCTCTTCAATCTCAGTCCATTCATAAATATCTCTCTTCCTTCAGTCTAGCTGGATATTTTTTTTTCCTCGAGGAAATACCACACAATTACAAAAGTGAAACACTTGGCTTCCACTGGGATGGTGACATTTGCTTTACATGCTGGCTGCCTCATCTTTATACATAATTGTAAATACCAAATGCCTTCCTAAAAATTTAATTAGTTTGTGCAAATTATGGCATGATCTTAGGAAACCATTTTTTTTCTTTTTCTTGGATGATGCTAAAATGAATATAATATAGTGGCTTGGTCGGAATACCGATGCGCATGAGATGAATATGCCAATTTGTCACATACTTAAAATTGTGATATTGCAGGAAAATGTATGTTTAGAGATGCTAGATCTTGTTGATATTTAGTTGTCTTTTCCACATCTATTATAAAAAGGAAAAAGGACAGGTGCGTTGTCTCATTACGTGCTTAAGCTTATTTAATTACATATACATTAAGACCAATTAGATGCCTGTTAAAACTTTTTTCTGTTGTGGTTTGGTGCTCCAGACCTCGATCTTTGACCTATCTTTCGGATGGAACGTGAAAGCACTGCAGCTCAAACCTATAATATCTTCAAAAATTATATTGGAATGTGTTTGAGATGTTTTGCAATCTTTAATGTAACCAAATCAAGCCTTGTACTGGGTCTGTTTCCTTATTTCAGACGCCACTCTCAAATGGATAAAACCAGACATAGGGTGGTTAAAAATTTACATGTCAGTTCATGGGATTTTGCTCAGTTATATAATGTCTCGGCTTGGAATCAGCATCGGGATGAGCTACAGGTTGCAGTATTGCCTTCTTGGGCATCTGCATAATCGACTGGTGTGTCTTTTTTATTTTTTAGCTTTAGTACTTCCCTTTCCATTTGATGAAGTGGATTTGGTTAAGAGTGTTATTTTCATCTCTGATTTGCTTACTTGCCTGTTGTGGCCTTTCGAGTTATTCGGCTGTGCTTGAACCCGAATCTCCCATGGGAGAGCGGCTATCCAACGCTCTTTCCAGCTCCATCCCCAATTTCCCTTGCCAATACGTAATAAGCCTGGCCTAGATACTGGATAGGATTGGCTCTCCACTACCAAAATAATATAACTAACACTTACATAAAATGGAACATTTAAGGGATGCAAATAGTTCCTGCAGCTTTAAGTACCTGATGAGAGAAAGCTTACGCCATGGCTCTCTCACGCTTAACTGCAGCTTCTTCTCTCTGTTGGATTCTGGAAAGGATTTCTTCCATTTTTTCAAAGCCACTGCACCACTCCACCTGCAAAACCCAATTAAAAATGCTACCCAAGAATCCTTAGTGTGAGATCATGTTAAATTAATACTAATTTTAAGCTTCTAAATTATAATAGAATCGAGCTGACAATGTGTGATTATTATGAATACTGGTCTATTCCCTTTCAACATTAGGCCTACCATGTGCAACTCATCAATCATGCTCTTAAAAATAGTTAGTTCACTGCCTGACAAACTGAGACAAGAAGTTTGAAGGAGCATTGAACTTGCAGGCAACCACCATCTTTCACTTCAATTTGCAAACCCCACAAAAATTTATTTCTGTTGAAGATCATCATTCAAGACAATCATGCAGCCAAATCTTGTCATTGTTTCACTAAAAAAAAAAAGGATGCAGTGTTTGGCAGCATTGTACTATTTCAATAAAGTAGGCAATAAAAGCAATAATACCAAGTAGGTAACAGCCATTAGTACCTCCAGCTCATGAAGCTTGGCTTCAAGTTTTAACTGATTCTCTTATTTCTTCTGCTTAAACCGGCCTTCGGTCACCATATGGTGCCGGCGAGCTCTGATCTGAGCCTGTACATTATTCCATGAATGTATGTAGCTCAATGTGCTTGAAGCTTGCTTTTGAGTATTGTTCGCTTTAACCAATATATTAAATCTTACTGCTCCTTTGACACGGCCAAGTGTTTTTTTGACCTGAAATTTGCATTTTACTAATGAAATTGTTGTTTCACATAATAATATTCACATTTTATTCTATTTATGAAGACATACCACACATGTTCGAAATGCAGTTTGAATACGAATGACAGCTTTATGCTCAGCAGACAATCCAGAAACACGATTTTTTCCCTTTATCTCTCCATTGGCTGCGGCAGCTGCAGCCACCAGAGTACTTGACTCTCCATGAATGTTGGAACCTACCTCCAATCCATTCGATTTTTCGGTTGTTTATCTGTCTCAATACATAAAATATGAAAAGTATTGGCGATGATCAACAAACCAATCTCACAAATTTAGAATTGTGAAGGATAAAACACCTTAACTTTCTTGGACCTATGATCCCATTACTTTTCATGTTCATAAATAATTTTCTCCCTTAAATTTTCATTAATAATTATAAAATGGTATTACCCAAATTTTAAAAAAGAATTTGATAATAAAAAAAATGGTGAAGAGGAGGAGAAGAGACATACCAGAACAAAAGCAACACTGGCACATGTTCATTGGTGATGGTGTTCAGGGATAGTAATAGAAGAAATTGAAGTGTAGTATAAGAAAAACAATAGAGAATGAATGTAAACTTCCATAACTGACAACTCTAAACTGAATGTGCTGTTTAATCTTATGGGAGTTGAACAATCAACTACTACAAGGATTAGCAACAGCTGCAGCCCATTTCAATCATTTTTAAGTTTTTTTTTTTTAAATCCTTTGGTTTACAAAGAGCATCTTTATTTATAAAAAATAAGAACTAACAAAATCTTTTTTAATTTATGAATTTCATGAGATTAATGATTCGCATCTGGCCATCTGCTACAAATAATGGGGTACATGATAATCGGTGCAGTGGCATGATCAGAGATTTGAAGGGCTATGATGCTAGCAAGAGTTTTTTTATCCTAAAAAAGAAAACACTATTAATGGATGGATATTGGGCCAGGATCTTGGAGTTGAATGGGCTACAAATCCACGCCACAGTTTTGTTGTTCATCAAGCGACAGCTAAAAACCCTATATAAAAAAGGTGGTCCCGGCGGGGCTCGAAGCCGCGACCTTCGGCTCATAAGACCAACGCTCTAACCAACTGAGCTACGGGACCCTCTGAAGATGTCAGCTTATAATATAATATTATTCCTGAGGAAATGTTATCTCGGAATTCTTAAAATATTATATTAATTCTTGTCTTTTGTCATTCAGGAGCTTGGCCTTCCCCTTTCTACCAAAAAAATTAAGAAACCAAAAGAAATTATTTAGAGAGTTTGATCGATACAATAAAATTTTGATTTGTAAAGTGAATCTTAATTCTTAATTCTTAATTCTTAATCATAGAAATTCAATTATTTCAATAAGGTATGCTTTATTAATGTATTATAGCTTTAGCTGGATGATGACCAACTTAAAGATTTTGTAAATTACTGGAAAAGAGCGTGTGTATTTTAGGTGCTGATATTTACAAATAATCAAATCATTTCATTAAAAATTTATTGGAATGATTTTTTATTATCGATTTTACATTAATTTAACTTTTTATCTAAAAAATTATTACACTGATTATTATTAATTAGATAATAAATATTTTATAATAGCAGCTTACTGAAAATATGTCCAATTAAAATTTGATAAAAAAAAATACAAAGAATTAAATAAAATTTTTAATCTGGAAACTGAACTATGTCGTTTTGTCCTAAATTAAAGATTAATTTTGTTTAATTTTCCTAAACTAAACCTTGTAGTTCCACTCCAGTCATCCCATCAATTATTTATCTGATGTTGGCAACTACATGTACCAGATTCAGTTGACAAGTGGAAGAGAAATGTGAAGGCCACGGATGAACTGAAAATGTGGTAAAGAGAATCTTATTATTAGATGCCAAAATGGGTGTCTTTATATTTTCTGTATCTAACAAAATATTGGCATTATATGCTTTACATTAATATTCAACAAGAACATAACTACATAAGGGAGTGAGTGTCGTTTCCACCGCCACAAACAGCAGGTTCGGCAGACTAGGGGGTGGTTGCAGGCATCATTATCAAAAGTGCCCATGTAAAGCATTATAAATTTATAGGAAATTTCAATTTAAATTTTTATAATAAAAAAAAAAGTGAATTGATGCGCATTTCAACTCTTGATAAGCATTAATAGCATACGGATTCAAAATATTTTGCTAAAATTATAAATTTTGATTCATGGGCTAAATTTTTGTAACTTGTAAATATCTTAATTATTCTTGCATTGTGAACCTGAGAGTGCACAAATATTATTGACAAGAGTGACCCAATTGATAGCGACTTAAAAGAAAAGTGGTTGATGAAAAAAAATGATTGTATGAGATGATGATGCTGATAATATATTTTTTTTTAATGAAGAGACATTAAATTTCGAATGTAAAAGTAAGGTTTAATACCTTCACAGACATTCCAACTTGACATTAAAATTTATTTTGATACTTCCAACTAAATATATCACCTTTCGGACACCCAAAATTACAAATTTTGCTCATAATAAACACAAATTAGCTTAACCCGGATAAGAACTAGAGCGTGGAACACCGCTGATTTGACATGGCATTTAGACCAATTGAAGAGAAACACATGTAATAAACTCATGTTGATTTGGTCAGTGAAATATTTATCTCCAATAACATGTTTACATGTGTCATTTTGATTAAGTTTTTCAAAAATTATAAAGGAAAAAAAGAAGAATGAGATGAAGAAGAAACAAAACTAAACACCAAACATTTTCTCCCCAGAAGTAGCAGAGCGACCATGAATCTGTCCTCGAGCCCACACCACAGCAAACAGCCTCACCTACAAATCACACTCCTCATCGCCCCTATTGAGCCCATCTCTTATCCCGCGACACACGACCTGTTCTTCCTTGAAATTTAATAACTACCTCAGCTACCTATTTATACTCTACAAGGAAAAATAACTGCCTCCTACAGAAAAGCTAAACTAACTGTCTAATAACAATAAGTTACATGAATGCTTTGCACGTGTGCTAACACTAGGAAGATGAATCACTGCATGACAACAACTAGCATTCAATCTTCAACTTCAGTTGCTTGATTTATCACGAGCGCCTCGACTCCCCACGAGCCCGCTACTTCACTTGCATTAGCACCAGCGTGCTGAAGTAACACGAGTGCACTGCCTCATGTTTCGTGCAACTTACTCTTCATTCATCACGGGCCCGCAGGCACATCAAGTGCGTGCAACTCACTCTTCAAACTTCCCTCTCTCATTTTCGTCGAAAACCTTGTCATTCACCGGCACACGCGCTGACTGGAGAGGAACCCCAACCCCTTGTCGATCCTTATCTCATTTGTGGAAAATGGGTTACTGTGATCTTGGTTCAAGTTTGAGTCTTTGCCTTTTGGACATGGAGCTGTTTCTTAGTTAACTGGGTGGAATCAATGTTACTTGATGAAGATGACTTTTGTTCAAGTATTTGGAATTGTGGCTTTCGTTAAGTATGAGAAATGCTTCCAAGTTCCAAGATGGTTCTTTCCACTTTGACACATGAATTGTGGATTAATTGCTCAAGCATTTGGATCATGGGATGAGATGAAAATATGTCAATATGAAATGGATAATGGATTGGTCGAAATTGTTAGATTTTTATGATAATCTTTCCTTGAAAAAAAATAAAAAAGAAGATTGATTTTGGAGATTTAGAGGGCTATAACGTTAAATATTTTTATTTTATTTTATTTTTCATGTCTGTTAAAGCTTTCAGGCGTCCACTTTGAGCTCTTTCTCACTTTCCCTGCCACATCAAAATCTGGGATTTGAAGTGTCTATCAGGTTGTGTTTAGTTGGGGTGTCAAAATTAATGAATTTTCATGTTAAATTGGAGTGCCTGTGAATGAATTAAGCCTAAAAATAATAATTTTGAAGAAGATTATGATGAGGAAGTGAACAATGAGAATGCTGCATAACAAGGAAAAAATTTTGAAGACTATATGAGCGGCAACTATTTTAAATTTTAATTTTTTCTTTAGATTATTATGGACAAAAATTTATTTATAAACCGTTTGACATTACATTTGGTAAAAGCGATTTTGAAGAAAAAAATTTTATTTTTAAATTTCTTGAATTTTGAAAATTATTTTTGGAGAGAAACAGTTAAAATAGATGTTTTTTCCATAAGCAGGTTTAAGAAAATAGTTTATAAAAAATTTAAAAAATCAGTAAATTAAATCAAAAAAATTTTAAATCTATTTTTTGGACATCTAACAGCAATCTCAAACATGCTCTTAGTAGTTTGATGTGATGTTGGGCTGAAAATAACTCATTTAAATGTATTTAATTATACATAACTCTTGTAGTTTTTAATTATATTAGGATATTATTCGATAAAAGTTTAAATATTTCTAATAATACTATAAATTAACTTGATATTCACATGAAATTCAATCATTAAAATTTAATTTTATGTTACAAATTTATATGACTTGTATGCAAAATGTGAAAAAAATATTTCCACGCTGAGGAATGTAATTACATTTTTTTAAATAAAACAATGCAAAATGTAAAAAAAGTATTCAACACGCTGAGGAAAATACATTTCTTAATTTTTTATAAAATAATTTTTTTAAATTTATTTGTAAAAAAATATTTATTTACTTATTTATTTTTAAAAACAGTTTTTAAAATTTAAAAGAATTAAAAATATTTTTTTTTTCTTTAAAAGCATTCCAAACACAACGTCAAACTCGTATTTAACAAACTTGTTGGGAGGGCTGTGACTGGTGGCTGGGTGGCTGGCTTTATCGAAGACACGAGCTTTGGCATTGTTTTATTTGCAGGAGGATAGAGCTAGTTTCAACCGGCTACCGTGGGTCCCATTCAGAAAGGTAGAGATAATATTGCTGATTGGCATACACCAAATAAGGTTTCATGTCTCTATCTACTCCTCCTGACTTCTCAACCGATTATTTCTTTTGCTCTCTTTATTGGCCTTGTGCAGGTAATTTTTATTTTTTATTTATAAATGTAACTATACTTCCTACACCCACTTTTAAATTAGTTAGCACCCAAAAAAAATTATAAATCTTTTTTAAAAAAATTTATATCTTTTCACTAATTAATTAAAAAATGAGCGTTAAAAAATAAAAAATATATTTAGCATTTCTCATTTTTATTTGATTCTAAATTTTTTTTTTTTTACGAGAATGCATGAATATTTATTCAGAATCTTAAAGAAAATTCAAAACAACACGAAATTTTTCATATAAAATTCAGGTCAATTTACAAATTAATGTTTGTTTTTGACTAATTATTTTTTTGACCTCTTCACTCAAAAATGTTATTCTTATTTCTGTTTTTATTTTTTACATTTTAAAAAGGAAATGTGATCTATGAACTCATTCGAGTAATAAAATAACTCTAAAAAGACAATTCAATTCATATATAAAATGATTTGATTTTGCAAAAATAATTCCAACATGGTTTATTCGACTCATTTGTTATGTCTAATTGACTGTAAATAATTTCTTCTAGTAATAATGATCATGTTTTTAATTTTAAAACAATAATAAAATGAAAAAAAAAACTATGAATTTAATGTTGGATATTTTCTAACTAGTTTTTAAAATTTTTGATTCGATCTAAAAGTTGGGTAAAAAAAATTTGATATGATAGAAATTCAAATGTATTAATATGAAATCAAATCGACTCTAAAATGATTATTTAAAAATGATTTTAAAAGACAGTCAACTTGAAAACAACTCTTAACTAACTCAAATCCAAGATAACCTATTTCGGAGCTGCTCAACCCAACTGGATTGCTAAAGAAAAATAATTTCTCATTTTACCAACGAAAAATCATTTTCTAAAATTTCTCTTTAATGTTTTTTTTTTAAATTTTTCTAATGTAATAATCAAATATAAAAAAATATTTATATTTTTCTGAAAAACAACATTTTTTTTCAGAATGGTAAATTATTTTTCAAAAACAAATTAATCCTAATTTTACGAATCTTTTTTCTTTCGGCAAAAGTTTGCCAATCTTTTCAATCCAAGCTTTCAACAACTCAAAACTAAGGAATGCATTCCCATTTAATTTTTGGGGCCCACTTTACGTTGAATCCAACGGCAATTCATATATATTCACACAAACATTCAGGAAAAAAAAACACGATGAATTTCCTTTTATTTAAATTTTATATCCTTTTATCAATTCAAAATTTAATTAATAGTTATTGCAACTTTCAATTCAAATAAATCTAGCAATGGAGTTAGTTCGAGTGGATTCAATTGGAATCAAATTTTGAATTTTTCCATAATTAAATTATTCAGATGGGTAATGAATTTAACTTTTACAAATCAAATTTAAATATTTTCGCATTTAGTTTAATAATTTATTCAAATTTTATTAAACTTTTTTAATTAATTTGAGTCCAAATTTCGAATTGTATAAAAAATTACTAAATCTATTTGCTTATAATAATTTTAATCTGTTGAATAGAAAATAAATATTAATTTTGTGTCCATATAAGAGATAGTGAGATACATGAGCTAACAATCCTTGGCTTCAAGTTATGTGGCCCAAGTCAACAATAATGTAACGGCGCGAGTGATCTTAAATTTGCACGAAAATAATGACAATTCTCATTGTTCATACATATTGATGACCGATTGGCTACAGTCGTAAATAATGATTTAATTGAATAAATTCAGAGATCAAATTATTTATTCTTTAAAAAGTATTTATGCAGAAACTTTTACATTTAAATATTTATTATATCCCATGGGACCTAGTATCAAAAAAAATGCAAATATTGTTTCCCTTTATTAACTATTATGATATAATTTTATATATAAAGCCCAAAATAGATAGAAAAAATAGAATTTAAATATTGTATGTTATTGATAATGAAACATGTGTGTTTGAAATATGAATCAATTTATTGATAATTTAAAAGTCGGATTGGATATTAAATTAGACTGACAGTAAAACTTAGGTCTGGTCACGGGTCGGGCCAGCTCATTGAACCGGTTCAAACCATCCTGGACTGGATCGGGCTAGTCTGATTTCGGGTCTAGCCTGGACCGTGGTCCGGCTGGAGAAAGATATGATCCGGGCTTTTCTCGTCAGTTCCGGTTCCAACGGTAATATTACCGTTTTTTTAATATAAATTAAATAGAATGAAAAGACAAAAATGTCTCTTATAACATAAAAATAACAACTATATTTTAGGGATATTATTGTAGTTTAAATTTTTTCTCTATAAATACCAAATTCATTTCCTATTTTCCTACATAATTTTATTCTCAATTTCTCAATAATTCAATCTTAATTATCTCTACATATATTTCTAATTTCTCTCTAATTACATTTTCAATTATTGTTCTCTCTAATTTATTTATAATTATACTTCTACATAATCTCAATTTCTTCTTCAATTCTTCAATTCTCTCTAATTCTCAATTTTTCCTTAATCCTACAATTCTTTTTTCATTATATTTCTTTACATTTTTTTTTAAATATTCTCCAATTTTTTTCCACAAAATTTAATTATAAATAATGACAAACTATAGTGGAATGGACAATTTTTTTATGAAAATATTGTTAATTTGGAAAATTTTATTGGAATTTTGGATGAAGATAATGATCTCAAAATTCCAACTGAAAAAAACTAAAGAAATATAAATGATAAACAATCGGGTTCAGGTATGGCAGCGACATCATCTGAATCAAAAATTCGAACATCCGACATTTTTCAAATTCATTTCAAAAAATTCAAAAAAATGATGGGTCATTTAATGTTGTGTGCAATTATTGTACACAAAACATACAAATTTAAAATTGAAGGTGATTATGACACATTTCGAAAGCACTTGCAAAATAAACATGTTTCTCAATTTGGAATAGATAAAAGGCAAAATCAAATTTCTGAGTAAGCAATATTTTCTTCTTCTTCTCAATTATTTTTCAATATAGCGATGGAAAAAAAAATTGGCAAAAATAATAAGTATGAAACATTTATCTTTTAATTTTGGTAAAAAAATATGTTTTGTTAATTATTGTCAATATGTATAAACGTATACCTAAAAATATCCTTAAACGTGTTTTATATAATTTATATAAATAAAATATAAAAAAATGGCTTAAAATATTTTCTTTTTTGAATTAACGCGTTTATATTTGTAGTGATATTTAGAGTTATCATTGACAAATGAATTCTTACATGGGTGTTACATATCATTGGATTGATTGTGAATGACAATTACAAAAAAAATTAATTCCATTTAGAGTATTTGATTATCGGCATATCGCCAATAATATTTTTAAATGATAAAAAATATTTTAAAAAAATATGACTTAATTCATAAAAAATTTTCAATTGCTTTTGATAATACTGTAACAAATACCGTCTCAATTCAAGATCTTCAAGCATTATGCAAATATAATATTGGAGGTAGATTTTTTCATACTAAATGTGCATGTCATGTGTTAAATTTATATGTTTAAGATGATTTTAAATCTTTGAATGGATTAATTGCTTCAATTAAAATAACAATTTTATTTTTATGGTAACATCCACAAACAATGAAATTATGAGCTCGATTTTATCGTGAAAATAACAAAAAACTTAAAAAATTTCCAATAAATATTTCTACTCATTAGAATTTAATATATGAATTACTCAATAAGTCATATGGATATAGAAAATTATTATACACATTTACTTCTAATAATGTACCACAAATTAATTTATATACACAACATTATGATGTTTGTTAACAACTTTTAGATATTTTAAAAGTTTTTAATGATACAATATATATTTTAAGTGATATTTATTATCCAACGTGTCATTTATTATTATGTGAATGTATTAATATTATTGATACATTTCAAGATTATATTAATGATCATGTTTTGTATGAAGAAATTTGTATGATGAAAAATAAATAATTGAATTATTTTAAATATATTCCTTTAATTAATCTTGTATGTTGTGTTTTTTATCCTGGATGTAGAATAAAAGGCTTATTTGATTATTTGAATCTTTATTACTCATTGTTAGGTTTAGATGATGATATTAATATTGAAGCTATAATTAATGATGTAAAAAAATTAACTTGTGATTTATTTATAGAATTTAGTTTGATTTATAATATTGCTACTACTACTAGTGATACTGTTAGTCAAAGTTCAGGTGAATCAATAAAAATTAGAAGGAGTAATCGTTTGATGATGTAAAAATATAAAAAACAATATCATTATCTGGTTCACAAAAACTTGACATTTATCTAACAATTACATTTGAGTTTAGTGACAGTATGACAGATAAAAAAATTTCAGTCTTAATTAGTGGAATCAATATCAAAATACATATTTGGTACTCTCTCAAATTGCAAAATAAAATTTTTGTAAATCTAGTTTCAACTGTTGTAGTTGAACAAGTTTTTTGTACGTGATGTAATATTTTGAATGAGACATAATCTAACTTAACTCTCGAATCCTAGAAGTTCAAGCTTGTATTAATGATTGAATCAAAATGGTATTAAGACTACAAGAAATAGAGAAATATTAAATTAATGACCAATATGACTTTACCACCGAAGGAACGGCTAGTACATCCGGCACTGGTGGTTCCGAATAAAAAAAATAAAAAGAGTCAACAATTAAAATTTAAAAGATAAGAGAACTAAGTAACATTTGATTCTTCTAAACCCTAAAAAAATACATAGACAACTTAATTAATGGTAAAAAAAATTAAGTTCAATATGAATTATTAATATTATAATTTTTTCAATATAAATTCAAACTTTTATAATTTAATTGTTTTTTAAAATAAAAAGATTAAATTAAATAAGTTTTTAGCATAGTTATAAATTTTATAATTTATCAAAATAATATAATCATTTCTAAATTTCAACTTATAATTTCTCTAAATCAATTTTTTTGTTATAACAATCTAAATTATTACACAAAATTACAAATTAATATTCAATAAGTTATTTTTTTTCTAAAATTTTTATTTTTTATAATATAGTAGTAGTATAAATTTATAATTTATACAAATTAATAATTTTAATTGCATTTATTTTTTGTGTTATTAATTAAAAAATGGTCGAACCGCCGGTTTATGAACCGAAATCTGCCCTTCTCCAATTTCAGTTTGGTCCATATATCGGCCGATTCAGAACAGTAGCCCATGCCTAGTCAAACTGATTCAATTGGGTTGAAGATAATTATTTTTATATATATAAAAAAAAGAAATGTAGCACGAAAACTCTATTAAAGAAAAGTAAATATGCATTCATTTTTATTATAACCATTTTTTTAGCAGACAAATTTTATAACTAGCCTATTATAAATTATAAATTACAATTGATTTTTCACACACATTACTATAATTATAAAAATGAAGGCCACAATCTGTTTGTAGGGCAATTGAAAGAAACTTAGAGCATTTTTATCCTGGTAACCACATTAGCAAAATTTTAATTAAATATAAAATTATTTTTATTTCTATAAATAACATCGATTTCAATATTTTAATTTGACAATTGAATATTATAGATTTTACAAGCATGAAAGAAGCTTCATGGACATGAAAAAGATCTTAGTGGACATGAAAGAAATTTTATGGGTGTGAAGGACGAGATTAAGTCCTGAAGCTAATTGCAAAGTAAGTTGTGAAACATTATGGACAAACTTAATTTTGTAATAAATATTATTTAAATATAATTAATGGTATATTAATTATATTATTAATTACATTTATGTTATTCGAATATAATTAATCATACTAACTTAATTTTATATTTTATATTAGTATATTAACTTAATTATTTATTTATTTTATTATAATTGAAGAAAAGTGGGACTTAATAGAATTTTTTATTCAAATAAAATCTTTTTTGGTATTTATTATAAATTTACAAATTAATGATGCAATTCTCCTCGTAAAAATGTCACATACACATTTACAATTCTAATTTGCGCGAGGATCAAAGATGCTCTCAGTCTTCAGTTCACTTAGTTGCAAAGGGATGACGAATTGATTTTTGCATAACATTTCATCGCAAATTCGATTTGACAATTAAATTAAATTTATAGACCGAGTCTAAATGAACTTTTTTTTTTCTTCTTCTTTTCTTCAAAAGACATTGTGCGGACCCCACAATGGGACCAAAAAGTTGTTAGGCCAGCAGAGAGTTTACCCAAAATGGAAACCAACGAGCTCCGATGACATCACTTGGTTACACTGCTGCCTACTAGAAACTCCAACATATAATTTAGAGAGAGAAATTTTCTAACTTTTTTTGAGTTTGAGTTAAGAAAAGAAAGGAAGAGAAGAGCTCATGACCAGAGTGGTTTTAGGAATGATAAGAGGAGAGTGGAGCGAGGTTTTGGGCTATAATTTTGACAAAGAAATCTTCAATTTTTATTTATTTACAAATCATTTGCAGTCATATATTATTTGATTGAGAAAAAAAAAAAGAAAATTGTGTATTTTTTCTCTCAGACAAACCAACTGTGATTTGAGAAAAATCCGAAATCTTTTCAGATACTCCCTCTCTTTTAGCTGAAAGATTGGCTGCTTCCTCTCCTCCTAGCATAAAGATTTTCAGATCTTGATACTTCAGCCCACGAGATTTTTGGTAATCTTTTCCTCTTCCCCCATTCTTGAATTTCTTTTATATTTCTTTTGCTGTTGTTATCTTTCATTTTTTTTTTTTTTGATTTCAAATTATGGTTTCTTGAAACCGCAACACCTCTCTACAAATCTTTGTATTCTGTCCTCCTTTAACTTTTCAAGCCATGGTGCTAAGTCAAGATCTTTGTGTCTAAAGCTTTCAGATTTCTTCAAGAGGAATAGATAATCAAGATTTGCGTCTTTTCTTCCAAACCTTTGCTTTTTATTCTTGAATTATTATTATATTATTTTTGTATTCAAATAACTATATGGAAGATGACAAAAATGGCTCTAGAAGAGGAGACCCAAAAGTGTAGCAATAGTAATGATGGTGGTGGTGGCGTTATTGGTGTTGGGAATATAGGTATAATTAGATCATCAAAGAAGCAAAAGCAAAAGAAAGTTCCACAGAGAGGACTCGGTGTGGCACAACTAGAAAAGATCAGATTAGAAGAACAACAGAAGAAAGATGGTTGTGCAATTTTGAAATCTCCACCTCCAATTTCATCGCCATCATCACCTCCTAAACCTTCAAATCCTTCAGTCCCAATTCCAAATTACCATTCTTCAATCCCATATACTTCTGATATCTCATCTCCAAATTCAATACTTAGGCCTCAAAATATTGACAATTTTAGCTCAAATACTGTCCCATTGGGATGGGAATCAGTTTCTGTTCAAGGTCATGGACATGTGCCTAAGATTTGGAATTCTTGTGAATTCAATCTTGAAAAGGAAAATTGTGGAGTTGATCCTGGATTAGCTTTCAGGTCCAGTTTGAATTTGCCTTATGAATCTAATTCCATTTGGCCTGATCTCCATAGTTTGATGCAAAGATCACAATATCACCTATCTCCTCCTCCTTCAATGGTATGAATAGATCATCATGTTCTTGTATTAACGTTTAGTTTTTTTTTTTTGTATTGATTCATGAAAATCTTTGATCTTGTAGATGCATGTTTCATCAAGTAGTTCATCATCTCTACTAAATTTGCATATGGAGCTTCCTTCAAACCAAAATTTCTATGGGAACTATGCACCTGTTTGGCCAGAGGAAGAAAAGGTTAATTAGTTAATTGAGCTTCTAATATTTTCAACATATAATCAATTCAAGATTAGATTTAATGTTCACTTTTGTAATGTAGTATAGATGGTTGGTATGAAGAGGCCATACCCATTTGCTCTAGACAATCCTCCTGGTGCTTCTTTACAACATTGCAAGTTCCCTGCTATTATTCACCCCATTGGCGGATTAGATGAATCTACTTCATTTGGCAATGGAGGCAAAATCAATTTCACCTCTTCCAACCTCAATTTCAGGTTCTACCTTCTTCCTGTCGTTGCACAATATGCTTTTTTTTTTTTCATTATCTTTTGCTCACAGAGGGGTCCGATTGGTTTCGAACTCAAACCTTATGATCATGATCACTTGATATTTATTTAATATAATCTCAGTTGCATAGTTCCAATCAAGGATTATTACTTTTCATGTGTAACTAATTATTGCATGATTACTGTGTAATTTCCAGAGAAGGCCCTTCATGTTCTGATTCATTATCAGAGCCAAAGCATAATTCCAAGAAAAACAACAAAGAAAATGGGGATCTTAATGGAGATTTTCTGACATTAGCCCCACCAGCAACTACTTTGACATGTGCGAATTCCAAGTTGAAGAGACCTTCTGCTTATCTTGCCTTCCATAATTGTGAAACCTTTGATTTCAGTTCACTACCTTATCAAGTGAGACTAATTAAAAAAATACACATTCCCCATTTCTTTAATTAATCTCTTTTTTCTACAATGATTTAATTTTTTAATTACCTTTTTTTTTTTTGTAATCAATTTTAAAGGGTATTATAGAAGACCCAATTCTTCAGCCAGGATCAAGTGTACCAAATCAGCTGCAGCCTTATTATAGCTTCATTCCACAAGCAATAATGCAAATTGGACAAGCAACAAAGACCATTAACAACTGTAATGGTGGTGAAGTGGAAGAAAATGTTGATCTCAGTTTGAAGTTGTAAAGCATTCATATACCAAAATTGTTTCTGTACCAATTAATTTCCTGTTTTGTATCATTGGCAAATGTTGTTTCTCCCAAAAAAAAAAAAAGAAGACCATATCTGGGAGTCATTACCTCTATTTTTTGCCATTTTCTTCAATATATTGTATGATTAAATTAAGATTCCTGTAATGGATTGTTTTATTATACTCAAGAAATTACTAAAATTCGTAAACGTAAGATTAAAATAATTTTATAATTATATTTGACATGATTTAAAGAAAAAATTATTGTTCCTTTCTTTTATGTTCAAAATATCGCATAGTTCCTTTTGAGTTTTCATATTTTAAAATTGTTGTAAAATCTTCAAGATAGCAATTTTATTAAAGATATCTTTCTCAAATATGGAATCAAATAATCATTAATTAAACAATCTTCCATTCAATTACTTGTTTGTAAACGTTATTTTGAGAAATTTAATATAAACTAAATTTAAGCAAACTAACTAAAAAAAAAAAAAAGAAACTGTAAATGGGTTATTGCTTGAGATTCATGAGTCATGACCAAAGAAAACCTAACAAGCACGATACAAAAAATTATTAAAAAAACATATGATTATGATAAATTGAAGAATACAAACAAATAAGGGATTATTTATTTACAAAAGAATAATTAATTGGAAGAGATTCAACTAAAATTTACACATATGCAAAACATGAAATATATATATATATATATATAATAATGAAGATGAAAAAGAGGAGACCTTATCGGTGGAGAACAACTGAGAAAGCTGTTGAGTTGGGAAAATGAAAATTTTCAACTCTCAAAAACCAAAATTTACATAGGGCATAGAAAAGAAGAACTTAATAAGCCTAATATGAAATTATTTACTTCTTTTTTTAAAAAAATTACTATTAAATTTTTCAGTGAAAATAAAAGAAATGTGGCTTAATGGCCCAAATTTGATAAAATTGATTCAACCCAATTAGTAGAACTAATTGCACAAAGGTATGTTGAATGAGGTAAGGGCAAATAAATTAAAACTAGGCCTAATTTCATTGAAATTTTAGAGAATTGATGGGGGCAAATTGAACAGGCTTGAGTATGCCACTGTTGAATCTGGCTTAACCGATATAATATTTGATTATTTCTTTTTATAATGTATTGTGTTATTTTATATTTGGTGTTCTAATTTTTATATTTTTGGAATTCACCTGAGCTAACTTGTCTATACCTTGGGTAAGACAAGGGTTGCTGGAAATAGAAGTTGTTCATGGATTCTCGTAGTAGTCTAGGTATGCTTCTTTGCTTTCAGTCTTTGATCTTCTACGTTTTTGAAAACCTAGTGTTTACACCATTAAAATAATAAATGGTGTCAAGATTTAGTTATAATTGAAATTAAAAGAGTTGTAGTACTTGCAGGATCCTATATTTGCTTGAACAAAGAATTCAATATAAAATAATCAATCTTAAGTTAGTATCTAAAATTTGAAAGACATTCTAAGACATATATACTACAACTTCAGAGATTTCACTACCTAAAAAGATTTGAGATTTTGCCCCTTAGATGATCAAGGATTGTTCTTTTTCTAATTATTTTCTTCTAAATCACGAGGTAGGTAAGGATCCAATGATTGAATTGTTAAATTTTATTATTGATCACAATTTAATAATCATATTTAAAAAAAAATACTTTTATGAATGAGTTTTCTAAAAAATTGACTCAAATGTAGAGTGAATTGAAGAATTATTTATTCTATATTAAAGAACCTTTAAATTTTGTTATTTGAGTCGGCTATTTTCATGAATATAAGAAACTGAGGAAGATCAAAAGTTTCAAAAATCACCTTAAAGGCAAATAGAAAAACCCTAATCAAGTAGCTCTTATTTCTGCCTAAGTCTAAACATATTCACCTCATAAAGAGCATACTTCCTTGAATGGTATTAGAATTTTGGGAAAGTAACTAAGGTCTTTCTAAAAAAGATGAAAATTATTTGTGGGGTCAAAAATAGAATTTGTAAATATATAATAAATTGCGTGAAGACGAAATTTAATCTAATCCAAAAGTTGAAGGTTCTGATTGGACAAAAAAAATAGTTAAAAGGCCAAATTATTCTTTTCTCATATATAATTCAAGGGCCTGATTGATCCTCATACCTACTAAAGAGAGTTTCTTTATTTTCTACCCATACGAGGAAAGAGGTTAAGACAATTGCCTTTCTCCTAAGACAATGATGACATGCAGTCCTTATGAAAGTTAAAATTTCTTTTCTTCAACTAGCTCATTGGTCATGGCTCAGATAAAGCTCTCAACTCCGCAGCAACATGAAGCTCTAAAATCTACGCTCCCTGCTTTTACAAATAATAATAAAAATCACAAAAACACAAAATTACTCTGATGAAAAAAAAATGTTAAACCCATTAGGCAAATCATCACATCATCTCATTGTGACAACATTTCTCTATATTGCTTAAACAAACCTAAGCCTACAACATTTAATGTATTGGGGAAAAAAATACATTTTCACAATGGCATTGCTTAAACAGAAGACTGAGGTGCTAATGTATCTGCAAAATTGAGAATATCATATTGAAGCTCCAAAATTTTATCCTAGTCTGCTTAAGCATTATTTTTACATATAAATATCAAACATGAGGCGTCCTATAAGTCCAACATCAGGACTTTCAACTTTCATGAATCTATGACCAACCAAAAACATAATCAAGAACATAAACCAGTGCCAGCGAGAATGGGTAGAGGAAGTAAGCCACTGAAGATGTCCAGAGAGGGAATGTGCTGCGGAAGCTAGCAAAAGCAGCCATCACAATGCACACAATAAAAATAACCAGGACCTCAGCTGAAAAGTCCCATGTCAATCCCCTGACATAAACAAGAGCCAAGAATACTGATAGGCAAAGGAGATTATTCATGGTTACTGCTCCATATATCTGCAGAAAAAAAAAAAAGAACAAAGGAAAATAAAATTACAAGTTAGCATTTTGCTAAGTGGCAAATCGTGGATATATGATTTCCCAATTAAATTAACAATATGTGCAAGTTGCTTCTCAACTCCTTGGTGCATGACTATATATTTAAGTCCATGCGTCAGTGTAAGATTATCTCCCAAGAGAACACAACAACAAAGTTAACCATGAAATTGATAGATAAAAATGAGCTTCTCTATTTGCTAATTGTGATGGTGCTCTGGTCATTTCAAAGGTATCTTTCATAACCCTCCATTTTCTGCCAATCTATAATTTCAAAATTTTCTCTTTTTCTCAATTTCTTGGGGAAAGAGCCATGATTGCAGACCTATGAGAATACTCTGCCTATGTACGGCCAACCCCATTAGGGATTTATTTGCTTCTAAGATCATTCCTACTACCAATAGAGCAAATAAATATTATTCAGTGTAAAATGGGAAGTGCTGTAAGTTCATGTGTAACAAACAGCATTACAAATAACTCGAAATAAGCACTATCTCAATCCCATATAAGTTGCCAAGTACCCAGATGAATCCACTTAGCATGTTTGCAGAGACCAATCAGAAGTTTATAATATAATTTTGGTACTTTCTTCTTCAGAAGACACAAGTACACTCTTGAACTATCAAGCTAAAAGAAACTGAAGTTGTGCCAGAAAAAGTTGGGAGTAACAAATATCCTAAAATTTTCTTATTATATTAGGTACAGCTAATCAATTTGAGAGAATAGAGAAATAGAAATATCAGAATTGGTAAATGTGAAACAAACCTCAGAAAATGTCAATGAAGCAGTTCTTAAAGTCTTCCGGCTAGCAAAGATGATTGCGGACACAGCTTCACTAGAGTTGGTAGCAAAGGGCAGCGCAATAAATGAGATGAAGAAAGTGGGAATACTTGTTGCATCAGAAAAATTGTCAACAGCATCGACCAGAGGATCAGCAAATACAGCTGCAATAATAGTTCCAAACAACAACATCAATACTGCCTTGAAGGAGATCCATCTGGGGTTTTCAACACCCTCTACGACCTCATCACTTTGATCTTCTTCTGGTTGCTCAGGACCCAGCAGAGTATGATCCCTCTTTGTTTCCTGTACATGAATCAGCAGAAGGTCATGACTCCAAAGGCGTATGCACAAGAGAGAATCATAACATTTCTACTTACCTTATGAAATCGATCACTTATAAACTTAAATGTCTGAGAGCCTGGATGAGGTGCAGCTGCCCCAGATCGCTTTGCCTCTTCAATCCATTTGGAGATGCCAGCAACAAACTCATCAAAATTGATTTTATTATTATGAGATGTATCAAAGTCTTTCATTAGTTTATCCACAGCATCATCCCTATCGAAGTCAATCTCTTCAAACCGAATCCCCAAAATCAATGCTTTTAATTCAGAAAAAGAGAGTTCTCCATCTTTATTCTCATCAATAGCATCAAACAATCTGCAAAGTAAATGAAAGTTGACAACTATGAGAGATGGTAGATAAAAAGGCAGGAACAGTGACCAAACGAACATGTTTTGAGTGTTAAAAGAAAGTCTGACTTTTGCATAACATCTCTATTAGGTTGACCATCTTGAGTAAAGAACTTTCCCAAAGCACGCTCACTTAAATGTTTCAAAATTCCCGATATCACATGTTTGTGCTTTGCATAAGCAAGTCGTCTCCTCTGGATCCATGGCTGAAAGACCTGCAGTAATTAAATGTGAAAAGTCAGACATGCATGAGGAATCTGATAATATAGGAAGGCACTTGATACAAGTTGTCTGCCTTGATTATTATAACATCCTATGCTTTAGCATCAGAAACTTAAGGACCAATCACATGGCTGGCTAGTAAATTAGGTAACTCAAGTATTTCTCACTGCGTGTTATCTCTAATGCAAGGAAAAGAAAGATTGCATTTAAAATAACCACACTATTTTGATATTCACAACATTACCAAAATTATTGTTGGAAATATTTCTTCAGAAAAATAGAGAATGAACTGAACTAGTTATTTGCATGTTGCAGTACCCTTAAAAGTATGCTCAGCCAACAACTCATTTGCAGAAACATTAGAATCTCCAAGAAGACAGGAGTAAATCCAAAAGAAGTATAGATTTCATACCCATTATTAAAATATGGCATGATTATATGTAAACTCTTCCTTTGCAAAATTCTATTAGTGTAAATGTTTAGAAACACCAGCATAAAATGCAAAATACATAAGCACATTTTCATATGTTTTGGACAAACCCAGAACAAAACAGAGAAGCTAAATGTCTGCTCAGATAGATATTGATTGAAGGGTATTTAAAATCCAAACCAATCCAGATGAGCCATAAAATCATTTCAAAAGATGTAACAGGCCAATTCAAAAATAAATAATAATAATAATAATAATAATAATAATAATAATAATAATAATAATAATAATAATAATAATAATAATAATAATGAAATAAATAAATAACCAAATTGTATGAGGCAATAAACACTGTTAGCGATCTTAAGAGGCAAAATGCTTCTGTTAAACCAAAGTTAATAAAATTGCAAGTATAGTGTTTGGTCAAATTTTAAAGCAAAAGCTTGGGCCAAAATCAATTGAAGCTTTGCATTTGAGGTTTGTGAAACAGGATACTTGAAATAGAATTTTCAGCCAAAAATGGTATGGTGAAAAGAATAATTATAAACCAAAAATATAACAAATAGTTCATGTAATACACACACAGATATATATATATATATATATAGGAAGTGAATTTAGTGGTCTAGTAAAAACTTTAATTAAATTCATCTGTCCTTTCTGAAAGGGAAACTTAATGTTATGGGTAAAAAGAAATTATCAAGAAGTAAATTTCCATTATTACGTCAAGAAAACAAATAACAAATAAAAACGTTACCTGATAAAGGCAATAGGAAATCAACATTAAGAGAGAGAAAATAAGCGCAATCAAGATTGCTAAGCGCCTTGCTGAAGTTGAATCGAGGAGTTGTGGTAGTTGAACGACAAGAAATGGGATAACAGAGATGGCCATTATCCTTGCGCCATAGCTAGTCCAAATATCAGTACTAACACCAGTTCCTGCAAACATAAGAATCAATATTTCGAAACATAAAGCAATTGAAGGAAAAATAAAATCAATATTTTTATAATCTTTCATTCACAAATATGTAACACAGGCATAGAGCTGAGGTATTATTATACAACATATCATTAACATTCATTACAATACTTGTAAAATAATTAAAAAAAATTCATCACATAAATATTTTAAAGCACAGATTAGATAAGATATTTTGAATCATTACAAATTTAGCATGTCATAATATGTGAGTTTATATGTGAAAATTTTAAAACAATTAAATTTATTTTCTAAATTAATTGTCAAAATATATTAGATTTTAAAATGAGCTCAACATTTCTCTTGAAATACTGTCACTGTGTATAAAATAATATTTATCTGGGCCTTTCGTATTTAGTTTGAAACAGAAATTTTAGTTATGAAGTTATAGTTGGTTAGCATGGCATAGTTTTAAATGTATATTGTTATCAATAGAAATTTCAATTTACATACAGGGAAAATTGTCAACTAATTAATATTTATTCAAATCTTCTCCAAACATACAAATGTAAATTAACTGCTGGACATTATTTAATCAATATAATACCAAATAGTATATCAAAGTGTGAATATGCAACCAATGTCTACTGAGTTTGAACAGTTCTTTCCCGATGATTATATCTTGAAAATTTACATTTTAGATTCCACTCTTTCAATCTATACAATATCTAATCAAACTAACTCTGCTCTTACTACCTCAATAGTGCAGCTTACATGCCAGTAGCTTTCCTATATATGTTTATTTTCTAATTTGTTAACTCCTCAAACTCTACCCATGCAGTATCAAAGCTGCCATCGAAATATGTACAAGATATCTCGCCACAATGTTCAAGAGACATTAACAACATTAAGTTTAAGAGTCCACAAGATCACCAATGTTTCTACTGGAGATAAGGCCATTGCCCAATGCTTTGGGTCTTTGGAAAAATAACACTGATGAAGTCATATACTTCATCATTTTCGCATGTTTTTTTTCTTTCACCAGGGGCATTTAGTTCTACATGGAACATGAAGTTAATTATGTAACGCCCACTAATTTGGATTTATAATATATTTTGGAGCGATAAAAAGATAAATAAAGGAAGGGAAATTAATAAAAGGGAGAATATTGATTGAAGATTTGAAGTTTTCGAAAACAGTTGATTCAGGCCCGTGAAGCTTCATTCATGGTCGTGAATTGTGTCCAGACTTGAAAATTTAAAATGTTGTTTTCTCTCTCTCTTCCCCATACCTACTTCTGCAAACTCAAGATCTAGCCATCTCTCCCACTCCCTATTCTTCTCCCTTACACGAAAAACTCAGCTACTCCTCCTTCATCTTTTGTTTTCTTCAAACCATAAAATTCAAGCTTGAAACCTTGACATTTCTTGAAAAATCGAAGTAGAAAGAAGAGGAAATAGATCTTTGGAGTTAGGAGTGTGTTCCAGAAGGAAAGAAGAAGATTTGGTGGTTAGGTTCTGGAATTCTCAGTCAAACCTTTTAAGAGAATGAGTTTTGGTGAGTTAAATCCTTTTCCTTCACTTCTTTTACTTGATTTCTTTTTCATTTTCATGTTCAAGCAAGGACCCTAAGAAAAAGTTGAGTTAACTAGACAAGTTAGGGTTACAAAAGAAACTCAAACCCATGACTCATTTAACTAGTAAAAGAGAAGTCTTGAACCATGGAATATTAACTAGATCTTAAGATGTAGGGTTTAAGAGATGGTTCTTTTACCTTAAAAAGGAAAAGTGTGTAAAAGTAGTTACTTTTGTGCTAGAAAACCCTCAAGAGGATAGAAGCAACCTCCAAGGAAGAGGAGAGACTTGAACTCGAGGAAAGGAAACATTTTGAGTAAAGCTCCACAACGTTTGTATACAACGGCAACCTTATCTCTTTGATGTGTTTATGTTCTTAGGATCCATAAATGCAATCTTGATGCTAAAAAGATGATTAATGTCTCATTTAATGGTATTTTTGATGGGTGGTATACTCCATATTAAATGAGGATGGAAGATGCTGTATAAATGCTATTGTGTAAATAATAACAATAATAATAATAAGGTTTAAATCTTGATTTTTGGCATGAACGAGTGTTAAATGGTGTCTATGATGATTAAGGCATTTAATTGAGGTAATTGAGTGATTATATGTTGATAAGAATGGTTGGCATTAGGTCAATTTTAGAGATTTTGCATGTGAGATGTTATGTGTTCTGTTTTGGAATGGTTCTAGAAATGTTGGAACTTTCATATTCACAACCGTGAACTATTGGTCAGTTGGGGTGTTTATGATCCAGTAGCGTTCACGAGCAGAACCAGAATCAGTTTCACGAGTGACAACCCATGAAGGCAATTTTCACGGGCGTGAACACTAGAGTCACGACAATGAAGATTGCCAAATCAGAATTTAAAGATTTAAGTACAAGACCTAAATTGAAATCAAACTATGATAACATGATCTTTATTTCTAGATATGTGAATGAGATTTTCTATCAAAGGAAGTTGAATTAAGCATATGAAAATGAAATGAGGTATATTAATGAACACTTGTTTGGATAATGATGTACAAATACTAGGCATCCTTTAAATGCAAAATAAAGAACATGGTAAAAATGCGAACGTGACTATAATATCTTTACACTACTTGGAATTTGTTGTATGATGATTGATTATGTGAATTAAACTAGGCATGAGATATTAATGCATGTCATAATAATGATGGTTGAGATTATTGTTGTTTGACTTCAATATTATGGAGCCTATTTATGAATGATGTGATAACACAAATAAAGATTTGAGAATCCAATCATTAAGGCCCATAACGTCTGACTTATGACTAGCGTCAGAATAGATGACATGTTATTAAAGGCATAAACGGTACCACAAACATAAAAATCAATTATGACATTTGTCACCATGACCTGCGACATACATTCTTACTCTAGCCGACGACCGACAAACTTTTAGGTTGCGACAACCAATTCGTATCCTAGTCAGTCCAGGTTTAGGATGTTATGGTGCATATATATATATATATATATATACTCCATGATGAATTGTGTACCAATAATGGCTCGATGCTTGTGTGTGATGATTAAGTGAATGAATGTTATGTTATATTGTATGAATACTTTAAATTGATGATATATGTAGGGATTATACCATGATAGAAAATTTGTGTACAATGTTTAAATGTTTTGTATCCTCGATATATTACTGTCATTGTATACCACTAAGCGATATATTTAGTGTGAGAGTTCTTTATGTCTCTCATGCAGGTGAAGAGTGAAAACTAGAAGAGTTACACAAGACAAAGAGTCCACAGAGTCTATGGAAGATACATGGTATACGTCACATTGGTAACCTTTTGTAAAGTCTTCATTTGTCCATGTCATATTTTGGAATATTGGGATTTCGTATTTTATGACTCTTCCAAGCAAACATATATTTTTAATCAGGAATATTTTGTAAACTTTAAGGGCTGGTGGAAGCCCGAACATTTTATTTGATGTATTTAATGACTTAATTGGATTTATAAAGTATAGTCACCATGATCATGATACATTAAAAATTTATTTTTGAAAGTCATTCAGTTAGTGCATTCATGTTGACAGGTAATATATCCCTATACAATTGAGATTATCCTAGCTATATGAGGAGGTGTTACAAATTATGTTTGACCTAGTCTAAAACCTCACTATGTAAATCTTACAATAAATAATCAAAATATCCAAGAACAACATGATACTATCATAGTCATAACTTTTGCAAGTAGAGTAAATTTATATTTATTTCATTTATTTCTCTAAATTGCAAGACAAGTGGCATACCAGTTAAACTGAATCCCTTTGTGTTCTGTCCACTTATTGCAATTGAATCCGCTTCTCGAATATCACATTTGCCAACAAGAATGCAGGATCCCCAAATAATAGTAAGCAACATGACAGTTGATCCAGCCAGCAAACCCATTCCAACAGAGACCTGGCTTTGAGCTGTTTCTGTACTTCCAGAAAGTCCAGATACTGCAGGGAAAGGGGAAAAGTAAACAATGAGAGAACTAGAAATATAAATAAATAAATATAAGCAATTAAGAAAAATGTAGAATGCAAATGAGAAACCTAACTAAAGTAAAGTATTGGACAGGAAAGTTTTTTGTTTTTCTTTTACAGTTGATATAGATTGGTAGAGTTAACAGTCAGAGGGAAAGTAACAAATTGGACGGCTCCAGCCATGCAGGAAACAACAAAAGGGAGCAAAATTCCGCCATTTGCTATCTAGTCCCACTGTTTCTCGCGATTTTACCACTGGGCCAAATGCCCAATCGACTACAGAATAAAGCAGTGAAGTGTACGGTGCAGTGCAGTGAAGTGAAGTGAAACATACCGAAAAAACAAACCGATTCAACATATAAATTTTCATGAAACCAATCCCACGAATATAATGTTGCAGTTAATTGTAATGTATATTCTATCAGTAATAACATTTCATAATTAACACAGAAATTTGATATACAAATTGATGTACATAATAGAAAAATGTGCATATGAAAAGGAAATTTTCAGAGGAATCTAACAGAAGATAACGGAAACTCAGCATTAAAGTGGGCCGAAAATAAGAGAAATATCCAAGAATAAATAATAATAAAAATAAAAGACAAAAATGTAAAATCCCGTACGCTTATCTACATTTATTTTTTTTCTCCACTTTCCAGCGACCAATTACAAGAAAGAGGAATAAAAGAGAAAAAAAAAATGCATTAAAAAAATCAAATAGATTAGAATCAGATCGAATCGAATCGAATTGAATATCTGTAAAGAAAGCACATTACCAAGAATGAGCATTGCATCAGGAAGAGCACCTAGCAGAGGAAGAAATAAGCCACCAACGATCCCAGGACCCAAAATCTGAAGCAAGAGCTCACTACCAGTAGACAAGTAGGTAGCAGCTAAGAACATGAGGTATCCATACACAATGATCAAGAACAAGTTACCAAGCGCGGTGGTGGTGCAGGGCAAGAAACCATAAGTCTGCTCACAGGATTCAGCCTCGGCGGAGAGAGAATTGAGGAGGATATAAGATGGAGTGCGGTTGGTGTGGACCCCATCGGAAATTAGATCAGACGGAAGAGAGGAGGAGATGGGGCGGGAGTGGACGGCAGTGAAGGTGACGGTGAAGGTAATGATGAAGAGGATGAGGAGGAGGACGTGGTGGTGGTGGGGCTTGTTAGAAGGCATGGCTTGGCTTGGCTGGCTTTCGGGTCACAGTGGGAAGAGGAAAAGTGTTGCGCGATCTAGAGACATGTATACATATAATATATATATATATATATATATATATATATATATATATATACATATATATATATATATAGTTGGAGGAGGCATATCAAAGACGTTGGCGTTTTGGTGAGAACTCTGAAGTGAAAAGTGTGGTAAAAGAAAATTTAAGGCAAAGGCGCGTCAACGGGGGGTAGGCCGTTTGAGTGTGGCAAATTAAATTAAAAAGAAAAAATTTGAGAAAATTTTAAGAAAATTTAATAAATTAAAGTAAGAAATAAATTTTTAAAAAATTTACACGTATTTTCTGTTAAAAATATAATTTGACAAAACAGTAAAAAATTAAAATTTAAATATATTGATTATTTTATAGTTACAGTCATCAGCAATAAATAAAAATTCATATAAATTTTTTTAAATATAAAAAAAATTAAGTCGTATATTTTACTGTAATATTTAAAATTCATATAATATCAAATGAATATATATTATCTTAAATAATCAAGAGGTATATTGTTAATTTTTTAAAAATTTATTTTTAAAATCTGTAATTTATTAAAATTTTAGAATGATTTTATATAATTTATTCAATTAAAAATATCAATATATAGTTATGATTCCTTTAATTTCATTATTTGCATTTTATTAGATAATGTAGCATGGGGGAAATTTCGAATAAGAATTTTCATTATAGCCCTTGTATTAAAAAAAATATTTGATTTGATTGGATGATAAAATAGTTTATCATGAATTAATAATCTTTTTGACATGGTTTGATTGTAATTGAATCTCTAATTTTCTTCTCCTTTTGTCTTCATTAATTTTTTTAATGCGATCAGTTGATGGAGTTTAATAATCTTAGAAAAAGAAATAATAAAAAAGGAAATAAAAGGGCAGTTGGTATAAGGAAAAGGAGGGTTTTATTATTTCTTTTTAGATTGAGAGAGATATGGAGAGACTACCAAACCAAAAAGAAGCCACAGAATGGAATATAATAATACAAAAATGTGTAATTAGTCAGAGTCATAGCCATAATCACAGCTTAATTTGATTTAATTTAATTTAATATTATCGACTAACTATATGAAACGGAGGTTTAAAATTCCAAATGTCTAGAAAAGTCATATGATATGCTTCGGTTAAATTGATTTTTTTAATTTTTCTCATCCCCACTTAAACGGTCAAATCGAAACGGGATTATTACGTGTATGGACACGTGGGTGCCGCTCCTTTTGCCGGCTAAATGTCATCTCAACTGCCTCACTTCGGGCTTTTGGATTGTATGTACCCATACTATTTGGAGACACGATTTCGTGATTTCGTCCGCTAATTTTTGTTGTCAGACACATGTCTAGCGTCCACCCAATTACTTCCACGACACGGGTTAAAACTGTAAAATTTCATGAACAGTAAAATATTTTCTCGTAAATTTTCATATTAAAAACTCCAACTCCAAACTTTTAATTAAATTGAAACAAACTATTTCTATCTTATCTATAGGGATAATTTTGTTGGCTAATTTAAATTTAGATCAAAACAAAAAGTAAATAGAAAGGAATAGGATGAAATACTGTTACAAAATCAATAATATATCTAGAAAATAATAAAAATTAAAATAGGATAAAAAGATTGTCTTTGTTGAATCTATTAATTTTTTATACAGAAGTCGACCTTTTATTTATAAAAATTATAATTCTTTATTGCAATATAAATAAATTCATTTCGTCTCAAAATTACATACATCTGGCATTTATATGCTTCATCATGTTAATCTTTTTGTTTTTTTAGAACATTATTTGTATTTATCTTATTGGAAGCTATTTATTTTATTCGTTCTTGAATTATTACATGTACAGGTAAGATTATAGATATTGAAATGTTTTAATTAAGGTACATAATAAAAAAAAATATAAACGGCAATTGAAAAAAAAAAGAAAGAAAAAAGATTTAACTGAAAGAAATTAAAGATGAAAATTTTAAAAATAAGGAAGAATTTTTTTTAAAAATAAATAATAAAATTGGAAAATGAAATGAAAGAAATTTGATGGAAACGAAATTATAAGAGAAAAATAGAAAAAAATGAAACTTAATTGAAAATAAATTAAAGAAAATAAATGGGATTCAATCGTAAAGAAATTAAAGAAGGAGATTGAGAAAAAAAAAGGTACAAGATTTAATTGTAAAAAAAATAAACAAAATAAAAAAAATTGATTGATTTGGTTATTTGCCAATTTTTTGTTAAGGTAATTGAATCAAACTAATTTTATTTCAAAAATTTTATTAAATTTGAATTAATAAATCGAGCAATCGAACCATAATATACTTACAAAGTTGATTGAAAATATTTAAAAATAAGAATAGAAAATTTTATATGCCCTATTATATTCAATTTTTAATTTATTTCTACTAAAAAAAGTTTATCCATTTCAAAAGAAATTAGGTACTGATGCAATGATTATTCAACAATGAATGGTAGATAGTTAAGTTTTTACTTGTAAAATATATGTATTTTTAAATAAAATACTAATTTATTCAAATTTTTATTTTACAAAAAAAATGATTTCGCAATATAATATGGTCAATAAAATTGATTTTTTGAGGACAAAAGACATATATCATTTCTATTTTATAATAATATTTTCAATGTTATAATAATATTTTTATTATAATTTTACATCTATAATATATATATATATATATATATATATATATATATATATATATATGATAGACTAGTTAAATTAAAAATCATGTTAGAAAATTAAATTTAATAATGAAATGCCTTGTAAGTGCAAAACAAACTTCTAGTAATAGAAGTTCCTTCATCGTTAAGGCATATATGGGTCCCTTTTGCCTTTTTTTTTTTAAAAAAAAAAAAAGCAAAACAGTACCTAACACGTACGTCTTCCACTCTTCTACGTTATTCTCATGAATTGCCTCGTTAGATAGCACTAGCAGCTAACATCAATTTAAATTAATAAAAGTTATAAAATATTTATGGGTCAAAGTCAATCCAAGGGGACTCTTTATAATTTTAATATGTTTTATGATCTTACAATAATTTTAAATTAATTTGATGAATAATATTGCAATTATATACTTTTTTTAATAAATGAAAAATATGATTCATAATAACAAATATATATCTTCCAAATTTTTTTATGCAATTAATGTTTCTCTAAAAATTAAAATTAAGATAAATTCAAATATTTTTTTTAAAATAAATAATGAAAGAAGTGCATTAGCATACAAAATAAAATAAATGAGAATAGTGTGGCTGATTTTTATTTGTAATCAAATCAATTAATAAGTGGGAGGAAGAAAAATTACTATTTCACATTATGAGATAATTAATGGAATTAATTGCAGAGTTTTTTTTTTAATTCAATCAAATTACTATCATAGAACAGTTTTACATATTTATGGTCCATTTGAAACACACAAAAAACAAAAAAAACAACAAAGTAAAATAAAAAAATTCAAATCCCCCTTCCAGTATCATTATAACTTTTAAAATTTTTATATATCCAAAAATATTAGATTGAAAATTATATATGAAAAAAATGAATATCAGCCCTTTCTATCAGCTTTATTAGCTTCTTAATTAATTATGTGTCCTTTTCTGTTTAACAAAATTATTCCAGTTTCTAATTTTTTAAAAAAAAATTGCAGAAGGATTTGGAGGATATGAATAAATGATTGGTGTGGTGTACTCTCATTGGTGAGTAAGATCAAATTCTCTCATATATATTGAGGGTTTTTCTAAACATTTTATTTTAACGTTGTCAATTTTTCAGGATTAGAAGGTTTTTTTTTTCTTCTTATATTTGAGATGGATATTAATTAAGAGGTAATATTACTAAGCTCAATTAAGGATAAAATCAAACCAATCTGCAAGTTATTAAGATATTCATCATATTTTGCCACATTCATGGAAAAAAAATTATGAATCAGCTAATAAAATTTTTATGTTATAGATTAAAATTTGAGTATCAAAATGTCACAAATATTAAAGTTAATTAGTTTCAAACAGTAACATTTAAATTATGTTTCTATATACAACTTAAAAAAACAAAGCATAAGATAATTAAAAATAAATTATTGGGAAAATTAGATAAAATTGAATAAGTCATTATTGGTGCAATTTATCCTTTTAAATAATTAAAAAAGTTTTAAACAATAGCATTTAAATTCTGTTTCCATAACTTAAAAAAATAAATAAAAATAGCATAAGATAATTAAAATAAATTATTGGGAAATTAGATAAAATTGAATTAACTTATAGTGTTTATAGATATAAAATTATATCAGATAGAGAAACAATTTAACCTTGCAATAAATTAATTAAGAGCAAGTAAATTTATTCCAAATTAATTAAATACTCTTCAAAATCCCCAAAATAGCAGAAATATCTTGGTTAACAGCATTAGTTCCAGCCAAGATATATGGAGGCAAAGGCATTTGAGGATGTTGATTAAAAAGGTCAAGGCAACGATTCAAGAAAGGTGAAACTTGCGTATTAATTTGTTCAATGGCATAACCTCTCCAATTATAAGAACCTTCTTCAATCGCGACTGCAGCGCCACGGAAGCTGTCATGCCCTACAAGCATTTGCGATGAACACGAATCAAGAATTTGTTTCAGTTCGGTCTCCGATTCCGGCGTGCTTTCCCACAGATTGAATGTGAAGTTGAAGAGTAACTCCGCATCGTACTCTCCGCATTTTATTGAAATCAGGGCTAAACCTTTGCCGTCGGCGGTCTTGCTGGTAGGGTTGCGGCTGAAGCAGTCTTCGCATATCACAGGTTCTTGTGTTTTGGTACACAGCTTTTGGATCAAAGCATCGTCTGCTTTTGCTACCAAGAATTGATACGACGAAGTTATCAGCAAAAAAAGAGACACAATTAGAGTACTGTAAGAGGCCATATTAGGGTTTTATGATCAAATTCTTGGCCATAATATCTCTTTATATATTAGGGATTTCTTTATTTAATGGCAGCAAATCAATTTTTCGTATTTGCCTATTTAGTTATAAGTCAATTTTTGTTTCCCAATATAAGTATAGCTTCCCTTAATTTCTCTCTGTGATATTAGGGTTCTAAAATTATTCTCCAATGTTAAGGTTTAATTTCAATGTGATTTTAACCTTTATATAGAATTTGATTTTTGAAAGATACTATTCTTTTCCATTCTAACAAAATTTCTTGTTTGGTACATATACGGTTTTAACTCTTTTTTTTTTTTATAACTTTATCTAAATTTTATATTGTTTTGGTTCCTAAGTAGCTTAAAATAGGATTTTTTGCTAAAGACCATTAAAAAAAATTCTTAAGAAAGGGAATTTTACTTTTATTTTCTTTTAATTGGATTTTGAAGTTATAAAAAATTGATACAAAACTACTCTATATGATATATTATTAATAATTTATAGGGATATAGTTTTACAAAATTTTAACAAGTTGGATATATTGTTCATGTAAATAAATTATGTGACAAATTATTTAATTAAATTTAAAAAATAAAATTGAAAGTATAAATATAACTATAAATATTAGAAATTTTAATACATATATTTGATAAAATCATAAGATGATAAAACCATATATGTTTTTCTTAGATGGAGGGAAAAAATTTTAAAAAAAATATCTGTCAATTAAACAAAAAAATTATAATTTTTTTTACACCTAACAATAATCTCAAACACTCTCTAAATCTCAATTCTCTTATAGTAATATTTCATTTTTTAACAACATCAGTTCATAAATTTAGTTGTACAATTAAAAAAAGATATGAATACAATGATAATTACAAACATATAATATTAATCAGTGAAAAATGATTGAAATATAATATTATAGGGCTACAAGGTCCTACCTAATTATCTGCCATAATCAAATCCTAAATAATCTGTACAGTGATAATTATTTCTTCGAAAAGTTTGATAAAAACCTACCCAAAAAATCTATACAGGCAATTAAACATAAAATTAATTACATTATGAATTTATGATGGCTTAATTAATTACAATAGCTATGAGTAATCTATATGAACAAAATATACAAAAATGTTTATCAACAAGGAATAAGATCAATAAACCATTGAATGACATTTACAGGAAGCTGCAAAAGGCTCACTGCTAAGCTTGCAAGTTCAGCAAAACAAATGCAACACGGGCAGATGCAACTCAATATTCCCTTGTAATCATAAAATAGCAATCAATTAATTAATGAACATACTAATTACTAATCAATTAGTGATTTAAGAACATTCACTAATCCAAGATTTCCAAAAAAAAATGGAATTAACATGTTGAATAATTGATGTTCACAGAGTTTATTTATTGATAGAAGATTCAAGTGTTTGACCCGCAAAAGTTAATTAATAATCTGCAAAACTTCAGACTACTAACTAAAAATTTTATGTTAATTGTTTCCTATGAATTCACTATTCATGATTAATGGTTAAAGTTAAACAGAACATTTTGAAATTAAACTTAGAATTGTTTTTCTTTCCTTGTTTGAAAAGAGAGAAATTTATATATAAAAGAAAAATGCAGAATATGAAAGAGGAAGAGATTTTACCCAATAAGCCAAACGACGGCTCCAATGAGAGATATAATCGAAGAAAGAAGAGCAAATGGCAAACCTATCAAGAAACCTAAAGGCCTGCAATCTTCCATTATTTTCCTTTTTTATTCTTTGTTTCTTATATTTAATTCTTGACCCTTTCTTTTTTGCCTTTTCATATATGAAGGAGAGCCCTTTTCGCCAATTATAAAGATGTTTACGAGCAAAATTGTAATTAAAATCATCATATCATAATTAACTACTTGGAATTATCCCAATCCATTCCACCTAACCAAAAAAAAAAATGCTTGAAATATCATAGCGAAAAAAATCTCACCAACTATATTGTTTGCAAAATATAAGACTAGTTAGAGGAAAAAAAAAAGGAAAATCACATATTTAGGTCCTTGAAAAATAATTTTATTTTATATTTTTATCGAATTTCTAATTTTTTATTATGTTTATTGGATTTCTAAATATTAATATAAATCTATATTGAGCTGCTTCCAGATTGATAAAATTAATAGAAAAATGTTGTTACACACGGTTAGAGGCGCTTGACGAACGAAACAGTAAATTGATTAGAAATTTAGAAGGAAAGCATATGCATATCATTTGAGACTGAAAAGAATAGAAACATTTGGATTAAAATGAATTTGTCAACGAAAAAAAAACTATAATTTTAAGTCTGTAGAATGCGAATAATTTTTTTATTGTTATAATTAAAGGTGTTTGATGGGATATTACTATTTTATAGAATATGTCTATCTAAAATTTAATGTGTGCTAAAATAATTAATTATTTAAATGTCTAATAAAATATAATAAAAATTTAAGAAAAAATTAGAGTTTTAAAATTCGGATCAGACCTGCCGTCGGGGCAAAAAATCGAAAATGGGTTTTGAGCTCAGTCCGTTCAGACCTAAAAATCCTATTTAAAGCATAAGCTTTGAAAAATTGTTTAACCAACCGATTTGATACATAGTGAACCGATTAACCCAATCTCGTTTGGGGCGGTTCACTCAGTTTTAGTATATTTTTTTTCCCGTTAATTTATGAGATTTACTTAAAATGGTTTCATTTGATTTCCTAATTGATTATGCATTCTTTAGACTGATTTTCAATGCTTATCAATTAAAGAAAGTGTATGGCAGTTCAGTTGGGTTGGGTATCACTTAAGCATAGATTTAGCAGCTCTCTTTAATTAATGAAAAAAGAGAATATATATATATATATATATATATATATATATATATATATATATATATATATATTATAAAAACTTATTTAGTTTTAAAGTTATTCAATTTCCTATAATGTAAAACATTTTAAAGGAATGAAGTTTTAAATTTGATGAGTAGAATATTTTAAAAAAAAACGTTAATATGCTATACCAAAAAAATATTTAAAATTTCATTATTAAAATATCATAATATGTTTATAATTTACTAAATTAGTCTTTATAATTTTGTTATATAGTTAAGCTAATTGCTGCAAAATAGATAAATAATTATCTAAATTTTTACAATTTATATTTATAATAATATTATTTCCTAAAAAAATAAAAAAATATTATTATATTAATAATCTTTATATATATATATATATATATATATGAATTTTATTATATTAAATTTTATCATTGTAGTAACAGTTAAAGCTTTAATTTGATTTATTTTTCTCAATTTAATTATAAAACCTATATGGTGTAGGATTAATATAGTATTTATTCCGAAAATAAATCATTATATTGTGATTATAGTTGCAGGTGTAAGAGGAGGGTTGGCAATTCGTATTAATTAGTAGGTGTAAGAGTAGGGTAGGCAATTTATATTAGTTGGTATATGTAAACGGTCAATTTGAAATACTGATAAAATAATTGTGTTTAAAATTTAAATATGAATACGATTCATTTATAAATGAATTAATATAATATGACACATTTAATACAATTAATTTATAAATTGAATTGAATTATTATAACACGATTTTGTTAATATATATATGAATTATAAATATGTCATATTAAATATATTAATCCAATCCAATACGATGCGAATTATTAATGAATTAAATATAATTTTTTATATTAGAAGGTCAACTCATAATACAATATAATAATTTTTATATTTTTATAAAGTTAACACGATTGTAACATTAATGCTATAAACCTCACGCAAAATAATCCAATCCATTTTTTGGATTAGTTTATAAGGCAAATATTTAAAATGGCACAGTCCATTTCTGAATTGGGTTGGTTTAGAAGGTAGATATTCAAAATAATCCCAGCTAATTTTGAAAAAAATCCTTTAATATTTCAGTTCCAAACTTGGATGGACCCATTTCTTAACAACACTTTGTGTTATTGGTTTAAAGTTGAGATGATAATTGGACCCGAACTCGTAGAGTCTTGATCCAAACTCGTAGAGTTTTGATCCGAATCCGTTCTAAATGGGGCATTTTTTAAAAATATTTTTTGCTCTACCCTAAATCCGCGTCAATATATTATTTATTTATATATATAATTTATTTATTTTTTTAACATAAATAATATCTGAAAAATAATAAAAATATAATACTTATTTAAAAATAAAAGGAAATTTTTTATTTAATAAATTATGTAATTAACTCATTAATAAAAATAAAAAATTATTTTTAATATTAAATTAAAATAAAAAAATTTTAAAAAATTGGAATTAGGTATTCTTGTTTCTATATGGTGTAAGGATGGGAATAAAAAAAAATTTCCATCAGGGGTTCGGGGAAGGAGTAGCAATTTCGAGATTAAGAACGAGTATGGAGAAATCTGATATAAGTCCGTCCCGTTGCCATTCTCAATTTAGAGCGAGCGCTTTTGATCATTTGAAACAGAATGCTATAAAATGTGGGATTCCCTTCTATGGAAGTTATATGGAATATGATCCTATCAAGATTGCACTGGAAGGTGTTGAAAAGTCCAAGAAAACTGAATGTGATATTATGATTGTTGATACTAGTGGGCACCATGAACAGGAAGGTGCTCTTTTCCAAGAAATGAGACAGCTTTACGAGGCAACGAAACCTGATGTCGTTGTGTTTGATGTGGATGGTATTGGTCGGGCTGCATTAGATCAAGCTCAAGCATTCAAGCTAAAGTGTTGAAGTTGGAGTTGTGATTGTCACCAACATGGATGGGCAGGCGAAGTGCGGTGGTGCTATTACTGATGTTGCTGCAACAAAGAGTCCTCTTATGTTTTTGCTGGAACAAGTTAGAGAAGTGATGGATTTATTAGAAGAGTATAAACATCAGGCTAAGAAGGGAATTATGGGAAATATGAATGCACTCAGAAGATGAGCAAAGTACTTCCTCCACATATTAGGGAGCAGATTGATTTGAAAAATTTGATGAAGCAAGTAGAGAGAAATAGAACTTCAGGATCAAAGGTTGTGACCTCTTCTATGTTAGATTTAAATTCTTCTGATGGAATTCAAAGAAGTCTTAACCTTGATGATAAGTTTGTTATTTTATAAGATATTTATTCATGAATGATGATTGATTTAGGATGCAACTGTGCTATTTTAACAAGCTTGTTCAATTTTACTTGACAATTACCATTTAAACAAAATTGCTTATATCAGTTCATGAATTCATGTGATTGTTGTCAAAGCAACCTGAGGCCCCTGCAAACTTGTGGCCTTCTCTCGGAAATCTTGCCAACCAATTTCTTCCCTTTTCCAGACATTTATCCAACTACAGATGTATCATCATGTGGCCTATTCACAGAGAATAATTACTTGACAGGCATTGCATAATTAAATGCCGATTCCACTTTTCCAAAATATAATTACTTGACAGACATTGCATAATCTCATTTCTTATTCATTAGTCACTCAGAAAATTGCAAAGCTCACATATAAGCCTGCAACATGGCAGGAACACGCCTAAGCCCAAACTCATTTGACCAAAGCGGGGCATCTTTTGTAGGCCATAATTTGGGCCAAACATGTTTCTAAAAATATATTATTATTATTAAGTGAAAGTGTTATATTTATACATTATTTTGCATAGGCTGAATTTTGAAAGTATTTTTAAAAGTTTTATAGGCTGGTCATTGATAATTTTCTCAAATGTTCTTTATTTCATGAGAAAAAAATTTTCTTTAGCTATCATTATCGGATGTTCAATTTGTATGCAAACTTTAAATATTTACAAAATGCTAGATTCATTTTTTTAAGTTAAATAGAAGGTGATATATTTATGTATTGTCAATATAAAGTTATTGTATTGGCTACATCGTCTTATTTTACGGGGGATATTTAGTTTAACTTTTCAGGATGACCGGTAATTGTTTGCTACCCAACAATTGCTTTAAAAATATTTGATAAAATATTTCAATTAGTAGTTAATAGCTGTTTCTAGTTTTAATTACTGCTCATTGAAAAAACTTTAATTTCGAGTTTTTTTCCCATTAGATGTTAGCTGATTTAATTTAATTTTTTTATTTGAATTATATTACTTTTATAAATTTTATTAATCACATAATATTTAATTCCTCTAAATTATATAATTTTTTAATTGCAAATATAAATATTATAAATAATAGTTAAACTATTAATAATGTTCATTTTTATGGGATAAAAAATAAAAAATATATTTTTAATTGTTATATATGTTATTTAACATATTAAGTATAAGTAGTATTAGTCATTTAATATTAAACAACAACTAATCTATTTTTACTAAACACATTTTTTTTCAATCATCTATCAACTACAACTACTAGTTGTCCACGCCGGATATCAGCTACTAGTTACCTCGAAATACTAAACCAAACAGGTCCTATAAGTTAATTTCACATATTCTTTTAGCAATATAAAATGCAAGTAACAACTTTTGTTACATTTCTACATTAATTAGACGTGTAATTGTGATTATCAGTCAGGATAATTATAGAGGTGCTAGCTACTTTCTTTTTGTCTTTTTAATTTTATGAGTGACATGTATATTTTATAATTTCTTACGTGGATTCCATAACTTAAAAATGGGAATGTTTGTCTTTTAAAAAAAATTTTCTTCTTCTCAATGAATTTGTCTATTTCAGAGAAGAATTTTGTCTCAATGAGATTGTCCCTATTATGAAAATAAGATAACTTTTCAATTTTTTTTTCCAACTCTACCTTTTGTTAATTCACAATTCTTAAATTTCATAAATTCTCAAATTCTATTAATTTGAAAGATATTATATTCAATTTTTTAAAATTATTGATGTTCTCCTAAATTCTTATGTAAGAACTAAAATTGAAAAATTCATTAAAATGAAGAGAATAATATATATATATATATATATATATATATATTAATATATATAAAAAAATATACTATACACTTGTTTTAATGAACGACACCTCCTTAGTAATTGTTATTTATATATATATATATCGTCTGAAATCCTATTTGCCAGCTGTTTTGGCAATAGAATTATTCCCCCATGTATACAGATGCAAAAATACTGACAAAATTAGTGCATATTCAAGATGACTGCTTAGCATTCATGGATGCACTTAAAGAACCAAGAAGAAGACATCAAAGCTTTGAATGAGTCTTTGTGGGATGTTTTATCATCTAAACCCTCTATCCTAATTAAGAGATTATCATCTTAACTAATTGAGTCCAAATTTTTGGATATGATATTAATATTAGTATATCGCAATCCAAAAATAGGTGCATGAACAGAGGCTCTATACCCACCATTCACAATATCATCAACCTAAGTGTGGGGAAGAGTGTACCCTTCCAAACGACAATTTTTCATTGATTTAACCCATGAAATGTTGTTTTGAAAGATACCCATTTAAAATTTTAAGAATTAGGTTTAACTTTAGGGACACAATTACCTTTTTTGTGTCTAATTTGACAGGTTTAATTGTGCCCTAATTAGTCACCTGCAACCCCAAATACATGCACTCAAATTTGCATGTTGATATGATCCTGTTTCTTTTTTGATAATACTACAATGATGTGATTGATCTTAAGAAGACAGGGCAGAAGGGGGAAGGAATATAACTCAGGAAAAACACAAATATTTTGTGGGCATCTCTCTATATTGTGGTGACAGAGTTGATAGGTACATTTTTGTATTTAGCTAATGGTTTCTTAATGGAATATGATGAGTTTGTTTTTTTTTCTTTAGGTCAAAAAAGTTCGCCATATATAACTTTCATCTTTTCATGGATTAAGTAGTGGCAATGTAATTCTCTCTCTTTAACTTTTATTTTCTCCTTCCTATTCCAATTTTAAGTGTCTTTTAACTTTTAAGATAATTATACAAGTAATAAGAAAATAATTAAACAATCCCAATACTATATACAAAGATTATTGTAATTAACTAAAGTTTTTTTTATATTTTTAATTAAAATAGAGAAAAATGACAATAAAGAGAAAAATATTATAAAAAAAGGTATAAATATATTGGAGATAAATAAAGTAAATTTGGAAAAAAGAATTGATATTTCTTTAATTTTTTTAAAAATGACATAAAATGAAATAAAAAGGTATAAAACTATACTTAAAATCTAGATCAGTTTTATGAAATGTGTGTGAAATGGAACTTATTTGTATTGCAAGTTGTGAAATAGGACATTAATGTTTAAATAATATATAGTTTCCAATTGATCAATCTGCTCTATTTTTGAATAAAATTATAAATTCCTCATTATTGTAGAACATTGAGAATAGGAACCTTAATTATGATGTTACATTTAGGCTCAAATAATATTTTCTAACGTTCGAATGGGTAACCGAACATATGTATGGCTTGGTATAGTAGGCTTTATTTCAACATGAAGTGATGGATCGGAATTGCAAGGAAAATAAAAATGGATATGGAAATGCATAAAATATCTTATTAATTGGTTCTGCTGTACAATATCAACAGAGTATCTTCTCCACCTATTCCTATTGCTATTGCTATTGCTATTGCTGGGCTTGTCTGTGATATTTTACTGCTTTTAAAACTTCTCATGCATGTATAAGAAAAACTATTTTTTTTACTATTTAAACTTTATAAATTTATATAATTAAGTTTCCTAATAAAAATTTATTTAGTTATTTTTTTGAATAAAGGGTAGATGGAATTTACTAAGAGAAATACCAAATTTATATCAACTAAATTTATTCAATTAACTTCATTGATTGTCAATATTAAATTAATTTGGTCTTTTAACTGAAATTTTATTTATTGGACTCCCTTAATTATTATTAGTTAGATTTAGAGGCTATGTGCTTCGTAAATTGGGACTGAAAATTGGTTAAAAATTAACAATTAATAAGAAAAACTTAATTGGATATGCAAAATTATACAGCAACAATATGCTATTTTTTTCCCTTAAAAAATTAACAGGATAGTTCTCAAACTTTTTTCTTTTTGTAAAATCGAAGTTGCTATATCTAAAAAGTTATATTAATGACATTTTGTTTAAAAGGTGAAATTCTAACATAGCTGATTTGGGATTCTTTATGTTAATAATCCAGCTATTTTTAAAATAGAAATAAAAATTTATATAGATTGATCAACAAACCATTACATATGTTAAACTCCTAAATTTTAGATGATTTATTTATATTTTCACTTGTAAAAATTGTGAAGAATTTTGAGTTTAAGTCTTATCGCCACTATCCACTAATATTAATTTAAGTTTACTATTTTTATGATGATACCATTGAACTTTCTAATTAATAAAAAAAAGCCATTTTTTGATTTACGTACATTTTAACCTTAAATCATTTAGAAGTTTCAATTCTCAAACCTTTAAAACTGAATTATCTCCGGCATTGCAATTTCCTTTGCTCTCTCTATATATAGGGTTCTCTGTAATTGCAAGGAGTCATCTGTTTTGGCTGAGGGATGAAATTTGGCAAAATCAACTCTTTGTTGTGAAGACAAATCAACAAATAGCAGAAATCAATTACGGAACCTTTATAGTTGTGTTAAATATGCATATTAAATGTGTTAAATTCATATTAAGTGTATATTTATTAGGGAACCTTTATTGTATTATGGAGAGATTTTTCAAGAATTTATATATTTAATTGAAAATTTAGAAATAATCAAAATAAATAATGGAAGTAAATTTCAGACTTATGACCTTAATGTTAAATTTTAAAAAAAAATTACATGAAAAATGCATATATATATATATATTGTAATAGAATTAGTTTATTCATGAATACTATGTATGTATTATATGTAAAAAATCGTCAAATTTTCTTCAATAGAAGAAACAGTACAAAGCTACCCGCCAAAATTAGATTAGAACGAAAACAATTATATCATAATTCGATTCAAAAGTCACTTAAAATGACCCCTTTTTCAACTTCTAGCAATGTTGTCTGGACAAGGAAGACCACCACCCGGCGCCACCTCCACCTCTGTTGAATTTGAAGGCCTTGGTAGTTGGTGATTCCACAGTACTCAGATAAAGTAACAGTCAAATTATTCAAGCTGCAAACACCCAATGGCAGCTCTCCACTTGTTTTTCTTCTATTTCTTGGATTTTAGCAAGTGGGCAATCAAGTCATTTTATTTTATTTCTGTTTTGATATTTTCTTTTTTCTAATTTCATACATTTTATTAAATTTGTTTTGCAATTAATGTTGGTCAAGATTATTATATTTGTGGTAGGCCAGTATGATGATATATGATCAATGAGCCGAAGAATTTGGCCTAATCGATACATAGTTACTCTAATTTTTGCAATGTTGGTCATAGTCAGCAAAATACTAGTTAGACTCTTCAACTAAAAAAATATTTTATTTTTAGACACAGAATTAGACTCTCTCACAATTAGCAGTATATGCAATTCACTCAATCTGACCTCACAGTTGAAAGGTCCAAATAGTTGTGTGGTGTCAGACATCATATAGAACTGGAAAATAAAAAAAAAAAAAGAAAAAGAAAAAAGAAGAGAGAGAAAGAGAGGGGTGAGTTCACCATGAGTTCCCTCTACTTTTTTTTTTAGGTACGAATGTTTACAGAAAATAATTTATCACTAAAAAATATTTTTGAGAAAAATATAATATATTTAATATTTAGAGAAAATTTTTAAAATAAAAAGTGGAGTTGTAATTTTTTTTATATATGATAAAATTTGGAAAATGACTTTTCATTTTTAAAATGAAAAGTTATTATCTTTTATTTTTAAAATATTTTCCATTGACTTCAAAATTATTTTCTTTTAATTTATTTTTTAAAAATAAACTAAATATTAAAAAATATTTTTTTAAAAAATATTTTCTAAAAATAAACAGAGGTATATTATCTCAAAAATTTATGTCAAATAGTCTCCTTATCACCGGTGGTAAGAAAGATTTTTTCTTTTTTATTAAAAAATATTTTGGTAATTCACCTGTAATTTCCATGAATATTGCTTATGTGAGAATTCATATAAATACTATTTAATTTTCAACACTTTCTAACATTTATTTTTTTGATTGGTTAATAAAAATAGATAATTTTTTTTTAAAATAAGTTATATTTTTTTCTTTTCTTTATTTTTTAACTAATTACTAAAAAAATATTAAAAAATAGAGAGTATTTTTAGTATTTTTTTTCTTTTTTACAACTCTCTTTATATCCTTCTGTGACCTGACCTTTTCTATAACCTGTATTGTCCAAGTTCGCACGATTTGTAGCCTGAACCCCTAACGCCACTCTTTTGGAGCTCTTCGCTTTCCTTTTCTTCATCACCTCTTCCCTTTTATGTCTCTAGAATTTCTCCTTTCCAATCAAGTTTCACCACATTTTACCCACCATTTTTTTTCTTTAATTAATGCATAGAAGAATATTTGGCAGTAAAAATTTTTCCTTTCGGAAAAAATTTAGAAATTTTTAAACTTTTTTAGTCTTGAATGGAAAATGAGAGAAAACAAAGGAAGAATTCTACAACTTCTTTTTATAGAGAAACAATTTTTTTTTTCCAAAAGAAACAGACTGAAAGCTAGGGATTTTATTCCTCAGGGGAATCTAGTTATGGGTGTGAACTTTTTTTTGTTCCTTTTTTGGTTTTTATCCTTTGGCTCTGTAAACGAAATTATAAGAAGAGAAGAAAAAGTTGGAAACAGTGAAGAGAAGAAAAAAATTTTGAAACAATGAAGAGGAGAAGAAAAAATTGGAAACAATTAATTTGGAGAAGAGACGAAGAAGCCAGTATTAGGAAACAGTGCAAAATTTTATATTTAGATTTTTAATATTTTTCCTTTGTTAACATGAATTCACGTGCTACGGTGAGATTGTTAATAGGAAATATAATATATTAAAATATTAATGGGATGTTTGAATTTTTTTAATTTAGTTGTAGATACCATTATTTGAAATTGTCATTCAATTTTAGGAATAAAGATGCTTTACTCTATATATCACCTAGATGTCACATAATGTTTTAAAAAAAGAAAAAACTACAGAAAATTTCATGAAATTTAATAAATTATATTTAGAAATAATTTTAAAAAAATAATAGTTTAGTGATTTGAATGTACTAATTGTTCTGTAGTTATAGTCATTTGTAACGATTATAGACTCTAAATTCTTATAAATTGATATTAGATTGTATTTGAAATTTTAAAAAATTCACAAAAAAATATTTTAAATATAGAAAAAAATTATGTAGTATATTGCGCTACAATATTTAAAATTTATAAAGTATCAAATAAATCAACATTATTTTAAATAATAGGAATGGTAAATTTTTTTGGCTATAGTTTGTCAAAATTTATAAAATTTTATGTAATTTGTTATTAAAAAATTAAAATTTTTTTTATCAAAGTATATTCTAAGTGGTGCTTTAGCGAAATAAGTATGTCAAAATGATCAATAATATCACGTTGGAGTTTCTATGTACGTATTTATTAGGCCCAAATAAATTCGTGCGGCTTGGTGTTTAGAAACTTGCATATCATTATTTAATAATTTGATGTCATTCAACCTCCAAACAGGGAACTTGATTGGATCTTCATGACAAGCTTTTTCTTTTTCAAAATCAGAAAGTGGGTGTCAAGAACACTGCCTAACCATATACAGTAATGAGATTTAACATTATTCCAAGATAAATAAAAGATGTTGCATACTCTAGATTAAACCATTTATTAAAAGGTTAAATTTTTTTAAAAAAATATATCTATAATTATGCCATTCCAAATCTTAAAAAGCTGATTTTGAAAAATATAGCCATATTTTTGAAATATCATTGGGTTAAAATAAGGTTAATTATAAATTAATCCTTGTGTTTATTTCATGGAAAAGGTTAGTTAGAAATATTGTGTTTTTAAACATATATAATTCTTCAATTTTCTCATATGGCATTAGAGGTTAATTAGATTCTTCATCGTTATCAAATTATATAATTAATCTAATACATATCAGAGTCCTCATTATGCTAACATGATTTTAAAGTCAAATTTATACCATCTTCACAAGACTCATCTGGTCATTTTCAAGAGTTAATATAGTTAGCAAACAACGTTGTCTGAGCATATGCAGAAATTTATATTATACTTAATGCTTATTCTTAAATTACTTTGTATAATTAATAGATATTTCTTATTTTATGCAAAGCTTAATTAATCAATTACTCGAATAGCCGGACCAAACTCAGGCATATGCAATGCATCCCCATAGCCAAGACCGACACAAAATGCATTTTCTTCCTCATTTACTCTTGTGTTTATTATTTCGAATGTGTATGATGTCAAAGGGAAAAATTAATTTGTCTAATGAATGAGAAAAAAGCCCATAATGTATTATATCATCATGAGTAGGACCATGTTCACGTGAAGCCATGCGCAACTAGAATACTCCCTCGTTTTCATATGTACCATTTAGTGCTATTGGGTCCTCTCCATATCAAAATGACCTTATCAGAACTTCAAATACCCTTTTGCTATAAATGAACATAATGATCCCCTAAATTTCTTAGCCAATTCTCCCCCTTTCCTTTCTCCACTTCATGTAGCATGGATTTCTTTCATACCCAAAATCAACAAAAGCACCATCAACCTAAAAATCACAACAAAAAGAGGTTAACCCATGATCAGGTTAGGCTCCTAGAAAGAACCTTCACTACCAACAAGAAGCTTGAGCCTGAGCTTAAGCTTCAACTAGCTAGCCAATTAGGGGTTCCACCAAGACAAGTAGCAATTTGGTACCAAAACAAGAGAGCAAGATGGAAGACACACAGCTTGGAGCTTGATTATAATACACTTCAAGTCAAGCTAGAGAATGCATTGGCTGATAAAAGAAGATTGGAGAAAGAAGTTATGCAACTTAGAGGGGAGTTGAGGAAAGCTCATGATCATGAAATGGCTTTTGTTTTTAATCAAGGAATAATAAATCCCCATCATCATCATCATCTTCCTACACATACTACCACTCTTAATGTTTCTTGCAACTCTTCTTGTGATGAAGGTGGTAGTTCTAGCTTCCATGAAGATGTTAACGGTGAGGTTTTACAACTTGATGAGCTTTATGCTAGTTTGATCGGTTCTAATGGTGGAGGAGCAACTTGGGGTTAATCAATTATTAGAGAAAATAAAAAAGAAGTACTGTTCTTGGGGAGATGGATGGGTGTATACTTGAAATAAGCATTCAGATTAATTTTGAGTGGAAATTAAATTTTGGTAGTCTAGTGTGTGTTTTAAACTTTAAAGAAATATGCGTTAGGAAGAATTATTGACTTTGTGAATTCCAGTTAGCAGCCATTCAGGTTGATTAATTCAAGTAATAAATTCCAACTATTAAGTGATTAATTAGATGGAATGGATTATATAGGGTCAAATGTTTAATGTTATTTAAATTCCATTCTAAGTATTTTTCCTTATGTATGATTTGAAAAACTTTTACATTATCATATAATTAATATTTTTTAGGCTTTAAATTAATTACCTAGTTGGATTTCAAGCTAGTTGCAATATTGAATACTTCTCACAGTCTTTCTTATGAGAGAGTATGGATGCAATTCACTGTCAAAGCATTACACATTAAGATTCTTCCAACTAACTAGTTAGTTGGTTGATATAGAAGAGGTTGGGGGGAGAGGCAGCCAGGGTGAAGGGGGTAAAGAATTTGATTTTGTAACTCAACATCATCAGTCAGACAAGTCTATACATACTGTGCTTCACTTTGACAAATTGAAATTTTGACTTTTTAATAAAACTTCCTATCCATTTTACATCATAAATTCCAAATTTTTTAGATAAATTCAGTATATATATATATATATATATATATATATATATATATATATATATATATATATATATATATATATATATATATATATATATATATATATATATATATATATATATATATATATATATGATATGGTAAATTTTATAGACTAATTTAATAAGATAATAATATGTATTTAATTATTTTTTTCATATTGTTTAATGTGAATACAATAATTAATAAATATGTATATACGTCACTGTATGATTGAATTAATTTAATAAATTAAATATATTTGATAATTTCTCCATAAATTTATATTCATAATTATCCTTTAATATTTATTTTATTTTATTTTTAAATTATAAAAAATAATTAAAAAATCTAAATTCAGTCTTAAGCGATCCACCTCAATTGAATTTTAATTTTAAGTCGCCCAGATACCGGTCAGTGAAACGACGGACATTAAGTGTGTTTTGAATTGTTTAATACAATATTTCTCTCTCTCCGCAAAATCCCCTCCAAAATAGAATACTCTGCACTGCACAGCGCGTACTCCTCAGTCCTCGCAGTTAGATCCTACTGCACCTCAGCCGTCAACCAATTTCCGATACCTACATGGCATCCACCTCCGCTTCTCGTGGCAGTGGCGCCGCCGGGAGAATTAAAAACCTGTCCTCAACTCTCTCCACTGAAAACCAGCTTCTCCTTGCTGTAAGTCGTAACAAATTTCAGCTCCTGCTTAATTCATTTCAAAATTGAAAGAATAAATACTGTTAATTACTCGATAGGACACTCACCTGCTTATTTCTGAATCCTTATATCCGTATTATTGTAGAATGTTTTGATATGCAAAATAATGTTTTAATTTCGGGTTTTGATGCTCAAAAATCGCAATTAATTCTGTTGTCCTCTTTGAATGCTAATTTGTATCTTCAAAATACGAAAATTTGTGTTGGATTATTATATCAACCTCTTCATGCAGAAGGGAGATATCTTGATTTCACAAGATTTTATTTATTTATTATTATTATGATTTTTTTTTGGTCAGGTGGGTGAATTACTCGATGCTCCAGTATACCGCCCCCAATCGTGAAAAATTTTCTATTGAATTTGAATACCTACATTGACACGCTCTGAAATGAATTTTTTGAGTAATATGTAAGAGTTTAATTCCCATAGATTTTTTTTTTCAATCAGAGATTGTTGGGTTCTTCCAACGAGCCGTCTGCTATAAATTAGTTAAAATAGGTCGAAACAAAAGGGAATGAACTCTCAAAAACGCAGTACAGGCTGAATCAATTTTAGCATCAATTTTAGCTCTTGAAAGCAAGACAAAGGCTTTTAACAACTAAGTTGATGTTAATATTTAATTTCTAACTGACAACATTTGGACTTCCGAAATGTTAACCAAATAACACAGAATTATGATATATGTTTCATCTTGTATCTAACTGAGTTTTCTTGGTTAACATTTGGAGTAGCTCTCTTGCTTTCAAGAACTAAAGTTAATTTTAGTATTTTGCTTCTAACTGGCAACATAGACACTTTTGAAACACCAACCAACTAATGTAAGTCTTCACTTCATGTTTCTTCCTGCTTCTTACTTACCCTTTCTTTTGCTTTCAAGAGCTAAAATGATGTTAATAGTGTGCTTCCAAGTGGCAAGATAGGAAATTCTGAAAATTTAACCAACTAATGCAAGTTTTTATTTATGTTACATCTTGTATCTTACCAGGAACAAAATTTTAATTCCTTGTTTCAGGATATTCGGAGGGCATTGAATATGATGAAGGAAATTGCAGTTGATTTGGAGAAAGATAATGGATCTGGAAAGGTTTCAAAGCTTTTATTTGGCGATATTTTCATGTGAAAGATATTTTTTATTTATTAGGAGATATTTTCATGTGAAGATATTTTTTATTTTATACAGAAGTTAATTGAATAAGAACATTTGGATTTTTGTCATTATGCACTTAAAGAAGTAAACTTCATCATGCTTTGTTTCTTAAAAAATTAATTCTAGAAAATGATCTTAATTTCGTTTTCTAGTTTTTTTCCTTAACCATTCCACTAATCCCACAAGGAGACTTACCCTTTTGATTTAGTGCCTTTTGTCCAAAATAACATGAGATTATGATTCACTGACTTGTCCCTTGTCTTGTAGGTTTTTTTAACAATTACATAGGTCAAGACCTTTAGCCTGTGTACCTGGGTCTATATCGTGGTTATTTATTTTTTTCACATGTGCTTCTGGTTGGATTGATTGCTTTGCTTTCCTTGGTTGTTTGTTAGTTTAGCTAGGAATTTTCTGTCACCTCTTGTGTATCAACCAAAATCTGATTTTCTTTCTTGCTTTTGGGCCTTGTTTTTTTTTCCCCCTATCTTTTGACTGCAATTTTCTTTTTTCTTTTGTTAGAAGCTATCCTGAAAAAAAAATGACAAATGCAATCCAACACTTGTTTTTGTACATTTTAGACATATATTTGCTTTTACTTACAATAGACATTTGAAGATGATGGTTTTTTTTGGTGTTTGCATCTTCACCTTATTATTGCCTTAATAATTCTAGGTAAAGGAGCTTGAAAATGCTGTTGCTGATTTGCTGGAGGTTTATGACAAATGTGAACATCATACATCAGCAATTGAGTCAGTAGGAAATATGTATGAGCCTGGGGAAGAGGTGCTTGAATTCTTGCTATGATGCTGATGATCATTTATTTGTTATTTGATAATACCTTTTTGGTTATATTTTTCTTCTTGGACTAACTGTTGGTTTCATGTTTAAATCACAGTTAACTGATTTCAAGAAGTTGCTTGAGGTTGAGTTTCAGAAGCTCAAGTCGAGCTCTTCTGTTTCTCAGAATCATCCGCTATTCCGTCAATTTAGAGAAGCTGTTTGGGTATGTTTTCCAGACATTTAAGGCAAATTCTAGATGCTTGAAATGTATCTATTGTATATGTGGTTTTATTCCTAGTCAATTATTGTTAATATCCTTAGCTTTTTATGCAATATCGCTTTTTGTACTACTTCATAAAATACAAGAATCCAGCCTCTAACCAGCCGCATAAACATCCTGCCAATGTATACATATTTTTTGTGAGATGTTGAAGTGAAAGTATGAAATCTAGTTGAAAGTCACGAAATTGGTGCATGAAGTTCCAAAGGGGAAAACAATTGCTAAGGCCATAACAGAAAATAATCTATAAGTAAGATCAAACAGACAAAGTTGAAAGCTTTCACTGTTGCTCTTGATTTTAAGGTTTTCTTGATGTTAAGAAAGCCCAAGCTTCTACTGTCATATTAGGATTATTCTTTGTGACCTTTAAGTTTTATCTATAAACTATGAAGTTAGTACGAAGAGCCATAACCCAAAATACTGGTTCCTGGATTTTCTTTTGTGGCACTTGGCCAAACAAACAAATCAAGGGTCAAACAATTCTCGATGTGAGATTTAGGCCATGACAAGACCAGTAAAAGAATACTTGTGTATGACAAGTAGGTTTATTTGAGCATTATTTCCATGGCTTGATGAGAATTGATGGTTGAATCAGGTAGCATGATTTTGACAGAATATTTAAAATAAAAAAAAAATAATGGATGGTTTAAGTGTCAACAAGAGAGAAAATCTAGAATCAATTAAGGGACAACATCATATCATGTTGTAAAAACCAGGCAAATTAAACGTCGAGCGCATGCAAATGCATGTGCACAAACACACCTTATTTATAGTGTACATTATTGTGGATAAACATTTAGAATTGTGTGCTTTACTTTTCCCCCAGAATGTTCATCATGAAGGGCAACCTATGCCAGGTGAAGAGCAAGAGGACATTGTAATGACAAGTACCCAGTCCAACCTTCTGAATATTGTCTGCCCATTGAGTGGAAAGCCTATTATTGAACTAGCAGAGCCGGTTCGCAGGTGCTTTTTTCTTTATTGAAATTCTATGTTCCCTTCTATGATCACTATTGTGGTGGCATTTTTACTTTTTTAAATTAACTGCCTAAACTTTTGCTGGAATTTGAGCCAAAAAAAAAGAGTATTGGGTGGCATTATGCACATTGAAAAAGCAATATGCATGCCTAAATAGTCACATGCTTTTCTTTGTGCTAGTGGTGTTGAAGTTACTAAAAATAAGCCTTTTTTAGACTTGACTATTATGTGTTTCCTGTTTTTTCGCTAATTGTATCCAAATGGAGAAACCATTTATTCTTGTGACTGATTCCATATTTGTTGAAAATATATCTGAATCTTCCTTGTTTGAGGGAAGATGGATGAAGGGATGGAATAGAAAAATACTAATCACTCTGCTCGAATGGCTCCCATCTTCCCCCTATTCTTTCGGCAAAAATGAAACTTTTATCTTTCTGCTAGAAAATTTTATCACATAAGCAATAGTGTCATTACAATGGAAAGGACCGGAATGTTTAGACACAATTATAGAACTAATTTGGGAATTATAATTCTTACATGGTGTGGTTGTGTTTCCACGGCAGTCATTATGGCATGACTATTGTAAACAAAGATCCATAACCAACATTCTAAGAATCCCTTTCCTTTTTCTTTGATGAAATTATGTTATTATAGCTTAATCAAAATATTTACTTTTTTAAATTGCTAATATTATTTTACCTTTCTATTTTGTAATAGAACAAAGATAGATTGAAAAATAATGAGTTAATAGAAAATTAAAAAAATTATGGGGATCATCTTAGCCTATTAAAAGAAAAATGTCCTAAATGAATTTGGAGCGGAAATAACTGTTTCCTGCTTGTTAACAAATTTGGTGCGTATAGTTCTTAAAACTGAAAATGCTGGTAATTTTTACTCACTTTCCTTAAAACATGTTACTGAAGTACTTCAGCATCCTTAAACTTCACTATGTTAGAAATATCTTTACTTTGAAGCTAACTTAAATGATATTGGGGTCGTTTTCTGATGGAGGACTCAACAACAATAATTATTTTCTTATTGTTTTTATAATTAAGTTTCTCTCTCTGATGCCAACTACAGTTCTGCTCTTTCTTCTCTCCTCCCACATCTTTTTTAATCTCTTAGCCTTTCCTTCACTGCTATCCTACAATTGAGGCAACCCAGTTTTCTCATTTACCCTCGCTCTATTGAATTAAAGATGCTTGAACAAGTAGGGACTTGGTAATTTTAAATAAGCAATTGAATTTTTTCTGTTAGTTTTCTACAGATTTTGGGTTGTGGATGTAAATATGAAACAGAGAGGGGCTTTAATGGTTTGCAAGAGAGAACTGTGAGAGAAAAGAAAAAGAGAGAGAAATAAGGATAGAGGAGGAAGGAAAGAGAAGTTGTCCTACCTAGCATAAGAGAGGAGAGAAATTAAAATTTGTAACAATAATAATGATAGTACATTGCTTAGTGGGATCCAAATAGCTTGCAAGTGAATCTTTCACTGGAAAATCGACTAGAAGAACAGTTAGGTTGCAATTTTGAAAGTGCATATACTTCTAAAAGATACAAGATGAAGTTTATGGATATTTAAGTACATTAATGACTGGTCCAGTGACCATAAGTGAAAATTTTTTATCCCTGAAAATCATGAAATCTAATTACCAATAACTACGGCAGAAGCTTTGTGAGAATTTCTTGTTTGTACATGGGTTGTTTACCATCTGCTTGTTGCATTGCCCATTGCTCTAAACCAGAAGCTTTCGTTCTGGCTTGCCATGGGTTTGCTATTCAGAAAACCACATTGGACAGCGCTGAAAAAAATTGACCCATGTTCTTATCATTTATATGAGATATTTAACATGGCTGAGTTGTTTAAACTTTGAAGCCTTTTCAATGATTTTAAACTTCTTCACTTTTTTTTTAAAATTTCTTTCTTTTAGCATGGAATGCAAGCATGTTTATGATAAGAAGACAATCATGATCTACATAGCAACTGAGAAGGCACGAGCAATATGCCCCATAGCAGGTATGTAGGGTTTGTTTGAACTTTACTTCCATGTGCCAGTCTGGGATTATAACTGTAACTCTTTGTGTCAGGTTGCCCTAAGATTTTGCGGGCAGAAAAAGTAGTGTGTGATCCATTATTACGGGTTGACATTGAGGAAATGAGAGCTAAGAGTAAACAAACTGCTACGACTAATGTGGTAGAAGATTTTACAGAGCTCGATGAGGAGGATAACTTATAACTACGCTTATCTAGAGAAATCACCTACAGTAAATATCAGGATTTTGAATTTTCCCTACAGCCCTTCTTTTCTATATTTGGCTGTATATGCAAAAGGGAGAACTAAGGTTCTACCTTCTTCTTTATGTTGTCTTGGATTTAATGCACTCTCTCTCTCTCTCTCTCTCTCTCTCTCTCTATATATATATATATATATATATATAAGTTGCTTATGAGTCTTGAAATGTCAATTGCCATATTTGCTTGTTAGCCTTGTGCACAGTATGGGAATGAGCGCTGATATTCATTATGGCAGTGAAAGCTTATGTAATTTATATTTCTATATGGTGGAGACTTGGTGCAAATTTATCCAAACCCCATCAAATTAAGAATTCGAGTTGAAAGTGGCAGAAAAAAAAATGTTAATGTTCAAAAATGGTGTAATCTATTTCTTTGGCTCTTGTAGATAAAATACGAGTGCATATGAATGGTAAAATGATGCTTAAAGTTTTTTAATTTCTTTTTTAATTTATTTAAAACAATACTGTAATGGTTATTAGAAACAAATGAGAACTGAAAGATTCAGTTTATTTCGCAAAAAATGACAACTGCATTACATTGTGTTTGGTGAGCATATGAAAATTATTCAACATAAAATATTCTAAAAACGAAGGGAAAATTATGTCTTTTCTCTTTTCAAAAGTAACTCATTTATTAAAATTTCATATCCGTTTACTTGCTAATGTTTTTACCCTCTAAATTTTTTGTAAGAATTGCTGGCTACCTTTCACATATTATTTTCTCTTCACTATTGTTTTTTTCATCTTTTGGATGATATATATCATTTTTATGTGAATTCTATAATATTAAAAATAAAAATGTTTATATTATTTTGTCTATTTTATTTGTTTCTCATCCTTTCGACTTATACGTATGATTATGTGAATTTTTTAACATTAAAAATATAGCTAGGTGAAAATATAAAGATATATATTATTCAAATGATGGATAAGATAAAAAAAAAAGTAATGTATAAAATGTATTTAGCATTTCTCAACTTCTACATGTGATTCTATGTTTTTTCGTATTAAGTTATTTTATTTCCTCAAAATTACATCCACTGATAATTTTGTCCTTACAAATACTAAGATTATTTGTAATTAACGCAAAAAAGGAAATTAATATTCTGGTCCTGCTAGACAGAGTTACTAAATTGTAATAGAGGATATCGCCATTTCGCCGGTATCTGGTTAGCATGGCAGCATCGATCTGGCAAGCGGCAACTATGTCTTTCCTCAAGGTTGCTCCTTTTAGAATTCCCTCATTCCGCAGCATCACTACTATCCCAATCTTTCAATCCCCGCGAAGACTTGCATCTCGTGCTCTCCCTACATTCAATAATACCACTTCTGATTATATTTCAACTCATATAGATTCCTTTCCTTCAATTCCTTCTTCTTCAACGCACCCTACCAATGATGATTCTACTTATCGCTGGAAGCCCATGTGCTTGTATCATACTCAAGGCAGATGCACGATGGTAAGCTCCAGCATAACAGCTTTTCGCATTGCATACCAAGTGTTTGATTAATTGTCTCTTTTTTTCTTTAATTTCTAATTTTCGTTGTCTGCTTATTGTTGTATCTATCTATCTGTCTCTCTGTCAGCATTATGCTCATGCATGCTTGTATAGAGGCGTTAGTTTTGTATTTGTTAAGTGCCCATTCAGCTGCAATTGAATAATTCTCAAAGTTAAACTTTAAGGGCTTTTAAATTACACTCAGTTGCTTTACATTTTCATCATTTTTTTTTCACAGCTGGGTATTAAAAAAGAACGTCACTTGTTGCTTTAGAACGTCTATTTAGTTTGTTAAATCATGGTTTGGAATAAAAAATGAAAGAATTTTGTATAGTTTTAGCGGCTCAATCTAATTATTTGTTTTCAAGAACTCTGCATATTTTTTTTGTTTATATATATTAAATTTATCAACTAGCAATGATGGTTTGAATATTTAATGGGACTTATTAGATTTTGGATACAAAACTTTTATGTTCACATTATTTTGGAAGAAACTGAGTTATTGTCCAAAGCATCTCTTAGAATTAAGGTAATAGTTGAAGTATGGGTTATTGAATTGATAGTTTAAGTATGGGTTATTGAATTGTTTTCTTAATAAATATTATCATTCGGTTCAGATGGATGATCATGCCCACCTAGAGAGGTTTAATCATGATTGCTCTAGAGACCTCCCAGTGAATGCTGCTGACTTTGAATGCAAACGCCCCCAAGATTTTGATTTTTTCTTGGTCTTTGATTTGGAAGGGAAAGCTGAGATTCTTGAGTTTCCTGTACTAATAATAGATTCAAAAATCATGGCTGTTGTGGATTTGTTCCACAGGTTAATATCTGTCTTTATGGCTCATCACTCATTTGGAATGCTCATGTGCTGTCTGCAAATTGCAATGGCTTTATCACTACATCCAAAATGGAATTTTGTTGTAAAATAATATTAGGAACGTATCATAATTTTACATTTTGCATAGTTCATGGTTTTCCTTTGCGACAATATATCTTGACATCTTGATTTATTAGATTTCCTTATCACATATAGTCAAGGGTCCTTAATCCTCCTACAGGTTTGTCAGGCCCTCTGCCATGAGTGAACAAAGAATAAATGAATACATTGGAAACAAATATGGCAAATTTGGGGTTGACCGGTACGCTCCTTAATCTTCTAATAGTTAATGTTGTCTTACAATATTACTGGTAATCTCTTCATCTTAGTAGTATTTAGAAAAGCTGTGAGGCAATTTTGGAGTTGCTTCTGAGTTTTTCTTGTGCTTGCTTATATGATGAATGATAAATGACAATTGCCAACAGAATCCCTTGATTTTTCTTGTTAATGCGTGGTAAAAAAGTATCACAATATTACCATTATCATTGATTTGGCTGATATTAAAAATGTGTATGACATGGATGGTTTCGCTGGCAGTTTTCTGCAGCCAGTTTATACGTAATTGATATTTATGACTGTCTAACACCCTGTCTTGTGAGCAATATAACTTCTGTATCATTTAAGTCATGCTAAAAACACCTCCCTCCTCCTGTATTAGTCAGTCTTTTTAGTTGCTTTGTCACCAATTCATTCACCGCTCACCTTTAGTTTATGACACCTTTGATGCAGCTAGCATCTCCATGAGACTAATGTGCTAATAAATACTAATTTCTTCATGTTAAAATTAGCAAATTACTACTACTTTATAACCAATTTTTTCAGATGCAAATTTTTTTTTGAATGAGACAATTATTTCTCTTCAAATGTTGCATTTTGTTTATTTTATTTACTTTATTGTATGTATGTTGAGTAAAATTTGATGTCTAACATCCATTTGCAGTGTGTGGCATGACACAGCTATTCCATTTAATGAAGTTATTCAAGAATTTGAAGCATGGTTGGCGCACCACCATTTTTGGAACAAGAAGCGTGGTGGGCATCTTAATCGGGCAGCATTTGTAACCTGGTTAGTCTGATTCTTGCTTCATTTTGGGAATACTGTTCTTTTCTATAACTAATGCTTTTGTTGATCACCCTAACCATCCTTCTCCATGGCATCTGTTCATCCAACAAGGATTGTTTTAATGCCTCTGAATTCCCCCTTAAGACATAAAACTTTTTCCTACTTCACAATATAATTTTTGAACTCATCATTGTATTCCATGAAAGGTCCCTTTAAACTCTTCAAGCCAACTCCCTACAAAAGCAGGTATGTCTGGGAATTGGTTGAAAGAGATGAAAGCTTGTTAAGATTGTTTAGCTCACCCGTTGATATTACACCTACCAATAAACATGAGCATTTAACTTTTCTGATCTGACCATAGTGTGTACTGAGATATGTTAGAGGTCATACTCTAAAAGGCCGCATGAAGAGACAATCTAATAATAGCAATACCAATGTTTTTACTGTTATTTCTCCGGGCAACTTTTATTGTGTCTACTCTACTCCATTGATCAACTACCCATTTAGTGCATTTCAAACATTGAACTAGACATTTACATAGGATTTCTGCAAGTTTTGAACTTCTTAACATTATAATAGGATTCTGTTTATAGTTACTTTCTAATAATCAATTGAGTTGAGGCAGAGGACTTTCTAATGTCATTGGCTGATACATTTTTAATGTGCTGGTATCAGTGGAAATTGGGATGTCAAAACACAGGTCCCTCGGCAATGCACAGTATCAAAAATAAAGCTTCCACCATACTTTATGGAGTGGATCAATCTGAAAGATGTTTATCAAAATTTTTATAATCCAAGAAAAGAGGTAAGTCAATCGAATTTCGATTTTCATATTCATAAAAGATCAGTTTATGTCTCTTTCTCTTGATTTGGCATTATGAGACTCAAATGGTTCAGCAAAAGTATCTAAAGACTTACTTATAGTTAGGTTTTGTTGCCACTTGACTCTGGGGTAAACCAAACCATCAGTTGGAACATCAAGTTGATATCAGCTAGGGCTTCAAACCCCAAGCAGACTTGCAAGTCAAACTGGAAACCTGTAAATTAGTACAGCTGCCTGTCCAGATTAAGTAAATTTGAGGAAATTATAAACAGCCCACTGAGATCCGACTCCCTGTTGTTTCAGAATTAGTAAATTTGGTCTTACTCGATAACTCATGAAAAATAAACAGTTTTGAGAGATTGTATGTTCTATGGTATAATGACTCAAAGGCATAAAATTTCTGAAACAAAAGTGTGATAGAATTTAAAATGTTAGAGACTTGAGTGTGCAAACATTATATTCTTATAATAAAATTTTTTTTTAAGTTTAGAGCATTTAACAAACTTTAAGCTTCAAGCTTTTGATGATTTTAAAACAACATCGATTAAAGTGTTTTCAAGAGAAAATCTCGGGGCTTTTTGTAATTAACCCAATTTCTTATGAAAACTAGAAAAACCTGACGAAAATTTTCATATAGCCAATGTACCGATTGACCCCGAGAGTGGTTCACATGGTTTGAGCAGTCCATAAGTTCAATGTGGGAAACTTGTAAGCTGCCGCATCAGCTAAAATGTGAATTCGATATACTTTGGCATGGGAATTGAACCTGGATAAACTTCCAAGACATAAAATAGTCCCTTTGACTGCAGTAAGCTTGACTCTTTGATAATTAACTACTAGATATTTATGGGTCACATTATTATTTTTTTCTCCCCTATGTTCTTATAATTTATATAATCACATAAACTATAGTAGTTTCTTAATTATTTACTGCCATGATAACTGTAACATCACATTCAAATGAAATATAATGTCTCCTTTTGCCATATTATTTATGGAATATGGATACTATAACTAAAAGTAATTTTTTGATATATAAGATTTAAAATAAACTATCATGTTGTTTACTTGGCATAAATCTTTGTTTTAATCGCGTTCCCACATCTTTTCTTGCTTTTCTTAATGGTGATTTTTTCCCTCTATATGTTTTGCTTTGTAATGGATAACAGGCTAGAGGGATGAGGACAATGATGGAACAGCTGAAAATACCAATGCTAGGAAGTCATCATCTTGGGATTGATGATGCTAAAAATATAGCAAGAGTTTTACAAAAGATGCTTGCAGATGGGGCAGTGCTAAAAATTACTGCTTGGAGGAATCCTGATTCTCCTGAAAATGTCAATTTTCTGTATAAGAACCGCATAGTATAGCTACTAGTTAGTTAGTTGCTTTTGGCTGGATACCTGTTTTTGGAAGGTGCAACAACTTGTGTAAATGAGAATATTAGAGAAAGTGATAAGAAGCGGCGATTGTTCCTTTTAGTATTTTTTTTTTTGTTGAGAATATGAATACAATACGAGGCCTTTGAACTCAGCAAGACCAAAAAAAAAAAAGAACATATACATTCTAGTTAAGGGGGCATTTCCCTATGATTACAATTTTAGCTACAGTATCAGCAACCCTGTTTGCTGATCTACTAATATTAACATCCAAAAAATCAGCAGAACTCCTTGACAAAGCTAAACTATCCTGCACTATCGCATCAATGACCAAGGCACTCTTGATGGTTTGCAAAAAAAAAGCATCAACAGTTATAGCTGAATCTGATTCAGATATTGCATGAGAACAGGCACAGATATGCGCCAACAAAATAGCTTCTCTTACTGCTGTACATTCCCCAATAAGAGGTGAAGATGCCTTGCAAGAACCGGATTTGCTCTGCAGAAGCTTTCCTCTGTAATCTCTTGCCACCACTGCCCAGTAAGCCATCCCATTGCTCGAGTCAAATGTTGCATTCCCACTACATTTAACAAAACTAGGTGGAGGTTTCTGCCGGCAAGAACTTCTTTCTAACCGTAAATTTCTTCCACACCTGTCATTTTCCATTTCATTCATTGATAAATGAGAATTGGGCAGCAACTTATAGCAAGACTTCATAGAGAATACGCCCGGATTATCGTAGTGACAAGTAATTTTATCATCATCATTTTCATTCCCAAAGGGAATAAGACTGACTTATAGCCCTTGCCTCTTCTATTCCAAAGAATTGGTTTAATAAAACCAAGCTCCATCTCCTCTGATTTGGCAGCGTAAGGTATCTGACTGGAAAAACATTCTCATTTGGTGGTCTAGGAGAGTGAATACTAAAATTTTTCAGAGAAGCATCCCAAATAAGAACATCTCCTACCTTTTAATCAAACTACTCCAGCCCCATGAAGGATTATATCCTTTTCTTGCAGTCAAAATATTTGGCCTTAAAACAAACTATGAGGCTCTTGGAGCACCCTCCATACCTGTTTTTCTAGAAGGGATTTGTTGAATAAATGCATGTTCCTAAACCTGCAACCTCCCAACCTAAGCGCCAGACTCAAATCCTCCCATCTATCCCTTTATACTTTCATTCTATTATTAATTATTGCACATCATCTGAAATTGCACACAAACAAAATCACATTGCAAGCGGACAGAAAATTAACATAGCCAGCAGAGATGCACAAAATATCACAGGAATTACTCCCTATCCTTCTATTAAACCAATCAGCAAGAGGAAAACTATACAAGTGACTTCATAATCCTATTTGAAAACAATATAATTTAGAGTTTTTTTTGAAGGCAAATATGTAAATATTATTGACTATAATTAGAGAAAATAAGGTCAACAATAAAATCGGGTGATAATTGTCATGTCTGTCAGTTTAAAACACTACTTTAACTGACAGAAATATAGAAGAGTAAGTAGGTATTACAATAATCGTACACTTGATTATGGATTTACTGTAATCATACACTTTAATTCATATCACATTGAATTCAAGCTAAACAAAAAAAGACAATCGTTTATTAGTAAATTTATGGTGTAGTCTATTTTTTTTAAAAAAACGATTCAATTATTAATAAATAATAGTATAAGTTCTCAAAGTATATATATGAGTATAAGGATCATATTGTAAAAAGTTGAAAAGTAAAGGGTCAAATTATGAGTTTTACCCTATTGATCTCTTGCACTTGCTTTAGCTTCAGTTTTCTTTCAGGAAATTCTGTAACCATATTTTTTTTTCTTTAAAAAGAAGTGTTTTGTAATTCTATTATTTCTGTTTTATAGGGAAAAAAAAGTAGTTTGAATCATGTATTCAACCTAAAAAAAAAAAAATTCTTTGCAAATTCTCTAATTTAGTTGTAAATAGTGTTTCTGTAATTGGATGTGGATATTAAACTTATATTATGATTAAGTCTGTGTAATGTTTTTGAAAACTTTAAACTAAATGGGAGATCCTGAGAAAAATATGTAATCCTATCATTTACTGACTTTTTATTTTATTATAATTGCACTTAAATATTTATACTATTTTAGAAACTATGTTATATATGAACTACGAATTGAACAGAATTATATCATATTGAACTCTAGATTGACTAAAAACATAAATATCCAAATATTTACTTCCATTATCTTGTATAATATGAATGAAATAAATATATAGTGATAAATAATTATATTTATATAATTCAATTAAATTTTTTTTGTTTTGAAAAAATGAATGTGATTAATATTAAAATTATAGTAAAATAATATATAAAAATATACTTTTATAAATATAATTGATATTACATTATCTACTAACATGTATCTTGTTAGGTACACTAGAAGAAAATCTGCAATTATGAAGAAAACCATAGGATAATAACTAAAGTGAGAATTGATTTATTAATGTGGATAATTTTGAGTCTAAAAATAATAATTTAGGTTCAAAAGTAGTTAGTATTTGTTGTTAGTTGGATTTTCTATGACTTTGGTCACTTGCTAATGAAATGCGAGTTTACTTTTTTTTTAATTTATTTTTTTATAAAGGATCTGACCGGAGATTTTAATGATTTTACTTATTTTTTTAGATATTATTCAAAATTATGCAGTGGTAGTGAGTATTTTATTGAGTACTATAGTAGAATCATAATCAATTGTGATTTTAAAATTTACTTAAAAAATATATTTATTTAGTTTTATTTTTCTCTTGGTTTAGTAGTTTTATGTTTCTAGTAACAAAAGTATTGTACAGAAATTTAGAGACTATTCAATTTCAAAGGTTTGTATATTTTCAATTAAATATATAAAAAATTATTTTTCAAAAAAAAATTTAAATTCAATATTTAGTTTCTAAAGTTGTACTATAGAATTGAAGCCCAATTTTTCCCTTTATGAATCCAAAGAGTAAAGAGAGCCGTTAGCTCTTAATCATCTCTATCTCATCGCCTTCCAACCGCAACCCAACCAACATATTTGGCGGCAAAATTGCAAAAAACAAAAATTCATATATGCACTTGATAACCACACTCCACCCTGCGCGTGTTTTCACTTACCCAGAAAATCCGAGAACCAATCACGTCATTACATCCGTAACCAAAACTCAATCAAGAATTACTAGTAGTTATTCGCGATTATATTGAGCAATGGTGTGTTCACGTGATCTCTGAGAGCGTGGTGAATCATCTACAATTATCAGGTAAAACTAGCGCGTTCTTTTTCTCAAGATTTTCCCTTCAAATTAATACCAGAAGAGAAAATCAAGAGATAGAGAGAAAAAAACAATTTCCCAAAGTCTTCACGAAACCCAATGAGAAGCTTTCCACAAAAATGGATTTTTTCTAGGGTTTGTCCCGATTTCGACAGCGGACAGTTCTGTTCACAACTCGGAACGATCCGGTTCGGCGATTGCCCGGTGAGTTCACCGAGTCGTTTCTCGTTGCTGGATGTTCTTCCTATTAGTTACTGCATAGTTCAACGCCCAATGGATTGATACTATTTGCTCTAAAATCCAGATGTATATATATATATATATATATATATTGCATGTAATCCGCATTTATATTGATAAGGATATTAATATATCTGGGGGTATGATAGTGTTGTTGTCATGCAATTGAAATCAACTTCGGTTTCGTCACCGACGCGAAGAGATTTAACCCGGATGGGTTCTAGGCTTCGGCAGAAGCACAAGAGACTCGATGCCATCTGTGAAAATTTTTACAATCAAAACCTTAATGAATCTAATGATGGGAGAGTCGAACCTGGGTCCTGTTCGACCTTGAATGCCCACTCGGAGCTGCGCCGGAGCTCACGGGTGCGACGTGCCCTAGTTTTGCTTGATGCCTCACCACCTCCGGTGAAAAAGCGAAAGAAAGTGGGTAAAAATGTGAGTTTGGGTGTTAATAGAAATAGTGGCAGTAGTATTAGGAGTGTTAAGGAGGAGAATGGCGTATTAGAGGTTTTGGACACTCCGGGGAGCTGGAGATCGAGGAATAGAAATTCGGGGACTAGAAAGAGGGGTGAGATGAGTGGGAGAAGGAAGCTTTTTGATGAAATGAAAGTAGAAAGCGAATTGAATGAAAAGAAAGAAGACTTAGATGATGACAAGTTGATGGTTGTGAAATCGAAGAGGCCAGGGAGGATTAAGGCGGTAAATTGTTTGAGTAATGCAATGAAAGGAGGTGGGACCTATGATGATAAAGATTTAAGCGGAAAAGATGTGCATAAGGAGTGTATTGAGAAAGATGAGGGTATGAAGGAAGAAACCGAGGTGATGGTGAAGGAAGAGGGAATGCCACTTTTAGATAGTGCAGTAGATGGTGGGAATGACGGTGAGATAATGCAGGATGATGCTGATGAGGGTATGCCAGTTCTACTTACAATGGATGGCAGCAATGAGGGGGAAGTAGTGGATGATGGTGCCATGCAGTTAAGCCTAGATGAGCAAGTGCACACAGAGAGATTTCATTATTTCGAATTGGAGAGGAATCCTGATGCTGTGGAAAATGTTGAGCAGAATGACAAAGTGGATGAGAGTGATATGAAATTGGCGGGATTGGATGTGGAAAATGAAGGAGATGTTGAAGTTGATCAACCTCAAGCGAATGAGTCAGGGGTACCTCGTAAGGAAACAGGTGCTGAGGTTAATGATAATCCCTTGGAGGTTGATAAAGAAGAGAAAGTCAAATTGAAGCATGATTCTTGTAGTCTTGATAGGCCACAGATTAAACAGGGGAGACGTTGTGGTTTGTGTGGGTGCAGTAACGATGGTAAACCACCAAAGAGGTTGGTGCAAGATGCTGCAGAGAGTGAAAATGACACATACAGTGGTTCATCAGTGTCAGAGGAACCCAACTATGACATATGGGATGGATTTGGTGATGAACCTGGATGGCTTGGCCACCTATTGGGTCCAATAAATGACCGATATGGTATTGCTGGAATCTGGGTTCATCAACACTGTGCTGTATGGAGTCCAGAGGTGCAGTCATTTAACCAAGTTTTGCCTATCTAATTATTTATTTATATCTCCTGCTTTTCTTAGTAAACTGTGAACATTTTGCTTTTGCTAATTCTTTAAGTGCTGAATCTTTCATATGGACTTTCAGTTTGCTTTTTTTGGTTCAAACAACTCTTTTTTTTTTCTCCGTATGGGGATTAATTTATTGCAACTGCACTGTGACATACCTGCTTGTTCTAGTTTTTATATAGCTGACCAATCTCTCTCTCTCTCTCTCTCTCGCTATATATATATACATAGGGTGCGAGTTGGAGGGAGGTGGGTGACTAGGTTGGAGAGCAAGCATATAGATTAAGTGAAACGGAGAAAACAAATCTGTAGATGCTATAGCCAACCTGTGTTTAGGCTTAGTTAAGTTGGGTATAGTACTTAGATGAGATATTATCTTATTTTTGCAGCTATGGGTCGTGGGTCATATTCTCTTCAAAGTCTCTAGTGTTCTTTGTGATAGGCTGAACCAAAACAGAATTCCATTTATCAATGTACATACTTGTCAGCTCCTACTTGGAATTTATTCTTGTTTATTTATCATAAGCAAGGCTTGTGTGTGCATATTCAAATAGGATTAAAACTTAGTTGTGATGTTGTCTTGATGTTACCATGAAAAGCTCTGTTTTTTTCAGTCTAGATTTTCCTTAAGATGAATGTCATCAATGAAATATTAATAAAATGCTGTGTTTCATAAATTCTTCATTGCCTATTTTAGATGTTTCTGATCTAAGTATGAAGTCATAAACCAGCAATGCAACTTAAACACATAACTGAACAAGTGAGCTACAGCTTCTTAGTTGTTCGGTTTGAATATTTTGTGCGATAACTTTTTATTAGTAAAAGAGTATAAAATTTATCTATAATTTATTCAACAATGCATTTCATCTATATGGAGTTAATTGCTGAATGATATTTATGAAGGAACGGTAATAGTCTTGAAAACGCGAAGATAAGAAAGGTCAGTTGTTGCTTGTTTTTCCATTTTGAGGAAGTATGTGAACTTTGTAAATGAGATCAAAACCTTTAGAAACCTGTGCAGATTGATTTATTCCCGAGACACTAGACCTTCTTTCAAACTTATAAATGGCGAAGTATTTTCTATGGTCAGTGTCAAAATGCTTAAAGTAGTAGGTTTGACTTTTCAAAATGTTTTTTGGAAAAAAGAAAATAATAATTTGAGATGGTTTCCAAAAAAATTACTGTTCTCCTTGAAATCAGCATGGGAATTCTTAGGTGTGTATTTCCCTGTAGTTAGTGTCACTTCCTTGTTAATGACTTCAAAAGCTCAATGAGGTGCAATAATAAATTTAATTTATTTTAATCTGTGTTGGGGGGAGAAGAAATGAAGAGGAAAAATCTTGTCAATTATTGCTCAAAGTCATTTTCTTACAACTTCCACTTATTTTTTACTGGATCCTTGCGGAAATGATCTGGGTAGGTATTGCTGGATCACTGAAAGAGTTGATGGTATGACATTTTCTTTGCTTTTATATAAGAAAAATTTAACTCAGTTTTCTTTTTTGCTGTGTTATGACTTTGACATATCATGTTTTGTGATGCAAAGGGGATCATATTTTGTGCTTTAGGTTTGCTTTTCATGCATGTGGCGTTTTTCTTCTGGTCTAGATGTTTGATGACTACTTCCTTTGCATGAATTTAACTGATTCTGTCAGCTCAAAAGATTATCAGGGCTCAACATTATACCATCTCTAGTTTGCCTTGTGATGGAACATATTTCTAGGAAGTAAGCAACAATCTTCACTGTTCAATGCTCAACATCTTTCATTTGTATATCTGTACAGTATATATATGCCTTTTCTATATATCATTTGGCCAGGATATTTTCTGCTTGATGGATTTAAAATTTTTATTTATTGTTTAATTTTTTTATTTAACTCTATTGATGAAGTAATATCCATGAATTGGTGATTTATAACTGCAGGTTTATTTTGCTGGTTTGGGTTGCTTAAAAAATTTAAGAGCTGCACTTTACCGAGGAAGAGCATTAAAGTGCACACGATGTGGAAGACCAGGGGCAACTATTGGTTGCCGTGTTGATCGTTGTCCAAAAACTTACCACCTGGTCTGTTATTTTCATCTGTTGTACTAAATATTTGTCTGTTAGATCCTTTTATTTGAGTCCAAGCCATCATAAGCAGTTCGTTGATTCTTTTTTTCTTCTTGACTCAATATTTTGCAACCTTGTGCCCGAGCTAATGGTTGCATCTTTGATCATCGAAAATTTCTGATTGCATGTGCAGATCATCTGCATCTATTTCAACCTCATGGTAATCAATATTTAATGTGGATAAAGAAATTGAAATCCAGGAAAATAAAATTAGAAGTGAGAAAGCAATCAAATGATGCTTGGCGAAAGGATGTTGAAGCAGAAGAAAAATGGTTGGAGAACTGTGGGGAGGATGAAGAGTTTTTGAAACGAGAGAGTAAGAGACTCCATCGAGATTTGTTGAGAATTGCACCTGTGTATATTGGAGGCTCCAAATCTGAGAGTGGGAAATTATTTGAAGGATGGGAATCTGTTGCAGGGCTGAAGGATGTGATTCAATGTATGAAGGAATTAATTATTTTGCCGCTTTTGTATCCTGAGTTCTTCAGTAATCTGGGAATAACCCCTCCTAGGGGTGTTCTTTTGCATGGGTATCCTGGAACAGGTAAAACTCTTGTGGTGCGGGCATTGATTGGTTCATGTGCTCGGGGTTTAAACGGATTGCATATTTTGCACGTAAAGGTTCAGACTGCTTAGGAAAGTATGTTGGTGATGCTGAGCGCCAGCTAAGGCTTTTGTTTCAGGTTGCTGAACGATGTCAACCTTCTATAATTTTCTTTGATGAGATAGATGGGCTAGCCCCTTATCGTACAAGACAGCAAGATCAGACTCACAATTCAGTTGTCTCAACATTGCTTGCTTTAATGGATGGTTTAAAATCCAGAGGTTCGGTGGTGGTGATAGGGGCAACAAATCAACCTGAGGCTGTTGATCCTGCCTTGCGTAGGCCTGGAAGATTTGATAGGGAGATTTATTTTCCTCTTCCATCAGCAGAGGACAGGGCTGCCATACTCTCACTTCACACACAAAGGTGGCCAAAACCAGTTGCTGGATCTTTGCTACTGTGGGTTGCAAGAAGAACTGTTGGCTTTGCTGGTGCTGATCTGCAGGCACTTTGCACCCAAGCTGCCATTATTGTGCTGAAGAGGAATTTCCCTTTGCTAGAAGTTTTATCTGCTGCTGGAGAGAGAGGTCCTGGTGCTCAACGCATTCCTCTTCCATCTTTTGCAGTGGAAGAGAGAGACTGGTTGGAGGCTTTAGCATGTGCTCCTCCTCCTTGCTGTCGTAGAGAAGCGGGAATAGCTGCTCATGATTTGGTGTCTTCTCCTCTTCCTGCCCACCTCATTCCTTGTTTGCTGGAGCCCCTATACAAGTTGCTTGTTTCCCTCTATCTTGATGAACGCCTCTGGCTGCCTCCTCCTCTTTCCAAAGCTGCTACAATGATTAAAAGTGTGGTCGTGGCTTCTTTGGAGAAGAAGAATGTTTCTAGTGAGCAGTGGTGGTCTCATGTTGATAATTTCCTTAAAGATGAAGAAGTTGCTGGAGAAATTCAGAGAAGGCTTTCTTCTGCTGGCATATTGGTTGGAGAGGCTAGCTGCACTGGTGCTGATGGAAATAATGATGATAGATTTGAATTTGAACCTTCTGTGGTGCATAATAGTGGCATGAGCATTAGTGTGTTAAGGAATATTTATTGTGGATCAAGAAAGAAATCAGGGTATCGGGTATTGTTTGCTGGAAGCCCTAGATCTGTACAGAGGCATCTTGCTTCTTGTGTTCTTAATTGCTTTCTTGGGAATGTTGAAGTTCAGAAGGTTGATCTAGCTACAATTTCACAAGAAGGGCAAGGTGATATGGTCCAAGGGATTACACAATTATTAAGTATGTCTTCTCTCTTTCTCTCTCTCACCAGATATGACAAAATAAAAATAAAAAGAAAAAAGAAAAACTTTGTTGTGCTTTAATATTTGATCTGCATGAAATTTATCCCAGTAATGCTTCCTGAAGATATTTATACTTGATTTCATTTGTGTGGATGTAGTGCGTATTTTTGCTATTGCTGAAGAGTTGGCTTAATGTAAGCTGCCCAAGACATGGTTTCATGTTTCTGTTACATAGCTATTTTTAATGAATTAGGTTCTGTTCTGCGTTCTCTTGTCAATTTCTATTTATCTATTAGAACATGGTCAAAGTCTTTATTATTTCATTCATAATATTTTTGGTCAGTCTTGGTTGAAGTTAACAGCTTTCAATTAATATCCATCTATAATTCTATATTACATGGAATTGGGTAGTATGTGTTATGACTACTTGTCTAGCATTATCAGGTCCGATATTAGGATACATGAGGCATAACAACTAAGGTCAGTATTGCACAGCACAACACTTAGAACATTAGAAGCCATGAATTTTTTAAAGTCATTTTTTTCTTAATTCAAAATTTTGATGTGTTTCTCTTTTTTCTGGAGAGTTCCCAGTTTAGAACTTCATATTTAAGTCCTGTTCTTGATCTTAAATGCTAAGAAAATGAGATTGATGTGTAACTGCTGCTGCCAGAGTCCAAAACACAGCTTTTAGAATTCATGATTGTTCTCCGACTGCTATAGCTTTTGAAAATATAGTTTTGTGAGACTGACGTTCAATTTAGATTATACACCATGATTTCATGGAGTTTTCAAGCTTTGCTTCTTGAGGATTTCTAAGTGGCTTCAATTGTTTTTTCTAAACGGTGGCTGGAGGTTACTTTAGCATGATTGTTGTTGTTTTGTTAACTAGCAATTGGTTGAGTGTTCTTGAAATAGTTATCTGCTTGGTTTATGAGTGAAGCATATTTTTCACCAGCCTGAACTAAAATTATGCATCCCTAATTCTTACGGTTGCCATTAACTATGCAAAAGAGGTGCTCATGGACCAGTTCATCGGTCCATTGAATGTTTTTTATCTATCTTTTTAGCTGATAGCTTCTGCTTAAAAGAATTTCAAACCAAAATCTAACCATTAAATTTAAAATTAGTTAACTGGTTCTAGTGTTTAGGTTAACCATTTTTTGCAGTTATTGACCATTACAAAAAAAAAAAGTCAACTGTTTTTGACAAATTAAAATTCAAAAACAGTTCTTTGTACTACATAAAAAAACTGAAATTGAATCTGAAAATTTGAAAAATGAAAACCTAAACAAAAACCAATGGTTCGGTTAACCTAATATTTTTGTTTTTCAGATTTTTTGAGCACCCATATTGCAAAGATAACAAAAGAAATGTTAACATGAGTAACTATTACTAGTATTTGTGTTATCTGCTTCAAGATGACTGCATATGGCATCTTAGCAGCACAATCAAATAGCAAAAACCCCTTGTAGGTTGGGAATTCTGTGCACCCCATATACTAACTTGCTACAGTAGGAAGCTTAGTATGATTGTTCTTCTGGTTTTAAGAGGTCATCTGGAGTAATTTGGAAGAGGTAGCCCTGATCTGAACCTACATTTACATTTGCAATATGGTGGAACCCAGTTTGAGCATAATCTGCAGTCTATCTTGGTTGAGAAAGGGGAATGATAAAAATGATAATATTACAACTTGTCTTGGCCAGTATGTGAGACTCGTAGAAGGTAAAATTAGTCTAATTTTGGAAAACTCAGAAATGTGCGATTAACAACATCAAATGTCATTCAGAATTGAGGGAAGTGGTCAGCAAGTTGCTTTACAAATGTGCTGTATATATATATGGAAAATTTTTTAAAGTCATTGTATGGAGGTTATAGTGTCCATAGCAAGACGTATCCACCTAGATCCCAGTAAGATTCTCTGTTTTTATCCTTACTATACCCAAAAGTCCCTGTATTCCTTTGCTGTAGTAATCTCTTGGCTAGAAGTATCGATCACAATCTGTTGAACACATGGTACTACTACAAGGTCCATGTAGACATTGAGATTTCTTAATAACATTGGCCAAGAAAGTGAGAATTGCTTCCTACAGTTCTGTTATTTTCAAGGTATTGTGATCTTTATCGTTGCTAAAATCCATGTGAGTGAACTGTTGGTAATTATTTTTAGCTTTTAACTCTGAATCGCTACAGTTCTTCAAATGAGGAAGCTTAAACTAATCTGAATCCTCACATTTTATTTGTCAATCTGGCAGTGAAATGTGCTAGCTTGCAATCATCTGTGATATTCATGCCAAGAATTGATCTATGGGCGGTGGAGGCATGTCAGCATGTTGCTGAGGAGAATGATGCATTTTCAACAGACCAACAACTTTATGTGACAACAGAATCACGTTCACCCATTCTAGATGTTGGAAAGGAAAATGAGCCCTTTATACATCAATTCAGAGCATCTGAAATGCCACAACCACAAAGTGCTACTCTAAGTGTCTCAGATGTTTGTAACTCATTTGTTGAGCTGGTTGAATATATATCTGTGTCAACCTCCTTTATTATTCTGGTATGTATGTTCTTTTTTTTTGTGTTAATTCTACTGCATTTTTTCATTATTCTTGAAAGGATTCTATGCAGATTCATGATTATCCTTGTTCAATCTTTTTCTTAACAATCAAGTGCTTGTCCATTGTATATCGTTGAGCTACCTGTAATGATGAAACTTTCACTTTCTTATGCAGAAAGTATTTTGTCTTACTATAGCCTATAATAAATGGGTTAATAGGTTAGTTGGTGCTTAAAAGTGATAATGGGTTAATAGGTTAGTTGCTGCTAAAATTTTTGTTTTTTCAGGTTTCTAATTTAATCAATGTTGCTTGAATTTGTCATTTAGAGAACAAAAAAACTTTGTCAAGTTGGGTCATAATTTCTCACATTAAGCTTTTCATTTTCCCCATTAAGTTAACTATGCAGATCTCCTTTAGGATGATGACATGATTGTCCTTCGGATAGAAAAACACTTTCTAGTCCTTGTTTTGTTGTCTTGGACCCAAACTCTGCCATTGACACTATAACTCTACTCAACTAACCTATCCCAGATAGTTGTGGGAGAGACTTGGTATTTAGAGAGTTACGCTTTATTTGAATGAGGATGCAAGAAAGGATACAGAAGGGAAAGGGGATGGGAATAGGACTTATCCTTTATTTGGATGTTTAATGAGGTGGGTCTGGAAAGAAATAAAGAGGAATTAATTATTCCTCCGAACTCCATTTTGCTTTCCTTAAAACTTAGGGGAATAAGAGCCTCCTTAACTAAAAGACAATATGTCAAGCAGACCATTTTACCCTGACTCCTCCATATCCTTTCAAACATCCACTTTCTTTTCCTATCCCTTGGAATAATGACTATCAATTCCTTTCCAATTCAGCTCAAGCTCTCAAAGCTAGCATTAAGCTTTGTTATTCAAGGAATAGGGATTTAGAGTTTGGTGAAGAATTGGGTGTGATTTAGTTGATGTTTGAGCCTTTGGAGGTACAAGAATGAATGTTTTGTGAGTGGGAAAAAAGGGTCCAAGTTCAATCTGGGACAGCAGCAATATATCAGATTTAGGGCTGAATTCTAAAGAGGAAAGCATTTGTGGCATTGATATGGATTTAGGTACACTGTGCGTCTGGAGAATAGGGTGGCTTTGGAAGAATGAAATTGGAAATTCTGAGTGTTGGAATGTTCTGACATCAACTTTATGCTGCGCTTTTCTGGATGAATTAATTGCTAGGGAAATACTAGAAATATTGAGAACAAGAAATTTCAAAGTTACCAATGCTATTTTGTGGTTTAAGGATGCAGTTGATCAGCTAGAAAAATTTTGAAGCTGTTTACTAAGATCAGCCTTAAGGAAAAGTTGAAGGGGGGAGGATCAGGGAACTAGTTAATCACACTTCATATAGAAATTCTCTCATGAAATTGTGCTTGAATTTTTATGCATTTTTTTCTATCAGAGATCTTTTTTCTGATAATTCTGTAGTACATTTACATGTAGTGTTAGATCTGCTACCAATCGTAGTGCAATGATTATTCCAATATGTTAAGAATATGGTGTTGAAGCCTAAATGTATAAAATCTCATGATAAAGTCAATTAAATAACTATAAGCATAAACGGTTTCCAAAGAAGCTTTTCCTTTGATCTTAAACACCCTCTTTGTTGCAATAGGTCAATAGCTCTATTTATATCTTTCAAATTGGATATTTTTGTTCTGCTGTTATAAATGCAATAATGTGACATACAAATTGTATTGTAAGTTTTGACTTGATTTGTTACTTGGTTACTTATTAGTAACCATACATTATACATCTGCATCATCGTGAGAAAAAGGGGCTGGTATTTTATCTTCACCTGGAATATTTTATGCTTCTCATACATACTGCAATTTATTCATCTTCAGTCTTCACATGTTTTGTGAATAATGCTCAACATACATTATGCTAGTTATACAATCTTCTAGTCTTTCATTTCCTTGTTGGTAGTGATTTTGTACATGCCTTATATTGCAACAGGCTACTTCAGAACTTCCGAATCTGGAATTCCCTCATAGAATAATGCAATTCTTTAAGAGTGATATCTCAAATAGCAATCAGTTGACACCTTTGGAGCACACAGTACCCCGTTTCTTGGTGCCTGTTGGTGAGAATTTCAACCATGATGTGGTGGTCAGTCTTTCTGCAGCAAAGTTATCGAGGGATGTAATACAACTCTTTGTTCTGTTGATTCATCAGAGAGCACATATCCATACTTCTACATTTGAAGCGTACAAATCTTGCAATCCCCTTCGAGCATGTTGTGATACAAAATGTCAAAATAATAATCAGGGTCAAGTTGAAATTGAGAAACGAGAAGAATCACATTGTGATCATTTAAAAGCTGTACCACCACCTAATAATAGAAGTTTGAAAGGAAAATTAAGCTTGCTATTAGCAATATCTACATTTGGCTATCAGATCCTTCGATATCCTCATTTTGCTGAACTTTGTTGGGTCTCATCAAAACTGAAAGAAGGTCCTTGTGCAGATGTCAGTGGACCTTGGAAGGGCTGGCCTTTCAATTCTTGTGTTATCCGTCCTGGTAATGCACATAAGGTGGCAGTTGGATGTGGTACAGTAAATGTCAAAAGCAAAGACAGGACTGGTTTAGTCAGGGGCTTAGTTGCTGTTGGTTTGCTAGCATACAAAGGTGTGTACAAATCACTCAAAGATGTCTCTTTTGAGGTAAGGAAAGTTCTCGAGCTTCTAGTTGAACAAGTTAATGAAAAGATTCAGGCTGGGAAAGATAAATATCAATATGTTCGTCTCTTATCGCAAGCGGCATATCTAGAAGATATGGTTAACACTGGGCACATGCCTTACAAAGGTACTTTTGGTAATTGTTATTAATATGCTTGTAGACTCATTTCATTGTAGATTGTTCTCTTACAGCAATGCTCCATTTCAGTTTAGAACTTGACAATCAAATGAAAGCGGCAAATGCTGGGCAAAATATCAAGGAATTTTCGAATAATCGTTCTTATGTGGATAATTCAGTTCAAAGTGAGGAATGCAAGGGAGTTATAGCTAATAAAAGCTCCTGCGAACCTGAATGCCTGGAGAGAAATACTTTTGAACTTGTTCCTGAAAATGCTGACTGTGTTGAATTGAATGAAAGAGATGATGGTTTTTGCCGGTCTAGTTCTGAGGTGAGACATGTGGCTGCAGAGCAGATTTTCTTTTGTGCTCAAACCAATTCAGATGAAAATCTTCTGAAAAAACTAGTGCTGGTTATTTTATTAATTTCTTACTTTATATTTACAGCCTACATTATATATTTATATACACATTCTATACACAAGAAAGGGAAATTTCCATAACTGACTAAATTTCCATAACTGACTTCCTAGATTTTAGGGAATGATTATTGACCCTGATTCTTTCCTAAAATTCTGATTCACACAAGATTTTCCACACTCCCCCTCAAGCTGGTGAATATAGATCTTTCATTCCCAGCTTGCTAATATTTTCATGAAACACGTTACTGCACAGTCCTTTTGTTAGTACATCTGCTAATTGATGTCCTGTAGGAACATATGGGGTACAAATCAACCCACTATCCAACTCTTCTTTGATGAAGTGTCTGTTTATCTCGATGTGTTTCGTCCGATCATGTTGCACCGGATTATGAGCAATGCTAATAGCTGATTTATTATCACAATACAATTTCATAGGCCTACTCCATTGGACCTTCAAATCTTCTAAAATAATCTTGACCCATAACAATTCACATACTCCTACAGCCATAGCTCTAAACTCTGCCTCTGCACTTGATCGTGCTATCACATTTTGTTTCTTCCTCCTCCAAGATACTAAATTTCCCCCAAGAAAGGTACAATAGCCTGTAGTTGACCGTCTGTCCAGTGGAGATCCTGCAAAATCTGCATCGGTGTATACTGCCAAACCAATATCAGATGTTTTTTTTGAATAAAATTCCCTTCCCTGGATGTGCCTTCAAGTAATGAAGAATTCGGTAGGCTGCCTGTAGATGAATTTCTTTCGGATCATGCATGAATTGACTGATTACACTCACTGAGTAGGCTATGTCTGGCCTAGTATGTGCAAGATAGATAAGTTTTCCAACAAGTCGTCGATATATTTTTCTATCAACTTTCTTATCTCCAAGTGCTTCATTCAACCTATGATTTTGTTCAATGGGAGTTGCAACCGGTTTACTAGCCATCATACCTGTTTCCTTGAGAAGATCAGTAACATATTTCTGTTGAGAAATGAAAATGCCTTGCTTAGACCGAGCCACCTCAATCCCAAGGAAGTACTTCAATCTCCCTAAATCTTTTATTTCAAACTCCTTGGCTAGGCACTGCTTCAAAGTATCCTTTTCTTTCTCATCATTCCCTGTCACAATAATGTCATCTACATACACAATTAATGCTGTAACGCCCCCTGAAGCTAAATGTTTTATGAAGAGTGTATGATCTCCTTGGCTTTGTTTGTAGTCATTAGTTAACATCACCTTGGCAAACCTTCCAAACCAAGCACGTGGGGACTGTTTTAACCCATACAATGCTTTCTTTAACCGACAAACCTTGTTTTCATCACCCCCGTTGAACCCTGATGGGATACTCATGTAAATTTCTTCTTCCAACTCACCATGAAGGAAAACATTTTTCACATCATATTGCTGCAATTCCCAATCAAAATTAACAGCCAAAGATAGTAAAATTCTTACTGTATTCATCTTGGCCACTGGAGCAAAAGTTTCTTGATAATCTACTCCATATGTCTGAGTATACCCTTTTGCAACCAGCCTTGCCTTGTATCGTTCTAGGGACCCATCGGCTTTAAATTTTACTACAAACACCCACTTGCAGCCCACTGATTTTTTACCACTAGGTAGATCAACCAATTCTCAAGTTTCATTCTTTTGTAAAACATCCATTTCAGCCTCCATAACAAGTCTCCACTCTTTCTTTGATAATGCTTCAGACAATGAGTTAGGAATAGGAATAGTGTTTAAAGTTGAAAGGAAGTTTTTATGATTCAATGAAAATCTTTGAAAAGACACAAAGTGAGACAATGGATATAGTGACCTTTTGGTGCATTCTCGGGTTCCTTTTCTCAAAGCTATAGTTAGATCATGATCAAGATTAAGAGCTGAATTTTGTTCAAGTATTGTTACCTCATTTCCAAGACTCGGTTCAATAGACTGTTCTTGCCTTGTTGCTATCATGGGGTCCCTTCTCATTGCATACACCTGATCAAACCGAAACCGATCAAAGATCTGATTGTCTCCTTCCTTTTCCTCTATTGACTCTTCAATTTGTGAGATAGGAATCAGATCAAAAGACATTGGTGACATTGAGGTGGTTTCTTTTGATTTAAGTGACTCATATGAGGGGGTTATTTCTAATGGTGGTAAAGTTGACTCCTTATCTTCAAGTATAGATAACTCCCCCTGAAGATAAGGAGTGGAGAAGTATGACTTATTTTCAACAAAAGTAACATCAGCCGAAACATAAAGTTTCCTAGTGGATGAGTGATAACATTTATATTCTTTTTGATTGGATGAGTACCCCACAAAGACACACTTAAGAGCTCTAGGATCTAATTTTCCTCGGTTATGATTGTGAATATGGACAAATGATGTGCATCCAAAAACTCGAGGATCAAGGTTGAAGGAGGACCGAATGTCAGGATAGAATTGAGACAAAGTTTCTAGTGGACTTTTGAATCCCAAAACTCTAGAGGAAATTCTGTTTATGACATATGCCGATGTGAGTACAGCTTCTCCCCAGTAGGATTTTGGTACATTTTGTTGTAACAAGAAAGCTCGAGTACACTCAAGAAGATGACGGTTTTTTCTCTCCGCTACTCCATTTTGTTGGGGAGTGGTGATACAAGAAGATTCATGTATGATTCCTTCCTTTTGAAATCACTGGGACAAAAAATGATTGAAATAATCACGAGCATTATCTGAGCGGATTTTCTTGATTTTGGTACCAAATTGAGTTTGAATCATTGTATAGAAAGTAGGAAAAATATGACATATTAGATTTATTTTTGAGCAAATATATCCAAGAGACTCTTGTACAATCATCAATAAATGTCACAAACCACCTAGATCCTGAGATATTTGGAATAGTGGATGGTCTCCAAATGTCACTATGAATTAGAAAGAAAGGAGATCTTTTATTACTCATAGGAAAGGATACACGGGTATGTTTTGCATACTCACAAATGTCACAATGAAAAGATTGAATATCTAGTCCCTTAAACAAGGTAGGAAACATTAATTTTAGTGTGGAAAAAGAAACATGACCTAGACGCCTATGATGTAACCAAATGACATCTTTATTTGATGAAGAGAAAAAAGTAGGCAAAGTAGACTTAAGTAGTTTCGGTTGATTAGATGTACTCAAGTAGTAGAGTCCATTATGCTCCTTAGCAAGTCTAATCTTCCTCCCCGAATCCTGTTCCTGAAATTCACAAAAAAAGGCATCAAATATAACACGACAAGTTAGATATTGGGTAAGTTTTTGTATTGAAATAAGATTAGTGGATAGGTGAGGGACATGAAGAACATTTTTAAGGACCAAATTAGGGGTAACCTGGACATCTCCTATTCCAGCCACTGTGGTGGAAGTACCATCAGCAACAACAATTTTTCTATTGCTTGGACAAGGGGTATAGGTCTTAAATTTATTTGAATTATGAGTCATGTGATCAGTAGCACCAGAATCAAGGATCCAAGCATTCCTAAACTCATTACCTGAAGCATTCAATCCAAGAGAAATTAGAGTCTCACCTGAAAGAGTCAATGAACACATACCCGGAGTTGATGCTTGAGAACTGGAAGGTGCTGTTGTTTTCTCAATCTCCTCTAGCAAATTTTTAAGCCTTTCAATGTCATTCATACTGAATCCTCTAAGAGTCTGAGTTTGGGGTTGATCTTGAATTGACATATGAGCTTGTCCTGGAGTTCGCTTTTGCTGTCCACCTTTTTGTCCCCATTCACGACTACTTGTGGAAGGTTTTCCATGCAATTTCCAGCAATGTTCTTTGGTGTGCCTTGGCTTCTTGGAATAAGTGCACCAGATTTCATCACGATTCCTCTGCGTGCTTGACTGATTAGTCTTGTCTATGGAAGTTTTGTCAAGTGTTAATCCTCGTGGCTTGACACTTAGAAGAACAAAGTTGTCTGTAATGGATGATTCCAACATAATACCTCTGTGACTCTCCTCTGCCCGAACCAAAGACACTGCTTCATTAAAGGAGGGAACCTCCGGTCTTCCCAAAATTTGGATGCGGACAAAATGAAACTCAGAATTTAGTCCAGCTAAAAAATCATATACGCGGTCCCTTTCTATGAAATTTTTGACAGCCACTGCACAATCACTGCACTTTAAATCAATTGTTCGGTAATTGTCCAATTCTTGCCACTGATTTTGCAGAAAATTGGCATATTCGGTCACAGTCTTGGTCCCCTGCTTTGTTCCAGTTGTCTTGGTCTTGATTTCATAAATAAGGGCTGCATCATGAACTTTGGAATATGTTTGATAAAAAGCATCCCAAATTGCCTTTGCTGTAGGAAGAAACATACAAGTGTCACTAATTTCAGGAGTCATGGAATTCCATAACCATGACATAATCATTGAATCTTCTTTGTCCCATGCATGAAAACTTGGTGTTCCTCTCTCCGATCCATATTTCAATAAATGACTGAGTTTTCCTTTTCCTTTTAGAAATGTCTGAACAAGTTGAGACCATTTCAAATAATTTTTTCCATTCAACCTATATGATGGTTGAATATTTTGAAGTTCTGTTGGGTTGCGCGCAACCTGTTCTCCTTCAACAATTGAAGAGATAGAATCTGACATGGCTGATTTTGATGAAACAGCAGTAAGTGATAAAAAAGATCAGAAATAATGGCAATGAAGGCCACTGAAAAAACAGCAATGGAGGCTGAAGGAAAAAAACAGCAATGAAGGTTGAGAGAAATAAGAGCTAAACTAACAATCAAGGCTGGAATCAAATGTCGATTTGACAATGAAGGCCGGCGCTGGCAAGAGTTACCCTATCTGCCCAGAAACCCAAGCCACATAGCTCTGATACCATGAAGAAACTAGTGCTGGTTATTTTATTAATTTCTTACTTTATATTTACAGCCTACATTACATATTTATATACACATTCTATACACAAGAAAGGGAAATTTCCATAACTGACTAAATTTCCATAATTGAAGTTTCCATAACTGACTTCCTAGATTTTAGGGAATGATTATTGACCCTGATTCTTTCCTAAAATTCTGATTCACACAAGATTTTCCACATCTTCAAAGTACATCTGATAAACAGTTGGTTGATAATATTGCTGATGAGCAGAATGGGACTATTTCTCGCCTACCCCTGCCAGAAAGTACAGAAACTCTTGCAGTTGCCACAAGATTGGACAGTGTATCCTCAAAGTATTCCAATGGATTTACAGCCGCAGAAGTTGATGGCGTCTATAATTCAGGTGAGCTATGTCCCAACAAATTCTCTGGCCCTTTGAATTCCTGCAGCCAGAGTGATGGATTGGCTGCAATGGAGGATGGAATTAGATGCGAGGACCTTAACTCTCAGCCTGACCGGAGTGAAGATGTTGGAAATATAAACTCTTCAAAAGAAACTACCAGTCAGTCCGCTGAGTCTGGGGTTCTGTGTTCTTATTATTGTTGCTCTGGATGCTTCTACATCCTTCACAGATCGATTTAGAAAAGCCTTCATGAATGGGGATTGAAAACTAGCAATTGGAAAATGGAGGATGTTCATGATGTTGTTTCATCATTGTCTGTTGATCTTCTTTCGGCGGTTAGAAAAGTTGATATTGGTGATAATAACATCATTTCATTTGACAAAAACCTAAAATGTGGGAATTCAGAAAGATTGACTGAATGTCTGGAGCCGTGGAATTATGATGGAAAAACTTCAGGAAGTAGCTTAGTCATGGCAACCGAGTGTAGTTGTCACTCTGTGGATGAATGTGATGCAAAAGCAAATGGCTCTCCGAATTCACAATTTGGGCTTGACCTGGAATTTATTTTCAGAGATGGCATCCTGGTACCTGTAGAATCAAAGAAGGATGTTTCTTTCCATTGTAAATATGGGACATTATGCCTTTGTTCTCTTATAAAGTCTGTAGTAATGATGAAGCAGCCTTATGATTAATATCATTTTTTCACAGCTTGGATTGCATAGCCATGTTCGTATGGAATTTTTGCAGAGCCTAGGTGTAAATTTTCATTTTAAGAAGTTATAAAGAATCAAAATTTTGTTGGGCAGCTAAATTTTATAGCTGTTTAATTTCTTCTATATTGGCAACAGTTGAAAGGCTTTTTTTTCCTCCACATAAGCACCTCTATTATTTTGGCTCCGAGAGAAGATAAGAAGGAACCTGTGACTCGGGGGTACCATTTATACCGAGGTACGTTCCTTATTGCTTTCACACCTTTTTTTTTTTTTTCTCCTTTGGATGAGATGATGTGTGATTGTTTCCTCTCGTCTAACTGCAATTATATGGCTTTGTTTTTGTTTCACAATCCCCCTTATTGTTTTTAAAAGAAATACCAGCTACAATCGCCAAACATAAAAAATAATTTATTATTATTATTATTCTCCTAATAAACAGTCACCAACCTATAAGATGGTGAGTATTGGACATTCCTTGTTAACATTGCTCTCGGTTTAAATTCGTCAGTACCTGTATAGAAAAAGAAAAGAAAAATATAAAAGAAATTGAGATGAAAGTCTGGGAATTCCTTTTATTTTTTGGTTCAGAATTCTATTTTGCCATTTTCAAGACATGTCAAATGTGTGCAGTCCAGTTATATCAGGACCCAGAGGACAAGAGTTTAATCAAGTACTTTGTCTCATCCCTTGTTTTTTTCCCTTTTAATACAAAGGTTTAAAAATTGCTGAAGGTTGCAGGTGTTGTATTTGCTGAATACATGAGGGCGGATCCAACATTCAAAATCAAACCTATTCAATTATTTATTAATTTCTCTTACATTTACAGGTTTCATTTTTTTTTTGTTTTAATGCCTTTCCATTTATTTACTTTAAATTTTGTGTTCTTTTTCATTTTCATATATTTGTCTATTAGGAACTTGTATTTGTTCTTCCTAAGAATGTTTGTATTATTTGATTTTATATTTTATATCTGACTGAATATAAAAAGAAATAATAAGCAAGTAATTTGAGTCTAGGAATCATTATTTTTCCATGAAAAAAATTAAGGAGTTCACAATTTTTTCGATCTACCAAATTTCCCAATTATTGGCACAAAAGAGAACAAGCCAATATCAAATTATGAATTTTTGTAGTACTTAATGATTATAAAATCTGGATTCTTGGGAATTTGGTACAGGATAAACCATTTGACCTTCATAGGCATATTTTTGTTCGGGAATTTTTCAGTGCATTTCAATTAATTTAGTTGTTTTTCTCTTTTTGGAATTGAAGATACAATCTCTTTGGACAACACTATTAGAACTACCTTTTTTTTTGGTGGGTGGATACTATTTCAACTACTTCAATTTGCTATGAATTATAACTTTCACTTAGATTATAAAGAAGTTGTGAGAATAGAAGAGGTTAATCTATTAATCTTTATGGAAAAATTAACTGACAATCTCTTGTAATAGCCTTTATTGAAGAGGCTAAGCATAGGTGTATGGGACCTAAGGTTAATTAGGCAAAGACCAAGTGATGGTAGTCATAAATAAAGATCCAGCTTAGCCCTAGCTCCCCCAAAAATGGACCATCTAAACCTTGGTATTCGCCTCATCAATCATTTGGTGTCTATAATTTCGGAGTCAAACCTGCAAACCCGATTCAGTTTCTCCTCAACTATACAATTAGAATTCGTTTAATTTCCCATTAACAGGATCGGATGAGTGATTAAAATAAACTGAAATTGCATAATTTTTTAAAATCAAAATTCAAAAAAAAAAATAGTAATGTTGTTATAATAGCTCAAATTTGAAAAACTAATTAAAAACAAAAATAATAGTAAAAATTACGAAAACATAGCTACCATAGAAGAACAAGTAATTCTGTCTTAAAATGTTAATTACTTGCACTAAAAGGTTGAATATCCTATTTGTTCCTCTATCTTGGCATGCTTTGCCAAGGTAAAATTATAATATATACTAAAACTCTACAGATTTACTGTTTCAGTAACAGTAACCCCTTGCTTTTTTTTTTAACTCTTCGGCATATACTTTTCCGATAAAAGTAACTTTGCCTTTTTTTTTTTTAAAGTAAAATTTGTTTTTTTTTTTTTTTGGGAAAATAACTTTTATCTTCAGTTTAAAATATTTTTGTCTTTTAAAAATTAATATACATATTAGGCTTAAACTCATAAGTTATTTAGCCTAAAAAATAAAAATTTATACATAATTATTTACACAAAATTCTAAATATTTATTTCACCTATCATTGTTAGAAGTAATTGTTTTCATCTTCTATAACTTTTTTATCTCCAGTCTGCTTCTCATTTTCAAGAAATATTAAATTTTATTTTATTGCAATAAAAAATTCATTATTCTATTTTTCTTCTATTATTATTATTGACTTTAATTAGTTTTTTTTTTAATTTTATTCTTCTTGAAATTGGGAAAGATTACAAGCCTTTAAATTTTGTATTACCATTTATAAGATTGAGAGATTATAAGTCCCCTTTACAACAATTTTAAAAAAATTATATTATCTATTAGAGAAATGCATGAATTATGATATGGAAAACGGTTACTTCGTTTTGAACTATTTGATAAATTATAATTTTTTTTGATTTTTTTAAATTTTAATTTTGTATGAACTTTGAATCTTACATATATATATATATTTTTTTAATCTAACTTTCTTGAATTGTTTATCAATATAAAATTTAGATTTTTTTTATTTTATTTAACTTTTCCATTTCAATTTATCTTATTTAATTTTTAAATTATTTATTTATATTTAAATTTCTTTAAATTATGAGAAAAATCCCTCACAAATAGCAGCGCATAAAAAGAACTAATATTTTGAGATAGATAGAGTAATACTATTTTTTTTTTAAAGATATTGCACTTTATTAGTAAAATAGGAATTCGTAAAATTTTATTACATCTTAGTTTCTTTTTTGAGCTTCTACATTTATTTTTTCATATAGCATTTATTTTTACTTACAACACCTGAAGGAAATAAATTATTAATTTTAAATAATAATTAAGAAAATTTTAATTCTTCATTCCATTCTGTCCACTTTTAGTGTTGTTTTAAAAAAAATATTTTTTGATCCACTTTAAATGTTAGATTTTTTTGTTGAGTTATAATTGAGATAGAGAAATTTGAACTTAAGACCTATAATTCAGATAAAGATGCACTTTCTAATATATTATACATATGAATGCCTTTAAATGTCAGTTTTTAAAAATCATTAAAGTATTTGTGACTGTTTTTTTGAAATTTACTCGTGTTATAATTAATATCACATTTATACTTATCTTCTCTCTTTTTTCAAAACATTTTTCTACTTTATTAATTGAAAATTAAAAATAATTATATATATATATTTCAAAATTCAAATAATTTAATTATTTTCTTAATTCATGTGCCATAATCTTTTAAAAAGACACTGGAAGGGAAGGTTAGAAGTATGTAATCGACCCAAATTGAATGGCCATGTCTCTCCTTGGGTCTAAAACCTAAAAAACATCCAAATTTCATATTTACATGAAAATATAATATTAGAAAGACACAAAGCAAAAGCACACATCAGTTTAATCTCATTACTATTTAAAAGCATATTTATGAAGATGCTTTTCTAATACAAACTTTGTCTGTTTGCGGTGTAAATGTTTAGTCAAAACCCTTTCATTTCAAGTAAAACTCAAAAAAGTCTTGGACCCCACCCATTGTTATTTTCTTCATCATTTCCCACTTCCAAAGTTAGGGTTTCTTTTCTTTCTTTTATTGCAACTGCCAATGCCCATTCCTTACTCTGTGTGTGCTTTTGGCAGTACAGTAGATTCAAGATTTTACTAATCATTCTTTGATTGACACGTGGATTCATCGACTTCTTACTGGGCAACAAATTTCAATATTGTGATATTGTTTGTACTGGATGACAGGTGGGCTTAACTTTTTCACTTTCACTCGCTCTTTTATGTGCAGTTCACACTCCCCCTGTGCTCCGGTTCCTCGAATGATTATGATTTCTACTCGCTTTTCTATGCGCGTGCCTGCAGTAACACTTGTAAATATTATATTTTTATAGAAACCGTACATGTACACCAAATATTGCGAAAATTAAAAAAAAAAAACATAGCGTAATGATATTTTTAAGAAACAAAAAAGAGAAAAATGGTGGAAATTGTAGAGCACGTGGATAGTAGAGAGCGTGGGTCGATATGATCATCACATTATCTTTATGGGGAGTGCGGTCACGTGCGCCCTTGGATTCTTCTCTATTTTTTTTTCACCTCGCTGCTGTCTGATCTGATTATGAAAAAGCCCTTTTATATTCAACCTAATGTCAAAAATGCCACTTTGTCAATTATCTAAAGAAAACGGCTAAATTATATTTATGGCTGTGTTTGGTCGGGGGTCCAAAAGTAGGCAAAGAAAGGAACAGGATGAAGAAAGAATTGGGGGAAAGGCCAAACAGCAACACAGGGAAGGCGATTGATAGAAAGAAAGAGTGGCCATATCATTATCATCCTTTGTCTCGGTTAAGTTTGTTCAAATTCAATTGTGAATTACTGATCTGGCCACGTTCATGTAACATGCCCCTCTTTCGTTTGCTTCATCAATTTCTTAGCTATTATTTGATTTGAGATTTGATGTTTGAAATTCAATTATTTGCTTCAAATCCCATCCCCACTTCATATTTCATTTTGAAAAAAAAAATCATATATTTTTCACTGTAAAGAGAATAAGATCGAGACATTTTTTTAATTATTTTTTAAAGATAATTTACTGTTAAATAAGAATATGATTGACATAATTTTTACCCAAAATTATGCAACTTTCTGTAGTGATGCATTTGAAGCTTTCTGTAGCTTTTCAGAATCTCAGTTGTCACTGCCAATACCAAGGGTAAAGTTGGCATGCCAAATTATCAAAAGATGTTTACCCAAAATTCCATACACTAAAAACCAAAACCAATACCCAAAAATTATCAATCATCAACCTCCAATTCCATTAAAGATTAAACCTTTCTTTAACCAAAAAAGATTAAACCTTTCTTAAATTACTCTATCTGTCTCACTGCAAACACCTCTCCCCCCCGTACACACAACAAAAGAAACCCACTTCTTCATTTTTCATCTCCTTCTTCTTCTCAAAAAAAAAAAAAAGAAAATCTTTGAATTATTTCCCCTGACCTTAGTGACCAGCATGGAGACAGACCGACCCCATCGCAGCAATAGTAGTAACAATACCAACAGCATCAGCAGTAGCAGCACTAGTGAGCTCTTTATTTGCTTCAGTTCCCGTCTCTCTTCTTCGTCCATGAAGATCTCTTCTAAGTCTATTCTTAGTCCTGGTCGATCCAGGGAACCTTCTCAAATATCTCTTTCTACTTCCCTCAGCAGAAGATTGAGAACCAATGGCAGCATGAAAGGCGGTCAAGCTTCCCCTATGTTCCCTAATAATGCCAAAAAACGTGGCTGTTCTTATGAAAACCCTGAACCTTCTTCTCCTAAAGTCACCTGTATTGGTCAAGTCAGGGTTAAGTCCAAGAAACAGGCCAAGAAAATGAGAACAAGATCTCAGAGAAGATCAGGGGAGGTGAGTTTTAGGAAAGTAGAACAAACCAATAATAGTAATAATAGTAATCTTGAAGATTTGAGCCATCCCCATGTTGATAATCAGTTCCTAAATCATCAGCAGCAGCAACAAGAGTGCTTGCCTCATAGGAATCAGAAATGGGTACATTTGCCTTTGACAATTTGTGAAACTTTGAGAGCTTTTGGAGCTGAATTTAATTGCTTTTTACCTTGTCGGTCTTCTTGTATGGCAAGCGAGAAAGACAAGGAGGAGAAGGCAGCTGCAGCATCCAGCAACGGTGGTAGCTCCTGCGGTGCGGTGTTTGCACGGTGGCTGGTGGCGGTGCAAGAGGGAGATGGGAAAGGAAGAGAGATAGAGTTGGTGGTTGGTGAAGAAGAGGAAGAAGAGAGCTCTGAGAGGAGAAGCTACAGGAGGCATATCTTTGAAGAGATTGATTTCAAAGAAGAGAAATATGAGGGAGCAAATGAAGGTGTAGAAGAAGAAGCAAGAGTGAGTATTTGTGTACCACCCAAGAATGCTCTGTTATTGATGAGATGCAGATCTGACCCTGTGAAAATGGCTGCTCTTGCTAATAAATTTTGGGAACCACCTGTTCCAAATGTTGATGATGATGAGGAAGAAGAAACAAAAGATAATGGAAATGATGAAGAAAATAATAACAATAATTTACAAGTTGAAGCAGGGGAAGAAGAGGAGCAAACAAAAGTTGAGCAACAAATGGAGGATTTGATTAAAGAAAAGTGGGTTTCTTGTGATCCTGTTGATGAACATCAAGTTCAAGAAACTCAAATTATTATGGAGGAAGAAGATAACCGAGAAATAAACACAGATATTGGCTGTGAAAAGGCATGGAATTTAGTGGAGCAAGAAGAGGAAACAGAAATTGAGGTCAACCATCAAGAAACTCAATTCAGTGGTCCTTCCTCACAAAAAGAAACCGAAGATCCTGAACACATAAAGATTGAAGAAAGTGAAGATTGTCAACAACATATGCAGGCAACACAAGTAGATGAACAAGAAAGTAAGTTGGGTTATGGGCTTGAGGATAGTTCAGCTAACGTACTGTCCGTACAACCAGAACAAGAATCAAAATCCGAAGCAGTGCAAGAATTTGTTATACAAGAGTCAAAGGAACAGAAGGAGACAACAGATAATTACTGCACACAAGGAGTAGTAGGAGGAGAAGAGAGCGCGACCCATGAAAAGTCCAAATCTTTAGAAAACCCGAAAACTCAGGAAGGTCAAAAGGGTTTAAAGTCAAAGGAGAAAGAAGGTCCGCCATTATTACCAGATTGCTTACTGTTAATGATGTGTGAGCCCAAGCTATCAATGGAGGTATCCAAGGAGACGTGGGTTTGTAGTACGGACTTCGTCCGATGGTTACCGGAGCAATCAAGGCCAGTCAAGAAAAAGGACGGTCGTGATGAGCCCAAGAAAAGAAGCATCGACATTCATCCTCCACCGGTGCACAGTGAGCTGCAGCAGCCACCTAGGTCCTCGTGTTCGTATCCGGCTAAGCCGCCGGCTCGCGCAGCGGGCGCTGAGTCAATGTCTACAGCGATAGAGAAGAAGCTAGTGGGAAACAAGGGTTATGAGCCGTTTGTGCTAACGCGCTGCAAGTCGGAGCCGATGAGATCGGCGGCTAAGATTGCGCCAGAGGCATGTTTCTGGAAGAATAGGAAGCTGGAGCCGCATCGACCGGGTACGCTTGGAGTCGGCGCGGCTGGGGTTGGATGTTAGAATACAAAACAATAAGGTGTGGTAAGTTGTACTAGTAAAACTGTAGTTTCATAATGATTTTTACTGCTTGGGCATCCTTGTAAATTTTATTTCCATGATATTTAAGCAAATTCTTTGTCTTATTATTATTATTATTTTTTTGAGGTATATTTTCGTAGACTACTACTAGTACTACTACTATCCCATGTGTGCAGGAATTTTCGAATTTTTGTTGGATAAATATACTCTTTAAATAGTATTATGTGGGCATAAAATTACTTACTGTTATTCCATATAAATAATTGAAATATTTAGTGTAAATATTGTAAATTTATTTGATGAATTGATTCTTTTTTCATGAAGGGTAAATTTTTTTGTTGTTAGGTTACAGTGAGAACAATTATGTGGTGTAAATGATAAGAGAGGGAAAGGTGGTGGGTGTGGGGCAGATGAAATTGATACTTAAGCAACGATTTGATGGTGAAATCAATTAAAAGCTGCAAATGTTATTGTTGTCAAGAAATGCCCCCACTGCCTGTTTAGCTCTACAAATCAAGAAAACGGTACATTGTAATAAATTTTGTGAATGGATGTGCATCAGCTTTAATTTGCTTGGTGATCATGGATTTATAGAGTTGGGGTTGGGGTAAGGTCTTAAATTAAAATCCCAATTTGATTCTATGTTTCTCAGTAAAATGGAAATTATGTTGGATATTGATTGTTTGAATAAGGCGGCCCAGAAGTAATTAGATGTGCTGCTGAATTATTGAATAAAAATGCACGTTTAAATATATTGTATCAAGAGAACTATTAAATATTTTTCTGTATTGTTTTTTTAAATATATAATTTATATGGTGAAAAATATATTTACGTGCCACCTAAAAAATTTTAAAAAAATATACTGAAAAAGTAATAAAAAAAATAGCCAGTGCCTTCAGAGTTGCAGAGTTTTGTGATAATATAATTTGAGCGTAAAATAAAATCATTTTTACTTTTGGAGAAAAGAAAATGATTAAGATTGGGCAGAAGTGAGTTACTAAAACGACGACTAGGACTTGGAACTGAGTTGATCAAGTTCCAAAGCAAGCCAAACAATAGTGGGGAGGCAGAGGGTTGGGATTTTACAGCCTTTTCCACAAAATTAAAAATAATAAAAAAAAGTTTCCTCTGATTCAATGCAGGTTTACTTTATGATAGTAAACAAACAGATATGGATAGAGGTTATAATGTCAAACCCAGAAAAGCAAGAAAAGTTGAAGCTGTACAGTACTGTATTTCTGCTTGAAAGGAGTATATCATGGTGCTCTACAGCCTCCTGGATTTTTGTCAGCCGCTGATTCATGAACGTTAATGCAATTTGATTTGATTTTTTTTTGAAAAAAATGAGTTAATGTCATTTAATAAAGATTGTAATACACTCTAATTTTCTTTTAATTTTGGACATAAAAGCAAAGAAAAAACAAAGTTAAGGGGCTTTTAATTATGGGTCTGAGCTGGAGAGATTTGAGTAGTTGAATGTTGTTTTGGTGCCAATAGAGTTGCTTATCATGTGTGGTTAATGGGTTTATCAATTTATTATCATCTCTACCTTCTATATAAACGCCTAAAATTTCATGAAACCACACTAGTTGATTATGAAAATCACTGTAGAAAAGCTAGATTCTTGACAAAATCTCGTATCTTTGTCTCATTTTGCACTCTTGAATCCCAGTTGATCACATCTATAATTATGCTAACCACAGCAGGCCAACGCAAGCGATAGAGGTCTTTATTTATTCCATCTAGTTCTGAGCCTCTCTAATCGAACTCTATGCATAAAATATTGCAAATTATTATCATATATCAATGCAAGTTCTTCATCAATTATCTATGTCAAATTATTATCATATGTAGCAGTAAAAATTCCCACGTAATCTAATCAAATAATTAATGGCAAACATCATTTGATGATTTTTAACCTCCATTAAAGAAATGTAACATTGGAAAGATTAACACAGAAAAACTCTCAAACCACCCTTGGAGCTCTTTAATCTTCACAAACACAACCTGAAGTCGCCATTAAACAAAAGCAGTAGTTATTAAAGTTGAGAAAACAAAAATGACTATTCTTGTTTAATTTATGTTGAATCCAGTAGCTTAATCCATCTATTCATAAAGCTACACAATAACCAACATGGTACACGGTTATGCCCAGCAGCTGCAGCCGACCATGCCATCCTTGATAACAAAAGGGTAATAATTACATAGAAAGTAGGGCATGGAAATAAACATAGAATGAAGGAAGATGGAAGAGAAATGACTGGAATTGATCATAATTAGAAGATCAAAATTGAGTAAGCCTTTTCTCCATTCAAATACAAATGAGTTAAAAGGAGAGAAACCTGCTTTCTTCATCTCTCTTTCACTATTGCGAATTATCTGTATTTTGATCTCCCTGGCTGATGTTCGATCCAGCACTATCTTTAGGGCTCTCAGAAGCTGAATTCTGTGAATCATATGTAGTATAAAAAATGGAAGGAGAGGAGAACGGGAGCTCTATGGGACCACCATCATCGGGCGGAGTAATGGGAGTGGAGTCGGGAAGCTGGGTGAGCCATAGCTCAGGGCTGGGTCGAGGAAGCGCTGAGAGGGACAAAGGAGAAGTGGGTTTGTTGAAAGAGGTAAAAGAAACAGAAGCGCTATGATGATAGAGGCGGTGATGGAGAGGAAGGGGGAAACTTTGAAGAGACAGAGTGTGTTGGTGATGGTGGCTCTGCAACATTTGATGAAGATCTTAGGAATGCAAGAGGGAAATCTTTGTGTACTCTTCTAGTAACTATCTCTCTATCTTCTTTTTCCCTATCATTTTGGATATCTACTTAAAATATCTTCCTCCTCTGTTTTTGTTTTTTTTTTTTTCAAAATTTGCTTATATAAATTTATAAATATCTTTTATGCTTTTCTCTTCACTTTTTCCTCCATTTTTTTTGAGTTCTGAGGAAACAAGATAACATCAATTGAAACTTTGTATTTTGTTTTTATTTTCTTTTTTTTCCCCATATTAATGCAAAATATATAGTATATCGTAAATTAAAATGAGACCAGAAAAAAGAAGAGTGCATTACACAGCTAGTTGATAATTGAATGAAATGCAAATAAAATAAGAAGTATCCTTCACTAATCACTATTATTTCTTAAAGAAAAATCATCAAGAATTGCTATTTCTTCATTTCTTTTATTTATTCCAATTCTTGCTCTGCAGGAACAAAATTGGATTCTCAAGTCTTAGACACACTTTGAAAATTTTATTTTATTTTTTCCCAAAAATAAGTCAGGAAGTGCAAAGTAACAGAAGGAAAAAAAATTTAGCAGGGGGTATGAATGGTTAATCTTTGTACAATATCATACAAATCTTTATCTGACATTAGATGCCACTGCTCTGGCCCAGCACTTGAGTTGTAATTTCATGTCTTCTGCTGAATTTTTGTTAGCCCAAATGGGAATTGGAGGTGAAGCACAACTTTGTACATGCCATGCCTCTGAAAGATGAGGCCTTTTTACCTTATATTCGTCTGGGTTCTGCTTTTTCTTGTCTTGTAAACCAGGAAGGATACCGACCACACTTGGGTTTAGGTCTTCTTTGTTAAATGTGAATTCTAAATCCTTAAGCCCTTGTACCTCTTGGGATTCAAGATCACTTAGGCTTTTTTTCGTACTCCTTTGATTAGAGTTTCCCAAATCCGTCATGTTTCTTGGCGGCCTGTACTTTGTTATACTGCAACTTTGTACCATGCCCTGCATGAATACATAAGATTTGCATTAATTGCTGATAGAAGAAAACTGCCTATAGGCTATCATGTCCTCCATGTAGATGAATTGGCATTCTAATCATAAATCTTCCTAGCATAACGATATCACTTTGGGGTTAGCTCATAGTACAAGATGGACCACTCTATTGCAAGGAACATAAGAGAGGCTGGGATTTAAGCTGTTGAAGTCCTGATCTCTTGTGTTGTGATGAGTGTTCATTTTCAACACGCAATCGAATGGCCACAGCGATTTGAATAAGTTCTTATTTGGCCCTAATCATGTTTATCGCTAATAAAATAAAAAAGTGCTAATACCTTCGAAGTATTACGCCGAGGAGGCAAGATTTCAGATGAAATGGGCATCGCCTCGCGAATCAATCTGCTCATTGTAATGTCAGTATCAATTTCTTCAGCATCTTCTTCCCTGCCTATACATGGGGGCAGAGATGGTGTCCTTAGTAACTTGTGCTTTGATGATTGGCCTGTGATCATTTTGTTCCTTGTATGGCTACTCTCTTTATACTGAAAGCAAGCTTGTTTATTGGCGGATTCTTGAGCAAAACTTATATCTGATAATTGCCTAGTCAGTTTGCTCACTCTGCTGCTGCTGCTTCTGCTTCTGCTTTCTTTCTCTTCAATATTCTCTTCGCGCCTCCCTATAGAAGGCGGTAATGATGGTGTGCGAATCAAATTACCAACAGCAACTTTCTTTGATGAAGAATAAGTTGTTATGCTAGGATTCTCTGCTAAATTTTGCTGATCAAAATTTGGAGAAGGATCAGAATAGCACCTCGGCATTCTTGGTTTGCTAGTGAGAAATTTCCCAAAAAACCAACCTTCCTCTAATAGATCATGAACATTCTCCACTTCTTGATCATCTTTGTTAGAAGACAAGGAAGATCGCTCAAAAGGGTCATCATCAAAAGAATCCATTGTTGTTCTACAAAAAGAATTTCTCAATCTACGAACAAGAAAGATTGTTTTTCTTTTTCTATATATGCTGTTTTTGTTATCAATTGAAAGATGCATATGGGATTTTGATAAGGGTGGCTCATGTGGGGTAGGATACCCATGTGATTTTTAGATCATATTACTCTTTATTTTATTTGGAAAATAATACTAATGAGAAGAAAATGTATGAATTCTTTAGGAGTATATAATGGTAGATAGAGTGACGATATTGGAATTGAAGAGGGAGAAGTAAAATTTATTTCCAACCGCTAAGAAATATGAGAAGGATTTTTATTAAATTCGCCGCAAGCCTATCTCATGCCAGCACACTGCCCATGTGATTGGTTTTTGTTAATCAAGCAATAGAAAAGGGTCTTTGTGCATTGTTTTTCTTTTGATCTGTTATGTGACAGCTAGAACCTGTAACATAATTGGGCAAATTAAAACAAATGGCAAGGAAAGTATTTGAAGGCTATTGGATAATTGGGAATAAAAAATAAAAATTTGCCAAAAGCAGATTATCTTAATATGTTCTGCATTAGAGAAATTATTGGTAATTCAAATGATGATTCATTCTTAAGCTGTTTTGATTCACAAGACTAGACCAAAACGACAGGGCATGATAAGATAGATAACGTTTTCTTTTCTTTTTTCTTTTATGGTTGTATGAGATGAACAATATAAAAAAATCAAAATGAATAACTAAAATAATTGTACTAATTCCTTTTTTTTTTCAAACCTAGAAATGAAAAGTAAAATTATTATATATTTCACATCATTTTAATTCTTAGTTCTTAATTTAAAATTTAAGATTATGAATTTAACATCATTCTAATAATTGCATTGGAAATCACTATTTTAGTTTTACTTGAAAACTAAAAGCTGTTCAATATTTAAAATTATTACCGGAAACCTATTTGAACAATTGAAAATCATCCTTTTAATGTCGTTCGAATAATATGCGAATTGTATAAGGCATGGAAAATATATTTTGTGCTGTCCAGTCCTGCATTGTATTTGTATGATAAACATAACCGTAATTGGTTGCTTATTGCAACGAAGAGATTGCTTAAATTGATAATTGATAGGAATTTCAGAGTTGAAGTTCATTCATTCAAATAACATATGAATTTTTTGACCCTCTTTGTCCTTACAAGACAATGACAGAGGCTTCAATTATTCATGTAAAAGAATAATTGAATTATGTCCAACAACACTCTTTATAGTAGAATGATGAACATTTTAAAATATTTTTTTTGAAAATACATCTTAAAACATTTTTAAATGTAGAATTTTGTAAAGTTTTACTTGATGCTTTAGTTGCAGAGTTTCGACGACTTAAGACTTAATCTTTTTGTTCCCAATGGAGATTAAAACTCTTCTATTTATAAGATAATTTGGATTAGTGCCTTTATGATAATTTAGACCATAAAATGAAAGAATATATATTTTTTATTTAGTCAAGTATATTTATGCACACGAAAAGAAATATACCTTTTCATTTTAGGTAATTGTATATTTTGACATGAAAAAATATTTGATTTGATATTTAAAATTTTTTCAATAATTAAATTAAATTAATTACTAAATAAAATATAAGTCCAATTTATTTCTGAACCTCCAAAAATTTCATATCTACAAGAACTCCAAAAATTTCATGTCAAACAAATTAATATTTAGCAAAAAAAAAGTAAATAACTTTTATCATAAGGAAAAAGAAAAATATTTTTAGAGAAACACATCAATAAAATAATAGAATATATATAATAAGTGAAAATGTATTAATTATAATTAGAATAAAAAATAAAGTTTGACTCTATAAATATAGAGAGAATCAAACTTACTTTTTACTGTAGATTTTAAATATAGATAGTTGATTGGAGTAATGTACTTTTAAAATGAAGAGATTGTTGAAAATGCTCTTCCAACAAAAATATATAAGTAATGTTAATTCATTTAATGGGAAAGTCAAAATCATATTAAATGTGTGGGTATACATTAATTACTGCTCACATAAGGTAGATTTCGTTAACTTATAGCGTAAAACATGTGATGCGAAGACTAAATATCCAAGAATGTCGCATCAACCATATAAATGCATATGGTAAATAATTAGCTGCAAGAACAAAAAATCGAAATTGTCAAGCAACTAATGTGAAGAAAAAATAAATGGCTGAAGCCGACACAGAGAGCTCCAATTTTCATGTAGTGATGTTTCCGTGGCTTACTAATGGTCATTTGATTCCATTCCTCTGCCTCTCTAACAAGCTAGCACAAAGAGGCTGCACCATCTCTCTGTTGCTACCGAAGAAATCTTTTCAACAAATAGAATACTTGAATTGTCATCCTGATTCAATCACTTTACATCCTCTAATCATTCCTCATGTTGAAGGCCTCCCTTTAGGAGCACAAACTTCGGCCGATATCCCCATCTCCCTAGCCCCTTTACTCTCTATTGCCTTTGACCGAACCCGTACTCAGGTCGAGAAGCTCATCAACGAAACGAAACCCAAGTTTGTCATCTATGATTTCGCTCATTGGATCCCTGAAATAACTCGGCCTCTTGGCATTAAAGTCATCAACTATTCTCTAGTTTGCGCTTCAGCTGTTGCATTGGTATTTGTTCCTGCAAGAAATATAAATAAAGATAAATCCATCATGGAGAAAGAGTTGTCGGAGCCACCGAATGGATATCCTTCGTCCACGGTTTTACTTCGTGGGCATGAAATTCGGTCATTGTTATTTATAGGGGAGCCTTTCGGTGAAAATATAACCTTTTATGAAAGACTTTGTATGGCAATGAAAGGAAGTGATGCTTTAGCACTTAGAACCTGCAGTGAAATTGAAAGCAAGTTTTGCAATTATATGGCCGATCAATATGGAAAGCCAGTGTTTTTAACCGGTCCTGTCTTATTAGAGGATTCGAGAGGAAATCTAGACGAAAATTGGAGTTATTGGTTAAGTGGGTTTGAAGAAGAAAGTGTGATTTTTTGTGGATTTACAACTCAAGTAATTCTTGAAATAGAACAATTTCAAGAATTGATATTGGGCCTAGAATTAACTGGATTACCATTTCTAGTGGTGGCAGAGCCGCCGGTTGGAGCAATCATGGTGGAAGAAGCAATACCGGAAGGGTTCCGCGAAAGGGTTAGAGGGAGAGGGATGGTTTGGGGTGGATGGATAGACAAAAAATTATTAATAGATCACCCATCAGTAGGATGTTTCATAAACCATTGTGGGTTTGGGACAATGTGGGAATCATTAATGAGTAGCTGTCAACTAGTAATGGTGCCAGAATTAGGAGACCAAATCATGAACACTAGATTAATGGTGGAAGAATTGAAGGTTGGGGTGGAGGTTTTGAGAGATGAAAGTGGTTGGTTTTCTAAAGAACATCTTTGTAATGTTGTTAAGTCTGTGATGGATAAAGATAGTGAAATCGGTTCAATAGTGAAGCAAAATCATGCCAAGTGGAGGCAAATTTTGGGAACCCAAGGGTTTATGGACAATTATATTGATAATTTTGTCCAAAATCTGAAGGGCATGTATGATAAATAATTTTGTCAACAGGCATATATATATAGCTAATTTAAGTATTTCTTCTTTTTCTTCTAGTTCATGTTTTTATTACAATAATCTCAGTTATTAATTGGACAAATTCAAATGAAGCAGACACTTTGAATAATTTTTCTAATTTAAATCTTGCTGTGTATGTAAACTAATAATCATTTTACATGCTTGATGAGAAAAGACTGAACAATCTTTTTATAGTCCTTGAAAAAAACGAATGATGCACTTGTGATTTTAATCAAACATGTTTTGATTTTTCACTGAATTTCATCCACTTATCAACTGTTTGAATGATAGTTTTATGATATATAGATATCTCGTGGATTTATTCTACATTAGTTTGTAAACTATGTGCTATTCTTTATTGATAATTAATAGATTTTATTTTATTTTTAGTCCATAAGAAGGCCAGAAAACTATCATTAATCGAATACATAACCAAATCATTTCAATTATTATTATTATTTGAACTTCGGCATGCAATCCAATCCAGGCAAAATTTAAGATATATACGTTACTAATTCAAACACTACTGGAACTTAGAAGTGTTTAATGTTTGGAAAATGCTAAATAACTTCTCCTTATTGTCTTGTTTATTGCCTTTTTCATTAATTATTTGAATGACACATAATTTGTTTTTAATATTTTACGATTCATGTGCGAAAAATAGAGAATACTTGTCACTTAAAATAATTAAAAAATAATAATAAAGATAAGGTAGCTAACACTTCTCTTATAACTTTATAGATAGAGGATGGAGAGAATCATTTTTTTCTAAGAAAAAAAGACACAGATACTTGAAAATTGAAAGAGCTTAGAAAGACGTTTGGGAGTTCGAAGGAAAGAGATTCAACTCAATCAAAGCTCAGAAAGAGGCACAAAAACTCAAATAGAAACGGCTTCAAATCCCTAACATTAAAACTAAAAGTGCAATGTACATGAAACAATTCACTTTGAATAGACATGGCAATATATTTTAGTTCGAATCAGGTCATTTTTGGATTTAGGTTATTTTTAGACTGTCATGTTCGGTTCAATTTTGAATTTCAAATCAGGTTAATCTTCCAGTTTATCGGACATCAAATTCAAATAATTTTTAAATTCATATTAATTTGCCGTTGACCCATTCTAATTTTATTAAATTTAGGGTCGGATTTTTTTCAAATAAGATCAGATTGAATTTTGGATTATATCAAAAATTGACAAGCCTGACTATAAACATGATCAGAAAAAAATAAATATCGAATTGAGCTCTCCTTGATTCGATTTGCTAGAGGACAAATGATAATTAGTTACTAGAGTCCATATTTAGTAAATATTCTCATTTAAAAGGAAGGGGATATTATAGAAATAATTGGATGCTCAAAATCAAAAGAATTCTGCACCCTGAAAAGGAAATCATTTATATATTCCTATCCTGAGTCTTTGTCACTAAATTAGAAAAAAAAAAAAAAAAAAAAAAAAAAAAAAAACAAGCCCTGAAAAAACAATTCATGACAAGAATTGCTTTAGGAGTAAGAGGTGACAATTTTTGATTTGGTTTGTTGACTCCTTTAAATTCGTCTAAACAATTGATTTAAACCCAACTATAATTCGGAATAAATTCAAATGGTTGATCCAAAATTTGCAAATTTATAGATCGGATTGACTCATTTTTACTCAAATAGATATTAAAAAAAATTAGAACCGAATAGAGCAGAGTAGCAATTTTGTAATTTTGAGAACAAAATTTATGTATATTAAGAAAAAAACTAGCAAATACAATATATTTTATAATATTAAAAAAATCTCATTTTCTAATTGTTAAAAATCAAAATTCACAATTTTTTTTAAAGAAATAGGAACAGGGAAATTGTATGTAGGAATGACAATTTTTTTCCGTCCCGCAGTACTTCGAACAGGGCGGTTTTTTCAAGTTTCATTTTTTTCTGCCCCGATTCTGAATTTTTTTTGCCAGGAACAGGACGGGTATGATATATATATCCCCATCCCGATCCCCGTCCCGAAAATATATTTATTTTAGTTATATATATAATAATTATTTATATTTTAATATAATTAATATTTTAAAAATAATAATAAAATAAAAATATAACACTTATTTTAAGTAAAAAAATATTTTTTTATTTAAAAATTATATAATTAACTAATTATATAAAATTAAAAAAATTAAAAAATAATTTTAACATTAAAAAATAAAAATTTTTAAATAAAAAAAAAAAAGAAAAAAGGGCAATTGTGACTGCATATTGCATAAAGTTTGTACAAAGAAAGGGTTTTATAAGAAAATTGATTTCTCTTTCCTTACCCATTAATTTCGAGAAAATCATTTGATAGTTCGAGATTTTTTCTTAAGTGAGTGGAGAGAGGATTATCATTTCGTTAGGTATTTAGCCCATTTTATATGTAAATAGCATAATTCATACTCTTTTCTTTTGGCTCTAAGTGCCGTTTAAGAAAATATATATTTATTTTACTCCAAATGACATTTTTAAATTATTAATAAAAAAATAAATACTCGGGTCTTAATTTTCGAATAAGTCTTCTTTACTATTAATGAAATGATTTTAATCCTTTTCACATGAGGATAATATAATCATTTTATACATATAATTATGTCTATTAAATAACATTTTTAATCTTTATGACACTTTTTTAATCGACGGGAGCAGATATATTAATTAAAATTTTCATATTTATCTCTTCCTAACCAATAGGTAAGGTTCATTAATTATTAAACCTTCTTGATTAAGTAAACTATCCGAATCACTTACAAGGAATCAATTAATTAAGAGTACATACATGAAATTCATATCTTAATATTAATAAACGACCTTTTTCATTAAGATAAACATAATTATCCTAATTTTCATCTCAAGAAAAAGTCTTACAATAACAATTTAGATCTCTGTTTAGTAAAAATTCAAGAGGAAAAGTTTTATTTCATAAAAAAAGATAAAAACATAAGTTAACAATATGGATAATTTATGTGATATGATTTAGCTTATTCATGTTACAGAGAGTTCCGAAAAGCATTTGCATTTAAGAAGTTTAAATTTATATGATGTTTGTTGATAAACACTCAAGGTTTAATCAAATCTGATAATGGATAAAAATTATTAATTATAAGAGCCAATCCTCAAAAACTGAAACTGAGAACGTAAAATATAATTGAATGGAAGGAATTAGCTTAGAGATTAAAAGAAAAAGATGCAAATCAGAAAGGGAAAATTCTACACTGATGGATGATAAAGATTCTCATAAAATAGTATGCCAGTTGTGATTATGAAGGGAAAAAGAAGTCAAGGATATAATATTAGCACTGGCAATTTTCAACATAAAAGATAGTCAAATTAAATTGGAGAATAGTAGTGTTGCTGCATCCAAACAAGAGAAATGGATAAAGCATTATAGTGACTCCCATGAAATACTTCTAGTTGGGGAAGGTGACTTTTCTTTTGCTGTTTGCTTGGCTAATGCTTTTGGGTATGCTGCCAATATGATTGCCACCTCTTTGGATTCTATATATAGGTATACTATATTTTGCTTAACTATTACTTTTGTATTAAATCACTACTGCTTAGTTGATTTTTATTTTTATTTTGGTTTTAATTTGTTGATGGAATTATATATAGATGAGGTGATGGCAAAGTATTCAAGAGCTAGAATATTCCACTTGGAGAAGATAGAAGAAATGGGTTGTACCATTATTCATCAAGTGGATGTTAAGCACTATGAGGAACTCCTGTCTTCTTAAGCACAGAAGTTTTGACAGAATAGTTTTCAAGTTTCCTCATGCTCCTCTTATATGGGGTGAACATGATTGGCTCCAAATTGAGTAAGTTTATACATGGAAATAAAATTTTGAATAAATCTCGGATATTAACAATTGCTGTAAATGATTTTCTTAGGCTACATCAGAAAGTGGTGAAGGGTTTTCTGAGAAATGCAAGTGATATGTTGTCAAAAAAATGGAGAAGTGCACGTGACACACAAGACTGCTTAATAATCCATTTGGCAATTGGGAGATAGAGAGACTGGCAGAGGAAGTAGGGATGTCAGTATGGGTCACGAAAGGATCTAAAACTAAGACTAAAATAAGATAAAGACTAGTAACTGAGAATTGTTTGCTAGAATGTCTAATGTCCTATTCACAAAAAGAGAAAAAGAGATGCAATATTTATAGCATAACAGATTGAATCCCATAAGGATTAAGAATCTCTACTCTGATCCTATACAACAAGTATATCTCAATAAGGATAGAATCTCATCTTAATCTGTACAAGATAAACTTCAGACAGCTTAGGCTATCTCACTATTACCAGGAACCTCACTCCCAGTCGAACTTGTAGAATTCTAAAGCTGGTAGAATTTGTGGCGGTGCAAACAAGGGTTTAAATTATCAACTAAATTAAACAACTATGGCCAAAATAAATGAAATTATACAGAAACTAAGTAAATGAATACACGAAAATGAAATTAGATGAAAGCCTTTTTAAGGTTTTATTTTATTTTTCTCGAAAAAAATAAAAACCTATTTGGCAAGACCTGTTTTTTTTTTCCCCATCAATTTGAAAGAACACGTTTCCATTTTTTTTTTGTAAGAAAAACCCATCATGAAACAGTATTTTCTTATCTGCTAAATTACTTTATTTGCTTTCTATATGGCCGTTTAACCCGAATTGAACCCTTCATATATATTTCCAAAACAAATAACTGAAAAGCAGAAACAGTTTATGATATTCAAAAGATCAAAAACAAAAAAAAAGCACCATTAACAAGTACATCAGTATAATATGAACGTTAAGATGCAATTCATTCCTATACAGAATATGCTATGATTAAACTATTAGAATGTGTTCTTTCAAATTGGTGCGCTACTTTCTCCAGCCTCATGTCAAGCAGATATCTTCGTACGTTATGTATTTCTCAAAGCGATTGAACCTTAAGACTAGGATGCTCACTGCTCAGATATTTGATAGTTTCAAAGTAAAACTTTAAAAAAAGAATAGTGAAAAAAACATCCTCAAGCATTTACAGGTTCCCACCCGGATAATTGAAGTTACCTCCCACAAAAATTCCACAATCTATTCAAAAATTCTTAACCACTTATTTTTTGTTTTACAGAGCTGGTCCACAGTGTCATCAACTCTCTAGATTTAGGTAGAAGAGAACCATTTACAAAAGACAAGAGACTTCTACCCAACAAATCTAGAGATTTGACGTCAGTATGACCATGTGGAAGTTTACATTAATCAAGTTCCAGCACCACTTTACCAGGAATTAACCCTTTTTCTTTTGCCTCATGAGCCTCTCTCACTTGTGCGATTGGAAATGTTTTGTCAACAGGTATCTGCAGCTTCCGTGCTTCAGACAAACGGCGGATCTCATCCAAGCCATCAAAATCAGCTCTCATATAAATCCATGAATATTCTGCAACAGCAAGAACAATTAGGCTCTTTTTAATAACTTTAGGGGCAGTGTCTGTATATTTAATGTATTAGTCACATGGAACTGGTATCTTCCTGAAATCTACATGTAATTCGGCAGAAAAGCATCTAAAGAAAGACTTCAGCAGTAATACACAATGCACAAGACATGCATTTTGGTGGTCTTCGTACACATGTTCATGTGCCTACAGTAGCTTTAAGGGGGTGGGGGGGATGGATGGGGGCATCAGGATGTTCAACCATGGGACGTATCAAATGATATGTAGCATTTTAATTTTTTCTGCAGAAAAAGAATGCACAAGAAATCCTCCTGAGGAAAAAAAAATGCAATTGTAACAAATTAACACTATATATTGAGGAATTAACACCATCCTCAAATACATTTTCAAAATTCTATACCGTTTGATAGTTCTACAGAATTAGAAATCCAATTGGATGCAACACGGTAAGGGAGCATTTTAATATATATTTCTCTCTTATGTCTCCCTTTTGTTGCCTGCATGAATGTAGGTTCTTTCATACTTATTGAAAAAAAAAAAGAATAATTCTATAAGCAATACTTTGAGGCTATAAAAGAAAGAATAAAAAGGACTAGTGTTTAATTTTACTAGTGTTTAACTGCTCAAACGATGATGTGATCCACAAACTTTCCATACCTATTCCATGAGAATATCGGTATTGAGTCTGTTTCTTCAGCAAAACAGCTGTAGCCATAGGAAGCCCAAATGCTAATCCATATTTATCAGCCAAGGATGCTGCCTCACCCTATGATGAAAGAAATAATAGTGATAATCATGATAAAAGGCATTACGCAGCACAATCAGGATATTATCTTCTATTTCTGGGGATGCAATAAGAAGTTCACATCCCTCTTATTTAACGGGAAAAAAGAAGGTTTCTATGTCTTGCCTGAAGAGTCATATAGTGTCCACCTCTCTTCAGGAAGTATATGCCAATTCTTTCTGTTTCTGGAACTCCAATAGTGTCCAAAACAGCATCAAACTTCCCGTTAATTGCTAGTTCCACGTCCTGCATAACCAGAAGGGAAGGGCATAAATAAAATATCACAACTTGAAAATTCCAAATGGAAGCATAAACCTACATATTAAACAAATAACAAAAGCAATCTACAAAAGCATATGGTTTGAATAGTTAAAAGTGTAAATGAAGCAGATGAATTAACGATCACACATCACCTCAGCATTGTAGTCAACAGCCTGCTCTGCACCAGCTTTCAGTACACGATCTATGCTTTGACTTCCACAAGTAGTTGTAACATGACACCCTGCAGCTATAGCAAGCTGAATTGCAGCAAAACCTACTGCACCACCACCACCCACCACTAACAGTCTTTGCCTGTAGAAATTATAATGAAGATGAACTATGAAGGAGTACATAATGATAATTTACAAAAAGCATATGGTAACTTCCATGTGCACAGAATAGTTTCAGCCTCCTCAACAAACTGATGGAAAGATAGATTATTTGAAAATGAGATCAAAATATGATTATTTGCTGAAAGTCCAGTGACAAAAATTCTTCATATGACTAATACAGATCATTGACACGTTATACTATATATAATGTGGTGATGAACTCTTTGTTGGCAATTATTTAAATAATTACATTCTCTCTGGAAGCACTTAATCAAATTCATTCAAAAAGATAGAAAATATATCACAAAAGCTGATAACTCCCCAGAACAGTCTATAACCCTATATTTAAAGAAACAACTGAAATCTGAACTAGAAGAATAAAATATCGTTCAAGAATTATATTAAAGAAATTATAAAAAAAAAGACACTAGCAAAACATAATGCCAAAGCAGATCTACTCCCACATCTAAAAACCCTCTCTTGCTTGCCAATGATTGGTGACAATTAAATTTTATATGTTATTCAAAATGTTAAATCTTCACAAACAATTAAATCCTCATAAAACAAACTTAACTCAGTTCTATTAATTGATTTTCAAAATTATTTTGTGACATGGATGTATTAATACTTCTGACCAATTCCAGTACAAGTAGGATTTCAAGCAAGAATAATATCCCATTGGGCATTCTAAAAGCAAATGCCATAAAAAGCAAAAAAATACTACAATAATAATTATGATAGAGGAAAAGAAACCAACAGATAAATGTTTACCAACCACACATAAAGCAAAAAATTATCAAACATTCTTTCCTTCGACTAAAATGACTCCTTTGGTATCATAGAATTAAAATCCCCAATTCTAGTTTTCCAAATTGTATGTAGGATTTTCTAAGCACTCAATAGATGCAACATTTAATGCCATGTATGATTTAAATGAGGAAGATCTAGACAATCAAATTGCATAATGTTCCAACAGAAATGAAAATGACTTCATCATGGTACAAAAGGAATATCAGATAACCAGGCTTTACTAATTCTTTTACAATTTTATCAAACATCTTCTTGGTTCCACTATTTATAAATTTAAAGAAACAAAAAGGAAATGAAGATAATTGTAGAATGGCATAAAGTGTAGAATCTAAAATATGCAAAACAACAACCGACCTTGTCTAGCTAAAAGTAAGAAGAACTACACGAGCATTTGTCAATAAAAAATATCATAGAATTGCAAAATAGCAATATAACCATACCCCTCAGTTATCCTAGCCGTACTTTTCAAAGCACGCCATGCAGTTAGTGCAGCAAAAGGAATCGCACTTGCTTCCTGCAGGATAAATTGAAATTCAGATCATGTTATATAGTGAAACGGGGGTGGGGGGAGGAGGGAAAAGCATGTTTATAACGATTAAAAAAAGTTAAAAGATAAAAGAGGTAAGCATTTGATACAATTAATCAAAAGGCATAATGGTGTCACAGCCCAGCACTGTAAAAAGAAAAATAAAATAACCAGGTTGGCTTAAGTTCTTACTGTTTACCACTTCACAGAAAAGTATTTATTCATTAAAATATGTAAATACACAACCTTTATATATGATATATGACTAAGAAGAAAATAAGTCTCACATGCTCACTGAATGGCACACAATCTGATGGGAGGAAGAAAATATTTTATCGGATAAAATTGTCAATTTAATGATTGCAGCATTAACAATTCTCAGAACAATTTACTCCATAGGGGATCGAGATAACCAAAAGTACGGAGCATCTATTACGCAATAATTATACATAAAAAAGATCAACAGAGAGCAGAGGACCGACCACATGTGTGACTGATGTTGGCTTTGAAGTAAGCTCATCTTCTGAAAGAACTGCATAGTCAGTACAAGTGCCCCTCACAGCAGTTGGATGCAATGCACCAAAAACTTCTTGCCCAACAGTCAGAGAGTGAACTGAAGTTCCAACAGCTGCAACTTCGCCACTTACATCACGACCCAGAATGAGAGGCAGAAGTGGCTCAAATAAGGAGCGACCATAACCTGATCGCATCTGAAAGCATTAAAATTTGTACAACATTCAATATTTGATGATAATTGCAAGTCAAAAACTTATCACAGATTTTTTTTTCCAATGATAATACAGCAATGCTCGCTAACGGTAATAAGAGTCTAGTTAGTAGTTACAGTAAAGCCCTAACGCCCTTTAACATTTCTTTTTCATTTTCTTATTTGCATTTTTTCCTCTTAACATTTTTTTTTGGGGTTAAGGCTTAATGCCCATTACTAGATTATCGGTAATACAGAAAGTTAAAAGAAAAAAATTACAAAAGGCCCTCACTCCCAGATATTCATTTCCCAAATGGGTTCAGTGTTACACCGGGAACAAAAATGAGTCAGCAATGGAACAAGAACAAAATGATTAGACCTTTACAGAACGTACAAGATAGGGAATCTTCAAAATCTAGCAGTGCCGAACACAAACACTGTATTATCCTCTATACAAAACATTAAAAAACTTGTGACTCGTCTACCACAACTCGGTTGCATCAGAAAGCAAGCATTGATATTTCAATTTAGAAAAGATTTTAAAACTCATATGAATCACTCGTCCATATGTTTCCCTATCCAATTTACCCTTAAAAATTTGTATGGATAAACACTAATTACACCAGATTTATCTTATTCCGCAGAAAATCCACAACTTTATTTCACCCACAACTTACTTATGTTACCATACAAAATTTCCAATGTCAACATTTCTGTTAACATTTCCCTCATTCCGACACCAATTCTTAATCATTTCGTTCATTCTCCAATCATTTTCTTCATCCCTACACCAATCGTCACCTATATTTCTCTAAACAAACAAAAAGATCAGAATAGAACACAATAATTGCAATCAAGCAACTCACTCGAGTGTCAAGGGGATTGATGGAGACAGCACGTGCTCGAACAAGAACTTCATTCGGTTTAAGCTGAGGAACCACGACATCGGACCGGAGCTGGAGCACCTCGGGCCCACCGAAGCGGGGTAGCACCACCGCCCGACAAACGGTGACGAGAAATCTAACAGAGCCCAACTTGAACAAGAATTGGGTATCACAATTGACAGCAGCAGTTTTAAAGCTGTGAGCTCCCAAGATTTGCATTCTGGTTTGTTTGGTAAGTGAAAGTAGGAAGCTTTAGCGCATTGAAAAGAGGATATGAGAATCATAGAAGTGATTGGTTTGGGTTTTTGAATTGAAAAAAAATAGTCAAGAGAGAAGAATGGAGATGAAAGTGGGTGGTGGAATTGAGATGGTGGAACGTGTCCCTTCTATTATCCGCAGACAAGCTGCTGGCTAGTTCTTCCAACGGGTCTTTCCTCTGTTTTTAGAGTTTGTTATGCTATTTTAACTTAATGTTAAAACATAATTCCATTAATATTTACTTGGTATTCTTTTCTTATAAGTAATGTGTTTTGAAGAGAAAAATATGATTTTCTTACTGTCTTCATCTTTATCATCAGTTGAGATTATAATCTCCCATATTTATTTTTTATAAAAATTAAAAACATTTGATCTTGATCTATCATAAAATAAATGGATAATTTGCATTGGCAGTAATATAAGGTAAGTGGGTGAATTACACAGATACTATCTCAAATACATGACAACTCAATATATAAATTATTATTTATAAAAAAAATACTTAAATTATTATTTTGTAACAAAAAACTTCTCGACATTTTTTTTGTTAGATTTATTAATGATACATTGACATGAATTTTAAATGTCAACAAAAAAATTTATATATAAATTCCACATATGCATTATGGATCTTACAAAAAAATTTATTTCACTTTCTCTGCATTTAAACGTAATTTCATTTACTTTCTTATCAATAAAACAATTGCAAAATAAAAAAATTTAAGAATATCAACATCCATAATTCGTTTTTTTCTTCTTTAAACACTTTCTCAACTATTTCAACTGTCATGAATATAATTTGATTAAACTCTTCAAACATTGAATAAAAATTATTTGTATTGGAAAAAAATGAAAGCCTTATAAATTTAAAAATAAAGAATAAGAAGATTTGGGAAGATAAGACAAAAAAAGATATTTCTTTTATTTTTTGGTTGAATGAAAATGTAGCATTCTCTCACTCTACTGAATAACACAATTAGATAAAATGATACTATAAAATATCATCTCAATTACTTGTTAGCAAGACAATAATAACTTTTTTAAAATAAACATCATAAGTTCAAATCATCATTAGCTTTTGAAAATCCCTTTTTCATTTCATGTCCACACAAAAAATAAAAATATATAAAATATTTTGCAAATCATTTACATGATCTTATTATATAATTATTTAAAACGCAAAATAAAAACTCAAATGATAGGAAAAAAAATGATCTACACCTAATTTGTTTGACTGCTTCACCGACTGAAGACCTTACTAGTTTCTAACTTTATTTAGAAGTTAACTTTTTATTCAACGGAAGCTTCTAAATTTATGCGAAAAAAAAATAAAAAATCTTTTATGCTAAGCAAATTTGTTTAGTGGTACATACATAAAAACAATAAATCATAAAGTAAAGAAACACGCAAACAAAAAGCAGATACAAAAATTATTTATACATATTTACAAAATAAACATTTCACAATATCAATTATAATCATGTATAAATATTTTTATGTATATTAAATACATATTATCTTATTATTTTTTTTAATTCATATTTTTTTATATTTTACTTGATCACTATTTTCATTTAAAATCCTAAATTCTCATTTCTTAATAATATCACTTAATTTTCATATAAAATTATTTACATTATATTTTTTATTATTTATTTTCATTTATATGCTCAAGATGCTCATACCAGTTATTGAGAGACAAAAGGAGTATAAATGTGCATTTAGCCGATATGATTTGGGTGCAATATAATATTGGATAATGAATGTCATGATAACGGATAATAAATTGTCTACGGGCGGTAAATGCCTACAAGCATAATGGTCTACGAGCTTTACAACATATCATCCTTAATTTACATGTCAACTTGTATACTCACATTAGTTTAGATTAGACACATTTTATGGGCTTATATATCTTATTTTCTATTATTTTATATCTAGTCAATTCTACTTCAATCAAATTATTTTTTAATATAATTTTTTATGTATTTATCTTTATACCTACCCATTTTTAATGTACAATTAATTAGACAAATAATACATATATTCAACATACCAAAATATATAAACAACACTCATGACTCAACCAAACTCATTATCATATAAAATCAAACTAACTACAAAATCCTTGACATCAAATAATTTCTTTATCATATAATTATCCATACCACCTATTTTACATGAATTGACTCTTATCATATACATTTTATAAATATGTTTATTTATAATTTTAAAATTTATTATTATTAAACTCATTATGACTATCCAAAGTTCATTCCAAGAAATTAATATGATAAATAAATCATTTATATTATTTTTAGCAACACAAGCTAATTATTAGCTTAAAGCATGCACAAACTTTTTTCTCTCCTTTGGTCTAGACCTTTAGGCTTTCTTCTCCTTCCATTTGTCTTATCATCCTTTTTATATATATTTCTCTTCCAAATGTGTACCTAAAATTAATAAAAATTATTCCTTCATAAATCTAATGTCATCTCTCTCTCTCTCTCTCTTCATATACATCCTAGGTTTGCCTCTTTTTAACCTTTCGAACTTAAACTCTTTCCTTATAACCCTCTCTTACTTCTTAGATCATATCTCATAATATAGAGAGCTCTTAAAAAGCTCTAAGAATAAATTAAAGAACAACTTACTTTCACTTGACTCCTTCCATGGTCATCCTTATGAGCTTTCTCTCTCTTCTTCTCTTTTTAGGTTTCTCTTGGTCCCTCGGTACATAAACTATTATTTCCTTGTACTTTCTCTCATTATTTTCACTTTTTTCTCTTTAAAATGAAGTTTTAACTATGGAGATGGAGTTGTGAACGTGCATGGATAGTGTTTTGCAAACAATTTAAGTTTAAAATGAAGAAGAAAGGAAGAAAAGAAGAATAATTAAGATAATTTCCAACATATGAGTTCAAACCTTTAATTATGATTCAATTATATCAAAATCATGCATTATTAATGGATAAATGTTGAAAAGTTGTTTTTACCTCAATTATGGCTGGTCAACCTTATTAAAAATCTGTCCAATTTGTATTTATTTGAAAAATTTTACTTTAGTCTCCCAATTTTACCAATTTTACACTTTTACCCCCAAACTTTCTCTCTTTAGCAATTAAGTTCTTTATCATATTTCATCACTTTTCCATACACTAGATACTTAATAATCACTATTATAATTATTTTACCATTATTGTATCACTTTCATATAATTTTCGAATTTATACTTTGGTTGGTCGATGAGTCAATTTCATGATACAGGCGACTCGAAACCTAAATTAATGAATGTGACAAAAAATGTGAGATCACCAAGAAAAAAAATGGAACAATGCTTAAAAATTAAAAACTACCGAACAACCCAGATAAAACACCCAATAACAAATGAATTTCTTCGATTTCCCAAATTTTTATCAAATACATTAAAGAAGTTTCGACCCTAACACCTTAAGAAATTTCGACACCTAGATTTTCAAGATTTTTCTCCAAATACCTAACTTACTTGAGAGGACTTTAATTTGTTCTCAAAATTTCTATAGCCATAGAAATATCTTTAACCCTAAGAGTAATATCAACAGCCATGGAAACACCTTGTTACAGGAGTAGAACTAAATTTCTTATTTTTCTTTCTGATATCGCTGTCGGGATCCAAGCCAATCAGAGTAGAAAGGACTCCTGATAGCAGAGCCCATAAGGACGATTATGGAGGCAACTGAGGTAAAACAACCAACAACATTGAGAACTTCGAATCGGAAGTAATCCCTAGCGATAAGAAAAAAAATCGGGAGGAATGACATACATGGCAGGAAAAGAAAATCCGACTCTTTGCCCTTAGATTGATCAAAGAAGATAGGGCATTAAGAGCTAGTTGAAAGACCAATAATGACCTTTTTGAAAAAAAATGAAAGAACATATTGGGAAGGAAAATGAAGGTCTTTAGATAGTTTTAAAAACGTTTACATATCAAAAATGGAGTAAAGAGAAATTTTTAGGATTTTAAATTAGGAAATAGAAAGATTTTAAATTGAAAGAGAGAGAGTATAGGTGAAAATGCATGTCATTTATATTTTTTAATATATTGTACACGTGTAAATTTCACTTCAATACACTGTTAATAAATCTAACAGATAATAATATTTGGTAGTATTGTCTTACAAAATAGTAGCTTAACTATTTTTCTATTATAAATAATAATTTAGATACTGAATTGTTATGTGTCATATGAGACATTGTCTATGTAATTCACCCCTAATATAAGTATTTGTCAAGTTTACTTAAAGTTTCATTCGTAATAAAAAATTATTTTTATTTTTATTTTATAACAAAAAACTCCTCTATCATCTACCAATAAATGAACTAATGAAATGCTGACGTAGATTTTTCATGTCAATATAAAAAAATTTCACGTGAAAATTCCACATCACACAAAATAAATAAAAATTTCCACTCTCTAAATTGTGATTGAAATCCTAAATTGAAGATCTTCTCTAAACTCGATCTTCTACTTTCTGTGTCCTGCCATATACTATAACAACCAAACATATTGCACTCAAAACACACTCAATTGCATCAAAATTCCATATTTAATGCGCAGAAAATGTTAATAGGTACTATTAAAAATATCTCAAAATGAGGGAAATAGCATGAAATGAAATTGATAAGCTGCTTACAGGTCAGCGACGCAAATAATAACCAAACCACCACCGTCACCAGCAGATAGCCGATGACTCTATCCCTGGCTACGCATTTCTTTCCTTCAACAGTTGTTTATTGGATTTGAAATGGATTGAATGTTGGTTTTGCTTTAAATCTAAAATGGAGAGAAAGATGTAATATATAAGATTGAAGAATGGGCATGAATGAATTGGTCATTGTAACCGAAGAATTCAATATCGTTATTCTTTTTTCAATTTCATTCATTTGAATATAATTCTACATTTTTTATATAAAAATGTTGTAAAAAAATTTTAATTTTTTTTGTTTTTCTCCATTAATCTATAGAGACTTTCTATTGATTGAATTCTGAATGGATTTTTTTCAATTTTTTATTTTGATTATTCTTAGCTCACTTATAGCTGAAAACTTGGTATTGGGTTTTGGCCGGTGACTTTGGTGATGGTGATGGTGGTGGTGTTGAGGGAGCTGCCGCCGTGAATGGTCGTGATGATGCTGGTGAAGATTTCCTTGCTTCCATTACTTTGTTTATTGTCTTCTTATTCACCTTCATCATCATCTGATTCCATGGTTGTTTATGAATTAGGAAGGAATTTAAAGAGGGAGAAATTTTTATCTTGGGTGAAATTTCCGCAGACTTTTTTGCTGACAGAAAAAATTGTCAACATTCCGTTAATTGAGTTAATATGATGGAGGAGATTTTTCAGTTACAAAATCAAAGTGAAAAAAAAAATCTATTACAAATAAAACTTTTATCATATGTCACATACTTACACTACTGTTAGTGTAAATTATCCCAAAATAAACTAAAATGAATGGGAAAATCTTTAGAGTTATGAAAATTTCAATGGGGACATTCTAGTTTTGCATAAATAATGAAAAATATTACTTTCATGAAAATACAATCCAACTACCTTCAACATACTCATCGAATACCTTCCCACTCTTCTATTTGTTAGATTTTCTATTCTCTTCTTCTTAACCTGAGTATCGATAACTTTGAAGCATTGGAAGCATATAAAATGAGAACTCAATTCACTTTACAAATTTGGAGATTGGGTAAAGAAAGCTTTCCCAAGTAGCCAAAACAAATATAAGTTGAAAGCCTTTACCAATTTTTTATCTGAAGCCGCAAGTGAACAGAATCAGCCCAAAAAGAAAGGCACCCAAAAATACAGATAATTACTCAACCAAATTAAGCTTGGAGGAAAACAAAATAGAATTACAGAAAAGTAACTAAAGCTGATAATACACAAATTCATATCTTAGCTAGAGAGGCCCACAAAGATAATAAAATTGGACCACTTGCTATTTGCAGCTCATCCTTATACTCAGGTGCTACCCATCTATTTTATCTTGCTAATTTTAATTGTTCCCCTCTCTATTAGATGGGATTATATCATCAAGAAAATGGAACAAATGACATATTACATGAACCTATCATTTTCCTCCCTGCACATTCTCTACAGTACCAGCAGGAAAACTACTTGGAGCAACAACACTTGATTCGGCATTGACAGTGCTGCTGGAGAGAACACTGGGATTTCCCAGACTGATAGTGTTGCTAGTTTCGGCATTTTTTTGCCCTGGAATTGGAGTTTTGCCAGGTTGAGAAATGTTAGCATGTGATATTGCTGGACCTGCTGCAGCAACATCTGCAGAGCGCAGCTTCTCAACTGTTTCAGCAGCAGAAACAGTAACCCTTTGATGCATGATGGCTGCAGAAGGATCTGTACTAGCTTTTTTCAGATCACTAGTGGCCAAATCATTTGCAGCATGAAGTTGCTGCAATCTGTAGTCCGTTTCAGGCCGACGACAAACCTTTCTGAGCGGAACAATTTCCTGAGAATCATAACATTTAACAGCAGAATAACCATCATAACTAAATTCATCAATATAATGATCATTTAAGAACCAGACAAATCGCTGACCATTGAAGACATTGTTTTTGTTTTCTGCCATTAATAGATATGAAGGATCTAAATGTTGAATCCATGACTACAACCTTTACGCGTGGTGTTCTAACTGAGTGAGACTCGGTTGGCCATAAGATATTAAAAGGAAACTATTTTAGCACAAAAGAAAAACTTGTGTTTTTATGTGACAAAAGTATAAATAAAGAAGAGTTGTCGGAATTAGTCGTAATAAGATATTGGCTACAATTGAAAAGGTCTTATCAATAAAATTTCCAGTTATCCGGGATCTATGTATAATTGAAAACAAGAAAGGACCAATATAAATGTTATTCTTAACTGATATTTAAGTAAAGAAGTTCAAAGCATGAATGCCTTAATCGGTATGGCAAAAGAACAAGGGCAACTTCACCAATGCTGTTATTGACAAATGAAACATTTTAAGTAAAAATATAAAACGGGCTGCACTAGATGTGTTGATGCATAAGAATATATTCTTCAAAATAAAAACATTACTCCATAAAAACAAATCATGTCATATTCCACATTCCAAATCTATGTTGAGAAGGGGAAAAAACTGAAAAAGAAGAAAAATCCCTTTAAACATCTTCTCCAATAGGGCAAATACTCTCAATGAGATCGAAAATCCTTAGTACTTCGTCCCTAGAACAAGATGAGCATATGTTTTTATTTATTATGCTATTTATTTAATTTGTATGGGTAGGTAGAACCAACAATGATAAAAGAGAAACCAAACCTTATTTGACTTTCACACCAGAAGACTAAGAAATGGAAGCACACTTACTGATAAATGGGAAACAGTAACAATTAAGGTTCGCACCACCAGCATAAAAAGTAGCTAATTATCAAGTTGGTAAAAAATATTGCCTTCGTATTATTCAATAAACTTTGTACTTCCAAAAACAAGGAAAAAGAAAAAAGAAAGGCTTAATAATCTCAAATATTATGAAGTTTGTATGTTTCTTCAATCCTATCCTGTCTTTTAAAACTCATCAATTTGAGACATAATTTACTTATTACTGTAATTGATCCATTTACTTCTATCAGTTTTCCAATGCTTACCTGGATATCTAATGTGGCGAGAAAATCCAACTAAAGTGGGCTTCTTCCAAACTAAAATAGGCCACAATAAGTGGGCTTTTTGTAACCTTAACCTAATTTAAACCCTAAATCCCTCTAGCATTGAAAAAAATTGAGTTCAGCTTGCAACCAATAAACCAGGCACCATTGCATATGATTTTAATCTATTCTGTACCTCAGATGTCCAACTTACTGCCAATTCAGTACTGACAAATGCTTGGGAGTTAGTTGGATGCAATAGCAACAAGATATGTTATGTCCAAATTGTTAACATTTAAAGGACAAGTAAGATTCAGAAATGCACAAAAATCAGGATATTATAGATCAGTAGGCCAAAAGGGAATGAAAAAAGGAAAATTCATAAATATACCTCAGACAGGTCATGATCATATCGCACTAAGAACCTACAACGGCAACCTCTCACATCATGTCTCCTTCTTTGTGCATCAAGGACATGTCCGTCAAAGTAAAGAGCCTGATCCTTACCTTCCTGAAAATTTCAAGAATATTAATCAAATAATTTTCATGATAGAATTCAAATAAAAATAACATGTCCTTCTAATTGTGGTTTAATTCATCATTTATTGCAACTTACGAAAAGGAATTTCCACCTGAAAGCAGAGTATGAGGTCTCCAGGAAGAACTGCAACACATTCTGAAGCTTCACATGGAAGGGAACGCTGCCTGACATTCTTCCGAATATTGATCCATTCATCCTCATCGGGTCCAAAACCAGCAAACCGAACCAATACTTCCTGAAATGACCAGAGACAGTGGAACACAACTTGAGAAGAGCATATTGACAGAACACCAAAAAAATATCCCAAGAGTACCAAATGTTTTATTTTATTTAATTTTAATCTATTTTGTTAGGAGGTGGGGAGGAACTCCTGGATTCCCACAATGCAAAGAGCAACGACAACCTGCTAATAACAAAATCCCACACAATTTCAGCAGTTGATGTTCATTCTCTATGGAGAAAGCATAACAAGATTCAGTTAACCATGAACACATAATGATCACCAGTCAATTGTCACTGAAAGCAGATACTTGATAATAGGGTTAAAGCTAGGACTAGGAATTTCTTTAGTGAACTAAGATCTAAAATAACAAAAACATTAGCCTTAAAATACGGTTACTGTTAGAATCCATACAATGAAGCACAGTGCACTGCAAGCCACAAAAGATCCTAATTAAGTTCATTTTAATTATAGAATCAAATTTTGCAATGAAAATGAGCTCAACTATTACCGGATCTCCTGTCTCCAAATGTCTATGGGATAGGAAGGTCCCAACATCATACCTGACAAAGAAGACGACAGAGTGAAACACATTCTAGCATTTCATATACGAGATATACAATAAGTATAGAATATGATTCAAAGCATTATAATCTCATCAATTGAATGTGTAATCTGAATGATGAAAAATACTCACCATGCCCCATCTCTTGCAGATTTGGCTTCAAATTCCATGTAAGAATTTTCAGTAGTGGCCCTTCCTGCAGTAGGGACTGTTCCAGAAATGAGGGCAAAATAAATACAAGAATGACAACCAGAATATGCATGCATCTAAAATAAAAGAATTCTGCAGCATCTGGAAGAACTGCCAGCTAATGAATAAGATTCTTCAATGACTAATCAGGACTTCAAGTGACATGCAAATCACCATATCATACAAACAGTTGACCACCATTTAGTTATCAAAAGATGGAAGGAAAGGATGCCAAAATCATTTTAAAAGATGCTCAAGAAAAGAATTTTTACATCCTCTCTCAACATACATACTAGAATTTGAGAAAGCATGGATACATAATTTGAGAAAAAGAAGGTAAGAAAAAGCATCACAGAGCTCTTGAGGATTAAAAATGAAGATTACTAAATTGTATTTATTTATTCATTTTCTTCCTATGCAACTAAGAGTTGGATCCTGAGAAACACGATTTTGGCTTCCTACAGAATTTCTTCATAGCACTATGATGTTTCAATAATAAGCTTTTACGCCAAATGTCAAATTTTAAGATAATGTGTCTGATTCTGTGCTGATCAGAAGAACTGATAAAATAAAGAAATAATTTTAACAAGGGAAGGAATACAAAGAACAAGAAGAGAGAAAACCAATACATTCATTGATAAGAACCTGCCATAATGATTAAGATTTTCCTCCAGCATCAAACTTGCAACAAATGACAATGGAAAAATAGAGAAAAGACGTCATATATTAGGAGATACAGATAAATGCCTGCTTGAACAAACTGAGAAGAATAATCTTTCTGTGCATAAATCATTCAATGAAATCTGACAACTTAAATACATCAAGAGACTACTTATAGCTTATTTAATGATGCAATTGTTTTGCCCAAAGCAACTGTAGCCTAGAGAGTAATCAACCATTCAGTCCACTTGAAAGCCTTAGACAATTTAGGTGGTCTGGACATCCACATGACAATTATTAGACAACTTAAATGGTCTGGACACACGTCTGGCAATTGAGTAGACATGTCTGATAAGGCAGTAACATCAGTCTAGATAATCAGGCTCAATTGAGACATCCTTATATAAATAAAGAAACATATGCCACAACACAAGTAATCCCAAAATCTAAGGGAAAGAAGATCATCAAAACTTCAAAAGTCATTCTACCTGAAGGTGCAGCCACAGTAGCAGGGATGGAAGCAGGAACAGGAGCAGCTACAGGTGCAGGAACAGTTCTCACTGGAGTTGACTCCTCTCGAGACATAGGAGAGATATTTAGCTTCACAGGAGCCTTGCTTGATTTTGCCCTTATTGCAAACCGTCTATTTTGGAACCAATTCCAAATCTATAACAAAAATTCCAATTGAGATATAAACTTCAAAAAGTTGCAAGAAAAAGTTATGTGGTAACATTTTCTCACTTGTTTCATTTGCACAGTGATCTTCCCTTTTCGTTCTGGAGATTCACTACAACCAAATAAAAATGCCTTGTAATTTTGAATCTCCACACCAATATCAGAATAATGCTAACATCGAAAGCAAAATGCATACCTGAACTTATCAGCAAGAGCTACCAAAACTTCTCGAGCTGGCATTGAATTATGGTGTTCTTTCAAAATACTTTCCATCTCCATTACCTTACCAAAGAAGGCAAGAGCACATCATTCAAAATTTCAAAATATGGATAAAATATCAGATGTCTATACTCTCCACAAATTAAATAAGTGTGTCTTAGAGGTGCATCTTTTGAGAAAATCAATGAATTGTTTGGAACATCAATATAACCAATGCCCATAAGCAAAAATAAAAAGAGAAAACAAAGAATTATAAGTATAATATCGATATTAATCGATCAGTCAAAATTCTATCCTATTCAACAGAAAATCTAGCTAGTTTCAAGATAGTAACTCACTTTTAAGACTAACAAACTTAAAAGAAGATAAAGAACCTATAACCACATAGGCATACCCCCACTAGTTTACCAATGACTAACAGCCACAAGCCATCATTTTACTGTAGATAACAAGAGAGAACAATTTAACCTTTTCCAAATAAAATTCTCTTATCCAATTGCAGAAAATTACTTATTGGTTTTATCTTTTCCATGAACAAGCTGTTTATTTCCAAAAAAAAAAAAGCAGCCTTATTGTTATGAAAATATGTTTGTGAGGCTGCCTGTTGATAAGCACAATTTGTTGAAAACATAGTTATTTTCTCAAGGATAGAAAAGCTCCATATCGTTACATTCTGGTTTCTCTAGCAATAAGAATAATTTTACATGTAGTAAATTATGAGGTCCCCTTGCTGGAAATATATTCTTTAATCAATGTTGCAAAACCTAGACTCAATGAGAAAAGGAAGAGGCAAGCAGACATTGATGTTTTTACACAAGCCTAGCCAAACTAAGAAAACTTTCTAATTACAGAAGATAAAAAAGGTGAGTTCAATAATGTTCGCCTTAGAATTATTTCCTATTGCTTTCTTCAAGATTTTTTTTTTCTTTTTTCCTTAAATGAGCATGAGCAGAAATGAATCTAAAAATAAATTGACTCTAAAAAAGTTGATATTACAAACCTCAAACTGTTTTTCTTACAATAATAAATAATGAAAAGTGCATATGCATATTTTCATACTTTTTAGTTGTTTTCTAGAGGTGTCTTTAGAGTCATTACTAAGACCATCTGATACTTCTAGACACTAAACCTCCTGAAACCCAGAAATTTAAATTTGTGAAAGAAAATCATTGAAGGAAAAATACAAGGACAGGACTGACTGACATTGAACAAGCCACCAAAAATTCGTGTATATGCCTTAATAAAAGGAGGGAAAAAAAAAGGCCAAATCACACTAGACACGACAGTTAAATGGAAAAGAAAAAAGTATCGAAACCCAGAAATCAAATGAAACCAAACCATATTCGTGTTTTCAACTCCAAGTTTTAAAAGCTTGTATGCCCAGATAACGATGTGCAAAATTATACAGAAACGTGTACATTTGTTTGTATTAATATGCATATAAGCAAAATTAGAAAAAAAAATGAACGAAAAAGGAGAATAAAGAGAAGAGTTACCTCATTGGGCATGAAGCGAAAAGCAGGGCCGCCATTACTAGGAGGTCGACCCATGAGTGGTGAGAATCAACTGAAATACGAATTGGAAAGAATAACAGTAAAGCTAAACCAAACGAAATATCGTGTAATTAGAACTAGATGGTTAATTGTATTTTTCTGGATCAGTTTGGAGCTGATGTAAGACTTGAAAACGGCAGAAGACAGGCATAGAAATATATTTGAAATCTCACTCGGCCGAGTTTGAGAGAGTGAGAGAGAGACGGAGAAGCGGCTTTTTTGGGTTGGGTTTGGGCTTTAAGGCTTCAACCCACCTTATCGATCTGAAAACTAAAATCACTTTATTACCGTAAATTATATCATATATTCGAGTGAATGATGCAATATGTGATTAATTGATATGATATTGTTTTTTTTTTTCTTCTTCTCCTTATTCATATAAATAAGGGAATTTTTTGTATATTTTAAATTTATTTTTAGATAGAAAAATTTTTAATTTACATATTTTATTTTATTTTAATATTTTTAAATATTGTAATTATTGTTTGGGATAAAAATATTTAATTTTAATTTTTTATGAAAGAAAATTGCTGAAAATGAAGATATTTGATTTAAAAATGAGTAATATAAAAATAGAAAATTAAGTTGTTAAAAATTGAAGACTATAAATTTGGTAAAAATAATGAATATGCAAGTGATGAATCTAAAAATTATAAATAATAAATTTATAAGTTTAAAATGATAAATCTGTAGTTTCAAAAAATGATAAACTTGCAAGTGATGAAACAACAAATTGTAAACGATGAATTTGTAGCTTTTAAATGATAAACCAGCAAATTAAAAATGATGAACCTGTAAATTATAAATAATGAATATATAGCTTATAAACGATATATTTATAGTTTCTAAATTGTGAATCTGTAAATCTAAAACAATAAACTTATAAGATCTTATAAATTCAAAAACGATAAACATGTAAGTTGTAATAGATAAACATGTTTTATATTTATTAGTTTATCAAAATTCAATTTCATAAAACACACGTATTTTTGTAAAAAATGAAGTGTATAATGTAATATAAATCCGAATTTATGATATAATAACCCAAATATTTCTAAGTTGATTTACACTCTTTTTTTTCATGGGTTAAGAAAATATTAACATCAATTTTATAAATTTGTTGTTTTACTTCAATATCCTCTTATCAATTTGATGACATTATTTTTTTTTTAACTCTATCAAATTCTCTTTTTTTATGCCAACATAATTTTTCTGTTAACTCTCTTCCTAATGATAATCTACGTGCAACTATACTTAATTAACATTACTTTTCTTCCATCAAGTCTTTAATTAAGATGAGTTCAAAAAATAAATCTTTAATTAATAAAAAAATAAATGCTTAATAAGAAAGATGTGTTCCTTCTCATAAATAATGATATATATATTTCTATTACTTTTACAATAGACATTTAAAGTGGAACTAAAAAAATTCGAAATAAATAATTAAAGTGAAGATATAAAAAAACCAAGTTGAGGTGTTAAAGATTAAATAAAAAAAGTTAAGTTGAGATATAAAAAGATATGTTTAATTGGTTGCTGAAGGAAGAGAATAATTTTTTTTTCCTTTTCTTGTTTTTATATTTTTTTTCTCTATTTTTCAATAAATCAAAAAATAAATATTGAAAAATATCCAAAAATGGAAAGTGTAATTTGCATCTCTCAAAAAGTTAGATGTCAAACTTTTCCAAAAGTCAAGAGACACCGCAATGAAAAAAGCATACCAAATTTAGGAGTCAAATATATAGTAAGCATTATATTAATAATTCAATAGCTATTAGCTAAGCAATTTTACTATCACACGCATCTATAACAAGTTCACGAATTTCATTTAATACATTAAAAAGTCATTAGAAGTGAGAGACGGCATTTCCTGCCACTAAGTTCACTATTTTGTCTCCCAAATTGAAGATTATCCAACAGTGAAACTGAGCAGGAAATGATAAATTTAAACACCATTTAGGCAATTCTCATAAGAGAATATCATACATCACATTATTTAGTGTTTTACCACCAAAAACATTTTCCAAAAGTTGATCATCCTTCAAAGATCAAACCCAACATATTTTACATGAATCAAGCATAGCATAGCACGGACCACTAATTACTGTACATGCAGCATATATATCTAGACCTAAGAACGGAAGGACGGTCCCCGCTACTAGATCCAACATGCCTTCATTAAGGCTTTCTTTTTTCCACCAATGCAGCAAGGATACCACCACCTAATCAGCTCGGTAAGCACCATCATCTTCAAGGTTATTGACCCTTTCACATTCGTCTATCCATTCACTGTATCTGCGGTCGAAAAACACATTCAAGTAAGATAGATATCAAAAATTAACTACCTAATTTGTTTTAAAGAAATTCTAAAACCAATTAAATATGCTTTTCACTTACACGTCTATGGGTTCAGATAAGGCTGCAATTACACAACATAGAAAAAATTAGTTCAACTCCTATAATATATATGTCATGCATTCATTTAAATGCCTTTGTATGCGTGTGTACGCACGTACACGTGTGTGTGGGGATTTGGGGTTTGAAGGGGAAGGAACATTATGCTTATGCCATCCACACAAAACACTTGCAACAACGGGAACACAAAAAAGACTGTTTTGATAAACAAAATATAGCTAAGCTAAACAACAAAGCCAAGTAAAATTGTCCACGAGTCTCAATGACTTTGTCATTATCTATTGATTCTATTCCAATTTATTTGTAATCTTTAATATTTCTATTTAGCATAAGACTGCCATTAATCTAAGACTTCTATGCTTTAATATTAATTCTAACCTAAATCCTAATCAAAGGACAGGCATTTTGTAATAGAAATATGATGCAGTACGCTACTCATTTTCAAAAATGTAGAGGCTCAGGCAGTTCTGAATTTCCAAATGTGCAGAATCAAGTCCAAAAGCCATAAGCCAAACCAAATTTCAGTTTCTGCTTGAAATTTGTTTTGGGGAAACCCAAAATGTCATTTAGCAGGGATGAGGTGGGGAAGGTATTTGTATACCTCGCCATATATATATATACAAGTAATTTACTTATTTATTTATTATTGAGCCCCAATTTTACCAATAAGTTCAATTAATCCATTTCAATTTAATCAATTTAAGTTTAATTAATTAATCGATCTCTAATCTATTTAATTGAAATTCAATTCAATCTTAGTTTATTCAATAATTTAATCCAAAATAATCAATTAAAGTTGAATTGAATTTATTTTGATGTAAATGAATTTGATAATCTAAATGGATAAAAAAAAATATCGGGGCGGGGACAGGGAGGGTGAAATCTGGCCCTGATCTGCCCATTGCCACTCCTAGTAGCAACAGAAAATTCATGAGCTTGTTGCATCATCTGGCTAAATAGTATTAGAAATCACTGAAATTCCATGAGGTATTCCTAATTGCATTTTTACACATAAATATACCCTCATATGTGGGGAAGCCCTTACAAGCTAGGAAGTATAAATTCTAGTGTTTTGATATTCATGACTTGGAAGAAGATACAGAACATGCCATACCTGTAATAGTTGTGCTAAAGCTTTCTTGACAAATCCCACATACAGCCTCACCGATCAAGTTTTTCATATCACTGAAGCCAGACATAAAATCAAATTATTAGTTGAAAACTGTAGTAGATCAGCACCAAAGCTAAGCTAGGTAATACTACTGTTGCATAACTTTGTTCCGCAAAGTGACGAGAAAGAACACATCTATGCCATAAAGTGTGGATTAATTTCACTTGCTATCCTTGAACCAGTGACTTGTGCACAATGCTACCTAAACTTCAATTTGTATCCCAGAAAAATAAAAATAAAAAACAAAGGAAAAAAAACTCCAACTTAATTTCGCTCACTGTCCTACTGTTCATTTACTGTCAAACTCACCATTAATATGTTGACATGTCATGCCATGTTGACGTATTTGAATAGAAACGTTAAAATCTTTATTCTCACCTGCTGTCCTAGAACTTCAATTTGGAACAAAAAAAATTCCTCAACTTCAATTTTTGTAACACAAAAATCCTTTTGTAATCCACTTGCCACTCATACACCATTATTTCAATGCCATGGAAAACCCAATTTGTCATCCATGTACCGTTTTTAGTTTTGAAGTTTCTTCCCTTGTATTTTTCTCCCTCTTTCAAATATTTAGGCTATTCTCTCTCTACCTTTCATCAGTATCTCTCTCCCAATTACTCGATGGTAGAGAAAGAATGACCTGAATATGTTGGGTAGAAGAAAAAAATGAGGGAGGTTATAGAATTAAACCGACCCCAGAGTGGCAAGTTGGAGTTGCCACGTTAGAATAACATGTATAGACGAAAAGTGGACAACGGAAGGATTTTAGTGTTACAAAAAATTGAAGTTAAGGGATTTTCTTGTTATGACGAAGTTAAGGGGCATTATTGTTGCCCAGTTCATAGTTTAGGGAAAATGGTTGTTATTCAAACAACAAACACGACATATGAACATATTAATGGAGCATTTGACATTAAATGGACAAAGGGACAGCAAGCAAACTTAAACTGAAGTTGACGGTTTTTTTTGTTACAAATTCAAGTTTAGGCACAGCTGTATGGATAAGTGACAAATTTAGGGATGACAAGTGAAATTAACCACATAAAGTGCACACCTGCTAAAGGCCACCTCACTTGAATCTAGAAGAGAAGCAGGGCAAATGCCTTACATCTTCAATGATTATGCCTATGCTATATAAATGCAACCACTATAAATCTTGGTAAACCTCAATATTGTCCAATAGAATTTACCCTTCAATATAGGCATATAGAACATTGTCTAGTGAAACAACAAATTAGTGGTGTCCCCGTCAATATCCCAACCTAATTATATACAATCAATCCACATTGATTCTCACTAATCCCCATCGTAATTACTAGATTTAGAACTCCTATAATCCACACGTGTGTATTAGCCTGTTCATTGCTAAATTGGAAATTTTACTGAGAGAGTTCTCAAGACTAATTAAACACGCTCTTGATCTTTTCCATTGGAAATTTGATCTTTTCTAGAGGCAACTGCCAGGCATAAACCCAAATTAATTCCTGAATTCCTTACTAAGTTACTATAGTTTCCATCAAAAACAATACCATATGGTTGTGCCTTATCTCACACTAAACCACCAGTTTGTAAAGTTTCATGGGTGTAATTCCAAAGAGAAACCTTGGACATCATGAAATCACCTTTGCTCATAACTAAATTTAACAGGAAACAATATATTTTACCTCTAATCATCTGACATCTTTTCTCTATATATATTTAATAATCTTGCCAACCAAACTAACCCAATTTCACATCTTGACAACCTGAAAACAAGTGTCTAGTTTCCTTCATCCATATCCATCCATCTCAACCTTCTTTCTTACTCAGAAGTCAGAACCCCAGAAAAAAACCTATCCCTTGCATGTATAACATATTAGTTATTATGAACACAAGAAAGCAACAGTACCATTTGCACTTTAAGATTAAAACCTAGCCAGCATCAAAGCTTAAATTTCGCTAATACTCTCTCGACCAAAAAAAAAAAAAAAAAAAGCTGAAAGGCAATCCAAGACCATAAGTTTGGATGCATGAGGATAAGAAAGCTCTATCTGCACATTTTCTCAAAGCTTTCTTTAAATATAACAGAATCTTTTGGCTATATATTTTTCCAGAACCCAAACAACCCACCCACCCACCCCCTGTCTCCTCACCCCCCCCCCCCAAAATAAATAAATAAATAAATAAATAAATAAAATAAATAAGAAAAGGAATGCAACATCAATAAGAAACCCGAAATTTTTTTTTAGAAGCATATTTTACCAAGACAAGTAAGGTTAATAATACATAGTGAAAAGAAGTTGAACCATCACTTACAGACGACATTCAACACTTGTCCCATGGTTGCAAAAAGGACAGCTGAAAACAGTATCAAGCTTGTCCATCCGCTTCTTAGGTGGAGGCTTTGCCCTTGACTTTCTCTTCCCCATTTGTCAAACCAACCTGAATCATATCAGTCAAACTCATTGGTACATATCTTGGCCTGTCATGCATGCGAGAAATTAACTACTGCGCACTGAAAATATATATATATAAAGCAAATAATGTCTTTTTTTTTAAGGCTTTTTTTCGTAATAGAGCTGTAACAAGGGTCTAAGCAACAAACATTCTGCCATGCAATGGATGCACTAGCTAACAATGTCATCCAAATCAGAAATCGTTAGAAATCATCTAAAGGCATCACTGGATAAGAAAAATCAGGAATTCCATTAGGTTTTGGCATAGCGGAAAGAAAATGAACATAAGAAATGAAATTTTAATACGGAAAATGGGCTTAGCTAAGATGAGCATATAATTACCCAAAACAATAAAACCTCCTCTTCCAAAGAAAATCACAAAAATGAGGAAAACTATGCAGTTTCAGAGTAAATAAAACCAAATCGAGCAAGTTAAAATTGAACCCTAGAACAAAAAACAAAGGTAAGAGTTTTAAGAACTCGTAATGATCAACTGAATACAAAGAAAATGAATTCAATTTTGAAGAGCATAAAAGAGCAAACCTGATTCGAAAGCTAATTGAAATAAAAGCATACCTTAATCAGAGCAGGGAAATTCGTATCAGACTATCGAAAAAGAGCGAGGAGGACAGGGAAAAACACTCGAATATGAAAAGATAGAGACTTTTATAACCAGAAATTTCCGCACACTTGTACGGGGTCGGTAGCAGAATAAACGACGTCGTATCTGTCTCTCTCTCTCTCTCTTCTCTGTAATGATTTGCTGTCTAAAGGCCCTTTAAATCAAGTAGAACAAAGAATTTTGAAATGGTAATTTGATTAGGTTTTTAAAAAATGAATAATAAATTATGATATATCATTTCTTATTAAATAGAAAGGAGACTGCAAGAATGAATGTAAAATTAGGACAACTTGGATAAAATTGAGGCTTCAATATGTATAAATTATAATCCTAATCTTCAAAGATATGTAAGTTATTGAATTATTGGTAATCATGCAAAGTTTTAAATTTTAAAACTCGAATAGAATTTTTGTTAACAAAAAAAATCATAAAATAATTAATTAATTACATTAGTTGTGTGTGGTGCAACTATATATCCATTATGATAATATACAACCCGCAAAACAGTAATTTTAATGGATATATATTTCTGACAAGTTTAATCATCATAAATAATAAAAATTATACTCAGTTGTCTGAGTTGACATATGTCAACTGACTGAATCGCCCAAGAGCTACAAGAAAAATAGAAAAACTCACTATTATCCTCTTTCGATGGAAAAAGAAAGATAAGAGATCAACGATGATAATTTTTAGAACAAAGTGGTTGATGGGTTTAGTAATCTAATTGAGAAAGTAATTATGAGTCTTCAAGAGAATTAGCAAAAACTTACTTAATATTCTACAAATGGATATGCAAGAAGAAAATTGAAATATTGAACTTCATTCATCAAGGGAATGTTAACCTCTACATATTTACAGCTAACTACTCTACTTATATACTGGAAAAAACAACTACTCTAACCAATCAAAGAATGACAAATCAACTAACTACTAACTAATAGAATATGTTAGTAATTGTTAACCTTGACATTGCTATAAACTTCATAGCTAATAGATAGTAACTGAGAGTGAGAGAACTTGAGCTAAAGCTGAGTTGGAGAAGTTGATCGTGAACATGACAAAAACAGTTAGTAGCCACTAGAAAAAATATACTCTATACATTCTCCCCCTCAAAGTGGAGGTTAATTGGAATCAATCAAACCTAGCTTTCAAACCAACATGTGAAAATGAGGTATAGAAAGAGATTTTGTAAAAATATGTGTCAACTGCAAATGAGTGTTGACATGATAGAGAGAAATGAAGCATTCTTTGTTTTTGTTACACATAATATGACATTCAATTTGTAGATGCTTTGTGCACTCACAGGAAACCGAATTTTTAGATATATGGATGACATAGCTATTGTTATACTATAGAGGTATTTGTAACACCTCTTACCCTTCCGTACATCCATCTGTATACCGGACGGATAAGAGGTGCTATAGAAAATAAAACTCTCTAAAAATACTTCTTTAATTTTAAACATATTTAATATAAGATTTTTAAAATATATACTAAAATATTATACATACACACCTTTTTATTTTATTCATATACATGTTGTAATGAAATTTAAAAATTTATATATATACATATCAAAATATAACAAATGAACAAACTCGCTCTAGGTGGCTACTACTGCTACTGTTGTGCTTCATAATGCGGGTCCTCAATCAGCGTCTCTATCTACAAATCAAGACACTCTCTGCTACTCTGGTAACCTATGCAAGAGAAAATAAACTCTCGCGCTAAGTATATAACTCAGTGGCGCAAAAACTCTTATAATAATAATCATTAAAATAAAACATACATTTAAAATAAAATCAATTCAAAATTTACGTCTTCATTTTCTGTAAATACCACAATACAATATTTTTATAATTCAAAATATCGTTGAGTTCTTAATAATATATTTTTCATATACCCACATATTATAACATCATACACTTGCTCCTAGGCAATCAAAGGGGTATCATATTACATCCCAACTTATGATCCACAGAAAATGCACAGGATTCAAATGTAATATGACTCAGCCCACATAAATGCACAGGACTGACAATTGTATCAGGTGATCCACAGAAATGCACAAAATCACAATATTCAATTGGTCCACAGAAATGCACAAGACCATAATTTCTACCATATTGACATGTCAACAATACTCTAGTTCACGTCTAAGCTAACATGTGAAAAAAAATTTCAAAATCATAATTCACTTCATTTCTCAGAAAATGAATAAATATTCTTTCAATACCAAAATAATTATCATCATAGAGAATTTTTAACATTTAAATTTTCTGGAATAAAAAAAAATATTTTCAACTTAATAATTGCAAAAATTTCAATTTTCACATAAAATATATTTATATGACTAATATTATAAAGGTAATTGCACTAATATCTTTACGCTCTGCCGATATCGGCCAGCTCTTTCCCTTTATTTCTAGTTGGCTTCTGGTCCAACGTCGCGCCTAGAGATAAAAAATTTTCGATTAGCTATAGAACCTCTTACGACATAAAATCTAGCAAATTTCAAATTTTCTGCTCTCACGAATATCAAAATCCTATTATTAAAAATTTTCTTATTATGCGCTTTTAACACATAATCATGATTTTGGTCGTCATCACGCTTTCCGGTTTCAAAATTTAAAATATTAATTTTATTTTATAATAATTAATTTTATTTATTTTTCTGCCTCCAAAACTATTTTTCTCCATTTATTTCTTTTATTCTTCTAGTGTTCATTTCCAATTCAATAATTTTCATTAATTCAATAAATACTCTAAAAATTCTAAATAAATTCTTATCATCACTTTAACTCATTTTCTTTCATTTTCCATCATCAATTTCACCAAAACAATATTCAACAACTCCCAATAAATTTTTCCATAATTAGGCTAAAAATCTAAAAATTTCCTAAAAATCCTATTAAAATTTTCTTCCATCCCAAAATTTATTTTTCACTTCTAAACACTCCAATTAACTCCATTATCTTTAATTTAAGGCAAAATTCTTCCAAAATAATTTTTCCACAATTTAACCATAATTATGGAAATTCTCTAAAAATTTCACAAAAATTTCTAAAATTTATTTTCATCAATTCTTCACTCAATCCATCATCCTCAAGCCTTATTCTCTTCATTTCCTATTTTTCTCTAATTGTTCAAGATTTTTTCCATAAACCCTAATTTTTTCATTAACCAAATATCAACAAAATCACACAACAATTCAACAAATAATTATGACAATAATTAAACCAACAAAATCACATGGAGAAATGAACAAAATCTCACATTCTTCAAATGGGTATCAAGAAATTCTTTGATTTCTTTTTGCCAAAATTTCACCTTTTATCTCTTTTTCTCCACACCAATCTTATTCTTATCCTTTTAATTGGGGATTAATATGATTGGAAGAAGAAAAATTGAAGAACTTAAGGAATTTGGGGCTTGGAGATTCTCGGCCATGGAGGAGAGAATGAAAAAGATGAGTTTTGTGATTTTTTTTTTATTGAATTTCTAATTAATTTCATATATATACCCTAATTAACTTAATTAATCTCAATTAATTCCTTAATCAACCTTCTCATTGGCCAATAAAACAATTAATTATCTCTTAATATTGACACATGACTCAATCATATTTCAATTAATTTTGACTTAAAAATTTTCCAACCAATCACAACTTTTCTTCATTTATATTCATAATTAAATTTAATTCTCCAAAATTTAACCTCCAAACAACTTAATTTCATCAAATTAAATATTCCAAAAATTATAAAATAATTTTCTCTTCAAAACGATCTCTTCAATTTTATAAAATAACCACCGGTGCAAAAATCGAATTTTTACAAGTTAATCATTTTTCTTAATTTGACCTGTAAAAATTCATCTGTCATCCGATTTGTAATTTATCAGTTTTAAAAATCTTAAAATTTAATTTCGATCACATCGACTCCATTGTGATCATGATCACATTTCTCTAGCTCATAATTTGAAATATCAAGCTGTAAACTTGTACTAAGGATCATATTTCCACAATTCAAACCTTTAATCTTAAAATTTCACTTTCTAACTTCACCTATGACCTTAAAATAATATTTTTCATATTTTGGTACGCTTAAATTATAATTTCACTACCGAGCAAAAAATTCAAATTTCAATCCGGACTGTCGTCTCCATTTGCGTGCATAACACGAAATTGCATTGTTTCATTTGATAAAATTCCTATTCATTTTATCATATTAATATAATAATTTTTTTTATGTATTTATCCGTACTTAGACTCTGATCGTACTCCTCTATAATGCAGTATAAACAACCACAATACATGTATACGGTCAGGGTCTAACTCGCGGATGTGACAGTATTGGTGTGTGGGATGGTACCTAATGGAATCTAAGAGATAAGCTAACCATTGAGGCTCACATATTATTGATGCTAAGCTCTTATATCCTGCTTCATAGGAAGAGTGAGTTATTGTAATTTATTGTTTATTTTTTCAAAAGATAAGTGCATCTCTTAGAAACATATAGTAACCACTGAGAGATTTTCAAATAATCTCACAAGATGTCCAATCACTGTCACTATAGACCCCTAACTGAAAACTATTTTCTATTGAAAAAAACAAATCTTGAGCAACAATGTGATTTAAATATCGAAATACATGTATAGTTGCATTCCAATGTATATGGCAAGGCTGTGAAACATGTTGACTGAGATATTGCATACTATGTGTTATATTATGTATGGTTAGGTTTAGATACTGTAAATGACATACTAACCTTTTATACTTGTCTAGTTCATCTAAAGGAGGTGAGTTGGTTTCAAATTTAAAGTTCTTGAGTAATGGTGTCTTAATTGCTTTTAAACATGATAACCCAATGTCCTTAATTATATCCATAGTATTTTTTCTGGGACAAGTATGCTCCATTGTTGGACCTTGAAATTTCAAGTTCCAAAAAATATCTAGTAGACCCAAAATCTTTAATAATGAATTGCTCATCCAAGTAATGTTTAAATTCTTCAATTGTTGTCATTGAATTTCTTGTAAGAAAACAATCATCAACATACACTAGCAACAAAGTAACTGTTTGAGTAGTCTTAATAGATAAGCATTGATCATGAGTTCATTAAGTGAAGCCAAAATCCAACAGGTTCTTTGTAAACTCTATATTCCATTGCCTTGAGGCTTGTTTCAAGCCATACAATGACTTTTTACATACTTGATTTGGGCATGTCTTAGAGTAGCCTTTTGATGAGTGAAGATAATTCTCCTCATCTAATAATCCATAGAGGAAAAGCATTGTTAATATCCAATTGTTGAAGTGGCCAATGCTTAGCAATGGCTAAGGCTAATAAAACTTTGACTATTATAAGCTTTGCAACAAGAGATAAACTTTCAAAATAATCAACCCCAAGCATCTGATTGTATCCCTTGGCTACTAACCTAGCCTTATACCTTTCAACTATTCCATCCGGATAAAACTTCACTTTATACACCTATTTAGATCTTATGGCTTGTTTATTTGGTGGTAGTAGGGTCACTTTCCATATATGGTTAGCTTCTAAGGCCTCTAAATCCTTATTTATGGTTGTCACCCACTCCTTATGCTTTACATCTCACTTATAATGAGTAAGCTTCTAGATCTAATTAATTTTAGCAAGAAAAGCTTGATATATGGGTGAAAAGCTAGGTGTGACTGAAAAATGAGAAGGAAAATGAGTAGAAGATACAGTACCTGATGGAACACTGGAATTAATAACAAAGGGAAGAACATAAGTACACATATAGTCTTGCATCCACTGAGGTAGTTATCTAGATCTGGAACTAGTTCTAGTTGGCATATGTGGTTGAGAATCAGAAGAAAATGAATCATTAATATCAATAAGAGGTTCAAGTTGTGTAGTGTTTGCATAGGGTGATAGTGCATTAACTGGTAAAAAATAAGGATAAGAAAAAGCGTTAGAAACAGGTAATGGTATGGAAGTAGGGATCATTAAACTAGTATCAAAATTGGTATTTTTTTTATAAGGAAAGATGTATTCATAAAAAAAAATATCTCTACAATCAACAACAGAATGTGTGTGAAGTAAAAACACTTTACTAATAAACACTCCCTTAAAAGCTTTATCCTCTAATTTGTTTCTGTTAGGAATGGTATTTGAGACATAACATAAGCACCCAAAAGACTTAAGTCTAGAATAATATAGTTTTCTTTGAAATAACACCTTATAAGGAGTTTTCCATTTAAACATTTAACTAGTTGACCTATTTACAAAACAAGTAGCAACTAAATCTGCTTATCCTCAATACCCTTTAGGCATATTAGACTAAAATAATAATGCCCTTGCAATGTCAATAACTTGTCTGTGTTTTCTTTCCACTATTCCATTTTATTGAGGTGTGTAATTACATAACATTTGATACCAAATCCCAACACTAGCAAACAATTTTTGATTCTCCCTATTCACAACCTCAGACCTATTGTCACTTTTAAGGGTCTTCACTTGGGTCTTCACTTTATAATTAAATTGTGAATTCACCATGATAAAGAAATTGGATAATAGTATATTAACATCATATTTAGAATGTAAGAGATACAACCATATACTTCTAAAAAAATTATCAACTATAGTGATCATATAATGTGTTCCATTAGTAGTTGCCTTTTGATAAGGTCCCATAAATCAATATGAATGAGCTCAAAGATACCCCTGGTTTGTATGGAACTATTTGGAAAAGGCAAATTGAGTTTTTTTTGCTTCATGACATATGTCACACACATCATAGTTTTTGTTTAAGTAAGGAAAAGACAAATATTTCAACAGACTGATAGAAGCATGGTTCGATTTGATATGCCACAAATTAGACATATTTGGAATTTTATTTATGAAAACATATTCAATACAATATTGCTTATTTACGTTCAGAAACAATAATGCAAACTAAGAAAAGTACATGGCTTTTAATGGTTTCAACAAAAAAGGATGTTGAATCTAGGACATATAAGGTACTAATAACCTTTTCAAATGCTATGAATTCTTTAGTCTTTTGATCCTGAAAAATGCAAATGTGGGATGAAATGAAAAAATTATATCAATAGATTTAAGTAATTTATTTACTAACAATAAATTGTGTTTGAAGGTGGGTTCATGAAAGGTATCATTTAGGGTTAATTTTGGATGCAATACTACTTGTCCAATATGATGAACCAGAATTATGGAGCAATCAAGTAAGTGCACAAGAATCTTAGTTCTAGCTGGTATTAGTTTTTGCATGAGGTTTAAATTAGCACACAATATGATTAGTAGCATATGTGTCAATAATCCAGGATCCATGCTCAAGATAATCCAATACATGTAAAGCATAATGAGTTGAATTTTTACATGCATAATCACTATTGTGTGCAAAGTTAACTACTGCTCTTCCAGTTACTGTTTTTCCTTTCAAACATCTTGTCACTTTTTGTTGAATTAACTGTGACATTGAGTGTCATGTGTCATTTTTGCATGTTTGATGAATATCAGATACATCTAGTGGAGTGTCACTGTCATTTTTTGTTGTATTGGCACAATTCTTTCTCCCATTCAACTTTTCTTTCTCCCTCATTTCTTTGTACCAAGAAGGATACCCATTTAACTTGAAACAAGTTTCTCTAATATGACCACTTATGTTACGGTGATTGCAAAGCCTATCTCATTTCTCCTTTTTAAAACTTTCTTCTCTTTTATTTCTCTTACCTCTTTTGTAACTAGAGTTTTGTGTACATAACAATGCATTGTTTTCTGCCAACTCCATGTGTACATTAATCTTATTTTGCTTTTGAATGCTCATTAGCATGGAATATGCCTTGTTCACATTGGGTAAGAGGTCCACTACTAAGATTTGATTTCATACAACATCATATGCATCATTAAGCCCAATCAAGAATTCTATAAGTCTAGCATTAAAATTAGATTGTTCAATGGCTCTATCTATACCATAGATGCACCTTCCATATGAATATCTTGGTACTGGTTGCAAACAATTAAGCTCATTTTAAAGCTTTTTAAGTTTTTTCAAGTATTAATCAATGGGCAAATCCGTCTGTGTAACTGAACCCATTTCCCATTTAATATGGAAAGTAAAAAGTCATTATCTTTGCTCAATTTTAAGCCAAAGATCTTTAGCAGTTTTAGCATATAAGAAGGACTCCACAATCTCTTTAGATATCAAATTTAAAATCCACGAAATCACCACACAATTAACTCTCCTCCATTATAAGAGGTTTTGATCCCTTACACCCGATTTCTCACAAGAACCATCAATAAATTCCAGTTTAACCTTTGCCTCTAACGCTATCTGATAACACCAGTCTTTAACCTTTATTCTTGCAAGATCGAAAGAGATTAGAATGGTGCGTCGAAGCTGCTCCGGCATAGCCACTCTGAAACTTGAGTTAGAAAAAGAGAGGAAGAAAAGTTTATAATAAAGAGAAAAATGAAGATTGAAGTATTTTGGATTATTCTTTTTTGCCTTTATCTAGTTTGGGATATGTTATTTATATTTTTTCCCTTGGTAAACGTGTATTATCATTTAGTCTCTCGTCTCTTGCAATCTCCCTAGTCAGAAAGGTGTGGTTAAATTAGTCATGTTGGAGATTAATTTGACATATATGATGTATGCATGAGAACCATAAATAAATGATATGAACGATAGTCTTTTGTTAATGGAGTAAAGCAATCTTATCTCATTGAAATAGAGCAAAAAGGAGTTTGAAAGCCTATTCAAAGGATTCAAATCAATGTAGGGCGTATTCCAAGTCATTGGAGGCAGCATTGGAGCTTTAAAAGCAATATTGGGTCTAAAATCCATAATCAAGCTCATGGACTAACACTACATAAAGGCTAACCTAAAGTGAAGATAAAATGAGTCTTATATAAAGATTCAAGATGAATGGACTAAACAACGCAAAATCCATAAAATTGAAGGTTACAAGTTATGTGCAACTCATGTTCAAGTTATGTGCAAATCATGTGCTAGGAGACATGTACCAAACCTGTGCAAGACATGTGACATCATGTGTCAACCATGTGCTCAAGATCATGTGCCACGCATGTGACTACTTATGTGATTTGGGGTTTAACTTGTAATTGGGCTTAATTATGTATGTGAGCTTAATTATCTTAGGCTTTAATTAGTGATATACATGTGGGCCAAAGAAATAAAACCCAACCCACCACTTATCTTATTTTAGAAGAATTTAATTAGTGTCTTAATTCAAGTAGGACTCTACCTTTTTAGAATATTAGTTAGAATATGACTGGACTTTTAGGAGTTGAGTTAGAATATGATTTAGTTATCCTCTACCATAAAGGATTTAAAGACTTAGAGCTATAAATCAATGAATAAAAATGAATTTGAGAGTTTTTTTTAAAGTGAGGCAGATTTACATCTCTTTATTACTTTTAAAAATTAGTTACTTATCAAGTGATATTGCTTGTAGCATGACTATTCTTAATAAATCATATAATCTTGGTTCTTTGCTACATTGGTTAGCTTTGGGTCAGATTCAATCTGTGATCACCATAGCTTAAGGTTTATTTACTTTGTCTTGTTGAGGGGTTTCAAGGCACGGTCTTTGGGGTTCTGCATCAATATATTTAGTTGTTGTAAATATCTATCATTACACTTTTCCATTCTCTAGACAACGACATGTCATTAGATTTTGTGTGGCAGACACTTTGTTAATTACATATTAAATGTTATGTACCTTTTTTATTGTTTACTTCATTAAATACATTGTGCTTAGACTCAAAGTTGATGATCTTCCACTTATCGAGTCTCACTCCTCCCATCTCTCATCAGTTTGACGTAGGTTTCCAATATCTTAAAGTCCACATGTATTCTGCAGGTCTTAATGCCCATAGGTCTTCCGTAGGTCTCATATGTCTTTCGCAAGTCTCTAATGTCTTAAAGTTCACAAATATTCGGTATCTCAATCACCTACAGGTCTTTTCTGAATGATAGATTGTCATAGTTTAACCTAAAAAATAGTCAATTATTTATGTTTGACTGATGTTAGTGCAATTTTACTCACAAAATTTTTCTACCCATGATGCCTAGCTTTGTCGTGTGGTCATATCTTTTGATCTCCTTCAAGGATTTTTCTCTCATTTGGATATATTCTAGTAGAAATTATTTCATAATTGTTATTTTTAAATTTATTCATCGATAATTGCATTAGCTCTTTGTGAAGGATATCATCTTAAGTTATAAAAGCTAAGATGACTAAATATCATGCCAATATGTTGGCAGTGGAGCTTGGATGCAATCCGGTCTATTTGGGGCATAAACCTCAATAAGGTACTTTAACTAATAAATTGATCACTTTAATGCATACCAATCTACCTGAGATGTTGGTCTCCCAGAAGGGACTTGTTTGATTCATATGTCGACTTCTTTACGAGTCGATCTCCTAGAAACATTTGGTCTTCTTAAGGACTTGAGTTAATTAATATGGTCAGTCTCCTAGGGACCTTGGTCTCCTTGGAGACTTGATTATTTATATGATTGTTTCTTTATGATGTTAGCTAAGAATATGAAGCTCTCAGGGGGACTTGTGTCATTGGGTATGGATACTTGATTATAGGTTGATCTCCTTAGATTAATGGGTCTCACTGAGTGACTTAGATTACTGATAATAGTAATTTTTATATGGACCAAAGTCCTCAAATTTAGATGCCTCCACAAGAGACTTATACTTGTGTTATTAATCGTGGTCACTTCTATGCCAACAGGGGCTCCCTAGGTTTAAGGGTCTCTTATAGGAGATTAATACTTTATGTTAATTTTGGTCACTTTTATGTGAATCGAAGGTACCTTGATCAAGGGTCTCCATGGGAGACGTGTGTTTTGCATTAATATTGGTCACTTTAATGCGAACCAAGGTCTCTTAATCAGGGGTCTCCATGAGAAACTTATGCTTTTATATTAATCTTGGTCACTGTTATGCAAATAGGGATCTATACGGGAGACTTATGCTTTGTATTAATCTTGGTCGCTTTTATATGAATGGGGGTTTTTGTGGGAGACTTATGCTTTTTATTAATTTTGGTCAATTTTATGTGAACTGGGGTCTCTGTAGAAGACTTATGTTTGTTTGTTATTAAGTTCATTTATTTTCTTTTTCATTTCTTTGATCTCCCAAACTGCTGAGATGAACTCTCTTATAATGGAAAAAAAGTTAGGTTTTGTTGTCTCCTCCAATGCTCTTTCGTTATCTTGTTCTTGTGCCTTTGCATCGAGGATTCCTTTCAAGCTGGTAGGCATAGTATTGTTTATATATGGGGGAATCATTATAGATTGAGGTGTTTGCTCTATTAGTGGATTCTTCTCTCTCTCATCTTTTGCTCTTTCTACCATTCTACGCTCACCGCACTAATTGATAATATCGGTCTTTAACCTTTGTTCTAGTAAGACCGGAAGAGATTAGAATGGTGCGCTAGAGCTGTTTTGGCACAACCACTCTGACGCTTGAGTTAGAGAGAAATAAAGAAAAAGAAATTTATGATAAGGAAAAAAAATAAAGGTTAAAGTGTTTTGGGTTATTATTATTTGCATTTGTATGGTTTGGGATGTGCTACTTATACATTTTCTTACTCCTTGGTAAACGTATATTCTCACGTGGTCTCCCGTCTCTCATCTCCTATGGTCCCCCTAGCCAGAAAAGTGTGATCAAATAAGTCATGTTGGAGATTGATTGAACATATTTGACTACCACAGATATATACTATTACGCTTTTCCATACTATTACGCTTTTCCATACTATACATAGCAGTATGTGACTGAATTTCGTGACAGATACTTTGTTAATTACATATTAAATTATATTTACCTTTTTACTCTTCATTTCATTAAATATATTGTACTTGGACTCAAGACTAGTGATCTCCCTCTTATCGAGTCTCACTCATCTCATCTCCCATCAATCTGACATTGATCTCTAATGTCTTAACACTCACATGTCTTAATGCCCACAGGTCTCCCACAAGTCTCTGATGTCTCAAAGCCCCCAGGTTTTCCGCAGATCTCCGGTATCGCAATCACCTACTAGTCTCTTATGAGTGACAGGTTACAATGACAAATAATTTCTTCCATTCAACAAATTTGTAACCAAAGACATGAGTGGATGATCGGAGTTATACAAAAACAGTGGATCTTCATTTGAATACTCCATTATCAATAAGGTTTCACAAGAAACAAAGTACAAGTGATATCACGAAGTAAAAAGGCGTTGAACAATGAAATCAATCAAACAAGAGCAAGTAAACCTACTCTGATGCCATGATCTAATTGAGAAAGTAATTATGAGCCTTCAAGAGAATTACCAAAGACTTGCTGAATATTCTCCAAATGAATAAGCAAGAAGAAAACTGAAATACTGAACTTCATTCATCAAGTGAAATGTTAACCTCTACATAATTACAACTACACTACTTATATACTGGAAAAAGCAGCTACTCCAACCAATCAAAGAATGACAAATCAGCGAACTACTAGCTGACAGAATCTGTTAGTAACCACTAACGTTGACTTGGCCCTGAGCTTCATAGCTAACGGATAGTAACTGACAGTGAGAGTACTTGAGCTGAAGCTGAGCTGGAGAAGTTGATCGTGAACATGAGAAAAATAGTTAGCAGACACTGGAATAAATATACTATGTACATTTGACTATTATTCTTGCAATTTGCAATCTAGATTTCTGCAAATGTATCACCAAAAAGGATTTTATATTCTTACATTCACTGAAGATTACAAGAATTAACTGCGCACGGTTATTAACTCGGTATATTTCCAGAACATTGAGTTCAAATTCTAACCTACAGCTCAACTCATACATTTATTCCGAGAAGTTTAGTTTAACAGTTTATGTATATTTATAAAATAAGAATTAATTTTTACGTGTACCCTGTTCACTTTTGAAATCAAAGTTTGTCTTGAATAATAAATGCCAGTAAGTGCATCCTCTTCTTTCTATTCATCCTAAGGAATAGAGGACCTATAATGCCTAGAAGAGTTTAAAAACCACCAGCAGAATGGTGGCATGGTTAACTTGCAGGGCATCTCCCTCTATTGTCTTCATTGTCTGTAGAAGTAATGTTAGTAAAACCATCAGCAGCAGCCAACGCTACAAAGTAAAAAGGTAGTATGGCTAATCTCCCTCTTTTAATTTCTTTTCTTGCTTGCGTTTCTTTTGTTTTTTTTGATCCTTAATGCTTTTCTCCCATTCTTTTCTGTTTTTGTGGTACAGCAGCATAGCAGCTCGAGCATCTTCTATCTGAAATAAAATTTGCTCATATCATGTCAAAGATTCAATACGTTAGTTGGACACAACTTGAGAAAATGATATTCTGCAGTCATAGAAAGTTGCATATCTAGAGTAACACAAGCAACTACATGAATCTGAAATTACAACTTAAACCCACTCCCGACGCCCAAAATGAAAAAGGATTGAGAAGAGAAAATACAACTTATTGCCAATCAGGAGAAGAGATTGATGGCTCACTAGAAGAGAGAGCATAAATTAGGGCAATAAACATTTGCACCTAGCTAATAATGCAAAGCAAATATGCGACTTTGATTAATCACCATCTCAAAGCTAAAGAACTTACAGGGCAGTGTTCCCCATCCTGTATCTTGACGCCAAGAAACTCAGCTGCAAGATGATGAAGTGCCTTTCTGCACTGATCTCTGCTTAACCAACCAAGCACATTAGTAGGAAGCATCAAAAAATATACAGAATTATAGCAATACAATGACAAATTTAGTCATTAGATAACCAAGAACCGCATAAGTACCTGAGAAAGGGTTGATGCTCTGACGTGTCCCGCAGGTCTTTCTTGGGATGACTCAATAGCAATGCCTATAAGAAATAATTAAAAAAATCACTATACATTCATTTATTCACAATTCAGGTTTCTTTCTTTTCTTTTTGTCTAAAAAACTTACTAAAGTAACCAATTACAAAAATCACATACTCTAGAACTTAAGATCATTAGACAAGGCATGACCAACGAGAATTCTTCCTTTAAGGAGCTCTGCAACTTTGTTCTGAACAGTCCGAAAATCCTTTGCTGCAAAATTCACCAAGAATTCAACCCACTATTAGGCTTCATTTGGTTTATGGAATAGAAGGACAATAGTACAGCTATTCCATATTAAATAGCTGACATTCTGTTCAAATTTTAAATTATTCCACAGAACAACTATTTTTAATTTCAACTTTTCGTTGAATATTTAATGTGAATAATTATTGGATAGAACAGATATTTCCAAATCTGTGGAATAAAATTCCACATGCAAGTGCAAAAGAGCTATTATATCACTACTATCTTCTACGTAAGAACCAAAATTGGACCAATGCTGTACATAAACTTCTATTATATATTTCCATGGAGTCTTGCATAATTAGATTTATAAATTTAGAAAACCTTCTCAAATTCATATATAATCAATTATTTAAGCCACTTAGTGAATGGTTTATATGCTAAACCTAGAAGAAAGTTTATCAAGCATCCTCAAATAGATTTAGAGAAGAATCCCTTCTAGTTCAGTATTACTTTTGCTGTTTCTGCAAAAATTTATAAAATATTTTTTTTAGAAAAAGAAAGATATTACAACAAATGGAGCTCTGGTGAATAAATAATATGCTGCCCACCATGCCAAATTTTAAAGTAATTGAGAAGAAAGACAAAATCCACCTTTCCTTAAGTGTTTGGGTCAAATGCCACTAATATGTGTATGAAAGTCAACAACACGTTCTATTAGTCGAACAAACTCATCGTATATAACATTCCCCCATGATTTACCTGTCATAACTGAAGCAATGTCATTTTCATCACTGAAATTAAACAAATCCATCACTCATGATATTGAGCTTAATAATGTAGAACACAAAGCACAGGAATGGCAAATGCGTTAAAGGGGGAAAAGAAAAGAAAAGAATGCAACTAATGAATACCAGTGTCACTTGTCCAAGAGCGCTTTTATTTCCTTCACCAATGCCAACCATTTCACAATCCATGGCTATTACATCTGTCACGCTGTAATTAGTGATTAGCCAAGAGGGGCACTTAATACTAGAAAAGCAACAAAAATCTCACTCAAAATAGACACAGAATCTCTGCTGGTTTCATAACTGAAATTTTAAAAGTTTCAAAATTTCTAGAAGTTAATTATTTCTTTTCAATTAAACCAGGTTCAACTGGTTGCAGACATATTAAACAAGATATCCAGTGGTATGATAACCACATAAAATACATAATAATAATTAAAAAAAAGGTTCCTTTAAAAACAATCATTGGTCTTTTTGCTTCTAATTGAATTGTATATATATATTTTGCAAGACATGCAGCACAAGAATCACCTGAAATCGTCATTAGTTGGTGTCAGAGGATTTGGAAGAGATTCATCAGACGCTGCATCAGGTCTCTCTTTGCGCTTCCCTGTAAAATAAAATTACATGCCAAGTAATGCTAGAACTTGAACTGAGGAATCACTTATTTACATGTTCAAAGAATTTATTTATCCTTGCTTTCGAAAGAAAAATTTGTAAAGATGACAACAAAGGGCTGCTCTATCCAACTTGAAATTGGAAGTATGTTCAAAATTTTCTCAGTATATGCCACATCCTTTCAGCGTAGAACATGGAAAATTGAAGTTCCATATGAACTAGAAAAAAACAGAAAATAGAACTGAGACAGAATTTTGCTTTTACAGAAGAAAAAAATAAATCACAGAAAATTTGTTCTTATTTTATCGAGAGTGCTTCTTGGAAAATTAAATAAAAACAAAAGTTAAATTGAATCATCATTCTGCTTTTCAAAGAGCAGAATGCACTTCTAGCAAACAAGGCATAAGAAACTTCTACTTTGACGTATTTTAACTAATATGTAAAAAGGAAATTTTCTCCAAATAAATTTTCCATCACCTCTATGAATGCTTAATCAAGTGCTAAAGAATGGAACAAAGAATTCATGTTCCAACAAGTTTAGGGTTAAAGTTCTTTTTTTTTTTTAAATCGAGAATATTACAATCAGAAGTAAATATTGAGGCAAGTATTCTTCATTTTCAAACATACTACCTCTTCAAAGAAAAACAATTTCAATATCTTGAAATGCAAATTTCTTCTCATCACCAAAAATTGAATTGAATTTTTACAAATATCTCTTAGTATTTCAATGCATAATTCACAGCTGCTCATACAGTGCAAGTGACGAAATCAAGTACAGTTCATCAAAGAATGGTGCATTCCAACACTATGAAGAGAGAGAAATAGACTGGTAGCATAGTAAAACAGCAGATGAAGGAGCATGGACTAAATGATGTTGCTGAATCAAGGATCAGTAAAGCCTCAAAATGGAGTGTTTCATGTGGTGAAAGGTTTAGTCTCCAGTGGAGATGATATAATTAATGAGGCTGCTGCTTTTCTGATTCATGATTCACTTCAGGTTTGAATGTGGTATCTTCTCTTCATGTGTTTGAGTCTTTGAGTTGATGGGAGAACATGCTTTAACCATCTATCAACCTGGTTTGTACAGCAGTTCAGTTGCTATTCAATTGAACTGTCATGGATATTGATTAATTGCATTTCCTATAAGAAAGGCTTGTGTTTGCTGCTCATTACATTGTCCACCAAACTGTTGTACCTGAATTTACCATTGATGTCAAGGAAAGCTGGGGTGTACACAATTCTGGGCATCTCAATATCCATTGCTCATGGAGATTTGACAGTATAGTGGGGAAAAAAAAATTCTTACAACAAAATATTCAGAAATCATGAATGATTAGCACCAGAATAGTTCATGCACATGTAGCTGAATTTGTACTTGGAATCATCTCATTCAATATTCCCAGTTATATTGGGTTTTATGCTTCCCAACTTCCACAACAGAATGCATATTATTTTTCTTTCAATTGAGTTAAATTAACACTCCAATGTTCTACAAATAAGGGTTCTCGTTGTTTGATAACGGTAGATTACAGAACAAGCAATACTATTATGGAAAAGAAAAGGAAAGAAAACGAAGAAGCATCAATTACAGAACAAGGATTAACATTACCTAAAATAGAACATCGGGTTCCTGGGTTTGAATTATTTGAGGGTCTTGAAGGTCTAGAACCATGGGCTTTGAGCTTCTGCATAAACCAATACACACATACATGTTTAAGAAAATAAAAAATTCAGAGACAGAAATAATAAGCAATTAATATATACATATAGAAATTTATATGGAGAGAAACAGAGACTTGTTGGAGTTGAGCCCAGTTGGGATTAAGCGGTAACTGCTTCTGCTGCTTAGGGTTTTTCGTTTTCTGTTGCTGGTTTGCCATCTTTCTGCCACTCCAGGCACCATCTCCAAAATGTGGTTTAATCCAACCGTACGGCCGGCATCAAACGGCGGCGTATTATATTACTTCTTTTTGTTCCTTTTTTTGTTTTTTTTTTCCAAATAGTTGTCTGAAATTCTGAATAAGGTAAAATCGAATATAAATCTATTCTTAAAAACGGCGCCGTGTTGTTAGAAACCTAGCCGCCCCACCCTCACTCGTTTCTTCTTCTTGTTCCCCTAATTGTTCATCTTCCGCTGCTGGAGATGTAAATTTCGATGAAATTCGGGTGAACATTAAACTTCGAGTTTGCCTGTAGGGTGGTGTTTGTTTCTGAGAAATTAGTAACAGGTTGTAACTAACTGTTACATATCGTACTGCTTAAATTCGCAATGAACAACCTGTTTCTAATAAGTAATGTAATCCAGGTTCCAGAAGGGAGAGGAAGGGCCGTAATATAGAACTTGAGTATTTCTAGTTATCAGTCTAGAGATGTTGGAACATCACACAGTAGAATTTGAAGACAACGATGGTAAAGTGTTGGTGAATCAGTCAGCGGGATCGGGAGATGATACTAACAAATCAAAGAAACGCACAAGGGATTTTGGTGCAATGGCTAAAGATGAATGTCATATCACAGTACTAGAAAAAGCTCACAAAAGGATCATATTATCTTTAACCAAGCCATCGTACCTTCTTGGATTAGGCTCAAATAATGTGCGACCAGAAAATCGTGTTAGATTATGCCAGCTTTTGCAGAAGTTAGTGAGGCAACATAATTGGAGAGAAGCGAGTGGTGTACTTAGCATATTATTGAAAGGAACATGCAAGGATAAGTCTCCTACTATGAATCGGTTCAAATACTTGGTACGATATTGGTGCCAGAAATTGAGCTTCTTTTTAATCCATTTTTTGAGCATGTTGTTTATTAGAATCATAGAGGTTAATGATGTAAAAGAAAATTTTCTTATGTTCGTTCCCATGTTTTCAAAAATAGGAAACCGTATAATGAATATGTTGTGGCTTTGCACATAGTTTTCCACACTTTTTCCCAAGCTTTCAAGTGTTTCAACTAGTTGTAGATTTTAAATCTGCTAAAATTCTTGATTCTGTTAGTTATCCTTGCGTCGTAACTAAACAGCCACATTTTATGTATTTGATCATGGAGGACTGTAAATTGTGAGGTAAAGCAAGATAAGGACAACCTGTAGTTTCATTCATTTATTTTTTTAATTCATTTTTGTTTATTTTTTATTTTTTTCGTTTTGTGTTTTTGTTTTTGTTTTCCAAGCTGTTGTCTTATGTAGCTAATCCCTTAGTATGATGCATAATGCTAAATTGCAATCTTTGCTTACAAGAAGAGAGATTCCTTTGATGTCTTAAGATCTTAAAAGCATGTTTTCATTTATAAATGTTTGTGCTCGTGTTTAGTAAACCTCTATATTTAAATCTTTAACATGCACTGATCTTTTTACATTACCCACATTTTTAGGTTTCAATGGAGTGTCTCAAGCATATAGAATATAATAATGCTAACTTGACAGCTATCGATAACATTTACGATACTTGGATGACAAGGATTGGAATCAACTTATCAAATAAACGAAAGAGGAATGGATCTATGATAGAGGTATTTTATCCAAAATAATGATAATTTCTTTAGTCATCATCAAGAGAATTTTTCTTTTTTATTTCTTCTTTGATGATGTTGTCTATGCCACCATTAAGCCTTGCCTCATCAAATGTCACTGCGCATCATTGTTACTCTGTGTTGATCAAAGACCTCTTGGTTGTTGCGCAGGACAGTTTTGTTGTTCGTTTGGAGTCTATCCTCTTCAGGTTTATGCAAGGGAACATTGAAGGTGAACGCCAGAATGCCAGGAGGTATAAGTTTCAGCTTTCGTGTTGCTTATATGTTGCTTAAATGTGAAAAGAAGCTATCCAGAATGCATATCGTCGTGAATTATTAATGATCTTTCTACTTGCAAATTTTGCTTCTTACATGTGGTTTTTGAGGATTATTGTTCTTTTATGAGTTGCATGGCAATGATGTGGAAACACTGCATGATCCATCTAATTAATATGTATCTATATACGTAGATTATGGATTTAATTGTACTCTGTAATGTATTGTCCTCTTTTTTTATAATCAAAGATAGTCACAACTGCTGCATTCTGGTTTTTGAGAAGACCACTGACTGCTTTTGATATAATATGAGTAATTGTTCTATTATGTTTTCACAGTTTGATGCAAGAACATGAATTGAAGGGCTATCCAATTTTCAATGTGATCGCTGGCTTGATATTCTATCAGCTTTTTTATTCTAGTATCCCGGAAGACATGCAGTGGAAGGATTCTGACCAAATCTATAGCCCCTCATATTCAGATATGTCAGCTGTTGCTTCTCAATTCGACATGTCAGCTACAAAATTCAGATATGAAGCTGGAAGCTCAAAGGGCCGTAATGCACTCCTTACTGATGAGTCCGAATCTTCATTTCAGTATGGTTCAGAGTCATCTGTCATGAATAATAAAGAAATGCCTGTTAAATCATATGGTGACTTTCATAATGAAGTTGGACCTATGGAAGTTGATGTTAACCTGCAGACAAATCTCCCACAAGGTTTCCAACCACAGGGTTTCTATGTGAATTCTGCTGAAAATGGAGCTTCTGTTGATAACAGTGGTGGCCATTTGCATTCTGTCTCAAATTTGTTTGCCCAAAGTAAGTTCTTAATGACTTCAATTAATTTGTAAATGAAGTATTTTTCATACGGTGGAAAAAGTTTTCACTTCCATTTTGTTGGAGAAAGATCATAAATTTTGCTTTTATCATGCATGTTCATCACCTGCAATTTTTGGAAAAGAATAGTAGTTCATCATGATCATGCCTTTATCAATTAACCTTTTCCTTGCTTATTTATGTACAATTATGGGAACCATAATAATGCACTCATCACATTCATAATGTGGGTCAAGTTAAGCATGTGAAACCCTGGAAAAGGCAATATATGTTAAATATGATTTGGAATTTCCAAGAAAAGAAGGATATGATGCATGCTGTTTTTGTGAATTCTATACCTAAGAAAAGGTTTGCTTCTAATTATTCTAAGAATACACATCGCAGCAAATGGATTCACTTGAATTCACCTAGAATTGAAACAACAAGAATAAAGACAGCAATGATTACATGGTGGTGGGGGGCAAGATATTCTCTCTTGCTGTTGCCCTGTATTTTTGTAAATATTAAAAACTATTAATACTCTGTAAAGATGACCCAAAGAAAATCTACACAGATTGACTTAATAAAGAAAAGAAAGAGTTTTCCCTAGTCTTATTTTGGGATGAAAATGAGTTGAGTATACCCAAGCGTTGGTTTGCTTAGGCTTGGTAATTTATGAAAAGAGCTTTAACTTTACGCTCTGGCTCAATGCAGTTTTTAGGTGAGCAGAGCGAAGCTCAATATTGCTCAAATTTGGTGTGTTTATTTAAAAATGAAACATGAGCTGAAGACTTCTTCGATATACTTAAGTTGTGGATAAAAGTGTTTATGAATTTATTCATAAGATTTTAAAAATTTATCTCAAATATTTTAGTAGTTAACCATTTATTACTAATTCTCTATATAATGCATAAGTTCCATTTTCATTTGATTTTATGTAATAAACTGTTTCATAATTGATCTAGTTATGCAAGTAGCCCTTATTTAAGTTCAATTTGGCATATTTATTAGCTGCATGTGAGCCTTATCCTTTATGTATATGATTTGTTGCTGAATGTTCTATATTGCCAAAGAGAGCTTGGATTCATGGTTGCTTCCCTTACGAACTGGAGATTGGGAGATGGAAAGGGTGCTTCAAGATGATGAATACAAGCATGCGGTGAGGTACTTACAAGAAGCTGTTTACTCAAATCCTCCATCATTGGCAGCCTTGCTTCCCTTGATACAGGTAGAGACAACCTAAAAGATGATACCAAGCATTGTCTTATTTAGTTATTTCACTACATATGTTGCATGTGATTTTGTTAATGTTGTGTGTTCATGAATAATATATTTTTGTTAAAAAAATAAATATTGGGGGTTATTTCATAATTTTAGGAATTGAAAATATTTTATTTAGTGCAAATTATTATATTTTATATAATAGCATTTCTTGCATAAAGTCGGGAAACATAACTGCTTTCTGTTTACTCTTAGTCTTCTTTTCAGTTATCCTTCTCCTAGTGATGTAGCCATGCCTCATTCTGGCATCTATCTCTAAATTTCATTAAATTAGAAAGGAGTGATTTAAGAACATTACTATGTTGCATATGAGAAAATACTTCTCAGGTCCTCATTGTTAACTTCATAGAATCAACATGTCTTTAATGGATGATTGTTTTAGCTGGAGCATAAGCTGAAGTTTTGTTGAAGGATTAGAGACTTCCTTATTTTGGTACAACCAGCTTGGTCAAGTGATTCTGGCAATTATGCTGCATGTTGGATAGGTGTTTCACCTTTATGTGTACAGCTTTAAATCAAGCCTTGCTTTGATCACGTTGCCACCATCCGAAAAGGGAACAACAAAAAAAAGAACCCAGTCTACAACTGTTTTAAGTGGATTGCATATCACTTTGTTAAATCTGCCTTTTGACTCTTCCTGTCTTATGACATTCAACCTGGATTTGATCACGGCTATTTAAATAATATGCACACAGGCAGTCTTGCCTGCTGCTCAACATCATTGTTAAAAAGTATATATGATTGGAAATGGATAGTAACTTGAAAACACAAGCTATTTTAGTTTTTGCCGTTCATTTTTTCCTCCAAAATTTCAATAGACATTTTCATTTTAGCAGTCAATCTTTTATCTGCTTGCATTTGTTTCTGTTTTTATTTTGTATATGACATTCATCATCTTTACGCAATTGGTCCATTTTCTTACATATGATTAAATTTTTTAATTAATTTAACTATTTTCATTTTATTCCAGTTATTATTGATTGGGTGTCAATATAAAGAGGCCGCGCAAGAACTTGAGAAGTTCTGTAACATTTCAAACGCAGCACTTCCTACTAGGTACTGCCTTATTTGCCTAGATAAATGTACTATCTTTGCTCGCCAAAAAGTAAGGAAAATGACAATATTATGGGAAAGGTAGTCAAACTTATATCCTGCAAATAGAAAAATATTTTACTTGATGGGCACGAAAAATTGCCCAAAGATGTGAGCGGTACTGTAATTTTTATTCCTATGATCCTTATGCTGTTGGAGAGAGAGTTACAGTTGATCGTATCAATATAGTGTGGTTGAAGGATTTAAAATTGTGATCCTGGTTATGGAGTTAGGCACTATTACTAATTTGCTGGGGAACTTTTTGGACTTGATGGCGTGTGCTTTACATGTGATCTATTTAGATGCTACTCTCTTTGAAGATGTATTGATGTCCCAGTAATGTGGCTTCTTTATGATTGGAAGGTAGTGGATTCAAGTCGTGGAAACAACCACAACCTTTATGGAAGCAGCTAAAATCTTTTCTCTTGACCTCTCAAGTGAGCAGTGGTTTTTCTATGAACAAAGTACTGGCAGCAGCTTGCACTGATAGGACCACATCCTAATTCTGTAAAACGTGGTTTTCATGTGCAGAAGCTGCCATTTCACTAGGGGAAATAGTTATTCCCAAATATAAACCATATAACAAAAGGAACAGAATAAGAAGCTTAACAAACAAAGAGATAGGTGGAACATCCTGATACCCTCATAGTCCCTGTTAGTAAAATGTTTTCCTCTAACAAGGCTTCTCTTTGCTCTAGAAATAATCTTGTCTAAACTTTATGTCTGTCCTTTTCAGTAGTGTTCAGAATTTATTTTTCACTTTTTTTAAGACCATGCTATTTTATTCTCTCATTCAACTTTGCATAATACACCATTTTTTGGACATATTGAACTCCTGGACCTAGAAAAAGTGTGTTGGATGTTGATTCATTCAGTAGGAGAAAGCATAGGATGATAGGACAAGACTGTAGAACAAGTCCAATTAATACAGTATTACATGATCTCTAAATGGCAACCAAAGTTACTATATTTGTTTATGTATAAGATAATATTTTCGTTTATGAGTTTAGTTTTTTATTGGGTTTTGCTTCTACTTTTGGGACAAGGTTGAGTGGAAATTTTGAATTCATTTTTTATCATTTCAAGAACTTGCTATGTAGTGTGACAAAAATGGTTGGAGTGGTATGACAACCAAATATTTTTTGCTGAACTTTGCATCATGTAGTTTACAACTGCCTAGTTGTTGTAGACATTTTTCATCTTTTGCTTGAAGCCTTGAATGTAGGTTCTCTCTTGCTTGTTCCTTGAAGAAAATCTTGCTCTTCTCTAGGGAAAGAAACATTTCTCCCTTATTAAGATAGCATTTGGATTTGCCCAGAAAATTCTTGTAATCCAAATGCTCATTACTCTATTTATTTCATTGATTAGAACTCTTATGGACTTTTGTGCAGATTGAGGGCTCACCTTTTGGAGCGTGTCGATCCTAATAACAATACATTACTCTCAACCAGTTATGAGGAAACCTTGAAGAGTGATCCTACATGTAGCACGGCATTGGCGAGGCTTATCAGCTTGCATCAAAATGGTGCGTTAATTACATCTGTATGATTGATCTTGTTTTGCACATTAAGATCTTTATGAAGACATCAACATTTTCTTTAAAAAATGCTAATAACTTAGAAATGAGTGACATACTTTCTTCTCTCTCAAAAAAAAAAAAAAAAAAAAAAAAGGTTACATACTTTCAGAGAGGAAGAAATTTTGGGTAATGCCAACAATTTCCGTTGTGTGCTTCTTTATGATGGTGTATTTGATAAAAATCCGGATCTCACGATATTATATATAAATAAAAAGGAATCTCTTTTATGATATTTTCAGGGAATTATGGCTCTGAATCTCTTTTGGAAATGATAGCTTTGCATTTGGATGCTGTCTTTGTGGAGTACACCATATGGAGAGAGTTTGCCTTGTGTTTTATTAAAGTTTCTCAATATGAAGAAGATTGTATGTCAATTTGCTTGCCTGAAAGTGAAGGCGGAAAAATGCAAGGGTACTCTGTTCGTTACAGCAAGATCCCCAAATTGTTTATTCATGGGAAATCAGGAAAGGGTTGGAAGGTTCGCTGTCGATGGTGGTTGACACGTCATTTCAGCAGGAATCAGCTTACATCAGAAATTGCTTCAGGTATGTTAGTATTTGTTGCCTGACTATTACGTTCATCTCCACGTTTGCTCTTTGAGAAATATTGTACAGACCATGTTTAGGGCTTGAACTCCCAAATATTTCCTTAATCAGTCCTTGAGCTTTTGTTTCTCATGAAATCTTCAAATATTAATCTTACTTCATGAAATCTTCAAATATTAATCTTACTTCGACTAGAACTTGCCCAATGTTTTATTTGCAACTGTTGGTTTTTCTTTAAATCATTTTGTTTAATTCCTGCTCGATTTCTTAAGAAACGTTGTTCTTTCACCTTTTTTTTTTCTTTTTTTTGCAACAGGTGATTTGGAGCTCCTGACTTATAAAGCAGCGTGTGCATCTCATATTTATGGACCAGATTTTGATTATGTTGTAAAGGCACATACTTTCATAGAGAAGGAAAACGACAGGGATTTATTTATGTTTTTGCAATTTCATTTGAAGAATTCTGTAGGATTTTATTCATACTTTCAACAAAGAACTAGTTGATATTCTTTATGTGTTACTGATATCTTCATGGAAAGAGAAAGCGACAAGAAAATACAGGAAAGTAGAGAGACGAGAAAGAGAGAGCGGAATCTGAAGATAACAGAGAGAATTTATTGTTTTACCAATTGATATGTGGTATAATTATCGACAAACTTCTGAAAGAAGCCTTCTTTTTCTTTTTTCTTTTTTCTTTTTTTGTGGCTCAAATATAGCTATATAAGTTCGTTCACAAAGTCAATAATCTCATTTACTCGACTATTTGCAATTCTTAAACTTTCCTTTTCTTGTTCCTTAAAATATATGACACTGCTCTTCCTTAAAAATATATATATATATATAAATACTAAATTTTTTTCAATCTGTATAAGTATATTTTTGTGGGGTGAAAGAGTATTAATTTGCATTTGAAGCTCCATCCAAGTGATGCGAAGTCTTGATAGATCTTCTAGTATAAATTCAAAATGATTAGTCATAAGTGATCATCAAATTTGGAGAAGTTTGCCTTGTATTTTAATGGGATAGCAAAAGTGATAATAGGATCTCCTGGCACTGAGATATACAGTTTTTTTGCTATTGGATGAATTTCCTATAATGGGTGGATTTGTTTGTTTAGTTTCATTGTCTCTCTTATAGTGGAATTCATGTGTATAGCCATTGTTTAGTGTTAATGAATTTTTTGCTCAAAAAAATGAATAAAGTTTACAGTCATACCAAAAAAAAATTGAGAGAGGAGAAAATATCACTACAACTCATCAGAGAAAAAATAAAAACCCTAGAAAAAGGAATGGAGAAATGAGTATTTTTCATCCTAAATGTAAGATGCATAATTCTTTATATCCATTCGATACAAAATACAAAACTTATGAAGCCATCATGCATGTCACATACTCTATATACATAACATAAACATAAACCTAGAAAAATATAAAGATAATATTTAACAACCATAGAAAAATATTAAGTGAAAAAAATATACTTTGATCCTTATACAGTTTAATACTAAATTAATTTTCGTAACTATTAAATTTGTCTACTTTCTTTTTTTTTTTTGTGAACAATTTGATTTTTGTAGGGTTACAGATTTTTAAAGTTGTAAAATTATATATTTTGGTTTCTTAATTTCTTTTTATCCTATTTGATTCTTCAAATTATTGCTTTAGTTCTTAGTTCAAAATAGAAATAAGAATATGTCATTGAATATAGAGTCCTTTTTAACTAGTGATATAATAACTATAACTTTATTCTAATAAATTATTATATTTGTCTCATTGATAAGAGCATCAATATCGGCTTGAGATTTCAAAAACTGAGGTGGCATTGCTATTGAACTTGCATAAATATTTTGCAAAGTTGCAAAAGATGAAGAGGAAATTTCTACCACTTACCTATTTTTAACTTTTTATTTCAAAAACACTAATAAATATTTTTGTTTTTATTTTTATCTTTTTTATAATATTTATATTTCAATAATGTTATTTATTTCATTTATTGGAACTGTAACACAATATTTATATATATATATATATATATATATATATATATAACTTTTCATTTAATTTTATGCTTTTAAATTTTCCTGTTTTTTTGGATTTCATCCTATTTTCCATTCTTCCATAATATTTTATATATTTTCCATTGATAAAACTCTCTTATCATGTATAATAAAATCTTCTAGCGAAATTATTAAGAAAATGAGAAAGCCAAATACTAAACATTTACTTAAAATTTACATGAATTTTATTACCTTTTCTCATTTAATATTGGATAACTATTGTATTAATATATCATTTATAAAAAAAAAATAAAGTATATCAGATATTAAAAAAATAACAATTAAATATTGAGTAAATATTGGCTATACGTTGGATAAATATTAAGTAAATTTTGGATAAATATTTGGTATTTATAACTGCAGCTCAATATTAGGTAAATATTAGTTAAACGTTGATAAATAGTAGATAATTTTTTTAATTATCATTTACTCAATATTCACTAAAAATTTACTCATTATTTATATACAATTTTTATCAAACAATTTTTTTAAAAAATATAAACAATAATAGATTTTATGATTTTAGTGTTGATATTTGGTGTACGAACGTGAATATAAATGTAAAAATTGATTTTGAAAGATAAAAATAATGATTTTCTAAAAAATATTGTAAATGATTTGAAAATGATAGTGAAAAAATATTATAGTTTTTTATATGTATTAAAGAAATCATGGCTAAATTTGTTTTGGATAAATTATTAAGAGATATTTTCAATTTTCGATATTTCGAAAGTTTAAAAGTTGATTTTAGTATTTTTAAAAGAAATTTTAAGTCTAGATAAATCTGAAAATATTTTAGTATCTTTCTTCATTCATGAAAATTTTCCAAAGATAAAGACAAGGGAGAACTTAATTTGAATAAAAAATGTTAATGGCCTCATTTGTATTATTTTAAAATAAATAAATAATATATTTAAAATTAATTAAGGTGTAATTAACTATTTTAATAAAAAATAATATAACATAAAATTAAATAATTTAAAAATATTTATTAAAAATTAATATAAATATAAATATTATTATAATTATTAATATAATTTCCACATAATTAATATTCACTAATTTTAAAATATAATTATGTGTTTTAATTAAAATAATTATAATTAGCAATATATTAAAAAATATATGTAATATTTTAATTGTTAATAAAAATAAAATATATTAAAATATTAATCGCACTTCATATAAAATATATTTAGAGGTGTAGTCGAAATTTTAATAATGCCGTGCAAATCGCTTTTTACAATTGTCATTCAATCTATTGATCTATTGATAGAGATGATCTAAGTGACTGTTCAAAAATAAAACAAATCAGGAAAAAATTATATTTTAATTCAAAATAGTTTAAAAAGAAATCCAAATGCAATGCAATCGCTTTCTTCATCCCCCGCGTTTTGTCTCAATAAAATCTCACAGCTGAGCTAGCCCAACCCCGCCGAGTTTTGACGGGGGGGAAAATGGCGGCTTACAGAGCAGACGACGATTACGACTATCTATTCAAGGCGGTGCTAATCGGAGACTCTGGTGTTGGCAAATCTAATCTACTCTCTCGATTCACTCGAAACGACTTCAGTCTTGAATCCAAATCCACTATCGGTGTTGAATTCGCTACCCGTAGCATCCGCGTCGATGACAAGATCGTCAAGGCTCAGATTTGGGATACCGCTGGTCAAGAAAGGTTCCTTTTCTTTTCATTTCGTTTTAATTTTCAGCAAATTTGTTCTCTCATTTTCATTGTTTTGGGATTTTCAATTTTCAAATCTGTTTTAGAGCTCAATTCATTTCTTTGATATGGAGATCTGTTTTTCAGTTTGCGTCTGAACGAACTTGTTACTGTAGCATCGTTTGTTATCAATCTCTGAAATTAATTTTGGCTTGATGGCAAATTAGAATATTGGTCTAGACATTATGACATTGAATTGGTGCCATATGGTTATGCGTGTGCTATTGAGCTAAGATTGTCAACTTGATAGATCTTTGCACTGGATGGAGATTATTTTTCTATTGATTAAAGTGTCATGTCAGCTCCTTGTTCCGCAAGAGTTGTTCAAAGTTCAGCAGCTTACTTAGTAGCAGCCAAGTTTAAGAAAGTGTGCATGCGCATAGCAGTCCAGCTAACGAGTCTTGTTTATATTATTGGAATTGATTATTAAGGAGTATAAGCATTGCAAGAAAGTCATTTGATACTCCTTTTATGGCCACTACCGATTTACATGGAGAGAGGGGTGATCAGAGAGACTTTTCCTCACCTCCTGTCATGTGTATGCATGTGATAGTGAGTAATCTGTTGTTTGTTTCACCTAGTAATTATAGCTCAGTTGTTGCCTTGGAGAATTAGCTCGGTATTGGGGAAACATTAATTTAGTCCAGCAATCTGCTCTATCACAATACATTTATTCATAAGCACTTATTTCTGTTTTATTTGCATACTTTGAACCTGTCAAGCAGTGATGTTTTATAGAGATAGGCAGACCAGTTGAAGTGAGTGTTTCTTATTTTGTTCTTTTGGCTAGTATTTTATTAAAGATAAGAATTCAATCTTTTCATTTTCCTGACATCTTCATTGTTCAATCTTAGCTTTCAGTTGCACAACTTCTTATGATCTTCAAATGGTCTGTGATAGTGGCAGCAATACATTCTCATTGTTTGGTTATGGTTTTTCTTATGAAACTTTTAAGTAATTGGTGGTTTTTAATTTGCTAAGATATCGTGCAATCACAAGTGCATACTATCGAGGAGCTGTTGGTGCATTGCTAGTCTATGATGTTACAAGACATGTGACGTTCGAGAATGTTGAGAGATGGTTGAAGGAGCTACGGGATCACACAGATGCCAATATTGTGATGATGCTTGTGGGGAACAAGGCAGACCTGCGTCATCTACGTGCTGTTTCCACTGAAGATGCTAAGACTTTTGCTGAGAAGGAGAACATATTCTTTATGGAAACCTCTGCCCTTGAGTCTATGAATGTTGAGAATGCTTTCACGGAAGTGCTAACTCAAATATATCATGTGGTTAGCCGAAAAGCACTTGAAGTAGGGGACGATCCAGCAGCAGTGCCTAAAGGACAAACCATCAATGTTAAAGATGATGTTTCTGCAGTTAAGAAAGTTGGTTGCTGTTCAATATAATCCCTGGAGTGATGAGGATTGGGTTGGAAAAATTGTCCGAACCTCAGCAAGTACAAACTTAAAAGGCTTCCACTTGTCAAGGCCTGGCAACTTTGATGTACCATTACAATCATTTGTTGGGATTCTAAAGCTTCTTTGGGATTTGTCTGGAGTCCGAAGAAAAAGTCTGCATTTAATTAATTGCATTTTTTCTTTTTATGTCACTTAAATAGTTACTTGAGGTTTACCCACTCGTGAATTGTTTTAATTTTTAGCTGATGTAGCTCCTGTTGTATTTGGTTGTTCTAGCATAAACATTCCCAGAAAATTCTAGGTTTTGTAACTGATGACGGACTGATATTGAAGATAGCAATTGTTTTCATTGTTCATGCATAGCTTACAATGAAAATAGCTGCTGTTGAACTGCATGGCACTTGACAGGGTACAGCACAAAACCTAATTCTTGTTTGTCATGGAGACGGAAGATTTGTTTCAAATTTGTTTAAGCTGTAAAGATTGAATGAGGCCTTTTGGTTTACACAAAACGCCGAGAAATTGTATTTGTTATGAATAAAAAGGTGCTGTTAAGTCTTAACCATAGAAATAGAAGATTAAATTTAGGGGAAATTATTAAAAAAAAAAAAACTCCCTACTTGTATAGTGATTTTCAATTGAAAATTTTTACCTAAATTTTAATTGCAATTTAAATTATGAATTGGCTGAACCATGCATAGCATGGTGAGAATTTCCTATTAGAAATCATTGCATAAATTTTAATTTCACTACCAATTATGAAATTTAATGGTTGGCAAAGCATATAGTGTATATTGGAGTTGGAATTTGCAATCTCACATTTTTGGATTCTACTTTAATATTATGGAGTTGAAAGTTATTAATAAATTTACCTTTTTTGTTTTAAAAAAAAAACTATTTTGAAGTTTTGATATAATAATCAAACATTAGTAACATTTGTTGAAGGAAAATCGAAAGTATTCTGTTCATATGGGATTGGATGAATTGAAAAAAATTTATTTTTCATTTTTTTTAAAGGAGATTTAATTTGGAAAAGGAGATTCCTGGAGGCCTTACTTTCTATGTACATATAATATATGTTTATTTTTCCTTTTTTTGAAAATATAATTTCTGATGACATATTTGCTCATAACTAATGAAAGTGTTACTAATTATTTTCTCAACAAATCAAACACTATTCTTTCCAAAAAAAAAAACAAATCAAACACTATTACTAAATTGCAATGCGAAGAATAATGATATATTCACTACAAGGCATGTTAGATGTATTCTTTCTTTCTTTCTTTCTTTTTTTCTTTTTAATCACAAGTCCTGTACTAGTTGTTTATAGACATAAAAATCGGGTAGAATTTTGATTTGAATCATTTCGAGTTCAGAGACATCTTCAAGTTAGTAATTTCAGATCGTATTAATCGAGTTGTCCTTAGATCAACCTAGCTTTTAAAACCCTTTCAAATAATTAAATTGGATCTTTTTGTCAACTAAATCGAGTTAGGTTATTTTCAAATAATTCAACTGGATGGTTTTTCAAATAATAAAAATGAACTTTTTTTAGTTATTTATTGAATAATTTTAATTTTTAAAATATTAAACTATTAAAAAAATTGTTTCTTCTAAGTATTTTTTGACAATTTGGTAAGGTGTTTATTGTAACAAGATATTAATTAAGTATTGTTATATTTATATCAACAACATGCACCTTAATATTTCAATTAATATTTATATAAGTTAATTTTAAATTAAATTAAACATCAATATTAATTTTATTAATATTTTAATAGAAGTTAATTTTGAGTTAGATTATTAACTATTTTGGAGTTATAATTAATACATAATAATTTTTAAATATTAATTAATTTTGGACAAATTACTATTCTATGTGGCAATTTAAAAATAAAAATAAAAATATGTATAAGAGCATTTTAAAGAATGGGTCCAATCAAGTCGACCCATCTGATCCATTCGATCAATTTCAGATTTCTCCCAAGTTAATCTTGACCCAACCCTAACAACTTTGAATTGATCAATTCGAATTATATATGATTTCGAGTCAATACAAATCGATTTTTTTTTGAAGCAACTCAAATTGAATAAAAAATTGTCAAATCTAATTCATAACATATCAAATCAGAAATCAATATTATAATTCAGTTCGATTATATATATAAAAAAAATCAATATTTCATTTCACTTTTAAATATTTTGTCAATAATTTTTATTCACTTTTAAATTTTCAAGAATAAAGTCAATTAGAAACATGGGGAGCAAATTACTATAACCTTGTTATAATAATAATAATAATAATAATAATAATAATAATAATAATAATAATAATAATAATAATAATAATAATAATAATAATAATAATAATAATAATAATAATGAAAGGGGATGAGGTACAAAGTGTTTGCAAATGGGTGCAACTGTACAAAGTGGTCACCATGGCCATCCACCTTTATTTATCTGTAGTTTATATTTTATAGTAATGTGTTAACGCGTTCTCTTTTTGGGTACTTCTTCTTCTTCTTCTTCTGTAATTAATGAAATTTTGGTATCCCAAAATTAAAATAAATTTTTTTCAAATTTTATGTACACTTCTCTTAGTTGTAATCTATTTTATTTATGATGTGCACATGCATATGCCTCCAATCATTAAACTTACTTTTTATCCAAAAAAAAAAACAAATTAATTAATTGTTTGATTTAGAGAAGGTGCATATTTTGATTAGTAAACTTTGTTGTTTTTTATTTATTAAGTTTTTAAATTTTTATTTGTTTGTATGAAGCTATTATTATTTTTTTATTGAGACGGATGGTTTATTTATTGACTAAAATTAAAAGTAGAGAGCTCAATTTTGATAAAATAAGTATTGAATAGCCTAATTTAAATAAACAAAAGGTTTAAGTGCTCAATAAATCAAATAATAATATAATTTAAGAATTAAATTTTCCTTTTAATTTATGACTATTATTACATTACTTAATTAATTAATCTAATTATATATATTTTCCCTTTTCTCTCTCACTTTTTTAATATAATATAAGAAAAAAGGCTATTTCTAATTCCCCCAAACAAATATAACACATTTAAACAAGTAAATAGCTCATTCCGAAATGCTGTTCTCTTACATCAACAGTACAATGGTTTATATATTAAAAACAAAATGAACAGTACAGTGTACATAATTAATGTTAATCATTTGCACGTAAAAACATTGGATTAATGAACCATCACGGCAGTCAAAAATATTTATGTTTTGCTTTTTGATTAATATTTGAGCAAAGTATGATTAGCTTGTCCACACATTAATTGGAATAGCATAATTCATCTATAGTCGAAAACAGGCTTTCACATAATTAACAAGCTTCCTAACTTGCGTTCCAACTTTTCCATAATCATTATGTACCTCTAATCAATTAATTTAGTAATTAAACTTTAGAAAAACAGCACAAGTGTCATGAGAGGTCTAGGAATGCCTAAGAAATCTCATATATATATATATATAAATAATTCTTTACTCATACCCCATCTACCATATTATTTATATATTAATTTAATCACACGTATATTTTATTATTTTATTTATATTGATTAATATGAATACGATATGCATATATTACCGTGTAATTGGACATGTGTAATTGGATTAGCTATAGAATTTGTTTTTAGAGGAAAAAATTCTAATTAGGCATGTGAGTGTGATTTGGGGACAAAGCAAAGAAAGGTGGGCTCTTAAAAACAGTTCACATGACATTATTCTTGCAATGTTTCCTTGCTTTCGATCACAGCTCATCCTCCCTAATTCCTTAAATTTCTTCCCACTATAGTACTATTTTTATTATATTTTTTTTAATATGTCTTGTCGATCCCTAAGCCGATATCAATACATCACTGCCACAACTAAATGATTAAGATAACACCTAGACTGGACTGGTCATGAGATATAACTATATTTTTTTTTTAATTAATTATTGGGATCAAGGCATTCAAGGTTTATTTTCAATATGGTACTATAAAAATGGTGAATTTTGTGATATTGAACCTTCATATTAATTCTTAAGAAGTGCTTCATACAATAGTATGAGTAATTAGCTAGCCTTTAGGGAAAATGATTAACATTAAGTGATATAAAGAAATGTATATACCTTTCAGCATATAAATTGAAATCTTTTGATGGGCTGTCTTCTAAAAGAAATTGATATGAAATGAAAAAGAAGGCAGAAATTTAGCAAGGAGGTCTGATGGTAATCTTTATTGACGCAATATGCAGAGCAAAGATTGAATGTAAATCCAATATCCGTACAACACAATTCAATCACAAATTTTCGTTTATACTGATGAATGTTATTTTAAATTCATAATATTCTATGAATTTTTTCTTTGGTCGAAATATAATATTCTACGATTGAATTTATTATTATTATTTTTTCTTTTTAAATAGAAAGGAAAATCCTAAAATAGATAGTACATAAAGAAAAGAGAAATCCTAAAGCGCTATAAAATAGATAATATATAAAGAAAAGAGAAGATGGGAAGAAAGAGGGGTCACATCTGCACGTGGTGAGGCAGATTCCTGCCGTGAATACAATTTAGAAGTCACTCTGCGACTTTTCCAGCAAAACTGTTGAGTCTCTAAGATCCCAGCTGTTGCTAGCTGTCCCTAATCCATCTCCCATGTGACTCACAACCATCACCACCACCACCACCCTCACGGGCCTCACCTCCCGCTCTCCCTTCCACCTCCAACTCCTTACGACCTTTTGGAAAAAAAAGAAAAAAAAATCAATTATGCATTTTTAACCCCCAAATGTGACAAAAATAGAAATATAAATATATTGAAAATAACTTAAAACTTGTGTTAATTTTAGAGCTGTAAAATTAAAGAAAATATTTATTCGTATGTATGATGAGTGCTCATACATAACTTATTCATTTGTTACAAGTGGTGGGTCGTAAATATATTATAAAATCTACTTTCATATGAAAAATAATCCATGCTTCTTAAAATAAGCTAAACTTTTTTTTTTATAATAAATTATAGATAATCTCTTGAAATTTTAATAAATTACATATCGAAAGCAAATTTTTAAAAAAATAATAATATATTCTTCATCGTTTGACATAATATTCATTCATTTAATATTGTATGCATTTCAAAAATTACAGTACAATACACTATATTATTTTTTTCATGTTTAAAATATTTTTATATGAATTATCATGAATTTCATATGTATTTTAATTAATAGTTTTTTATAAAAGTTTATAATTTCTAATTATTACCAATTACTGTAACTGTCAGACAGTTAGTATATTCAAGTCTTAAATTTTTTAATTGTTATCTTAAACGATATTTTTATCAGTAAACTGATAATTTAAAATTTCAGTATTACTTGTAATTTATTTTTTTAATATGTTTTAAATTATTTTAAAATTAATATATATTTTTTATCTGTTTTAAAATTTACTTTCATTTTATAATACATTCCTTTCTGTCTTTTTTAGGCATATATATATATATATATATATATATATATATATATATATATATATATATATATATATATATATATATACCCGTTTTTATCGATCCTCCTTATTTTTGGGTTTAGCATTGATATACAAAGAAAGTACATGGCTCAATTGCCTCCTAAAATACCTTCAATCACTCCTATTTGGCCTCCATTCTCTCACCAAACAATGTCTAACTATATTTCCAATACTACGACGGCAGCCGCAGTGGACAACAATAATCCTTCTTGGGTTGATGAATTCTTCGACTTCACGTCCACCAAACGTGGAGTCCACCGCCGGTCAATAAGCGATTCCATTGCGTTCTTGGAAACAAACATAATGCCATCGGTGGAAGAATGCCATCACAACAGCAGCAGCAGCAGCAATAACAACAATAATAATAATTCATCGAATGGCTTGATGTCCGAGAATCTTGGATTCGACAGGTTCGATGATGAGCAACTGATGTCCATGTTTTCCGGCGACATGTCGTTGTCATTGCTGCCATCCACATCAAACTCACCAGCACCGTCGGATCAAAACAGCAACAATGATGAAAAACCAACGATAGTTGTAGATCAACAGCATCAACAACCTCAGCAGCACCACCACCAGACTACCCTGACCGAGCAAGGGGAGGTGGAGAGCTCATGCAAGCAAGAACCACAACAACTGCATTTCTCATCCAATCCCAATGGTGACCCTATTATTACTGATCCTAAGAGGGTAAAAAGGTAAGATTAACATATGATGTATGTACATGGTTTAATTAATATGGATACTTCACGTAGTAAATATAATTATACAGTTGCTAATTGATGAATATTAATGCTAAATCAGAATCTTGGCAAATCGTCAATCTGCACAAAGGTCAAGAGTAAGGAAATTACAATACATTTCAGAGCTTGAACGAAGTGTCACAACTCTGCAGGCACATTATCTTCCTATTAACAATTATATTTTTTTTCTTATATAGATATATACTAAATAGATAATGTTAACGTTATTATTTTTTTTTAATTGGTGAAAATTGCAATGGTAAAATGAAGACGGAAGTATCAGCATTATCACCAAGAGTAGCATTTTTGGACCATCAACGACTGATTCTCAATGTTGACAATAGTGCTTTAAAGCAAAGGCTTGCTGCTTTGGCTCAAGACAAAATTTTCAAAGATGGTAAGAATTTCATTATTTGCATATTCGAATAATCATTCATGGACTCTATGATTAATTATGATTTGCTAATTAAAACTTTTTCCAATTTCCCATGGCCACAGACATATATAGGATTTCCAAGTTTCTACATATTTAACTAATTTCGACCCATTAGTAAATTTATAAAATAATTTAATAATAAATGGCTTTGTACATGTTAATAATTTGTATTTCACAATAATTTCATGAAATATTCTTTTTTTTTTTAAAAAAAAAAAGATGAACTCTGGGAATTAGTTGGTTTGATAATGAGTGCGTCCTTAATTAATATTTTATTTATGGAATCATTGAATTATTTTTTGGCCATTATAATCTGTAATATTATAATTTTACTATGTATGATACACACCATATAGAAAAGTATTTTTATTTTGATTTTTTTTGCCATATATGTAACTTTATAGTGCATTAAAAAGTTGACTCAGTTACTCATACATTATGATTGTGTTTTATTTTATTTTCTTTTTATAACGGAGCTAAAGCATAGTGAGTGGAGTAATTTGAGGAAAAATAAAAAATATCATATTCATTTTATAATTTTTTTTAATGGAATCTATTAAATAAAAAAATAGTACATAATATTTCTTGAATTTATTAAATATGGCATAAAATATGAAATTTTGTGGAGAATAATTGTAAAGTTTTAAATATCTTTCCATATTATGACTAATTTTTTATTATTTTAATGTAAGTAAAATCTTATTTAATTATAGTAAAATTTTGACCTAGTGAATAAAAATATTGGCTACACTGGCAGCTCATCAAGAGGCACTGAAGAAGGAAATAGGAAGACTGAGGCAAGTGTACCACCAACAAAAGCTTCAAAAGATGAACAACAACGGAAACGCAGCACCACCAGCAAGCCATGAAACGCAGCGTACTGACAGGGAGGAGCTTCTGATGAGCTAAAGAGACGAAGAAAAGGGGGGTGGGCAAGAAGGAAGTAGAGAGTAGGCATGAGGCGGGGTGGGGTCGGCAAGAAGGAAGTAGAGAGTAGGGATGAGGCGCATTTTCTGGGCTTTCACGTGATATGTCTCTTTAGGGTGGACCCGATATAAACTTGGTGAAGGTTGGACTTAGAGAGAAGTACGACAAATGACACGTGGACTTCTTAGAACAACAAATTAACAATATTTCAATTTTTTTTAATGGGTTTATTTTATTACCTGCTTTCTACTGTTGGGTTGGGTTGGATTAGTATTTTCTTTTAATTGATTGAAATGACTTAATGATGTTTGTTTTTTGGTCGGGCAATAGATGGTAGGTGTCTGGGAGTGGGCCGGGTTTGTATTTGAATGCAAAAGAGGAAGTTGTCCAAGAGTACACGGACCAAGGACTAGGGACTTAGGAGAGGTTATGCTTTGATTTTTCCTTTTTCTACTTCTTGGGTTCAAAGATGTTATTGTTCCTTTTCTTCAATTTTTTTTTTTGAAATTGTAAGAAAAATGATTTTTTATTCTACCCAAATTGGTGTTCAATTATATATATATATATATATATCACATCATTTATGAATGACGTCGTAACTTTATTTTTTTATATGAATCTTATAGTATTAAAATTTGAAGTATTTATTACTCAGAATAAATAAACAAGGTAATAGAAAAAAGTTCTCTAAAAGAAAACTAGTTTAGATGAATTGATTTATTCAATTTCAATCTGTTTGAGTAATTAATATAGATAAGATAGTAAATTTGAAATGTAAATATTTTTTTTTGTTATAAAAAAATATAATTCTTCTATATACATGGTGGTTGAATTGATTTGTATATAGAGAAAAAAATACAAAATCATTTAAAACTAGAAATTATGCGTGTAAAGAATTTCCCTAGATTTCAATTTCAATTCTATCAAATATTTAATCACATCCAACATAAGTTTTCATAGTGTCCGGGGTTGAAGCATAGGAGCAAGTTTTTGTAGAATGTAGAACAAAAGAGCAACAGTTGAAATGCCTCCGGTTATAGTAAAAGGTACACGAAAACAGGCAGGGTCAAGACTAGGACTTTCATCTTCTTCTGATTCCAAGTCTATGCACTTGTCATTTGTTTCAAGCATATCCGTCTCTAGTCTAAGTAGCTCTCCACTTTCAGTCATATTCAGTAGAGCTTCATTCATGCTGGCTAGCAACAGAGACCCCCGTGGAAATGCCTGCAGAATTAATTTGAAATAAGGAAAAATCATCAATCTTTAAATCAATTGACTTGATTTATATTTAAATGTCATTTTTATTTGATATATATATAGCACTTTAATTAGGTTTTGTTATGTAATTTTAAAAATTGTTTCTTGTAAAAGAAATTAAATGAATTAGTAACAGAAATTACAAATCCATATCCTCCGACTTTATACGTCGGCTCAACTTTGACAAAGCCCTTGCAGTATTTGGCCAAGAACAATTTGGCCACAGGGGCTTCAAGAAAGGCAGCAGCAATTTCCTTGCTTTTTAGGGCTTCACCAAATTCCTCTATTGTGCCATAATCTTTCAATCTATGGACCTCATATTTTAAATTCTCCACCAAATATTTCTTCACAAAGGAACCTGTACAATATCCAATCATTGCGTTGCTATCAACTGCCGCAGGTTTAAGCCTCGGCCCAGTCAGTACACTGGCAAGGTTGGCGGTGTAAGTCTGTGTTATCACTAGTGCCACAAATAGCCACGCAACCATTGCCATCCTTGATAGATTGCTGTGCAGTTTTTCCCCTATATATGTAATTAATCAACAATCATTATTAGCCTCATCTTCTTAATTAATTGCACAATTAGGCACTCGAAATGAGATAAATTCTCACCTTGCGAGGAGAAAAGGGTAGTGAATGATAACCACAGCAAGACGCCAATTTGATTGAGGATGGAGCCTTGAAGTTCAGGGCAGTGACTTCTCTCTATCAACCAAATAACAAAGCCATTGTAGACGGTGATGGCCGCAATTAAAACCCACATAGACTTGGTGAAAGGTTTCATGAATAACCAGGCATTACAGGATTTTGATTGAGTTGGAACTACCATCATCAATCCTGTTTCTGTGTAAGGATGTGTGAATTCTGCATGCTGATATCTATCTAAAGTTATTGCCACATCACCTACTACTGCATCAAATTTCTGCATGTAGCATCAATTCAAGGTAAAGTCAAGTGTAAGAATTCAAATAGGCTAAAGGTGCAAATAGGTACCTTCAAAAAGGACATTGATCTAAAGATTAAATTCAATCCAATTGGCCCCATATTAAAAGTTTGATCCAAATGACTTCATGTACTAAAACTATAAGATGTAAAATGGGCTGAAATTAGAAATCAATTGGACCAATATTTTAGCATTAGAGTGTAAAATGGCCCAAAATTTTGATACAAGTGTGCCAGTTAGATAAAATTTTACTAATATAGCCTTTTTGTACGTTTAGCCAATCAAATAACTAGAAGTTTAGCAAGTGAAATGTCACCTTTAGATGAATTTGTTCCACCAGTTCATCGTAAGTACCTTTAAAGGCAATGAACTTGTGTGGCAAAGAGAATGGAAGGCGTTGTACCGTTGCACTGAAGACTTCAATAGCAAAACCAGTGAAAGAATTATTTTCCACTTTGACATATTCTTTGTAACCAGATTCTGAAGGCACGCCAATTCTTAGAGGGTTAGCAGTATTTGCTAGTTGAGTCCACCCTTTTGGTGTATGAGAAGTTCCCCCTGGCCATAAAACTTGCCCCAAGTGTGCCATTGAAGGGCTGTAAGTACCATTTTGATCAATAGATTTTGAGAATCCTTTCTTATTTGACCAAAATCCAAGCTCCCTATAACTCCTTCCTATTATATTGATTATCTGAAATTTACTTGTTGGAGCCAGTTTTTTGTGAATAAATTGAACTTTCCCTGATAAACCATCAAAATTTGTTCGCAAAACTCTTTCTAATAACTCTTTTCCTTTGTATTTACCTTCACGGATTGCTAATGCCATTGTCCTGAAGGCATCATAGGCCTGCACTGCGAAAATCCCCGGCTCATAATTGCTATTTTCTTCAGAATATTGTCTGCTAAATCTGCTGTGAAATCGCCTGTGGAAATCCTGAAATTGTGAACTTGTTTCAGGAAAATAGCTTTTGACACCTAAAATTCCATGCATTGAGGAAATGATGGAGGCATTAAGTGAATGGACAAGGCTTGTAACAGGATCTGTAGCGATCCATACATAGTCCTCTTCCATCATTTCCATTTTCTTTGCTGTTCGAAACAGGCGAGCAGCCAACAGTAAGGAAGTATGAATAATAAAAACTCTACATTCCTTTGTTTTAAGTTGTTCCAGATCTCGAGACAATGAAGAAGAAGAGGCGAAAGGAGAAAGGGAGACAACTTGCCTGATTTGTGCACCCACTTCCCTTAAAGAATCATAGAGATGAGGTAAAACTCCATCTGCCATAGAATCTTGATATAATACAGTGACCTGATGCCAATTCCATGACTGCACAATTGCAGCTATGGCTTTCGTTTGTGCATCTTTGTTAGGTGAAGCTTGGACTAAAAAAGGGTATCTCTCTGTTGCCCATTTCGGAGAATTATCAGCAGAAGACAGAACTGGAATCTGATTCTGAATACTAATATCAGCAACTAATCGCAGCTCTTCCCAAGTCTGTGGTCCTAGAATAGCTTGTACTCCTTTTGTGTGGATAAGATACTTAGCTGTATATGCAAACAAACATCATATTAATTAGAGAGAATTTTTCTGAAACGTACTGAACTTTAAGGTAGTTGATTTTCTTACCAGAGAGAGCTGCAGAGATGGGTTGCCCTCTTGAATCTTTTATGTGGAGAACCAAAGTTCGATTGAAATCTTCCATTGCAATTTCCATAGCTATTCTTACTTCCTTTCCAAGACGAGAACTCTCATCTGTAATAGCACCTATAATGCCTTTAAAATGGGTGCTTTCATCGGCTGTTGCATTTGGGGCTACAGCCAATAAAACTAAAGCTACGAATGATAACACTAACAGAAATTTATCCATTCTCATGTTAGATTAATTAATGGCAAACTATATATAGATATGATACTTTTCTGAATTTGTTCATATATATGCTCATGAACATGTGATACGTAATATATATTGTATTTGGTCAAGAATAAGATTTTCCTTCTCCTTTCTTGCCATGAGTCAAAGTCAGTATTATCAATTATACACCAAAGTTAAAAAAGGACAGTAACAAATAGATGCAATATGCATGCATTATTCGAAAGTGAAAGCACTATTTATAGATGTCACTTATTTCCATTAGTTTCTGTTTTATGGATGTAGCCCACCTTCTTATATTAAAAAACAAATGAATTGATAAAATCAATTCAGTTTATTTTGATATTTTGGAAAAGATATGTAAGATATATGTATTTGGTTTAGGTTAATTTTTTTTAATTATTATTTGACTTAAAATTTGATTATCTCAATAAATTAAAAATTCAAATAGTTTGAACTTGACTTAAAATGCATTTTTTAAGAGAAGACTGGGTAATTATATTAGGAGTACAAAATAAGTTGATACAGCTTCTACCAAGTGCGAAGGCGTGTATATTACTCCGATTAAACTGCATATTATTGACAAAGTCAGTTCTATCAATATAGTAGACTGGGTAATTATTATTTACTTGTAATCTTTGTTCGTAGAAATCAAAAACTGGGAAACACAATGCATGAAAAAAAATAATTAGATTAGATTAGTTGTAGAGAAATGTACCAAAACATGGAAAATCATCCTTGACCCACTTAATTGAAACCCTTAAAATTTTCCTAAGACGTTAGGGCTTAAGTCCCATTCTCCCTACCTCCTCATTGGTCATAAAAAATTAAAAAAAAAAAAAAAGAAAGAAAACTATGTAGCCTCATACAGTCATTCTATGATTAATTAAACTAATATTGTTTCTGCGGGGTTTACATTCATTAAGGTGAGGATGTCATTGCTAATTAACATTACTTAACTAACAAGGAATTAATTTTTCTCTCTTTATCAATATCCTTTTCTTCTTCTCTCTTTCCATTAGCCATCAAATTCAGCGTTTTAAAATTGGTCCAGCGCTGGTTAGTTGGATTTTTTAAACCATAAACCCGTGACTGGTCTGGTCTGATTTAATTAAAAAGGATAAAACCGAATTTTTGGGAAAAATCCAGCTTCTCATGATATTTAGAGAGATAATTGCTAAAAAAAAAACAACATTTCACACCATTTTCAATTAGCTAGCTTTCTAACCTCTTTTAATACCAATTGGACATCTAACTTTTCAAAATTGTTAAAATGAATTCCATTTCTGATCAATTTATTTTATTCTTGTAATTATAAGAAAAATAAATCACAGTTTATAATTTGACAAAAATAAAATTGAAGAGCGATCCAGATGTTCTTACATTTTAATTTTTGACTGAAAATTAAAATATATATATTTTGATCTTCTAATTAAGTGGAGTCTAAAATAAATTTATACATATATATATATATGACAAAAATAATAAAAAGATTAAGTGTGGAATTAAAACATTAAAAAAGTGATATAATTTTTAAATATAATTAAAATCATATATGTTATTAGTTCAAGTCAAATAAAATACATAAAATTGAATCGAATCGTCTTAAAATTGTCATTCAAATTTTAGTATACGAATCAGAATTTGACTGATTTAAAATATAATTTTGATAGTTTCGATCCTCAAGATCAAAACCAGCCTTTTCATGCCTAATGGGCTAATAGCAGCAGCTCAGTATCAGTGCTGAATTAGGCACGATTACAAATATCTGGCATGGATATGCATAGTGATGCATAGTGCATATACATATTCAATATAAAATCCAACTTTCAAATTAATTTATATGAAAAATAATTGATTTTGTAATTCTATCGAACTCTATTTCCCCAAAAGCTTATTGTGTTTTGAAGTCTTAATAAATACAAATTCAATTCTTACACAAATTTATCTATTAAAAAAATAAAAGAGGTTGCCCAATTTCCTTCACTTTTGTGCTTATCATATGCTGAATCTATGCTAATTAATAAATGGGTCTATTAACAAGATTTCACTTACCAAATTATTTAATTATTAATTAGATATTTTTACGTTATCATATTTACGACAACATGATAAGAATATCATAATCACAATCAAACAAGACTACTAAATTACTTAATTATCACGTTGAATAACAATTCTACATAATCTATATCTCTTCTTACACCTATCCTTTCATACAATTTCTACTATAAATACGAACTCCCACATGCCCATTCTTCCTCAGACTTGAACTTGATATATTTATTTCCAAGTGAAAAAAAAAATTCATAAAAATAGGATGGGTTCCTCAGCATTAATTGCCTTAGCTATTTCATTAGCTATTTTCTCCATTTCTTTTGCTTATGAGGTCACTTATGATGGTAGAGGTATTAAGATTGATGGAGAGAGGAAATTAATCCTTTCTGGTTCCATTCATTACCCTCGTAGCACACCTGGGGTAAGTAGTTACTTATTCTTTATATATACATTAAACAGTGGTTTTACGTAGAGATTTTGCTTAATGTATAATTCTTAATTATTATTTTTTTATTTTTTTTATATTTTGTGGTTGTAGATGTGGCCAGATCTTATTAGAAAATCAAAAGAAGGAGGCCTTAATACTATTGAGACCTATGTTTTCTGGAATGCCCATGAGCCTAAACGTCGTGAGGTCTAAACAATCTTTTTTCCTTATTTATATTTTATTTAAAATTTATATAGTTGAGATTAATCTATTTTAAATATTTTAATGTTAATTTGCATTTGTAACTAATTATACTTTATTATGTTTTGTTTTGTTCAGTACGATTTTTCTGGAAATCTTGACCTGGTTAAATTCATCAAGGCCATCAAGGATGAGGGGCTTTATGCTATTCTAAGGATTGGACCATACGTTTGTGCAGAATGGAATTATGGGTAGTTATTAATTAATACTTTTTAAAAAAAATATAAATGTGTTTTTTCTCAAAATGTTTATTACTTTAATCTTTTTTTTATTATTATTATTAATTTGATATTGTGATTGATGTTATTTTACTTCAGAGGATTTCCAATGTGGCTGAATAACATTCCAGGCATTAAGATCAGAACTAATAATGCTGTATACGAGGTAATTTTTGTGTAACATTTATTTATTTATTTCAAGCGATACTTTTCATTTTCATCTAATAATTAGTATTTTCATTCCTTGTTTTTCCAATTCTAGAATGAGATGAAAATCTTCACAACAAAGATTGTGGAAATGATGAAAAGTGAGAATCTTTTTGCTCCACAAGGGGGTCCTATAATCCTTTCTCAGGTTTTTTTTTTTTTTTTTAAATAATTAATTAATTTGTATTGTTTATTGAATTTTCTATTTTATTAATCAATGCTAATAATTTCCTTTTTGTCATTGAACAAAATATGCAAGATTGAAAATGAGTTTGGAAATGTTGAAAGTCACTATGGAATGCCTGGATGGGAATATGTGAAATGGTGTGCTAATTTGGCTGAAAGCTTGAATATTGGTGTTCCCTGGATAATGTGCCAACAAAATAATGCCCCGTCGCCAATGGTATCTTTTACTTCGTCAATAATTTTTGTTACATTTTATTTATTTTCATTGTATGTATGACTATATAATTTTTATTTTTTTTATTATATAGATTAGTGCTTGCAATGGTTGGTACTGTGATCAATATCGTCCTGCGAACAAAAGCCTTCCCAAGATTTGGACTGAGAATTGGGGTGGCTGGTTGGTTTTAATTTCTTAATTTTCTTTAATTAATTATTATATTATATTATATTAATTTGGATCATTCAATTTTTTTAATTAATGAAATTTAAATCAGGTTCCAAAACTGGGGAGATAGAAATCCACATAGACCTCATGAGGATGTTGCATTTGCTGTTGCACGTTACTTCCAACTTGGTGGATCTCTCCAAAATTACTATATGGTTAGAATTTAATAATTAATTAATTAAACTAACCATATAATACATAAATTATACTAAAACATTAAATTCTTCGACGTTGTTTCTTTAATTAGTACCACGGTGGTACCAACTTTGGTAGAACATCCGGAGGTCCATTCATCACCACATCATATGATTATGATGCACCACTTGATGAATATGGTAATTTTGTTTTTTTCTATTTTCATTTAATCGTTTTTAATAATTTACTTTGGCTAATATTTTTTTCCCTGAAATGTTAATAGGTAACATACGCCAACCCAAATGGGGTCATTTGAGAGACCTTCATAGGGTATTGAAATCAATAGAGAAAAATATTCTATATGGTGATGTAAGTTACACTAATTACCAAGATAGTAGAGAGGTAAGTTTCTTTTTAAAAAAAATTAGTTCTTTTCTCTAAAAGATTATAAATATTAATCTTGTTATGAAATTGACTTTTTTTTTTATTCCAAATATATTAGCTTAGCATTTTCTCTTACCAAGGGCAAAGAACTTGCTTCTTTTCGAATATTGATGCCAAGAATCAAAAGTCATTCATGTTTGAGGGCACAGAATTTATTGTACCTCGTTGGTCTGTTACCATCCTTCCTGACTGCGACAACAAATTTGAAGTTTACAACACAGCCAGGGTGATTATATATACAATCTCGATTGCTTATCAATTTCAATTAGTAGAATTAATTAAGGAATGATATTGAAAATGATAAGTCTTTGGACGTAGGTGAATGTCCAAACAGCTGTTATGGTGTATAAAGATGATCCTAATGCAAAAACACTGGAATGGCAATGGAAACCTGAGAAAATACTTATTGTTGATGAGTTTGGGTGGGTTAATTCTGAAGAGGCCACTACTTCTGATAGTAATCAACTTTTAGATCAGAAAAATGTTACACAAGATACAACAGATTACTTGTGGGTCATGACCAAGTAAGTCTTAATTTTCTTTTTAGATTTATTACATATATATATATATATATATATATATATATATATATATATATATATATATATATATATAATGAGAATATAAATTGATAATGTAAATTCTTAATTTCTGTTTATGTAGTTATTACCATAATACTTCTGAGCTTGAGTGGTGTTCAAGAGATAGGGATTTCACTCTTCGTATCCATAGCAGCGGAAATGTTGTTCATGCTTTTGTGAATGGGAAGTATGCTGGTACGTTTAATTATTTAATTAGTAATTAATTTTCATTCAAAATTAGCATTTTTCATCTGTTAATTTACTTAAAGAATTGGATTTTTTTTTTTTTTCAAATTTTAGGACGTCCGGTAGATCATGGGTCAACCTTCGAGGAGGTGATTCATTTGAAGGAAGGACCAAATAGAATTACTCTAGTTAGTGCTACTGTTGGGTTGCCTGTAAGTTCTATATTAAATTCCTCACCAAATTTATAATCACTTAATTTGTTTTCATAGTTCCAGAACTGGATATATCAACATAAATATGCATTCGTTTTGGATAGAACTACGGTGCCAATTTTTACGATACAAAAGTTGGAATTCTTGGTCCAATCCATATAAGAGCAAAAAGCAAAGTGGGCTTCCCATTTCGAATGGTGAAGGATATTACGGCAACCAAATGGGTTTACAAGACTGGATTATATGGTGAAGACCATGAATATTTCAGCGGCCACCATACCTTTAACAGTGATCCTCCTTGTGAAAAGCCTTTCGTTTGGTACAAGGTAATTAATCAGAGATACAGTTACGGTGTTGAATATATAATATTACCTAATTAATGTAATAATTGTGCGTGTGAATGTTTGGATGTGCAGACAAGTTTCGATGCCCCAGCAGGAACAGACCCTGTGGTGATAGACATGATGGGAATGGGGAAGGGAATGGCTTGGGTTAACGGGAAAAGCATCGGCAGATATTGGCCTCTTATGACTGCACCAGAGAATGGTTGCGAGAAACTACCTTGTAATTATGGGGTTTCTTATCAGGCCCAGTCATGTAGGACTGGCTGTGGCCAACCCACACAGAGATACTACCATGTTCCTAGAGATTGGTTGCAACCACAAAGTAATTCTCTGGTTTTGTTTGAAGAATTAGGGGGAAACCCCTCATCCGTTTCCATCAAAACTGTTACTGTTGGTAAAGTATATGCAAATGCTTATGAAGGACATCAACTGGAATTGTCTTGCCAAGGTGGCAGCATTTTTTCTAATATTCTATCTGCTCGTTTTGGTTCTTCTGGTGTCGTTAGATCTTCTAACCAGCAAGGCTGCCAAGCTAATGCTTTACCAGCTGTTCAACAGGTTCATTTCCTTTTGTTATTATTTCTAAAATAACCCTTTTATTTGTATTTGGTTAATTATATTATGTCAAAATTAATTAACTAATTGTGAATGATATTTATGGTTTGGTTTTGCAGGCTTGTTTAGGCAAGGAAAAATGCTCTCTTCATGTTTCTAAGGATTCTTTTGGAGCTTTGAGATGCCAATCACCTGATCCTTACACCCTCAGTGTTGAAGCTATTTGCTAAATAGGTTTTCCATTAGTTAGGATTTATTAATTAGATAGCTTTTTGCTATCCTAATTAAAGGGATTTATCCCTTAATTATATTATTTTAGAATACTAATTAATTTAGATTTTGGTATGGAACTCAATCAACACTATTGTTAGAATTCCTTTTTGTAGTTTGATTCTTAGTTGGTTAATTAATCTCATAAGAGATTTTTTTCTCCCTCGTTTTTTTTTCTTTTTTTCCCTTTTTTCCTTATGTTATAAATCATAGTAAATGATATAGGCAAAATTTGCCAGAGCATAACAGCATAAGAAATAATGGAAGAATTTCAAAATTTTGTCTCAAAAATCTGGCCTTGTTTGCCTATCAGTATTTTTTTTAACTCTTCCTAAATTAGAAGCATTTGTTCCTCAAAGTTTTACGAATTGGTGCATTGCCTCAGTTGGTTTCGGTTTTAGGAATTGGGAGTTGATGATGCTGTTGTTTCTTGCTATAGTACTCACTGAGAGTGTAGCCAAGACTACACCTGCTTCTTGTCAACAAAAGAAAGACACTTAATGCAAACATAAATCAAACACGTTGAGATACTGCACAAATCTGTTAAATATTTCCTCTCCAAATCTTTATTTATTTATATTTCACACATTCACATACACAAATCTCACTTCTATTAATTTATAGAGCAACAGAGCTATTTTTTAGTTATTATATTTATTATCATGTTACTTTTGTGATGTACCAAAAAAAAAGTCATGTTAATTTTGTGCCTTACCAACTTGGCAGCCAATTTTGATTTAATTCTTGAGGCATTTGAGTTTACCATTTTAAAATCATGTATCTTGTAAATATTGGGTAATTTTAATTTTGAAGAATTTGATAGTTTGAACAATGATATTTAACACTTATTCATTTGGATTTTAATTGGAACTCATACGTAGTATTAACTCTAATTTAGAATTGACATACGACTTCAATTTCTTAGTTTTATATTTATAAGCGATCGATTATATTTGAGTAAAGTTTAGTTGTGATGGCAGTTGGGATTGACATGTGGAAGCTCAGGTTGGACATTGTAATATTGTTTGATTAAATGTTTATTTATATTAATCATGCTCCGAGAGCTATCTTCAATTGTTGTACTGTTAGTAATATTGAGATTATTCCAATTCATAAAAGAGATTTCTGTCGAATCACAAGATTTTGATTAAATCTTAATTTAGATTAAGATGTAGCAAGAACTATATGATTTTAATTCGTTGAGATGGGAATACATAGGAAGCTTGAGATTAAACAAATTTCATTTTAAGTTCAGATCAACTACGTAGTTTAAATGGTTTTTTTTTCCTTTCAATTTTGTTTAAAGATGTATTGCTCTTTTGATCAATAGTTTCAAATCAAAATTTTTAATTATGAATGATATTGATTTGCAAATATGACTGAGGTCAGAACAGCAGTAGGTGAAAAATTGGCTGCGAAGTTGGTATATTTTTGTTTTTTTTGGAACATCACTGAAACACCATTACAGAAGAAGCAGAACCAAAGAACAATGAATCAAAGAAAGAGATCACAAAATGAAGTGGTTGATATTGCTTTTCACTGTATATCTATGGCTCACTGCAGCCGATGAAAAGTTTTTTAAGTTGTGATAAAGTTAAAGGGTCTTGCGGATTGGATTCTGATGAGGTGGTAGATTAGCCTGTTACAAATATTTTTCTTTTATATATTTGTTTAGATGCTCACTAGAATTTTAACAAAAACAAATGGAAGCAATCGACCCTGTTAAGTGGCTCAACGCATGAAAAAACACTCCTCTTGTTGGATTTGTTTCTTGTAATTTTGTTATAATTAGTTATTAGCTCTTAATGCAGCAATTAACCCATGATGCAATAGGCTTCTGAAAAAAACATTGCCAGTGTCCCTAGATGGCTATTCAGTATGCATTATCTGGCTTCAGTTTGAGTAACTTACCAAGTGATTGGTCTGATCATGCTTAATTAATTAATTTGTTAATGTTAGTTTCAATTCCAAGTGTTTTCCTTGAATGTTATATATCATTCAAAATAATGATTGAGGTTTAATTATAGCTTAATATACACTAGAGGTTTGATCTAAAATCTATCCAGCTGATCAAAGGAACTGAAAGAATGATAATGGAATTTTGATGATATATGTACCTTAGCTCAATTCTCTTGGTAAGCTTTCTGCATATGCTAGTGGATTATGTATTCCTACCAGAAACAAAATGAAGCTGAAAGGACAATATCATTGCATTCTATAATACAGCAAGTGTTTCGTTAATTATATGCATACAAGACAATTAGGTGATGCCATCCGTGTATTTTCTTTTTTTCACAAGCTTGTTTCATCACTTGACTGACATTATGCACACTTCAATTGCTTTATTCCATGAACAATGACTAAACAAAACAAGTCTTTGGCAAGTTACATTGAAAGACCAATGGCCAATAAGAAATTCATTATTAGACACAATAAAATCAATATGCGACAAGTTACTCGTAAGGAACAGGTATCCTCTGCATGCCAGTGGCTGCAACCATAGCAGATCAGAGAGCGCCATCGTCAACTCTCCCACGTCACCTGCAATCAATAATTCAGAGTGTTTTGTGAAAATTAATGTCTCATATAGTTGCATTGTTTATATTCTTCTTAAATAATCAAAAGCCAAAAAAAATATAACAAAGAGATGGTTTTTTACCATCTCCAATCGGTTGCCCATCCCATATGACAATTGGCAGCAGAGGAAGTGTGCTTCCAACAAACATCATTTCAGATGCCTTTTTAGCCTCCTCTACAAAAATATTTAACACTTTTCAATCGCCCTTCCTCAACCAATTTAGTTGCCAATTCAAGAAGCCTTAATGGACTGCAACCACTGAGGATCTTGTCAGAAGAAGGCAAGATAAGCTCCTTATTTTGAGTTATGAATGCCACATTCACATTTGGACCCTCAGCAATATAACCATCGTCATCAACCCATATAGAAGCAAAGGCTCCCTTCTCCTCAGCTTCCATTACTGAGAGGACATTTGGGAGATAGTTTACATTTTTCACTGTTGCAAACAGAGGTGATTTCATTGGAATGGCGGATGTTATCATTTTCACCCCTTCTTTACACTGGGAGAAGTCATCATCAATGACTACAGCATAAAATGCAGAAGTAGGGCATTTGGCAGGTGAGAGCAAGAAATTTCCAGGCCCAGAACTTGGCCAAAATCTTGAGTCCCTTTCTTTCATTTTGATGCTGCAGTCATTTGAATAAGAATGCTCCGAAGAGTTGAACGAGGGAAGGGAAGGGATATCTTTACTTTTGCTGCTGATCTTAAAAAACGATCCAAATGAACGTCCAGCTCATATAGATATCTGCAGTAACCATGTTGTTCAAAAATAGTAATCTCAAAATGGAGAGGGAAAGAAGTTCTTCAAAAGATAAAAAGCCGAGAAAGACATGTCATTGACAGGGTGCTACATAAAACCTTTACAAAAATATGTTTTATAGTTTTGAAGCATACCCATAAAAAATGATAGAAGTATCGAAAACACCATGCCCGCAGTGAATCATGTGATCATCTATAGGAATTAACATCATTGCTGTATCAAGAATAATTCCACCAAATACACTAGAATACATTGCTGGATATGGTTGCTTTTTCTCTGAGCTCCACTTCTCGTGTAGTCTTTCAAGCAACTGATTGGTCAACAATAGAAAAGGAAAAGAGAGTAAAAATGTCAAGATTGCATAAGAATAATTAGCGCATATTCGCAGCGTAAAAAGCTAAGAGATAACTACTGGTAGTCTTTCCAAAGCAATGAAAAGAAAAGGGTTTCTGTTATTTGTGTAGTTGTAAGGAAGGGTCAACAGAATCAATTCAGAAATTTATGTCTTTGGATTAGTGGCACCTTTTAGGGTATATCACCAAAATTTTGTTTTACTAAATGCACTCAATCACAGTCTAGTGAACATAAATAAAAATATAATGAGACATACAAATTTTAGAAGCCACTCATCATTCATCATCATAAATGCAATTGATCCTTGGAAACTTTTAGAAGCTTAGCTTCATTAAATTGACTCGTAATATGCACCATATTTTCAAGCAAAGCTAATTGGATTATCCTCAAGTTTCACCAAATTAAAGCAACTTAAAGGGGAATTGCTTTTTCTTTTTGTACATACTGTTGGAAGAAATCCTAATCTATTTCCCCAATATATGGACTGTTTTTCTTAAACATATCTAGCAGTCAACATGAACAGGTATTTGTGAAAATGACGCAAAGACCAGACCAGTTCAGTATCGTCCCAAAAACAGATGTAAAGAACATAGGCCATCTATCAGTTGTAATTTTCCAAATATATTATAATATAGAAAAACCAAAACACTGAATTAACATATCAAATCATGATCAAATGCAATAAAAATTGTGGGTTTAGAGTTTCCAACCTCTGAAGATGAAGAGAAGACATGAACCTTTAAGTCACTGCTGCCATTTTCAACCTCTTGTGCAGCCATTTAATCTTCAAGAGAAACAAGGAACAACGAATGCCAAATAAGCTCAAGAATTCATCGAACAAAAAAAAGTGAAAAAACAGTCTCTCTATAGAAAGAAGTGAGAAAAAGAACCTGATTTTTTATGATTTCCAGGAATGATTAGCAAAAGATGGCAGTGAAAGAAAACTATGTATGAATTATGGAATGAAAGAGATAATTGATGAGATGAAGAAAGCCAGCCCAGCGCTTTAAGCGAGACTAATAAGTGGAAATCATCATAAAATAATTTGTTTGTAAGGGCGGAATCCATTTTTTCAGTTAACTTTTAGCGGTTTGTCTTGCAGCATTTGGACTTGGGAAAAAGAAGTTGTGGGGTAGAAGACACAGGATAAAGTAGAATGAAATTGATTTTCTGTATCTAATGGAATTTTCTGGTTTTTCCTTGTCAGCATCTGACCCTACCTACTGAATGGTGGGTCCATTGTGAAATGGATATATACTTGCAAATATTTATTAAGAAAATAAGGGGAAAAAACATATTTGAATCCCCAAATTTTATAAATTTATAATTCAATTGAGAACCATTAACTATAAATTTTATTCAATTAATTCCCTTAGTAATTTTTTTGTAACTAATTCAGTCACTATTTAATATCAATTTAATGATACCTAAAAGAAATAATTGAACAAAATTTAAGTTCCTATTTGTAATATTTCAGTTAGTGTTTAATTAATAATAGTTAATTAAATGACTAATTTAATTTAAAATTGATAATCAAGATAGTCAATTGAAAATATCAATTGCACAAATTCTTACAATTCAGAAACTGGATTATTGCAAATTCAGTCTTCCCTCTTCCTTCATAACCTAATAAAATTTCAAAAAAAATGCAGAGTAATTGCATTAATGCATTCCAACTCCAAGTGAAAATCATTAAGGATATATTCTAATATATGGCCTTGATCGTATGTTTTTACATTCTATTTCTGTGAATTATACTGCATTCTGAGAACAGGATTTATAGTGACGAACTATAATGCTAAGAATCAAGTTTTCGACATGTTTTGGTAGGCTCTCTTGATTCCCAGGAGCTCTATTATTGTCTGTTTCTATCTGATAAATAATCTTTCAGGTGTATTCTGACTAGGAGGATTCCATCAGGGGGTTGGTTGCCAGCCCTACTGCTGATTTTGATTCTTAGTCATGTCTAGTATATACACTTGATATGCCTTTGACAGAAAGATTTTAACCTCCCTAATGCTTCTTCAAGCGATGCTGGATCAACCGCGAAAGTCACTCGAAGCCAATTTTTAAGCCCTACAGCAGTTCCTGCAAAATTATTGTCATTCTTGTTCGTTAAATCTGTTATGCTAGGAAATCAAATCAGGTGTAATTTCTAAGCACTGATCAAATTAATCCTTGTAGAAAAGAAACCTTTTTTCGAAACTAGCATTTTCATGACAAATAACTTTTTCATTCATAGCAAAATATGGACTATGAAGAATCTAATTCATATATTTCCCACCTGGAAGAATGATAACGGATTCCTCCTTCACCAATTTGAAGCAGAAATCAATATCATCAGAGATATCATCCAGTAGTGAAAGATTCAGTTTCATCTGTATTACATTAAGAGTTCAATAAGCAGGGAAACAGATGCAATCCCATGTATTTTTAAGTGCAAAAGGATTGAAAATTCTGTCTTTTCCTTACCATGACGGCCATGGATCCTTGTGGCTTGTGTGGGCAAGTGATGCAAGGAATCTCCTTGATCGTATCATGACAAATCTCTGAGGCCTGCTTCAGTATATTGATGGTTTTCTGGAAAAATGCTTCATCAGTTTGCTCGAGAATGCTAGGTACTGCCGCCTAATAGACAAATTGTCAAAAACGTTGATATTATCATTTGTAATCCAAAACCTGGATGTTACAAAATTAACTATCATCCGGCAACTGTTTTTTAGATGAAGGATGGCATAAGCAATAGCTAATGGCTACACGAATACAATATTTAACTCATGCTTGGCAAATCCATTCATTTATTCAAAGACTTAGCTGCATCTAGTCAAGAAATTAAGAGCGACATACGTAACTTCTTGGAAACTATTTTTCTTAATTTATTTCATCTTATCTTGTATATATATGGAAATGACAATATGGTGCACTTGTGAATGCATTTCACTATTTCTGTCCAGAAATTTTTAACATCTTCAATTTTATATATTTGGATTAATGCAAGCAAACTGCATCATCGAGTAAAAACAACAGTTTGAACTAAAGATAAGAGGTGAAGGGGAAACAACAATGGCATTCTTATATAAAGAATACAAACCTGAATGAAGGTTGCAGGTCCTCCCAAAATATCGAAGTACTTCTTAATACGCTCAACAACCTAAAGAATAGAAGTAAAACAGAAAAGTCAGATTCTAATTGAACTCTCATAAATATTTGAGCTATTAAGAAATTGTCTGAGAGCGTGAGAGACAGAGAGGGAGGCAGCGAGGAAGATTGAAGTGATAAAATTGATTTTAAAAAATAATCCACAAGAAAGAATATGAATATGTTGCAATCCAACAATTTGAAAGAGAGATTTCACAGTTGATGGAGATGCATCTTTTCAATTGCAGTGATATGTGCCTAATGCAATTTAGGAAATGGAATCCATTATTTAATGAAGCGGTGACAAAATGAAGAGTGCATGTAATTAGTCCTACTGAAGAAATTATCATGAGCCACTCAATCTAAAAGTTCATAAGAATCCCCAAGAACAGTTTTATATCTCTAATAAGAATGTTATTATCATTTCAACAAACAAAAAAAAGTCAAGTTGATGAACCTTGGGATTTTTAAACATGCCAGATGGATCTGTCATCACAAACCAACCGAGTCGCCATCCAGGAACTATCCATCTCTTTGATAGAGAACCAAGAGTAAGGACAGGAACAATCGATCCAAAAACTCCCATTGGCACAAATGGATTACGGCCAAAAGCAAGGTGCCCATAAACTTCATCAGCAATAACAAGAAGTTCAAGCTTTTCAGCTTTTTCTGCAATCTATATATATCCAATATGCAGGTAAATAAGAGTTGTTAAAACAGATTAAACAAAATCATCTGTATATTTGTGCATACTGACTAATCGACTAACCTCTTGCAAATGTTGGTAAGAGTATACATTTCCACAAGGATTCCCGGGGTTTATGATGACCAATGCAACAGTGTTTTGGTCAGAAAGCATTTCAATAGCATCAAGATCAACCTCCCATCCTCTCTCAGGGAGAAGATCGAAATGGCGAACTTCAAGACCCCTAAATGCAGCACAAAGTTCATAAATTGGGAAGCATGGTCTTGGAAGCAAGATATTCGCACCAGGGCGAGCGAGCATTGCTAGAGCAACATCTATGGCTTGGGTGCAACCAGAAGTTATAAAAACATCATCTGATGATAACTTATAAGGAAGATCACCAGATAGGTAATCAGCAATTGCCCTGTAAGAGAGCCAAAAAAAAACTAAATTGAATTATTAAATCCTCATATTAAAAGGCATTATTCACATAACTCTCCCAGTCTTGAACTACAAATTTCCCACGTAGCTTAAAATGCTTACAACTTTAACTAGAATCAAACTACCAAAGGGTAAAGTTAAATACATATTAGTTATTTTAAATGCTTTTGCAACTCTCTAGGTGAAATTTTTTTAACTTTTTTATTATACTATAACCTACAATTCTTAAGCAACAGAAAATGAAGGATTTAAGCTTAGCTAGCAAAAGTAATTAAAGAAACCCAGACAATTAATTGCTGTTTACTTTGAATTAGAAGTAACAATGGTGAGGATTAAAGAAATTATTTGAACGCAAGGAAGCAATTATGAGCAGTAATAAGTGAGATAGAAGTGTGTAGTTGAGGATAATTCTCAAATCTAGACCAAAAAATCCAAATTGGCGTTTAATAATTAAAATTTTAATTGGGAAGAAATAAAAAAAATTAAGAAATTAAAATAACATATTCATACTGAAACTCAAGTGAAAAACAGAGAGGGAGAGAAGCAGAAAAGGGGAAAATGGGAAATTACCTTCGAGTCTGAGGAAGGCCAACTGTAGGGGCATAACCATTGAACTTATCAGATTGAAGAGCATTAACAACAGCATTTTGAGCAGTAGGTGTGGTATGAAAACAAGAATAAGCAGAAGGGTCACCCATGCCAAGTGAAATTACACTCCTGACATTTTTCTCATCAATATTTTCCATCATCAAACTTAGAATTCCTTTGATGGTTATATTCTTGGGTGTCTCCAATTCATGATTATGGCTGACCATAGTTCCATTCTCCTTCTCCATTGCTATTTTTTTCAGAGTTTCTTGCAAATTTATTTTCTGGGTATTTGCTCTTCTCAATTTTCTAGGAAATTGGAGCTGTATGAGGTGTGAAAAATGAGACGCAGAGATTGATTGGTGGATGAAGTGGAGTACATGCGCAAGGCCACAAGTTCAAGTTTTGCTGTTTCTCTTCTCTGCATGATTACAACATCTTTTGTTGTTACTTGAACATGACCGTAACAATTTTAATGTCCCTAAAATTAACAACTCAACACCTTTTAATGCTTTTATTATTATTATCTCAGTTAAACTGCTAACTTGCAACAGAAAAAAAAAAAAAAAAAAAAAAAAAAAAAAAAGAAGTAAAAGTGCATATATAAAAAGACAATTCAACAAAGATATATAAAATCAAAAACTTTTGCAATTATTTTTAAGAAATGTGCAAAATTATCATGAGATTTACAAGTGTGATAATTTGAAATTTTACTATTTTTTTTATTCATATCAAAAGCAATATCATATAAATTCATTTAATAACACCGTTTCTTAAATTTTAATTGGATGAATTCTTTTTATCCAATGCTTACTACTGTTATTTTACATAACTTATAAAATAAATGTAGATAACATGATATGTTTAACAAAAATTATATTTATTTTTAATAGAATTCAAAATTCATTTCTAAAATAATAATTCATAAATTTGATTATTTATTTATTTATTATTGTTGATTATTGTAGAATATAAATATTTGTATGTAGAAAATATAGGCTGTAATTAGTCCATTTATATTTTTTTTTTTAATATACAATCTTAAAAAGTAGAAGGGAAGTTATTTCATTTCTTTAAATTGAAAAATATTATCATAAAATATATTATATATAATAATATATTAATTGAAGGGAAGAATTACTGAGAATGGATTTTTTTTTTTTTCCTTTTCACGAAAGAGATTGGATTTTTGTTATTCATACAATGTTTCTATAATTCGTAATTTGAAATTTCAATTCAAATGTGTCACCTTCTCAAATATGAAGTTGAGATATACAATTATACCCAAAAAATTGGAAATTACAAATATAGCTTTCATTCAACTTTGTAGTGACAAGACATAATTTGTTTACTTGGTTACAGATAAATATATTTTCATCTCTAACCAGTCAAATTACTCACAAGATATTCGAATTTGACTCGTAAAATTTTTGAATTCGATTCGAAATTAATTGAATCAAATTTGAGCTTGAATAGTTTATCAAATCGAACTAGAGTATCACAATATCCAACTCATAATACTCACAAGTTTAATCGAGTAATTATTTTTTTTATTAAATTACTTTGTATACCCTTAGTATTTAAATATATTTGAGTTTAATCAAAATGAGTTAATTCAAATCAATTTCAAGTCAAGTCAAATCGAGTATACTATTTATTAATTTTTTTAATTGATTCGAGTTTTATCGAGTCTAATTCAAGTAGTTCGAATATTTTTCGAGTCGAGATTTGAATAATTAAAAATAAGTTCGATTGAATTCTAGTTTTGAATTTTTTAATCGAATCGAGTTCAAGTCTAGCACTATATCTACTCAACTCGATTATACCTCATCTCTATCTAAAAGAAATGCTAAAAACAATATTTAAGAAAAAAAATAATGCTAAAAATAATTATTTTTCAATATAATTATTCAACATTTATTATCTTACGAGATCAAGAATAAAAAAAATTAAACATAATTAATTATTTTTTCTGATAAGTATTCAACAATTATTTTAAAAAGAGATAGTGGGCCAGTGCCTAATGTTTCTTCTCTAATGAAAAAAAATTAAAATGGTTGGGTTTTTTTTTTATTTCAATGAAATAGGTAATGCTTGGTTTCACACATTTTTTTTTTCGTTTTGTGGAAAACCAAAGAAGTTGACACTTCAATTTTCTTTATTCATAAAAAATAGAAATGTAATTTCCACCACTAACTATTTGTGTAAAAAATTACTTTTGAACACAATTATTTTTGGGTCATGCATGCACGTCTCGCTTTTTTGTTCGTACAATGCAGGTGACGTGGGTATTGTGGAACCACCATTAATTCCAGTTATCTATAATTTTCTGAAACATAATTTTAATAATTGCGGTTGTCTGGTTGATGTTAACTTATTTTCTTTTCCATAAATAAAAGTTTTACTTGTGCTAATTAAACTATTATTATTATTATTATTATTATTATTATTATTATTATTATTATTATTATTATTATTATTATTATTATTATAGCTAAATGACCAGATAATGAAACTTCAACAATCAAGAGAGAATTTAATTTCAATCTAATTTGATTATATTATTATATAAAAACTAGTATATGAAATAGACTTCTTTTTTCACAAAATATACAGTGAACAAAAGCAACTAATTAAGCATCAATACATTAAATATTTTACGAATATATTAACATATTAATTAATTAATCAATTAAAATGCAATATTCATTCATTTAAATCTCATAAAATTTCTTTATCATTATTTACAGATGAAAAGATTAAAATAGTTTTAACATAATTTTATGCTTGAATAAATATGAGGGGATGCTAATCATAATAATAATGATAATGATAAATATTTCATGATAAAATGAAAAATATAAATTTAATATGTGTTCTAATATGTCCCTATCAAGGAATCAATGAAGACAGAGGATGAGGATCAGAAGTAATTTAAGAATGAACCGAGATTGATAAATGATGCTCGATTATTTTAATTTGATGTTGTAATCATTATATATAAATTAAAATTTTAAAAAAAAAAGCTTTGCTAAGATCTAATTAACTCACAATAAGTTTGCAATTTAGTTTAAATTAATTGCTTATAATTAAGTTATAAGTGATGCGTGTGAAGAGGCAGACAAATTAGAGAAAAGCACAAAGCAGAAATGAACGTACCAGAGAAGTTGATGAAAACAGATTAAAGAAGCTTCGCCCTTTTCCTAATGCAAGATTTGATTATGGATTCTCACATCTGTATTTATAGCATTCAAATATTGTTTAATATTTCTGAATTGGGTTTCTTTTCTTCTCTTCTCTTCTCCTCAATCATTCAATTTTTGAAGATAAGTTTGATGATTCAATCTCTCTCTAAAAGCCAATAATGAAAACAAACACAATGAAGAAGAAGAGTTCAACTCTTAGACGTCTACCCTTTCTCTCCAATAAGATTTTTCTGCTTAATTTTATCAGCCGCAAAATGCCTATATCCAAATTTCAATTATTATTCATATTGCTGAATTCCCATTTATTTTTTTATATTATTACTTTCACTTTGCATGTAAATTGAGCATCGCATGCAATATAAATGAAATCATCATATAATGAATTCATCTAATTAGAATTGTTCCAGTTTCGTGATTTTTTTTATTATTTTTTTTGTTAAAAAAATTATCAATTTAAAAGAACTTAGTTTTAAAATACAAAAAATATGAAATATGAAATTCCCAAATGGGTTCAGAACTTGATTTTCTATTTTTTTTATTTTTAATAAATTCGTTTAAAATAAAAAGAGAAATAACAAAAAAAATTAAAGATAAAATTTTATTTCTTAAAAAATAAAAGCATATGATAATCCCAAACGCAGCCTTTTTTTTTTTTTTGGTTTCCGAATTTAAATATAAAGTCAGTGATTAATAATGAATAAATAATTCCAAGACTTGCCATATCATTCCATGCTGGCAAATGGCAATGTTTTGACGTTTGTCTCAAAATGCCAATGCAAATCCAAATATTAAGGAAACGTGCCCGTCTAAATTTATTTCGGTTTTCTTTTCTTTATCTTTATTTGTTCTCTCGTCTTTCATTGGCAATTAAATTAAATAATAATAATAAATAAATAAACTGAATTTGTTTTTTTCCTTTTCGGATAAATTGAATTTGTTTTAATTTCGCATTAAATTTGTAAATAATCAAATAGAATGGGGCCTTAGTCATCCATTCAAGTGATAGATTCCCACAAATATAGGAATTCACCTAATCCGCATCTACAATGCATATGTATCTACACGAATTTGTGTATGGTGTATTATTTTCTCCATTTCATTCTTATTTAAATTTTTTTCGAATATTAAGAATGATAATTAATACACATAATTATATATATAAATATTTTCTTTTAGAAAAGACTAAAAGTAATAATGAATTGTAATTATTACAATAAAATTTAATTTTTTTAAACCCAATACATGAGTAAAATTAGAGATAAATAATTTAAATTTTATTGATAATCTATAAAATAAATTTTATTTTTATATATGAAAGTTGAAATAGAACAAAAGAAGTATTGTTCAAAGTTTTATCAATTATCGTAACAATTTTTTATTTAATCCCAGCTATATATTATTCATTCTCCATCAACGTAGGTTTATTTATTTATTTTAAAAAGAGAGTAACTAAAATTTAAATTTTAATCTCTCCACTTTTTTATTTTTTTGAAATGTAATTTTTGTATTATTATTTACTATTTTTTTAACTGAATTTATTTATTATTACTTTATTAATAATTGAGTTTTTTTTATTAATTTTCTTTGAAATTGGAGTAACGAAGGAGTTCTGCACGAATATTTCTCTTTTTTTGTGGAACGTTCTGTTCCAAGTTAAATGGCTAATTTTGTTGCAGGTTAGACTGATTAGATGGCTGTGTTTAATATTTATTATACAATCTCATTATGGAAAGAGAAAAACTGACCTCCTATCGTATCATTTCATTATTATTATCTAAATTATTAAGTCTCGTTACATAATTTAAAAAAAAAAACTTAAGAACCCCTTTAATTATTAACACAACAGTGGACTATATCGAACATAAGAAAGAAAAAGTAAAATTACATTTCCCAGCTTAGGAAGCCCAAAAGAAATGTAATTTTTGTATATAAATGTAGTTGAATGAGGCCCAGCCCAAATGGGCACGAAAGGGCCGGTTGTGATCAACATGTGAGTTGTTAAGACTGTAAATAAACCGAGTTGAGTCGAATACTAATGAGTTTAAGTTCAGTTTATTTAAGTTTATTAAATATTCGAGTTCAATTCAAACTTTTATATTTGAATTTCAACTCGGCTTATTTTAAAATTATTAAGTTCAAGAACGGATTGAACTTGATTTTAAAAAAATTTGTTTATTATATTTAACAAATTTAGATCGAGTCCGACTCGTTTACTAATAATAATAAAAATTCAAATTTGACTCATTAACTAATAATAATACAAGTTTGAGATCGATAACAAAATATAATATAAATGATAATTAAACAATTTTTAAACGAACACATTCGCGAACTAACGAACTAAACAATATTAAATTTAAATTCGTCTTATTAACAATAATAAACAATGTCGAATGAGTTTTTTTGAACTACAATCCAAAGAGTTTATAAGCAGTTTAATTCATTTACAACCCTATGAATTGTTATATCCTTTACTCATATCCATCTTATATCTTATATCTTACATCTTTCATACATGCAAAATTTAAAAAAAAATACATTATTCCTTTCAATGTAAGAAGAGTTGTACATGATGAACATAGACTTATTAAGTTAAATAAATTCTAAAACAAAAACAGCAAATGACATTAATTAATTATAAAAAATTAAAATTGGAAGACTAGTATAGTTTTTTCTTTTAATTTTTTTATCCTATATTTTACGATGGTCATTATATTATTAATTTGAATGGCATCCTGAGTTTGGGCTAACTGAATATAAAAATAAAAAGAATGTTTTATCAATAATAATTAATAACATTAATTCATTAATCAATATATATAATAATAGAAAATGTATATTAAGTATTTTTCAAAAATCAACAAATCAAAAATAGTGTTTCGAACTAATTATAATACTGATTAGATATATACATATGTATATAATTTAAAATATATTGAATTTATAAATTTATAAATAATAAACTTATAAGTTATAAATGATAAATTTATAAATACTACATGATAAACATGTACATTATAAGTGATAAATCTACAAATTTTAAACGATGAAATTGGGTGTTTCTAACAAACTTATCATTTTTAACATCCAGCAACTCAATTTTTTCCCTATATATAACTCATTTTTAATTTAGTTCAAATATTCATTTTCAATCATTTTTCATCCACAAATATATCAAAAAACTAATAATTTTTCATCTCAAAACAATAATAACAATAACTAAAATATTCAAAAATATTGAAAATAAAATAAAATAAAATAACTAAATAATATTTTCTCTCTAAAACAATTTTAGAATAGAGAGAGATTTTTTTTCTCTCTTTTTGAAAAGAAGAAAGAAGAAGAAGAATTAAATGCAAGAAAAAAAAAAGTTGAATTATTTTGAATCAAAATTCATAATTCTTAGTGAACACGAGTTTACAATATAATTTGCTTAATACTCATTTAACACTGCTGCGTACCTTAGTTAAAAATGGGTGATATGGGTAATGCTTCTAAAAATTGCTCAATATGTTTACATTTAACACTTTTTAGCTTTTTTTAACTATATTTTGAATAACATTTTTCATAAATTATTTTCAACTTTACATCTGATTTTCGATAAAATTACTCTAAATTTCGCTTGTATATATACTTAATAATATATAGTAAACATTTGTACGCAATACAATTTTATTTATCACCATATATAAATTATAATAAAAAAATTGTCGATACATTCAAAATATACATATTTTTTAAATTCTTCCTGCGAAATTTTGAAATTTACTAAAAAAGTATAATGGTATTTTTTTTAAATGTCTGAATTAGAAATACAGAAAGGAAAATGCAAATTCTGAAAAACTGTCACATATATGGTGGCACTTTTTCATGTTCATTTTTAATTGATTTATGTTTAATATTATTTTAACAATTAACCCTAAAATATAAGTTAATTTCACTTATGGTTACTAAATTTTACATTTATTACAATAAAATTACAAAACTTTTTTATCCCAAAAAATCACTAAATTATATTTTAATTTCACTAAAATCACTTCTAAATTATCAAAATGAAAATATAATTTAATAATTTTTTTGGAATAAAAAAATTATGATTTTACTACAATAAGAGTAAAAGTTTAGTGATATTAGATAAAATTAACCCTCTCAAATAGGCAAGTGTGTATCGGATTCAAGGCAATTCTATGACAATAATGGGAGACAAATTAAAATTACAAATTTAGTTATTTCCAAGTTTGCTTGGTTCAAATTTTCGAAATTCATTTCAAAGTTCTTTGAATAGTATAATGAAAGAAGAGAAATAAACACCTATCTATACAAATAGAACCATTCAAATCTGAATTACTTCAAAACATTACTAGCAATGACGAACGATAAAGTATATACAAAAAGTGTTTTAATCATTTTTGAATCCGATTATATATATATATATCCTCTCAAATCCGTTCCGAATTTATTTAAAATTATAATATTAATACTCATATTCTTCCCAAAATCAATTAGTACTATTTAATTAATACCATAATTTGCATAATTATCCATTTATTATTAAAAAATAAAATAAAACAAAATTCAAACTAAATGAAAAATTAAAATTTTAAAAATATACAAACAATTCACCATAAATTATTACAAAATTAAATAAAATAAACATAAAATATAATTTAACAAATTTAAATTAAAATAATTCATCAAATTGTTCAAAAATAATTTTAAAATAATAAAATTTTCAACTCCCAACTATATTATTAATTTATATATATATATATATATAATTACGGTTCAAAAGGGTACTATTTTTTCAACCATTAAATTAAAAATCTAACGGATTTAATTAATTTTATAATAATTATGAGTATTTAATGACATAACATTTAATATTATTTAACATTAAGAATTATGATAATTACCAATAAAATTGTAACTATTGGAAAATCTTATATATATATATATAATTGGATTCAAGTAACGGGTATTTAAAGCTCTATTTTCAAATTATATCCGAATCTGTGACGGATTTAGATATTAATACTCAAACTCGTCCTAAAATTCTAATAGAATTACTCATGAAAATTTTAAACAAGTGTAAGGTGAATTCAGATATATAGAAAATCCGGATTCATTACTACCCCTGAACATTACACATCTTTCCCGTTTGGACATTTCCGTGCAAAAAGAAAACAAAAATCACTTAAAACTAAAAACTATTCTTAAGAAATTGGATAAAATATATATATATATATATATATATATATATATATATATATATATATATATCCATCTATACTATATATAAATGTACCAACTAGGGGAAAAAACCTTTTTAGATAATAATATTTTTACTGTTTATTTCAATTTTCATGAATAATTTTAGTATTTTTTTAAAGCAACAAATCAATAAAGATGGGAATTAGACAGTGTGAGAACTAAAATGCCTCTTTTGCAAACAACTCTCAATGTCAGCATGCATAATATGATAGTTTACTAAATAAAAGCATTCAATATCAACATGCATAAAAATATAATAAATTATAAAATATACTAGTTTTATTATTATATATAAACATTTTTAATAGTTATATCAATTTTGCTAAATAGGATAGTTTGATTGCACCCAATTTGCTAATTAGGATATTTTATTAAGAAAAATAATGAAATTTAAACTAATTTAATTACATTTAAATTTATCAATACCAAGTAAGAATTATTATGTCAAAATAATAACTAAATTTGATAAATATGATAATTTTTTATTAAAATAGGCTAATGTAATTATATTATGTTTGCTATTTCCAAATTAAATTTGTTAATTGTAAATATAAAGAGAAATAGAACAATTGGAACACACAGTGGTTCAACCTAATTTATTCAACAAATGTCCAAACCAACCGTCATGTTACATTATATTATAGTAATAGTGTTGAATTTATATTATTTTCTTTTTGTTATTTAATTTATAATTTTGTTAAATCCAAAAGCAATATTATATTAAATTTGAATTTCTTTCGTTGATATCTAAAATGGCATCTGAATTTACTTTTACTCAAGAGTTTCAACCATCTCAAAAGGCAATAAAAAATAAATGCAAGAGTTATTCGACTAGAACTATAGAAAATTATAGCAATGACAAATAGTAGCGACAAGAAATTAAAAATAATTTTAGCTAGCAATGAGGTAAAAATTTTAATTAGATACTTTTAAAATATAAATCAATAAATATTTTTGTACAAAAAAATACTAATATATTGTATTTTTTTCTTATTTTAAGGGTATTAAAATTCAAGTTATTATGTTTAAATAAGGAATTAAAATTTTGAAAAATTCTTTCGAAAAAGACATGACGTATATAATTAGCAATTGAGTGTAGTGAATGAGATTTTATCCAAATTTTAAATATTAATGATAGAATCAAATTGATTTGTAATACTTTTACAATTGTCGCAAAAAAGTATTATTGACATTCTAAAAGAAATATTAAAGTATAATTTTATTTATTTTGAAGAATTGAAAGAGCATGTCTATAAACCAAATCTGTTATGCGTACTTTATTTTTAAAATTTTATCATATTAAATTTATTTATTTATTTATCTGTTGAATGTGTAGATGTTTTTGAAGTTCCCCATATTAGTACTCCATTCAATTTTTTTAAGGCAAAGCTGATTTGACAAGATAAGGAAATCATTTTTACTAATGCAAATGTTTTGGAAAATAATATCAAATTTTCTATAATCAAATTTATGAGAAAACGAAAAAATGCGGAATAATAATATACACATAAATTAATAATGAAGTTTGACTAATTATGTTTATATTTTCGGACTGCTGCAGATCTTTTACTGAAACAAGAAAAATTTACAAAGTGTTTATAAACACTCGCAACTCACAATCTTTCACTAAAGTTTTTCTAATCTTTTATTTATCTCTCTCACTTTTGGATGAAATGTTTTACAAATAAATTTCTAAAACTATATATATGTACACACATCTTCAATGGACAATCACGATTAATTCTCACCTACTTTGATAGATGGTTGAGATCATTTATCACCTACCGTCTTACCTATCAAATAGACGGTCAAGATTAATTCTCACTTATCAAATGGATAGTCAAGATTAAGTTTCACCTATCATATTACGTACCAAATATTTTGTCAACTAATTATTAATTAGTTCAACAAAAGATGCATCGTCTATTTTTATTTATGGTGCACATATAGTTTGACCAATAATCTCCCATTTGAAAACTGATTTTAATTTGTCTTCATATCTCGATCAATGCAATAGTCTTTCTGGTCTTGTTACTATAGCAGACTAACTAAAATTAAACATAACATCAGTTTGTCAATAGTCACCGCATTTGTCAACATATCCGCTGGATTCTTACTTCATTTGATATTCTCCAGTACTAACACATCATCTGTCACATCCGTCAATTTAGGTCACGGTCGACACCGGTGTTTCACGATCAGACGCGCCGGATCTACCTGAAATAATGCTCGTGCGAGACCGAAATTGAGCTGATATGACCGAAATCTAACCGAGAATAAATGAGAGATTTTAGTTTAAATTCGTAACGCTGAAATTTTTTAAAAAATCGATGAAATGACGTTTGACTATAAAATATGCGATTTTTACACTGTTAGCAAATCGTGAAAGTAGTATACTGGGACATAAATAATATTAAGACGGACTTTCAGGTACAATTTGATATCAAAACTCAAATGTTTAGGGCACCAAATTAAGGAGGTAAAATTTAACTTACGGTACCGTAAAAATATCCGAAAAAATGCGATTTTTGCTCCGGTACTCCGATTTTGAAATCGAACATACCGGAATATAGAGAAAATTAATTTATAAATAATGATATATTTAATTGTTAAAGATTATATTGTTCTGAATTTAGAATTAAAGGATTTAATATATGTGTATAAAATAAATTAAGATGATAAAATAATAAATAAGTAAATAAATAAATAAATAAATAAAAAGGGAAGAATAAGTTAATTTTCAGCCATTAAAAGAAAATGTGGAAGATTGATGGGAAATTCCTCAATCACATCACCTCCATAAATCAAATTTTGCATAGTTTAAACATAACTAATATTGATTTGTTTTGAACAAAAAATTACAATAGATGGTCGGTCATGGTTAGCATGAAATTCATTTAATTACTTACAAACTATTCTAGATAATTCTCTATTTTCCTTTCTTTTTCTCTCTCAAAACCATGTACTCCTTTTTCCTTATTCCATCTCTCTTTTTTCTTATTATTTCCTTCTTATTTCATCTTCCATTTTTCATCTCCCAAAACCGAGTCATGTCTTTCCTTTTTTTCCTCCATATTTCTTCAACAGGTTCTCAAAAAAACTTAAGCCTAGTTTAGCCATAATCTCATAATACAAGAACGACATCTTATGGGTGGTGCTAAATAAGTTTAATCGAGGCAACAAGTGGAACAAAATGAGACTTAAGGCTCGACCAAGGATAGCTTGGGATTTTGGAGGCCTTGCATGTTGGAGATCAAGGTAGCAACGGATTGAAAAAAATTGTTTCTAGGTGAAAATTTTATTTTGGCTTTAATTTTTATTTTTTTCATGTACCCGAGAGCTTAAACTCTTTTATCTTTTATGTACCATTTGGATTTGTTTCCTTTCTTAAACTTCAAAATTTATTTGTAATGATTGTTGTTGATGTTGAAGTTGAAATTTATGTTGGAAATTAAGAAGTAAGGAGTCTATTTTGGAATAGAGACCGTGAACTCGAGGTAGAATTTAAAAGTGGGTTTTAACTTTGTATTAAGAAAATGGTAATTTGGTGGTAAGTTGGAGATTTGGCCGAGAATCATAGAGAAGAGTAAGGTGATGTTGTGTAAATCAAGATTAAGGAATAAGAAATTTAATTAACTAAACAAGATTTGGTTAAATAAAACAAAACTTAACTAAATTAAAATGAGTTAATATTGGTGATTAAGGTTAATCTCAAAAAAAAGTGAACATAAGGTTAAAAAAAAGTGTATTAACTGAAAATTTAAAGTGGTTTGGGAGATAATTATATATAATAAAGTAAATTAAATTGATTAATAATAAATGAAAGTTAATTAAGTTAATAGAGTTTAAAGTTAAATAAAAATTGGACCAAATTTTAATGAATGAAATTTAGATAATATTATGAGTTAGTAATAAAGAATTAAACTAACTAGTGAATTAAGTGAAAATGTGAGTAAGACAAATAAATAAAATAGTTGAGTTAATTATTGAGCTAGATAAAGATAATGAATAAATGAGTAAATTAAATAGTAAGTTAGTATATTTCAGGAATTATAAAATTTATACCCGTAAATTTACGTGAGCGATACTGGATTAAATTTAAGAAATTGATAGATTTTCATTATTAGAAAAAATATTACACTTTTAAATATTTGACAGTAAATATAATTTTACACAAACACCAGTATCTGGCAAAGAAAAATAGTCTACGGACGCAACAAGACGATAAATTAGATTTGTGCAATTATTTATAATACTGATCATTGATAAATGAATTTAATTTTTATATGATACATGAAATAAAAATAAATGAGTTTGATAATAGTTTTGAGTAATATATATATAAATATACGTAAGTTTTAATTATTTATTTTATGAAAGTCAATATATTTTGGCCCACATATTAGTTTAGATTTGGCTCAGAGATTTGTTGGCATGCCAATAGGGTAGGAACTTAATAGTCTGTGGTTATTTTGGTCATAAGAGGTATTGACTGATTCTGTGGTTAACTTTGATTAATTGTGGGGTTATAATTTAGCCATGATCTTGTGGCTATCTTAGACTAAATATGTTATATATATATATATATATATATATATATATATATATATATATATATATATATATATATATATATATATTATGATCATGTGATTATATTGGATCGAGACTGATCTTGTAATTATCTTAGATTAACTGAGGGATTATGATTTGACCCCGGTCATGTGAATTTCTTGGATCCTAACTTTTCCGTAGATTGACGGTACCTCTTGTTTCCCTAGAATTAGGTCTATGACATCTTAATATATTGACTTAATAAAAATTTTTATTTAATAAATAGATGTAGTGTTACGTTTTAAGTATGTGCTTATAATTTCGCTTATGAATGAATTTATATTCCAAAAAATTTCACTGTTATATTCATTTACCAAAAATATTTATGTCAATTTATTTATATAAACATAAATGTTATTAAATATATCGTTTTATACAAAAAGAATTTTAATGATTTTCAGTTATATATATATTTCTTCGAAATGATTATTATTATATGTTTTTGCATCACTGAGATAAAATTTAGTGCGGGAGTTTATCTTTTCTCTCGCCTAGGTATCAAGACGAGGGTCAAGATGGGTGAGTTATTTGAGTGTGTCGCCAGTCCAGTAAGTCCCACAAATATAACAAAGCAGCAGTGACAACCACCTGGATATAGTTGGTTTCGTTTTGTAACCACTTATACATCCATATAAACAGTTTGTAAATATTTATGACTAGTTGTGGTCATATGGATTGTACGTATAAAAATCAATATGTAAATTAAAGTTTTCACTATACATGTATGAGATATAAATATATCATATTATACAGGGGATTGTGAGTAGAGATGAGTATATGAATATACTCATATATTAATTTATATAAATTAATATGTTCATTTTTACAGGAATTCATACTTATGTATATATATATCGTAGATGATACATATATTTGAGTCATATGTACAGATGCACTCAAAAAAATTTGTACGTGAATACATATATATGGATATATGCACAGATTTACATAGATTTGTCTATATAGGTAGTTGGTGACATCACCTTACCTAACTGTGACATAGGAGGGTAAGGGGGTGTTACATCATCTTCCAATAAATATATGATGAAGTGGTAACGAAATCTAATATATTTGGTTTTAGAATTAAATGCTGAATTTTTTACCAAGTGTATCGCACTCTAACTATCACTATGCAAAATATTCTTCTTCTATTTAAATCCCAACTCAGTTAACAAACCTTGAAGTCATTTCATCTCTTTACTAACTTCAGTTACTGTTACATACTCAGCTTATGTAGTGGATAAAATGACGATCTTCTGTATTTATGACATCCAACTAACAGTTGTAGTTCCAACAATGAATATATAACCGATTGTGCTTTTTCGGTGATCAACTTCACCTCAAAAGTCTGAATCTACGTATCCTTATACTTTTAACTCTTTTTTTCCAAAGTACAAACACTTATCCGTGGTACCTCTTAGATACCTCAAAATTCACTTGATTGCTTCCTAATGAGTTTTTCTTGAATTTGACATAAATCTGCTAACAACTCCCACTACATGGCCAATATCTGGTCTTGTACAAACCATTATGTGCATCAAACTCCCAATAGTTGAGGCATAAGGAACCTTAGCCATAAATTCTCTCTCTTCCTCTGTTTGAGGGGACTGATTATTGGATAGAAGAAAGTGACTGGCCAAGGGTGTACTAACTAGTTTGGCGTTATTCATGTTAAATCTCTACAAAACACAGTTGATGTACTCTGCTTAAGATAATCGCAAAAACCCTTTCTGCTTATCTCTTGTGATTTGCATTTCAATAATCTTCTTTACTGAACCCAATCTTTCATGTCAAATTCTTTTTTTGACAATTGTTACTTCAACTTTCTAATATCATCCATATTTGAACCTGCTACTAACATATCATCGACATAAAGTAGCAAAATGATATAATTGAATATATATCTCTTAAAGTAGCAACAGTGGTCGACATTGCACTTATGAAAATATTTATTGTGCATGAAACTGTCAAACTTTATGTACCATTGTCTTGGAGCGTGTTTCAGACCATATAAACTCTTTTTAAGTCTGCACACTATGTGCTCCTTCTCTTTTTTTAAGAAACCTTCTGATTGACGCATATATATCTCTTCATCTAAGTCTCCATAAAGAAATGCAGTTTTCATATCCAACTGTTCAAGATGGAAATCTTCAATAACCACAATACTTAATACTGTTCTAATAGTATTAAGCTTCACAACGGGAGCAAAAATATCGATGTAGTCAACTCCTTCCTTCTGCTGGAATCCTTTGACAACTATTTGGATTTTGTATTTATTGCAACCACCATGCTCTTCTTTTATCTGGTACACCCATTTGTTATGGAATGTCTCATTTCCCATGGGTAACTCAGTTAGTTCCTATGTTTGGTTGGAGATTAGAGACTTCATTTTTTAGTTGGGTTATGTAGTTATCTTTAATCCTAAAATTTTCGTTGTTTGACGATACTCTTTAGTTTCCTAGGAGCATATATATGATATGTTATATGAGTAGATAAATAATAAAATTGTTATTTGATATATGAGTATAATGAAAGATTTGCTAAGTAAATGTATGTGGTTTTTCAGCGAATTTCTATGATTTGCGACGTAATTGGTGAAATAAATTTTAAGTTCAAATAATTATATGCTATATACAAGTAAAATGAGTTTTTTTTTTGTATTTTAAATGATAGTGTTATGCATCAATTTACAATCAATTAAGAAATTTTACTGAAACAAAGTGTAGTTTTAAAATTATATTTTCAATAACTATTATTTGAAGACTTACACCATTAAACTAAAACTCAGTGTGTAATTTATTTTTCTCTTGTACAGATAGTAGTATACAAGTTTGAGAGAGTTATAAATTCAGTTATCCTACCAAATGAATGCAACAGTAACAATAACAACAGTAGTTATGTCATGCTCATAAATCAAATATTACATGTGTCTTGTATATTTTTAAAACTCTAAAATATGTGTTTATAAATAAGATATGTACCTTTTATAGTTTAGAAAGGTACATTTCACATATGTGCATAGGTGTATTTATTTTATCATGAGTTATGAATTAGATCATGTATGTTGTATATATTTAATAATTGCACAGATATATCAGTTAATTAGTTAGAAATATCGCTTTATCTAACTGAAATAGAAAATGGTAAGGGATTATTACACTATATTGTTATTCTATTAATTTTAATAAGTTTAACGTTAATAAGAGAGGTAGATAGTTAAAAAAAATTAAGAAATACTTTTAACTTCATGAAGCAAATAATATAAATTTTAAAATATTTGGAAAATAGTAGTGTAATATGTTAAATTTTATGGAGTAAATTGTTATTTTATTTTATTAAAAAATTACTATAGAATGTTTTTTATATCTATTTTATAACAATTTAATATTTTTCTAATAGAAAATTTAGAATTTATTATTATAATATAATAAAATAAATGGGACAAATATTATATTTTTAAAATTTCAGAATATTAGTGTATTGTCTTAAAATTTATGGGATAAATAGTGATTGTCTCTAAAAAATAATTTTGTGTAAAATACATAATTTAGAAAAATTTAAGGAATGAACTTAAATTTATCAAATTGTTAAAAAAATTATTTATAAAAATTTAACAAAAAAAAGATTAACTACATTAAATAAAAATTATAATTTTAAGAATAAAAAATATTATTTCTAATTATTTTAAGAAAATTATTCATATATAATGTGGCAAAACCGCATTATGAATAGGCTTTAAAAAATATTACTTACAACTATAAATAAATTATTTATTTATATGATTTAATATCTTTTATAAATAAATATATATATATATATTATTTTTATAATATAACAAAATATTTATAACAAAATATAAAATTATATTAAATAAAGATCGAAAAAATGTTTCCAGGCCCACATAAAAATGTTGACGTGTCAAAATCACAGCCGTGTGAGCCCCATAAACATAACATTATTGGACTGAGAGTGTACAGTATTAATATTACTACACTAGTACACGGCGTTTTGCTTAATGGGTAACGGAAGGGGGTAGGGGCGCGTACTGCGCACTGTACACGGCTATATTGATATGGGGGTGTAAAAACCAGATGCCCACGTTAACTGATGGCCCAAGTGAGAGAGTGACTGACACGCACTACGATGCACCATAGGAGGAGGGCGGCGGGCTTGAGAGAGAAAAGGAGAGGAAGCTGACATAGTATTGTCGTCATGCGCGATCCTTAAGGCAATCTCTTGATAATTGGGTCCTTGTTGTTTGTTTCTATCTTTTTATTTCAATTTTTTTTTTCACATTACCAAAAAAAAAAAATCAGAAAAAAACAAACATCCAAAATTCGATATTATTTTTTAGAATTTTCTTATGTATATAATATATGTGGATATTGCAATTTTTTATATTTTTTCTTTTCTTTTTTTTTTAAATGTTAAAAAGTCAACTGGTTAGTCTTTTCTCCATCTCTAGTCGGAAGGGTTTGAAATTTGCATAGAAAACAAAAGTCAAAAATTATCATTGCATGAACACTAACCCATCAAAATTCATAAATTAGAAAACATTTTACACTATGTGGTAAAAATTTTGTTATTCTTTAAAGTGAAGCATATAATTCAAATTTTTATTTTAAAATTATTTTTTTTGTGTGCTATTTGAAATGTAGCATATAACACAATTTTTTTTAAATTATTTTATATATGGGAAGGCCATGGGAGGGTGCGAGCCAATTCAATTGATGCACTGTTTTTTTGACTGATTCATTTAAATTTTGTGAAAAAAATACTCATTTACATTTAATATTTAGTTGTTATTCACGAGTCAATTCGATAATAAAATATTATATAAGTGTGGCTGATGACATGTTATTTTTGTGGTAGATTTGATTAGTACATAACACAAGTATTTTTCCAATAATGAAATCCTAATAAGAATTAGCAATGAAGCATGGTGGGGACGAATGATCTTACTTAATTTTATAGGAGCTTAGCTATAAGAAATTATTTAAATTAGATAAATAAATTTTCTAATAACCTACAAAATTATTGTAAAAGCCAAAGCTTCCGAAGTAAGAAATGCAAGTGATGGAGGAGAAAGAGGTAATTATAATTAAAACATGATATCAACTCCATTGTAGCAGTAAAATAGTGGAACGAGTAAGAGATCACCTGTACCGTGCACGATGGCAATAGTTGTGCAAGTAAGAGATTTCACCATGACATTTCACATCTCTTCTCCAACTAAAGCTATACTGAAAAATAAAATAAAAATGTTTCCAGTTAATTGATAAAAGAAGTGGGTCTACCAACTCACTCTAGCTGTGGCCTGTGTGCAGAATCTTTCTATCTAATCAAAGATTTAGCCTATCAACCATGGGTAATAAAAGCTTAAAAATCCATTGAGTAATTTCGTCAAACACGTGGAGAATGACGAGTTACTCTTCTTTTCTTTTTTTAATTCTATTTTTTTCGAAATTTCAAGCCAAAACCCCAAACTTCACTCAGGTGACCAGAGTTGGAGAAGATTGAGGGGGGATTTTTCACCTTTTTTTAAAGCCTTTTTGGGTTATTTACTGCCAATACCTTGACAACTAGAAGAAGATGACACTAATCTGGCAATGTGTGTGTTTGTGAGAGAGAGAGACGAGCAGCAAAGGTGGGGTGGGGCGCTGGGCTGGACCGGCTGGTGGCCTAATTGAATTCTCAAAATCCGAGCATGATGAGTCAAAGTCTCATTAGCATCAATCTGCTTTGCAACTCAACTTGTCGATTTTGATAGATGGATTAGATATTTGAGGTGATGCATGCATGGTGTATTAATCATTTCTCCAGTTGAATTTTTTGGACATCGTATTTTAATTAATAAAATTAAAATTGCAGCAGACATATGTTTGAATTTGAGCTATTAATACTATTGAAAAAAATAGTCAAGGTATATTTGTGACATTTTACTCGTAAATTTTTTAAACATTATAAAATTTTAAGCTTTTTTTTTTTAAAATTTTATATCAAAGGCTTTTTGAAGGAAATTGTTGCATTCCAAAATTTCTTTTTTCATCAAGGATGATTTGAAGAAAATTTAAACTACTCCCATTATAAAGTTTTAATTGTAGATATTGTAAAGAGAAACAGGCTGAAATTTGAATTTCTTTGATGTGTAATTTCTGAAATCATAAGAATTATTGTATTTAGTTATAACCCATTAACTTGAAATGAGAAATAGGATGTTGAATGTGAATACGATTGGCAATTAAAGATTTTTTGCTATTTTTGTCAAGATCCATGAAGAAAAAAGATGGATACTTGAAATCATATGTTGTTTGTAACAAAAGGAATTTGTATAATATATATATATATATATATATATATCCCAATCAAAATGACTGAGATAGAAATTAAATAATCCTACGCTCTCACATTATGATCTTAACAATATTAATTTGGAAAATATGAAAATTAAGTTACACTGCAATAGAATTTTCTTCAGTTTTTTGACAAATTGAAAGTCATTTTCTTATGAAAATGAAATTATGCTGCATAAAATGTGACGAACTATATAATGTCAGTCTGTGGTTTTCTATGCAAGCACTTGTCTTCATTTACATCAGGAGGCGCTATTTATTTATTCCTTTTCGTTTGTACGTAATAGTTTCTGTCAAATGAAGTCTGGATTACACATATTAAAAAAAAATCATATAATCCAAGAAAAACATTCACATATTTTGAGTTTAAACTAAATCATATAAATATTCATAAATTTTTTAATGTGGTTTTATTAATTTCAGTTTCATTTTTTATTCTGCCTGAAGTCTTGCTAATTAAATTAATTATGTATATATGTATTTTTTTATATATAAGAAATGGTCTTTATTCACAAGCAAGGGAAACATCCCTGGACACCAAATCTTGAATACAATCTGGGACATCCTCCATTAAAGCAACAAAATCATCTAAGAAGAATGTCCATTTAGCCAAATTGTGAGCCACTATATTTACTTGCCTAGGAACAAAAGAAAACGAAACAGAAGCAAAAGAGAAGAGATATGAAAGTTAGATTTTTATTTTTCAGTAATTAGGGTTTTTTACTTTGTAAGATGTTGTAGAAAATAGCCATGTTATTATAAAAATAAAAAGCAACGAGCCGCACCATTTTAGGTAGCTGCAAAAGGCTATAATGCCTACAAAGAGCAGAGAGGGGAGAAAGTGAAGATAGAGCCATAGATAGGGAAGGGGGAAGGGGTAAAGCTCATTTGCCACCTTGCTTTTAGCTAATCCCTGAGGAAATCTTTTTGTCTCATGTGTCAAACTCTGATATGCTGCTTTATATACAATAGCCAAAAAAACCCAATAAATAAAAATAAAATAAAAGATTAAAAATATCATTGGTATCCATAAGAAAAAATGAAAAAGAAAAAGAGCTGTGGAATCAGTGAATCCACATCATTAGATGTGTTTTTGCAACTTTGCAGGCACACCCATATCATATTTTGTGAATGTACGTTTACAATTGGGCTTGAAAAACATAACAAAAGCACAAATGAACAAAACCCCAAGTAAATAATAATAATGTGTATATATATATATATATATATATATATATACATACTGGAGGAGAAGAGGAAAAAGAAAGAGAGAGATGGCGTGTAATAACAATGTCTCTGTCAAAGATGATAATTTAATATTTGTACTGTGCTGACAGAGGAGATATGAAACAGCTTTATCGATTCATGGTGAAAATCATACTTGTACATAAAATTTCTTTTTGTTAAAAGATAAAATCTTTGAAAAGAAAAAAAAAAGAAAAATTAGAAAAAGGAGTGTATAATAAAAACTACTTTCTGTTCCCTCCCTTTGATTTTCCTTCACTGACAGAGAATACCTGCACACTTTCTCACGCACGCACGCATACTCAAAACAGAACCACAGAGCCCCACTCCTCTCTCACACACATACATCACCTTCTCTATGCTTTCCTTTTGGCCCTTTATCATATATCCTCTCGCTTGACAGCCCAGAGAAAACACACACACAGATTTTCAAAGCCACCTAGATCATACCTTCTCATTATCGTTTTTTTGCATTCTCTTCAAATCCCCATGAGACTCCTCTCCCCTCATTATAATTTATACGTTCCAACACCGAAGCTAGATTTCTAACTTGACAAAATCTCTGGTCTTTTTCACATTTCTTGGCTTTTGATTGACATTTACGCATGTGGGTTTTGATGGAAAGCTGAGGTTCTTTAGGGAATTTTTGCTTTCTCACGTCTTAAAAGATTTAGCTTTCTTCAATTTTTGAGTTCGATACCTCTTGATTTTTTTTTTTACAATGGAGAACTACTGCAATTTTGACAATGGTGATGCACATTTACCTCCTGGGTTTAGGTTTCACCCAACTGATGAGGAGCTTATCACTTATTATCTCCTTAAGAAGGTTCTTGATAGCAGCTTCACTGGCAGAGCCATTGCTGAAGTGGACCTCAACAAGTGCGAGCCATGGGAGCTTCCTGGTAAGTGGTTGCCTTAATGTATAATCACTTGCTTGTAAGTAAAGTTTTAAATTTTGGGTTTTCATTAATTGTGATACGTAATTGTTAATGGCAGAGAAAGCAAAGATGGGAGAGAAAGAGTGGTACTTTTTCAGCCTGAGAGATAGGAAGTACCCAACTGGGCTGAGAACTAATAGAGCAACTGAAGCTGGTTACTGGAAAGCAACAGGGAAAGATAGGGATATTTACAGCTCAAAAACCTGTGCACTTTTGGGAATGAAGAAGACATTGGTGTTCTACAGAGGAAGAGCTCCTAAAGGAGAGAAAAGCAACTGGGTTATGCATGAATATCGCCTCGAAGGAAAATTCGCTTACCATTACCTCTCCCGCAGCTCCAAGGTAGACTTACTAATTACTATGCAAGTGATTTAGTCCATTTACTTGTTTAAAATGCTATTGTGGTTAGTGAGATACTTTGATCATGATTAGGGTTTTGTGGATCGTGGATTTTAGGTTTTTACAACTGCTGTTGCTTCTGACGCAGTTATTTGTTGCGGATCTAAGATAGGATAAGGCTATTCTCTTTTAACTTAGTATATTCAGAGGAACTTGGGTAAGCAAGTGGCTAGGTTATTGGAAGTTTATGGTTACAGGTCGAGATCAATTAATGCACATCCGTATGTCCTGTTCATTCAAAAAGGGTCTGAAAAGGCATCACCATTATTATCATCTTTTGTTAATGGCATTAAGCTGCGCTGCAACTTGTAAACATTCATCTTTATTGAAATTTTAATCATTTTTAATATATAGATGCACAAGATATTACATTATCCTGTTGTGTTTTTTCTGTGCTCATTCTTTTGCTATTGTATACTATTAAGTATAATTATTTCATGTCCTTGATAAATAATTGGTGACATTGGATACTTATGTTTGGTTGTTAACATTGCATGATTAAGCAGGATGAGTGGGTAATCTCTCGGGTCTTCCAGAAGAGCGGCGGCACAGCAAGCAGCAGCAACAGCAACAGCTGTGCTAGTAAGAATACCCGTTTTAGCACCGCTATTAATCTCTGCCCGGAAGCCAGCTCTCCTGCTTCATTGTCTCTTCCGCCTCTGCTGGATCATGCGGCTACTGCTGCTGCGTCAACCACTCTTAACGACCGCGACAGCTGCTCCTACGACAGCCATGCTCAGCCTGAGCACGTGTCCTGTTTCTCCACAATTGCAGCCGCTGCATCCGCCGCTGCCCACCAGAATAACTTTGATTTCGCCCCGCCGCCTCTCTCAATGGACCCCTTTGGAAGTTTCCCAAGGAACTTGAATGTGTCTGCTTTCCCTAGCCTGAAGTCTCTACAGGAGAATCTTCAGCTACCTTTCTTTTTCTCCTCTCCAAATCCAGCCGCGGCTACACCGTTTCAGATGGCAGGTTCAGTCTCGGAAGAGGGGAAGGTGGACGGCGACGTTGGTGGTTATGGAGGAATGGCGATGTGCCCCACGGAGCTTGATTGCGTGTGGACCTTCTGAATGATTAAATCCAACTGATCATGGTTTATATTATCTGTCAGTGTGTTAAATAATCATAATTATCTATGTAATATTTCATTTTGAAGACTTTATTATCAGTTTATCTGAATTGTTATCATTTAGGGCTAAGCTGTGTGATATTCTGATTTTAATTCAGTATGTTGAGAGTTAATTATTGCTTAGAAAGTGACTTTTATTGGGCGGTTTTAATATTTGTAGGGTTTGTCTAATGGAAATGTACGGGCTGCAGCTTTCTCTTTACGAAATACAGATTTTTAATTTCATTGCAGCAATTGTATGCCATAATTCGTAGTAAATGATAACGGTGATTAAGATGTTTCTAATGGATATTGGAAAATGTGATTCTCTGAAGATAAACTAAATTAAAGTATCGGTTTTGTGGATTTTAGTAATGAACTTGCATTAGTTTATATCAAAAGTTAATTGTGTCATTAGTAGTGATTGTTATTTTTTTGAAAGAGATCAATCGAAAGGAGCTTTGATTGATTGATTGATTTAATTGAAAATTATTTTTTTTTTCAAAATTTCTCTAATTGAATGTTTTTTTTATTTTACCCTTTATTTTATGATATGTCAAATTGTCAATTCAATTTTCATGTATAATTTGCAACTGCAAATGGTCTCCACTTCCAATCAGCGAAATTTGGTTCCCAATAAAATTATAAGTACATTTTACTACTGGGATTTCATTAATATTTTAACATATAATGTTCATTATTAAAAATTAAAAAATGATATTTTTAATTGTTAAATAACTTGAATTATTATTATAATTTATTAATATTAAAATTAATAAATTAATTATAAAACCTATAAAAATTAAATTTGGCACACAACATTTTCAAAAAAAAAATGAGATTTAAAATTATAATAAAACTTAATTAAAATCTAGCAGTAAAAATTCATAAAAAAAAACTACTATATTATTATCATCATATTATATTATATTATATATAATTATATTAATTATTATATTTATATATTTATATTATTTATTAATTTCATTATAATTAATATTAAATATATTAATAAACAAATATACATTATTTAATTGTTTTAATGAAAATTTATTATAAAATAAAAAGTGGATCCCATTTGAATATTTTATTCAATTGAAATTTTCTATCACCTATTTCAAAATTTACAAACAATTTTTTTATTCACGCAATTTTAATACCTAAGTAATTGAAATTGCACTTGAAAGGCGATAATGGTCCTCTAATGGTAAACTCTTCATGAGAGACATAAAAAGTTTAAACTTTTCTAATGATATACTGTGAAATAAGTTTTGGTTTCAAATTTTTTTCGATGATGAATTGTGTAATAATATACATATATATGATATATACTAAAATAAATAAAATAAAATAATTAATATTTTTTATATAATTTAGTTATATTTTACAGAATTTTTAATTCGGATATTTTTTAAAATTTGATGGCAATTCCTAATTAAATTACTTATATAGTTTAGTTGAGTTATTATCAAAAGTTGATGCAATTTGGTATATACGACTTTTTTATTATCCGAATTCAGAAGACATACATTTCATGTATGGCAGTGGAGAGAACCCAAGCCTTGAATTACAAAATTTGTTTGTGCTGTTAAGAAAAATTTCATCTCTATTTGTTTTTATTTTTATTTTTTATGTATTTTTAGTAATGGTAACATCGTTTAAGAAGTTATTATCAATAATTGTTCTTTAACATTACATCGTTTATCTTGTATTTAAATTGAGATAACCAGGTAGAAAATCTCAACTCGGTATCTATTTTTAATTATAATTTTCAATAGTTTTTGCTTGAAAATTAAATTTTAAATATCTTTGGCTTACAAATTGGCATCTAACCTTTTTTTTTCCTTTACAAATTAAATCTTTTTTTTTTCTTTTGGTAAAACAAGGAAGAGAACAAAACAAAACTAACAAGTTACAAATCTAGAGAGCCGCTCCCACAAGGTCTTGGCGAATGATGTTGCTAACAGCATTAATTAGGAGGTGAACTATGAAAATGGGATCCTCACCATGCGGAATCATGTTAATAACCGCAAGACCATTACATTAAAAATAGATGAAAATTTAAGGTTTCTTCATGTGGAGGTTTAGGCTTATCTTCCCCTCTCCACTTAATCCTTAATTCCAAAAGAACTCAACTATCTCTATTGCATGTTTGGAGAAGAAAAATTAATTTTGTTTCTGATTTTTTTTATTTGATCAAATTCAGTTCACAATTTATCGTTCTCACATTATTTCCTCATTTATCGATTTGAATATTTTCTGACTTCAACATTTTTTTTTTAATCAAAGATTGATTGGACTCATATGGAGTTGCATCCGATTTTCTATTCACTTTGAATTATATGAAAAACTAATGGAAGGATCACTTTATGAACAAGGGCTCAATTTACAAAAAAAAGTTCAAAAATTAATTTATAAAGAGAGAAAATGTGGGAAATCGATTTATAAATCAAATCTGTTAAAACTTTGAAGTTCATATATTGGAAAATGCTTAATAGTTTTTCTTTGTTTTTAGTAAAATTTTGAGCTTATTTTTGTTAAATGCACCCTAAAATAAAATATAAAGCTTGCATTTTTCTGTTCAAAAAATAATAATACTTCTATTTATTTTTACAAATTTTCTATATTCTACGATTTGTGTGGGGAGTTTTTCTAAAAAAATATGACTGATATCATTTTTTGTTTTATGGAATGCTATTGATACTATTAATTTTTTAGTATTATTACCGATCAATTAGAAAGTGAACTATAAAAATTGAAGAGTTTACTTAAGCATTTCTATTTTTTTTTATATTTCATCATTGTTTATTATTTTCAGTAAAAGGAAATGAAAAGAGAATGATAACTAAGAAAAAAAATTGTAGATCTCCAAAAAGTTTGGTGTAGAAATTGAGAAAAGGGTTATGATTTGTTGGAATTAATGGGGAGTGGAAGAAGAGAGCATTAAATAATAGGGTGGTTGAATTAAATCGGGGCGTATGAAATTGAGGTCACAGAGAGGGTCCGGATCTACGATTGGACTTCGAACAATTCTCTGCATCACTAATTCCCTATCTCCATGCTTTCCTCTACCAATCAATTCAATGGTTTCTGACTCTCTTGTTTCTTGTTTTTCTTCTATAAATCTATGTTGGCCCATTATTGCCTACTTAATGATTTTTCTTTTAATATGTATGCTGTACTGATAAAACAATTCAAAGGAAAGAGCATGATTAATTACAACCCTTTCTTCCTTTCATATTTATATACTAATTTATAGTATTTTTTTCGAATTTTAATTAGTAATACAAAAAGATTTTCAACCTTAATTTAATTTTATCCATTATTTTTTAACCGGATTCAACGTTAGATTTGATATATTAGCTAAACAATCTTGTTATAAATTTTACGTGGAATAGTAAAATTAAATTAAATATGAAAATTTTTGTGCCACATATTAAGATACAAAATACTACAACTAGTTAATTAGTGATAAATTCGAAAACAACGAGAGTAATTAACCCATGAAAGATTATACGTATTGCAACTTTTGATCTTCTAAACTATAACAGAAACACTTAATTAGTATCTTAAACAATATTATACTTTTATTAATTTGTTTGTAACCTTTTAGTAATTATGATTTTTCAATCTCGTGATAATCATGTTTATAGTTTGAAATTTGAATCACAAATAAAAACTATAAACAAAAATATTAACTTTTAGTTTTTACTATAGATTGATGTTGATTAAATATTGATCATCGAGTAAAACAAGGTAATATATATATATATATATATATATATATATATATATATATATATATATATATATATATATATATTATTTAAAATGTGACAACTAATCTTCTCTGATTAACTTTTTATTTAAATATATTCAAGTTAATTGAAACTAACTGTTGGTTTACTTAAATGGTGACAAAGCTCAAATATGCATTTTATAAAATTTTTGGAATTCAGTTTTTCATAAATTTCAATTACTAAACTGTTTTTTAAAGGAGGCTGCTAACCGATATACCTAACTGCTGAACTAAATAGACACTAAATAAATAATAATTTATTTTGAAAAAATGTTGTATTATATTTATATAAGTGTTTTAATTGTACAAATTTGTGTTATACCACAATTGAATCTACCTCAATAATTTCATAACCTATCAACAATTGCAAACCCTAATTATTGGCTAGGGTGTACAAAGAGACTTGCCTATTCTACCAGGTATTAAAATCATGAATTGGCCATTATAGGTACTTATATATCTACCTATAGTAAAAGCAGGTAATAATACACATTGCAAGCCTATATACTTGTAGCTTTTACATCACCATATATATCAAGAGAAAGGCAAAAACAAATATACATGGCTATTAATTACAAAATAGAAAGCATATAAATCTATTACCATATTCAGATACTTCCATTTTGCTAATGTACAAAAGGCTACTATTCAATAAATAAATAAATAAATAAAACTCATTATTAATTTTACAGGTTGCAGCTTGAACCTAAGTAGCAAGGACATGATCAAGAACGAAGAAAAAACTTACTAAACCTATTACTATATATACACTAGAATACAAGTGACAGAAATATGCTTATAAATAGAGTCAAATTGGAGTGAAAAAAAAAACCCAGATACTCCACTGCATCAAGATTTTATTTTATTTTATTTTTTTTAAAAAAATACAGCGATGGATGGTGATGATTGAGTCTGATCAGCATCTTTGGTATATTAAGGTTGGAAAAGGGCACGTGATCTGTAGAATAATTGGGAATGCCATTAGTAGCCAAAACATTTTAGGGAGTGGACAAGAGGAAAACAGAGGCGAAATTGTGCCCATCTTTTGTGCATGGAAATGGTATTGCACGCCCTATATACCATATTTGTGCTAAGTTTTTAAATCCCTTAACCCAATTGAGTGGTTGCTGCCAATTTCTGATCATTTGCCTATGAACCATGAAGTATGTATATATAATATAAATTATATAATAAGAACATACAGCCAAGCACCAATATAGCCAAGATACCAAAGGCTGGGCTTTGGATGATTTGCAAAGAGAAGAGAATTATTGTGACATAAAAAAAAGGAGTGGAGAAGATAATAATTATTAGGTTGAAGCCTGAATAGTTTGTTCTTATTCATATGGATATATAGGGATTCCATTCGGATATAATTATTCACTATAAATCATGAATATGATTCAATCATATACGAGCATAATGTGATTATTCTTCTCTTCCTATACCCTTCGAAAATGTGAGAATTATAGAAGATCTCAATATGAGTCTCTTTTCTAGTTTTACATTGAGAAAATCATTACTTTTACGTACGGTGATTTTTATGAAAGCTGAAAACTACATTTCATTGTATGAGTACCCATTAATATTGGATCAATTGAATTTTAAAAAAAATGCATTTTTTATTCATGAATTTATCAAAATTACTTCATTGATCTCTTCAGCTGGATTTTTATTCTATTTGAGTCATTAAATTATCATTTTTTGTTTCATTAGGATTTATTTGATGAAAAATATTAGCATATATATATATATATATATATATATATATATATAATATTTTAATGGTTACTACATTATTTATATATTCATGGATACTATTTTTCAACCATTAGATTAAAAATCTAGCAATCATTATTAATTTTACAATAATTATGACAATTTAATGCTCTTTAATACTAAAGTTTATAATAGTTATTGATGATGTTGTAACTATTAAAAAATTCTTATATATATATATATATATATGTGTGTGAGTAATATTTTAATGGTTACTATATTATTTATTCATACATGGGTACTATTCTTTCAACTATTTAAGCAAAATCAAATTGTCTCTTGATATGGTCTAATAAAGAAGCCATTTTTTGATAATATAATTTTTGGGTGTTTACTTATTATTATTATTTTCTAAAGAGTTTAAGTTTAATCTTTTAAAACATTTTAATTATATGCTTGTTAAATTTTCTGGTTAAAAGATAAGTAACCACAATAAAAATAAATTATATAATAAGTTAATAAATATCTTTATTTGGTTTGACCTCTAAACCTATAATGCTGGGTTTTTATTTTATGGATTCGAATCCATCTTATATTTTAGACCTCATTCTTTCATAAAAATGCACATCTTTCTGAAATTGAATTTTGACAAACTAATGAATATAAAAATATTCATCAGTTAAAATTTATAGATTTATCATTTTTGAACCTATAAATTCATTAGTTATAACTTAAATGTTCATTATTTTAAATTTATAGGTTTATTGTTTTGAATTTACAGGTTTATCGTTTTGAATTTATAGATTTATCGTTTTGAATTTCATTATTTTGAATATGCATATTTATCGTTTAAAAATTATATATTCATCGTTTACAACTTGCAAACTTATTATTTACAAATTTATGGTTTACAACTTATAGATTCATTATTTTGAAATTATAGAATTATCGTTTACAACTTACAAGTTTATCATTTTGAAACTATATATTCAACACTTGCAGGATCATTATTTTCACTAAATATATCATTTTCAACTTCCAACAAATCGATTTTCTTTCTCTGTATTACTCATTTTTAGTTTAAATATATTTATTTTCAATCATTTTCTTTCACAAAAAATCAAAATTAATTTTCTTATCTCAAATAATATTATAATATTAAAAAAACTAAAAATAAAATCAAATATACAAATTAAAATTTTTTCTTTTTCTAAAAATAAACTTAAAATGTACAAAAAAAATTTGTTATCTCTGCGAAGAAGAAAACAATAATAAGAAGAATGCATTAAATATATACTTGAAAAACGATACAATAACAATTAATAACATACAAAATATTATATACCCGAGTCTATAATATAATTTATGCTATCCTGTCATAGTCGGATAAAATTTCTCCCAAACGAAGTGTTAATTGCACGACGAGATGCGGACTAACACTTGGTGTGCGGACAGTCCATTTCTTAGAAAGAGGGCTATGGTCTGGCCCAAAGAGAGTTCGCTTTTTCTTGCAAGCCCAATAAAAAGGATCTTAAAACCCGACTCGGTTATCAGGTACTTCGGGTTTCATTGCCCGACACGAAGCCAAAAGAAAATGCCACGCACCATTTAAACCTCTAACTCCTGCCTTACTCTCTCTAAAGTGTCAACTTCGAGTGCAAGCAAAAGCTATGGACGAAGAATTCTCAATGGATGATCCTACTCCTTTACTTAAAGCAGCTTCCGATTTTGCTTATTATCCCGGTATCCACATATATGCTTCCGTTTTTTTTTTAATATTTCCCTCTATGGGAAATTTAGATGATTTAAATTTTCACAATGGTGTGTCTCCACCGATTTTTCAGGTGTTCAGACCGACGCCGTTGTTAAGGACTTTCTTGATCTTTATCCACTCCCTCTCATTATCAGGTAATAATTGATTTTTAATTTTCATTTTTTAGGAAAGTAAATTTTTAACTGGAAATTGGTGCTTGGCATATTTGTGCTTCACAATACTAATGGATGAATTTCCCAAGTTATTATGTATTTAATAATTTATTTAATTACCCAAATTTAGGATTTGATTTTGGCATTACTGTAGAATAAAATAAATTTGCATTTGCAGTGCTTTACAAACAAAAGCAGATGTGCCTGGTTTGGAGAACACTTTGGTTGCTTGTCTAGAAAGGATCTTTAAGACAAAATATGGTGCATCTCTCATCCCCCAGTATATGGTATGTCTGTTTTTGCTCCTGCTTATTTTCAGTCAAGCAGCATGTTTTCATATGTGTTTTGAAGTGCAAGGAAGTGTTTTAATGGATTTAGTTTGTTTGATCGGTATTGATTGGTATTCTTATACTTTGCTCATATTTTTGGTTGTCTTCAGCCTTTTGTACAACTTGGTTTGAAGGCGGATTCTCAAGTAGTTAGATGTTTAGCTTGCAAAACGGTAATGCGCACATATTGACTTATCTATAATTGGTTTTGTTTTTTGCTGGAGCTTTCTGAAAGTATTGAAATTTGTTGGTCATGCTCTATATTTTTCTTATGTAAATATGTGCAAATGTTTTGTGTGTCATTTTAAAAAACATGTTATTCTTTGTGCCATAGATAATACTTCTAGATGCTCCTCTTGAAGCCATATGCTAGGGTTAAACCGATAAGAAAACATGATACATGATATTGTTTCCTATTATCTCTTTATCTTTTTTTGGGCTCTACTTTATGCCAATTTCGTACACAATCTATTGTTTGTGCCTAGAACTAAGGCTCTGATATAGATTGTTCAGCTGTTGAAGTGGAATAAAATGAGTGGGCCCTTGCAGATTCATTCTACTATATTGTAGTTTAGGTACTATGTGTGAAAGCCTGAATGGAATTTGATGGAACTTATAATGAGATAAAATCGTCTACACTTGTATCAAAGACCTTGATGTGCTCTGACAATTACTCGCAAGTTTTATAAGGTTTGGGGATAATTCTTAGCTTTCCAATATTATAAAGGATAGGGATGATAATAATTAAAAGCAGGGTACTAATTGCAAATATCTGGATGTTTTTGTCTATGCTGTGAAGAGTGTCTATGCTCTGAAAGGAGGAAAATGCAGTTCTCACTAAAAGTAATTGAGCTAAAGACGTGATGATCTATATTTTATATTAATTGTGCCTACTGCCTAGAAATGGCTTAGTTATTGTATTTTGATTTTTGGCTTCAAATAATGAATAATTGATTGTCAATTTGGTGCCATTTTCTTGAACTTAGTTGAATTGCCAACCATCTATCTACAATTAAATTTCTTTTATCTATAATTGAACATTTTTCAAATTATAATTTTGCATTTAGACAGCCATTACTTTACTCCATTGTCAATTGTGCACAGGTTGCGTGTCTTTTAGAGAATGTGAATGGTGAAACGATCTTGCCTGCCCAGCTAATCATTGAAAATGACATTTATCCTCTTCTGCTTGATTGTCTCATTAATGGGTGAGGAGTTTGCGACTTCTAGTTGTTATATTAACTATTATCTTGGAAAAAAATGGAATGCGGTATGGAATCAGTAATGTTGTTAAATTTGTATAATTTGGCAGTACAATTATGATCATATCATACTAATCTTAAGACATCCTTCCATAAGGAGGAAACATACTGTCTATCCTGATTTCTGATGGATGAATTGGCCTGTGATTTGTCAACATAACTGTGCTGTTAACTCTACTGTTGGATGTTGCCAGTATCTCGAGGCTATCAGCAAGACAGCAGCCTCATCATTTTTGCTTATGAAATCCCATGAACTAGTATAACCAATTTTCAAATTTGATGACTTTATCTCTGTGTTTATCCCTGAATACTGATCTCCATGTCTTTCTGCCTTAATAAATGCTTAAACTCGCCATAACATGATTTACTGACAAAGGGTGAATCAGTGTGATGGAGAGAATGCACGTTGGAGTCAAATGGCATAGGAAACTTACAAAATTTTTTTACTTCTCAAATTGTATTAATATTATCCATTGGGTAAGAAAAAATTCTGTAACTAAACAGTGAGGCGGCAATTGGGAAAAGGATTTCTCACATGTCATCTGGATTTGTATTTGAACATAAACCTAATAGGTCTATTTCCATGATGGCAGTGGGTAATAATGTGTTATGACTACTACCAATGACTCATCAAAGCTGAAATGGGGATAAATATTTGATGGCATATGGCAGTTATTGTCTCTTGAAGTTTCTCAGCCTTTTCCTTCCATCATAGAGATGTCGTAGGAGAGATATTCAAAGGTTGTCTGTTTGCTTTTAGAAAAATTATTCTGCATTTCTTGCTTAGTGTGAATACTCTATTCCCTGTAGTAATGAACAAGTGGCAACTGCATCAATGGAGGCAATTAAGGAGCTAGCTAGGTTTCCAAAAGGCATGGTAAGACTGACAATTCCTAGCATGCTTTGTGAGGTTAAAGCTCAACTTGCTGCACTGATTGTTACTTTATTTACTGCTTAAAGTGGTGTATTATTTGAATAGGAAGTCATTTTCCCAGCAAATAATGACGACAGTACACACCTCAGAACTTTTTCAGCTAGATGTTCATCATTGGTATGGTACTTGGTTATTTAGCTGGTTTCTTGCAGCTCTTTTTTTTGCGAATGTAGCTAAAGTATGAATTGCTATGTTATTTGGTATCTCCCTCTTTGTTTAGAAATGGTTTTATCATTTGTTTTTGGCTAAATATTTTTACATTCCTTTCTAATCATGCAAATATCTTTCAGGGGCGTGTCCGGGTTTTATCTTTGGTAGTGAAACTGTTCTCTGTTTCTCCCGATGTGGCATCAGCTGTTTACAATTCAAATTTGCTAAGTTTACTGGAGGCAGAAGTCAGCAAGACAGATGATACACTAGTGACTTTAAGTATTTTGGAGCTCTTATACGAGGTTTGCTGTTGCTTGACTACTACTTGTAGAGTTCTCCTTTCTCCCTTTTCTGCCCGGTTTGTGTTTGGATGATGAGGATTAAAATATTTGATGTTTAAAGGAGGTCCAAAGCATGGACCTATTTGGTTGTAGATTCAACAATGGAGATTAGATGTTGATATTTGTGTGGGAACTTGTTTGACTACTATATAATGCTGCATTAATTAGGAAAAAGCAAGTACTCTAAGTAGTTATGAAACTGTTTAGAAGATGGTCCATTGTAGTAGCACTGGGCATTATCCAAATTCAGAATATCAATAACTTTGGACATATTATTTTATTTGTGCTGCAAAGTCTAACAAGATTTCATCAGTATAAAAGTATAATATGTGTCAGTCACTTCATTGCCAAATTTCAACACTTACCTCATTGAAGTTGTTTTATAGAAGTATCTAATCCTGCTTAAAAATTGAATGTTTGGACGCTTCCATGAGGGGTTGTCGGATAGGATACTTGAAATAGTTGAAACAAGCAAAGAGAAACATTTTTAATGGGGGTTGAAATGGGACTTCTGGATGAACAATGTGAAGCATTTTGAAGGAAACGGGGGGAGGTTGATACAATTTTCGTGTAGAAATGTGAGAAAATGAAATAGAGATGAAAATAGGATGATAATTGAAAATGTGTTTGAATATGCTTGAAATGTTTTAAGAATTTGAAAATCTCTTCTCAGATGTTGTAGGATCTTAGTTAATACTCTGAAATTCTTGGCATAGCAAGCAATGCTCATCTACCAATAAGTGGCTTGAAGAATGACAAACCAACGAGAAAACTTGTATTGTGAAAAAATGTCAAATATGCAAAGACAGATAGCATGTTATATTCTAACAGAATGTTCTCTTCCTAGATTAGGGAATTTGTGCCTAGTTTTGAGACATGATTGAAAATTAATCAGGGATTTGACATTAACAAAAATGATAAACAATAGATTTGTGTTGAGAGTCATAGGATGTGCATTTTTTTTATACCTTGTGACATCAACATGAAGCATCGTGAGGGATAGGCTCATAATGAAATTGGGAATTTGTGCCTAGATTTCAGAAACCATAAAAATTAATCAGGGATTTGACATAGAAAAACGATAAGTTGTGAGGAGAGTCAGAGGATGTGCAATGTTTATCCCTTGTGAAAGCAGTATGATGCATCCTAAGGGATAAGCTCGTAATAAAATTGGTAGTTGTAGTCTAATGTGGTTTTCAATAATATATAAAAGCCCTTTGCATATTTTCTTTTGTTGATTTTATTTTGATATTCTTCTTATTTATTTTCCTATTGTTTATTACCTTATGCATTGTTTTATCTTGTCATTTCTGTGAACGAATGAAGTTAGCAGAAGTGCAGCATGGTACAGAGTTCTTGTCTAGGACCACTCTTATCCAACTTCTTTCTTCTATAATCAGGTAGGTATCTAGGGATATATTTTAATAGTATAGAACTATAGATTTTGACTATTATTCACTTCAAAATTTTTTCTTTAGTATAGATTTCAAGTATTAATCATTTCAAACTTTTTTCTCCCTCACATGTTCTCTATTTGATTTCTGTCTTGTTTTGAAGCAACCCATCAATGGATGCGATGTTAATATCAAGAGCAATGATGATAAGTGGAAGGCTCCTTTCCAAGGAAAATATGTACATGTTCATTGATGAATTTTGTAAGACTTACTTTTGTCGTTGTAGTTCTACTTTCTAGTTGCTTGAAGAAAATGCATTTTCATTCATACAGAGTGCTTCGGTGTCATTTCTTTTCCCAGAGTGCAACTTCTAGTGAATATTAGGAAGAGGAAAACAATCTTTTGTTTTGTCCTTCTTAATACTGTTTATGTCAAAGGTGTTAATTCTTCATTCTGCGTGCACATGCACAAGAGAGAAAGGATCCTTAGCTAATTGTAGGAGCATCCGAATGTGCAGAATTTTTTATTTATGCAACAAGATATCTATTTCATTGAAGATTAGTTTGAAATGGCTTGTAATGGCACTAATAGTACTTCTAAATCCAGGTGTTAAAACTGTTATTTCAGTCATTGATGCACGACTTGGTTTAGAGAGTCAAGATTTGAATGAATGTGAATGTGCACTTGAAGCATTGGGCCAAATTGGATCATGTAAGTATCACCATCGTTGTTACCTGATGATTGCCCATGAGATGAAGCTACTTTTTTCAGTAGTAGTGCCTTTATCTGAATGTCTTTTGTTATTCTTTTTTTTTGCTTTTGGTCTTGTTGGAGATCATTCCTTCAGCAGGTCATTTATAGCATAGATATATCACCTGACGTCAGTCCATAAATTAGGTGGATTTCAATTCAATCACTCATTGCGTCTGAACCACTTTTGTTTTTCAGTTTGTTCACAACTTTTAACATGTTTGACAATGTCATTGTATCCATTTACATGTTTTTCTATGAGAGCTCAGGTGGCAAGTGGTGGGTTATGTCATCAATTGGATGTTGTATTCTCCTTAGGTATGTGTTGAGTCCAATGAACTGAGTGGAGAACTAGCTATAGATTGAGATAAACGTGTGCATACCACCCTAATAGTATCACGTAGATATATGTTGTGTCTTAGGCATTTAGTGTAACTAATTTATCAGGGAAAACCAGTAACCATTAGCACTATATGCTAAATGGTGGCGTTCTTTTAGCAAACAAGTTCTTGATTTAGTTCAACTACTTCAGAACTAAGTCTTATTCTTGGGTTAGCAATTTTTGTATTTATCTCAAATCCTTCCAGAAAGATGCAGGAACACAAGTTTCGCATGTAAAAAGCCTGATTCCCTTTATTTCATTTAGAATATGAATATTGTTTTGTAAAAATTTGTTATGCCTTTCTTTAGATGAAATTAACACATGACATTCATGTCTATTCATATTAAGATTTGAATATATTATATGCTGTTGGAATTTGGTTGGGATGTGGCCCTCATCTTAATCATACTGAATGAATTATGGAGCAAGGAAGACCAATTTGAGTATAACAAGTTCTCAGGCACAAGTTGGGATAGTGGTCCTTTTATTACAGTTCTTTATGAGACAATATTGAAATTTCACTTTTAGGGTCTGTTTTCACAGGAAATATTTTTCTGGAAAATATTTTTGTGCATTTTCTGGTGTTTGGTAGCTCATGGAAAATAAATCTGGTGTCTAAAAAATAAGGCCAAATTCCCAGGAAAATGACTTCCATTTTGATAGCAGGAGGTAGTTTTCTCAGGCCTCTGCTTTTGACAAAGAGACAGCTTTCTTAGAAAAAAATCTTTTTTAGTGTTTAATGCAATTTGGTGTCTTTCACTTTTTTTTGGTTGTGTTAAAAATTCCATTACCTTTGAAAAGGGATTGGAAATTTATCTTATATCTCAATTGAGTTTTTGGATATTTTTTTTGTGCGGCTTTCATCAAGTTAAGACACAACTTTCTAATTGGTTGTTCATAATTTTTTCCCCTCCAACGTGTTATTGATATTATAAAAATAACAATATTGCAATCTTTTTATAGATGGATAACAAACTCATACTGCAATTTTGGTTACTTTGATGAATGGATTATTATTTTATGTATAAAATCTTAAATTTTTTAGTGATCTAGTTCAATTTTAGAAATTGGCTATATATATATATTGTTTATAAACAATATATCTTATGCAAATTAATAAACAGAAAAATTGAGATCTAGTTGGTTTTCAATATTAGAGCCAAACAACAGAATAATTTTTTTCCTAGAAAATATTTTCCTTGAAAAACATTTTCCACAGCCAAATTGTTTTCATGAAACAAACGGAGCCTTAATTTGCTTTCATCTTTTTCTGAAAGCCTTCTCACTTGTCATGTTTGATAACACTGAATTTTTATCCACCTGTTTTATGCTTTTAGCGGTCCCAGGAGCAACGTTGCTACTCTCAATGACACCCCCTGCTTCAAGACATGTCATCGAGGCTGCCTTTGATAGACATGTGCGTGGCAAACAATTGGTGAGTGTCAATTATTTGTTCTTTTACTGTTTCATTAAATTATGAAAATTATGTCAAATCATTTTAGCAGAAATAGAGCTAGTAATACAAATGTAATAACCTGGACTCTAGAGAAATTATGTTGTGGATTAATGCATGTTGCTTGACCAATGTCTCCCTTCCTGTTGCTTTACATGTGGTGGGAGCATTATTTGTATTTTTATTTACAGATACAATTTCTTGTGAGTAGAAGTGTCATTTTATGATCATGCTAGCATATTGCCACATCAATCTTCTCCTACTACAATTTGGCATAAAATATGTCATTCTTGCTAAATTACTTCCATAAACCGGTTTTGTGTTATATACTTCTATTTATTAATAAATCTCTGTATATGCCATGAGGCACATGCTGATGAGGTTCAGCTTCCATAAGATTCATTGGAAGATAATGTGTAATAACGTGAATTTTAACTTTTTTTAAAACTGTGTCCTGTAGGGACCTATCCTTCTGTGATTTAAGCTATGATTTCATATGACATCTTTTTGATATTACTTGGTTGATCACATGAACATGCTTTTGCTGTTACGATTGGTGCATACTCTTAAAGAAAGTATATACAATGTTTTCTAACTGGTGCTGTTCAATATTCATCTGTTGCATCATCCTCATAGATCTGCCTGCTATCTTATCATCATATTGACTGGAGGAATCTCTAAGTTCTCTGAGTGGCTTTCCTTGAATGAGCTCAAAGCTTTTATATATATATATATATATATATTTAAAAAAAAATAAGTGTAGATATAAAGTGCACATATATTCATTTCCCACTTTCAGAGATTGGTATGATTGCCAGATACTTAAAATTCTTCAGAACTACTTAGGCATGGACAAATATAGATAATGCTACAACACAATATTGACACAGTGATATTTTGAATTACATTATTCTATTTTAGGATTTCTTATTTACATGTGCAGCAATGCATGTCTAGTATTTTGTGACCTAGAATGACAAAGCATTCTTGATTTATAGATCAAGGAAAAAAGGCTTTCCAAATTTTTTTATGGCATAATGCTCTTGATTGATATGTGGCCAAGACCACTGAAGTTGCATATCATAAAAAGAGAATGATTTTGGATACATTTGATATAGAGAGGTCAAAAATTACGCTGATACGTAGAGTTGATCATGCTACCTAATGGCTCTGCATACTACCTGCTTGGTCTGTCCTTCTCAACATTTTTATTGATGGGTTGATGGCCTGTTAACCTGTCAGAAGTAATCAAAAATTTTCATTGCCCAGTGAGAAAAAGGAAATTTTTAGTTCTTTGAGGAACCGACTTTCTATGTGTCTCATTTTCATTAAATCTCTAAATTTCATCCGATACTATGACACTGGGTCTTCTTGCTGTGGAAATGGTGTTCTGAATGATCTTTTATCAGGGAGGTTAGGAAAAATAACCATTAAATCTACACTATCATCTCTTTCATAGATCTGAAATGGTTCCTAAATGAAAACCACAGGCTGCATTACATTCTCTTGGAAACATCTCTGGAGAATCTCGATCTGAGAGCAACAGAATACTTAATGGTGATGCAGAAGAAAATCTCCGAGTCTTGATATATGAAACAGCTTCCAAGACTTCGAAGCTGACACCATCAGTGAGCATTTCTCATGAATATTTCCTTTGTTCTTTTCTTTTTACTGTTTCCAGTTTGATATTTTCGTCATAGTCAATTTAAATCCCTGTGACTTTTGCCTTTGTGGAGGGGGTGTGCGATTGGCACTAATGTGCTGGGAAATGACTGTGTTTCTCTGTATTTATGCTATATTCTTCAAATTGTTTATAAGAAAAGTTGATTTTGAACAATTGGCAGGGCCTTTTCCTATCAGTTCTTCAACAGGATTCAGAAGTTCGTTTGGCGGTGAGAATGATATTTCTAGAATTTTTTAGTTAACATTTTATGTTTTCTGTGAACTTGAAATTCAGTGGGAATAAATAGCATTGGGTTACTATAGCTCAAACTCAAGATTCTGTGAAGCTTGTGTTAGGGGTTCATGTGATCTCACTCTTTCTTTTTGCTTTGTTACTATATGCATTGTTCTTGTTCATGATTGGTCTCAAATAGTTGGGCAAATTGTTTATTTATTGAACAGTATGAGTTAGGTCTCAGCCAAAAGTTTTATGGATTTTAAGGTCTAGAGGCATACTGTGACAAAAAGAAACTTTGTGTCATCTTCGTTTTCTGGTTGCAAATTGCCAAAAAAATTACTACCAAATTCTACCTAGAATATTGTATTATATTTCCAGCTCTTCCTCCATCTCTCTTGGTGTTCTTTGTTCTGGGAAGTAAATGATACAGTGTGCCTGCTATTCTTGAGCTGCTGGATAGGTCAGGGATGGTCTGTGAAAGTTTACTTGTTAGTAAACTTCTGAGCAATCTTTTTTGCGAATTAGAAGGCAGCATGAATTATTTCCACCTCTTTTAAGTTGGAATTTAATGGGATACATATCATAGTGACTCATTTCATCTTGGCCTGGTCAATACACCAACATGAAAGGTCTGGTTCTCAGTCGGGTATAGAAACTGTACCTGATTTGTTAGCTGACCTGCAGTTGTTTGAAATTGCTAGATCCACTTTATAAATGATGTTGCCATTTTATGTGAGTATTTCAGGCTTACAGAATGATGACTGGGTTGGTGGCTCGGCCCTGGTGCCTGATGGAGATATGCTCAAAACAAGAGATTGTAACCATAGTGACTGATCCAAGTACTGAAAGCACAAAAATAGGTATATGTTGTCATATCTATTTTTCTGCCTGAATTTTGTTGCTGATATGTTGTTTTTCTCATTAGAATTCTTTATTAATCAGTCATGGGAAAACATTGTTCTAAATCTAAACTGGTGAAAATTTTTCAGGTATGGAAGCTAGATATAGCTGTTGCAAGGCAATCCATAAGGCTTTCATGTCCTCGAGCAACCTTAGCAGCAGTCCAGCTCTTGCTGGAATTGCTAACAAGGTGAGATTTGTAACTAATGCGACACCTCTTTAAGTCACATGTGCCTTTTGAAGCTGGAGGCCACACGGTACTATTGTGTAGGAAGTTGCACTTAATCATGCTGCTCATACTTAAAATGTGCTAATAGTATGACTAGATTCATGTCAAACAGGGAGGCTGTAGCTATTGACCTTCATGTTTTGTGTTTTAATATTGCCAAATGGGGAGCTGCAATTGTTTCTGGAAAATGATCATTTAGCAGCCTTAATCTCGGTGCCAATTGGGGTCGTTGTGGTTGGGATCTGGGGTATATTTGGAAAATCATTGCCGAGATTCGTTTTTGAAGAGAATATTTCTATATTTAATGGCTTTGCAATCAGGGTCTCCATAAATCTTAATAATAAGGGAGGACTAGGGCATATGTATTAGTCTGCTGTCTTTGACAGTAGAGTTGTGAGAATTAGTTCTTCATTTATTTAATAGTTTATCATGCTTTCTTTTTTCTAAATACAGTTGCAGGAAGCTGTTAGTAGAGGTCCTTATCTCACCCGCACTCTTCGTGAAGCACAACCTGCAGTAATGACAGCTGAGAGATTCTAATTTCCTTAGAGAAGATATTTAAGCCGACAAGATAGTAATATTTGCAGACAAACATTTCCTCTGATCTTGTGTTGTAATATACTAAGATACATCCTGCTGCTTATGTGGTTTGCCTTGTGAGCTGATACACATAATTAAAATTTTCTTACATTATCAGTGAAAAATTGCTGTTTGACCCTTTATATCTTTTGAATGATTAGGAAAGGGCCATAAAAGGCTTCTGCAGGTTTATGAGAAGGTGACTGTTGGTGCGACTGCATCAAAATATAACTAAGTTTAAATTTCTAGTTTTGATTCTCGAAACGTGGAAGCCCTATTGAAATTTTAATTGTGACAATAGAATACTTTTAGAGGATTTCAGATGCTTATTGCATAAATAGACTACCCGGAGAAGGAAACTATTTTCAGGAATTTTGAACCAAAAAGGTTTTAAATATTAGGATTTGTTTGTTTCTAGAAAATAATTTGTGTTTGGAAAATATAATATTTTGCTGAAAAAATAAAAAAAAAAGAAGTAAGATTTTATTTCTTTTATATTTGATAATTCAAGTTGTTTTCTTTTATTTTTGAGATATTTTTTTTTACTTGAAAAATATTTTCTGTTGATTTATTTTTCTAGATAGATAAAATAAATATTGGAAAATAAGAGAAAATATTTTTTGGAAGAATATTTTTTGAAAACAAATGGAGCTTTATAATGCAAATTTTTTCCTAAAACTTTTACCTAAAATTTGTGAATGAGGTTCCCTAAAATGTATTTTCCTATGGAAATAATAAGGAAACATTTTGGACTTAGAATACTAATTACTACCAAATGTATTTAGTTAATTTATGCTAAACAATGCAAACTAACAAACTTAAGTAACAAGAAAATGTAAAAAGTTTTATCATTTATCAGGTAACCAAAGACATATCAATTGATAGGAAAATATAAAAAGTATTAATCATTTATGAAATGATAAAAAATAAGCAACAAGAGTGCATAAAATAATAATAATAATAAGGAACAAGTGAGCAGTGGTATAAATAAATAAATAAATAAATAAATATATTATTAAATAATAATAAGAATATAAATAATTATATTAATGTACTATTATTAATATGTTTAAACGAGGTTAAGAACTTTGATAATTTTTTTCTTGAGAAAGGACATTTTGATTATTTTATACAATTAAAATATTTAAGTTTTAATCGCAAACGTATGAATTATGAAATATTAATAGACTGTAGGTTGGGAAAAAAAAAAAAAAAAAAAGTAGGGAAATGAATGCTCTTATTTCGGCAGAGGCACGTGCTATAGTTGCATCCAAACAGGGGAATTGGCGGAAGGCCTATCCACTGTTCAACTTCAGATATCACTAGCCCCTTCGTGGATAAGCAAAATCAGCGCAATATTAGCTTGAAAAAGCTTCAATTTCAGAATAATTCGAAATGGCAGCGACCATTTTATCTTCTTGCTTGGCCCTTCCTACAAAGCTCAACAATCTTTCCCTCAATACCACTTGTTCTGCTCCCTCTACTTTCAGGTCTCTCAGTTTCTCCTCCGCTATTTCTCAACATGACTTCAACAAAGGTATCTTTTTTTTTCTACTATAGTTTGGACAAGAGCCGTGAAAAATGCGAAAAGAAAACCCTGATCAATTTGTTTTTCTTTGTTGATTTTTATTTTATTTTTTAAAAATGGGGGAAAAACTGCTTCAACCAAGTGTATTGCTAATGTGGTTAACTGGGTTTTTGGTGTTGGTTTTAGATTGTATTTTCTTTGTAATTAATTGAAGCTCGAGATGCATTTTATCCAATTCCTAAGTAGCTGTTGAGTTCTTTGCTTTGTGTTTAGGGTGTTTGTCAATGAGCATGGTTAAAAGGCCAATGGGGCATTCCATTGTTTGTGAGGCTGCTCCAAAGAAAAAGGCTGATTCTGCTGAAAAGAGAGCTCGCCAAGCTGAGAAGAGGCGGATTTACAATAAAGCTCGCAAGTCTGAAATTAAAACCCGCATGAAGAAGGTAATCCTTCTTCCTCATTCCTTCCTTTCAATAGCAAATCAAAGTTTTTCACTGTTGACTTGTATTTGTCTTTCAATCACATGCTTATATCTCTGATGTGTAGATTCGTATGTTTGCTTGTCTTCCCCTCCCTCATTTTTACTTTTAATTTAGCTCTTGAATATATATTTGTTCTGGAAATGGCTATGAAGGAGCATATCATCAATTAACTTGAAGAGAATTTTCAGCTCTTTTTATTCAGTCGAAAACAGTAAACACTAATAAGTAATAACACCAACATACCAATTGTTGTCGTGAGAAAAATCCCTCCAATTACCACAACTTTTGATTAAGAACTTGATAAGATGTATGATTATTAGGTGCTCTTAAGGGTCTTGTAGTCTGGTCTACTGCTGCAAATCATGTTTCATAAGTGCATAGAGAAGGAGAGAATAAAGAAGATCATTTGTCTTCCTAACATCATGTTCTTATAGATACTTTGCCCTTGTGCTCTTAAAGGTGTGGGAATTTAGATAAGGAGGAAACCGGACCTAACATAGGGTGAGGAATGCTCAATACATTCATAATAATCTAATTCCTGTGGAAGCCGGAGTTCCTCCATCTATTGGCCTTGTGTCAAGAACTTTGAGAATTGATGCAAGCTGAATTACAGAGGGAAGATATAATATACGCATAATCCAAATAGTAGTCCCACTTTTTGAAGTGTCTCTTGAGGAATATCTAGTAGTATGATTATAGGGCTTCTTGAACTGCCTTGTATATAGTTCTTCTGTCAACTGTCTAGTCCTACACAAGTTACTATTAGAATGAGAAGTACACAGTTAGAATGAGAAGGATTAAGATTATATGTCGAATGGTTTCTTGGATTCTGAATTTTGGGCAATGAGTTGTCTCTTCTTAACAAACTCTAGATCATACATAATGACCCGTATTATGGTTATTAATCTAGTGCATTTTGTTCTACACAAGTTACTGTTATAATTATTACTTGCTCATGAGTTATATGCTACCCTACCTATTGCAGGTCTTGGAAGCATTGGATGAATTGAGGAAGAAACCTGATGCACAGGCAGAGGAGGTCCTTCCTATCGAGAAACTGATTGCGGAGGCCTATTCAGTCATTGATAAAGCAGTAAAAGTGGGGACATTGCACAGAAACACTGGAGCACGCAGAAAGTCTCGACTTGCTAGGAGAAAGAAGGCTGTGGAGATTCACCATGGTTGGTATACCCCTGCTCCTGCCACTCTAGTAACTGCGTAACTGTCAGTTAGGACCCTCTCTTTACATTCGAGAGAGGAGCATGACTACAGGGATTTTTGTGTTTGTGTTTGAAACAATATCAGTATTTAACTTTTTGATATATATGTATGTATGTATAATTTCTTTTGATGCATTCCCTGGTATATGTATTTAGCTGTTATGGCATGGAGAACCAAGCTTGCTCCTTGTTTTTCCTTATTTCCTCCTTTTTCAGAAATTTAGGATGGCAAAGGTAAGACTTCTTAATTCCACAAATAGAAATGTTTTTTCTATTTCAGTCTCCGCCTTGTTAAGAAATTGTGGTTGTTGGACAATAAATAAGAATGGATACAGATGTAAAAGAGCCCAAGATGCATAACCAAACTAACCAATCCACAGCCCTAATTAGGATTTGATCAACTAATTTCTTTTGTTGAGACATCTATTAAGTTTTTATTAGAAAACAATGGAACTGTTTTTTGTTTTTCTTTTTTTTTTTTTTTAAAAAAATGAAATAGTTCCAACTATCTTACATTTCTAAACAAGAACAATACTATGTTAAAAAGTCATCGGTGATCTTTCTAAAATAAAGAGCGATATTATTTAGTAAAAACTCAGGGGTATGCTAAATTAAGCAACTTAGAGACTTTGGATTTGGAACATTTCCTGGTCTACAGTCTGCACATTGAGATTAATAGGCTATTTTATTTAGTTAAATTATGGAAATGTACAAATAAATAAAATAAATTATCATAATACCCTCATTATTTCATGTATACATAATTATGATTTTGCTATTATTATAAGATTATTTTATTTAGACTAAATATCTAATTAACCTTTCCACCTTTCAGCATGGAAGAATTCTTTCCATGTACAATGGTAAATTTGGGAAGAATTTGACATTTCTAAACAAACCGAACATCGAAAATTTATTTTCCTGTTTTCTAATCGATTCTAGCAACTATATTAACTGTAAACGGTACTTTATTTATTTTCCTTATCCCGATTATTCAATCATAATTCAAATTAATAAGTGAAAATAAAATTATTTATCCTGAAGAAGCATATTTCAATTTGAAAAATTCATGAAGCATAATTTTCTATTTGATTTCAGAATAAAAGTATTAAAAGGAACAGGAGAAGCTAACCTCTTAGACTGCAAAGGTTCCAAATTAATATTCCAAGAAAGCAAAAGATTTGGAATAGGCAATAGACATTTGGGTGACCAAGAAATTTGCATTATTTGACGCAAAAACTTATCTGATGGTTAATTTTTCTGATCCACAAAAAACTCAGCAACATTAAGACAATAAACCACAGACAAACAACAAGAATTGAAGAATGTATATTTCAACAATTGAGATCAAAGCAACGAAAATCTCCAAATTCTTTTGTAACTACCTCATCAAGCAGTTCAAATGCAAATGATAACTTTATTTCTCTGCATACATATTCAACTAAACATGAGTTAACAGTCAGTTGATAGTCTCAATTCTGCATACATGATAAAGACAAGTTGCCTAATATAAGATTAAAAAATCATGAACAGAAATCTAAGTGTCTAGCCTATGAACCCAAAAAAAAAAAAAGTTAAAAGGAGACAGTTGAGGGCAGTGAAGTTCAACGATGAAGCACGGAGAAATTGAATCTTGATTGAGATGAATCCCAATAAAGACCGATTTCATCTCCTTTTTTTAACTGCCGTCTATTCACGAAATCAGGAATCCATCTGTCAATGAAAACAAAACTCCTGGAAGAACCCCACCTCTTAAAAACTAGTTGATGCTTTGTGTTTGTATCACAATCCCATACCCCAACTTTAGCACCATCCCTATTAATCTTTTCGATAATTTCGTCGTTCAACAATGGCAATACATGCCTATTAGCTTCAACTGATGACACCAAAAGTCTAGACATGTGACCCACATCACTTTCAGTTAGCTTTTTTGTTATCTTCCATGGATTCTCATTATGGGTTGATGAATTCTTTGTGCTGTTGTACTCAAAAGAAAGAGTTAATTCAGTTGAAACTCCCTTCTCTTCTCCACTTCTTGGGCTCATTTTTTCTGGGTTGTTGTCACTGATTTTGACAATGGAAGAAGAGAAATTCTTAGTAGCGGAACTGATAATACTTGTGGTTGGCTTCTCCTCTATCTTTGTTGGATAGCAAGAAAGAGTCAACTCAGTTGAAACTCCACTCTCTTCATCACTGCATTGGCTAATCTTTTCCGGGTTGTGCGTGGTTTTGGCAGTGCAAGAATTATCCAACAGATTTAGTGTAGTTGAAGGAGAAAGATTATTGCTGGCATCGAAAGAAGACAAAATCGTTAGAGGTTGAATATGATCAGTAGTAGTAGTTGTTGGCTTCATTATCTTTCTTGGATAGTAGCAAGAAAGAGTTAACTCAGTAGAAATTTCACTTTGGTTTTCTGGGTATTTCCTCTTCATTGGTGAAGAAGAAAGATTATGGCAGTCATCGAACAAAATCGTTGGAGGTTGAATATGATCAGTAGTAGTAGTTGCTGGCTTCCTTATCTTTCTTGGATGGTAGCAAGAAAGAGATAATTCAGTAGAAACTTCATTATAGTTTTTTGAGTATTTCCTCTTCTTTGTTGATCGAGTATTGGCGGCAACAAGAAGCTGAAGGGAGCTATTATTCTTCATTGTGAAGAAGAAGAGAGATGAAAAGTGAAAACAATGTGTGTGAATCTTTAGAGAGAAAGATTAGCATATTTATACACACTGCTCAGGTTGTGAGAGAAATCCCTATTTTTTTAGGATTTAGTTTTCCCAATTCTACACTGATATATGTTTTTAGATTTCGATTCCTAAATTGCATTGATGGAAGCAAACCAACATTTTCCATTTTCCGTGTCTAATATGGAAAACCAACGTCACAAAAAATGTAAAACTACCACGAAAAAGACACTGAATAGAAGCCCAACCTTATACCAACACAACGGGCCGAAGGAACAATCGCTTATGCATGGCCGCATGGGATGGGAAACTGATAAAGAGTTTAAGCAAGCCCATAATTTCATTGTGAAATTTGTGGGAAGTAAAATTCTATGGTTTAAAAACGCCCATAATAGATGGCCCCATAAGTGCAAACTGAACAAAACCTAATCATTGTTTGGTTTGATTTAATTCAGTAACCTTAAATGTTAGTTCCGGTTTGATTTATAAAAATAAATATGTTCATTTTTTTTTTCTATTGGTTTGGTTTGATTATTAGACTAAACTGGCCTAATGAATAGCCCTAAATAAAATATTATTTATATTCATTTCAACTTTGATTTTTATCAATCAAGAAATTAGCTATAGTCACGAAAATTATTCATCTTTTTCTTATGAACTTTATACATTTACTTAAGTATATATTTATATTCATTTCATTATTTAACTTTAACCTCTAAATTTATATTTATATTCCTATTGATGATTGTTTGAAATTGGGTGTGAATAGTCTCCCTTGTGGTTTGGCTCTTTTGGGTTTCTTATACATGAGCTTGCTGAGGAATATCCTCATTTATTGCAGAAGATTGTTGTCCCCTTCAAGAATTTGAAGCTGAGCCACAAGATAGCATCGGAGATCCATCAAGATATCAATAAAACAGAGACATAAAGGGAAGAAGTGATGGGTTTAGTTTGTGGAGTGTTAAGAGGCAGTTCATGGCAAGAACCTCGAGCGGTTTCGCATTTTATCGAACAAGCTCAAACTTAGAAGCATCGAATCTCCCATAGGAGGAGTTAGTAAACAGAACACTAAAACGCAACGTGACTTCAGAATACAATTATTTGCACGAATCATGTCATGTCAGTTCAGTTTCTATTTGAAAAATTCATGATTTGATTTCAGAATTTCTTTGAAACACTTTAAAACGCCCTAAAAACAGAATCCTGTATCTTCTTGAAAGCGTTTCAGAACCACAAAGGGAAAATATTTACATCAATTTAGACAGCAAGACAGCAAGACAGCTGCCAGCTAAAAAATCCTATAACATCTTAAGCCTTCAAAGGTTCCAAATATTCCATGAAAGCAAAAGAATTGAAGTAGACAGCAGACATCCAGCAAATTGACCAAGAAATTTGCATCATTTGATGCAAGAACTCATATGATGGTCAATTTTTCTCATCCACATCAAACTCAGCAACATTAGGGCAATAAACTGTCATAGACAAGCAAGAAGAATTGAAGATTGTAATATTTCAGTAATTGAGATCAAAATAATGAAAAACTTCCAAATTAGTTTCTGACCAGCTCATCAATCAGTTCAAACGCAAATAATAACTTTCTTTCTCTGCATACATATTCAACTAAACAAGCCCAAGACTCCGGTTCTGGTTTAAATCCCATTTCTGCTAATCCAAATAAAACTGTGACAGCATTATCTACCATTCCAGCTTTACAAAGGCGAACCACCAACTCATTTGAAGCAGCATAATGGGGTACAAAGCCTCTGCAGAGCATCGAACCCAACAATTCACAAGCCTTCCCCAGCTCACCTTTTTGGCACAATAAATTCAAAACAATTCTGTAACTTCCTTTGTTCAGATAAACACCCTCAAAAGCTAGTTTCTCAAGCATCCGAAGAGCTTCGTCAAACCTGTCTTCATTACATAAACCTTTAAGTAACACATTAAAAGTCACTACATCAGCTTTACATTTCATTTCTTTCATTTCTTTAAGCAACTCCATGGCTTCGTCTATTTTACCTGCTCTGCAGAAGCAATTTATCAATGTAGTATAACAAACTGCATCAGGTATTATTCCAAAGCTTTTCATCTCATCAAAAACCTCTTTGGCCTCTTTCAACTTTCCCTCCTTATAAAATCCATTCATTAGTTCTGAATAATTAAATATATTTGGATAGCATCCATCGTTTCTCATAAATTCTATTATCTTCCTCGCCCTATCAACCTTCCCCTCGTGGCAAAAGCCTTTAATCAGAACACTGTAAGTAAGTGCATCGGGCAATATCTGATCCTTTGACACCATCTCCTCGAACAATTCAATTGCTTCTTTGAGCCTTCCACTTTCACCCAGCCCAGCCATCAGAGTTGAGTAGGTAATCAAATTAGGATAAGATCCCCTGGACTTCTTCATCTCCTTCACAACTTCAAAGGCAGATTCAAGATTCCCACTTTTGCAATGATATTTAACAATGATGTTAAAAATACAGGTATTAGGCTCTATTTTGAGACATTCCTTCACATGCAATAGAAATTTTTGGGCCAAATCAATCCGCTTTGATTCGATCAATAGATTGAGACATGTGCTCATGGCATTAAGTGAGGGCTTCTCACGAACAATTGGTTGAATAGCATAAAACATCTCAAGAATTCTTTCATGTAGAGAGGATTTATAAAAGTGCTTCATGAGACCAAGGAATATGTTTTCATGAAATTTGCAAGTTTCATAGGTCATCTGTCGAAGAAGTGCATCAACAGCCTGAAACTTCCTCGCCCAAGCTAGCTTATGGATTATGATTGAATAGGTAGCATGGTTGTGATCAAACCCTTTTTGCTCTGCTACCATGTTGAATATTTCTAACGCATGTTGTGGATCTCTCTCATGTTTGATCAAATTTATGGCAGACTCATGAGAGATGAATCTAGGTTTTCTCTGAGTTTCCACAAGGGTGTTCGATCTTTCGGTTGCGGAATCTGGAAGGGAAGTTGCTTTTGAGAATTGAAGAGGAGAGATCCACGGAAGTGAATGCGAATTAGTTGAAGAGGAAGTGGAGAATAGGTGTTGCTTATCGCAAATAAGTCTCACTGTATTCATGAAAACATTGCACCTTGTATATGACTTTGTCATCTGAAGAAGATAACAACCTGTTAGCGTTCTTTTCCAAATGTGTACCAATATGCATTTTCAAAACCAAATTAGGCACATATCCAATTCAGAATCATCATTTTCAAAAACTAACAAAACAAACACAAAATTGAGTTGATACATTTCTCTGATCGACTTAATCTTTTTTTTTTCTCCTTTTCTTTTTGGCATCTTTTCATTTTGAGAGACCTTTCTATTTTTTCTTTTTTCTTTGGAACCTTTTCCTTTTAAGAAAATAAACTAGATAAATTTTAAAACACCGCACAACCATACACTTTCCTAAGGGAACAGGTCAAGCATAGCCAAAAGAGAGGCTCTGTATGGTTATATTACACACAAGCCAAATTAACAAGGTGACCGAAAAATTTCCCTCTTAATTTTTGGAAATAGAATAAGCCAAAAACAAACTATCAGGTTCCAAATCCTGAAACTACTAAATATCAAAGCTAAGATTCTGGCTTGAAATTCATCTGAAACCCAAGAACTAGACCTCAGCTTTAGAAGAAAAGAAAAAACAAGAATTGAATCAAGATTGTACTGTTTAAGTGATTCCTCTAAACACCAGATTGAGATGAAAACTCACGACCATGCATAAAGTTGAAAATTTTGACTCATTTTGAATTTTGTGTTCTGATACAAGGTTTCTTTGAGCTAATCCATCCTCAATTGGGTCTCTCTGTTATTGCTTCGTATTGCACCTATATTCAAATCCATATTTCCGAACTTCAAAATGTTGTTTCTGAAACTACGGAAAACAACCTTTTTGCATGAAGAAAGGTCATCATTTAACATATCTTCCATCATTAACTTTCCTTATATTGCAGACACCAAGTTTCAGGGTTTGTAAGAGAAGTGGACAATGCTCAAGAAATGTGTACAATGTAAATTTCGTTACCTCAAAAAACCACTTAGAAAAGAACCTTCAATGAAACAGTTCCACAATATGATTTGATGAAATTCTTGCTTGCCATCATGTAACTTCTTTCTAAGCAATACAATGATTCTCACACATCACACCAACCCAAGATAACAACATTGAATCTGTGATGTTCATGTAATTGGAAAATATGCTGATACCTTTTTTATGGAGAAATTCATTTGAATGAGACATAACCTGACATAGTTTTCTGGAATGAATTAAGATTACCTCACTCTTCTCTTCCCTATCATTTTCTGCATAGGTCTAGATGATCTTTTGCCTTCTTTCGCACCCTTTTCCTTTTGTTCAGCATCATTTTTTTTTCAAATTTGTATTTATGCTATTGACCAATACCTCAGTCCTTGGCTCCGGCACCATTCCTTTAGATTTCATCTCCCCAAAGTAATGCAGAGCATCCTTAGTTCTTCCCTTGTCATAGAGCCAATGAATCATAATAGTATAGGATCGTCGATCAGGTCCCAACCCATATTTCTCCATCTCATTCCAAGTATCTCTTACTCTTTCCTCACAATCCCATTTGGCATACAATTTTAAGATCAAGTTATATGTATCGCCATTGATCTTGCATCCACTTCTCTCCATCCTTTCCAAAACCAAGGGCAACTCCTCTGATTTCTTCAGCGCCTTCAGCAAGTAATTGAGAGTTATATCATCCGGCATGCAACTCCCCTTCTTGTCCAGCATTTCATCCAAAAGCTCATAAACCTTCTCCATCCTCTGAATTTTGCACAAATGTTTAATAAGCGAGTTGTAGGTAGCTACATTCGGCAAACAACCCCGTTCAGTCATCTCCCTGAAAATTTCCAAGGCTTCAGGAATCCTCTTCTTAAAACACAATGCATCAATCATACAATTGCAGATTACAACATCTGGTTTGCATTGTCCCTCCCACATTGCTCGATATAGTTTCAAGGCTGTGCCCAACTTTCCCTTCTTGGTTAATGCTTTCACAAAAGTTCCATAGGTGAATAAATCTGGCTTGCATTTAAATCGAATTATATCTTTGAAAAACCTCTTTGCCTCATGTACATTTCCCAACACACACCACCCGTTGAGAACAATATTCATGGTCTTTATATCCATGCCAAAATCATTTCCCTTTGAATATAGCAAAGTTTCTGCAACTTCTACATGCTTATATCTACATAAACACATTAAAAGTTTCTGGAAAGAAACCAAATCCATATCTAGCCCTAAATCTCTCCTCTTATTGAAAATCTCAATTGCCTCCTCCACCCTATGTGCAGCAGCATATCTATTAACAATAATTCGATAAGTCTCCTCATCGACAAGTCCTTCTTTCTTGGACATTTCACCAAGCACTTGAGTCAACTCATCAAAACGCCTCATTTTTCCAAGAATGTCAAGAATCTCATTGTATATACTAGACACCATAAAAATTTGTCCTCCTTTAGAAACCCAATTGAAGAATATATAAGCTGGTTTCCAATCAGAACGGAACCTCTTCAATACATTCAAGATCAGATCTTTTGTCACCAAGGGGTTGCATTGATTGAGAGCAAGCTCAATTTTCCTTGTTGGGCTATCTCTATAATTCTTAAGGACTTTTTGGACTTCAATTGCTAGTACATTGACTGAATCTTGCTGGGTTTCAATTAGAGAGTGAGAATTTGTGATGGCGTGAAAAACAAATTGGGAATTAGACATCTGGGAGTAGTTCTTTACAGGGTTTTGGTTATTTGGAATGTAAAGAAGCAAGGAATGGTTTTCTTTAGATTTGGTTCGGGATACAAATTTGATTATTGAGAAAAAATTTTCCCAGGAAATGGTTTTCAAATGTTGGAATAGGGGAGGCATGTTATGAATTTTCAGTTCAGTCTTTTCCAGGCAAAGTGGCTGACCAAATCATAAAGCAGAATAAAAATTTTTTAGACCAAAATGAGTGCTCATTCCCCCTTTTCCTTTTCTCTTGATATACAAAACAGAAAATACTACAACAATATAGTTCCAAATCCTGAAAACAAAAGTAATCCGAAAAGGACGAAAATCATCAAAAATAAAAGACAAGAACCAAATCAAGAATATATTAATTACTGATTTCTTCATGATCCCCAATTGAGAAGTAAAGTCATAATTAGGAAAAAAAATGATTTTTTTTTTGAAAAAGAAAAAAAGAAGGAAAATCAAACAAGAGCTAAACTCAAGCAAAGAAAATCTATCAACGAAGCTTTCAATGCCTCAGAAGAACAGAGCGACCCAATTAAGGATACTGTATCTTAAGATCACTTTGTAAACAGAACAACTAAATGAATTAAAGATACACAATAGCTTAAAATTCCTCAAGAAATCACTTCAATCGCTTTAGGATGCGAAAAACGAATGAGAAGAGATCTTACATACTCATTGAGCATAACTAAAATTAAAATAGAGAAACAATTAGAGAAGAAAAGAGAAAGGGAGAAATTACCGAGTGGGAAAGAAAGAAGAGCAGTTTGTAGCCAAAATGAGAATAGCCTATTATGACTGTTTCTCAGTAGTTGCTGACAAACTGAAGCAATGACACACCACCAGAACCAATGCAGAGAAGGAGAAGATGAGGAAGATGAACGACAGAAGCAGCAGATATGCACGACTAGAGTTCGATTTTGGGTGAAGATATTACTTAGCCTATACTAAGTTATGAGCCATAGCCCGTTTCTGTTCCAAAAGAAAAAAAATGCAAAAAACCATAGCCAATTTAGGTTTTCACAATGTTGTCAGATCGGGTCGGCGAACGACTCGGAAAAATAAAGGGCAAGGATAAAAAATTTAACTGTAAAAATCTTTCAAAATATAATATTTATTCATAAATATAATCAAAATATTAAAAATTATAATTCAAATTAATACATAAATATATTTTATATATTATTTTAATAAATAAAAAAATTATTTAATTATATACTCTTCACTTTTAAAATAAAAAATAGATACAAATATTTAAAAAATATATTATAATATTCATTTTTTAATTAAATAATATTTTTATAGAAATAAAAATTATTATTAATAATAAAAATTATTAAATTATTTTGTCAATTATATATATAGAGAGAATAAAATAATTATTTGCCAATAATTAAATATTATATAAAATATTTGTGAAGTTAAAACACAAAAGCCCATGCAGATCAGTAGGAAGCAATGGGCCAGTGGCATGATCTCAGCGCCTCCGGTCTCCATTATTCATAATTTTCTAACCGGTCCTAATTTAACAACAATGGATGTCCCACTTTTTTTATAATGATAATAACTAGGGTGTGCAAAATCGAATCCAACTAAATTGAATTTTATTTATTTAATTTTATTTATTTGGTTAATGATTTTATAACTTACATGTATATTTTTTAAAACATATTCATTATTAAATATTATATGTTTATTATGTTAGTAAATATTTTTTAATTATATTTTTTTCTTTTTTGTTATACAGTTGATAATGGAAATAATGCTTCCGCTTATAATTTATTGGGACTTTGTATCAAATCTATTGGTGAAATTTATAATTTGTATGATAACTATGCATTCAGAAAGAATAAGTAAAGATATAGAGCAGATGGCACGACAATGTCAATGAAAATATTTTGTTGCTCAAATGCTAGAGAAAAAACAAAGAGAGGAAAAGAGAATAAGTGTTAATCAAAACTTAAGGTTTGTATTGGTTGTAAAGCTTTCATTTACTTTTATGTTGATGAAAATGGAGTTTGAATTGCGTCAAGACATGAGAATGAACACAATCATGAGTTATACCCATCAAGCAAAAACTATCTCCTCCGTTCACATAGAGGGATTATAAAAAATCAGCTTGTCTATCTTAAGTATCTAAATTGTGGACTTTAAGTTTGGCTTAAATCGTGGCCTAGAGTAAGATGGATCCGAAAAATTGGAACTTAAATTTTGGTTGTGGACTGAGAGGAGATAAGGAATTGAGAGCTTTAGAACTGAAATTATTAAATAACATAAGCTTTTGAGACTTAAAAATAATATAAAAAAAAAGCTGAAGATAAAATTAAATATAACAAACTGAGAGTTATCAATTAATTTTATTGTAGGTGCGAGAGCCATTAGAACTATTAGGTAAATAGTCTTAAGACTAAATGGTGTGTTTGAATAACACTAATTAATGTATGATGTATGTCAAGCGACCTGACGTCAAATGAGTAATTGTGGGAATTGGATGATCTTGACTAGTGGTGGTAAAATCCATACAAATTTGTGCAAAATCTTTATCTTAATAGTCATGAAAATAAATATTAAAATATTAATATTAAATATATTTTTAGTAGTGAAAAAAATTTATATATGCATATATTCAAAATTAATGTTAAATGATTTTCATTTGAAGTATAGATTACATATTGTGTTTTTTGATATCAAATATTTATTAAAATGGAATTATTTCTTGAATTTTAATAATTCATAATACTGATTATATAGATATTTAAATCTATTTTTATTTAAAGTTATATGAAAATGAATTATTAAAAGATTTTTAAATAGAATTTGTTATATTCTTTTCGAAAAATTTAATGTTGTTATGGTTTGAGATTTTTGTTTATAAATAATGAAATATTTTTCGACTTGAAAAATGATATTGAGTTTATTTTTATAGAAGTTACGGTTTTTAACCCATATAAGAACATATATATTGATCTAGGGATTGTTGACATGCCAATAGAGTAGGAATTCTATGACATGTGATCATATTGGTCATGGAAGGTATTATACGGCTTATGTGGTTATCTTGGACTATACATATTATTTATTTATCGATCCTATAGCTATCTTGGATTGAAACCGGTTATGTAGTTATCTTAAATTAGATGATATTATTTAGAGTCATAAAGTTATCTTTGACCATAGTCATATGGTTATCTTAGACCTTGAAATTTTTCTCGTTTGATGGTACCCATTGATTCCCTAGGGACAAGTTTATGGTGTGTTATGCGGGCAATGAAATAATGAAAAATTTAAGTGACATATAGCAATAATATGTTATGAAATTGTCATGAAAATATTTATGTACAGTTATTTCTTGCTGTAAAATTTTATTGAAATGAATTTTAGTTTTAAAGTTATATTTTGAATAATTATTATTATAAAATTTGCACCACCGAGTTTAAAACTCAGAGTGAAAGTTGTTTTTCTCTCATGTAGGTTAGTTTCCGCAGTAAAAGTAAAGTATAGGTATATGAGAGTTGCAAATTTAGTAATCCCACCAGAAGAGTACAACAGTAATTGGATAATTATAGTCATGTCATGCTCATAAAATAATTATTTACAAGTACTATGCATATTTTAAAAATAAATACATGTATGTAATTAAAACATATATCAGTTTATAGTCTGTCAAATACATTATAAGTATGTATATAAGATGTGTTTGTTTTTACCAAAAGTTTTAAATTAGTTTACATATTATATGTCTATAAGTCTTGCGCATGTACATCGGTTAGGCAGTCTAAGACACCACTTCACCTAACTAAGGTATAGAAGAGTGAAGGGTATTACATTACCTTTCTGACATATGTTGATTTAGTTGTTCTAGCAATTAAGAGTGACTCTTCATTTTTTTTTCATTGATGTTCTCGGTATTTGAATGCTCTACTACTCTTTCATTTTCAAAACCTCTTACTTTTAATTATTTTTGTACTTTTTGTTTGACTGTAGCTGCAGTACAACAAGATAGTGTTGGAAATTGTGTTGTTAATGTCTCTTAGTTTGAATACAACCCTGTGTAAGTAAGAAAATTATTTATGAAAAGGAAAAAAATACCTTAGGATCAAAAGTAATGTGCCTATAGTAATTGTCTAGTTAATCTACAATGGTTATTTGATAAATGCATGTATATATATAGAAAAATTACCAATAAGAAAGTGATTGGTCATGTAAAGAAAGTAGTAGGTTATTTCTTCCATTCATTGAGTAATTTTAGGAGACTGTTCAATGAGTAGTGACACCAATTTAGGTTTTTTTTTTAATTTCATTTACATTGATTAAGGACAATAAAACTTTGTAGTTCATTTTTCTATTTTGGTGCCCTTTGATCATAGAAGAGACAATGAATATAATGAATTATATTTTGAATTCATCTCCAAAATCTCCTATTTTGACAATTTCATCTCCCACGATGTTTGTGATAGGACTACCAACAATAATAGGTCATCTTTATGTCCATGTGTTCAGTATTTCACTATACTCATTAGTGTTCTTATCTCCCTTAACTTCAATGACATATTTTCTTACCATATGGAAGTTTCATTGTAGAAATAACATATTTTTCAATGAGTTAAAGCTTGTTTTTATACAAATAAATCGCACACTTATAGATATCAAAAATTTTTACTAAATATTTTGCCAAAACTGTTATCTTCTGCTGGTTATCACTACTGGAGGGATAACTTGATGATCATTTTGAATGTTGCATTTGGAAATATTCTTATTTGTAGTAATTTTCATCTCCCATTGTCGCACTATTTGTCAATAGTTGTATTTTTTGACTCATTGTCACTAGTAGGTATTATTTTCTTTTTATGAGATATTTTTTTTTATCAACAACTGTTTTTTTTCCTTTTCGGATTTTAGGTATTGAGTCTTCAACTTCTTCATATGTTTGATCTTCTATATGAGCAGTGTGAACTACAATATGTTTTTTTTGCATCAATAGTTAAAATATTTTTTCTTGTTGTTTATCAATTGTTTAAGAACATCACTCAACACCATGTTATAGTCATTAATGTTATTTGTAGTTGTGTGAGTTGTATTTTTTTCCATTGTTAATTTTTTGTATAGATTTGAATTTGTTATCACTGTAAAATAGGACTTCACACTAGTCATGAATTGATAAATAAATAATATAATGAATATGTAAAAGTGAAGTAACGAGTACATAACATGTTTATCATCTATAATTGAGAGGTTTATCTTTTATATATTTGAAGTTCATCATTCGTATTATACAAGATCATCGTTTTCTTTCTAAAGGTTCATCATTTACATATAACTTACAAGTTTATTGTTTCATCCATTAAAGTAATAGGTTCATCTTTTCTATAGGTTTCATCATTTTACATGTAAGTTGAATACATTCAACCTCATTATCTGTTTGGTCTTTCTACCAAGGAATGAAATGATATTGAGGGAAAAAATTGAAGAAAGTTGCAAGTAACACAACCATTCGAGATCTCTTACTTACGGTAATATTAAAAAAATGTATTATGAATCTAAAAAAATGAATAGAAATTTGATTTTCATTAAAATGTAACATTTATCATAATATAAAGTTGTATTATACTTTCAGCAACACATACGATGAACCTCGTTATAATAAATTTTCAACAATGCTCTGTTGATGAATAATGTTGATGGTGAATAGAAATCGCAATGAATGGAGAACGAAAAATAGTAAGAATCATGGCTTTGCTTTAAAAAATAATATTAGAGAGATGGGAGCTAAAAGTTTTAGTGTGAATTTTGGAGTAGTGATGGAAAAATGATATTATTCGTTTTTAGATTGATAACGATAGTTTTTTTTTAAATAAACAGGTTTTGCACATGTGATTATGACCGAGTCCATAATGTAACATGGACACAGGTCCACGATATAAGAACTCTGTGTCATGGACTGGGCTAAGTTAGTCGATAACAAGCTTAGACCATACTTAAATACTACAAATTCAAGCCGAATTTAAACAAGTCATTCTAATCAATAAAAAATTATTCAAAAATTTTGGATGGTCAAATTAAAAATATCCAAACAATAATAATTTTTAATTAGAAAAAATTTCACTCAACATAATAATATCATCTTTAATTGTCATTAACTAAGTTCAACGGAAAAAAAACAACAAAAGAATAATCATCAACAACTTACAAATTAACAAATAAAATCATTTAATTTAAAAGGTCTAACATTTCTCAAAATTTTTAAATAGATATATATTTAAAAATTTTGAGGGAATGTAGCCCTCCAATGCCTGATAAAGCTCCATTGCTTATACCATCTGTCTCTGAGTTCTTAATGACCCAATGTGATAGCGAGAGTTGTATAATATAATGAACAATCAAATGATAATCATATACTAAGAACGATTAAATGATAAAATAGTAAATGGAATACTATGTACAATTGGTCATCTCTTATTTGTGTTATAAGAAACCTAAATTTATCATTTTGAGTTGATATAGTTTTCTTATATCTGAATTATCAAATTTGTAGCTAATTTTATGGCTGGAGAGACTCAAAATTTCAATTTAGGCTGTTATATTCTTATGATCCTCCACATGAGCTTAATCATCGGATTGTTCATAATGTTTATGGTGTAACCTATTTTTTTATTACCTTTTAAAAAATTGATAATCAAATACTCTCCAATCTTAATTCTGGATGTTACTTTGGCTGTGCTGGGACCACATGCAATGTGACACATATTTTTCAAAAACACGCCCTAAAAAAACAGAAATAAAGGCAGTGTGAGTGACTGTTGATGGCGGTTAATACAGTGTGCTCTTCAATTCATGCTGCGAGTGCTTCAGGCATACCGCCGTCTGTTTATTTGTCTTTGTTTTTATTAGTTATCCCAAACGGTCATTTGGATTACGGCAGCCTTCACTTTCTCTCTCAAAACCAACTATTTTTTCTTTTTTATCCGACTCTTTATTGTTATGGCTGTTGACTTGACTTGGTCCTTTTGCAATCCAATGGTGAATAATTTTTGCCTGTGTACAGAAGGTGAAGAGTGCATGTGAAATTGGTATATAGGATAATAGCTTAATTTAATGAAGTAGTAGTATTTAGTTTCGGCAGGGCGGCGAACGTATTTATTTCTCGTTGACTGAGCAGTGAACGGAATATCTCTTTTAACTCGTAACAAATAAAAATAAAATAAAATGATGGGTGTGCCATCACATGACCAGTGCGTACTACTAACACGCTTTAGCACACGTGTTGACTTCTTAATTATTAGGCCCCGATTTTTAATTTTTTTTCTTCAATATCCAAAAAATTTATACAATAATCAGATATAGTATTTGCTTGAGTCAAGTACTTGTTTATTTAATTAATCAATTCTCGACAAATTTTTTATTTATTACTTATCCCTCCTATAGGCCTATTTACTTCTAAATTTATTATTTTTATATTTCATAAAAATAAGTCCATTTCCTATTTTTGTATATTATAAATAATAACTCATTTTATTTTTTAAATATATATATAATTTATTAAAATATATTGTTATTAACAAATTATAGATTATAATAATATTTGATATAATTAATTTTAAATTTTTTGTTTATAATACCAACATGTCCTATTTCTGAAAATTTAGCACCAAATGACTCTATTTCTATAAAAGATCATGAAAACCAAGTATCGAGCATTAAAAAAAACTGATTTTTTTAATAATTAATTAAATATAAATAATGAAAATAAATTTGATTTCATTAATTTCAGACTAATTATTAAGAAAAATTATGATGAAGTTCTGAAATTTAAGTTGTTATAAATTGAGTTCAATGCTTTAGCTAGAGTTGGGGTATGTTTGATAATTAACGAATTTCGTAAAATTAGTAAAACTTATTTGTAATTTTTCAAAAGAAAAAGATTTAGTAATAAGCACATTTTGTTTCTATTTTGAAAATAAATAAAAACATAGATGCAAAAAAGAATAATGTATACTCAGCTTTGCAATAATATGTATATGTTTCAATCTGTAAAACAACTAAAAAAATAATGTGTTTTCAATATACTCTTGAAAATTGAGACACTTAAAAGATTAAAGATAAAATTTATTAAGTTTTGAAAAATTTTTCTTTTTTTATTTTACAAATCATGATAATCGATCGGATTTAATTAACTTGATATATGAATTTTCACTCGAGTTCTTTTCCACACACTAGTTAATTAATTATTTGTATAAGTTAGGTTTTTTCATGAATTGTTATCGTTACTTAATAAATAATGTTTCTGTTTTTTTAATATATGTTTGATTTGATTGTCATTATTGATATTTTAAGATGTATTCCGTTTATTTTACAAAAATATATTTATTAATATATTTATTTTTTTAATAATTGTTTATTATGCCTTTTAATATGTTATTATTATCACCAAATATAAATTGTTATTTTTTAAAAAAATCAATACATTTCTATACAAATATATTTAGATTTGGCAATTATGGAGAAAATCCGATTATCTATTTACATAGCCCAACCCGAGATCTAAAATTATTTCAAAATGATTCACATGGTTTAAGTATACGAAAAATATATATAATTTTAATTATATTAATTAATTTTTCACGTGTATAAAAATTAAATTAAATTTAAAATTTATGAGAGGGATTGGATATTGCTCCATCAATTTCATTTTAAATGTTTATTTTAAAATTTTTATATAGACTAAAAATATTTAATTATGATTAAAATTATTAAATCACTCGTTACAATTTTCAATTATATATTAACGAATTAAAATTAATCATACTCGTACCCGATAGTATCTTGAGAGATAGTAAAATATTTTCTTAAAATTTTTAAAATAATTATATGTTTAGAATTCAAACTCATAATTTCTAGTTAAATTGAAAGAGTTTCATACTAATTTATCTAAAGTTTAAAATTTTTTTCATATTGATAAAAAAATCTAAAAATATAGTGTAATTTTGTACAATAAAAATAAAGTTAGAAAATGTATATAAAAAACTCTCCAATTATGATAATGAATATTTAAAATGGGATGAAAGAAATTTCTAAAAATGAAAGAGTATTTACCTTAAAATTAAAATGACAATTGATGTTACTATGTATGATGATATAAATGAACTTAATGAGGCTGCTAACGGTGGATATGGCCAATGCCTCTGTTGTCCACTTCATGACATGCACACCGTAAGGCTAATTAATCATTATTATCATTACAGTTACCTTAATTAAATAAATACACAGCAATTAGTATTAAATTAATGTAATTCTTGTGGGAAGAGCATACGCGTCATAATCTGATTAGCCACTGAACTCACTCAAGTGGAACGTGTAAGAGAAGCCACGTTTCCTATCTTTTTTTTTTTTTTTTGCGACGTTTCCTATCTTCGACTGTATACATAAACACAAACAATCAACACACCCGCAGAGCTTTAGCCCCCTTGGCCCCTTCATACCCCACCTTTCTCTCTCCTCCTTTCTATTTAATCCCCCCTTTCCTGCCTCTCTATCACCCAACCTCTCTCTCACTCTGTATTTGTGATTTTTTCTCTCAGTTTCTCTCGCTTTCCCTCTGTCCAAACACCTTTCCAGCAAAATGGCTCCACGCGACAGATTGGCCAGCAGTGATAATAATCCTAATAATTCAAACTGTAAAGCCATGGAAATCCGTTACAGAGGCGTCAGAAAGCGGCCATGGGGACGTTACGCCGCTGAGATCCGAGACCCCGGCAAGAAAACTCGGGTTTGGCTTGGTACTTTCGACACGGCTGAAGAGGCGGCGCGTGCTTATGACGCTGCTGCTCGCGAGTTCCGTGGCGTCAAGGCTAAAACTAACTTCCCCTCTGTTTCCGAACTCAATCACGCCGCTGCTGCTGCGGCTTTCACTGTCGCTCGCAGCCCTAGTCAGAGTAGCACTGTCGACTCTTCCTCTCCTCCTCCTACTCCACCACCACGCGCTGCTTCTCCTGCTCTGCCTCTTGATCTCACGCTCAACATTGCCAATCAGCGAAACCACCACCATTTCTCCAAAAATATTAGCTCTCCTGGGGCCGCATGGATTTCACTCGCCGCGGTGGCCCGGCCAGTTTTTTTCTTCGACGCGTTAGCTCAGGGAGAAAGTAATAACAGGAATCATACTAACATGTGCAGATACGATCGCACGGAGGCGATGGTTAACGGAGGGGTTCACAGTGATTCTGATTCGTCATCTGTTGTTGATTATGACCATGACCGTATTAGTTCTTTTAATAAGGGATTGTCGCTTGATCTTGATCTGAACCTGCCCCCAGCCGAAGTAGCCTGATTTTGCAGTTCATACTTGAGATTTGATTTTAGGAAGCCGTTTCATGCTTCGGCGGTTAGCGTTTTTTTCCTTTTCCCTTTTCTCTTTTGGTATTATCTGGATTTCCACCTAGATGCAGAAGGAAATGAGAAGAATTTAGAACTAAGCAAGGAAGCTGACATATCTTTTTATGTATATAAAGAGAGATAACTCTGGCAAAAGCTATAATCCTCCTTTTTCTCTTTTCTTTTTTTGCAACGGAGAAATCAATTATGAATTTCTCTATCGTTGTGTTTACTATGGTTAGTGATAAATATATTTTTTCTATCTTCTATTAGAAATGAAAAAGAAAGTTTTCACATTTTTGCCGTTTTTTCTGTTCTTCTGCTGAGAAAAACACTCGGGAAGAGTAACGGGGTTATTGAATCTACAGGAATGGACTCCAAATCATAGGAGGGCACAACTTTTCCTTCACTTTCTAACTTACCAAACAGAACAAAAAGAATAAAAAATTCCAAATTTGTTGTCTTTGGATTATGGCTGCGTATCTTATCTATGCAAAAGAGCGTACAAGTGTCCAACGGACAAGTCGCCGGCGGCATTATGGACGGTTCGATTTTGATGGGTTCCTAATTGGATGCGCAGCTTAGCCTATCAGCACGCCTAAGCTCACAGGTGGACCCCGTCTGCCGTACGGAATCATCGCCAAGTTTTTTAAAAATCTTTATCTAATTTTTTAATTTTAAATTAAAAGTTAATTTAGAATAGAAAAGAAAATTAAAAAAGAAAGAAAGAAAGAGAGAGAGAGAGAGCTGTGAACAACAGCAGAAAGGGCGGCATCATGATGAGAAGCATGGGGTCTGGTCATGGTCCCGGTCGCCTCTCATCTAAAATCTCCTCGTGATTCGCGCACCTGTTTGTCCTTTTATGGAACAGATCTCTATAAGTCTTCTTAATCGGACGGCTAGATAAGGACCTCTGCGTGGGGCCATCAGGTACGCGTTACGTGAAGGTTGTTTGATTGTTTTTTTATTTTATTTTGGACTTAGATTATTACAGGCGGCACCGACGATCAACCGCTATTTTGAAGTTGGTAGAGTGAGAATTGAGAGGGAAAGACTGAATCATAGCGGCAAAGATGGGGTCCCATGTCATGTGGGGGCCAAGTGGCCGTAATTCCGTGTTGACGAGGAACATGTCGGGATTCGGGTTGTCGTCACGTGCACATTACCCTCCGATAAGGATTTTTAATCTCAGGTTTTCGGTTTTGTTTTCAGTTGCATCAACTTCTTTTTTTCTTTTGCTTTTAGCCCTCTCCAGTTTTTTTTTTTCTTTTTCTTAACTTGCTACTAATGTTTGTTGAATAACGTCCCCAGCTAATTATAAGAATCTAAGAAGCTTAGGAATATTAATACATTCAAATAATACAAACCTTTCTATAATTAAAATTTTAAAATAAATGCTTTTATGTCAATTGCTATTATATTTTTTTAATACAAAAGGAGGGCAACAATCCTAAAAATTAAACCATAATTTAGTGTTCATACTGAAATACTATACATATCATGATCAATCCAATAAAAAAAAAAGTTATGAGTTCCACTTCAATATTTAAGGGAAAACAGTTATTGGATTATTAATTTACAAACTTATTCGTAATTAAGAAAAGTGTAATTTTGAGATTTTAAATGTCAAAGAATAGTACTGATAAGAAATCTCGATAAATCCTTTTAAAATTGACAGCATAAATCAACAAAAATAATAAAATAAATATTTGTTAATAATAATGGATTACGAGATCCAATTAAATAAAAATACTGAGAAAAAGAAGAGAAAAGAAAAGAGACCGCTACTTATGACATATGAAAAAGTTAAAGGTGATGGGTAGGCCAAAATATTTAATAAGACATTAAAAAGAAAATAAAGAAATTAAGGAGAATGGAAAAGTTAATATTTGGACAGGAGAGAAAACAATTAGTTACATTATTTCAATTAAGTTAATACTTATTTAGATCATATATAAGAATAAGTTTGAAATTTTAATTATAATTTATCATAGCATATAAAGTAAATATTATTTTGTGCATGATTTATAATTAAATTAACTTATAAATTTATTTCTAGACTAATTAATTATAATTTATCATAACATACAAAGTAATTATTATTTTGTGCATGATTTATAATTAAATTAACTTATAAATTTATTTCTAGATTAATTTCAGGAAAAAAAATCCATTTGAAGTTATGATTTGCAATTTTGCCCCATTCGAAAAAGACGAACTCCCATTAATAATTAGAAAAAAAAGGAGTTTCGTATTATGTATATGTAAGTATTCATGCTAAAAATAGAAAATCAATTAATAAAAACTTGTTAGATAAATTTAAATTTTAAAATAGGAACATATTTTAGTTGAGAAATCTCAATAATCTTAAACCAAAACATCATTATGACACAAAATAAACTCTATTCATGTAGCTGTACATTCCCATTCTGTGAAGCAATCCTTATTCGGTTAAAAATGAAAGATATTTGTAAGATGAGGGGTGAACAATAATTTAATGAAGTGTAAGGATTAAAGTCTAAACTAAAATATTATGCACGACATAAAAAATAAAGCAAAATAAAAAAAGAATTTATTTTGTGAAGGGGAGAAGAATGGCCCACGTGTGAAACATCCTTGTGAGGTGTGAGAAGAGGCGCGGCGGCCGCTTTTGGGTGGGTCCTACCTTTCAAGCTCCCACCATCTCATTGTTGTGCTCTGGCTACCATTTTTCAAAGATTTTTCTTTCTTTTACGTGGGTACTATGATATCGACTGTTGTGCAATCAAATGGTGCCACGTAAGACGCTTGTGCGGATTAGATGGAAAGATGCAGGAATAACATGTGTGTATGTGGTGTTAGAAGGTGACAGGCAGTTGGAGAGGGCGCGTCGGCGGTTTTCAAAACAAAATGTTTTAATTAATTATGGGACCCACATGGGAAGAAAAATTGGAGGACACGTGGTGGGCTCTGAAAGACTAAAGATTGGAGCTTTTAAAGCAACCGCCAAAAGCTTGGACGGCTGTTTCTGTGACTGCTTTTAAGAAGCCGCGGTTTGTTGGGTTGCTAACCAGCATATATATATATATATATATATATATATATATCGCAAATTACGTCATGATTATGCCATTAATTAATTCGGTATCGTTTTTAATTAAATATCTATAGTAATCTTTTTGTTTTTAAGTGTAGTGTATTTTTCTTTTATATATATATAATCTGTTTCTAAGTAGAGAAATTTTTTTAATTTATATATTTGATTTTATTTTAGTATTTTGAATATTGTAATAATTATTATTAATGATTAGGATAAAAATATTAATTTTAATTTTTTGTAAAAGAAAATGTTGAAAATGAAAATATTTAAATTAAAAATGAATAACATATAAAGAGAAAATTATGTTGTTTGAGATTATAAACCTATAGTGATGAATCTGTAAGTTTTGAATGATAAATTAATATTTATACGATAAATTTGTAAGTTCAAATCGATAAAACTGCAAATGTAAATAATAAATCTATAAATTTTAAATAATGAACTTGTAGTTTTAAAATAATAAATCTGCAAATTTAAAATTCTGAATTTGTAAATTGTAAATGATAAATTTATAAGTGATAAAATAACAAATTATAAACGATAAATATGTAAGTTTTAAATGATGAATCTATAGCTTCTAAACAATGTATCAGAAATTTTAAAATGATGAACCTGTAGATTATAAACGATGAAACTGTAACTTTAAAATGATGAATTTTTAAGTTCAAAATGATGAATCTGTAAATTATAAATGATAAATTTTTAAGTTCAAAACAATAAATTTGTAAATTATAAATGTTAAACTTATAAATTCAAAAACGATAAATTTGTAAATTATAATTGATAAACTTATAAGTTCAAAAAAAATGAATCTATAAGGTATAACTGATAAATTTGTTTTATATTTATTAGTTTACCAAAATCTAATTGTGGAAATATACACGCTTTTGTAAATGAAGAAAATTTATAATATAATATGGATTTGAATTTATGATATAACAACTATATATATATATATATATCAGAATTTTGTTGCACGGCTTAGGTTGCAAGATCCTCAATCTATATTTATCAATCTATCTAATCTCTCGAGTAATAAACTTTAAAAACATTAAATATACCTTTTTCTATAACAGTAACAATAAATGATTCCTATGTTTATGTTAATATATTTTCTTAAAATAACACTCTATCAAGAAAATCCAAGTGGGCATAAACATAATGGTTGGTGAAATAATCTGGTCGTCAATAGTGAGCACAATAATTTCATTATATATTAACAAGTTGGCTTCAATACCTATGTACTTTTTATAGGATTAACCTTTGTCTAATGTCTTGTATTTGTTAAGTTTTATTATCTCTGATTTGGTATAAATTGATTTTTATCTTTTTATTTTTATTCAATCAAACATTATATATCAAAAATATCAAGTTGTCATAATATTATGATGTGGCTAACAAGTCATGTTAGGTTATTTTGACTAGATAAATATGATTTATTTGATTTAAGTACTTGATCAAATGAAAACATTACGGATCAACTTGTCACGTCCGTCAATTTAGGCCACGATCGATACGGATGTTTTGCAATTGAACGCACCGAACAGATCAAAAATAGTGTGCGTGCAATACCGGAATTTTAGTTTAAATATGTAACGCTGAAAATTTCACAAAAATTGATGAAAATGACGTGTGACTGTCAAATACATGATTTTTGCATCGTTAGCAAATCACGAACGGAGTATACTGAGACGTAAAGAATATTAAGACAGACTTTCAGGTACAATTTAGTATAAAAACTCAATTGTTTAGGGCACCAAATTAAGAAAATAAAATTTAATTTACAGTACCGTAAAAATACCCGAAAAAAATACGATTTTTGCTCTGGTACTCCGATTTTAAAACCGAACATACCGGAATGTAGAGAAAATTAATTTATGAATAATAATATATTTAATTGTTGAAGATTAAATTGTTCCAGATTTAGAATTAAGAGATTTAACAAATATGAGAAAATAAATAATAATAATAATAATAAAGAAAACCAATTTTCTGCTATAAGGCCATTAAAAGAAGAGATGAAAGTCATCTCTCAATCAATGTCAAATTTATGTCATATTAGCAAAAGTTACAAGTTAACCAAACTTTTGACCTTAGTTTTGAACCAAATTTTACTTAAAGTGGTGAGTTATGGTTAGCATAAAACTTATTCCATTCCTTACAAACTATTCTATAGATTTCTTCAATTTTTTTTTTCTTTCCCTCTCTCAAAACTGTGCACTCCTTTTTTTTCTTCTTTTCCTTTTTCTTTCATCTTCCATTTTTCTTCCACCAAAACCGAGTCATGTATTTCCTTATTTCCTCCATATTTCTTCAACAAGTTCTCAAAAAATCTAAGCCTAGTTTAACCATAATTTCATAATACAAGAAGGATATCTTAAGGGTGGTACTAAATAAGTCTAACCGAAGCAACAAATGAAGGAAGGTGAGGCTTAAGTCTCGGCCAAGGGTAGCTTGAAGTTTTGAAGGCCTTGCATGTTGGAGATAAGGGAGTCACTGGTTGAAGGAGGTTATTTATAGATGAAAATTTTACACTTTGATTGTATTTTTGCTTCCTTGTACCCGATAGCCTAAACTCTCTATTTATATTGTCTTGTGTTCCTATGTAAGTTGATTTCCATGATTGCCATTTTAGAGATTTCACTTGAGTTAAATATGTTGGTATGTATGGGTTGTTGAGGGTTTGATTTGCTTTGGTTATTGTTGGCCAACAACCATAAAATAATGGTAAGATGATGTTCATGTAAATCAAGACTTAGGAAATCATAAGTTGGCAGAAGAGATTTGTGGGTGTGAATTGGATTTGGGAATATTTTAGTGTGGTTAGCCGAAAATAACAATGGTTGATTAATGCTAATGAAGTGATTAGCGATAATTAAGTTAACAAATAAGTTGATTAAATTTCTAAATGACTTAATTAAAGTAAGTTTATGGGTGGTGCGACTGAAATACTTAAAGTTTAGTTACCTAATTTCATTAAGTTAATAAACTAAATTTATTGATTAATGTTAAATGGAAATTGATTAAGTTAATGAAATTTAAAGTAAAAATAAAATAATCAAAATCTGTGAGCCGAAATATATATAAAAAATAATAATAATTAATAATTTATATAATATTATGAGTTACTAATAAAGAATTAAAATAATTAGTGAATTAAGTGAAAAATATAAGTAAAATAAAGAAATAAAATAGTTGAGTTAATTATTGAGCTAAATGAAGATTTAAATAAATAAAGATAATGAATAATTGAGTAAATTAAATAATAAGTTAGTATATTTCATGAATTATAAAATTTATACTTGTAAATTAACGTGAGTGACGTTGGGTTAAATTTTAGAAATAAATAGATTTTTGCTATTTGAAAAAGTATTATACTTCTAAATATTTGACAGTTAAATATAATTTTTTTAGGCACATATTTGACACAAGCGCCAACATTAGGTAAAATAAAAGAGCACGCAGACGCGACAAGACGATAAATTAGGTTTGTGCAATTATTTATAATACTGATCATTAATAAATGAATTTAATTTTTATATGATACATGAAATGAAAATAAATGAGTTTGAGAATAATTTTGTGTAAAATATATATGTAAGTTTTAATTATTTATTTTATGAAAGTCAATATATTTTGGCCCATGTATTAGCCTAAACTTGACTTATGGATTTTTTGGTATGCCAATAGGGTAGGAACTTCATGACCTGTGGTTATCTTGGTCATGAGAGGTATTGATTGATTATGTGATTATCTTGAATCAGCTGTGAGTTATAATTTAGCTATAATCTTGTGGTTATCTTAAACAAAACATGTTATATATATATATATATATATATATATATATATTTCCTATCTTGTGGTTATCTTGAATCAGCTGAGGAGTTATGATTTAACCCCGGTCCTGTGAATTTCTTAGACCATGATTTTTCCGTCGATTGACGGTACTCCTTATTTCCCTAGGATTGGATATATGACGTCTTAAAATATGACATTGACAAAAGTTTTTATTTTAGTAAATGGATGTAGTATTATATTTAAATTATATATTTATGATATAACATATAAATAAAATTATATTCTAAATTTTTTATTGTTACATCTATTATCTAAAATGTTTATGTCAATTTTTTTATACAAGTATAATTGTTATTAAAGATATTGTTTTATGCAAAAAGAACTTCAATGATTTTCAGTTTTTATATATATAGTCATTTAAAATGATTATTATTATACGTTATTATATTACTAAGTTAAAACTCAGCGCGAAAGTTTATTTTTCCTCTCGCGTAAATATCAGGACTAGAGTCAAGAACGACGAATTATCTGAGGGTGTCGTCAATCCAATGAGTCCCACAAATGGAACAAAGCAGCAGTGACAGCCACCCAGATAAAATTGATTTCATTTTGTAACCACATATATATGTGCATATAAACAGTTTGTAAATATTTGTGACTAGTTGTGATTATATGGACTATATGTATAAAAACAAGTATGTAAATTAAAGTTTTTATTTATACATATATGAGATGTGAATATATTGTATTATACAGGGAGTAATGAGTAAAGATGAGTATATAAATATACTCATATATTAATTTATATAAACTGATAGGTTCATTTTTACAGGATATTATGTTTATGTATATATGTATCATGAATGATATATATATATATATTGAGACATATGCACAAATGCACCTTATAAAAATTGTATATAAATAAATATATATGTATTATGGATAATACATATATATTGCATATTATGCATAGATTTATACATGTTATCTATACCGGTAGTTGGTGACATTAACTTATTTGACTGTGACATAAGAGAGTAAGGAGGTGTTACACAATTTGTACCAAAAATAAAAAAATTTACAAAGAGCAAAACGGTACAAAAGATTGCTTACATTTTAAGCTTTATATATATATATATATATATATATATAATTTATGTTAAAAAATAAAACATTCAAATTAAGAATTTTATAAAAAGTATAGTAGTTAATTGTGTTTCTTTGGTTTGGAAATGTGATTGTGAACATAGTGTAGTAGTTAATTTCGAAAAGCTTGATTCCATATTCTTCGAAAATAAAATAAAATACACAATGCAAGTCCTAGTAATTGTTAGAGAAAATTGTTATTTATCCTCTTAAATTGTTTTTTATTCTAGTATTTTATTTCCATTAAACTATGTAGTTATAAGAAAAAAAATATCATTTTTTGTTTTGAAGTACTTGTACAATAGGTAAACTATCAAAGGATAAATAATAATTTTTGTTGTCATTTTACCATAATATAACATTTTTTTAACAGAAAAATTCAGTATAAAAATATATTAGTAAAACATGATAAAATAAAGAGAGTGGTCGTATAAATTTTGAATTTCAGTAGGGCAATCGGTTAAACTTCAATGGGTAAATTGTAAATTTCTCTAATTGCTATCATTCAAATTAATCGGAAAAAAAAAAGAAAGACTGGTTGTTTAATTTAAAAAACTCTCAGAATTGTTTTTGTAATTGAAGAACTTCCAATGGATAGAAATTTAACGTTGGAGATGTAAAATTGAAAGTTGCAAACAGAACATTAGGACTTAAATTGATTAAAAAAATTAGAAATTGTAAAAAAATATTTCATTATATTTGATGATTTTTTATTTTATAATTTCGCTATAAAACATATATAAATAAGTTTCTGATTATAAATTTCAATGCTTTATTCCAAATAAGTATAGAGAGGGGGCAAAAAAAGAGAGCCCATTTTATATTAATGAATTTGGACCAACAAATGAAATATAAATAAAATTGGCCTATGTTCATTTAATAAGGACAAGCAGTCCAAAACTGACCTCTGTTGCTAGATGGGCTCAAACCGTCATTACTCTTCAATCGGTTTGATTTCTAATTTTTTTCTTTACCAGATTTATGTATTTTTAACCTATTTGCAATTGTGTTTGATTTTTTTTTTGTTCTTATTCGTTGCTGACTTGCTGTATTAAGATTGATTTTTATTTCAGTTACAATTTCTAACTTCAATATTTATCCCATCTATTTTTGGTTAATTTTATAATGTGATTTATTAATTATTATTTTTTGATACAATTAGTTTAGATTAAATTGAATAAGGTTCTATAAAAAAAAAAGATTGAATTATTTTTTTTTCTATCTTTGATTTATTATTCAATTGAGATTGAGATTTGAACCATGTAATTTTGGAAAAATGAAAATGACTCCTGTACTTATAAACCAAAAGTAATTATATATATAACTTTATAATTTATTTTATTTAAGCTGAATTTAAAAAAAAACTAATTCATTTATACTATTTCATATATACAAAATAATAATAATAATGTTTGAACATTTTTACTTTTCTATTTAAGTGATTGAATTTTTTAATTAGAACTCAAAAAAAAAAAAAAACTAATTGACTCAAAGAATTTATCTAATCTTACTTCATTCTTTCATATCTCTCGACATGGTAGTCCTAATTATGGTTTGATTCTAAATTTAAGACTGAACCGTACTTAACAATTCACGAAAATTTAAATATCTATCTTACTAGGAATAGAAACAGCCATCAAGTGTTGCCAAATGATCGAACTAAGCGCAGCAGCAGGCTGACTGTGGAAAATGGTGCATCCTCCAACATGCTTTAAAGATTCATTGGTTACAAATGCAGTTGCTTGATTTAGGTTCCGATTAAAATTGCGTTTGAAAAAAATATTTTTGAAAAAAATTTTTTTATTTGAATTTTTTTAATTTTGAAAACTGTTTTTGAAAAAAAATAGATAAATAAATACTTTTTACAAAAACAGATTTGAAAAAATCAATTTATAAAAAATTAAAAAATTCAATTAATTAAATTAAAAAAATTCTAAACTTTCTAAACACAGTAATTCCAAGCAATCTTTTTAACACTTAAATTAAATTAAAAAGTCATTTCTGCCTTTTATATAAAGGATATATCAACATCCAGTTAAGGATTTTTTTGAAAAAAAATAAAAGAAAAAGAAAAGTATCGTGCAAATATAAAAGTACTTTCCTCCATGTTTTTATAATTCACTGAATTCCCTACGTTTCAATTCAATCTCAATTCTTATTCCGTCAAATCTCAAGTGGATTCCACCTACGAATTCATAATATAATAACCCAACCCAACCCAACTCAATCCATGTTGTAACTGTTTTTGGCTTTTTATTTCGCTCCAAACAAACTAAGTCTATACATTATCATACATCTCTCTGATATTTGGCCATTTTATAGGACAAGTGTCACTTAGCAGAGTTCCCACCATTATCTAATCCAAGAATATCTAACCATTCCTCTTGTTTTCTTTCAATACACAAGGTAAAGCAGCAATCTTTCTGCTTTCTGGTTGCCACAGCTCAAACTCAAATCAACAGCAAGACATGGGAAGAATTTTTGTGGTGGAGTTAGAAGGCAGGTCTTACAGATGCAAGTTCTGCAGTACCCACTTAGCCCTTCCTGTTGATCTCGTTTCAAGGGTAAATTACAGTCCCCAGTTTTTCTTTATGCCCTTATCTATCATCTTTGCATTGATTCCCATATTTAGGATGATTAATTGAAGCTCTGCCACTTCAAATTATGCAGTTCTTGCAACTATTTGTCCGCAAGTTACAGATTTATAGTTTCTGTTCCTTGGTTTATAAAAGGAATGCCATTTTTGGATTCTTATTTAATCGCTGATGCTGCTTATTTATTCTTCTTTATTTGTACAGTCTTTTCATTGCCGCCGAGGAAAGGCATATCTCTTCAATTCTGTGTACGTTTTTTTGGTGTTCTCTGCTCTGTTTTGGACTATTTGTTCGCTTACTGGCATTTAATTCTTGTTATAATGGGTTGAAGTATTTGCCGCAGTTATTCTTGTCATAATGGATATCGTTATGTTGAAAATTGACTAGCTTGTGATTCATTAAGAGCATTTAATTGCTGCTGTTCTTATAACATTCTTACATTTGTGTAAGATCTCCTTGCGAGGCTAAGTTGGAGCATGAGCACGGGCAAATGAAATACAACTGCCTTGCAATTTATAGTGTCAGTTTCTTAGTTGAATAAAATTCAATCTTCGTGTTATGCAAATGAATTTTCATGTATACCTGGGACTTCTAAATTCTCTTCTTTATATGTGCTTGTCAAATTTCTAACCAGAGATTCTATGATATTGTTTGGAATGATACCATCTGTCAAATTCATCTTTAGAACTATTCTAATGGCCTTCTAGTGATGATTATATTCTTTTCAAAGTTTTTAAGGTGTTTCCATGCTTGCCTAAGTTCTGTTATATAAATTAGCACTACTTTGCAGGGTAGATGGCTTTAACAGTTTGAATTAATTGTATGCTGGAAATGGTTATCTTCATTTATTTGTGTTTAATTTCTTTCTTCTGCATTTTCTGTTCTATCAACCTCATCTTTTGTTCATAATTCTTCAGTTCACAATCTGAAGCTGCCATTTGTTGAGGCATTATAATAATCTTTGAGTACAAAATCAATTAAAAAAATTAAAAGAAACTAAAGTGTAGCAGTTCTCATCAAAACCCAGAAGATTTTTTTGGTAGAACTTTCTTATTCGTTCATCATTTGAAATTGTTCCATCTTGTCTTAGTAAGAGTCGAGCAAAGTAATTTGTTTGATTGCATGCTCGTCGAATCAACTTTCATATGTTGGATACTGATCATTGCCTTGACATTTATTATTCCTGTGATACTTCTGAGAACTCAACCCATGTATCAGTTCGGAAAATTATGGACTAATTACAGACTGTCACTTAGATGCAAATATTAACTACGAATTGGCTTTGTATTCTTTCTCAATCAACTTGTGATAATAGTTCTTGGGTTTCCATGCACACTCAGAGACAGTGAAATACAGATTGAGTGCACATGCATATTCGCATCTGAGTATCAATGAATGGATTCACATTTAACACAAGGATTTTATTCTTACCTTGAGCTATTCCTTTAAGCTGTAGCTTTACAACTATAGGGCTGTGGCAACAAGGTGGAGGTTAATACTTCATACTGTGGAGTTTGTTATTTCAGGGTGAACGTCACAATTGGAGCCTTGGAGGAGAGAATGATGCTTTCAGGATTGCATACTGTAGCTGATATATTTTGCTGCTGTTGTGGACAAATTGTTGGCTGGAAATATGTACAGTTTTCTCTCTCTCTCCATCTCTTCTGTTCGCACACTATGAAAATGAAAATAGTCTTCTGTTAGATCCATCTCTGAATATAGATTTTGTAGCAAGTTAAAATGAGGGTGGGTTTGTTTGGCTCAAAATTTTTTCATCAAGCCCCGTATATGCATCTTTCTTTCTTAATGAGTTAATGCTATTTCTTCCTTTCTGTCATTCCTATTCAGGAGGCAGCACATGAAAAGGGCCAAAAGTATAAAGAAGGGAAGTTTGTTCTTGAAAGGTATAGCTTTTATTTTGAAAATATGTGTATTTCCTTTTTGCTTCATCCTCTTGACGTCAATAACATATATGCTTGTCTAATAAACAGAGGGAGGATTGTTGATGAGATGGATTCGTCGACAGGGGTCTTTATTGACAGCCATACGGGAATGAGTGATGGTGAAGATGCACAGGATCATCTAATCTAAGATTTGTATAATTGTTGTGCAAAATAATGTAAAAGTGGGAAGCAAAGGTACTTCCTTTGTACATATATGCAAACTGTATTTGTTGAGAGGAGTTCTATCTTTTCTTGGAATTAGAAATGTTCCTGTTTTGTTGTCAGTTCATGTTATGGTTGTTGGAATTTTTGCCTGTCTAATGTTTGATATAAATGAATTCTACAACATTAATTGAATTCATTTGCAAATCTCTTAAGGGTTGTCTTCAGTGACAGCTGAAATTAAAATGATGGAAGTTCTTGAGTTATTGGTGATTCAACCATTGGTAACTAACGAGGTTTAGGGATAGTTCGAGTTTAGACAAGTATTTATATGGAAATTCAAGTAATTCACTATTCTTCATACTGAAAACTCTGTCTCATCCATTTGGATCGCCTTAATTTGGTCCTTTCATTGCTGACTTTGCAGTTTTCTCTCAAGCTAAAAGAAGAAAGCAGCAATGAAAAAATAACTCTCTTCATCATTGTTTATGTTCTAAGGTCTTATTTACTGATGGAAATAAACCTTTGGTTTGTTAAAAACATTTGGACAGAAAAAATTCAGCTGAAAAGTGCAATATTTCTCTACAAATTGTGAGCTAATTTAATCCCTCAATTAAACATTCATTAAATTTTATTATTAACTTAATATTTATTCAACTGAATTTTTGAATTATCATTAGTTATAGGCTGAGTGTCTCATACAAAAGACTAAATTAATTCAAAATGGGTAATTGAGGGAGTGAATTAAATAAACTTTTAATTGAGATACTTAACTGCAAAATTTATAAAATTTAAGTACCAAAATATCCTTTTTCCTTTTGAAAATTCCATGGACTTATGGGCCTTTGCCCACTTTTATCTTATCTGCATGGACTGGGGTCTATTTGGGGACAAAAGAGATGACCTAGCTTTTCATCCCCTGAATTTGGAATTTTTTTTTTCGTTTATATTTCTTTCGATCCTTTCTCCTCCTTGTTCATCATCCACTGTGAACATTATTAACTATTTTATTTGATTTCGCATTTTTAATTTCATCGTATTCTGTTCTGTGGTTTGATTTTTGGTTCTCGCAGGAATTGAGACACAGAGAAAGGAAAAAGATAGAAAGAAGCACAAATGGGGAAATCTTCCTCTTCTAGTAAAAGGAAACGCTCCAAATATTCCTCTCCGGTAAATTCTCGCTATCTCATTGTTATTTCTTGGGTTTTATTTTGCTGCCATTGTTACTTTTCTTTTAAAGTAATCTCGTATTGTTATGCAGTGCTTCCTCCCCCCTCTTTTTTTTCAGTTCTTAATCTCAGTTTTGCTTTTAAATGTGCATGGTTTTCTAAGACCAGAATTTTCTGATTCGTTAGTCAAATTTTCACCGCAAAATTGGGCTCTTTCAGACTGAAGCTGCTGTTTGATTGGAATTGGATCATCTTTGTTTGCAGTCAAATAGAGTGTCTTATTCTTAAGAAATTAAACGAAAGACAGGATTTTTTTTTTTTTTTTGGGGGGTGGGGTTTGTGCCATGTAATAATCTGTTGCATTTAGAGTGCACATTTAACCAAGAAGTATATAAGAAGATGGAAAATAAGAAACAAATCTAAGAAAATGTAGCCAGTGAAACTTATTCCTTTCATTTTTTTCTTAATGTGGTGAGTTCTAAAGGACAGAAGTGAGTGCGAGCTACGAGCTCTATTCTTGACTTCTTATAATTATGGAATTAAAGAAAATAGCAATTCGCAAAATTAAGTGGAATTTGATGTTAAATATATTTATATAGTAATGGCATTTTATTTATGTATCATAACCTGTGGATCGCTCTTTTAGGGTCCTACAAGGAAGAGAAGTAAGGTTATAAGAGAAATGAAGAGAAGTAAGGCTAGAAGAGGTAGATCTAAAAAGCTTAGGCGTCGTGATGATTCAGATTCTTATTCTACTGATGATTCAAGTAGTTTATTATCTATTTCTTCGAGTTCTGAGGATAGTTACAGAAGTAGAAAGTCTAGGTCTTGCATTCGTAAGGATGTAACGGGTGCTAAAAGGAGGGCTTATGCATGCTCTTCTAGCAGTGAAGAGTCTTCCCGCTTCAGAAAGCGAAAACAGTCGAGGAGGAGAAATGACTCTGAAGTGAGGAAGAAAACAAACAGGCATAAAAAGAAGAACGCCCAGAGAGATGCAAGTATCAGTTATAGGAATAGTGGGTCTTGTAGTTGTTCAACATGTCAGAGTTCAAGTGAGAGTGGCGATGAGGGTGAATATAAGAGCAACAGGGGTAGGTCTGAAAGGACAGGGAACAACTCAAGAAAATTGAAGAATGTTAAAAGCAGAAATAAAAAGGAGAGATATAGGTCAAGGAGTTATTCCTCTTGCAGTAGACATAGTGGTAGCGATTACTGGAGTGAGGAGAAATTAACTGATGGGAACATGTCAAAGCAGCTGAGATCAGTTATTACCTTTACAAAGAATGATGAGGAGGGAAGAGAATTAGATTGGGATGAGCATAAAGAGGAGATGACATATGAGTATGATGGTTATCCATCTAGCAGAAGCAATGATACTAATGATATGGAAAACAAGAGGGTGTCAGGTCATCAGTCACATGATGCGTCTGAAAAGAAAAAAACCATAGAGAATGAGCAAAGAGAAGATGCATGTGTTTTTAATATCAAAACCACCAAACTCTCAGACATTTGCAAGGATGAACAAGACCGCTATGTGGAGAATAAACCTGCTTCTGGTGGGTTTGAAACAAACGATGTTTTAGAGGAAAAGATTAATGAGATTGCCAATGCTACTGGTAATGTGAATGCAGATAATTTGGAGTTAATTTTAAGACAAAAGGCTTTGGAAAATCTAAGAAGGTTCCGTGGAGGGATACAAATAAATGCAAGTACTACTAAACAAAAAGATGATATTAATGGTGCTTCAAATCCACCATCCCCCAAAAGGGCTGACTTAAACCAAAATGAGTGTGCCAAGGATGATGGTGCTCGAGGAGTTGGGGGCGATTTTGTGCATTCTGTGCAAGAAGAAGAGAAGATTCTTGATGGAAAGAGTGGTAGTGATATATCTGTTTCTCTTAAGAATAATGCTTATCAACCCAATCAGGTGGCTGTTGCTGGCAGGGGCAAGGTCAATACAACTTTTGGCCATGGAATTACCAAAAGAAGGTTGGTTTCATCAGCATTGAAACAAGTACTATCAAATGCTACCACCCCTGCAACGGAAGCTCCTGCTTCACAGGTATCTAATGAGGCAAGATTGGTGACTGGGAGTAGTGTAGGTGAGCATGATGCAACATCTTTTAATCGCAACGGTAACAGTGATGAGATTAACAATGCCTCTCACTCTGCTTCTGCCAAATTTTCATCTTGCCTAGCATCTGCACGAAGAGATGTTGGCTTGAATAAATTGCAAGAAGAAGATAAGGAGGGCTCACTTTTGGAACTGAAGACAGTAACATGCCCGAAATCTCTTAGCTGGTGTGGTAATGGTGATACAGTTAATGATGACAGTGGATCTAATACTGCTGAGCCCTCTTCTCGGATCACATCTGCAGCACGAAATTTAAAAGGCTCACAACTGGAAGAGAAGACAATGTCTGTGATGCGGGGTGGGGAAATGGTACAGGTAAGGGTTCTAGTTTGCAATAGCTTTCTGTCTCTATGCTGTAAATATTCAGTGTAATATGTACTCGGTTAATTAACCAAGGTTACTCTTTCACTCTGATCCAGGTGAGCTACAAGGTATACATCCCCAAAAGAGCTCCAGCTTTGGCTAGGAGGCGCCTGAAGCGGTGATGTTTCTGGTGGAGTACACTATTTTTAAAATGCTTGACATATTCATACCATCTTGTATGTTTCTTCGGTTCTTCCTCCAAATCATCTGGGTTTTATTACCATTTCAAGTATTTTCCTTTTCAGTGCTGGCTTTCTGGAAACACTGTTTCTAAACTGTGCATGGAATAAACTAGTAGCTGAGTTATCAGTCAGTGATTATATAGTTGCTTAAATAATGTTTTTACGTCCTGGAACCCCTGATGTTAAATGCTTTAAACGATAGAATTATCACCAAATAATTTAATTTGAATTGGAGTTTATATGGGACATATTGCCTTCAGTCACCTACGGAATAAACTTAATTATAACTCCATTAAGAATTTATGTTCTTTCAAGAATCCAATGATATTCAGTTTTGTCTTTACTTTTTTTATTTTTTCAACAAAAAAGGAAGAAATGAGTGGTACCTTACTGAGGCAATCTGGATTTACAAGTTTCATAAATGGATTTGGTAAATGCAACCTCTTGAAGTTTGAAGGAGATGGTTGCATAAACATTTCATTAAGATTTAAAAATTTCTCTAATAAATCCTTTCAGTTGATCTACCCAGCTGTGAAAATCCATCACTCGATCCACAAGATACATCTAAGCAACTTAATCGATCAAGGAAAGGAAGAAAGAGAAGCTTGAATAAATGTTGAAGTGGAATGAGCAAATTCATTCTCAACAATCATAACTTTGGGGTATTTTCTAGGGCACTTTGTCAGGCAGAGATGTATCAAAAGACAAAGCTTGAAGGTGATAAATACCACTTGAACAAATTACAGCTCTTTCTAAGTTGGATAAACTACAAGATTGCTTCATAATGTTCCACATTTCAGGTTGGAAGAGCAAATATCATCATCTTGGCTCTCCGGTCCTGTTAACCCCAATAAGCTTGGAACAATGTCGGGAAATCCTTATTTGAGCAGTTTTGTGCTGCTGCTAATATATTGCTGGCAATCTACTTCATCTCCTATCAAGATTATTTTTTTTCTTCCGCGTACACAGACCCAACCTTCCATTTCGGACACTGATATGTCTTCCAAGAGCACCGAATATCAATCCATGATATATGAAAGCTCCATGAAACACATGATGAAACAAATCAGACTCGATGAAATCCAATTAACGCAGGAAAATTAGACAAATAGATCGGATATTTTTGTCATTTCATCGAGGGGCCTATGACTATACAAATAGATGACATTATTTAATTAATGCTGGTTCTCTCCTTTCTTTTTCATCTTCCCCTGGGTTTCTTCTTTCTGAACTCGTAAAGAAAGAAAAATCATCAGAATTGGAATTTGACTATACGTAGCCATCATAGATCGTTACCTGCTCACATAGAATACCAGACAAGCCAACAACTGCCCCAGGTCTAGCATAAGAAACAATATGATCTGCCAATTCCAAGAGAGTATTCCAAAGTATGTTAGCAATAAGCACATCATGTTTCTCTGTTTCAGAGGCAAGTCCCATTTTATGAGTGTGGTGCTTTGACAACTTCATCTGTCCTTTCATTTCTCATTGGAGATGAAACATTGCTGGGAATTAGGAATAATTCCATGGACTCAGGTCCTATATTGTTCAGAGCAGCATTGTGACGTGCAGATGTGATAGCTTGGAGATCTATCTCCAATGCAACCGACAGTGAAGCACCAAACTGTTGCCAGTCAAAATGACTGAATAAGACTTTAGAATCAGTTGGCAACATAAGAAATTTCTTATTAGTTACAAGAAAATCATAGGAGAAAGTTTTAGTGCAAAAATGACAAATGCGACGTGAAAAATGAAAGCCAGACTAAAAGAAAATGTTCAGCAAAAAACGTGTAAAGAAACATATATCACGTGCACAAATGATCAAATCACTATTTATTATCTGAAGCTTTATTTATTGATAGCTAACAAAAAAAAAAAAATGTAGTTTAACAATTCAGGATACAATCAGGTGATGCATGTCTTACTTCTAGCTATGGAGATTCAGTTAAATATAATAGCATTAAGGTCAATAAACCTCAAACTTCAAAACTGCATTGGGATAGAAGAATATTTGAAATAACTATATACATAAATGGAAAATCACATAAGATGAAGCAAATATTTATTCAGTTAAGGCCTAATTGCTATAGACTCTTCAACATTCACAAATTTTCATATCTATCAGGAACTTCTTATCGTGGATAAAATTCTGGATCAAAATGTGCTAACCAGGATATGCAGATTGAGAGAGAGTGGCTTTTTTGAAAATTAAAGTTTAAGAGATTGAAATATACGAAGGCATTTGTTTACATCTCATATTCCAATTCATATTTTTAATAAAAAAAAAAGATTATCAGCTTGGTGATTGCTTTTGATGAAGTCTTCTTTCTTAGCCATTACCAGGTGAAAATTCACTGTTCATATAATTCATATAAATTCTAAAACTCCTGTTATTGATTAAGAAAACAAATATTTCCCAGTAGATTTTAAAGAAGTGTGTAAGATTCAAGAATGTTTTTCTTTTACAATTACTTGATTCAATCTAACAAAAATTTCTGCCTTGAGTGTCAATGGTGCCTCCGAAGGGAAGCATCCAATCCAAGTATAACCTTGTGTCACCACTTGCATAGGAAATATGTCTTTAGCTTCCAAAATACTGGTCAATTCATAGATATGCAAATTCAAGATTTCTACCAATTCAAAGGATTTTTCAGCATCACCAAATTTTTTGGCATTATAGTATTACTTTGTTCTGATTTTACAAGAGACAGACTCAAATGATAAATAACTAACAGTAAAATTACTGGAGTGATTGCATATGAGCCATCATATCTTGAATTCAGAATATAAAATGATGAGGATCCAAAGAAGGTTCAATTTTTAAAGCAAAGCCATTCTACCTCAACTGCTGCAATTCCGAGAATTCCAGATCCTGTACCGTAGTCCAAGAGATGTTCTCAGTTCTCCTCTTTTGATCAAACCTCGTAGCAGCAATAGACACAACTTTGTAGTAGGATGCTCCCCAGTTCCAAATGCCAATCCAGATTTCGGAATTATATTTGTGGCTCTAGCATCCAATAAGGGGTAAGAAATAATGATAGAAATAATTCCTTAACTGCCAATATACTCATATCTTAACTAACATATGATTTCAGCTCTCACTGTTCTTAGCACACCTGTTAGCACTGTCGTATGCATAGGTGTGGAAGAGAGTGTTTGTAATGCAACTTGATCTTTAATTTGCAGTTTTATGTGCACTCAATTTGTGACTATCCTACCACTCACAGAACTTTCACCAAATATGCAACTTAATGCTCATCACGAAGATAAGTCATTAAGGTGCATGCACATACAGAAATCTTACTAAGTTTTGTTAAAGGAAAAAGAAAATGTATGCCTATATATGGTGAACACAGAATCCAATAAAAAGAAGAAGATAATTGCAGATAATCATACAGGGAGAGATCTCCACTCAGGCACAATCCAAAGTCCTTCAGTAACTTCAACAGGATGAAATGATTCCTGTAACAGATGGAAAATGATTGTAAACTTATTAGCATAGCTAAATACGTGGTTTTCTGAAAATAATGAGACTAACATTTAATATTCAGTCTTAAAAATCAATGCATCATCAACAAATTAAATCAAAGTGTTCAATAACTATTCATAATTTCTTAAGCATTTTTGTCATGGTACAGCCCATAAAGGTAAGATTGAGTCTAACACAGAAGCAGTATGTTCATAGATGCATTTCTAGGGCATATCAGGTCAAAAAGTAATATTTAAGTGTCATTTGATCGAATCAGAACCTCATATTAGATCTTCAAGAATCCTTTTATCCGCATCACTGCAACTGAGAGTAGTCCTCATCACATGAGAGTCAACTCCGCGATGATGGGTCAATTTAATTTAGACATGTTTCTGTTAACCAAAACAATAGGAAAAGCAGAACTATGCTAAGATCTCAATTACTTCTTCGGTTTGCTTTTCTCTATTTGCAAGTTGTAATAAATCAAGGAAAGTTCAATTCAGTTACAGATTTGTTTGTTTTACATCCTTAAACAAAACTACTTTGAGGATATTAAACAGACTTCTTTGTCAAGAATGATTTTGCAAATTATATTTTTTGAATCATTAGATACCCAATTCGGCAAAGAGATATTAACACTGTTCATGATACCTTACACTCAAAACTAGCAAGGTAAGTCAAGGACATCACAGGTAAACTTCTTTTCACAACTAACTTTGGAGTGCTTATTGATTACAAGACCAAGAAAACATTTCCTATTTGACTGAGACAAAGAACCAACAAAAAGAAAATACCAAATTCATATTAGCCATTTAACTCCTAAATAATCAAAAGACACAGAAAGAAAGAATCTGCATGACTAATTGAAAAAGTGCAACAATTAATTCATAAGATCAATTTCCTACTGCATAAAAAGAACAAGAAGGGAAAATCAAACCTGAGTCTTTTTAATCCAGTCACACTGCTCCCCAATTTCGACCCCAATGGTGAATTTTTACATACCACGAACTAAATTATTTCCAACAAATTCAAACCAAGTATTTATGGTCCACCCTCGTTCTCAGTTCCTTCCATAGAAGGCATTATTCTTTTTCAGTTGTGCGCATAAGAGTCCACATTGCATATGGCCAAAACATCTAAATGATCTTCCCTTAACTTCTCCGCAAATGGCGGAATCTTTATATTCTGTTATGGTGTTTATTTATTCAACTTACTAAATTGAAATGCAGAACATAAAAGAAAAATAACATGAATGCATATGACTGAAAAAATATGGATACTGCATTCAAAATAAATAAATAGCAGATCACAGAGCACCTCACTAGAGTTATCACAGTCATCTTGTTCATTTACACTGGCAGAGCTTGCACCAAAGAATAAATGAGCTTCTGAAAGCATATCCTGATAACACAAAAAGCAGCATGCATGTCAAATAATATGAAAGCCTTGATAATAACTCCACTGTACAGAAGCCTTCATCTCCTACGGTACATTGTCTTTGGTATTTTTCTTTTTACTTTTTTTTTTTATCTAGCTAATTTTGTATCTGTCACATTTTGTGGAAATGTGGTAGAAGAGCTGGAAGATAAAATTTTGTTTGCATTTTAAATTTTAAAATAGAATCCTAAAAAAGCTTTCTAAGAGTCTAGCAAGAGATGCTCGGAAAAATTCTTAGTTTATGATAGTTAAAAAAAATAATTTACTAAGGTTAAATTTAAAAAAAATTCTAGATTTAGCGTGATTTGAAAAAGTATTTCTAATTTTAGGGTAGAAAATTTAACGTGACGAGAAGAAAAGTTGACTGGTAGAGAATAAATGTTGTGCGCCACTTGGAATAGCACAATCCTATTTTTTTTAAAAAATAATATTTATTTATTCTTTATGTCAAGCCATTAAAAAATAAAGTTGTACATTAGCATATTAGCTATTTCCGAAACTTTATAGTTAGTAATCTTTAACCAGAAAAAAAAAAGATTATCCTTCACCAGAAAAAAAAATGAAGATTATTAGGAATCGGAAATTTTATGAGAGAAAAATTTATATTTTAAGTTGTTAATTTGATTTTGATAACTTGACCAGCATTTCTTCTGCATCAATGCAGCTGTTGCTTGATTTGTGGATAATGACATTGAGGGCAAATTTTTTATTTAAATAATAGTTTAGTAAAAAGAAAAGAAAGAGATAATATTTTTTAATACATGAAAGTGAAAGTGAAAATGAAAATAATGAAATTAAAAGAGACACATGAACCCTATAATTATTTTACAATATTTTTTTGTTATCAATTTGGAAAGATGCTTACATCTTTCATAATAAATGAAAATGAAAATGAAAATAAAATAATTAAAAGGGATACATGATCAATACATGGAAGAAGAATGTTGAAAGGATAACCGTCCTTAAATACAATTTTTCTCATATTAACATTTTAAGAAATGATAATCCTTTGATCCAAACTTTTTTAATTTATGTATATGGACAAAAAAATTCACAGAAAAAACTGAATTTGGATCACTGAAAAGCTGGGAAGGGAGACACTATAGGTACAGTTTTTGTGCACCAGTTAAACTGGTGCACAGAAACTATGCGCCACTCTAGTTGACACTTAACTTTCATCTTGGTCAAGACAACCATCCAAAATCACCCTAAATTTGAAAAAAATTTAGATTTTACTCTAACATTGTACTATAAATAAGAATTGTCCCGAGATGCTCATTCTCATGGAATCATATTATCATAAAAATAAATAGCAACTGTTGGTAGGAAGCCAAGTTTTTTAAAAAATTTGGTGCGGGTCCCACCACATATTAAAAAAAAGTCAAAAATTGCGGCAATTCAATTTTGAATTGAATTCCTCCAGCCAATATTTTTGACTTTTTTAATTTGTATTCACACTGAATATTTTGCCTATAAATAGGTAGATCTCATTTCATTTGAATTACAACAATCTCAATTCATTTGAGAGAATTTAAAAGAGAATTAAGACTTTTGTAATATTTTCAAAAATTAGGGAATGACAAAAATAGTGAAAAAAATATTTTGGAAAACACTTGTATGCCACTATTTTTGAGTTTATCTCAAAATTGTTGTATTACCTCTACCCTGTGTCTAGGAAAAACTCTCTTTTTGTACCCATTAATTTTTATTAGTGGAAGAAAAATATTGAAAGTGTTGTCCGTGGACGTAACCCAAATTAAAGGGTGAACCACGTTAAATTGTAGTGTTATTTTTTGCTGATTATTTTATTTTATATTTATTTGTGTTATTTTACCTGCTGTGTCCAACAAGTGATATCAGAGTCAGCCTGTCAGTTTTATAAAATTCTTAGTATGCTCTGTGGTTGCAATATTGATTGATCTTCTACATTAGAAAAAATTTTATTAGTTTACTGTCAGCTGAAAGAGTCTCATTTTTAAAAAAAAAATGGAGACAAAAGATACAAAGATGATCAACTTAAATGATACAAATTACCACATATGGAGAAGTAAAATGAAGGATCTCCTATTTGTGATGAAAATGTATCTACCAGTGTTTATTACAACTAAATCCGAAGGCAAGATAAATGAGGAGTGAGAGTTTGAGCATAAGCAGTTATGCGGTTACATTCGAAAATTTATCGAAGACAATGTGTACAACCACATCTGCAATGAGACTCATGCTCGGACGCTATGGAACAAGCTTGAACAGCTTTACGAGTCAAAGATAGGTAACAATAAATTATTTTATTTGACAAAATTGACGCAGTCAAAATACAAGGAAAGAACTTCATAGCAGATCATTTGAATGAGATGTAAGAGATCATGGACCAGCTATCCAGAATGAGCATAAAGCTGGATGATGAAGTATTTGCTCTGCTAGTATTAGGCTTTCTACTAGAGTTATGGGAGACTTTGAAGATTTCAATTACCAACACTGCACCTAACAGTGTAGTCAATATAAAGTCTATAAAAATAGTATCCTGAATGAAAAAATGAGAAAAAGATCACAAAACTAATCTTCTTCATCACAATCAGATATTCTGGTTACTAACTATAGAGGAAGGAGTCATTCTAGACAACAAATGTCTAGATGAAATAGCAGAGACAAATTAAACAAATATGACAATATTGAATGCCATTATTGTAAAAAAAGGGTCATATCAAGAAATACTGCCGAAAGTTCAAAAAAGACCAAAAAGGCAAGGACGTAAAACGAGATGACAACAGTGATGATGACATAACAAATATCATGAACAAATTCAATATCTTTTGTTATGATACTATCAATTTCGCATCTCACGAGATCAGTTGGGTAGTTGATAGTGGCACTACCATTCATGCCACGTCTCATAAGAAATTTTTCTCATTCTACACAGTAGGAGATTTTGGCACTGTGAAGATGAAAAATGATAATCTGTCAAAAGTTGTTGGCAGAGGAGATGTTTGTCTGGAGACTGTGAATGGTATCAGATTAGTCCTGAGAGATGTCAGACATATTCTAGATATTTGTCTGAATCTGATCTCTGCAGGAAAACTCAATGATGCAGGTTTCTGCAATACATTCTCAAATAACCAATGGAAGTTTACCAAAGGTTCCATGGTGGTGGCTAGAGGTACAAGGCATGCTACCTTATATGTGATGCATGCAAAGCTCTCCAATGATACTGTGAGTGCTATGAAAAAAGACAGTGATATTGAATTATGCACAAACGACTCGACCATATAAGAGAGAAAATGATGACTACTCTTGTCAGAAGGAAGATGTTGCCCGGAATGGATGAAGTGCATTTGGAGAAATGTGCTGACTGTTTACCAGGAAAGCAAAACAGAGTTGCTTTTAAGAGTTTTCCTTCTTCTAGAATGAAAAATGTGTTAGATCTGGTCCATTCAGATTTATGTGGGCCAATGCCAAAGTCACTGGGTGATGCTCAATACTTTGTGACTTTCATTGATGACCATTCGAGGAAGACATGAGTGTATACTTTAAAAACAAAAGATCATGTGCTAAATGTCTTTAAAGAATTTCATGCCTCAGTTGAGAGACATACTGGAAAGAAGTTAAAATGCATCCGGACAGACAATGGTGGAGAATACATTGGACCGTTTGATGCCTACTGCAAAGAACACTGTATTCAGCATCAGACAATGCCTCCAAAAATATCGCAGTTGAATGGCCTGGCTGAGAGGATAAATAGAATTTTGATAGAGAGAGTCAGATGTTTGCTTTCACATGCAAAGTTACCTAAAATATTTTGGGGTGAAGCTTTACTCACGGCTGTGTACGTGTTAAATCTTTCACCTTGTATCCCTCTAAAGCTAGATATTCCAGAGAAAGTGTGATTAAGAAAGAATATTTCCTATGATCATCTGCTGTTATTTGGTTGCAAAGCCTTTGTGCATATTCCAAAAAATGAGAGGTATAAGATCGATGTCAAAACACGACAATGTGTTTTTATTAGCTATGACAAAGATCAATTTGGCTACATATTTTATAATCCAGTGGAGAAGAAATTTGTTAGAAGCCGTGATGCTGTTTTCATTGAGAAGGAGACCATTGAAGATATTATCAGGACAAAGAAAGATGTTCCTAATTCCAATGGTGACTCAACAGATTTTGAATTGATTCCTCCAATACTAGTGCCAATACAAGTTGGGGATGAATATCATGTTGATCTGCTTGAAGAAAATAATGCTCCCATCGACAATCCGGAAGATGATGATGTTCATCATCAACCATCACCTGTGCACTCCCCAGTTCTTGTGAGAAGGAGTAATAGAGCAAGACAACCGTCTACGAGATATCCAAAAAATGAGTATGTGTTACTCACTGATGGGGGATAACCAGAAAGTTTTGAAGAAGTAATGAATGATGAGCATGGACAGAAATGGATTGAAACCATGCAAGATGAAATGAAATCCTTGCATGAGAACAAAACTTTTGAACTGGTAAAGCTGTCAAAAGGTAAGAGAGCTTTGAAAAATAAATGGGTGTTCAGAATCAAGCATGAAGAGAACAATTTCCATCCGAGATTCAAAGCCAAATTGGTTGTCAAAGGATTCAGTTGAACAAAAGGAATTGACTTTGATGAAATTTTCTCACCAGTTGTGAAAATGACATTCATCCGTACAGTGCTGGGGTTAGCAGCAAGTCTTAACCTGGAGGTTAAGCAAATGGATGTAAAATCTGCATTTCTACATGGTGATTTTGAAGAGGAGATATACATGGAGTAACCAGAGAGTTTCAAACATAAAGAAAAAGAGGAATATATTTGCAGATTGAAGAAAAATTTTTACGGCTTGAAGCAGGCACCGAGACAATGGCACAAGAAATTTGAGTATGTTATGAAGGAGTAAGGATACCATAAGACTACTTCAGACCATTGTGTTTTTGTACATAAATTCTCTGATGAAGATTTCATCATTCTTCTGCTCTATGTGGATGACATATTGATTGTTGCCAAAATATTTTCAGAATTAATAACTTGAAAAAGCAGTTGAGCAAGTCTTTCACTATGAAAGACTTAGGTCCAACAAAGCAGATTCTTGGCATGAAGATTATCAAAGATAGGGATGCTAAGAAATTATTGCTGTCACAGGAGAAGTACATTGAGAAAGTACTTCAGAGATTTCAAATGGACCAAGCTAAAATGGTTAGTTGTTCTCTTGCTAATCACTTTAAGCTGAGTTCCAAACAGAACCCTTCTACAGATGAAGAGAAGGATGAGATGGACAAGATTCCATATGGTTCAGCAGTAGTTGGAGTAGTGAGCAGATTCCTTTCAAATCCTGGAAAGGAAAATTGGACTGCAGTAAAGTGGATTTTCAGGTATCTTCAAGGTACTTCAAAAATATGTTTATGTTTTGGAGATACCGAACCTGTGTTGGTTGCATACATTGATGCATATATGACTGACGATGTTGACTCGAGAAAGTCAATGTTAGGTTACTTGATCACTTTTACAGGGGGAGCTGTGTCATGACATCGAAGTTACAGAAGTGCGTTGCACTATCTACAACTGAAACAGAGTTTATTACAACAACAAATACATGTAAATAGTTGTTGTGAATGAAAAAGTTCTTGAAAGAACTTGGGTTGCATCAAAACATATATCAATTGTTTTGTGATAGTCAGAGTGTTATTCATCTTGGAAAGAATGTCTCATTTCACTCAAAATCAAAACATATTGATGTGAGATATCATTGGATTAGAGATGTGATGGAGAAGAAACTACTACAGCTTGAGAAGATCCATACAGAAGAAAATGGATCAGACATGTTAATAAAGATTCTACCAAAATCGTATTTTGAATACCGTCGATTAGCTGCTGGAATGGTGGAGCCTCCACATTGTCGGGAGGTGGAAATTTGTTGGTAGGCAGCCAAGTTTTTTGAAAAATTTGGTGTGGGTCCCACCACATATTAAAAAAAAGTCAAAAGTCGCGGCAATTCAATTTTGAATTAAATTTCTCTAGCCAATATTTTTGACTTTTTTTATTTGTATTCACACTAAATATTTTGCCTATAAATAGGTAGATCTCTTTTATTTGAATTACAACAATCTCAATTTTTTTGAGAGAATTTGAGAGAGTTAAGACTTTTGGAATATTTTCAAAAATTAGGGAGTGACAAAAATAATGAAGAAAATATTTTAGGAGTATTTTTGGGAAACACTTGTGTGTCACTATTTTTGGATTTATCTCAAAATTATTGTATTACCTCTAACCTGTATCTAGGGAATACTCTCTCTTTGTACCCATTAATTTTTATTAGTGGAAGAAAAATATTTAGAGTGTTGTCTGTGGACGTAACTCAAATTAAAGGGTGAATTACATTAAATTGTCGATATTATTTTTTACTGATTATTTTATTTTACATTTATTTATATTATTTTACCCGCGGTGTCCAACAGTAACTACTATAAACACAATCCAAGAACGATAACTGCATAAGACAACATGCTCTCAATGAATCAAAAAAAGTAATAATTATTACAATTTAGAAAAAAATTGAAGAAAGAAAATGAGAGCATATGATAAAGAAAAAGCAAAAGAAATGCTCACAAAGACATCTTTGGGACAGCGAGTGCAAACTAAAAGGTAAGCAGAGGAATCGGTAGTCGTGGAAGTATCATGAGAAGCAGTAAATGAAGTGCATTAATGAACATTAAAAAAATGGAATCTTTTAAAAGAGAGAAGAATTGGGTTTTGATTTATAATGACAAATGGGTTTAATGTTTGAGATTGGATAAAGAGAAAATGAGCAATGAACTAGGCCCTTATGAAGAGCGTCGGATAGGTGTTTGAAGAGATGACTCTTTGACATTTGTAGCTGCAGGTTTCTACCAAAAATTCATAGCTAAACTAATAAAATTATTTTTTAAAGACTTTAATTTTTTTAAAAATAAATATTATTAAAAATATCTAAACCAATTCTATTTAAATTTGGTTTGGATAAACCATAATAAAAAAATATTAATATAAAAATCATTCAAAGTATAAAAATTTGACACACTTATAATTTGAAAATTAATAAAATAAATTTTTACTCAATTACGATGTTCTAAAGCATTTATTTATAAAAAATAGTTTGCTCCAAATTGGATTTAATACTTATTCTAAAAATTTTACAAACAAAAAAAATAATTAAATTAGATAAAATTATATATATATGTACAAAAACTTACTATGTGCATATATATATTTTTCTAAAAAGAGAATATATTATTGATTCAGTTCGGTTTTATTGGATTTATATTTTCTTAATTCAAAATCAAACCAAAAATCAATTTATAAAAATTTTAAAATTATAACCATCCACAAAACCATATAAAATATAATTTTCAGTTTGAATTAAATTAAATCAATTCCGTTTAGTTAATTTTTATGCAGCACTGTCTAATTGCAATCTCGTTTTTGTTAGGAGGCAAAATTTTACACTGTTTTATGTTTAGACGTGGAAGGAAGAGAGAACAGAAAAGTAATTTTTTGTTGGGATTAAATTTAAGCAGAAGAGAAAGGAAATTTGGACTGTAAAGAGCATCGCTGATTTACACCAAATAGGTGGAAAATGAAGATGTGATTTCCCTCATACAAAAAGTGAGCTAAACTCAAAAAAAAAAAAAAAGCACACCCACAAAACTATCTAAAATAAGAATAACCAACAATATCATGTTGCAACCAAGGAAGAATACTTTGAGGAGGATCATTCAACATGTGTACCAATGAGGTACTCGAAAGCAATATAGAAGTGACAATCAGCGGCCAAATTAGCTTCACGATAAACATGATTAATAGTGAAGCTGGAAAAGGATGAAGCCAAATTACGAATCTGGTTAATAATAGGCATGCAATGAAAATATGGGGAGTAGGAACCCTGAATCATATTAACTACCTTTGGATTGTCACATTCAACAATTACTGAGGAAAAACCAGCTTCCAAACTAACGTGCATGCCCCTTAAAACTGCCCATACCTCAGCTTTTTGTATGGGACAACAACTAAAATTAGAAACAAAACCCAACTTCCATTGACCTTTGAAATCCCAAATTACACCGCCCCCTACTGCCATGCTGGTCTGAGGATCATTAGAGGCATCAGTGATAATTTTATGGACAGCCGGAGGGGGATATATAATCTCTTGTTAGTAACCTGGAGTTTCGCAAAGGTATCATCAATAAGGATGGCAAAATCAGAAGCCTCCTTTGCCAAGCTCGAAACTGGTTTACTAGAGTTGTGGAAGATAAATTCATTTATTCTTTTCCATAACAACCAACAAGCCACACCATAGAGAGTAAGGAGTCTTAGATTTGCGCTTAATATTTTTAACCACCCAATTAGAGATACAAGTAGAGTTACCTAGAATATTATTCAAGAAAATAGGATGGGCAATCATTAACCAGAATTGAACTGCAAAAGTGCAGTCCCCAACTACATGAAGGATTGTCTCTTGGCTATTATTGCACACCGGGCAGATAGGCGAGGAAGCCAGATGTCTCTTATGGCGTGTAGCATTTGTCATAACACCATCATTTAACATTTGCCAAAAGAAGACCTTTATTCGCTGGATCATTTTCCACTTCCATCAACCATTCCAAGAAAGATCATATTGAAACAGAGAGCTTTCCATAGGAGAGGTATAAGCCGATTTGATTGAAAACACTCCAGAAGGTGTCAGACTCTAGAAGCTCTTATCCTCACCATTCATAATTGAAGGAGGGCAAACTGAAGCTCTATGTAAGAGGACTGTCTGAGGAAGAATGTTTTGACACTGGCTTGTCAATGTAGATGGGATTCACTGGTCCAGAGATAAAGTTTTACAAAATATCAGCGACATTTGGTACCCACCTATCAAACCAGAAGCTTATCTTTTCACCGTTCCCAACCGACCAGATTAAGTTATTCTTCATAAACTTCCAGTTACGGCAAATCCCTTTCCAAAGAGAAGAGCTAGAGTGAGACGCAATAGGCATATCAGAGCTACCAGGGTCGAAATTATATTTTGTACACAACACCGGGACCCATAACGAACTGGAATTTTCACAAATGCTCCAAGCAAGTTTCATTTGGAAAAGACTTCCAAGATTTCTCAAGGCAACACCACCACAATCTTTACTTTTTTGAACCTTGTCCCATTTGACCAAAGCAACACCTTTTTTCTCCTCAGAATTGCCCCAAACAAAGCTTCTAATCCTCTTTTCCATATCATGGCAAATAGACTTAGGGAGAACCGCAGATTGCATTGCATAGAGAGGCATAGCCATTAAGACTGATTGAGAGAGTGTAATTTCTCTTTTAATAAGGAATGAAGTTTGTAAAATGTTCTCTTTGGTGTTGTTTACATCTTATTTTTTAAGAATATAAATATCATTTTATATATGAAGATTTTTTTAAATTTTTTCCTCTCCTCATGCCCTCATTAAACTAAGTAAATTAAATATAAAAGAAATACAACTTCATTTTATTTTCATTCCATTCTCTTAATTAAAGAAAATAATAATTTTTTTGGGTCCAAACACAGGGTTAACCCTAAACATAGTGTCACGGGCTTGGTCTTTTGTTACCAATGACCGCACGATACTAGCAAACTTTTCTCGATTGGATGTTAGTCAGTATCTCCTATAAATACTAGATGAAACTAGTAAGCAAACAAAAATGCTAAGAACACAGTAAGTAAGCAAAAATGCTAAGAACATAAAGAAAAGAGAAGAACTTATAGAATGCTTAAGAAAACTTGTATTATTCAAAACTTTTGAATTGCTTAGATCTCAATCTCCTCAATGGATGACTAAAATCAATTCTCATCTACTAGATGATGGAGGGCTAGAAGTTTAACGGACGGATATAATTTATTTAATCTAACGGTGTACAATGACATTTTAGAATATTTTATGAAAAAATATACATGTGCGGAAAATTCTGTATGAACCTTTACCGTACGTGACAATAGGGTTAGGGTATATTTGTTTCAAGGAATTTGGGAGGATTTAAGCCGAAAAAATCAAAGAGAGAAAAAGAAAAAATGAGAAGTCAGACTTCCCAAATGCCTTTAAAAATAATAAAAATAAAAAAAGCATGGGAAATAGGAAGAAATGCATCATCCTCCACAACTCAAAGATTAAAATTACTAAAGTATCCTTAATAATATAATTTATGTTATAAGAGTATGAGTAAATAAGGAGAACATCGTAAATCAATCAAAAGAGACTGAGTGTTTCATAATTAAATTAAGCAAAATAAATATAATATAGAAAATATAATTTTATTTTCTTTCATAATTTTGGAAGAATTGTGAATTTTGATAATTTAAAAGAAAAATTGAAAAAGGTGTAAAATTTGTGGAAGGCTGAAGTGTGAAGAAACCAACAGAAACAGAAAGAAAGAAAGCTGATATCTATCAAATCCAATGAAACAGATGAATTAAAAATGGCATTCTCAACAAACCCCCTCTCTCTAACTGTCCCTGACCCTGCCTTCGAGTCATGGCTCCGTGACTCCGGCTACCTTGAAATCCTTGACCAACGCTCCGCCTCCTCAACCGCCACTTCTGCCGCCATCTCGAAAACCTCTTCCTCCACCACCACCTCAATCGCCGGTGGCGTTTTTGTTTCTTTCTTTTCTCATATCCTAACTCTTCTTTCTCTCCTTACTGTAAATCCCTTCTCTAAGCTTACCACCGATGATTTCTCCGGTCAAACCCCCTCTTGGACCCGCTCCTTTTTCGGTGACTCTGCTTCCTACTCATTCCCTTCCGGTCCCGACCAGGCCCGGCTTCGCCTTCACGAGAATGTCAAGCGCTATGCTCGAAACTACGCTTCTCTTTTTATTCTCTTCTTCGCCTGTACTCTGTATGTGCTTTTTTTTTTTTCTTTTTTTCTTTTTTCTCAATTCCTTTTTTCTTGACAGTGTTCCTTTTCTGTGCGTTTCTCAAGAAATTCAAAGAAAATTAAGAGGAAAAAGATTGATTTTTTTTTTTTAATGAGTTTCTGTTGGCCTTTTCTATGTTCTTATAGTGAGCTATTTAATTGCTGAGAGCAAATGAATGGAACTTGCAGTTTGGTTCTTGTTTTCTTCATCTCAACTATCAGAAGAAATGGTTGGGCCTAAATAGCTACAAAACATTTAGCTCGTTTTGACTAGAGCAGAATGACATATTTGAATCTTTGTATTGTTTCTCTCCATTATCTGAGGCTGGATTATATTTAAAGTTATCCATGACATGAAATTGTGCTTGAATCATTGCTAGCTAGGACAGAACTGAAAGTGATCCAATATCTATGAACTTTCTTCTTGACATGTTTTAAGTGCTAATGATAGATACTGTTATGAGTAATTTTGCTTCCCTGGTCAATAATTTTTTTTTCTTCTCTCATTCATACCGGTCATAAATTTTGTGTATTGTTGCTGGGTTTATAGGTATCAGATGCCACTTGCGCTTATTGGATTGATATCGAGTTTGGCACTGTGGGATACTTTCAAGTTTTGTAGTGATAGATGGGGATGGGACAGATATCCTGTAATTCGTCAGGTTTTGATGCGCACTGCCCAATGTGGTGAGTATATAGCTTCTTTATCACTTGTGATCTTGTATTACTCCCTTTTTTTTTTTTTCCAACAAATGGCATGATGCATCATAATCTTTGAGGCACTATGGTAATTGTACAGATAAATTGTGTTCGCGGGCAAGTTAGTAATATAGTAGGCTGCATAAACATGTTTCACTCAGATTCTTTGAAACTCCCTTTTTACACCTTAAAAGATGCTAATCCAAGTAAATTTGATGTCTATTTTTCAATGACAGACAGAATAAAATAAAATATAATGTGTATGAAGTTGCAAATATTTTACCAAAAAAAAAGTTCTAAATATGTTTTCTTTTTTGTTTGTGCTTTGTCATAGTTGTCACTGAAAAACACACAATTAGGGGGGAAAAGAAAGAAAAAGAGAAGGAAAAGAAACTGCCTGAAAAGAGGGGAAAGCAACTCAAATATATCTGGTGAAAAGTTCTAGTTTAAGCGAATGAATTCAAAATCCAAGATCAAAATCTGAAGTGTCAGACTGACTGACTTCTGAGCATTATTTATATCAAGCTTTTTTTTATGTGATGGCTTTTACGGACCTGTAGTCCTGCAAATTTAGTTAGGAGAGAATGAAAATTGACAGACTTTGGCCTCCTTCAGAATCTTTTGCTCTTTAAGTGGGTAATGAAAGGAACTACTTTGGTTGGGGAAAATGTTCTCTTTGGCCAGTGGTTATGGCATCAGATGGAAAGAGAGATCTTAGGATCAAATTCCAGCATTGTTTCAAACACAAAAAATAATTATTAGGATGGTGAATAATTGTTTTCCCCTGCAATTTTAGTCTGATTTCCCTTCTTTTTGGTGTGTGCATAATATTTGTTTAAAGCAATGCCTTGATTGTATGCTCAGTGAAATTTCTTTTGATGTACTATCTATACCTCTTCATTGCAGCAACTGCAGTTATTCTCGTGTATTTGAATGTTCAAATGGCTCTCTTTTGTGCAATTGGAGTCAGTTATGCAGGTAATAATCAAACTTCATTCTCTAAGTTTGTTGATGTTCTCTTTCTCCCTTCTGGATAAAAGAGAAACCTGACTAGCCACTTGTTCAATAATTTTCCCTTTCTTCTATTTAAGCCATTATTTTTTGCATCTCTTTTGTAGTAATCATTTTGCATGCTGCGTTTCGGAAGCTGACACCTTTACCTTCACGGGGAAGATAAATTAGAAAATTTTTGCAGGGCTTCTTTGCTACGAGAGTACGAGTGATTAACAGATTTTGTTTACTCTGAATCAAAAGTGTGCTCATCTTACATATAGCAGTGTACAAGTAAAAAACAGTACCTTCAGTTAGTTCCAAGCCAAATAGTGTTGGAAATGAGAAATGCTATGACTTCCTTATTTTAATCTCAAATGAGCAGTTCTGTATTTTTGTTTTAAATAGTGTTTAGCTTAGTTGCAGATGAAAATATCAAGTATATGGACCTATGTGTTAGCGATTTTAAGTAATAGGAACTATCATAGGGCATAGCATCTTTAAGTCTCGGCAACTGTAACAAAAAAAACCATCTCAAGGCTTTCATGCAGTCTTTTACTGCTGTAACTTGGAAAGTACAGTGAGATAAAATTCTGATTCTATGGAATATTTGCAAATCTGTGTTTGCTTGATGGAATTGCATTTGAATCTTAAGTTCAATAACAATTTTGACAGGATACAATTAACTGTACTTGAAAATTTAGGGTGGAGTTTAGTTTTCATTTTTAAACTTTGTAATTTCATTAAAACGAGCCAAGATCTTTTGGTCTATAATCAGATGGAATTTTAGAACACAACCTCCCACCCAAAAAAAAAAAAAAACAAAAATTGTATAGCTATTCTGTGGTGGTAGTCTTATGCTATGATAAATGGAGGTCGGTAGATAAGTTAGTTATATCAGTGAATTTAAAAAGTATTTGGAAAAAAGTTTGGCATTTGTGAATTTTAAACTTTTTAGAAATATTGATTCTATTTTCTAATTAATTTTTATCATGAATTAATATCATTGATATGATTTAGTTGTAAATAATTAGTTAGTATAGTACGTAGATATTGAAAATATCTTTCATTCTTAAGTATTAAGATCTAATTGAATTAACATTGAATTTCAAAAAATATGACCTAAATTTTTTTTTATTATAAAAAATCAGTCAATATAAAAAAAAAATTATATTCCACATGATACACGAATTAATGACTTGTTATATAATATTTGAGAGCTGTCTGAGGCAGGCAGAACGGCAGACAATAATTAAAGGCTCTTGCATGCTCTTGTAAACCTAATTAATTTATTTCTTGATGTGCTTAACTGCTAAAGTAATATTTGATAGTTGATTTCAAGTTGATATCCGAGGATTGATTTAGTGATATTATGATTTAATTTGGTCTTTAAATCATTTCGGAACTGAAAAAATTAAAAAACATTTATAAAGATTCAATGAAGTAAAATAACAACACTGAATCAAGATACAAATGAATAATTTGATAAACAGTTATTAGAAAATGGATGAAACACTTCCTATGTAGCAGAAGGCCTGGAAAATAATTATTCAATCACTGAGACATCATTTATACAATTTTTTTTTTACCAAAACAATATTAATAAATACAATTAATGTTATACTAAAATTACACTGTTAACGTAACAATAACAAACCCCTGATTATACAGCAATTCGCCACTGCAAAATGAAACTATAAAAAATGTAAAGTAATCATAATATAAATATATAGCAGGATATTAAATGCACAATTTCTTACAATGATATGTACATCAAATCTGAAATAATGCAACGGTCAACACACTACAAAACAAAGTTGTAATCAAGCTCCAACCTCCAACGTCCTCTTTTAGGTTGGATTAACATCCCGTGAAACTTGGCTCTGCCATCTGCCACAGAAGTAACCCATTTTCGCATTAGCATAATTTCTGTTCCATGTGCTCCAAATTGGAGCAACAGCGAGAGAAAGGAAGAGATCTCCCTCAGAAGCACAACTCCCTACTTCTAAACTATCTATTCTTTGGAATGGTGGTAAATAGGGAGGAATAATTCTTTTTTCTCACGTTCTTAAGAAAGGGAAATTTGGGCAGAAAAAAATTCATGGTACCGAAATCCCACTTGCGTTCCAAACTTGGAGAATGCAGGTGGATAATGTTTGAAAAGACTAATGCTCCTATCATAATTTTCTTAAAAGAAAAAAGATGGCTATAAATATAAATTAATTTTGTTAAACAAAATTTTCTTACTTTATCCGAACAAGGGGTGGAACTTACTATCGCCATCTCTACATTTTCAATCCCTTCATTTCCCTTCCTCTGCTTCTTTCCAAACAAAAAAAAAAGGTATCAATAGATGATAAAAGTCACGTGACCAACCTGGAGAGTAGAAACCTAGCAAGAGGACTTAAATTTGCATTTGAATTCAAGTCCTTGTTTTGTTGCTTCCTCTTGTTTTCAGCTTCTGAATTTGCATTCTGTGTTTCTTCAGGAGCTGCCTTGCCTTTGGCAAACAGGCGAGCTGCTAGCTCCTGTAGATCCTTCAATGAAGATTCCTTTGAACTGCATAAACCACTTTTACTTGAGTGATCTCAATTGCTGATAGTTATATCAATAGCAAAGAAATGACTGACATGAAAAATATGAGGGACATTTTCTTTTGTGAGTTCAAGAGGAACTTTTAAACCTTGCCAATCTTTGAAGCAAACTTCTAACAAGAACATCAGAAGATCCAGGCTTTGTTCTCTCCATGTTGATAAGAGACTTTGTAACAGCATTCACAACTGATCCTTCTGGATCATCAGCGACCGCCTAAATCATGGAGACCAAAAATTAGAAGAATCTGAGAGTTTTTGACATTATGGAAAGATGAGGTTGCTGCATAATTTATTTTTCCTATCAGGATGAGTAAAAAATTTTATCAAATCATTTTGCACAAACGAAATGTGCTGATGGGTGAAGTTGTATGTTTCTAGCATGCATGTATAGTACTGACTTTGTTCTTGTCAGATATATAATATTTCAACTTTTGAGTACATCATTTCACTCTCTAACATTTAGGTTGATGGAGTTAGTAGTCACCTTCCAATGACTTGACTGTTCGCTACCTATTTAATATGATCATGATGTACAAAGAACAAGAAGAGAGACTAGATGCAATATATAAAACTGCAGTAAAACTTGAAAATGCATGTGGACAATCCTATTGCAGTGTCAACTTGCATCTACACTTCAAAAAGTGCAAGGGTTGTAGAATCCCTTTGACGTGTGAAGACAAATGGAAATGCAAGCAATTGTGTGGCCAGCTCCTGAGCACCAGATAAATTTTGTAATATGTAAATAGCATATAAACACTAAAACTAAAGGAGATATAAATAAGGGGCAACCCAGAGCCCAGAGCAGGAAGCAAAAGCTTAGAAGAAAGCATGCGTGCCATACAAATTGATTAAGACAAAGTTGTTTTGACCTCTATACTAGGATGCCTGTGTTAGACTAGCATTCCATAAATCCAGAACACCCGAAGAGAAAATAAAGTACTCATTTTGATTTAATTCTTAAATTTGATAATTAATGTTTTCCTTCAAAATTTTCTGTTCAAAGATGTTATGTAACTTTCTATTGAGGAAACATACGGTTTTAAAACTCAGCACGAGATTTCTTGATTCCCAAATTTATTTGCATTTACTTTTTCTCTTTTTCCAAGTACAAAATTATTTTAAAATTGTCATTAAGTGATTATTCAAAATGTTCCCATATACAATATGTAATTTTCTCACTGAAACAAAAAAGTACTATGAATAGAACTTGGTTATTTTCTTAGACTTTTGGTAATAGCGTAATTGGCATTCTATTTGACCCATTTGTTAAGCGTGAATGCCTAGAGTAATTTCTCTCCTCTATATCTTACGTGCTGTTACCTAATACATATCCTCATATTCTCTTTCCTCTTCAAGGTGCACCAATTTTTTCTCTCTATTTTCCTTACTAATTTTTCTGTAAGAACTAGAAGTGCAAATGAAACCAAGCCAGTCTCGAATGTTACTCATTCGTGACAGCTAAAGGGCTAAGCTCCCAACCTAATTCCAAAGATTGCTAACTAACATGTTGAGCTCAAGATTTTTAATTATTTGCTCGTTTAAACTCACAAGTTCTTGTTAGTCAGGTCATGAGCCAGCTCATTTAGAGGTTCATGCTCCTGCATCAACTTATTTAGAGGCTCACTAATTAACTACATAAATTTGTAGGTTCACTTGATCAGAGGCCCATAAGCAAGCTTACTTAAAAACAGAAAAATTGGATCATCTGTTATATAGCATCTCAAAACTTAAAAATAACCTCAAATACATGCAAATGTATTTTCTGGTTTTCGAACTTATTCCTATTTATAATGTATAGTTAAGCAATATATACAATTAAAATAACAAAATCACCATTCAAAAAAAAAATACAAATATAAATAAAAATGTAGAAACTTTTTTCGGATATGCAACATATCCAGTACTTTGATTTGAAGAATTATGGCAAGTCACAAGATTGTATAAATTACATCGATATTCATACATACACTTCTAAGTATGGTAGTTTTTTATCACTTTTTTTTTTTGTTGGGGGGGGGGGGGAATTAGAAATTAGGCTTAAAAGTATTGGTTATTGGTTAATGTATCACTAGTTGAATAACGGCCATGTATTTCAAATTAGATTTCGATATATTGTAGAAATTTTATGCATGATATACAGTATGAGTTCATAAAAGAAAATGTCTTCTTCGATCAGATGCAAGGTTTATCTATATAGATTAAGATATTATATGTAAGTGGATTTTCTTATGTTTGCTGCTGTATCTACTAACTTGCAAATTGACTTATTTCTTATGAAGATAATATTTTCTTCTTTTTCTTTACAAATTGAAATACTTGAAAAGGTCAAGCTTAAGCCTGATGCACTTCATTAAATGAACTGAGATTAACTTTTGGCTCTATTGCGAGGTTAGATGAGCTAAAGAAAAGCCAAGATTGAGCAAAATTTAAGTTATCAGACAAGCTTAAGCTCTTGAATATTTGACAAACCAAGCTTGAGGCTCTTAAAGCTAGATCAGCTCAGTTACAACCTAAAATTGTTATTTGTATGTAACCCACAAGAAGCCAACTGGCAGAGAACATAGGTCAGTTCAAGTCTGTCCTATGTTCCTCATGTCTAATAATGCATGTGCACCTCATGACTATCAACCCTCCTAGCCTAGTCTGCGCAACATTTGCAACACAATGGACTTGTTTGTGTTTACCAACCACATTTCTCAATGCAATGAGATAACATGTTCTCTTGGGTTGAAAAGAATCTTATAAGAAACTTCACAGGCAGAGAAACAATTTTCTCGCTGAACATATGGGGATTAAAAGGCCAATATATGCTATCTAGCCAGCATCAAGTTTCCTGCATTGGCTAGTGACTGCTTAGATAGCAAGAGTCTGCAAAGGTGGCATGATTGACAAAAAAAATATATCTATGTGCTTGTGTCTCCATTGCTATATACAACTCTGTTGAGAAAAAATTCTTTAGAAACGGATTTAAAGGCTTTACTCTAATTTAAATGATCATTTTGCATTAAACTTGAATTTTATATCTACAGATACATAAGCAGCATGATAGGCATTGTTGACATGGAATGGACACATTGAGCACCTTCATATAGTTAAGAAGCAAAAATCTAACTAATGGGAAAAACAATGCCAGACTATCCTACCAAACAGCAAAGATTCTAAATGAAGACTTAGCAGCAGCCTTCAAGTGTAGGAAATTCTCAGCGTCAGATGTTGCTATTAAAAGATATGGATAGCATTATCTGGAAACTTACCTCCTTCAATGATGGCATAAGCAAAACTGATAAAGGTTCTGATAAAGATGCTATTCTTGGACTCTCTTCATCTTCACTTACTTGGCGAGACCTTGGAAATACTCTTTGCGCATCAAAGTATTCACGAGAACTTCTAAAGTAGAATCACAAACCATTAGAAATTATAATAAACAACAAATTATTTGGTCCCAGCAGAAAGATCAAATCCATTTTGAACAATATGTACCTGGAAGAATCAGAGTTGTCTGTCATTTGCTCTCTTCTTCTACTTTCAAGCCCATCATTGTGGATCTTGCTCAGAGCAGACCTTTCTCTGGCATTTCCCTTTCGCAACCCTGCTTGAATTGCAGCCTTTGCCTAGATAGACATATTGACCAAATAAGCTTCTCAAGACAAACATGTTGAAAGAATTCAAACAAGTGAGCACAGAAGTGATTTCAACTTTATATATAAACAAGAAAAATTTTAAAAAAGAAAAATCAAGGCCTCAGTAAATAAATAAAAAAGCCAAATTTTGACAAAATTCACAAGTAGATCAGGGAATAAACTCCTTGAAACTAGAATATGGCACAGAAATCAAATTCAACAGAATATGAATCCCAAACAAAATCGAAGATGCACCATTTCCAAAAAAGAAATATGTTCAATCAACAAACAGCATGCATAAAGTCATAATCTATTCATGGCTACTGAAGATTAACGCTAGACAATAAAAATTAACAAGTGAATAATAAACAGAAATAACCTCTGCAAGATTTACTGCACTGTCTTCTGGTAAGGAAATTGAAGTTCTCTCTTGTATTCCCAGTCTAGACTTGGGAGTCTGGGGAGAATCAGAGTCGTCAAGTTGGGCACGAAATACAACAGTTCCACTAGTAGAAGCATCTTCAAAAGAAGCAACCGTGCTGCTGGACTACATATCACATTAAGAACCAATTAAATAAACAAATAGCAAACCAGAAGACATGGCATTAATACTCTTCATAATTGGAAATGAATTTATACCAGACTGCTTTGATCTTGAAACATGAAAGATGACTGTGATCCCCTGGGAGTTCGAACAACAATAGTTCCTGACCCACTTACAGATAATTCATCCTGGAAATGAGTACAAGAATAACTCAGGATGTTATACCTCATGAGTTCAACTTAGTTACAGTTAAATTGAATATATCTGGTCTCGTAACCTTGATTAATTTTCTGCACAGTCAGCAGAAGACAATAACACACTGAATATGTTGATTTCTGACTTCTCCATGAGCTTAAGGTCAAATTTAGCCAGGCAAAAAGCACCTGATTAAATTTCTCTGAAGGCTTTTACTTTTAACATAAGACTATGATAAAATTGAGATGACAAAATGACTTTAGGAAAGAATGCCTTGGTTTGCATTAAGCATGTCAGTTTTTCAGCTTTCCCAGTTAAAAATACATGTAGATCTAAATACTAAAAACATGTTGACTTCTGCCTTTTTTTTTTCCTTTGTCAACTTAGCCCGTAACATTACATGCAAAAAATTGCATAGTGATGCAATCCATAACAATATAAATATGAGAGAGACAAGGAGAGGTGTGGAGGCTTACGGATTCATGAGATTTGTCTTGATGTTCATCAAGATATGTATCTCTAGCATCTTTACCAAAAAATACTTCTGGTGATTCCTGAAGAGCATTTCCAGATGCAGAAGATAAATGGTTACCACACTCTGAAGTTACAGAAACCTTATTGTATGAAACATGTGTTCTTTTCTCTAACCTGTGGAGGTCTTAAAACACTTCTAACAGTTCCAGTACCCTGTGATCCACCAATACTGAAGTCCCACCCAGCATTTTTCAAGGGCTTTCCCTGACCACTGCAAATTAAACTAGTATATTAGAATAATTTACACTATTATTATATCAGAATACAAACACATGATAGATGAAATATAGTAGTAAACAAATTCAATCCACCTGACTCGAACAGTTCCTTCAGCTGTTGTATCTCTTTTCACCTTCACTGTATCAGATGCCTCTCCTATTATTTTCGCACCATTTCTGGGAGTTTCTGAGTCCTTTATTTGATACTTCGGGCGCTCTCTATAAAGATGACATTGCTAATGTAAATATTATACTCACAGATTGCCAGGGAGAAAAAAAAAAAAGCTCTACTTTGGCACTTCCAAGTCATGGCACACACTAACAAAATATCTGAAACTTTACAGAAAATCATATGAAAGACAAGATCCATTTTGTTTTAGGTTCTCTTGTGCAATATCGTACATGCAGTTGTCAATGCCACACCTGCACCTTGAGTGAACTTAAGAGAGGCACCACAGAGGGCCATTGGTACATTAACTTGTCAGTTTGAATGTTTTGGTCCTATGCTACCATGGATGTAGTTTTAAGAATGGACAGTACCATTTCTAAATTATAAGGAGATAGAAGAAGAGCAAAGAGACACTAAGGTCCTTGACTATAACAAAGGGAAGGAAGAAGGAAATAGTTTACCTGATGAAATTACAAAAATCCCCAATCTGTACATCTGCTTTCAATTAAAACCCTAAAGTTTTTTTTTCTTGAAATCTCATCTCAAATCTCTAAAAACTATTACATTGTTAATCATAATAGTCTACTAAGAGAATTTAATGTTGCATAAAGCAATTGGTCAAAAAACTATATAAATACATATTAATATTATTTTTTTAAAAATTAAGAATATTTGAGTAAAATCAAAAATTAAACAAATAGAAATCTTTCAAAACCAATTGTGTTCTTCCTCTCACACCTTAAATCCCATCCGCGCAAGAACACCAAAACAAAAAAAGAAAAAAAAATTTAAAAATCACAACTCATCCTTCAAATAAATTTAAAAATCCGCTAATGAATTTAAAAATCTATTAAAACCACTAAAGCAATAATCAAGCTCATCCTTCAAACGAATTCAAAAATCAGCCAATCTCCAAACCCTGACACAAAATTCCCTCTTATCATATCAATTTTGACACAGAGAAAAAAAGGGGGAAAAAAGAAATAATATGAGGTAACTGGACAAAATTACAAGGAAAACTTAAACAATAAATCAAGAAGCCATGGAAGATAACCTTTGAGAGGTGGGCCAATCCATGTTACCATGAGCACCATCTCTCACAAAAATGTGGGGATGCAATTAGCCATGACCGTTTGAACCCAAATCTGGGACTCAATAATTTATGATCAATAAGGCTAAGTTTAGCTTAAAAATTGATGGCAGTAGGCAAAAACTGTGTCATTCCTTTAATTTTGCATGAAGTGTTGGAGATGTAGCCTCATTTGTAAGATGGATAGAGGAGATTGAGTTTGATTGTTACTTTTTGAGAGAGAGCCTACAAGGGATGGGAACAAGAGAAGACAGCTTTACAAAATAAAAGAGTACATATGCTTTTGCTTAAGGAAAAAAATAAGGTTTTATATTTATTGTTTAAATTGAGCAGAAACTTTGTTCCATTTCAAAAAAAAAAATCTCCCAAATTCTCCACCAATATTGCCACTTGAAGATTCCATTTGTCGACAATGGTTAATAAAGATTCCATTTGTTGACACTGTAAAACTTGTTTGAGGTCTGAGATGACATTGCAAAAAAATTGTATGTAGGAATTTAAAGAAGGCGGCATAGGTTGAGCAGGATGTTTGCAATTTCGCCTATTGATTATTATGAGTTTTTCCAAGAATAGATTGGAGAACAAAATTTGAGACACAACTGTAATTATTGCGCCTCTATTGAACTATAAACATGCTAATTGTTTGATAATTTCATTGCCTTTTTTATAGACCTCTCTTTTCAAACTTAAGTCACAAGTCATGTTCTTTGCAGTTTAGATGTAACTGAAGGGTAAAATTAAACAATCTTGATCTTGTAATAGTTTGCGCTCTTAATGAAATTGGGTTAAGTTGAATTACTCTTAGTAGCTTATTTGAAGTCAATTACTTCAGTTGAAACATTTAAAAAACTTTATCACATCAACAAATATGTACCTCATATCCCCCACGCACCTGCACCTAGTAACAAAAAATGGAATCGTATTTTTAAAATGGGAATATACGGACTACAGCAATATACTGCACCTTATTCTCTCCAGAAGCTTCTGGCTCTTCCTAGCATTTCTAATGAAACGGTGCTTCAAAAGTTCCTTAGCACTTGGCCTCTGAAATCACAAGAAAATTTAAATATTCTATAATAATTAAGCTAATAATATAAAACTTTGGTTACACAACCATCTTGTCAAAACACATAAGATGGCAAACAAGGACAAATGTTAAAAAAATAACAAAAAGAAACAAAGAGGCGAGAAGAAATAAGATAACCCTTATATCATTTGCAATCAATACAGGCTGTTGTTATGGCATTTAATAGCATATAAGTAAAAGCACATAACAGCTTCATATTTCATTCTTTGATATTACTTTCAACCCTCTAGTAGAGGGGCTTTCATCAATGTGCAGACTGCCATGAGCCTTATGCAATTATTTGATCAAATATATCATGCAAAACTACTGCCCATTGTGTTCAAATGCTTGTTAAAGATGCCCTGAAATGAAATGCTGAGCTGCGCATCCTCAAATTTTGCAATATGTTATGCCATGAATGTAAAATGTTGAACTTGAACATAGCTATAAGTAAAAAAAATTCTTTGCAGGCAAGTTTAACTTTGGGAGATAGTTGAGAACTTGAACAAATCATTTCTATAGCCTTCCCTACTCCAACCCTTGAATAAACCATAAAGAAATAGCCTACCAGAACACATTTAAACATTCAAGATTTGACATATACTTCAATATTCTGCTCTTTAAACATTTGATTGCAAAGTAAAACAGTTAAATAGCTCTAGAGGTTGGGATCCTATTCAAGCACTTCTACCATAGTAAATTGTTCTTTCCAGTTTCCACATTAAAAAAAAAAAAAATAGCCGTTGGAGTCAAAGAAGTTATAAAGTAAAGAAAGAAAAAGCCATATATGCAACCTAATTGAAGTGCAATCCTCTGAACTTATATAACTTTAAAACAGGCTATCACATAAACATTAATCAATTTGGTTGGCTTTTCCCACTACTAGATTTCTTGTCCTCAAAAACATGTTAAGATCAATATGGTTGGAAATTCTCAAGCTTCGACTAGTACCAAATAGTAAGTAGTAAGTTGAACAAACAGTTACATCTGAAGAACATGAATCCAATCCAACAAATGCCGAGCAATCTAATAGGTCAAAATTCAAATATTCAACTAAAAATTGGATCACTTTGACCATTGCAATTGCAATATTCATGCCAAGAACAACAATATTCACAAAAAAAAAGTTTTTTTTTTCGAACTCTTCCCACAATATAAGAAAAAATTTCACAGCTATTATTGATCAACTTGAAAATCACAATTTTATCGCTTCTCATTTATTTGACACAAAATAGAAAATAGGACTATGTTTTATTCTTACAAACTGTTTACATGGACTTGATACCATGCCCCATGTCTGGGTCCTATAATGATATATATCTTGTCAATTTGAATCAAAATAGGCATCCTCAGTTAAAACACTGAGTCTGAGTTTCATAGCTCAACATATGCAACTTCTTATGTGAATCAGCACATCTCCACTATCCACAAATCCACAATATTCAAAAGAAAAGGAGACCAATGAAACACAATACTTACCTCTGCAGGAACTTTCTTTAAACACAATGAAACAAATTCCTTCATAGGACGAGAAAAATGCTCATCCAGCTGCACAAGAAACCCGTAGAGTTAGTTTTCCTAAATTGCCAAATATAATACATCCATCCTTTGGAAGATTGCAATAATTATAATTCAACATAAAGTGGTAAACCAATTGGAAATCAAAAAATATTTAAAAAACCTGTGGGGGATTTTCTCGAGGTATTATAAAAAGAACCCTCATTGGGTGAAGATCAGCAAGTGGAGGCTCCCCTTTTGCCATCTCAATTGCAGTTATCCCTAAAGACCATATATCTGCCTGCATGAAGCAAGAGGTTGATGATGCAATTTTCATAATATCTAAGTTGAGAATACATGGTATTGGGGTAGAAAACTTTCTAAAACAGGGAAGGGAGCAGCGAGACTGGGAATAAGAGAGAAATGAAAAGGAGAAGATGAGTTGATATACAGCAGCAGCAAGAGAAATCCAAAAAATATTCAAAAGAAAGATTCAGGAACGCATTTTAAAAGGAAAAATACCTTCTCATTGTATCCCTCCTCGGAATTTTGAATCACTTCTGGGGCCATCCAGAATGGTGTTCCTACAAAAGTCTGTAATTGTTAACCAAATTAGCACAATTCTGAAAAGAGTTTTTAAATCATGTGTGTGAATGCCATTAAAGTAATAAAGGTTGCAAGATAATGAATTTCAATATTGATTCAAATATTATCAACTTCAATTTTGAACAAAAAAATTATGACAGATCTGTGGTGCAAAGTGGCCGTGTCAGGCTAGAAATATGAGACTGGAAGGGCAAAGGAACTGCTTCTTTGAGAAAAAAGAACAGTAATACGTTCATCTGCTAAATAGTTATTTCATCACATCCATTAGTCCATACTTACAACAGTTTAGACATTCGGTTCACCAAAAAATAAATAAACAAATAAGAAAAACCAGCATAACATGTCATTTCTAGGAAGAACTATTACATTAACAATAAAAATAATAGAATAGGTAAGCAGTACATGAGAATAAACATTAATTTGCATGCACATTCAGATGCAAATAAAGAAGCCAAACAAGAAACAATCAGAAATAGGCCCTCAAATGAAAGGCCTCACTATTATACTAAAACCACAATTTCTAATTCGTCTCTCATCCAACCATCCATTTTTTACAGGATCAAGAACAAAGCTTATCTGAACAAGATGTAGTACCTTTCTCCTTGATATTGTTCTTGTTAATTGTGCAGAAACGCCAAAATCTGCAACCTGTCACAAGGTCACAAAAATAGCTTGGAACACTAAACGAGAAAGCACATGAACTTCATTCCCATAGCCTTCACCATCACTCTTTAAAAACAATTGAAATGAATTTTACAAGCTCATTTTAGAAAAAGATATATATACCTTAACATCACCATTCTCGCTCAACAAAATATTTGCCGCTGCCAAATTTTAGCATAAAAGTTACCATGAAACCAATAAAGCAAAGCAGGCAAACTAAAGAAATTCAGAAAGACGTGCAACATAAAACTAAAATAAACTTTTCAAACATTAAATGTAATTTACACAAATCTCTCATAAAATGTTCAAAGTAATTTTTGATTATCTACAGGATAAAAAGTTTAGAGTCTGAAGTGACAAGGAAGGGTTAAAAAACCTTTTATATCTCTGTGAATTTTTCCTTCATTGTGTAAATATTCAATTGCATGCAGCAAGTCACGTAAAATACAGGCAATTGACATTTCATCCAGTGGTTGACCTGATTGGAGCTGTAAAAAGAAAAATTTGTATTAGCTTTTGCAAAAAGTTTGTTACGTAGAAAATTATGTTGCATTCATTGGGAATTTTATGATTGAATACTAGCAGATCAATTCTGCATGTAAGCATAAAATGATGGGTATTCTACATTCATACACAACCATGTATTCAACTTAATATTGAGAAATGAAAAACTAAAACAACGTTTGTTATTAAGAATCTTCAATGTCAACGTTTAAATTTCATGAACCATAAAGAAACATGTCAATGAAGTAACCTACTAGGTCAGCAACTGAGCCACCAGCCATGTATTCCATTATTATCCATAATTTAGTCTGGTGAAGATAAGAACCAAAATACTCTGTAATATATGGACATCGGCATTGTGACAAAACAGAAATTTCCTGCGTAAATATTTAGAAACATAAGTAATGTAATCATTAAGTTCTACGCTACATAATAAACTAGATAGGCAACAATAAGCAGTAATACCTTCTGAATGTCCTCAATTTCATCCTCACTACAGAAAAAAAAAAATCCAAACACTGAGTTAGAAAAACAATTGCACAGAAAGCTTTAAAAGAAGACTAAGCAGAAATAAGAAATGTCCCACAAACTTTCACAGGAAAAAAAATTTATGCATAAAATTCACAATATGAAAAGGTGGCCTATAATTCATATTTCTTTTGGTTCAGTGAGAACCAAAAACTACATAATTAACTACATGGCCATGTGTTTCTGAAGTCCATTGTCATGCAGCAAAATACATTGTAGTGGAAGTTGCAAAATACAGATGAAGATTGCATATTTGATTATTAATTAGCAAATATATTAGTTTCTTTGAAGCACTAAAATATTATTGCCAGCACTATGATTGCCTTTGGTCCCCTCCGCCATCAGAGTCTTCAGAATGAGACCTATATCATGACTCACTTCAGTCATATTAGCATGTGGTATGTGTTTGCTTCATTGAAATTATATCACTAAGATCAGCCCCTTCCAGCAACTTGGAAAGAAATAAACATCACCACTCCCAAATGCTATTCAGCTCCTTAAGATCTAAAGCTAACTCTAAAGTTAGCTTAGGACATAAGTCGGTACTGAGAACAATTATGATGTAAGAGAGACAACTGATACACTGTGAAATTAACTCATTTGAAGTTCAAGGAATTACCATGGACAAATAGAGGGAGAGTTGAAGATTTAAAGCATACATAAGAAAACATTTAAAACAAGTGGTGCAGAATACAAATGGCGTAAATATACTTACGATTCTTCCAGATCAATGACTTTGATAGCTACCTCTTTGTTAAGCTCCTTATCGAACCTGCATATTTGAGCAGACATCAGAAAACCACAGCTTAAAATGCAAAAAGTCTATGGATTGTCATGATATCAGATCATTTTAAGAATAAGAATAGCTAAGTGACAGCAAGGAACCAAAATTTACCCAGCCCTGCAATATTCAACAGAAAATTTATGATACAGCAAGCAATATGTTTAAGGTTCTGATACTAGTGTCAATGGTTTCCCAAAAGATGTTCAAGTTCTATCTTAACCATCTGATCAACATAATAAATTAATAACACTTGAGCAGCAGCCAACTTGAAAAATCAATATTATAAACATATTGTAGAATATTTCCAGAAACTTGTATAAATGCTCAATTACTCAAACCTCTTCGATACCTAAATATACTGTTTACATTGATTCCTCGAGAATCTCCTAGATTCTCAACATTGAGTAGCACTTGCCACTTGAATTTAAACCTTATTTTCAAAGGTTTGTTTTATCAAAATTAGGAAATAAGATGTGCTACTTTTTCAAAGTGGAGAAAAAAGATCATGAAATAAAACATTATCTTCAACCAGATATGTGCTGTACTAATTTTTCTTCTTGAACAGATTGCATCACACCTCTGGCTTTTGAGTGTAGAAATAGCTATCTTGCAAGAATTTGACACTATAACATGCCTTGTACAATTAAAGTGTTGCCAAATTTATTTTACTACAGAATTTACAACAACGAAATAAAAAAGAACCCACATTCTAAATCTCACATAACTTTAGCATATAATTATAAGCAAGGGAATGCAAATTCAGATTGTATTCTTTAAATAAAAAAGAGAGAAGGCTATAATCATAGATGGCTTCACAGTTGAAACATAAAATGAACAACATTCTACAAGATTTAACTGAAATAAAGGATAGTGATCAAGGAATAGGTGCTTACGCTTTATACACATCGCCAAATGATCCTTTTCCAATCGACTCCAAGGAACTAAATCTAGCTCCAGCCGCCTCCATCAACCCTGCCGCATCAACCATTTCTACCCAAAACAAAACCCCTTTCACTCTACGCCCACTTTACACACCAAGCCAACACAAATTATCTCCGCATTACCCGCATTCTCCAAAAAGCCACTTGCAATTTAGAGCATTCAATTCCACATACCCGAAACGGGTCTCCGTCAATCTATATTTCGTCTTTAAAAACCAACTCTGTAATACAATTTGCAACAATCCATCAATAAGTCGGAATATAAACCTCAAAACTGATGCAATTGAGATCTAAAAAATGGGGGAGAATACATAAAAAGAAGTGTGTCAACAATGCAATAGAGATATTTTACACTCAAAGCAAGAGCAAATGGAAGATGGTGATAGAGAAATTTCCTAGTTGTAAACAATTTGGTTTTGTTAGGTGAAGGAGAGTGAGATAAACCAAAGTGATAGCCCAACCGAATTTTCCAATGCAACACAATAGGAATTCCAGTAATGACAGCGAAACGGCAACACACACGTGGCTTTGGTTTTCAGTTTCTGCTAAATAAAAGAGATGGATAGATTTCGAAATCTGTTTACCTGTTAATGTCCATGAGAGGCAAGAATCAATAGATCTTTCTGTTTCTATTTCCCTTTCTCTTTCACCTCAGGAAGGAAGAAAGAGTTAAGCTTCTCTCTCTATCTTTCTTTGTTCTGATGTCTCTCTCTGGGCCTCTTTGCATAGAGGCTATGAGAGCAACAAGGGATCACGCGAGAGAGAGACTGTTTATGTTTCTTTTTTTCTAGTTTTGTTTTTATGGCTGTGTTTGTTTTATGTTTATTAGTAACTCATAATTGTCAATTAGCATTTTTATTACCATTCTTAATTAATTCCGGGTACGGGTTTTCATCCGAATCAGATCGGTAGACAGCAGGAATTTTTTACTCAACCGAAACAAAATTGAATTGACCAAACTTTTTGGGTTAACTCGGACTTAATACATAACCCAATTCATTCAAATTAGATTTTTAGGATAAAATACAAAAATATGAAATGTTAAGATTTGAACATATAAAAAAATCGTTGATATTATATATACTAAAGGAAATTAAATATTTCATAGAATTAAATTCTGATTTTATAGATTTTAATTTAAATAGACAATAACTTGTAATGAATTAATAATTAATGCTAAGTTAACCAAAATTAACTGTTAATTAATTTTAATTTTTTGATAATTTTAATTAAATTCTACTCGGCTACGTCTGGGCTTGGCTCTTAAAAAGGGACAACTAAGAAAAGCAAAATGAAACTCCTAAGATCAACAGTGGGCTGGGCCTCAATCTACTGAATTTTGTTAAGCTAAATTCTTACTTTTTTTATTTCTTTTTCTATTTTAATAATATGTAATTGATTTTTTTAATAACATTTCTCAAAAAATTTTGTAAGAATATGATTTAAAAATTAATATATGTGATCAGAATTTTTTAAAAAAAACCTTAAAACTTTAAAGTTTAAATTACTTTTTTTTTTTAGAAATTTAAGCAATTCATGTCACATCCGAAAAATGTCCAAACAAAAAAAACTGTAAATTATATCATGAATTCAGTTACATAATGTTTTGCATATCATTAATTGGTACAACATCATTTTTTAACTATATATTTGGCATATTCTTTTTCTTCTTCAGCATATTCTTCTTCTTGTTATTATTTTTCTCTTTTTCTTCTATCAAATCACAAAGAAAAAAGAAAAAAATGTATATTTTAAGTTTGTTTTTAGAGACAATTTTTTTTAATTTACATATTTAATTTTATTTTTAGTATTTTTAAATATTATAATGATTGTTATTATTATTTAAGATAAAAATATTTAATTTTAATTTTTTGTGAAATAAAATGGTTGAAAATGGATATATTTGAATTAAAATGAATAATATAGAAAGAGAAAATCAAGTTGTTGGAGGTTGAAGACGATAAATTTAGCAAAAATAATGAACTTGCAACGATGAACCTATGAGTTATAAATGATAAACTTATAAATTTCAAATAATGAACCTATATCTTTAAAAGATGAACCTACAAATTATATATATGTATATATATAATCTATTACAAAAAGACTTTTTAGTAGGTCACAAATTACAATTACACATTATCTTCCAATTGGGCATTTGCCTCTCTTTCTTTTTTTTTTTTTTTTGAGTCTGGATATAAATTTTCTAGTATAGCCCCAATACAAATTTGGAGAAAAATATACTTTTGATGCTGATTTATCACTATTAATTCTGACCAGATATAATTAAATTTTATATATAATTATTTTTTATTTTAAAGGTTCACTTTTATAATTTTTTTTTAATAAAGAAAAATTTTGAGTACTCTCTTCCCTAATGCAAACCTAATTTTTATATAATAATAAGATTGAACGAGGCAAAAATTTTTGAAGAGAAAATTACATCTTATACTACTTTTTTATATTTAAAAAAGAGATTCCTTTCTTCTTCTTTTTTTTTTTACTTTTTTAATTTTCAACTTTATTTTTTTACTTTTTTAATATGTAAATTTGGATCAGTTTAATTTTTTAAAATCAATAACGGAATAAAAATATTTAAAAATATTTGCATCCAACCGAAAAATTTCAAAATTGAACCAAAGATGTCGAATTGCATTGGATCCCATCACTTTGGAATTTTGTTCGGATTTTGATGAACCCTATCCTATGCTATGCATGCCAACAAAGGATTAGTTGATTCCAGTCAAAAAGGGTGGTATTTGATAGCTAAATCTAAATGACAAAATAATAATAATAATAATAATAATAAAATAAAAATATATAAGAAAAATAATTAAATATCTTATGGAAATTCTTAAGTGAAATAAATATGAACGAACAATTAATCTTGAATGTCGCTGCATATTCTTTCAGTTGCTTTGCTGATATGTTTAGCAATTTTTCATTTGTCTTTCATTGATCCTCCCTACCTAACCCCATCTCTATCTTATCCCATCCTTTGCTACCCTTTACTATATATATTATCATGTCACTAATTCTACCCAAACACAACATATATAGGATTGTTCTCAAAAGGTTTGGATGATTAAATAAATTAATCAAATTCGATAATTTAATTATTCTTTTCACTAATCACTATCTTAGTTAAATCTATTAATTATTAATCGGTTTGGAGAGTGGAAATTTCTGAGTTCAAGTCTTTATATATTAAGGTATATAGAAGTCATCACGTACATAAAAAAATAAAAAATATTTTGGAGATAAAAAAGAGTATCATTCATTGCATATTCTTTTATTTTATCGTTAAATAAGAACAAAATGTTAAGAAAATACAAGTTTAAGAAACTAATTGTATCATTGGATTTCAAACCTATTCTCGCATAAAATAGGTGATGTTCTTCTATTTTTTATTTTTTAAGTGGAAAAGGGGGATTCAGGAGTTTAAGATAATAATAATATTTAAAATTAAAATGCTCAAACTAGTTTAAGGAGTCCACAATAAAATGAAATAAGAAGGGTACCCCACAAGAGAGAGTAAAAGAATAACAACAACAACAATAATAATAATAATAATAATAATAATAATAATAATAATAATAATAATAATAATAATAAGATTAAAAAATAAAAAATAAAAAAGCCTTCATCCTCACTAACAACCCATAAATGAAGCTGAAGAGATACAAGGCAACAAAATTTTGTACAGCATTCGGTGGATGGTACAAAGAGAGCTGCAGAAGCGCATTACCAGACACACCGATGAGTAACATGGGACTCGGTTATGTCACTATTGTAGGTTACTTTCATTGCTTGTCCCTTCTCAAAACCATAATATCGCGCAATCGCATCTTTTTTCAGTATTCGAGGAAACTAAAAAAAAAAAAAGTAACATTTGATTTTTATAGCATGAGTAAGATTTTTTTAAAAAAAAAAAATGTATTGGCAGTGTCATAAAATCATCATTTCTGCAATTTCTAATTATAAGGAGTAATATTTGACTCTGGAATTTATATCACTAGCAATATTAATTAACCAATCATGTATAGGATCTCTAAGCAGAAACCAAAGCTACCAAATAATGTTTCAGTTTCACTCACAAATTAAATGTAGCTATTCATTCATTCATCTTGATTGATAATCACAAACATACGATGTACAGTTCAGTTCATTGTCATTCTATTTCGAGAAGTCCTTGAAAATGCAAGAGAAATGAAAATGTTGGTTGAGATGACAAATGAATACTAGATACATTCATAGATCTTTAAATATACCAGTTAAAAAGACTCTTCTCTAACAAGAAAATATGTTATCATGCAATCCTCATAATCATATAATCTGGAATAACCTATCAATGAAAAAATTTCTCTCTTCTATTTTTGGAGGGACATCAGATGGCCATTTTTAAATTATCACATATAATGATTACATCTTGCATATATATATATATAGAAAGAGAGAGAGAGAGAGAGAGAGAGAGAACATCATGAAGACACAGGGAAGCAAACAAGAATTATTTCAGATTGATATTGAGAGTTTCTTGAGCTAATCTGTTTTTCCTTTGATGCAGTACTTTTTTAATAGCTTTTGCTTTTCCCGGTCAGTCAAACCTTGATGCTTTGGTTTTAGTACGTGCTTTGTGATACTGACAAGCAAGTCCATAATCTGAGACAAAACAAATCATTGTGAGATATTAGGAGCGCAAAATGGAGACCATTGCAATATAAGAAAAAATGTTTTCCCTTTTTATTCTTAGTAGAGAATAGGTCTAATATATATATACAAGTCTGTCACTTATTTTAGGCAGGTAATCATCTATTCTAAGGAAACAAATATATAATATTTACTACCTAATTAGCATACAATCTTTACAAATTAGGAAACTGATTGTTATACAATCTTTTAGGCTAACAAATTTGAAAGGATTTTTTAATACACCCTCTCAAGCTAATGAATATATGTTTTCTATTTTCAGCATGCGTGTAATAAACAACTATCGAGTCCCTTTATGAATATATTTACCGATTGATTTTTTATTAGAACATAGCGTACACAAATCATACCACTCTCAATTTTATCTTTAATAAAGTGTCAGTTAATCTCCATATGCTTTGTTATATCACGTTGAATCAGGTTGTATGCAATACTAATAGCTAATTTATTGTCATAATACAATCTCACTAGCTCCTCCTATTTTACCCGAAGATCCTCTAGTACAATTTTTATCCATAGGAGCTCACAAATGTCTTGTGCCAGTGCCAAAATTATGCATCTGCACTTGATCTAGACACTACAACTTGTTTCTTACTCCATATCACCAAATTTCCACCAACTAATGTCCTATACCCTGTAGTTGAATGTCTATCTGTTAATGCTCCAACCCAATCTGTATCCATGTAGGTTTCGACCAACATTTTTGAATTTTTTTTTGTACATTATACCTTGTCCCGAAGTGGCTTTCAAGTATTGAAAAATCCTACAGGATGCATGAAGATGACACTCTTTTGGATTGTGCATAAACTGACTAATTGTGCTTCCTACAAATGCAATGTTTGGTCGTGTATGTGACAAATAGATTAGTTTTCCCATAAGTGTTTGATATCTTCTATGATCCACTAGTTTATCATCCATAACTTCACTTAGTTTGTGATTCTTTTCTCTAGGTATTTCACTTGGTTTATAGCCCATCATCATTGTTTTTTTGAAGTAAATCCAATATATATTTTTGTTGAGAGGTAAAAATACACTCTCTAGACCAAGCCACTTAAATTCCTATAAAATACTTTGGTTTTTCCAATTCTTTAATCTCAAATTCATCTCCAAGTTTGGTCCTTAAATGTTGAATATCTTCAACATCATCTTCAACATATAATATTAAAATAGTGATTTTATAAGTTGTGGAATGTTTAATGAACAATGTTTGATCACCTTGACTTTGTTTGTATCCCAAAGTAATCATTACTCTTGCAAATTTTCCAAATCACTCACTAGGAGATTGTTTAAGACCATATAGAGCCTACTTTAGTTTACTTACTTATCCTTTTTGAAGTATTTTTCATATCCCGGTGGTAGTTGAATGTAAACTTTCTTGTCAATTTCACCATGTAGAACGACATTTTTTATATCAAATTGATGTAAACATTAATCAAAATTAGCAACCAAAAAAGTAGTATACGAATAGTGTTCATTTTTGCAACCGGAGTAAAGGTTTCTTGATAGCATATTCCTTGAGTTTGAGTATAACATTTTGCAACCAACCGAGTTTTATATCTTTCTAATGAACCATTAGCTTATATACCTATTTACACCCAACAATTTTCTTATCATTTGGTAAACTGGCTATTTCCCAAGTTTCATTTCTCTTTAATGCATTTATTTCCTCATTCATAGCATATTTCCAATTCTAATTACCTAGTGCCTCATGAATAGTTTTTCGTACATGAATAGAGATTATTTTTGTGAGGAAGCAATGATGATTATTGGAAATTCCTTTAAGGGATATAAAATTTGAAATGGGATGTTGGGTACAACTTCTAACTCCTTTTTCTAATGGCTATAGGAATACCTAAATCATCAAAATGAGTGTTTTGAAGTGTCATACCCGATTCTTCCATAGTTGATTCTTGAACTTGCAAAAGATCAAATTTAGGCCTTTTTCTCCTTATATAAACTATGATCGATTTTTAACGATTGCAATATGTAAATGAGCTATTTCTAGGTTTTGTTTTTGGCTAAAAGTCTATTGGTCAATAGGAGATTTATCAGGAGTAGGCTTATCTGTAACCTGGTATGATTTTTTAGTACTGAATGAGTGTGAGTTGTTCTGTTGTTATTCTTATGGTGGCTGATTGGTGTTTGTAAGGAGATTTAAGAAAAAAAAAAGTTCACTAGGATCATATATAGTAAGATTGTCTTCTTTAGAAATCTCCCCCTGAAGATAAAAACTAAAGAAAAATTTTTTTTTAACAAATGTTACATCCATAAAGACAAATTTTCTATGAACTTGGATGATAACACTTATACCCCCTTTTGTGGAAGAAAAACCAATAAAAATACATTTCAAGAACTTTGGGTCCAACTTTCCCCTATTATGGGAATGCATATGAACAAAACATATACAACCAAATACTTTATGAGGTAATTTAGGAGCAATTTGTGACTATGGAAAATGAGAAGAAAGAACATTGACTGGACTTTTAAAGTCGAGTACCTTAGATGACATTCTATTTATTAAATGAGTTGTTGTAAGAACAACTTCACCCTAATATATTTTATGCATATTATTTTGGAATAAAAGAGATTAGGTTACTTCTAAAAGATGCATATTTGGTATTCAACTATTCCATTTTGCTGGGGGTATTAGTGCATGAAGAATAATGATCTTTTCTTTTTAGGAAAGGTAAGAGAGTTTGATTGAAATAATTCCTTGCATTATCACTCATTCGGTTTTTTTATACTTACACCATGTTGGATTTTTATCATTTGGAAAAATATCTAAAATAACTCACTCACCTTAGATTTATTTCTTAAGAGAAAGACCCATGTTACTTGATTACAATCATTAGTAAATATGACAAACCATTTTGCCCCACTGATATTCAAAATATTTGAAGGGCCTTATATGTCTGAATGAATTAGATGGAAAGGTATAGAAGACCTAGTTAAACTTAATTGAAAATGAACACGATCGTGTTTAACAAACTCACAAGTATCACAATGTAATTTATTGATATCAATATTCTTAAATAACAAAGGAAACATTTTCTCTAAATGGTGGGTGTCCAAGGCGGTAATTATTGTAACACCCCCTTACCCTACTACGTCACAGTCAGGTAAGATGATGTTATCAACTATCTGTATAGACAAACCTGTGTAAATTTGTGCATATGTATATATATATATATATTCACGTACAATTTTTTTTCCAAGTGCATTTGTGCACATGACTCAATATATATGTATCATCCATGATACATATGTACATAAGCATAAATTCCTGTAAAATTGAACATATTAGTTTATTTAAATTAACATATGAGTATATCCATATACTCATCTCTACTCACAACTCCCTCTATAATACAATATATTCACGTCTCATATATGCATAAAGAAAACTTTAATTTACATATTTATTTTTATACATACAATCCATATGACCACAACTAGTCATAAATATTTACAGATTGTTTATATGCATATATATAAGTGGTTACAAAAAGAAACCAACCATATCCGAGTGGCTGCCACTGTTGCTCTGTTCTATTTATGGGACTCACTGGACTGGCGGCACACTCAAATAACTCACCACTCTTAACCCTCGTCCTGATACCTGCGCGAGAGGAAAAATAAACTATTGCACTGAGTTTTAACTCAGTGGTGCAATAACGTATAATAATAATCATTTTAAATGACTATATATATATGACTGAAATTTCTTGAAGTTTTTTTTTTGCATAAAACTATTTCTTTAATAACAATTATATTTGTATAAATAAACTGACATAAACACTTTCGATAAATGGATGTAATAGTAAAACTTTTTGGAATATAATTTTATTCATGTGCTATATCATAAGCATATAATTAAAACATAACATTACATCTATTTGCTAAAATAAAAACTTTTATTAAGCTCATATATTAAGATACTATAGACCCAATCCTAGTGAAACAAAGGGTACCGTCAATCGACGGAAAAGTCACAGTCCAAGAAATTCATAGGTCCGGGATCAAATCATAACCCCTCAACTGATCCAAGATAATCACAAGATCAGTTTCGATCTAAGATAACCACAGGACCATGGCTAAATCATAACTCCACAGTTGATCCAAGATAACCACAGGATCAGTCAATACATCTCATGACCAAAATAACCACAGGTCATGGAGTTCCTACCCTATTACCATGCCAACAAATCCCTGAGTCAAGTCTAGGCTAATACGTGAGCCAAAATATATTGACTTTCATAAAATAAATAATTAAAATTTATATATATATATATATATATATATATATATATATATTATACAAAACTATTCTCAAACTCATTTATTTTTATTTCATGTATCATATAAAACTTAAATTCATTTATTAATTATCAGTATTATAAATAATTGCACAAATCTAATTTATTGCCTTACTGCGTCTACATACTTTTTTTCTTTACTCATTGTTGGCACTTGTATCAAAGGTGCGCTTAATAAAATTATATTTAACTGTTAAATATTTAGAAGTATAATACTCATTCAAAATGTGAAAATCTATTCATTTATAAAATTTAACTTAGCGTCGCTCACTTTAATTTACGGGTATAAATTTTATATTTCCTGAAATATACTAACTTATTATTTAATTTATTCATTTAGTTTCCAACTTTATTCCAATGATCTATTTAATTCAACTATCATTATAATTATTTTTATTTCACTAGTTATTTAACTTACTCAATTTATTCATTATCTTTTTTTATTTAAATCCTCATTTACCTCAATAATTAATTCAACTATTTTGTTTTTTTATCCTACTTGCATTTTTCACTTAATTCACTAATTGGTTTAATTCTGTATTACTCACTCATAATATTATCTAAATTTCATTATATATGTTTTGGCCCAATTTTTACCATTAGACCTTTTATGTTTTAATTTTATTTATTCTTTTATTTTACCTTATTCTTAATTAAGTTATCTAGGGTTTTAATTAACTTAACTTTAAACTTCATTAACTTTATAAATCTTCATTTAATATTGATTATCTTAATAAATATTTTTAAGTAGCTCATTATTTCGGCTAACAATCCATTTTTTTCGGTGAACATTAATTTTAATCACTTCTCTTAATTAACACTAATCAATCCTTGCTCATTCTCGGTCAAAATTTCAACAATCCAAAACAACACCAACAACATTTCCTTAATCTTGATTTACATAAAATATCACCCTAAACCTTTCTCTATGGATTCTCGGCCAAACATTAATCTTCTTAATCAAGTTTTAATCAACAACCACAATATACCAATAACAACAAATACAATGAAAATTGGAGTTTAAGAAAAGAAATAAAATTAATTGATACAACATAAGATTAGAGAGCTTAAGCTCTTGGGTACATGGAAAGAATCAAAGCAAAACTAAAATAAAGATTTCACCTTGAAGAACAACTTCCAAATCCGAGCCTCTCACTTCTCCTTTTCTTTGGCTACTTATCTTCTCTTCTTTACTTGTGATTATATATATATATATATATATATATATATATATATATATATATATATATATATATATATATATATATATTTTGAAACCGACCCCAAACCTTTCTCTATTTGAGGTTTCGAGCTCTCCAAGCTTGTATGGAAGAGTTACTATTATTTCATCTCCTTAATCTTGCTTGTAAATGATGTTTGGAGAAAGAAATTGTCGAGACATCCATGAAGATTTGAAGAAGTTGGTATGAGTATAAATATAAAATTGAAAGAAAGGGATATGAATATTTCGGTTTGTTGATGAAGAGAGGAAGAGATAGAGAAGAGTGAAAATGAAATGAGGAAGAAGAAGCAAGATGGGAGGAAAGGAGAAGAAGGATTAAATGGTGGAGAGGACCCAAAAAATTAATCAAATGGTGATCTTTTTAAGATGATTGTAATTGAGGGTTTTCCCATCACATGTCATCCATTTATTCTTTTCATGGCCTTATGGCCAAATTTCAACTTCAGTCCTTTTTAAAAAAAAAAATTATTATTATTATCTTAATTTATTTTTTCCACATATGTTAAATTCCTTAATTTTAAACCCGAAATAATTTAATCTTCAACAATTAAAGATACCATTATTCGTGAATCAATTTTTTCTACATTTCGGTATGTTCATTTCAAAATCGGAGTACCGAAGCAAAAATCATATTTTTTCAGGTATTTTTACGGTACCGTATGTTAAATTTTATCTCCTTAGTTTGGTGCCCTAAGCAATTGATTTTTTATACCAAATTGTACCTGGGAGTCCACCTTAATATTCTTTACATCTCGATATACTCCGTTGGCAATTTGCTAACTGTGCAAAAATCGCATATTTTACAGTCAGACGTCATTTTCATCGATTTTCGTAAAAATTTCAGTGTTACATATTTAAAATAAAAATTTCTTATTTATTCTCGGTCTCAATTTAAACTTTGGTCATATCGGCTCAATTCCGATCACGTACGCATACGGTTTTCGATCGGTCTGACGCGTCCAATCGTGAAACACCCGTGTTGACCGTGACCCAAATTGACGAACGTGACAATTATACAACCACACATCTTTCTTATTATAGGTAATATTTTTAGATAAGTAAAAGGATGAAGTTGGTTTATTATTGGTTCTCTTTGTGTGGAAAATGTAGAACTCATTCCTCTCCTTAGCAAGCCCAATCATCTTCCCCGAGACTAGATCCTAAAAAACACAATGTGTAGGATAGAATATTACTTGACAATTCAAATCACTTGTCATTTTTTAAAAGACAAAAGGTTTACAGCCAACTATGGGATGTGTAGAACATTTTTAAGTAAAAAATTGGAAGAGAAAGGGATATTATACTGTCCTGCTATAGTGGTGAGAGTTTCATCTACAATTTTTATTTTTCTATTGTTTAGACATGGGTTGTAGGATGAAAAAAACTATATGGGAATTTACCATATGGTCAATAACTCTTGAGTTTATAACCCAATAGTTATTTTCATGAGAATGTAGAACTCATTCCTCTCCTTAGCAAGCTCAATCATCTTTCCGAGACTAGATTCTAAAAAACACAATGTATAGGATAAAATATTACTTGACAATTCAAATCACTTGTCATTTTTTAAAAGACAAAAGGTTTACAACCAACTCTGGGATGTGTAGAACATTTTTAAGTAAAAAAATGGAAGAGAAAGGGATGTTATACTGTCCTACTACAGTGGTGAGAGTTCCATCTACAATTTTTATTTTTCTATTGTTTGGACATAGGTTGTAGGATGAAAAAAAACTATATGGGAATTTACCATATGGTCAGTAGCTCTTGAGTTTATAACCCAATAGTTATTTTCATCAGAATGTAGAACCCATTCATCTCCTTAGCAAGCCCAATTATCTTCCCGAGACTAGATCCTAAAAAACACAATGTGTAAGATAGAATATTACTTGACAATTCAAATCATTTGTAATTTTTTAAAAGACAAAAGGTTTACAGCCAACTCTGGGAAGTGTAGAACATTTTTAAGTAAAAAATTGGAAGAGAAAGGGATGTTATACTATCCTGCTACAGTGGTTAGAGTTCCATCTATAATTTTTATTTTTTTATTGTTTGGACATGGGTATTTTTACGGTACCGTATGTTAAATTTTATCTCCTTAATTTGGTGTCCTAAACAATTGAGTTTTTATACCGAATTGTACTTGGGAGTCTGCCTTAATATTCTTTACATCCCGGTATACTCCATTCGTGATTTGCTAACAATGCAAAAATCGTATATTTTACAGCCAAACGTCATTTTCATCGATTTTCGTAAAAATTTCAGTGTTACATATTTAAACTAAAATTTATCATTTATTCTCGGTCCCAATTTAGTCTTTGGTCATATCGACTCAATTTCGATCGCGCACGCACACTGTTTCTTATTGGTCCGGTGCGTTTGGTCTCAAAACATCCGTGTTGACCATGACCTAAATTGATGGACGTGACAATTATACAACCACACATCTTTCTTATTATAGGTAATATTTTTAGATAAGTAAGAGGATGAGGTTGGTTTATTATTGGTTCTCTTTGTGTGGAGAATGTAGAACCCATTCCTCTCTTTAGCAAGCCCAATCATCTTCCATAATGTGTAGGATAGAATATTACTTGACAATTCAAATCACTTGTCATTTTTTAAAAGAAAAAAGGTTTACAGCCAACTCTGGGACGTGTAGAACATTTTTAAGTAAAAAATTGGAAAAGAAAGGGATGTTATACTGTCCTGCTACAGTGGTGAGAGTTCCATCTACAATTTTTATTTTTCTATTATTTGGACATGGGTTGTAGGATGAAAAAAACTATATGGGAGCTTACCATATGGTAAGTAGCTCTTGAGTTTATAACCCAATAGTTTTTTTCATTAGAAATTGAGGCAATAAGTGTATGAAAATTAAAAAACTTGATTGAGCTAATGAACACAATCCATTTGGCTTTTCAAGGGAACTTATGAAGGACTTAAATTTCTCAATCTCTTATATGTTGAAACCACCAATATCCAATCCTTATTAACTTTGATTATCCTTAAAAATTTCTTCAGTTTTGATAGTCATGTGGGCTTGTCCTCTTGGCTCGTTCCCACAACAATTCTTTCCTCGACCTCCTACATTAGGCAGCTTTCCATAGAGCTTCCAGCATATATCCTTCGTACGATCAGGTTTCTTGCAGTAAGTACTCCAAAAAGCATCATGATTGGACTACATTTTTGTTTCATTCCTTTCACCCTTACACCCATCCATTGCACTAACCATTGTTGATCCTTTATTACTGGATTGATCTAACATTACTTATCGTCTACTTTCTTCAGCACGTATAATTGAGAATACACCCTCTAAGGATGACAAAGTTTCTTTTCCAATGACTTGAACCTGAACTTGGTCATATTCCACATTAAGTCATGCAAGAAATTCAAAGATCATTTCCCATTCTATAAACTTCTGTAACATGACAACATCTTCTTCACACTTCATTTTAAAATTTTGGTAATAATCCAACTCAATCTATAAGCTTTTCATTATACTATAGTACTTAGTGATTGAGAGATTATCTTTTTTGTAGTATTGATCTTTGTACAAATTTTGAACATTAAGGCTGCATCTTGAACCTTTGAATAGGTGTCTGAAACAGTTTCCCAGATTTTCCTTGCAATTTTAAAGAACATACATGTTCAACTTACTTCAAGAAATATGGAATTCCATAGCCATGACATAATTATGGAATCCTCTTTTTCATATTTGGAAAATGCAACATTATCTACAGCAATTCCAGTTCCCACAAGATGCTTCGATTTTCCCTTTCCTTTGAGAAATGTCATCACCACTTAAAACCATTGAAGATAGTTTCTTCCATTTAGTCAATATGAAGCCCATATATTTTGCAATTCCTCTTTGGATCCAATTTGGATTTCTCCCTAGTGATTCTCTGTGGTTTCAGTAAATTGATATTTAGATGGGGTCGATATGGTTGAAAAAAAAGCTAGAGAATTTCGAAAAGGAGGAAATAGGATTGAAGAGCTTCAAATAATTTCAAGCTCTAATACTATGAGAAAAAAATGTGTTTTTCTCTTTTTATTCTTAGTAGAGACAAGTCATATATATATATACAAGTTTGCCTCTTATTTTAGACAGGTAATCATCTATTCTAAGGAAACAAATATATAATATTTACTACCTTAGTATGCAATGTTTACAAATTAGGAAACTAATTTATGTAGAATCTTCTAAGATATTAGATTTGAAATTTGAAATGATCTTCCAACATAATCTACTAGTCACATACAAAGTTCATAACACTAGTTGCAAATTCGAAAAAAGTTGCTTAGAAACTTATAAGTATCAAGCACATTTTCAGCAATTTGATAACATTGCAAAAATTAATCCACCTGAATATTAAATGGATCGACACCTTTTAAAGCTACATAATTTAATCCATGAACTCTTAAAAGAATCAAAATATTATATGTAACATATCATGGGGCCTAAGTACAAGGCACATGTGCATGCTTGATAAAAGTGAGGTGAAAAAAGGAGAAAGACCAAAATCTATAATATAAGACAACTAAGCTTATATAATATAGGTACGAATGATCATAACATAAAATATTGAACTTAACATCAACATTTAATAAATTCAATATAAAGATTGAAATGAATAGCTTAAGAGACGTAAAACAATTATTAGGAGAAAAGTGACAACCTTTGCTCTCTTATCTTTATCTAGGTTGCGTAATCCCTATTTATGTTATATAATTATTTATGTTATATAATTATCTATAGTAAGGCTATCATATCTAGTTATTGTAACTGAATTACAATAGACAACCCTCTACACTCTCTTTGTTCAGTTTATATTCAATTAATATAAGTGAAATACTTTCACGAATCATAGCCAATATCCATGGCAGTTGAATCATCCAATTTTTCATCCTCTCCTTCCTCTATCACCTCTCAAACCACACCTGTCGTACCATATACTATCACCTCCACTACAACTGCCCATTCTTTTGCCATTAAACTCAAATTCACAAACTACCTAACATGGAAAACACAATTTATTTTTCTCCTAAACTACCAAAATTTAATGCATTTAGTTTATGGATATACTCAAGCCTATAATGGCCTAGGAAATGCCTTTGGTTCAATCTCACATAATAGACAACTCCATCTACACATTAATCTTCAAGAATTGAAGAAAAATGACTTGACCATGTCTCATTACTTCCAAAAGGAAAAAGCCTTAACTGATGAGCTAAGTGTTGCAGGAAAGCCCCTATCACCAATAGAATTCAATGGAATAATCTATAAAAATATTGGGTCAGAATTTCACTCAATAAGTACTACCTTAAATATCAAACGAGAATCTATCATCTTTCAAAAGCTTTATGGACAGCTTGTAGCCCATACAATTTTTTTGAAAACTCATCAAGATCTTCTTACTATAAACACTGTTCAAAAGCCTTCCACTACTTATCAACCTTTCAGCTACCCCAATAACACCTCTTTTAATAGAAGAGGTAATAAAAAAGGCCTTCGTCATATCTGTGGTCTTCTTTATCATACTGCAGATAGATGCAATAAATGGTATACTCTCAGGTCTTCCTTCCAAAATTCCTCCAATCAATCATTTTTTGCTAGTTCTCGTTTTTCTTCACAAGCAGACATGGTATACAATACGAAACATCAATATTATAATCCCAATTATGGTGCAACCTTACCCTGGTTTCATGGCGCATAAGCATCTCACCATTTAGTTCCTAATTTGTTGAACATCAACATTGCCAGACCTTGCAAAGGTAATAATGATCAATTTCACTGTTCTTCTTTTTTTCCTTCTCCTACTCGATCCTTCTTAATGATATCTTACATGTCCCTCATATTACTAAACAATTGTTATCTATTAGCCAATTTACACTTAAGAGGAATCACTTCCATCGAAGTAGTAGCAATAACATCCCACACCATTTTTGAAGTGGGAAATCGAATAAAGTTGCTGATCAAGGATGCATCCATGGAGTTAATCTGCCAACCTTTGACAATAATGTTGTTTGTGCGCCATTTTTGAAAGGTTAGATAAGTTTGGGGAGGTTAGGGAAGATCGCCATTAATATAGCCCAATTTGTCTTTGTTTGAGATGTACAACTCAATAATTTAGAACTAAAAAGCACAGTTGGTACCATGCAACTTAATCCCAATTTGAGCAGTGGATGTTTTTGAGGTTTGAGCATGTCTTTTCAAGACGTCGTCCATTTTAGTAGTTAATTCAAGAAGATTATAGTTGGATTCAAATTCAGATTCATCATTGAAGTCTGTGATTTTTTGGATCTGCTATTATTTTTAAAAAGGGGTAGAGGAAGGTATCATGGATTAGCATGATCTAATACCATGACAACTTTTGTATAATAGAATATATTATTTCTATTTTCTTTGCTTCAATTTACAGAGAATGAGAACATCTATACATTTGTTTACTTAAATTTTGGCTATAACTAAGGCTAGGACTAGTATTGACCATTGAATCAAGGGATTTACATCAATCAAAAATTTACACACAAAGGTTTATCCTATAATTTTTATTTTGACAACTCATGACAATATATACCAATAATCCAATAATCATAACATATTGTTATGACCCTTAGAAATGAATCATGTCACCGGACGATTCACTAGGTAATCCCTAAATGGATCTTTGCCCTTGTTTTTGTCTCGCAATTTCTTTATGTTAACTAGTTGACTTGCAATTGGTTGAAGGTAGTTGTGCACCTTCTAAAGAATTAGAGAAGCAAGGGAAAGTACAAAGAAGAGGAAGACTGAATCAATCAGTTGGATTCTTCCCTCAAGCTTAATGGGTATTCATACTGATTGAGTGATACAAAATAAAAAGTAAATCAATATTTATAACATATAATTACACAAATTCTAGCCTAAGATCATGCATCTAATTATAGAAATCATACACACAATCCCTGTAATCAAGGTGATATCTCAACACTCCCCCCAAGCTGGAGCATATATATCATATGCTCCTAGCTTGTTACAAATGTATTCAATCCGCGGTTTTCTTTGAGCTTTAGTTAGAATATCTGCCAACTGATCATTTGAATTCATAAAGCTAGAAACAATGTAGATAGATTCAACTTTTTGTCTGACGAAATGATAATCTATCTCTATGTGTTTAGTCCTTTGATGAAGATCGATTTTGAAGCAATATGTAGTGTGACTTGATTATCACAAATCAATTTCATTGCACTAGCATATCCACACTTTAATTCTTGAAGTAATTGTTTTAACCAAACAAGTTTGCACGTAACTAAGGTCATAGCTCGATATTCTACTTCTACACTTTGATATTGCTTTTTGTTTTTCCAAGATATTAGATTTTCTCCAATAAGGACACAATATCCTAAAGTGGATCGCCTATTTGAAGGAGAACTTGCCTAATCAACATCTAAATACCCAACAATCTGTGTATGTCCTTTGTCTTCATATAATAAACCATGTCCTGGAGCTCCTTTGATATATCTAAAGATGAGTATCTCTACACTCCCAATGACCGTCACATGGCACTTGAAGAAACTAATTGAACACACTTACTGCAAAAGGAAATATTTGGGCGAGTGATAATGAGATAGTTGAGTTATCCAATCAATATCGGATATTGTCTAAGGTCTTTTAATGGCTTCCCTTGTCCCAAAAATAAGTTTAATGTTTGGATCCATTAGAGATTCCATGGGTTTTCAATCTAACATTCTTGTCTCTTCTAGAATATTTAAGGCATATTTTCTCTATGAAATAGTAATGTTTGTATATAACTATTACCTCAATGCCCAAAAAATATTTCAACTTCTTTAGTTTTTAGTCTGAAAGTGACTGAAGATATGTTATTTGAGGTGAGGAATTCCTTCATGATCTTCACCTGTTATGGCAATGTCATCTACATACACCACTAGAAGGTATATATATTTGCCATAAGTTGTATGACGATAAAATACTGATTGATCTGTCTCACTCTTATGCATCCCAAAGTCTTGAACAACGATACTAAATTGTCCAAACCATGCCATTGAGGTCTATTTCAAGCCAAAAAGAGATTTTCTCAGTTGACACACTAGCCTAGACTCGCCTTGAGCAAGAAAACCTGGTGGTTACTCTATAAAAATTTATTTTGTTAATTCTCCATCTAAAAAGGCATTCTTAATGTCCTGTTGATGAATACTCTAAAAAGGAAACTGGAGAGAAGGTATCTTTATAATCAAGGCCAGAAATTTGAGTGTCTCATTTTGCAACAAAACGAGCTTTTAAACGGTCTATCTTGCCATCAGGACCAACTTTCAATGTATAAACCCAACGATAACCAATTACAGATTTTCTATATTGTAATGGAACCAACTCTCAAGTATTATAAGCATGAAGAGCAGTCATTTTCTTAACCATAGCCTATTGCCAACTAGGATGAGCTTGTGCTTCACTAAAAGTTTTTGGAATAGGCATAGTGGATAAAAATGGATAAAAAAGCATAATATGACAGTGACATGTGGTGATAACTCAAAAAGTTGTAAATGGGAAGAGGATTACAAGAAAATGAATACATTTTTGAATGGCAATAAGTGGAGTGAATTCTTCTATTTGACACATGACTAATGTTGGAGAAGCTGGAAGTGTATGAAATGAGTTATTTGGAGTAACTCTAGCCACAATTTGGAACTGCCGAATCCACAGTCCCAGAAATATGGAACTGGACCGAAACAAGTTCGGGGCCAGTTCCAATATTTTTTTATTTTTTTAATTATATAATTAATTAAGTAATTAACACAATAAATAAATACAATTAAAATTATTAAATTTTAGAAATTAAACTTAGTTGTTGGGTGAATTTGAAGCAAAAAAATTAATTTAACTTATCAATTTGTTTATTAATGAAACAAAAAAATATTAAGTTAGAAATAAATGAAAAAAAATGGGAATAAGTTAGTTAGAAAGAATGAGAATTTTGATAAATAAATATTAACTTATGAAATATTAATTTGTGTAAATTATAAATTTTTACAACTAATAAGTTATAAAAAATGAAAACTTTGAGAAAAATTTAACTTATTGAACATTAATTTGTGATTTTATGTAATAGGTTAGATTGGTGTAAATAAATAAAAAAAAATGAATTTGATTTTGAGAAATTATAAGTTGAAATTTAGAAAGAATTTATTTTTATTTGATAAATTAATAAATTATAAAAAGGCTAAAAATCTAAAAAATTTAATTTTTTATTTTAAAAAATAATTTAATTATAAATATTTGAATTTATATTTAAAAAATTATAATATGAATAATTGGGTTTAAATTTAATTAATTTAATTTGTTTACTATTAATTAAGTTGTCCACGTATCCTTTTAGAATTTAGAGTAATCAAAGCTCACGTAATTTTTTTACCTTTTAAATTTTAATTATTAACCTTTTTTTAATCAGAATCATCGGTGCTGGATGTGTCAGTCATTCATTCAGTGGTGAAGTCTTATTGGATCTCAAATTGATTCTATGTGTCAGTCATTTATTCAGTGGTGAAGTTTTATTGGATCTCAAATTGATCTTTCTCTATTTATTGTTGTCTTGATATCACTTTAGTTCAATCATCAACACATGTTTGACCTTCTAGTGATTCGGGAGTTAAGATATATCGCGTCTTATCTAAAATATTGTCTCTCATACTAAAAATTTATTCAACCGCAACTGTAAAGATTAGACTTGAAACAATTTATTTTACAATTTGTAAGAATACTGGATAAGTACTTTGATATTGACTCTACTCATCAATAACTGAAAAAATTTTATCTGTCTTATTATCATCAAATTCAAATATAGTTGTTAGATAAATGTCAAGTTCGGATGAACTGGATTATGATTTTAGTTTTTTATATTTTTGAATCATTAAACTATCATCTACTTTAATTTTTTTCAATTCACCCAAAACTTGACTAGTAGTGTCACTACTAAAAGTAGTAGTAGAAAAATTATAAATCAAACTAAAATTCATAAATAAACCACAAGTTATTTTTTTACATAATTAATAACATAATCAACACTAATATTAGCACTTAAATCTAACAATAAATAATAAAAGACTCAAATATTCATATAAATCATCTAGAATAAAAAAAACACAACATACAAGATTAATCAAATGAATAAATTTAAAATAATTCAACCATTTATTTTTCATCACACAAATAAAATCATGCAAATTTTTATCATTAACGTAATTTTGAAATGCATCAATAATATTAATATATTCATATGATAATAAATAATATATTGGATTTTAAATATAACTTAAAACATATGTTGCACCATTAAAAACATTTTAAAACATCCAAAAATTATTGACAGATATATCAATATTGTAGATATAAATTAATTTATGGTACATTATTGAAAATAAATGTGCACAATAATTCTCTATATTCATATGACTTATTGAGTAATTCATAAGCTGAATTTCAATAAGTAAAAACATTTATTAGAAATCTTTAAGACTTTTTGTTATTTGTATTACAAAATCGAACCCATAATTTCATTATTTGCAGATGTGACTATAAAAATAAAATTGTTACTTTAATTAGAGCAATTTTACTGCTCATACACATCTAACTGAAAAAATCTACCTCAAATGTTATATTGACATAATATTTGGTGATATTGAATTGATGCGGTATTTATCTTTGCATGATCAAAAGAAATTGAAAATTTTTTATAAACTAATCTATATTCTTCCAAAATATTTTTTATTATTTTAAAAATATTATTGGCGGTATGTCGATAATCAAAAACTCTAAATGCAAGTAATTTTTTTTGTATTTGTCATTTACCATCAATTCAATAATATGTAAGACTCATATAAGAATGCATTTGTCAATGATCACTCCAAATATCACTACAAATACAAACACATTCAATCAAATAAGAAAATATTTTGAGCAATTTTTTTATTTTTTTATATAAATTATATAAAACATGTTTATTGGTATTTCTAAATACATATTTATTGGATTTAATGCATTTTCATAATAATTAATAAAACATAATTTTTCACCAAAACTAAAAGATAAATGTTTCATACTTATTATTTTTGCCATTTTTTTTATTTTTTTCATCATTATATTGAAATAATTGAGAAAAATAAGATATTGCATACTCAAAAATTTGACTGTCTTTTCTCTATTTCAATTTAAGCATCATGTTTGTTTTGTAAGTATATTCGAAATGTGTCATAATCACTTTTAGCTTTAAATTTGTATTTTTATGCACAATAATTGCACACAATACTAAATGACCCATCATTTTCTTAAATTTTTTTGAAATGAACTTGAAAAATGTCAAATGTTCGAATTTTTGTTTCAAATGATATTGCTGCCGCCACTGGACCCAGACTCATATCCGATTGTTCATCATCCATGTTTCTTTAATTTTCTTTAGCTGGAATTTCGAATTCCCTCTCCTCATACAAATTTTCAATAAAATTTTTCAAATCAACAATATTTTCACTAAAAAAATTGTTCCTTCCACTATGACTTGCTATTATTTATGATTAAATTTTATGAAAAAATTGGAGAATATTCAAAAAATTGTGTAAAAGATAATGAAAAAATAATTGTAGGATTAAGAAAAAATTGAAAATTAGAAAGAATTTAAGAATTTAAGAAAAAAATTGAGACTTTATAGAAGTATAATTAGAAAGAAATTAGAGAGAAAAAAATAATTGTGAGAGTAATTGTAGAGAAATAAAGAATATATGTAAAGAGAATTGAGATTGAATTGTAGAGAAATTGAGAATGAGATTGTATAGGAAATAAAAAAAATTGAAATGAATTTGGTATTTATAAAGAAAAATTGGAAATTTAAATTTCAATAATATCTCTAAGATATACTTATTATTTTTCTATTATAAGAGTATTTTTATCTTTTCATTATATTTATATTTTAATATATTTAATTGTTTTAAAAAAGGTGCACTATGTAGTGCATGCAAGGATAACAGTCATGGTATCGTTACTTTTTTTATAAAAAAAAAAACTTGAAATCGGGAACTGCATATTCCAAACTGAAACCAGGGGTTTCCGGTTCATAGGTGAAGGATCCAGATTAGATCCTTCCCTACCAGGCCATGGTCTCCGATCTGGGTTGGATCGGGTTGATTCCATGGGCCCAAATAAGAATACAAACACATTCAATCAAATAAGAAAATATTTTGAGCAATTTTTTTATTTTTTTATATAAATTATATAAAACATGTTTATTGGTATTTCTAAATACATATTTATTGGATTTAATGCATTTTCATAATAATTAATAAAACATAATTTTTCACCAAAACTAAAAGATAAATGTTTCATACTTATTATTTTTGCCATTTTTTTTATTTTTTTCATCATTATATTGAAATAATTGAGAAAAATAAGATATTGCATACTCAAAAATTTGACTGTCTTTTCTCTATTTCAATTTAAGCATCATGTTTGTTTTGTAAGTATATTCGAAATGTGTCATAATCACTTTTAGCTTTAAATTTGTATTTTTATGCACAATAATTGCACACAATACTAAATGACCCATCATTTTCTTAAATTTTTTTGAAATGAACTTGAAAAATGTCAAATGTTCGAATTTTTGTTTCAAATGATATTGCTGCCGCCACTGGACCCAGACTCATATCCGATTGTTCATCATCCATGTTTCTTTAATTTTCTTTAGCTGGAATTTCGAATTCCCTCTCCTCATACAAATTTTCAATAAAATTTTTCAAATCAACAATATTTTCACTAAAAAAATTGTTCCTTCCACTATGACTTGCTATTATTTATGATTAAATTTTATGAAAAAATTGGAGAATATTCAAAAAATTGTGTAAAATATAATGAAAAAATAATTGTAGGATTAAGAAAAAATTGAAAATTAGAAAGAATTTAAGAATTTAAGAAAAAAATTGAGACTTTATAGAAGTATAATTAGAAAGAAATTAGAGAGAAAAAAATAATTGTGAGAGTAATTGTAGAGAAATAAAGAATATATGTAAAGAGAATTGAGATTGAATTGTAGAGAAATTGAGAATGAGATTGTATAGGAAATAAAAAAAAATTGAAATGAATTTGGTATTTATAAAGAAAAATTGGAAATTTAAATTTCAATAATATCTCTAAGATATACTTATTATTTTTCTATTATAAGAGTATTTTTATCTTTTCATTATATTTATATTTTAATATATTTAATTGTTTTAAAAAAGGTGCACTATGTAGTGCATGCAAGGATAACAGTCATGGTATCGTTACTTTTTTTATAAAAAAAAAAAACTTGAAATCGGGAACTGCATATTCCAAACTGAAACCAGGGGTTTCCGGTTCATAGGTGAAGGATCCAGATTAGATCCTTCCCTACCAGGCCATGGTCTCCGATCTGGGTTGGATCGGGTTGATTCCATGGGCCCAATTGGGTCGTGGCCAACCCTAATTTAAAGTATATATCTTGTTTATACCTACAAGATGAACATCAAGAATACGCATAGAAAACCACATAGAATATATTTGTAATTGTTTAGGATTAGGTGTGGTAGGAATGGGAAGACTAAAAATTGGAAGAGCTTCTATTATGCCCATTTGGTTCATAGTCAGTGAAAAATAAATGGATGTCTCGAAAAATGTTACATCTGCTGAGGTAAAATATTTATGAGTTATTGGATCGTAATATTTGTAACCCTTATGTAAGTGAGAATACCTTAAGAAAACACACTTAATGGATTTGGGATGAAACTTATCCTTACTAGGAGTATAATTATAAACAAAGCAAGTAAGCCTAAACATACGTAGAGAAAGGGTAAAATGGTTAACCTAGGAACAAAATAGAATAAGGATTCTGATGTTGCAAAACAGAAGAAAGCGTCTGGTTGATTAGATAACAGGCAGTTAGGACATTCCCCCCCCCCCAAAAATGAAGTGGTATCTTATGATGGATGAGCATGGTTCAGGCTATTTTAATGAAATGTCGATTTTTTTTTAGTCACACCATTTTTTGAGAGGTATATATACACAAGAAGATTGATGAATAATCTCTCAATAAGTCATGAATTTCTGAAAAGAAAGAGACATTCTCGTGCATTTTCGTTGCGTAAAATTTTATTCGAAACACCAAATTAATTCTGAATTTTAGCAAAAATGTTTTGAAAATAGTAAACAACTTAGATCTAGATTTTATTTGAAACAACCAAGTGTAATGAGAATAGTCATCAATAAAAGTAACAAAGTAATGAAAATCCAAGTTTGTAATAATATGACTTAGGCCCCATATATCATAGATAAAGGAACTAGTATTGGCTTTGATACATGAAGAATTAGATAAGAAAGGGAGAGTACAAAGAAGAGGAAGACCGAATCAATCAGCTTGATTATTTACTCAAGCTTAATGTGTATTTATACTAATTGAGTGATACAAAATATGACGTAAATCCATATTTACAACACATAATTACACAAATTCTACCCTAAGATCATGCATCTAATTATAGAAATCATGCATACAAGGTGATATCCCAACACTTTGAAACTCGTTAAGAGAGAGCTTCAACCTTTTGAAATTGTAGAAATTCTGGCTTCATATTATTAATAAGAGTTGTCCTCTTAAATAGAGGTTATAGGTCTTATTGAAATAAGAATCCTTTGCTACCCATACAAGAATATCTTTGCTAATAGGAAACTAATAACTACTTATTTATTCTAATCAAGAAATAAGGAAACAGTAATAAGACTAATTACTTCCTAAAACTTATTACGCCTATCATAAGTCTTTCCTACGAAAGCGTCCACAACATTACTCCCCTCAAGCGGAAATAGCTTGCCTTTAGGCTTGAAAGTAGGATAAACAGTCCGAAAATGACAAACATCTTCCAATGTAGAATCCTCAATTGGAAAACCATTCCAATGCACCAAAATTTCCCATTTCCCACGATTGAGGCGAGAGTGAAACACTGAGGATGGAGAAAAAAACAGTTTTGCCATCTTCCAAAGGGTGCAAAGTAGGTGGAGTAGAAGGCGAGACACCACGGTATGGCTTAAGTAGCAAGACATGGAAAACATCATGAAGTTTGCAGTCCCGAGGAAGATCCAATTGATACTCAATAAAGCCAATTTTCTTTAGTACCGAGAATGGACCATAATACATAGGAGAAAGTTTGTGGTAGAGACTACTAGCCAAGGATCGTTGGCGATAAGGATGTAGCCGCAACCACACTAATGAGCCTGCTATAAAGGCCATTTCACGGTGCCCTTTGTCATAATAAGTTTTTATGCAGTGCTGGGCTTACTGAAGCTAAAGTTAAAGATGAATTTCTCTCAACAACTCGTCTCTATCAATGAAAGCTTGATCAATAGCATCAACTTATGATGAACTAGCGACATAGTATAAAAAAGGAGGTGGTGCTCGACCATAAACCACCTGAAATGGAGATGTACGTAGAGCTGTATGGAACGAGGTATTATAACAAAACTAAGCCCAAGGAAGGCATTCTACCCATCTTTTTGGTCCCCCAACAAAACAGCGTAAATACATCTCGATGGTGCTACGATTAAAAAAAAATTGGGAATGATAAGCTGAAGAGAAATGCAATTTGGTGTCGCATAGTCGAAATAACTCCTAAAAAGTACTCGTAAAAAGAACATCGCGATCACTGACAATTGATTTTTGAATGCCATGTAATTGAACCACATGCTCAAAGAAAATCCAAGCCATAGTAAGAGCATTGTATATTTGAGCAAGAGGAATGAAATGGGCATACTTAGAAAATCGATGAACTACCATAAGCAAAATTGTTTTCCCTACTGATTTTGATAAATCGTCAATGAAATCCATAGAAAGATCAACCCAAACTTGGTTGGGCAATTGTAAAGGCTGAAGCAACCCCACTAGACTTAAATAGGCAGCCTTGTTATGTTGACATACTGTGCATGCAGAAACATATTCTTAAATCCTGGACTTCATCCTAACCCAATAAAACAAATTGAATCAAAGGAGAAGTACGCAGTAAGTAAAGATGATTTCAGTAGAAAAGAAGATGTTCCCTATTCAATTTTGGATCTAATATCAGCAAGAACATTGGATATTTCAATTTCTTCCCAAATGTTATCAAGTAGTAACACTTAAGGCTGGGAATAGCAAAGAAAATATTTCCACCTTCTAGCTAAATTCAGGCAGCCAGCCCTGTATTTGAGCCTAAAATCAAATCCCATAAGCTTACTGAGCCAATGTTCTTGAGGGGAGGTAGTCAATCGCTGCTCCAATAAATATTTAAGGCTGAAATGATCAGTGCGAATGATGAAAGAACAACCCCAAAGGTAGGAAAGCCAATGTTGGACTACCCCTTGCTAATCCCAATTAATTCCCTTTCATATGCAGCAAGTTTGAAATGTCTCTGAGCCAATTTGCAACCGAAGAACGCCACTGGATGGCCTGATTGTTGAAGCAAAGTCCCTATTCCACACCCTGAGGCGTCACATTCCACTCCAAATGTTTCCTGAAAATTTGCCAATTGGAGGAATGGAGCAGAAACCAAGGCATGTTAGAGGAATTCAAAGGCAGCTACTACATCCTTGGTCCAGTGAAAATAATTTCGTTTAAGCATACTAAGTAATGGGGCAGCAATCAGACCATAGTTCTAAATAAATTTATGGTAGAATCCAGCCAAGCCCAAGAATCCACTTAAGGGCGAAAGCATATTGAGGCCACTGTACTTTTGAAATAATATGGCCTAGATACATAACCTGCCTTTCACCAAAAGAACAATTGGGTCTTTTTAAGCAAAGTTGGTGATAACGTAACAACTCAAAAACAATTCGGATGTGAAACAAATGCTCCTTCCATGTTTTACTATAAATTAAGATATCATCAAAAACACAATAACAAATTTTCTTAACTGTTTTCGAAATACCCTGTTCATTAGTCTGCGAAAGGTGGATGGAGCATTGGTTAGCTAGAAGGGCAAGACCAGGAACTCATAGTGCCTATGATAAGTCCGGAAAGCCATTTTCTCCACTATCTGCTAACTCCATTCGAACTTAATAATAACTAGGAAGCATATCTAATTTAGTGAAAATTTTTGCCCTATGTAGTTCATCTAGCATTCATCAATGACAGATATAGAGAATTTATCTTTGATTGTCTTTGCATTAAGCTCTCTATAATCAACACAAAATTATTTTTTTATTTAATTTATTATTAGTGACACCAATGTAAGGCATTTCTAACTAGCAACATATTTTTTGTGATGCCTATTCATGACAATATCACTTGTCAATGTGTTTATGCCAGAATTAGTGACACCATTTTAGCGTCTCAATATGATTGTGTCATCTAGTATCGCTAAATGTGTCTCTAATCTCACAATATTGGATCTTAGCCATTGAGGCATCTCTAAATAGCGACGCTCGTATTGGCATCAAAATATCGACAAATTCTTGTAGTGTTATATGGCACTTGACTGTTGTTTTTGAATTATTTTTATGGATCTATGTATACAAAGAATGGTAGTTTAGTCTCTCATGGAAAACCCTTTTCGCTCCGCTTAGCCCTATCCCCCTCTAGGGGAAGCACAAGAAAAATATTCTCATTGACATGGAAATAATATGGATTTGAAGGTGAGTTTTCAGCTTTTGGAAAGGTAGTCATATCTCTTTGAAGCAAAAAGAAAACAAAGTTTTCTTTAGAAAGTGACAGAAATACAGATTTTTCTATTCTAGAGTTTAATATAAATTATTTTGTTTACATAGCATTATCTCATTGGTTTGGAGCGAGAAAAGTATTTTCATTGGCATGGAAATAATATAGACTTGAAAGAGTGTCTCAGGTCTTGGAAAAACAGTCACATCTCTTTGAAGCACAAAGATTTTTCTCTAGAAAGTGATAGAAACATGGTTTTTTTTTTCCTATACTCAGTTTATAGTAGACCAAACTAATGAGAAGGTGTAATGTAAATTATTTCACTTATGTAGTATTATCTCATTAACTTGGTCTATATAAACCTGATTTAGGTAAGTATTTCTTAAGAAACACAAATACATAAGCTTAAAACATGAGAGAGTAAACTGACACCTCATATTAAAGCATCAAAAAATGTGATAAAATTGGAATAAGCTTCTAGTTGCTTAAAACATATACACACAACAATAGTAGTTAAGATGGCTAACTCCCTTAATCCACAGAAATCAAAAGATTATGGGCCTCTGTCATTTTTACTGTAACATTAATGTGTATTACTCATTGCTTATCATCCTTTATTGTATGCACTATCAAAGTTTTTCAAAGGCCAGCTGATAAGGCGGTTAACTTTCTTGCTATCTTTGGCATATTAATTGTTAGAATATTTTATTCCAAATTATATTGTATCATTAAATAAAATCTTATTAGTCTAAGTGTAACATTCTCGACTTTTCTCCCACATGCATTTCTATATGCATCTTATTTGAACATGTTTATTTTGCATAGAATTCACTTGAATACATGCATAATATGCATTTTTGTTTGAATAAGTTCATGACATAAACTTAACAGGTATTCAAATATTTTACAACTGTTCTAAATTGCATGAATTTATTTAAATTATCTAGATGTGGATGATAAAAATTTTAAAATAAAGTGAATAAAGAAACTAGATTGAATTAATAAATTTTGATATAGTTTGTTAATTACATTGAAGTAGAAGATTATGCTGTATTTTTAGTATTGACTAGTAGGACTAGATAATAATAATAATAATAATAATAATAATAATAATAATAATAATAATAATAATAATAATAATAATAATAATAAAGCAAAAAAATAAAGTCAAAAGAAATGTGGACTTGTCTTCTTTTTAAGAAAGGAAGTCTTCTTCCTGATCACACTTTGTATCTTGTTTGAATAAGTTCATGACATATACTTAACAGGTATTCAAATATTTTACAACTGTTCTAAATTGCATGAATTTATTTAAATTATCTAGATGTGGATGATAAAAATTTTAAAATAAAGTGAATAAAGAAACTAGATTGAATTAATAAATTTTGATATAGTTTGTTAATTACATTGAAGTAGAAGATTATGCTGTATTTTTAGTATTGACTAGTAGGACTAGATAATAATAATAATAATAATAATAATAATAATAATAATAATAATAATAATAATAATAATAATAAGGAAAAAGCAAAAAAATAAAGTCAAAAGAAATGTGGACTTGTCTTCTTTTTAAGAAAGGAAGTCTTCTTCCTGATCACACTTTGTATCTAATCTCTACATATCTTCCTTCTCTCTTTCTTCCACCACCAAATCAACATCTTTTCTTCTTGATTTCGCTCCAAATATTGTAGAAATTTTAGCCTTGTCAAAACTAAGTATTGGTAAGTGATTATCGTTAATTTTTTTAATATTGATTAGGGTAGTTTAGAGTCTCTAAATGACAAAAAAATATAGCATGATTTTGATGACCATAAAGATAGATTTTGAAAAATTTTAAAATATAAAAATCGTAGATCTATGTCTCATATATGTGTCTTTAAAACAGTTTTACAGTATTTTATTTATTTGAAGAGAAATCGTTCTTTTACTAAAACTGGTTCTGTTTCGATTTTCAGCAGACTATCCTACTATTTTTGTCAATTTTGACTATCTTAGATATATACTTTGATGAAATATAAAACATGAAACTTTTCGATATATGTGTTATCTAGTTGTATACCAAGTTTTAGGTTCATTTATCGTGTGAATTTTGAGTTATAATAAAAAGAACCATGATTATTTCATAGTTGCTTAGTGCCCTGTAAAGGTCCAAAAATTGTTTAATTATTTTAATCTTTTTATAGATAGAATCTATAATTTGTCAAAACATAAAAGTTATATAATTATGTCTTAGATAAATTTTGGTAAAGATGTTATGTATAGAGTGATTTATAACATTCATGAGTCATACTGGTCTGGAAGTCAACTCTGTTCTAGATCAGTAAAATATTTCTTATAATTTGAGTACTTTAGAGATAGAATTGACAAAATTGTAAACATGAAAAATATTCTATATTTACCTGTATAAGTTTTTGTAAATTTTCACCATAATATGACTTACGTATTGTAAGATATAAATTATCAAAATTAGTATTCTAAAAATGCCTAAGAGAAAAACAGGTAAGAAAACACAACATAATTAGAAATTCCACCATAAATTGTACAATGCTCCAATTGCTTTGAAAATTTAATATGCTATGTAATTATATGTTAAATTTAATTAGAATTAAGAATCATATTAATTGGTCAAGTATAGAAAAAGTTATGGACTAATCATTCTTATAAGGTCTCACTGTCTCATAAGAAAAAAATACTAACTAATGACATGAACTAGATATATTAATTTATTTAAGGCACATTAAGTTTATCTAGTCATGAGTTAATCAATTATATTTCTATATTAGGCTCACAACAAATTGGAGGCCAACAATGAATGGTTAGATAATAAGTTAAGGGTCGGAATTAAAAGAAAAATGTGAGATTAATTATCAAGTGATTTCTTTAGTACACATAAATATTGTTTGTTATGTGATATGTGAAGTGATTTATGATTATGTGATTCATATAATTGCCCTAATTTGATCTTGATGATGAGATTATGAATATTTGTGACATACATGGTATATATAAGAGGTATATGTATAGTATATTTAAGGTATATATTTGGCATATATATATATATATATATATATATATGGTACATGTATACTATATGTGAGGTATATGCATAACATATGTGATAGATATGAGGTATATGTAATAAGGACATAATGGATGATGAATGCTTAGTTACAAATTCATATGCATAATGACTTAAAAGGTATTATGACTAGTTAATCGACATTGCAAGGCAAAATAAGAGGCCTATGACCCAACAAATGAGTAAATAAAACAAATGATCAAACTAGCTAGCAAATGTAAATATTCATATAGAAATTTGGGATAGTATCTGTTTAACCTGGTCACAACAAAATAAAATGAATAAATAAAGAGCAATTATTGAATACTTGATTTTATTTACATTTATATGTTATTGACGGATGAAATGGAATATAAAGCGTATATTAAGTATACTTGTTATTTGTTAGTATGAAATATTTGGTACTTTAGAACTCATTTGATGGTTATTCTTATTGAGTTACAACTTATCAAATTGTATCATTTTTCAAATAGAAAAGAGTAGTAGTTTATATTGAGGTACATAAAGTTAAGTATCAAAAGTCACCGGTCGAGTCTGCTCACTTTCTTCTTGCATTCCACATAAGTATAAAAGCATATTATTTATATTTGAGGGTTGAATACTTACATATGTATAATTACAATGAATATGTATTATGATGTATAAACGAATTCAATTTATAAATTTACTAACTTTTAAACGTAATGTTTAAATTATTAATATATGTGATGTTATAGATTATGATTAAAACATCCATATTGATTGTGGAATTGTTGATGATAATATGAGATGAGTTAAAAAAAAAAATTTACTCTCGCTGTAAACATGAATTTTATTTTATTCTTGTTCCATACATGATAACTTAATATATAAAAATAAATGTGGTATATATAAATATAAGGTGTAAGGTGTTACACTAAGTCACTCTTTAGTAACATCAACCATAAAAATAATATAGTTTAACTAATAATTTATATTTGGTAAAATAGTTTATTTGGAAAAAAAAAATTATAATCTCCAAAATAAAACGCTTGTAAAACTTTTTTTTTATAAGCTAGTAGATTATGATTTTTCTTTCATTTTATACTTTTATTTTTTATTATTTTATAATAATAATAATATAATTATTAAATTACAAAATTATATATAATATAATTATAAAATTATTTAATATGTACATAATAATAATAATAATAATAATAATAATAATGGAATGTTATATAATGAGATATTTAACATAATTTTTATATTATTTAATACACATATATATTATATAATTCGTTTGTATTATGTATTTAAATAAATTTTATATAATATTTTTGAATAATATAAACATATTTTTTTATATCATTTTATATTTTTCAACTAATTTTATTAAATACTTTTAATTGAGTCAGTTAATTATCAACTGCTAGATTATTAACTACTACTAAATTATCAACTAATTTTACCAAATATAGCCTAAACTGTAAGAAAAAAATGATAGGGTTTTTTTTTCTTAATCAGATATCTCTAATTTTAACTGGGAGAACTTTAAAATTTGGAAGGGAGTCTCATGCATCCATGTTACTTTGCAGTTGTAATATTGGATGGTGTAGACAAAAATAAATAAATAAATAAAAACTCATTAATTGAATTTGTTTTTGCTAAATCCAGCAATGTAAGCTGGATTATTCCGTGCTCCTTAACAAGGACCTACTGTGATTTTTGATGCCTAATCTTGGAATGTAATTTCAAGTTTAAGAAACAAATATAAAAGTGTATACTTGTATAAATAAATATTCCCTTTTTTTCTTTATTGGCTCTCTCTATTTGGATAATTTTGTAAACTAGTAAGAAAGCTTACCTTTCAAGTTCCAATTTCAATTACAGTCTTGGTCTTCCTTACCTCATTAGTATAAATATCCTGAGAAATGATCAACATATATAGGCATTAAAAATATGACCCTAAAATCAATTAGTTTTAATCTTTTAATCTAATATTATTAAAATGATATTCATATGTGTGAATTCTAAAGTTTAATCAAGTGTTAGTTCAATAATAATTTTTTTTTTTTTATAGATGAAAGAGATCTCAATTTCAAATATTCCCATTAACATATCACTTAAATAAATAAAAGATTATAGTCAAAAAATTGACCGAATATTTGATTTGAGTCACAGTCCTTGCCCTAATATCTCCAGGCCAAAAGGTACCCAATTTTTCAATTAGCAATTAAATCATTCACGTCAATAAATTCCTCGATTCCAAAGAAAATTTTGAGAGGAAAACTTGTGTTAGAATGAACTACAACAAATGATCAGAAAGTCCAGTAAACTGACAAGAAAGAAACACCAACTAGTAAAAAAAGAACATGAAAACAAACACAAGAATCCCACTAGAAGAGGAAGAAAAAAAAAGTGCACAAAAGCTTTCCTTACATACAACTTCCTCGCCCCTTTCTCCTAATACATGGCCTTAAGTAGATTTTCACTCCAGGAAAGTCTCCATCACATCCGAATACATCCCCGCAGCTTCAGAATTCCGATACTCCACAGGTTGTTGCTGATGGTGATCCACCGAAGTCGAAGAAGATGAATTCGCCATTCTTGCAGGCAAAGTGAAGCTTTTTTTGAACTTGTTTTCCATTTTCCTCACGCTATCAGGATGGCTGTCCAAGCTCGAGAAGTCGTTCGGATTTGCACTGCCGGCATTGTGCAAATTCGAAGCATCTGCACTCGGATTCGAATTCTTTCCTTCGAGGATAAGAGGATGGTGGTTTTGGTCTGTTTTGTTCCCTAAGCTCTCAGGGTTAAACAAAAGTTTGGCATCATCAGTTCGTCCGGTTAATGCATTGAAAAAAGACAATCCATTCGGCCATTTAATGTCGTTTTCATGCTCTCCCATCATCTCTTCCATTCGAGCTTCTGCCGAATGTGGAAGGATGAACATATGGGGTTCATCTTTGGCTGGTGGAAATCCAAGTCTACCTGCTGAGGCAGGGTTTTGAAAATTCGGCGAAGAAAGCATAGCAGCTGCAGATGGAAGTGGCCTCTGACCCCAGTTGAAGAGAGGCGATGATAGCTTAGTAGGAATCGAGGAAGAAGATGAAGTGTTTCTGGTCGACGAAAAGAGCTGGGAAAGGTAAAAACCAGATTGATAGCCCAATGATTCAAAGGTATGCCTCATTCTTAGCACAAAATGAAGGTCTTCAGGTATCTGAGAACAGATTTTTATTCGTCAGGTGAGAATATACTTAACTATTTACAAATGAACTAATTGCTCTTTAGCATATATATTCATTTAAAATACCTAAAACCATTCTTTATTTAGCAGAAAATAGAAACGTAACAGAACTCACAATTTTGCAGGAACCCAACTGTAGAAGTCCATGGCCAGCTTGTATGACAGCAATGGTCTGCTCAAAGTATATTGAGTGAAGGAAAATCCAATTACAATGAAAAAGATTTACTGAAAAACAAAGAATAGACTAAGAGTAGTGAAAAAAATTGACCATATTTTCACCGACCTGAATACCAGACTCAAATTGATCAGTCCACTCTGGAGGAAGCTGCAATTAATACCATCAAATTGGAAAATTTATTTTCAGTAATTAAGTAGACCTAATAATGGAGCCACAATAAATTCCTCCATCCCATTTTGTAAATTGGAGAATATATCGTAAATCCAAAAACAAAGCACTAATTAGATTTGAAAGTTATGTTGCTTACAGCATCAAAAGAACTCTGCCAATAGTTCGAGATATTTGGTTCACATTCAGAAGGTTCTTTAAAAACCCATTTATGACACTTATCTGAAGCAACTTTGCCCATTAACCTGATTCAAAAGGAAATAATTTAAACTGAAAAAAATAATGACAAGATTAAACATTTTTTTCCCATTTTCCTACAAGATTTTCCAGTGGGCAAAGAGAAACTGAAATAAAAAATAATAACACCTACCCAGTACCCACCCTTCTCCATAATTATACAACTGGATAGACATTTTGCTGAATGCTTTTCTGACAGGATCTTCTCCATCAATCTCTTCAAGACAATCTCCTACTCTTCCTCGGCAAAACCCATCTTCCCACATCAACATCCTTAATGAAATTTCACATGTCGTGTTAGTTATGTGTGTATCAGCTCAAGAAATTTTTCTTATCATAGGAAGCAGAAACATCTAAATCACAAATTATCAAATACCCATTTCTCGTAACTATTTATATTAGAATTTCATCTTTTTTTCTTTTTTTTTTTTAACTCTATCAGTTGAGAAAAAAGCAAAGACTGGAAGAAGAGAAAAGGAAGAACTGAAACATGAGGGGAAATCGGTACTATACTCAAGACTGAACAAATTGGTAAGTTACTAGAGTCTAGAGTAGAATTCCAGTTACTTGCCCATTTTCCTCCGTTTTCTCTATAACCAAACAGAAGATTTGAAAAAAAGACAAAAGCAGAGAAACAAACAAACAAACAAAAGACCAAAAAACAAACTCACAAACTTCCATTATCGTCTCCAACCTTGCAACCATTACCCCCTCTGACTCGTCTGCAAAAACGAAAAAGAGAAAAAATTAAGAACCCATTAAAGGAAACACCTCAAATCAAAACATGGACAGAGAATTATAGAGATTGAAAGCGAAAGTTGCAGAGAATAAGAGAGAGAAAGTACGGTCGAGGACGGATAGTCCAGAAAACAGAGTAAGTCCAGTCTGAGTTGAGACAGACGCTTCTAAGGGCCTCATGAAGGGCCATCATCCCAACAGCTTCTTTGCTCCTATCTGCTCCTGCTGAGCCCACCATCTCTCTCTCTTTCCCCCTCTCCAAAAGTTTCTCCCTAAGTCTCTCTCGATATATTTATCATCGGTATATATATATATATATATCCACTGTTTTTTTTTCTTTTTCTATTTTTATTTTTAGCCCTTCAAGTTCAACCTCATTTCACAGTTCGTACGATTCTCTTTTTTTTTTTTGCCTTGTTTCTCTCTCTAAAAAGCTCAAACCTTTGAAGCAAAAAACACTGGCACCGCTTATAACCCAGTTGGCTAGCATAGAGCTCAGTCTCATCTTGCTTATATTTTTATACATATAATATTAATTTCTTTTTTATGTATAAATTTTTCTTTACTTCTCTAACTAGACAAAACACAAAAAGCTTATCAACAACAAAGTTGAGTAACAGAGAGTCTACGTGAATGAACCCTTTCTTTATCTTTCTCTCTCTACTATTCCTTTTGTTTGTCCACAAGTGAATATTTGATTTTCTGAATCAAAGAGAGGGGATTAAAAAATAAAAAATAAAAAATAAAAAGAGGCAGAGAGAGAAAATAAGTGGATTTTTTTATATTTTTTTTACTACAATGTTTTAACTTTTAACCATGAAGGAAAAAGAGAGTGGAGGGGGAGAGAAATCTTAGCTGTTAATTTCTCACTTTTAACTTTTAAGCACCCATCCTCAACAGAGCGAGGCAGAAAAAATGGGCCTTGATCTTTGCTAATGGCAAAATTGCTATTTTGACCTTTTTTTTTTGGAATTTCAGTTTAGGTGTTCAGTTAGGTAGGATTTGGCTTTGCTTATTGACCTCCAAGGTCTTTTTTACAATGAATTTGACAATGATTTAAAAATTTTCAAACTTCACCGTTCTAATCTCTAAATTAATATATTAGGAGAGTATTTAGAATTGTTATTATGTATCAAAAAAATAAATTTTTTATTTTAATTTACTAATTTTTAATTTTTTTATAAATTATTTTATAAATTTTATTTTTGAAAAAATTATTTCTCACAGAAAATATTTTTTAAAATTCAAAAAATTTAAAAATAATTTTTTTTCAATTTTTTTTTCTAAACACAATAACAAAAGAATAAAAATAAATGTTAGATATAGTTGATAATTTTTTATTACTAAACATCTGAATCAAAAGTATTTAGTAATAACAACTAATAATTTATATGAAGTTCATCCAGTTGGTTATTAAAAGTTCACTCTAAATTAAATACTTAGGATAAATTATTCTAAATTTCCTGATATTTGGTTAAATATACTAGTTCATTCATCCTTTTTTTAAATACATTATAAAATCTCTTAGGTTTAATTTTGTTAATTAAAAATAGTTTTCATTATTTTTGAATGGAATATTCCGTAATTAACTAAAAAATTTGCTGAAAATAGTTAAAATTAACTTTAAAATACCTTTTGACAATTTTGACATTTTGTTAACTTAAAAATGACAAATTTTATATTTTGTTATAACAATAAAAACTTTTTTGGTATTTTTAAGACAAAAAAAAAGGCAAATTTGATATTTTTTTCTGTAATGGCAAATATAAACAAAAGGGTTTTATAGTATATTCAATTAAAATTTCAGAAACATTATAATATATTTTTAAAAATAGATAGACAAATTAGTCTATTCAACTACATTTCAAAAGTGGGATAAATTTAACCTAATATCTATGGGCGACCTCCAAGAATTTTATTGCTTGTGTTTTAATTGGAGACAATTCGTGTCTAATTCCTATTTGATTAGTTTATTTATATATTTAAATTAATTTTAAAAAATTCATATAAATAAATAAATTATTAACTTATTTACATAATATTTATTTAGTTTTACATAAAAAATTTGAATCAAATTTTTTTAAAAAAATACTTTTCTTTACTTTTTTCCGACGTGGGTTTTATTAACTTATTTTGGAGATGAAGAGGTCAATAGTTGGAGCTATTCCCAACAAACTCTTTCTTTGTTTTGATTTAACTTCTTTTTTTTTTCATCTAATTTCTTTTTACAAAAGTTTTAATTCTCCACCTATAATTGTTTATTATGTATCAATTGAAATAATTCTTATTAATAATTCATTAAATTGTGACAAAGTTTCAATTTATACTTTACAATATTAAAACTAATTTTAATAAAGTAAAATTATGATTTTACAAGATTTTTGAAGTGAATTTGTACAGATTGAACTAAAACTAATTAATTGATTTTTGAACAATATAAATAGTCAAGATAAACAATCACATGAGATGCTGCTTAAGAAATTATCCGACAATAATATTTTAAAATTTTAAATAATAGAATCAAATTAATGAAATTTTCCTTAATTACTTTTTATATTTACATAACTCCAACCAATAGAATTCCCACTAACAAACTAAATTAAGTCTCCAAGACATGAATTATATATATAATAAGAATAATTAATGTCGACTCTATGTTCTTGTGGTTGGACTTGAAGAAAGAAAAAATAAACATGAATTTTTGTACAAATTAATAAATTTTATAGAATTACAAAAAATATGCTTCTCATTTAATATGAATATAATTTTGTCTGGTTAGCATTTGCTTGTGGGTTCAAAAAATTATGTGTTTGAAAAAACAAATAAATATAAATTCATCAATTTTTATATATTGCAATAATGAAATACCTTGAACAGTTGAACCAAATTAACATATTACGAGGAATAAAACATAAGCATCTATTAGTTATATATTAACATTGGAAATTTGATAGCTATAGTTTTATTTTTTTCAAAAAACCATAATTATGTTCACAAAGAAACTCAATAAAAAAATTATTCAAATTGTTAAAAAATATATAGATATTTTAACAATTATAGCTGTCAAAATAAGGAGCTTAGAATTCTCTTAAATTTATGGAAACATAATAAGTAATGTGTAGGGTGAAATGAATGGTTAAAATTAAATATTAAGTCTTAGACTCTTACATGACATTGTTGGTGTTTCTTATAGTAAATAGTTTTTGTTGCTGTTGTTTTTAGGTTTTACCCACCTCCTTTTACCAAAAAAATAATAATTTAACTCTTTTAAAATCTTTGTAAGATTTAACTTTAATCATTCATTTATGGATAAACGACTAAAATTTTTTTAATATGACCTATCATATTGAATAAATATGAAAATATTTTAATCCGAAATAAATATATTAATATATTATAATAATATTCCACATGTTGGGAGCACAATTCATTCAAATTAAATCTATTTTATTTTACATTGTTTAGCAATTAGCATGGCATTGCCCTAGCTAGTAGCTACTTCCTTACCTTTTTCCTTTTCATTAATCTTTCCATCCAAATAAAAATTATATTGAGGTTTTTTTGCTTCTCTGAAAAGGGAGAATGACATTAATATTTTCACTTTTTCATTCTAAAAATAGTTCTGACTAACCTTATACATTGCATCTAAAAATATACCTTTTTAAACAAAAAGACATCTAATGCTTAATGGCACCCTCACATTATCTTTAATATTGAAGTTCTTTTCAATATTATCATAACATTTACTTTATTATTATTAATTTTGTCATTTATTACTTTCAATCATCATCTAGATTCATATCAGATATATTCAATAAGAGAGAAAAACGTTATGTCACAAGTTTTAATTAAATGTATTCATATGAGAGCGAGAAAATATATTAATTTTCTAACAAAACTAGAAAGCATATTAATTTTAGATCTATTATTTTTTTATTATTATTTTAACAAAAAAAGGGTTCAATAATCAATAAGATATTTAATGTTGTAAGCAAATTTCCACCCAAAGTAATTTAAATAATAGAATATATCGAAGTTAGGAGTAACGGTCCAGCAATATAATATTGATTCAAATTAAAGGTAATTAATGTTTATTTGGTTGATTAGAAAATGGAAGGAAAAAAAATTAAAATAAATTTTAATTTCATCTCAACAAGTTACAAAAAAAATTATGAAATTTTTTAAATTACAGCTAAAAATATATTTTTAAAAACTAACAATATATCTTTATATTATTTGAAATTATGTTTATTCATTTGACAATGTATGAATTTCAAATATTACAGTACAATATATCATATGATTTTTCTATATTGTAGATATTTTTTGTGATAATTTCTTAAGATTTCATGTATAATCTAATAATATTTTATAAGTGTTTAGAGTTTTTGCCTACTATTAACAACTGTAACTGCAAAACAACTAGTATATTTAAATTTGAATATTTCTAATTATTATTTCAAATAATATTTTTATCAAATTATAATGAGATAAACTGTTATTTTTTTAAAATTTATTCATATATAATTTATTAAAATTTCAAGAAAGTTTAAAAGAGCATAAAGTAAAAAAATAAAAAAAATATAATTTCTATTTTTCATTTTTTCTACAAAATATATATAATCTAGAAATATGTTTTTTTTTCCTTACCTATAGGAACCAAACAAAGGATAAAATTTTATAAGTTATGGTACCAATTTTGCAATCTATACTCAGTCTACATACTAAAATATCATGGTAGGCACGTAGGAAACACAACCCATCAATATTTCAGTGCAAAGATAGAAAAATAAAATTTATAAATAAAAAAAATAAAAAATGAAATTTAAATATAATGCAGTTTCTAAGACTTTCATCTTTGAAATATATTGTTCTGAATAGATGAATGTTTTTGTGAGTGATTCAACATAAAGTATAAATGGAATTTAAATATATAATATTTGTATTCAATTTAAAAAATAAAAATAAAAAATATTTTTTTTTGTTGGAACTGCTTTAATCTATTGAACCAAAAGCATTTGTTATTTTTCTTTTTTCAATATAGGTACAGTTTTTTTTTTCATTTTTATTAAATAAAAAATTTAGCTAATAATATATTCTTATTAATAACTAATTGGTAGAATAATTGACATTGTAACAAATAAATATTAAATGCTGAGAGTGACATTACAATAAAGTTTTATTTAAAAGTAGAAGTTTAAATTACTTAATGCAAAATTAAATAAGTCAAATTTAACAGAAATACCAATTATTGGACAAAACAATTTTCTTACTTACCTTGATTAACTACCCAATACCCATTAATATTTACATTATCAGATGATTAATTAAGTTGTTAATAATAATAATAATAAATTATAAATTTAAAAGAGAGAGGGAGAGAGAGAGAGAGAGGGAGGGAGTAATATAGTATAGAAATTGGAAGGGGTGTTGGCAATGGCATTGAAGAATTAATATTTAAAGAAATTATAATAATAATTTTTTGCCAGCATTACTTAATCATATATATTTTTTAATTTTTAAGATTTTGTACGGTTCACTCTCTCTGTCTCTCTCATTATCAGCTTTTTAACATTTATTCACTTTCCACCGCTCGTACTACCATCATATCTAAGTTTTTTTTATAAATTTTCATCTATGCACTTTATATATATATATATATATATATATATATATATATATATATATATATATATATATATATATTTGCCTTATTCTCCATTTATATAAAATGATTAAATGAGAAAAATTGTAATTTCATTCTAACAGGTGAAATGAGATGATAATAATTTTTTTATTTAGTCAAAAATTTCGAATTCAAGTCTTAATTTTTAATATCTTTAATTTTTTTTCATTTCCAATCAAAAGTTTTGAACACCTTTAAAATTTATAAAATAACATTTTAATTTTTTTAATAAGCCTACGAAGCCTGAATTTAGATTACTAAATGTTAAAACCAAAAAATTAAAATTGTAATTTATAAAAAACTTATTTTGAATTTGTCATTTTTTTATTAGGTTATTGTAAAATAATAAATGCTATTTTTCTTCTTTATTTATTTTTAACATGAATGAATGATATTTTTCATATCAACGGGAAAATATATTTTCCAAATGAAATTTGAAAATGCACAAGAAAATAAGCTTATATTTTAGCAAAGTGAAGAGTTGTGGTATTATTGTCTTTTTAAATAAAATGAAGAGTGCTTAAATCGATTAACAAAAAAAGCAGTTTAATAAGACACAAAAATCTGAGAGAAAAGAGAATAAGGTTGAACTGAATGGTTAAGATGTCACGTGTGCACGTGTCATGGCAATGAGTCGGTGGATCGTTTGCCATAAAAGAAAATGAAGCACACAAATTGTACGGCACTACATCCTCCACTTAGAACATCTTCTTCAGCTTTTCCATGCGATATTTGTATGTGTGCAGTGCAATATATTATATAATTATTTATATTTAAAATTTTTTTATAAATTTTTTTTAGTATTTATGTAAAGTTTAATAATATTTTATAAATATTTAAAATTTCTGTTTTATAAGAATTTTTAGTGTTTATGTAAAGTTTAATAATGTTTTATAAATATTTAAAGTTTCTGTTTGCTACTAATAATTGTAATTGTAAAATAATCAGTACATTGAAGTCTCAATATTTATAATTATTAATTTAAATAACATTTTTATCAAATAATAATAAGATAAATTGTTAGTTTTTAAAAATTTATTTATGTATATAATTTATTAAAATCTCAAAGAGATTTTGTATAATTTGCTCATTAGATGTAACTAATAAAAAAGAGAATAAAGTAAATAAAATAAAATAAGATAAATTATATTTTTTATTTTTTCTACTAAATATATCTAATCTAGAAATATGTTTTTTTTTTCCTTACCTCATATGTATAGGAACCAAACAAAGGATAAAATTTATAAGTTATGGTACCAATTTTGCAATCTATAACTTTTATTCTCAGTCCACATGCTAAAAAGATAGAAATATTAAATTTAAAAATAAAAAAAAAAATAAAAAATGGAATTTAAATATAATTCAGTTTCTAAGTTTCTAAGACTTCCATCTTTGAAATATATTGTTCTGAATAGATGAATGCTTTTGTGAGTGATGCGACATAAAGTATAAATGGAATTTAAATATATAATATTTGTATTCAATTTAAAAAAAATAAAAAATATATTTTTTTGAACTGCTTTAATCTATTGAACCAAAAGCATTTGTTATTTTTCTTTTTTCAATAAAAGTACAGTTTTTTTTCATTTTTATTAAATAAAAAATTTAGCTAATAATATATTCTTATTAATAACTAATTGGTAGAATAATTGACATCGTAACAAGTAAATATTAAATGCTGAGAGTGACATTACAATAAAGTTTTATTTAAACGTAGAAGTTTAAATTACTTAATGCAAAGTTAAATAAGTCAAATTTAACAGAAATACCAATTATTGGACAAAACAATTTTCTTACTCACCTTGATTAACTGCCCAATAGCTATTAATATTTACATTATCAGATGATTAATTAAGTTGTTAATAATAATAATAATAATAATAATAAATTAAGAGAGAGAGAGAGAGAGAGAGAGAGGGAGGGAGTAATATAATATAGAAATTAGGAGTGTTCGCCATGGCATTGAACAGAATCTTGAGTGGTCAAAAGTGATAGGAAGGATTACGATTTTTGAGGATTAGATTTGGATTAATATTTAAAGAGATTATAATAATAATTTGTTGTCAGAATTACTTAATCATATATATATATATATATATTTTTTATATATATATATTTTTTAATTTTTAAGATTTTGTACGGCTCTCTCTCCGTCTCTCTCGTTATCAGCTCTTTAACCTTTCTTCTCACTTTCCACCACTCCAACTACCTTCATACCTAAGTCCAAGTCTTTTCTAAATTTTCATTTCTGCCCTTTCCATTTTTTTTTCTTTTTTCTTATTCTCCATTTTTATAAAATGATTAAATGAGGGACAAAGGAAAATTGTAATTTCATCCTGAGAGATTAAATGAGATGACAATAATTTTTTCTCTTGAATTTGAAATTTAAGTACGAAACATTTTAAAAATTAAGAGAGAACATTTTACTTTTTTTAATATGTTTATCCGACGTGTATCTAGATTATTGGATAGTTAAAAATAAAAAAAAATATGATTTATAAAAAACTTATTTTGAATGTATCATTTTTTATTAGGTTACTGTAAAATAACGAATGCTATTTTTCTTCTTTTTTTTTTAATTTATAACACGAATGAGTGTTATTTTTCATATTAATAGGAAAATATATTTTCCAAATGAAATTTGAAATGTGCAAGAAAATAAGTTTATATTTTAGCAGAATAAAGAGTTGAGGTATTATTGTTTTAAAAAAAAAATGAAGAGTGCTCAAATCGAATAGAAAAAAAACAGTTAAATAAGACACAAATTTGAGAGATAAGAGAATAAGGTTGAACTGAAGGGTTAAGATGTCACATGCACACATGTCATGGCAATGAGTTGATGCATCGTTTGTCATAAAGAAAACGAAGCACACGAATTGCAGAGCACTGCGTCCTCTACTTGGAGCATTCTCTTCATTTTCCCCACGCGCCACACCATACCTTACTCATCTAATCTCTCCTTCTATTTGACATCGAAAATTAAAATTAGAGATGACTATCCAATTTAATTAGAAATTTACATTACATTTTTCTTTTTTTTTTTTGTAAAAAAAATACTTTCTTTGTTCTATAAACATATTATATTTTATTTTTATATAAATTTGAAATTTTAATCAATACTGTTGAAATTATATAATTTATAAATATTTTTACTAATTAGGGAGATTTAAAAAAATTAGAAATTTTAGATCAATATAGATTTTTTCTTTGCATTCCATTGACGACTAGCCTGTTTTTAGTCCATAAAGGGACTTTTGCAACTTACAAATTTTGTTTTGACTTTTTAAACCAGGAGGAGAAACCATATAAATTTCCTCAAACAAATTCCCGTGTAAAAAATAGTTGTTTATATCTAACTATTCTAAAAATCAGTATTTTGCAAAAGCAATTGCTAACAAAGTTATGATTGTTGTCATTTTATCAACCAGAGAAAAAGTCTCTAAATAGTCCACTCCTTCCTGCTAAGTATAACTTTTGACCATAAGTCTGACTTCATACCTTTCTATATTTTCATCAGATTTATATTTTATTCAAAAACCTGACTTGCAACCTATTGGTTGTTTTCCAGGAGGCAGTTCAGTTTAAGTCCATGTTTTATTTATTTCTATAGCATGCAATTCATCCTCTATAGCCTTCTTTCAGTTGAAATCTTTGATAGCTTATGAATATGATTTTGGTTTATTTTGACAAGTTATGTTAATTGTAAAAAACTTATGTGATGAAGACAATCTAGAATAAGATGGAAAATCTGATATAGGATAAAGAACATAACCTTTCTTACATTGTTTTGCACCAACAAAAGTATGATTAGTTGCAGATGAACTGGATTTCGCCAAGGAACAGTAATGATTATTTAGATATGTTGGAGTCATTCGTTGTCTAATAGATTGCCTTGTTAATTGTGGAATAATACTTTGAGTAGATATAACGACTTGAGATAATTTTGATGACTGTAAGAAATCATCATCTGACATAGAATTGTTGTGACAACTAGGTAAGACAAAATCTGAATTGGGAGATTGATGCTTCTCAATTATTCCTCTTTTTGTTGTGGAGTAGTATTGTACGATGTTTGATGAATTATTCCTCTTTTCTAGTAAAATTGAGGCCAATTAAATTCTTTTCCATTATGTGTTCATTACTTTTATACACTTATTATATTGCACTTTAACTAGCATGTGGAACTTAAACATCGAAGACCTAACTTTAGATTTTGATTTCAAAAGATAGATCCAAGTATGTTTGGAATAGTCATAAGAAATAGTGAGAAAAAATTTATAGCCATTTTTGGATTCTATAGCTACGGGTCGCCTAATATCAAGATGCAACGAATCAAAGCAATTATGAGAAACAATAGTGCAAATAGGAAAACTCAGTTTTTTCTGTTTAGCAAAATAACATACATCACAAATCAAGTCATGATGAACATTAATATTTGGATATTGTCTATTTAAAGTTGAAATTCTACTTTTAGATGGATGACCAAGTCTAAAATGCCATATGTAAAAAAATTTAGCAGTAGCTAGATTGGAATAAATAAGACGAAGACCAACAAGTTTTTGGTTTGGAAGAAAATGATATAGTCCTTCCTAAGCACAGTTGAACCTATCGTCTTCATGTGGTTCATATTCTGTATATAGAAACTTTTATTAGTAAAAATCACAATACAAGATATGGTGTTAGTTAGCTTGCTAATAAAAAGAAGATTATATAAAAAACATGGTGGAAGAAGGACATTTTACAACACTATGGTCGAATTCAATTGAACTTGACCAATATGTGTAACATGTGCTCACTATCCATTAGGTAATGATACGTGGAATTGAGTCACGGGCTGAACATTAATTAATAATTTCTTATCACATACTATGTGATATGATGCATCTGTGTCTAATATCCATATACAATTATGAAATTTTGTATTAGTTGAAAAACAAATACCAGTAAAATAATCATTTGTTATAGCATCAACATTCGATGAATATTCCTCTGAAATTTTCTGACATTTTGATGCCATATTTGCCACTGTAAAGTTATCGGTAGGCTTGTCTTGAATTAAAGCCAATAGTTTAGAGTATTGTTCTTTAGTAAAAGAGTAACACTCAGTACCAAAAGGATATTCTCATTCTCCTTCAAAATTCAAAGAATGATGTTCTTCCAATTGATCAAGATAAGCCTCATCATTAACAACATTAACTTGATTTGCCTGTACTCCTTGCTGTCTGTAATTGTTATTCACCTCATACTTACTAGTATAACCTTATGGATAGCCATGCTTTTTGTAACAACGATCTACAGTGTGACCAAACATCCCACATAAAATACATAGACCTCTTTTATTCCCCATTATAAGCTCTCTTCCCTTGTATATTTTGATGTGAATTATTAAACTTTCTAGACATATTGGCATGCTTGTTTTGATCTTTAGGAAAATTCTTACCTTGTATACTAACTTGACTTCTAAGATTGAAGTCTTGGTTGCAAAGATTGAAGTCTAAGATCCATTCACATCATCTTTTATTGAATTCAATTGTCTTTCATGTTGGATCACCATAGAAAAAACTCTGTTAATATTTGGGAGAGGATCCATCAACCAGTTTTGTGATTTCACTGTTGCAAAACAATCATTCAGCTCCTTTAAAAACTTGATTACTTAGTCAATTTGTTGATACTTTTTAATAATTTCCCAAGCACTACATCACACAATTTGGCACACAAACACAGCTTGAAATAGGTCAAAGACTTACATATTTATCCCATAGCACTTTTAGGCAAGTGAAGTAATTTGTAACTGAAAGATTTCCTTGTGATTAAGCTCCTATTTCTTGTTGTAAATTTGATATTTTCAAAGAATCCTTCTGGGTGAATCTATCAAACAAAAATTTCCATATTTCTGTTACCGTTTCTAGCTATAAAACACTTTATGCAATGGAAGATGTAACAAAATTGATGAGCCAAGAAATGACATGGTATTACAACGTTCCTAATATTGAAACAGAGGGTCTGTTTCCAGCAGTGCAATGATAGTACCATCTACGAATTTCTTTTTTTTTTCTATCTCAATGCCACCTTCATCGAATGACACCATGAATGATAATTGTTACTATTAAGTAATGTAGAAACCAATATAGTTGATGGGGTGTAGGAAATATGGATTCTAAAAAAATCATCTACTTTGACTCCAATAGCCATTTCACAACAAAATAAATAATAGGCTAAAAAAGAAATGATAATAAGATTGATTATCTGTTTCAAGAATATCAAAGAAAAGAACAATTGCCAAAATAAAATCAAAAAAGAAGAAATGTTGCTTCGATACCATGTTGCTTTGAGACTAATCCTACTCGTGTCAGATATGACATCAAAAGTAACAAAATATTTTTTTATAAATTTTAAAGTGTTTGCATATGCAGAATTCAAATTCGAAATCTCTAATTAAATTAAAAGAGACTTACACCATTTCATTTATACCCTTATGAGTAATATAAATAATCAATTGAAAATTATTTATTTTATATTAGAGAAAATACCATTTAATAAAGATACTTGAAATTTAAATATGGAGGTTGTCAGTTTTTTTTTTTTAAAAAAGGAAAAAAAGAAAAGAAAAATGGAGGTTGTCAGAACTGGTCCTAATCATAATTTGGGCCGAGTGAAATTCGATGTGGGCTTGGGTTGTACAATTGGGCCTAATTACTTAAATATTCTCTTTTGTGATTTGCTCCAAATATGACAAATAAAAACTAAAAGGTATTTATATTTTTATTGGTGTTTATTCTATCATGTCCTCAATTTGAAAAAGTATTCTTTTTAGTCCTTAAACTCTTATTTTATATTAAATAAAGAAATTTCTAATTGACCATGATTTAGTAAAGTTTTCCAGACAGTTCAGATACTTGTAGGCTTGTAGCCATGAGTGGGTCTAGTGAGAATGTTAAGTATAATGTATTTATTTTTATGTTTAATTTTCATATTTACAAATTCCAAAATATTTTTTTATTCTGAAAAGAGAAATCATTATTCTTAAAACTCACAGAATTTTTAGTTCGACCAAGAAAGTATTTTGCTCTTATCAATTTATTGCGAGCACATTAATTACTGATAAATGCATAAATGTTTTTTTAAGAGAATTTTTTCTACAAAACAAATAGAGGTTAGCACACAATAGTTTTAATAGACCACTAAATTACTACTGGATTAAAAAGTATTTTTTTTATTAATTTAAAAGTAAGAGATTATAAAAATATAGATCTAAAATCTTGTTATCATTGGAAGATATGGGGTGAATAAGAGAAAAACTCTAAAATGCAAATTTCAACAATAGATTATTTGACATTGTTATTGAGTATCAAAAAATAAGTTTAGAATTTTTTAATTTAATCGAATTATTTTTTAAATTTTTTATCAATTTATTTCTAATAAAAATATCTATTTATCTATAAAAATAGTTTACAAAATTCAAAAAAATTAAATTTATATTTTTCAAAAAATATTTTTATCAAATGCAATATCAAACTAAGTATAAATCAAATTTGCATTAAAAATTGAGAAACAAAGTAACAAATGGATTGAGCTGAAGGAAATCATAAAAACTAGGGGTCAAATTGTTAAAAATGATTGCAATTGAAAACATTATTTAAATATTGAGATTTTTCTTTTCGTTTTAATATACGTAACAAAATTAAGAATAACAATAGGAAGGCGAATGATGGATCAAAATGGTGAAAGGCGCGTGGCATAGAGGAGAAGAAGTAAATAAAAAATATAAAAGTAAAGGCATCCAAATCTTAAATTAAAAAATTATTTCGGCTTTTATCTCTCTCTCTCTCCCGCATTGACCGCCCCCGGCCACGCTCCAACCCCACGACCGTATCTATCGCTGGACCCACTTCCATATCTTTTTCACTCTTTAACCTAACCCTAATAGTTTGTTTCTATTTTTTTTATAACCTGTTATTGTTAAAAAAAAATTGTATGCTATTAATAGTAGATTGAACTGAAACCAGTACACTGCACCATTAGCTGGATTGAAACTTTGAACACGCGTATTTCTATATTTCTTCATGTTCTATTATTCATAGTTTTACTATAAAGGAATGTTCGATGATATTGATAGTTCAATTGGTTGAAAATTGTAAATTGTAGAAATTATATAAGTAATTTTTATTTGAATCTCACTATTTCCTTTCTCAATATGTACTTAGATAAAAATAATAATAATAATAATATAGAGGAGTGCTTATTGACTCATGTATAACTTTGTTTGAGAACTTTCATTTGAGATGAGGGAAATGAATTTCATTTTCTTTCATTATTTTCCTTCATATTTGGATTGAAGTAAAATAATAAGGTAGAGAAAAAAATAAAACTTTTTTTTTTCTCATTTGGATTGAAGTAAATTAAGAAATTAAGTGAAGAAAAATGATACTATACATTTACCATTTCATCATTCATTTTATACAGTGGTGGAGCCATGACCCCTAAGTTAGGGGGTGCAAAAATTTATATAACAATTTTTTTTTTACAATACAATGTATGAATCAATTACATAGTTGATATATAAATAAATTTCGAAAGAAATAACAAATATTATCAATTAAAAATTACATTACTAAATTCAATAATTGTGCAAATATAAAAATATTTTAAAATATTACAAATAAAGCTGCATAAAAAAAATAAACTAAAGTTCATAAAACGAACGTTGTATGATTAACTCATTGTTAATGTTGCTAAAAACATCTTTTTCAATATACACTACCTCATAGGAAAAACTCTAACTATGTATATGAAATATACACATTAATTTGTTTAAGTCACATTAAGTTTATTTAGTTGTAAATTAATCAATTATATTTTTATATTAGACTCACAACCTATTAGAGACCCACAAGGAGATGATAAACAATAAGTTAAGGATCATAATCAAAGGACAAATGTGAATATAGTTATCAAACGATTTCTTTAGTGCATATGAATATTGTTTACTATGTGATATGTGAGATAATTTATGGTTATGTGATTCATATGATTATCATGATTTGACATTGATAATGAGATGATGAATAATTTGTGACATATGTGGTACATATAAGTGGTATATGTATGGTATATTTGAGATATATGTTTAGCATACATGATATATATATCATTTATGTATAGTGTATGTGAAGTATATGCGTGAAATATGTGGTATATATGTGATATATGTATGATATATGTAATAAAGATACAATGGTTGATGAATGCTTAGTTACAAATGCATATGCGTATGGACTAAAAAGACATTGTGACCAGTTAATCGATATTGTAAAACAAAAGAAGAGGCCTATGACCTAACAAATGTGCAAATGAAACAAATGATTAAGTTAGATAGCAAATGAAAATGTTCACATGACAAATATTCATATGGAAACCCGGAGCAATGTTTGTTTAATTTGGTCACAACAAAATGAAATAAGCAAAACATGTGCATACATAAAGAGTAATGATCATATGTTTAAATTTTACTGGTAACTATATGATCCTGATGAATGAAATGGAACACATGGTATACGTTAGATTTGTTATTTGTTACTATGAGTGGCTTGATAGTTTAGAGTTGTTTGATGATTACTCTCACTGAGTCCTAACTTATCAATTTGCATCATTTTTTAAGTAAAAAAAAGTGATAGCTTATTTTGAGTGACATATAAAAGACATGAAGCACAGGTCACCAGCCGAGTCTTATCACTCTCTTTCCTTGCATTCCACATGAGCAAGAAAACATGTCATTTATATTTTGGACTTATATGTTTTTGAACATGTATAGTCACTTTGGATTAGTTTTAAAATGTATAAATGGAAGCAACTCGTAATCCTTCCGATGTAAAGTTTAAGGTTTAATAGATGTGATATGTTATATTGCGGTGAAAACCTCAATATTGACTTACAAAATCATTGAATGATATTACACGATATAATGAAAAAAATTTACTATTATTGTTAATAGGATCTTATGTCTTGTTAGTATGTCATATGTAATTATTTGACACGAGGATAATTTTTACTGAAATGCATAAGGTATGATGTTATACCTAATCTCTTATACTCGATCTTCTATAACTAGCTCTAAAAGAGCTCAAAACTACGTCTTACTTTGAAAAAAATGAAAGAAGAGAATAAAAACTTCTCACCTATACTCTTTTCTCCTCTTAAGTCACACTTTGGAGATTTCACTCTCCTTTTCCCCTACTATTTTCCTTCTTTTCTTCCTTAGCTTCTCTAAGCTATTCTATGCATGAATACGATTTTTCCTTAACTTTCTCTCTCTAACTTCTCTCTTTCTCTCATTAGATTGAAGCTTTGGTTATGGTGGAATTGGGGCTGGCATGACTGGTTCATGAAGGCAAAAAAATAAGTTAAGAAGAAGAGATAAGGAAAAAGAAAGAAGAATCAAGAAAATGGCCAAAAGTCTCACATGGGTCCCACCATAATTTGACAAAAATCTTGACATTTAGGCTTAATTATAATCTTAATCTTATTTTTCATGGGATTTATGGCCAACATGTATATTATATGTCCAATTTAATATTTTAAATAGCAAATATCTCATTAAATCCTCAATTTTTTGGTAAATTGAAAATTGACTCCAAAACTTATCAAAATTAGCAATTTAGTCCTTTACCGTAAATCAACTTCTTTAAACTTTCTAAATACTTTACTAGGCATATTTCATATTTATTAACCATTAATTTGATTAATTCCATTAAAAATCCAAATTTAAATTTCCATCGATCTGACATGTCACTTTCGTTACACGTGCAACTCGGTACCTAAATTAGCGGATATGATATTCTCTCCCTCTTAAAATAAATTTTGTCCTCAAAATTTTACCTGTTCATACGTCATTAAACAACTGGGTATTGCCTCTTCATTTTTTTTCACTTTCCCATGTGGCATCTTAAACTACATGATTCCGCCTTAAGACTACTAGAGGAACTTTCTTGTTCCGGATAACTTTCTCTTCACGTGCTAAGATAACCAATGGTTCCTTTTCATAAAACATTTCTATCTACACTTCTATCTCTTCAGTTGGTATAATGAGGGTCGGATCCGAACGATATCTCCTTATCATAAAAACATGGAAAACATTGTGAATTCTATCCAACTCTGGTGGAAGGGCTAATTGATATGCCGCTGGTTTGATTATTTCTAGAATCTCATAGGGTCCAATGAACCTCAGACTTAACTTTCCTTTTCTACCGAATCTTAACACCTTATTCTAAGGTGAAACTTTGAGAAATATCTTATCACCGACAATATATTCAATATGTCACCTCTTAAGGTCACTGTATGCCTTATGTCGATATTGTGCCACTTTCAATCTTTCTTTGATCACTCTAACTTTCTTTTCATTCTGTTGAACTATCTTTGGTATGATCAACTTCTTTTCACCTAGCACGGTCCAACAAACTAGGATCCTACATTTTCTTTCATATAAAACCTTATAGGGAGTCATGTTGGATCCTACATATTCACTTTTTCCTCTTGCATAAGAACACAACCTAGCCCATTGTGACTTGCATCACTGTACACAACATAATCTTTTTCTGGAGTAGGTTGAGTTAAGATTGGTGCTTCAATCAATATTGCCTTGAGTATATCAAAACTCTCTTGGCACTTGTTTGTCCATTCAAATCGGGCATCTTTTCATAGTAACGGAGTTAAATGAGTTGCTAAGAATGAAAATCCCTTCCTCCTATAATATTTAGCTAATCCAACGAAACTCCTTACTTCTGTCACATTATGAGGTGGTTTCTAATTAAGGATAATCTTGATTTTACTAGAGTCAACTTGAATGCCTTCTGTTGATACTACATGACCCAGAAAATTGACTACTTCAAGCCAAAACTCACACTTTGATACCTTAGTATATAATTATTTTTCCCTCAACGTTTGCAGTATCATCCTGAGATATTGATTGTGCTTTTCTCTATCTCTGGAGTATACCAGAATATCATCGATGAACACCACTACAAACTGATCAAGATATGGCTTGAACACTCAGTTCATTAGGTCCATAAATGTTGTTGGTGCATGTATTGGCCCAAATACCGGGTTAGTCGTAAACTGTAGTTTTTGAGAGCGATTAATATACCCGAGGGTCAAAAATACACCAGTGAGTGAAAAATCTTTTATTTGATCATCGGAAAATATATGTTATGACTAGTCTAAGGGAAAAAATTTGGAGTGAAAATGAGGTCAAATAAGTCTTCAAAAGTCAAAATTAAGAAAAAATGGACCTGATTTAAATAATCGGTTGATCGTACTTTGACCGGTCTATGAAAAATAGCAAACGATATCCAAAAATTTATTTTAAGATATGTATAGACTCTAAATAATATTTAGGATTATTTGAAAGTGAAAATGGAATTTTACGATAACACCAAAAATTGAATTATCTGTTCGATTTAAGTGAGTTGGACAGAAAATGAACTCCGATTGAGTTGAAAATTTTTGTGTAGACATATAAATTTTTTTTTATGAATTATGGAATCAAAATTGGATGAAATTGAGCTTGAAAAATGAGAGAAATAATTTATAGTGTTTAATTGGGCCTTAAATTCACAAATGGGTCTAATGGATTGGATCACTTGTCTTGGCTCAAGCCCATCCCATTCCAGCCACCTATATAAGCTCAAAATATCAGAATTCACTAGATAATCCAACACCTTCTTCTTCCTCCCATGCTTCCCCCTTGGACAAATGGGTTTCCTCCATTTTCTCCACCAAATTTCTCTCATTTCTCCTAATTTTGCACCAAAATCAACCACCCTAATATAAATTCAGCATCTCTAGTTGCTATTTGAAGCTTTTGATCTTCATTTGGAGGGCTAGAGTGGAAGGAAATCAAATGAGAAAAGTTGAGATATAAATTGGAGGTAAGTGAAATTTATATTTTTAAACTAGTTAAATGGTTCAAATAAGTAGATTAAGATATGTAGATAATAAATATGAAATTTATTTGAGTTAAGGAAGTAAAATATTGGTGGATTAATGAAGTGGAATTTTTGGCTATGGTAAGGAATCAAGGAAGAGGAGGAACTTCAAAGGAAAAAGGTAAGGAGAAGGAAGCATAGGAAAGCTAAAGAGAAGAAATAAGGTTAGTGATTTCAAAATCTACTTATTTTCATTGATTAAGCATGAATTAAGGTTATGGAAATTAGAAATTTTTTGTATTTTGCATGTAATTGATAATTGATGCTGAAATTATGATTAAAGAATTATAAAAAGTGAATTAGAATGGTTAATTTCAATAAAAAAAATTAATTAGTGAAAATTGAAAAATATGGCCTTATTATGTGAAAAATGTAAATTAAGGTATAAATACATTTTATTGTAATATTATGATTTATATGGAACAAGAAATGTATAAATTAGTGAAAAGAATATTTAGAGGATGAAAGATAAATTTTAATGATGAAAATTAATTATATGCCGAAATATGAAAAAAGAAAAATTAATATTTTTCTTGCTAATTAAATGAAAATTTAGTTATGAAATGCAAGAAAATGTAATTTTGTGTGCGTATAAATTTATTGAGAATTTTTAAATGATATATTGAATAATTTTCCAATTATTGAGTATATTATGCATGAAATGAAAAATAATGAATAAAGTGTATTTAGTGATGCTTGATGACTTAATTGAATGTTCATAGTGAATTATTGATATATTAGAATGCAAAGTGTGAAAAAAATTATGGTAGTGATAAAATGGTTATGAATGAATAAAATATTAAGTGATTAATAATGTAAAAATAATAGAATTTATGAATTTAATGAAAAATGAATTAAAGGAAAAAAATAAATAATGCCCTTGGGTTATTTTTCTGATGGTGAAATTTAGTTCAGGATATAATTGGCTAGCCATAGGGATACCATTACCTCGGTACGGGTCATGGCGACTCGTTATTGTAGGTCAATGATGGTCTACTTCAGTGATAGTGATTCAGTAATCAGTATACAGTGCAGTGCTCGGGTGGTCCTTCGGGATTACTCTTCAGTGTAGTGGACCTTTAGGTCCACGTCCCATGTATCCGGTTTGAAGATTTTCTATCAGATTGAAACTAGGGACAAATGTGAATAAAAGTAGTACAGATGATTTAAGTGAAAAATATAATAAGAAAAAATGCAAATGAAAAGTATTTTAAAAATGAAGTATGCGAGAAAAATGATAAATATAATAAATATGATAAATGAAAAAAATGTGAGAAAAACGAGATAAGTGATAATTATAATAATATGATAAAAGTGACAAATGTGAATAAATATGATAAAAGTGACAAATATGAACGAAATGATAAATATATATATATATATATATATATAAAAGATCAAAATGACAAGAGTGAATAAAAGTAAAAAAATATGATAAAAAGGATAAAAGTGGAAAAAAATGATAAAAATGATAAATGTGAAAAAAATTATGATAAAAATGATAAATGTGAATAAAAATAGTAGATATGAGTGAAGTGAAAATTATGATAAAAAAATAAAATAAAATGAAGTGAAAATTATGATGAAAATGAAATAAGTGAAGAAAAATAAAAGTGAAAAATGTGAGAAAGTTGATATAAGTGATAAATATAATAATTATAATAAAAGTGATAAAAATGATAAAAATGGTATAATAATAATAGTGATAAATGTGAGAAAAATAGAAAAATTTAAAAACAAAATTAAAGTGAAAGAAAAATGTTAAATTATATAGTAAAAAAAAAGAAAATAAATGAAAAATAAAATATTAGTGGCAAAAGTGGAAATAAATGTAAAACAATGGCAAATTTGTAAATAAATGTAAAGCAATGGCAAGATTGTAAATAAATGAAAATTTAGGAACTAAAGTGAAATTTGTAGTTAATTAAATAAATGATTGAAAAAAAAGAAAGAAATGAATGGTTAATTAAAGAAATAAAGTGAAAATGGACTGAATTGAAAATTCAGGAGTAAAGTGAAAAAAAATTAAATTGAGAAAAATTGTTAAAATTAATTAAGATATTAAATAGTGAATTAAAGATAAATTAAAGTAAAGTATTGATAAAATGAATAATAAATATATTAAAGAGAGAATTTGAATAATATATTAAAAGTATTATTGCATGTATAAATACATGAAAAAAATATGTCAGTGGAAATTTTTAGATTTGTAATCACCACTGAGCATATTAATGTTTAGCACGTAGTTATTTGACTGTGTGTAGATAGTAGCAGGAAAGGCAGAAGCAAGCATACAAAATTTGGGAGCCGAAAGAAGAAAAAATAATAGAAGGTTAGTATCAAAGATAGCATGTATATATATGTTTAGGTATGAAGTTGTAGAAATAAAATGTATATATTATGATAAAAAAATATTTGTGAATTATTATGTGTGTGAAGAATAAAATGATGAATTGTGGATGAATGTAAAATATTTTTGTATTATATATGAATTGTTGTGCCCAAAAATGGGTTGTGGATTGTTTGCTTTGCAGGTGGGTGTGTTAGTTTATAGCCGTTATGCTGCCGAAATTTTTTGGAAAAGTAAAAAAGATTAATTAAGTATTGATAATATTGTAGTCATTAAATTAAGATAGAAAATTTTTTTCGGCATACATCGGTTATAATCGTATTTACCCACGTAACGTACGTATAAAGTAAGTGTTATAAGGGTGTTATAGTGCATTCATCAAATCAAATGACATCATCAATAACTCATAATGACTATAACGAGTCCTAAATGTCGTATTTGGTACATCTGACTCTTTAATCTTTAGCTGATTATACCTGATCGAAGATCTATCTTGGAGAATACTTCTGCTCCCCTCAGCTGGTCAAAAAGGTCATCAATCCTAGGCAATATGTATTTATTCTTGATAGTCACCCGACTAAATTGCCTATAATCATTGCAAAGACGTAGTTTGTCATCTTTCTTCTTCACAAACAACACTGGAGCACCTCATGGTGATACACTAGGTTAGATGAAATCTCTGTCCAATAAATCTTGTAACTATATTTTCAACTCTTTTAGCTCCGCAGGTGCCATCCTATATGGTATAATTGAAATAGGAGCAGTGTCAAGTACCAATTAGATAGCAAAATCCACCTCTCGATCTGGTGGTAATCCTAACAACTCTTTTGGAAACACGTCAGAAAACTCACACACAGTAGGAATGTCAGTCAACTTCGGGCTACTTTTTTTTGTATCGATCACATATGCTATATAGGTTTCACATCCTTCATAACTGATATCAACTTATCAGGATATCCTCTATTTTCACCTATCACCACTATCCCTTCTTGATTTATAATTATGATGATCATCTATCTCTTTCTGTAGTTCATTACCACACCGTGATGAGCTAACTAATCCATTCTCAGAATCACATCAAAATCATAGAATGGTAACTTTATCAAGTTTGCTGGGAATTGCCTATCTTGTATCTCAATCGGGTAACTCCTGAACACTTTACTAATCCTCACACTACGTTCTAATGGGTTATTTATAAGGATATCAAATTCTAAAGCCTTCGGTTCTAAACCCTCTCGATCCAGTGGTAGTGTGCATAAGTAAGAATGTGTTGACCTCAGATCTATCAATGTATGGATGTCAGAGAAAAAGAGAATGAATTTACCAATAATAACATTGGGTGCATCTTGCTCCTTTCGGCCTCGCATAACATATGCTCTTGCTAGAGCAGCTCTACTGCCTTTCGGCCTCTCTATTGTCTCATATCTAAACTGCCTTTCGGCCTCTCTATTGTCCAGAAATCTATATTTGTACCAACTCAGTGCTTTTCGAGCCTCTGGTAAATTGTAACAGCAGACAGTCTCTTCGCAGGTGATCCTTAGAGCCACACCTTAAGCAAGCTCCTGTTGTCCACCAACACTCTCCTGGATAAGAGCGACCACAATGTTGACACACCTGTAGAGGTACAGATCTATGTGATGTTTGTGTCGGTGCACTAGCTGCTTAAGATGAGGATTTCGCGGGCTATCTCTGTATGAAAGAAGAAGGCCTATTAAAACCTCCAGCCTAAAATCGGCCACTAAAATATCTTGCCCTTTTGCCATTTAATGGTCCCACACTCGACTGTGACATGGGTCTTCTAACCCTTCTCTCTTGTTTCAGTTGCTGTGTTTCCATGACTCTTTCAACTGTTCTAACGGATGCTAGTAAACTAGGGAATTTCATCAACTGTAAGGCTGAGACCTGTAACTTAATTAGATTCCTCAACCCATTCTCAAATCTTGGGAACTTATCTACCTCATTGAATATAATGCCTACAACATACTTACAGAGATGTGTGAAATCTCCCTCATATTCAGATACTGATAGATTCCCTTGCTTCAGCATTAAGAATTCTCTCTTCTTGTCATCAATATAAATAGGAGGAATATACTACTTCTTAAAATTCTTTGGAAAGAACTCCTATGTCATAGGTTCGGGTGTCTCTGAGCTTTATGACTCTGTCTTCCACCAATCATAAGCATGCTAATGTAGCAAAGATACTGCATATTTATTTCTACTCATCTCTGTAGTGCAGTTGATCAAAAATCCTCTCGGCTCGTTCCTAATAGAATTTCCATAGAAGGATTATCCTCTCTCTTCCTATAAAATTAGGTGCCCTTAACTTTCTCAACCTCTCAAACTGTAGCACCGATGGGGTTGGTTGTGTTGCCCTCTGTAACAGATCTACCATATTCCTCATCAACTCTGTTTGTGTTGTATTAGTAGTTGACTGCTTACGTGATGAGCTGACAATAGATCTTGATGCTACACCTTAACAATAACTTGGTCTCGATAAGGCCTCTCTCTCAATAGGGTCATTACTCTCAACCTCCTTAGCCATAATTTGTCAGGATCCTGAAGTCATAACCGACCTATATCGAAAAGATAACGATCCTAATCAGTATGCAACAACTAATATACTCAATCGTGGATACACATATATCATAAATATTTTCAAAAATTATTTTCTTTGAAAACCCAAAATTGTCCAAACTGGGTTCTGATACTAAAAACTGTAACACCCTCTCACTGTAGAGCACATACCTGGATAAGGGAGTGCTATACCGATTTCTTCAAATTATTATTCTAATAAATGCTAAAAAGGCATATATATATATATTTAAATTCAAAGCTCAATGATATAAAAAAAGATAATGTACATTTTATTTACATAAGATAATATTTACAAAATATTAAATTAATTACAAAACCATAAAAGATAGTTTATAAATTCAAAATAAATAAATATAAATGCAAAAAGTCGTGACCTATGATTTTCAATGTTGGTTGTTTTACTGAACCGGGACACTGTTAGTTTTATTTACAATTTAAGCTACCTCTCTATATATGGGCAGAAAGAAACTCTCGGACTAAATTCTAAGTTTAGTGGTGCATATAAATAAAACAATATACTATTTTATGTAACATGCATTGTCATGTATATTATGTGTCATATTATCTTTTTATGTAATTTCTTATGTTATTACATTATAGCATGCAAAGACATCAACTCATCTATTTATATTTTATATTCATTCTATTATACATAATCAATCATTTCACATATCATAAATTATTTTAATTTTATTAACTTATTTATGCCTATAACACTTAGGAACTACCAACTAGGATAACGAGATTGTCATCCAGGCATTTATGAGTGTCACTCGAGTATTTATGGTATGGGCATATAAGTGTCATCACCAACATTTATATATATATAGGTGTCATCACCATATTAATAATAATGCTATTACTGGCTTTAATTATAATGCCATCATCGACTTCATTAATCGTGCCATCATAGACATTAATAATCTTCCTAATTGGCATGTCAAACTTCCATCATAAACATTAATAATCTTCCTAATTGGCATGTCAAACTATCCAAAATTTTAGTTCTAAACTAGGTATTCTAGGGCTTAATTAATGTCATTAAATTTCATAACTCTTAAATTCACACATTTCATATGTTTAATAACTCAATTAATCATATAATTACTCAATGAAAGTATTCATTGCATAATATAACAAGATTCACATTAGTTTACACATCAAATTCTTCAATTCGTTTTCTGGCATGTTACTGGCAGATTTGTTTTGTCTTTGATATCAATTTTGATCCTATTACAGTCCGTAGCTTACCCGTGAATCCAATTGTGTTTCATCCTATAAATCAGCACACGTTCACAACCGTGATCGCCCTGTTGAACCTTAAGGGGTATTTCTGTCATTTCGATGCTAACAAATAAAATAGCAATAATGCATTTAACAATACTTATATTCTAAGTTTTTTGAACAAGGTATGAAATATGATGCAATAATGAAAGACTACATTTGAAAGTTAAAATATGAAGAAATAGCATGTTCACGCCCTTGATGTAACTTAGCGCTAAATCTCCAATATTTAAAGTTCACAGCCATAAAGGATCATACCAACCGTGAATGATCAAATCAGTCACGATCGTGAAAGATAGTCACGTCCGTGAGATAACATGTCAAATTCTTCTAGAAAGCTTTACGGCCAGAGTCACCACTTGGACCACGGCTTGAAAGGATATTCGAGCTCGTGAAAGTATAAAGTCACACCCGTGATCAAACACTTCAAATTCTTCCAGAATGCTTCATGGCCAGAGTCACCACCTGAGCCACGGCTTGGAAGAACATTCACGACCGTGAATGAGGAAAGAGAAACACGTCAGACGAGAAATTAAGAGTTGGTTCAACGACTATTTTCGCAATAAATGCATCCAAACAACTATAATTCACTAAAGAAGTATAAATGCAAGTCATTTATGAATCTTAAATAAGTGAATAACAATTACTTTCGAATCAAAATCTTGTTGTAGCCATTGTGCATTAATTACTTTCAACAAAACTCCTATTCTCTGTAAAAATCTATTTACTCATAAATTTTAAGCATTATAGGTTGGTGAGTGTTTTTCTTTGTAATCTATTACTCAAGTGAGTTTGGGTATATTGGGTTAAGAGTGAAACACTTGTAAGGGTTATTTGTATGAGCCCATAAAACACAAGGAATTGGTTTATTGTGTGAGCCATTAAAACACAAGGGAATTTCTGGGTTGGGTGTTAGCCATTGATAGAAACACCATAGTTGGGAGTGAGCTTGTAAAACTCCATTGTAACACTTAATGTGTTAGTGAAACTCCCAATTGAGATTAGGAAGAGAAGTAGGGTTTGTTAATACCCGAACCTCTATAAATTTCTTGTGTGATATCTCTCTATCCCTACTCTATTTAAATTTTTATTCCGCACTTAAAAGTTAAGAAATTTTTTAATATCCAATTCAACCCCTCTTCTTGGTTCATTATCTGGGCAACAATTGGTATCAAAGCCTAGTCTAGCATCAAAGCCTAAAAAGCGCTAGTAAATATCAAGAAATAGCCAATGAAGGATTCCAAAGTCTCAATCCTTACTTTGATGGAGCAAACTACACTCATTGGAAGTTCTGGATGGAGACATATCTCGATAATGAGGGAATTGAAGTCTGGAATAACGTTCGAAAAGAATGGACACCACCAACCAAAAGAGGAGTTGATGGTGAAGAAGAAATCCTTTCAAGAGATGATTGGACAGAGCCTCAACGTAGAGCAAATTTCAAAAATAAAAAGGCAATGACAATTCTCTCAAGCTCATTATCCATTGAAGAATGTGGCAGAATACAACATTTCCCAACCGTGTATAGTATGTGGAAAATATTGGAAAATTATCATGAATGAACAAAGCAAGTTAAATCCAAAAACATTCAACTTCTCACTTCAGAGGACGAACTCTTCAAGATGAAATCCAATGAGTCAATCACCGATATGACGAACCGTCTTTTAGCCATCATAAACGACATGAGAAAGCTTGGGAAACACTTGAGCTTGGAAGATGTAAACAACAAAATTCTGAGAAGCCTTCTTCTCAAAGATTATGGTTCAAGAGTTGCTGGTATAGAAGAAGCCAACGAAGACATGAACGTCATGAATACCAATGTGCTTATTGGCAAACTTCTAACACATGAAATGGCAGTAAAGAGAGATAGAGAATTTGAAGCCGAGCTAGAAAAAAGAAAGTCCCTAGCACTAAGAGTCTCTACTTCAAAATCTCAAGAATAAGTTAAAAATGATGAAGAAAAGAGTGATGATGCAAATGAGGACATTACGATGCTCTCGAGAAGATTGAAAAGAATAATTGAAAAGAGAATGGGCAACTCTCAAAATTTTAAGCAAAGAAATCTCAAACACTCCTCAAATGACTCTCAAAGGAATAAAGAAGAGGTAAAATGTTATGATTGTGGGAAGAAAGGACATATCAAACCATAATGTCCAAAGCTCAAGAAACACAAAAACAAATACTAAAAAGACAATAGGGAGAAAGGTCACAAAGCCACATAGGATGACGAAACCTCTTCAAGTGAAAAAGATGACAATGAAAGTGAAGAGGTTAACCTATGCTTCATGGCTATAGAGGATTATGTCTCGGATAAGGTAGGATCACTTTACTAATACTTATTCAATAATGATAGTAGTGATAATAACAGTGATAGTGAAGATGATGATGAGCAAATTTTAATAGAAGTATTGAACCTAGAACTAGAAAAATATATATGTAAATTCAATACTTATAAAAATAACATTTCAAGTTTGAAAAACAAAATGGAAGTTTTAGAAAAGCAAAATCTTGAGCTTAAATCTTCTAATGAATCTCTTTAAAAATCATTAGATGAGTAATCCACCAGGTTTTGAAAGTCATAATTTACCCAACCATGTATTTAAACTTTCAAAAGCTTTGTATGGTTTGAAACAAGCCCCAAAAGCTTGGTATGAAAGACCAAGTTCTTTTCTTTTAGAAAATAATTTTTCAAAGGGAAATGTTGACACTACTTTGTTTATTAAAAAGCATAAGCATGATATTCTAATTGTTCAAATTTATGTTGATGACATTTGGGTCTACTAATGAATTGTTTTGCCAAGAATTTGCTAAGTGTATGACTAGAGAATTTGAAATGAGCATGATGGGTGAGCTTAAGTTCTTCCTTGGTCTACAAATAAATCAAAGCAATGGGGGCATATTCATCAATCAATCCAAATATGCTAAAGACTTAATCAAGAAATTTGGAATGGAAGGAAGCAAAAATGCCAAGACTCTGATGAGCACATCAACAAAATTGGACAAAGACGAAAAAGGTAAGAGCATTAATGAAAAACTCTATAGAGGTATGATCGGATCACTCTTATATCTTACTTCCTCTAGGACCGATATAATGTATAGTGCATGCTCATGTGCTTGCTTTCAATCGTGTTCTAAAGAATCACATTTGAATGCTATGAAAAAAATCTTAAAATATTTACATGACTTATTGCATCCAGGCTTATGGTATCCTAGAAATTCATCATTTCATATCATAGGATATTCATATGCTAATTATGCTGGAAGTCTTTTGAATTTAAAGAGTACTTCAGACACTTGTCACTTTATTGGTGAATACTTAGTTTCTTGGTTTAGCAAGAAACAAGTTTCAGTTGCTCTTTCTACCGCTGAAGCGGAGTATGTGGCAGCAGGATATTGTTGTACTCAAATCCTATGGATGGAACAACAACTTAAGGATTATGGTCATAGTTTGGACCATATACCTATCATATGTGACAATACAAGTGCCATAAACCTATCTAAAAATCCCATTCAACACTCTAGAAGTAAGCATATTGACATAAAACATCATTTTCTTAAAGATCATGTTCAATATGGAGATGTTGAATTGGAATTTATCAATACAAACAATCAATTGACAGATATATTCACTAAGTCTCTAAATGAAGAAATATTTAACTTCATAAGAAGAAAGCTTGGTATGATTGATGGACTAACCTTATCTTAAGTATGATTGTCAAATTTGTCAAACCTTGAATGTTAATTTCTATCTTATGTTATTGTCTTATCTTTTAAGGTATGAAGTGGCTAACTTGATGGAAATATATGTTAAAAGAGATAGAAGCACCTTAAAAATCTTTTAGTCTTATTTTAGACTTAGTTTTACTTATTGAAGATTTAAGGCAATTCACACCCGTGACATATATTCACGGCCATGATCATAATCGCCAAAAGCTCCAGTAGCTTTCACGTCTTGCTTCATGGTTGAAGGTAGTGAAGACTATGTTTCACGCCCATAACTTTTTTCTTTCTCCCATGAAACTCTTTGTTCACGACTGTGACACTTCTTCACGACCGTGAACATTAACACCAAATAATTACAGAACTGTTCACGCTTTGTTTCACACGTTGTCTCACTATCACAAGTAGTGAAGATTGTACTTCACGACCATGACTCATTTTGTCACCACCGTGAAAATTCACAATTACTCTCGTGACTATTGAATGTCACGACCGTGAATCGTTTCATATTCTTTATCACGGCTAGAGCGCCTTTTCAACAAATCGTGATCACGACATTTCACGCTCGTGACTTACTATTCAAGACCGTGACTATATCGGCTATAAAACAGTTTTTTGCTGTTTTCTCTCATTTCAAACTCTATAAATTCTCTTATTTATCACCCTCATTCAATACTTCTCACAGATTTCGGCCCCCTAATAGCCTTTTCCATCTATAAAAACCTTCAAAAATCCTTTCTTTCTTCAAAAATCAGAACATCACAAAGTTAAATCCTCAAAATCCATGTCAGAAAATCTCTCTCCAAAAACCCATTCTCAACTCAACAATGGAACCCGGCTCCTTAAAAGGCACAAGAAAGAAATCTCATGCTTTGAAACGCTACACAGACTACCTTATCAACATCATTCCAGAGCATTGTCATCTAAGATATGTCGTTTTTAAGAAAAGACCATTGCTTTCATCATGATCCTTTGAGTGGAATGCTGTCAGGACCCTTGGTCTTGAGACGAGCATGACGAAACAACTACAAGCTTGTCATCTCAAGGAGTTTGTAGATATCCATCAACCAACGCTACGGGAATCAACTCTTAAGTTCCTTAGCACCTTGCAAGTCTCTCCCATCGGAACAATCAAATTTCAACTTTGTAAGCATCTGAACACTCTCACAGCAGCGGAGTTTGGTGCAATCTTCAAACTTCCTTCAGATGATATCTTAAATGAGAGTGAGGTGGAATTCTATGTCAATCTGGCATGGACTCATTTTGAACAAGATTGTAGTTGGGATGTAAAGAAGACGAAAAACAACCATCTTTGTTCTCCCATGCATAAATATTTACATAAGTTTCTGGCATATAATATCTTTGTAACATGCAATAACAATGGTGAAATCCGTAAATCCGAGCTTTTCCTCCTGGAGATGGCTCGAAGAAACGGTGGCCCTATCTCAATGGTTTGCAAACCATTTTCTCTCAATTGCAACAAAGCCATCGGGAGATATTTTGATTGGTGGGTACGTGACTCACCTTGCAATTGAGCTCAGGTATCTGAAGCTCGAAGAGCACAACTTCAACCTCATTCCAGCACATCCAGCTGGTGAAATTGTCTATTACTGCTTCACCACTCCAGCTGGTGAAACTGTTTGGGAAGACGAGGATTCGGACGAATTCAAAGCTGGCCTCAAAGGAATCCAGCAAAGAAAATGAGTCCGAGTAGAGACACGACCCCAGAGGTTGAGCAGGAGATTGGTCAATCCTCGACATCTATACCTAACATGGCTCAACAGGTGGTTGATTTTTTAGCACCTCGTTTTGACCTATTGCAAGCTTCAATCGATGAGAGGTTGGAAAACCTCAAAGATTTCATGGAGTCTCTCATAGATAACCTCGAGGCGAAAATAACATGCCTTAGAGATGAATTGTCCGGCTCCAAGCCTAGTTAGAATCTAGCTTTTTCATTTTGTTTACTAGTTTCTAGTATTGTGAATGTATGATTTTAAATTACTTTTCCAAACTTTATACTTCCTCCATTTGGTATTAATATAATTGCATCGGTTTTCGCTTTATGGTTTATTTTTATGTTCTTTTTGTTGATGACAAAAAGGGGAGAACCTAGCAATATATGAATATGCAAATATATGAAATCAAATAATTTGATATAATTTGCATATACTTAACTAGTTAAATGCAAACAATTTGATATACTCTGCATATACTTAACTAGTTAAATGCAAATAATTTGATATACTTTGCATATACTTTGAATATACTTTGCATATACCTAACTAGCAAGCAAAGATTCATGCTATACTTCCTTAATTCTTGCACTCTATTATTTTTTGTCTTAAGCATCTTTTGAGGGGGAGACTTCTCAAAAACACATATTGCTAGATTATTTTTCACCATCATAAAGGGGGAGATTGTTGAACCTTAAGGGGTATTTCCGTCATTTTGATACTAATAAATAAAATAGCAATAATGTATTTAACAATACTTGTGTTCTAAGTTTGTTGAAAAAGGTATGAAATATGATGCAAGAATGGAATACTACATTTAGAAGTCAAAATATAAAGAAATAGTATATTCACGCCCGCGATATAGCTTAGCGCTAACTCTCCAACATCTAAAGTTCACGGCCATGAAGGATCATACCAACCGTGAATGATCAAATCAGTCACGACCGTGAAAGATAGTCACGTCCATGAGATAACATGTCAAATTCTTCCAGATAGCTTCACGACCAGAGTCATCATTTGGACCACGGTTTGGAAGGATATTCACGCCCGTGAAAATATAAAGTCACGCCCATGATCAAACACTTCAAATTCTTTCAGAATGCTTCACGACCAGAATCACCACCTAAGCCACGGCTTGAAAGAACATTCACGATCTTGATACACATATTCACGACCGTGAATGAGGAAAAAGAAACATGTCAGATGCAAAATTAAGAGTTGGTTCAATGGCTATTTTTCCATTAAATGCATCCAAACGGCTATAATTCACTAAGAAAGTATAAATGCAAGTCATTTATGAATCTTAAACAAGAGAATAACAATTACTTTCGAATCAAAATCTTGTTGTAGCCATTGTGCATTAATTATTTTGAGCATTATAGGTTGGTGAGTGTTTTTCTTTGTAATTATTACTCAAGTGAGTTTGGGTATATTGGGTTAAGAGTGAAACACTTGTAAGGGTTATTTGTGTGAGTCATAAAATACAAGGGAATTTATGGGTTAGGTGTTAGCCATTGATAGAAATACCATAGTTAGGAGTGAGCTTGTAAAACTCCATTGTAACATTTAGTGTGTTAGTGAAACTCTCAATTGAGATTGGGTAGATAAGTAGGGTTTGTTAATACTCGAACCTCTATAAATTTGATATCTCTCTATCCCTACTCTATTTAACTTTTTATTCCGCACTTAAAAGTTAAGAAATTTTTTAATATCCAATTCAACCCCCATTCTTGGTTAATTATCTGGGCAACACACTCCTTCACGGGCGTAAACCAAACCGTAAACCAAGCCGGAATCTAGAAATTTTCAAGATTTGATACCAAAATAGAGCACAACCATTTTCATACTATTCTCACATGCAATATTCTCTACGGTTGACTAATGTCAGTCACCCTATCAACACTCCAACATACATTTTAACCATTTATCACATCCATATACTTTATAATCATTTATATTACTAAAATGATTCATCAAACATCTCATCATAATTATTTAACATAAAAAATTTCATCATGCATATCAACCCCAAATATCTTAGATTCCATTAACCAATACTCATACTAACATGCATTCCAGTCACACCAACATAAAAATGTCAGATTAGTGCTTAAGAGGTTGTTATGTACAAATGTTACACCTAAAGCTTAAGCTCTTTAAGCTTGTCAACTCCCTTGAGATGGACTTCCAACACCTCTACTCACTCCTAGACATAAGCAAAATGACTTCTTAGCTTCTGGAACATGAACCAAAAGCAAGAACACCGAAACCAACCCTCACTTTGTAATCCATAACTTTTTTTTCTCACTTCACTCTCACAAATCTAAGCTTTTCAAGCTTCAACCATGGAGGAAAAGAGTATCTAAAGGAAGAAGAAGGTTAACATGCCGTTTTTGGTTTGTTAACAGAGAGTGGATAGCAAATTTAAATGGATGGTAGGAAGAAAAATATGATTGTCTCACCTGCCCATACTGTCCAAGCTTTACAACCGTAACTCGTCTCTCACAGGCGTGAAGAAACTCATTGTGGTCATGAAGAACCTCATCGCAGCTGTAAGCTAAAGTCCTATATTCACGACTATGACACATTGTCACGGGCGTGAAATATCTGATTTCAGCAATTCTTAAACTTTTAATGCTCCACTTAACCCCCAACTCCCACTAACCAAGAACATAACTTATAGGCCCTAATTACGGGCGTTACATTCATAATGACAACAATAGTCTCAATAGCAACATCATTTACAATATCTTTTTGAATAGTTGGAGAAGTTAATTGATGAGTTTTTGGAACATTATTCAAAACCATTTTCTTTATTTCTTCATTATGATCAGCAAGAAATTTTAAAAGTTCTTTAAAATTTCCAGAATTAGCAGAATTTTTTGACTCATTATGCCCACAAAAAACTAATCCTTGACACAAGAGAAAATGGATACAATTAACCGATGTTGTTAATCATATCCTATAAAGTTTTTGAGCCTAATCAAATTGTTTAGATAAAACAATTTCAATGTGTTGATCTCATTTCATTAAATCCTCACATTTTTTCCAAGCTTGATTATAGGCACTATTTACTTCACCAATATATTTATGAAATCTCTCTTTTTTATTCCAATTCGAAAACCCCTCCATAATAATTGAGTCACCACCACCTTTCTTCCCAAAATCATGTCGAAATAAATAGCAACATAAACAAAATGTAGCATCTTTACTTATACTATACTCTAGCCAGTTTCCAAATTCATTAAACCAAAAAATACAAAATCGTCGTGATAATTTTCCAATTTTTCTTTAGAAAAAGTTTTGTTGACGAGGTTGACAAAGTCCTTTTTGCAAGTATGCTCTTCTAATTCTATCTCTATCATTGGGATCATAATTTAAAATTTTAATTCATAATCCAGGATCTAAGGGAAGATCATTTAAATTTACCTCAATTTGTTGATTTTTGAGGTTATGTCGTGAACTGCCAAAATTATTTTTTTGAGGAACTAATTCTTTGTCTTCAATTGATTTTCTTTTAAAATATTTCTCCATGACCTATATGAAAAGTTGAAAACAACAAGTTCTTATAATTTATATTGATAACCATATTATGATACAAGTATAATTATTAATTAAAATGAACAAATAATTATAAAAAATTAACTATTAACCAAAATCCAAATTAGTATTCATTAACCCTTAATTTACTGAAAAATATGAATAAAAAATTAAAAAATAGTTGTATAAGCTACCATGAGCTGAGTATCATTGGTGTTGTGGCCTATAAATTGTGGTGGGAAATGCTTTGTGAACACCAGGAAGTGAGCTACTGGAATATGAACTCAGAACTCTATTAGAAGTGGATTACAGAGAGGTTTGTATAAGTTAAGCTTCTTCCACATGAACTTTATTGTCCAACATTTTTTATGAACTTCATTGGCTTGTTGGATTATCCCGGATGGAAATTTTTGAGCAAAGGAGAGGTGTCGAAGTAATAAACATTTTCTTTTAGATTTCGTCTTCGCCCTCTTTCATGCTACTTTTCTGACTATGTCTAAAATGGGGTAGACTTTCGATCATCAATGGATCCAGCCTCCAGCCGGATTGGATTGTCAATTGTTAGGCTAATGGAAAGCGTATGAACCTTTAGCATTCAATCTCCACTTTTATTTTCCTGGTATTAGGCTTTCCTCAAATGTCAAATAAGAACGTTGCAGGTCATCATTACTTGACTTTAGAAAGACCAACATGAAACATGCCAATAATATGCCACGTTCCGGAATTGATCAACTAAACTAATCTCCTTGGAATGGAAGAGGAAATTCAAACTATGGTTAAAACTTAAAAGAAAACTTAAAAGGGTTTCGCAGCTTTGCTTCGCCAAATAAAGATGGGATGGGACAGCTTGTTACCGTGGATAATTCTTCACTCTCTAGTGGCTTAGAGGTAACTTTGCGCCTCTGCCACTCTCTTTCCTGAGTCAGGAATACTAAGCATGATAAACAATTAAGCCTTAGAGATCTCAATAGTCAATTTCCCTATTTTCCAGTAATGACTGGTCAAGGTCAATCAAAGTCGCACCACCAATTGAATGTGGTATATTTATTTTGGCTAAACATTTGTTTGAAATAAATATTTGTATTTTAGCTAAACACTTATCATATATATTTATTTAAATATATATATTTTTTAATTAATTAATTATAACTTATCTAAATCTATTTTTTTAAATATCACTTAATTGCCCTCACCTATTTTTTTAGAGGGAGTAAATGTTAAAAATAATATAAATTTACATGTATTTTAAAAAGTTAAGGAGATGCAACTGTCCACTCTTAATTGTATGTGGTTTGCGGCCGATTTTATAGAATAATAAACTCCTTACTATAAAATAAAATAATTAATATTATTTGAACTTATCATCTTGTTCTCAAACTAACAATGCATAAATGATAGAGACAATGAAATAAATTTTTGTATTCAAAAATTAAAACTAAAAGGATCTATTTTCATATTAAAATTCTGAAGTAATGTTGTTGCTTATTACGGAATTCAATCATAATAAGTAAAAATTACCATAAATATCCAGTGAAGCATTTGATGACGAGAAGTCAAGAAGTAATTAGTTTTGAATTTCCCAAATTTATTTCTTGTTGGCATTATGTAATTGCTGTGTTATTCTATACTTGATTTTTTTGTTTTTGTCTAATCTTGGGTGCGATACATTCATTTGTCTTTGACTTTTGAAGCTTCCTCAGCTGTTAAGGTTAAAGTGGTGTAACATTCAGAAAGTGAATCATGGGAAAGCGAAGGATTAGAACTGTCCATAGGATTAAAAGGTAATTTTGTTTTTAACAGTAAAAATTTCTTTTCATTCCCTGTCATTATCTCTCCAATTTGGAGAGGTATTTTGCCCCTCTATCCAATAAAAATTCCTTCATATTTTATCTTTTTATTTTTTTTCCTTCCAAATAAGGGGTAAAAAATAAAAATATGTGTCATAGGGTTAAAAAGGCAAGTAAAAGTTGGGGATTTCTCTTAACTATATAGGACCATTAAATGAAATCACTTGATCCACTTAATTGAAGAATTTAGAAGTTTTTAAGTCATTCAAGTCTAAATATCATTCTTCTATCCTCTAATATGTACTTATTTAAAAAAATAAAAAAAATTTCCTTACAGAAAAAAAAAACTATATAAGCGCATCAAAAATTCATAATTTCACATAATTTGAATAACAACTATGTATCTTTGAATTATGGTAGTTTCCTCTTAAAAGGTAAATTCATAATTTCAATTTCTATTTGGGGTAATGTAATTATTATATCTATTTTACATAAAGCACTTTTTATAGATGGGACAATTTCAGTCAAATTTGTTATAATTAATTTTTATTTTTACGTTGATTATTGAGATTTGAGAAATAGAAATGGTAATATATATCTATATAGCTACTATATGTGTTTTAGTTTGAACGATGATCCAAAGTACACAGCAAGAAAACGTAAAGTGCAATTTTTTTAGTGCCATGCAAAATTAAATATTAGTTAAATGGGTCTTACCCTTAATTAGTGGTTTACGTATATTCAAATAAAATTTTAAAATAATTACAATGACTATTTAAATTAATTTTAAATATTATTATTATTATCTTTAACTCCTAAATCCCCCCTTTCCACTTAAAAAATAAAAAATAGAAGAACATCACCTATTTTATGTGAGAATAGGATTGAAATCCAATGATACAATTAGTTTCTTAAACTTGTATTTTCTTAACATTTTGTTCTTATTTAACGATAAAATAAAAGAATATGTAATGAAAGATACTCTTTTTTATCTCCAAAATATTTTTATTTTTTTATGTACGTGATAACTTCTATATACCTTAATATATAGAGACTTGAACTCAGAAATTTCCACTCTCCAAACTGATTAATAATTAATAGATTTAACTAAGATAGTGATTAATGAAAAAGAATAATTAAATTATCGAATTTGATTAATTTATTTAATCATCCAAACCTTTTGAGAACAATCCTATATATGTTGTGTTTGGGTAGAATTAATGACATGATTATATATATATATATATAGTAAAGGGTAGCAAAGGATGGGATAAGATAGAGATGGGGTTAGGTAGGGAGGATCAATGCAAGAAAAATGAAAAATTGCTAAACATATCAGCGAAGCAACTGAAATAATATGCAGCGACATTCAAGATTAATTGTTCGTTCATATTTATTTCACTTAAGAATTTCCATAAGATATTTAATTATTTTTCTTATATATTTTTATTTATTTATTTATTTATTATTATTATTATTATTATTATTATTATTATTTTGTCATTTAGATTTAGCTATCAAATACCACCCTTTTTGACTGGAATCAACTAATCCTTTGTTGGCATGCATAGCATAGGATAGGGTTCATCAAAATCCGAACAAAATTCCAAAGTGATGGGATCCAATGCAATTCGATATCTTTGGTTCAATTTTGAAAATTTTCGGTTGGATGCAAATATTTTTAAATTTTTTTATTCAGTTATTGATTTTAAAAAATTAAACTGATCAAAATTTACATATTAAAAAAGTAAAAAAGTAAAGTTAAAAATTAAAAAAGTAAAAAAAAAAAGAAGAAGAAAGGAATCTTTTATATATATATATATATATATATATATATATATATATATATAAAAGGAGTATAAGATGTAATTTTCTCTTCAAAAAATTTTGCCTCGTTCAATCTTATTCAAGCTCAATTATATAAAAATTAGGTTTGCATTAGGGAAGAGAGTACTCAAAAATTTTCTTTATTTAAAAAAAAAATTATAAAAGTGAACCATTAAAATAAAAAATAATTATATATAAAATTTAATTATAGCTGGTCAGACGTAATAGTGACAAATCAGCATTTTCTCCAAATTTGTATTGGGGTTACACTAGAAAATTTATATCCAAACTCAAAAGAAAAAAAAAAAGAAAAGAAAGGTAAATGCCCAATTGGAAGATAATGTTTAATTGTAATTTGTGACCTATTAAAAAGTCTTTTATATATATACATATTTTTTTTGAAGTTGTACATTCATTTTTTTGAAGATATAGGTTGATTGTTTGAAACTCATAAATTTATTATTTATACCTTATAGATTCATCATTTTAACTTGATTATTTTTGTCAAATCTATCGTCTTCAACATTCAACAATTTGATTTTCTCTTTTATATTATTCATTTTTTATTCAAATATCTTCATTTTCAACCATTTTCTTTTACAAAAAATTAAAATTAAATATTTTTATTTCAAACAATAATAAAAATTATTAAAATATTTAAAGATAATAAAAATTAAATTAAATTTCCAAATTAAAAAATAAACTTAAAATATACAATTTTTTTTTAATTTTTCTTTGTGATTTAGAAGAAGAAAAAGAAAATAATAATAATAATAATAATAATATACTGAAGAAAAAAAAAAGAACATGCCGAATATATAGTAAAAATTGTGTTGTACCAATTAATGGTACGCAAAATATTATATACTTGAATTCATAATATAATATAATTTGCAGTTTTTTTTGTTTGGACTTTTTTGAGATGTGACATTGCATACATTTCTATATATAAAAAAGGACAATTTAAACTTTAAAGTTTTAATATTTTTTTTAAAAAAAAATCTGATCACATATATTAAGTTTTAAATTATATTCTTACAAATTTTTTTGAGAAATGTTATTAAAAAAATCAATTACATATTATTAAAATAGAAAAAGAAATAAAAAAAAGTAAGAATTTAGCTTAACAAAATTTAGTAGATTGAGGTCCAGCCCACTGTTGATCTTAGGAGTTTCATTTTGCTTTTCTTAGTTGTCCCTTTTTAAGAGCCAAGCCCAGACGTAGGCAAATAGAATTTAATTAAAATTAGCAAAAAATTAAAATGAATTAACCGTTAATTTTCGTTAACTTATCATTAATTATTGATTCATTACAACTCATTGTCTATTTAAATTAAAATCTATAAAATCAGAATTTAATTCGATGAAATATTTAATTTCCTTTAGTATATATAATATCAACGATTTTTTTACATGTTCAAATCTTAACATTTCACATTTTTATTTTATCGTAAAAATCTAATTTGAATGAATTGGGGTTATGTATTAAGTCCGAGTTAACCCAAAAAGTTTGGTCAATTCAATTTTGTTTCGGTTGAGTAAAAAATTCCTGCTGTCCACCGATCTGATTCGGATGAAAACCCGTACCCGGAATTAATTAAGAATGGTAATAAAAATGCTAATTGACAATTATGAGTTACTAATTAAACATAAAACAAACACAGCCATAAAAACAAAACTCAAAAAAAAAAAAAAACAAAAACAGTCTCTCTCTCTCTCTCTCGCGTGATCCCTTGTTGCTCTCATAGCCTCTATGCAAAGAGGCCTAGAGAGAGACATCAAAACAAAGAAAGATAGAGAGGGAAGCTTAACTCTTTATTCCTTCGTGAGGTGAAATCGAAAGAGATATAGAAACAGAAAGATCTATTGATTCTTGCCTCTCATGGACATTAACAGGTAAACAGATTTCCAAATCTATCCATCTCTTTTATTTAGCAGAAACTGAAAACCAAAGCCACGTGTGTGTTGCCGTTTCGCTGTCATTACTGGAATTCCTATTGTGTTGCATTGGAAAATTCGGTTGGGCTATCACTTTGGTTTATCTCACTCTCCTTCACCTAACAGAACCAAATTGTTTACGACTAGGAAATTTCTCTATCACCATCTTCCATTTGCTCTTGCTTTGAGTGTAAAATATCTCTATTGCATTGTTGACACACTTCTTTTTATGTATTCTCCCCCATTTTTTAGATCTCAATTGCATCAGTTTTGAGGTTTATATTCCGACTGGTTGATGGATTGTTGCAAATTGTATTACAGAGTTGGTTTTTAAAGACGAAATATAGATTGACGGAGACCCGTTTCGGGTATGTGGAATTGAATGCTCTAAATTGCAAGTGGCTTTTTGGAGAATGTGGGTAATGCGGAGATAATTTGTGTTGGCTTGGTGTGTAAAGTGGGCGTAGAGTGAAAGGGGTTTTGTGTTGGGTAGAAATGGTTGATGCGGCAGGGTTGATGGAGGCGGCTGGAGCTAGATTTAGTTCCTTGGAGTCGATTGGAAAAGGATCATTTGGCGATGTGTATAAAGCATAAGTACCTATTCCTTGATCACTATCTTTTATTTCGGTTAAATCTTGTAGAATGTTGTTCATTTTATGTTTCAACTGTGAAGCCAACTATGATTATAGTCTTCTCTCTTTTTATTTAAAGAATACAATCTGAATTTGCATTCTCTTGCTTATAATTATATGCTAAAATTATGTGAGATTTAGAATGTTGGTTCCTTTTTATTTAGTCATTGTAAATTCCGTATTAAAATAAATTTGGCAACACTTTAATTGTACAAGGCGTGTTATAGTGTCAAATTCTTGCACGGTAGCTATTTCTACACTCAAAAGCCAGAGATGTGATGCAATCTGTACAAGAAGAAAAATTAGTATAGCATATATCTGGTTGAACATGATATTTTATTTCATGATTTTTTTTCTCCTCTTTGAAAATGTTGCACATCTTATTTCCCATTTTTGATAAAACAAACCTTTGAAAATAAGGTTTAAATTCAAGTGGCAAGTGCTACTCAATGTTGAGAATCTAGGAGATTCTCGAGGAATCAATGTAAACAGTATATTTAGGTATCGAAGAGATTTAAGTAATTGAGCATTTATACAAGTTTCTGGAAATATTCTACAATATGTTTATGATATTGATTTTTCAAGTTGGCTAGCACTTAAGTGTTATTAATTTATTATGTTGATCATATGGTTAAGATAGAACTTGAACATCTTTTGGGAAACCATTGACACTAGTATCAGAACCTTAAACATATTGCTTGCTGTGTCATAAATCTTTTGTTGAATATTGCAGGGCTGGGTAAATTTTGATTCCTTATTGTCGCTTAACTGTTCTTATTCTTAAAAGGATCTGATATCATGACAATCCATAGATTTTGCATTTTAAGCTGTGGTTTTCTGATATCTGCTCTGATATGCTGGTTCAATAAGGAGCTTAACAAAGAGGTAGCAATCAAAGTCATTGATCTGGAAGAATCGTAAGTATATTTACGCCATTTGTCTTCTGCACCACTTGTTTTAAATGATTCTTATGTATGCTTTAAATCTTCATCAACTCTCCTTCTATTTGTCCATGGTAATTCCTTGAACTTCAAATGACTTAATTTCACAGTGTATCAGTTGTCTCTCTTACATCATAATTGTTCTCAATAGCGACTTATGTCTTTAGAGTTAGCTTTAGATCTTAAGGAGCTGAATAGCATTTGGGAATGGTGATGTTTATTTCTTTCCAAGTTGCTGGATGGGGCTGATCTTAGTAATACGATAAAATAGTTTAGTTTCTGAGAGAGATTTTGCATAGCATAAAACAAATACAAAAATAATGATAATGAGCACATAAAACTTTGAAATATCAAGTTTAACCCGAATCATGAATTTAAAAGCCTATAGTTTGTCTTTGTCGTGGAAGAGTAGTGTGTCAGACTCTCATTACTGTTATTTTCTCAAAATGTTTGACTTTCTTCTTCTTTTTTTCCATTAAAGAAAATAAGGTATTGCCATCCCTCAAATTTATTTTGTTTATGTATATTAATTAATCTTGGATCATAATTCAGTGTGGTCAACTTATACAGATCATAATGACAAAAAGTTCAAAGAAGGTTACCCCGAGACTGTTGTTTGCTGTCTTTTCAACTTGGAAATTTTCTTGAGATGCATTCATTGTTTAGAGTATCAATCGCATTGTCACATTCAAGGAAACCCAACAAACGACCCTCACTATGGAATCTCAAGTATTTTTATCGTTTGCTAAACCACTTAACGGTTGCTCCTAAGATTTTATTACCTGAGAGGGATTACAGTGCCAGTTCCAGCATAGCTCGGTCCAATTGGCTTATAACCAGATTGTGCAGAGAGGGGAAAATAAATGAAGCACGCCAAGTGTTTGATAATATGTGTGATAGGGATGTTGTTACGTGGACAACAGTGGTTACTGGATATATCAAATGTGGGTTGATTGTTGAAGCAAGGAGGTTATTTGATAGAGCTGATGCGATGAAAAATGTGGTGACATGGACTGCTATGATTAGTGGGTATCTTAGACTGAATCAAGTAATGGAAGCTGAGAGGTTGTTTGAGGTGATGCCAGTGAAGAATGTTGTTTCATGGAATACAATGATTGATGGGTATGCTCGAATTGGGGAAGTAGATGGGGCTTTTGAGGTGTTCAAGAGAATGCCTGAGAGGAATGTGGTTTCTTGGAACACTGTGATCACAGCTTTGGCACAGCTTGGGAGGGTGGAAGAGGCGAGGAGACTGTTTGATGAGATGCCTGAAAGGGATGTGATTTCATGGACAGCAATGGTTGCAGGATTGGCTAGGAATGGTAGGGTTGATGAGGCTAGGGAGGTTTTTGAGAAGATGCCTGAGAAGAATGTAGTGTCATGGAATGCAATGATTACTGGGTACGCAAAGAATATGAGGTTGGTTGAGGCTTTTGAGTTGTTTGAGAAAATGCCTGAAAGGGATCTGCCATCATGGAATACAATGATCACTGGCTTTATTCAGAATGGGGAGCTTGAGCAGGCAAGAAAGATGTTTGATGACATGCCAGAAAAGAACGTTGTATCATGGACTACAATGATTACTGGGTACGTCCAAGAAGGTGAAAGTGAAGCAGCATTGAGGATTTTTATGGAAATGATAAGAGATGGTAGAGTGAAACCTAATGAAGGAACTTTTGTGAATGTTTTAGGTGCTTGCAGTGACTTGGCTGGTCTTGGTGAGGAACAACAAGTTCATCAGATAATAAATAAAACTATTTACCAGGATACAAGGTTTGTAGTATCTGCACTCATAAATATGTACTCCAAATGCGGGGAATTACGCATTGCAAGGAAGATGTTCGATGATGGAGTGACAAGTAGAAGGGATTTGATTTCTTGGAACTGTATGATTGCAGCTTATGCACACCATGGATGCGGAAGGGAAGCAATTCAATTGTTTAATGAAATGTGTGCTCTAGGAGTTAACCCTGATGGTGTTAGCTATGTGGGGCTGCTCTCTGCGTGTAGCCATGCTGGGTTGGTGGAGGTTGGACTATCATGCTTCAATGAGCTTTTGAAAGACAAATCTATACAAGTAAAAGAAGATCATTACACATGTTTGATCGATCTATGTGGTCGAGCAGGGAGATTGAAGGAGGCTTTTGATTTAATTAAGCAGCTTGGGACAAAGTCATCATCATCGATATGGGGGGCTCTTCTTGCTGGATGTAATGTCCATGGGGATCTGACTATAGGGAAGTTGGCAGCTGAAGAGCTATCAAGGAAGGAGCCAGAAAATGCTGGCACTTATTTGCTGTTGTCTAATATATATGCCTCTAGTGGGAAATGGAAAGAAGCTGCAAGAGTGAGGTTGAAAATGAAGGATAAAGGATTGAAGAAGCAGCCTGGTTGCAGTTGGATAGAAGTTGGGAACAGGGTTCATGTGTTTTTAGCTCGTGACAAGTCTCATTCTAAGTCTAATGTTATTTATTCTCTACTCCATCTTCTTCATGCAAGAATGAAGAAGTTAGGGTATGTAACAAACAATGATTTCATAGTGGATGAAATTTTTCTGTAATGTAGGCTTTACAAATTTGATACTTAATGAAGGATTCAGTTAATTTTAGGCAAAACTCACTCTGAAGCTCCTTAAGTTTTTGCATTTTCTGATTTGAGTCCCTCATGTTTTATTTCTTTCAATTCATCCCCTTACGTTTTATTTTGCTTAACATTAAGCCCAAGCAATTCTACATGAATTTCAGCAGCAATCCTGATTTTGAGGCTGATTTGAATATTGGATTTTGTTTGGAAGCTCAAGTGCAGAAAAACCAGCTCGAGTTTTTTAATGTGTAAGAAATATGAGATATCAAGTTTTTATTTTAATGTTTTTTAATATATTCAAACTCTCTTTTTAAGCAAGTAATGTTTACGTGCCGTTATATAGTGTAATGGAAGGGACCGAATGTAAGAGAAAATAAAACATCATGAGCTCGATTGTAAAAAATAAAATCAGGGGCTGCAATAAGAAATCACGAAAACGTGAGGGGCAAAATATTGGATTTCGCCTTAATTTTATTATAACTAAACTTGTATTTATATAATATTACCAAACATCAATCTGCTCCATTGTCTGTTAAGCACTCAACTGTCTGTCTCATATTTTAGTGGAAACTGACATAGGATGTGATGAAAAAAGAAAAATGATAGAACTATTAATTAAGAAATTTAATTATAACCTTCAAAGTTCAAACACATGAATTAACATTACATTCAACGTTCCAGAAACAAAAATTTACAATCAACTTCCTATTGTCAGGCATTGGATTGGAACTAACACTCCAAGAAATTGCACTTTTTGTGGGGAATTTTTTTTTTGTCCCACCAGAAAGATCAAATCCATTTTGAATAATATGAACCTAGAAGAATCAAAGCTGTTTGTCATTTGCTCTGTTCTTCTACTTTCAAGCCCATCATTGTGGATCTTGCTCAGAGCAGACCTTTCTCTGGTATTTCCCTTCCCCAACCCTGCTTGAATTGCAACCTTTGCCTAGATAGACATATTGACCAAATAAGGTTCTCAAGACAAACATGTTGATAGAATTCAAACAAGTGAGCACAGAAGTGATTTCAGTTTATATAAACAAAAAAAAAAATTTAAAGAAAAATCAAGGCCTCAGTAAATAAATAATAAAGCCAAGCTTTGACAAAATTCACAAGTAGTTCAGGGAATAAACTCCTTGAAACTTTGAAATCAAATTCAACAGAATATGAATCCCATAGAAAATCGAAGATGCACCCATTAAAAAAAAGAAATATGTTCAATCAACAAACAGCATGCATAAAGTCATAATCTATTCATAGGTACTGAAGATTAATGCTAGACAATACAAATTAACAAGTGAATAATAAACAGAAATAACCTCTGCAAGATTTACTGCACTGCCTTCTGGTAAGGAACTTGAAGTTCTCTCTTGTTTTCCCAGTCTGGACTTGGGAGTCTGGGGAGAATCAGAATCGTAAGTTGGCCACGAAATATAACAGTTCCACTAGTAGAAGCATCTTCAAAAGAAGCAATCGTCCTGCTAGACTACATATCACATTAAGATCCAATTAAATAAACAAATAGCAAACCAGAAGACATTAATACCCTTCATAACAACTGGAAATGAATTTATACCAGACTGCTTTGATCTCGAAACATGGAAGATGACTGTGATCCTCTGGGAGTTCGAACAACAACAGTTCCTGACCCACTTACAGATAATTCTGTTGAAAAATTGGCCACCTACCAAATTAAAGATAAAGGCTATCTTGAGAAAATATAATTGTCTAGCGGCTATCAGTGAAAAGCCGGCGGAATACAAAGATGATGTCAAGTGGAGCGAGATGAATGAAAATGCTATTACAAATTTTCATCTTGCATTAGCAGATGGAGTGTTGTCAAGCATAGAAGAGAAGAAAATTACAAAAGAAATTTAGGATCATCTCACAAAATTGTACGAGTCTAAATCACTTCACAAAAAAAATTTTCTTAAAAGAAAATTGTACACTTTGCGGATGTCAGAATCTACTTCAGTGACAGAGTATATCAATGTGTTTAATACTCTATTTTCTCAACTCACATCATTGGGTTATAAAATAGAGTCAACTGAACGTGTTGAACTTTTGCTTCAAAGTGTACCTGATTCATATGATCAACTCATCATCAATATAACAAACAGTATCCTCGTAGATCATCTGAACTTTGATGATGTTGCAGCTGCTATTTTTAAAGAAGAAAACTAGTGCAAAAACAAGGATGATAGATTGGTTAATTCGCAACAAGCAACGGAAAGTGGTTCTAGTAGGAGCTAAGACCAAGGCAAATTAAAGTCAAAAAGCAAGAAGATGAACCTTAAGTGCTACCATTGTGGCAAAAAAGGGTACTTGAAGAAGGATTGTTGAAGTTTAAACAAGAAAAACTCTGATTCTCAAGGAAATGTTGCAAGCACATCTAATGAAGATGCACTTTATGTTATGAAGCAGCGACAACTAGTGAAGGCAGAAAAACATTTGCTAATGTGTGGTTTATTGACTAGAGAGCCACATTTCACATGACCTCTCAAAGAGAATAGTTTTACCAATATGAACCTGTCTCTAAGAGATTTGTGTATAGTTGCAATGATCATGCCATAAAGATTGTCTGTATTGGAACTATCAAGTTGAAGTTCCATGATGGCACAGTACACACTATTCAACAAGTGCGACATGTGGAAGACCTGAAAAAGAACTTGTTGTCGTTAGGTCAATTGGATGACCTTAGCTGTAAAATTGAAGCCAAAAAAGAAATCGTGAAGGTAATTCGAGGCGCGCTTGAACTAATGAAAGGAGAAAATGTGACTACCAACTTATACATGTTGAAGGGAGAGACTTTGTTAGAAGGAGAAGCATTAGTTGCTTCAAGTAGTTCAAATGAAAGATCTGCAATGGTGTGATATCAGAAACTTAGGCATATGTCTGAGCAATGAATGAAAATTCTTGCACAGCAAAATCTATTTCGAGATTTTATTAATGTGTTCTTATCTTTCTGTGAGCACTGTGTTACAAGTAAGAAGCACAAATTGAAATTTAACACATAAAATTCTAGAAGTAAAGAAATTCTAGAATTGTTTCATTCTGATGTATGACAAGCACCAGTTACGTCTCTGGGAAGAGAAAAGTATTTTGTATCCTTCATAAATGATTATTCTAGAAGATGTTGGGTGCATTCTATCAAGAAGAAGGCAAATGTGTTTCCAATCTTCAAAGTATTCAAAGCGCAGATACAGCTTGATTCTAGAAAAAAGATCAACTGTTTGAGGACAGATAATTGAGGAGAATATACCAGTCACGAGTTTGCCAAATTTTGCAAACAACGAGACATCAAAAGACAGTTCACTACATCATACACTTTTCAACAAAACAGAGTTGCAGAGCGGATGAACATAACCTTGTTAGAAAGAACAAAAGCAATGTTGGGAGTTGCAGGCTTGAAAAAATATTTCTGGACAGAAGCAGTTAATACTGCATATTATGTGATAAATCGGGCCCCATCAATAATTGAGTTGAAGACACCAATGAAGATGTGGACTGGGAAGAAAGCCAATTATTCAAACCTCTATATATTTGGAATTCATGTGTACATGATGTACAACACCCAAGAAACTACAAAATTGGATCCAAAATCTAGAAAATATATAGTTTTAGGGTATATTGATGGAGTAAAAGGGTATCGTTTGTGGGATCACACTACCCACAAGATTGTAATCAGTATAGATGTTATCTTTCTAGAAGATAAACAACAAAAAAAAATGGTGATAGCACGGTGAAAGAAAATTCAGAAACTACCATAGTACACGTGGAAAATGAAACTGAACAAAATAATTATTTTGAAGCAGAACCAGAGCATGAGGAGCAAGAGCCTATTGTTTCTGAGGCATGTGGTTATGCACTCTTCGAATATGAATCCATTTTCCGAAAGATCCTGGCTGGCACCAGAATCTCGATGGTTAGATCGCTTTAAAAAACAACCAGGTTGACACTCAGAGTATGTTATGGAAAGAAATATTGCATATTGTCTTCTAATAGATGATGGAGAGTCATCAACTCTTCAAGAAGCATTGGACAATTTAGATACACCTCAGTGGATGACAGCATTGCAAGAAGAAATAGAAGTTCTTCATAAAAATAAAATTTGGGAACTTGTTCCCTTACCATAAGGAAGAAAACCTATTGGAAACAAATGAGTGTATAAAATTAAGCGTAATGGCAAAAATCAAGTAGAATGGTATCATGCAAGATTGGTGGTGAAATGATATGCTCAAAAAGAAGGCATTGACTTCAATGAGATATTTTCTCTAGTGGTACGACTAACAACAATTAGAGAAATCATGACAATGTGTGCTACATTTGACTTATATCTGGAGCAGTTAGATGTCAAAACTGCTTTTATTCATGGAAATCTTGAAGAAAAAATTTACATGCTCCAACCAGAAGTATTTGAAGAAAAAGAAAAACAGAACTTAGTTTGTAGGTTGAACAAATCTCTGTACAGTCTCAAACAGGCATCGAGGTGTTGGTACAAGAGATTTTATTCTTTCATCATAAGCCTTGGATACAACAGACTTAATGCAGACCCTTGTGCATATTTCAAAAGGTTTGGTGGAAATGATTTTATTATTTTGCTGTTATATGTAGATGACATATTGGTAGCGGACCCCAACAAAAATCGTATTGTAGAATTGAAGGTACAATTGGTTGAAATGAAGGATACGAGACCAGCAAATAAGATTTTAGGGATGCAAATTCACCGAGACAGAAATAATAGAAAGATTAGGCTTTCTCAAAGACAAAAATAATAGAAAGATTTGACTTTCTAAAAAAAAACTATTTGAGAAAAACCTTACGACGTTTCAATATGCAAGATTGTAAGCCAATTTCTACTCCACTTCCTATTAATTTCAAGTTATCCTCCAGTATAAGTCCTAGCTCAAAAGTAGAAAGGATGGAGATGTTTCGAGTACCGTATGTATCAACAGTGAAAAGTTTAATATTTGCTATGATTTGTACCAGACCAGACATTGCACAAGCAGTGTGAGTGGTTAGTCGATAAATGAAAAATTCTGGTAAAGAGCATTGGAATGTAGTGAAAATGACTTTGAGATACATTAAGTGAACTATAGATGTTGTATTGTGTTATGGGAGATCAGACTTTACTGTCAGATGATATGTTGATTCAGATTATGCAGGTGATCTTGATAAAAGCAAATCCAATACCAAATATGTGTTCGTTCTTGCTGGCGGAGCTATAAGCTGGGTTTCAAAACTGCAGCCAGTTGTAGCTACATCAACAACAAAAGCAAAATATGTAGCAGCTACACAAGTTATTAAAAAAGTAATTTGGTTGAAAATGACATTGGAAGTACTCAGGCATGAACAAGAGAATTTTTTTTTTATGACAATCATAATGCTTTGCATCTAGCAAAAAATCTGACTTTTCATTCAAGGACAAAACATTCGAGTCCAGTATCACTTTGTTTGTGAGAAAGTGGAGGAAGAAATAGTGGATATGTAGAAAATTCACACAGAAGACGACTTAGAAGATTTCTTAACAAAAGCAGTTAATGCTAACAAGTTTATTTGGTGTCGATCTTTTAGCGGCCTAGTAGAAACATAAGCGACATGGAATGACAAGAAAGAAAGAAATATGTGAAGATATGATTGAGTCAATCAAATTTTAAGTGAGAGATTTGTTGAAAAATTGGTCACTACCAAATGGTAGATGGACAAAAACTTTGAAAAAAAAAAGTCCACATTTGATGACTTATAAATTTTTATGTTTACATTCATTCTTAGCATATAAATAGGCAATGCCTAAACATAATTTTGACACAACAAAATTTAAGAGCAAGAGCTCCCAAGAGAGAAAAAAGAAAAATAGAGAGAAAATATTTGTTATTTTTTGTTATTCTCCTAATTTTTAAGAGAAAATGTATTTGTTCTGTTATAATCTCTTATTTTCTTTCATAGTGAATTATTTTATCATTGTTCGTTATTTTTTATCCTGAGTTGTTTAGGGATTTTCTATGTAAAATCTTTGTGTTCTATTTTTTTTAATTTTCTCAAATTATTAGCTACGATTTTGCTCTATCTGGTCATAATTTTCTCAACAAATTCATCATGAAAAATGAGTACAAGAATAACTCAGAATGTTAAACCTCGTGAGTTCGAATTAGTTATATTTAAATTGAGTATTTTTGGTCTGGTAACCTTGATTAATTTTCTGTACAGTCAGTAGAAGACAATAACACACGTTGAATATGTTGATTTCTGACTTCTCCATAAGCTTAAGATCAAATTTGGCAGGGAAAAAATCACCTGATTAAATTTCTCTGAAGGCTTTTACTTTTAACATAATACTATGATAAAATTGAGATGACAAGATGACTTTAGGAAAGAATGCTGTGGTTTTTGCATTAAACATGTCAGTTTTTCAGCTTTACCAGTTAAAAATACATGTAGATCTAAATATTGAAAACATGTTGACTTTTACCTTTTTTTCCTTTAAGTCAACTTAGCCCATAAAATTAAATGCAAAAATTGCATAATGTGAGAAAAGCGAAGAGACACTAAGATCCTTAACTATAACAAAGGGAAGGAAGAAGAAGGAAATAGTTTACTTGATGAAATTACAAAAATCCCCCAATCTGTACATCTGATTTCAATTAAAACACTAAGGTGTTTGAAATCTCATCTCAAATCTCTAAAAACCATTACATTGTCAATCATAACATCTATGAACAATTAGTCTGCTAAGAGAATTTAATGTCGCATAAAGCAATTGGTCAAAAAGCTATATAAATACATATTAATATTATTTTAGAAAATAAAACTTAGAATATTTGAGTAAAATACAAAAAATTAAACAAATAGAAATCTTTCTAAACCAATTGTGTTCTTCCTTTCACACCTTAAATCCCATCCAAGCAAGAACACACAAAAAAAGAAAAAGAAAAAAAAAAGATTTTAAAATCACAACTTATCTCTTATCATATCAATTTTGATACAGAGAAAACAAGGAAAAAAAAGAGCTAACATGATAATTTGAACCCAAAGTGGTAAGGAGGGCAGTGCGCTAGTCTAACTGACATATAGGCTTTGTAAACAGAACATTTAACTAAGATTTGCTGCAATAAACCTCTTAGTCAGCTCTATCTATCAGTTCAACTAACGCACATAATTTAGATAAACTCCGTTGATCCAAAAATCACTCAAAACCCATAATTTTGAAAAAAATCAACATAAATTGGTAATATTTTTCTCCATATATACTAAATTAAGAAATATCCTAGCTTTACATATAAATTCATATTTTAAGTATAGTCTATTTGCATGCACAACTAAACATTTATACTTAGTGTGAAAAATATTTATTTATTTTGTTCAGGAATAGAGAAAGTTGTATCTAAATAGTGAATAGTTGATAAGACAAAAGCTATTGAGAGTCCAAGTCAGAAAAGCAGCCAAGAACCTTAGGTGATTAACACATTTGTATATTTTGTTTGTTTTTAAAATTTGCATCGCTATATTATATGTTTGTGTATTTATATTTACTTATATTTTATTTTTATTCTTAAAATATTTAAAATGTGGATCTTCAATAGTAAAATCAATGAATTTGTTTTATTTTTCATTGAATAACATGAATTTAAAATTATAAAAATTAAAAATACAATATAATATAATTTGATCATAAACTTTAGAAATAGCCAATTGAAAATACATAATAATTGATAATTTATAGATGAAAATATATTGTTCTATTATTATTGTTATTATTATTATTAAAAGAAAAATATGTTATTTTGTACCTAATAAACATTTTAATTTGTAGACTTATCATAGTAAGTTAGGGAGGTTTTTTTGAGATATTTTTATGTTACCAATTAAAGATAAAAAATATTAATATACATAAATGACAAGTTAGAGGATGAAATTGGTGAAATTTACCAGTAACCAATTACTCAAAATGTAATTAATTACTTTAAATGTTGATCACATCAATACACCTTCAGCTGTCTTATTTATAAAAAAAATGTAAAGAATTTTTTACATAATATCAGTTTCGATTATATTTAAAACCAATTAATTCTTAGATATTAATGAAAAAAAAATCCATTTCCTTAAAGATATACTACTATGATTTAAGCTAAAATATCCCAACTTTTTTTTTAATGTAAGAGGAATTGAAATTATTTATTTTATGAAATGAAAAAATTATGGGCACTTGGATTTAGCCAAATCCTGGAACAATACCATTCTAGTTATTTTATTATTCAAATTTCAAACTTTTAGTGTTCGTTAGAATATAATTAAATTTATTTTGATTCGACGAAATATGATTAAATTAGTAACGTTAAATTCTATATGTATGTGCTCATTATATATATTCATACAACAAAGTTCTCCAACATCAAATATAATTTCAAGAATTAAATATCGTAATTTATAACAATGACTAGAAACTAGAAAGTAATTAATTATCGTACCAAAAAAAAAGAAAATAATTAATTAAACTAGTTAAAAATATATTACTTGCAATGATTACGGTCTTCATCCTTATATATGTGTGTGTTTTTCCAAATGAAAAAGACAACAAACACATCAATCTCTTTTTTCTTTCTTTACAACAAAGGCTCTTAGTTAATGATTTACACAAAGCAAATCATGCCAAAATCATTCCTTAAAGAAACATGAAATCGATACTGTCCTTTTTTTTTTTTTTTTTTTATCTCGAATGCTTTTTTCCAGCCAGCAAGAGCTATGAAATTGATCGATTTGGTTTAAAACTGAATGAAGCATTCAAATTTGATTTTAAAAGAAATAAATTAAAATCTAAATATTTTAATTTCGATTTGGTTCAATTTATTAAAATTTTTAATATAGATATATATTCGATTTTCCAAAAGTCGAATTAAAAAAATTAAAAATTTCCAAAGTTTTGAATTGAAGCAAACCAGAAAACAGAAGACCGAATTAAATAAAAAGAATTGCATTTCAATGAATTTAATTTTCGATTTCGGTTGAATTTTGCTGCAGCAGGATTTTTTTTTTTTTTGGGTTAAATGGAGGGCCAAAACCGAAAACAGTAGACAAACTCTTAGACGAGCTGCATCTAATTAAAATATAATTTAACAGCAATTCTAACAAAATCAACGAATATTAAAGAAAAATATTTTCTGTGGTCCGAATTTAAATTGGAACCAACGTAATTAAATAAATAATTTCATGCTGAAATACATAAATTTATAATTTAATTCCTGATAAAACAACTCATCAGTGAAATATATATATATATATATATATATATATATATATATATATATATATATATATATATAAACATATTTTGATTTATAAAATTTATAGGTTTTGTACAATTAAATAGTTTAAATATTGATATTATTCAATTAAAGCTCTTAACAATTATTAAATTTATTCAATTATTTTTATCTAATTTAATTCTCATATAAAACACTAATTATTAATATTTTATTTTTAGCTAATCTCTATTTATGAAGTACTTAGCATTTAGTCAATAATAATTGAATAGTTAAGAGAGTTAATTAAATAAATTTTCTAATTACATAAAATTCTATTTTGTCCAAGAAAAAAAATTACACAAAATTATAAAATTCATGAACAAAAATATGTTTTTTTTTTAAAAAAAAGAACAAAAAGGAAATCCCCCAAATATCCATATCAATGATTATTATTATTATAGTTTCATACTTGCTTGCAAGATATCATCATTGGTGGATGGTTCCATGGCATGGCATTCTCTGCATGCCACCAAAAAAGACTTGAAAAATCTCAAGCAAAGGCCATATGATGACTTCTCCTTTTCCCCTTGTTGTTGAATTTGATTATCATCTTCTCTCTTCTTCTTGTGACTGATCAATATGGAGCCATTTTTCACCGATGCTCCACCATTATTAATACTCCTCCTTTTGGAGTCTTCGCGTTTCAACACAGGCAGAGACACAATATGATGCCGCCTCTGAGAAGATCCATATAATTGTGCCATAACAACTTTACTAGCCATCGGCGTTGTCGATGATGATGACAATTTCGCAGTATGATACAGTAATCTCCTCTCAGAATTGTCACTCGAGCTTGTTCTTGCACTGCTGCAGCTAACGCTGCTTCTACTGCTGTTAACACTATTGCTTCTTGATGACATGAGGGAATCCCTGCTGCTGGTTCTGCTGGTGGTTCGGGAAATCGTCGCCGCTGTCGGTGGATGTTGTTGTTGAAGAGGAAAAAAATGAGGCAAGAGTTTGCCATTGTAGAAAAGATGGTCAGCCGGTGAGTTCTTCTAAGGATCTGCTGTGGGAGAATCCGGAGTAAAACATCCGAATTCAAAATCGGAATCTTGATCTTGAGTTCTCTGAGTGCTAGGAAAGGAGAAGATGTCTCTTGAGCTGGTGTTCTGATGGCGGTGGTCCATGGTGGTTGTGGCGGTTTGGGTTAAAGGTGTGTATAGGGTAGAGTATTTATATATAAAAAAAGAGAGGAGAAGGAGGATAAAAGACAAAATGTAAAAAATGACAATAAAAGAAGATATTAAGAAGCTTGGTGGGTATAAAATCATGAGATCAATACTTGACAACTCATTCTTAAATTAAAATTAATTTTTATTATATGGTGTTGTTCTAATAATTTTGGTCAGCGTGGTATGTTCCTAAGATTTGTGTCCTAAATCATTTCTCCATATACAAATACAATTTCAAATATTAGAGCCTCCATATGATGTAACATTTATTAATTTCTTAAACTTCAGTTTAATTTAATTTAGTAATAGCAAAAAACTTTTGACAGTCTAATGTAATAAAAACTTACATGAATATTTGTTAAATCATTTTATAATTCAGTTTTTTAAAAAAAAAAAAAATTAAAACTGACAGATCATTAAAGCTTGCTATTAGTAGCTGGTTGCTAAGGCGGACTACCACACTTAAAAAAATTTGGTAAAGTTTGACTGTTTTAATGACTCTTACTCCATATTACTAATTTACCTGCTCACAATTTGATGAATTAAACATTGAATTACCGATATGAATTTTTAATTATAATGTTGCTAAGCTTCTAATAGTTTTAATAGCTGATGATTATGAAAGAAGGAAATCAAAGTGCTTTCTCCATTTTTTTTATAAAAAAAACAGAAATAATCTTCTTTAGTCATTGTCCAATTTGCTTTTGCTTTTCTTGAAGGACACAGCCTCCCAACTATACTCTTCCATATAAAGCAAAAAATACCTTTCAATTCTCAATATAGATCGATAAAGAAAGGGAGGAAGAGAAGGAAGAGTGGTCAAGCAACACTAGTACCAACAACAAGGCCAATATAAACTAATTATTGGGTTTTATGGGGCTTTAATTGCCATTGCTACGATGGGATCAACAAAAGTTTTTTTTATTATATAATTAGAAACACGTACTAAAATTAATTATATGGCGGGATCTTAAAAACAGTAAATTAGTCATTTATAAATTTTGAAATAGCTATATATTCAGAATTTAAATTCGAAATATCTGATTAAATTGAAAGAAATTCACATCATATTATATACAAGTAACAAAAAAAAATTTCTTTAAGACTCTGGCCACTTCTTTAAATAGACCCATAAGTTTATTATTATTAGGAACCATTAATTTTGATCAAATAAACACTTTTGCTCACTATCCTCAAAATGTGGACAAAGGAGCTCTTAGAAAATTTGTTCTGTCTCCCATTTGGATACCTTTTGGGCCCATCTGAGTTTATCATGCCTTAAGGACCACCTATCAGCCAGATCTAGTCCACTTTTCCCTCTCCACGAAGCAAGTTCTTTGTTGGTACTCTAATTATGTCTTGGGGTAGGTCTACACTAATATTAAAGATTTGAGTATAATGTGTTTGACCATTTATCAATTCTTGACCTCACATCCCAATAAATATATGTTTATGGAGCCTTATGCATTATCCTTATTAAACTCCTCTCAATAAGATTTAATTGTTTAGATCATAAATCTTAATATGTAATAATAATCCTAACTGTGTGGAACTTTCAACATCACCTCAATTGACAACACAAGATGCCAGGGATCATAAATCAATCCATATTGGATCAACTAACAGTGTTCCATTCATCAAAGAAAATTGACTAAAACTAGTCCTTAAACTAGAGTCCCCAGTCTTATATGCCTTCTCAATTGGTCTGCACTAGCGAGGGGTTGATTTTTCATTATAAGCCAAAGAAAAGTTATCAGTTGCAAGTTGCAACGACCTTTGTATCTAGGGACAATCAATTATCTGTGTTCCAATGTCTTGGAAGTTGAATTTTAGGAGGATATCATATGGAAGACATCAACTCCAATCCATCCACCCATAGCCTCCCAATTAATCCACATCCCATCTTAATAAATCACCAACCATAAAGTCTCAGTTTATCTCATGGTTGAGTAAATAATTGTAGTTTACAACTTAAACCATAGTTTTAAATTTCAGACCGATAAAATTCTAATTTGGTTTGATTGAAGTGAAAAATTCCTTTTTAAGCAAACATGTAAAATAACTTAATTTTAAATCGATTCATTGGACCCTGACTTCATAGCTGGTTATACAAATCATATGAATTTGCTTGAATTTCTCATGTCCATATTTATTTAAATTTCATATTTCATATTTACAAGTGGTAAGAATTTGCTTGAATTTCACTTTTTCACATTTTTTTGAATTTTATATTTCCATATTTCCATTTGAAATTTTCTTGATATTTTGCTGGAATTTTACATTTTCATATTTATAAGTAAAGTTGTCAATGCATATCATTTTTGACATATTTGTGTTTACTAGTGACGTCAAATTTCTTTTGCAAAAATTTCATTATATATATATACATATATATATATATGTATTAAAATTTTATTTTTAATCCTTATATTATAATTTTGTGTAATGTATTAAAGTAAAAATATAATACACACAAATATTTAAAAATAAATTATATCTTTAACAGTTATTTAACATATAACCAATAAACAATAATTGTTTAACAAATTTTTATTTCGTTTCAAATAAAAAAACAAATTTTTATTAAACATTTAAGATTTTTCAGCTATTAGCTAATCCCAAATGCTGAACCGAAAACTTTATTTGAATTTTATTGTTGACAATATAATATAAACATTAGACTTTGGATTGAGTGTCATTATTTTCAATATGTTTATTATATTAAATATGAATTATTAATAAAATTATTCTTATAGATATTATTATATGAAAATTACATCATAAATACCATGTAAAATTTAGTTAAATGTGAATTTCGATTCAACCTTTGATCTGTAGCTTTTTATCTCTATCAGATTTTTGGTTGGACCGATTATCAGAAGATTGGTTTAAACATGCTATACTGAGTCTACTATTTTTATCCGTTATAATTTTGTTTGAACAGTACAATCAGAGGGAGAAAAGGAAAAATAAGCTTCTATTGATGCAGATGAAGAATTCGAATTCGATTCACCTTCAAAAATACTACAATCTATTATCCTGATCCCGATTTCTATTGCAGTCCGAATAATTTGATTTCTTTTTCTTCTTTTATAAATCTTAAAGCTTTCAATTTGATTATTTGGGCTACAGATGTTTGTGGGCCGGCAGTAAAACCCCTCCAATGAGAATAAGAAGTTTAACCATAGGTCCATAACTCAAAACCCTCACCAAATTTCTCCCGCACAGCTTCCATGCTTAAACCTTGGCCCTTAAACCCTAAACTTAGAAGAAGAAGCTCTTTGTTGTTACTCTTTCTTCAATGGACGACTTAATCTCAGCCTCCGGTGATGACCAAGGTATACCATTTCTTATTATGCGTCTCTCACCAATAGCTTCAACTGCTTGGGTGCCGAGAAACTGCAGGAAATCTTTTTAGGCTTGATTGCGTATACCTTTCTGTTTGAGAATTTATAAAGCATACAGTCTTTTGTGATGCTTGATGAAAAATTGAAAGAAGCATAAGTTTCCGACGGTCTTTTTTTTTGAAATGTTTCATGTGGTAATGAAAGTCGACCTAGATTAAGTTAATACACCTTGTTGTTTCTTTCAGTTTCAATTTATTTTCCCTGTTAAATTGCAGTTTTGATGGAAGATGACGACATTGAGGTGGAGGGGAAGGAAGTTACAAACCTTGTATTTAAAGCGACCCATGACGCTAAACTCAGAGAACTCCTACATAAGATCAATTCAATTGAGATTAAGTTATGTTCAGATGCTACGAAGGAGTTTATTAAGTTGCTCAAGGGTAATTCTGGGGGTGACTTGCTCCGTCTATATGTACAGTCGACTACAAATTTCTCTGAACTTGTTGGAGCTTTAAAGCTTCGACAGGGGAAACCTGGAATTTCTTATATATTGTCATTAATTTCTGTGATTCTTAGTCATCCTGATGGAAAGTACCAGCCAAATGATATGGAGAGAATTTCTATAAGTGTGGTTCTTGATAAATTTGCTCGATATTTTATTGAAGAGAAGTTGGAAGACGTTTATAAGGAGCTGACTAGTAATGAAGCAAAGCGCCAAAATGCAGCTCTTTGGCTGATGGCTTCGATTGTTCGGCGTGGGTCAGGTTTTGCTTCTGAGGTTGCTAAAAAGTTTGATTTCAAACTCCAGGCATTTTCCAAGCTTGCAGAGTATAAAAAAAGGCATAATGTCAAAAAAAGGAAGCACTCAACGAGAAAGGCTTTTGTTGGGTTTGCTATGTCATTTTTGGAGACAGGGAAGCCAGGATTATTGAGGTGGGTCCTACAGCAGAGGGAAATGTACTCTGGTGCCCTTCGTGGGCTTGAGAATGATGATGATGAGACTGTTACATACATCTTGACAACATTGCGAGACAGGGTTCTCACTGAAGAGTCATTGGTTCCCCCATCTCTAAGGAGTGTTCTTTTTGGCAGTGTTGTTTTGGAACAGTTAGTTGGTATTTCTGGAAGGGAAAATTATGGATCCTCTGCAGACGTGGCTTACAATGTTCTACATCTAGTTTGTACCGATCCCTGCAATGGATTGATGCCAGATTACAAGAGGCACCCAAATCCATTAAGAGGTAACCCAAAGAGACTTTTGGAGCTCATGAAGAAGTTAAAGGCAGCAGAGATAGTTTATCACAGAGATTTGCTTTTAGCTATTGTTAGAGGGAGGCTGCCCTTCGGTTCAGCATATTTGGAGGAGTTCCCTTACAACCTTGAAGATTATGCTTCTTCTAGCTGGTCAGATTTCTGTACATGCTGCATACATAAATTAACCCTTGACTTATTTTGTCTGTTGTTATTATTACTATTATATTATTCTTTTCCATCTCTGTACAAACGTATGCATAGCAACTGATGCTCTTGCAGGTTTTCTACTGTTTCTCTGGCAGCAAACTTGCTTTCTTCAGTGCTTTTCGGAAATCCTTTTGGTTTCCTGGATTCTCAGTCTGATGATCCACCTTCATTTGAGAGTGTGGATGTGCAGAATGTCATGACTGTCCTTCATTCTCGTCCATTGAGCCGATCAATGATAAACAAGGGGTTACTGCACTCGGATTTTATTGTGAAAAACGGAACTTTAAGACTCCTTCTGGAGGCTCTGAAGTTGTTGGATTCCTTTTTCAGGGCTATAAACCTTTCTAGCAGCAGGAAACAACAGATGCAAAAATGGAATGCTCTTAAGGGGGAAATCCAGAATGAAATTCAATCTTTGCTTCCTGATCCACAAGTTTTGCTGACTCTACTTTCTCCTTTAAGGAACCATATTAGGACTGATGAGTCATGCTTGAAAAGAATAGCAGATAAAGAAACTCTTCCTTTTGGCAGCACGAGAACAAAGAAATTGAAAACAACTATTATGAATGAGGATGCTGATATAATCATAGGAGGCATAAGTTCAGCTTTGGACATTGCATTACCTCCGCATGGTGAAGATCTTCTAAATTCACAAAAACTACCCACATCAGACAGTAGAATGGATTTTGTGAATGTTATGTCAGAATTGTGGGGTTCTGACCTGTTTGTCACTGCAATAAAAGATGCTGAAATATTCTTCCAGTCTAAGCTTCTTGATGCTCTCAAGATTTATCTTGTAAGCTTTAATATTCTAGCCTATGTGTCTGATTCTTACTAAGGTCACGTGCTCAAATGAACCATATATTTTTCAGTTGAATGTTGTTTGGTTTAACTTAATTGTGCCACTTTTATATGTGTTTGTATAGTTCTGTTTTTTTTGGTCTCTAGAATTCTAGAGCTATCAAGCCAACAATGTATGCTAGTACTATTAATAATGTGAAACAAAAGATGCAGGTGGACACTGTTAAAGAAAGTATGATTAACTATTACAAAATGGGCTGATGAGGAATCTTTAATATATAAAATTTCATAATGCTATATTGAACTCAAATCATAATTTTCATAATCCTATGTGCAATTCTACTTGTACATAATTTTAGATCTATCAACATAAAATTGCTGTTGCCATTCCTTGGTACATTATGTTCCATATTCACAATGTCTGTTGCACTAACAGCTTTTTTGGCAGAACATCTGGTCCACAATGATTAATATGCAAGAGGTTCTTAATTTGCCACATAGTGTTTTTCTCTAATTTGCTGCCATACACTACTATATGTTCTGCACTTGTACATAAGGGCTGTCTATCTCTAATTTGAGCTAAAAATTGCAGTATTTTATATGCTATTTAGAAAAGAGAAACACTTATATTTAGCACTTTGTGCATTTTCATTCTTATGATATATGGATGTTTGCTTGAAATCCTGTTATTATACTTCACTGGTTCACCCAAATGAATGAGTTATTAATTTTCTATATTGTTTGGAGGAGTCATTAATATCTGATTAAGAATGTGATTTCATGGATTTGTAAATTCTGAAAGTCGTTAAAATCCTCCTCCTCATTATGAATTCTACTAATAGCTTTAATTTTTCTCATACAGCTGACAATGCCTAATGCACTGGAGGGATCGTTTGATTTTTTTATGAACCTTCTCAGCAAGCCTTCAGAATTACCGTCTAATCTGCTATGCCCTTTGTTGTCTCTTCTGGTTGAGTACATAAGATCTTCTCCAGCGAGTGGAATTGCCATTAGAACACCGCCACTGATGTACAAGCATCTGCAACCATTGCTTAACTTGTTAATATTTTCACCAGTTAGTGAGATAAAGATTCAAACATATAAATTGGCACAAGCAGCTATGTCAAGCACCGGTGCATTTGACAGAAACTTACATGAAATTTTTGCTTGGTTATCATTTTTACCGGGTTACAGTGGTGGAAAATCATATGCTGAGATCCATGGAGTAGAAGTGCTGCAGAGCTTGTCGACAGTTGCCATCTCATTCTTGTGTGATGCCATTTCTACAATTGGAAATAACTTATTTAGATACTGGGATGCTGTTAGGAATCATACTTACCATTTACATGAATTTAAAGGTAATCAGCATAGCTTTCTTTCTGTTTACCTTCAATCTTGTCTCTGGTTTTTGGCTTTGAATTGCACTTTTGAAGTAAGATCATCATCAATTATGCTTTCCATCTTTTTGTTTACATGTACTTGCATGAAGAAAGGGCTATATCTGGAGCCCTTATTTGTGATTGGTAATGTTTGTCGTCAGAATTCATAGGTAGCAACTTTATACATCAATTTCAATGGATCTATGGAAAAATAGTCTTTTCGATCCTAATTAAATTGTAGTTGGAATGGTTATTGGTGTGTTAGGTGAATCTGTCCCTTGACCCAAGAGTACTTGATGTGAATATGACAATACACAGGTAGGCAGCATGGTTGATGATATTATGATGGGAAACTTTAATCTTCAAAATATGGAGAGCCTAATTTATTTTGGAGTAGAGAATTGGTCATGTGAATACTAGAAAAAAATTAGGGAAAAAGCTGGGTGGAGAGGCAGACATCTACAGTTTACAAGATATGGGAGTCAATATACACTGCAAAATCCTTGAAGTCAGATGGCATTGTGTTTTGAAGTTTCTGATTAGTATCCATACATAGAAGTGTATCTCCAGTTTTGTCTGATTGGCATTTGCTTGTCCTTTTCTGCATAGAATCAACCATTCTCCAAACTGGTGTCTGACTATCCCAGAACTTAAAATTTCATTGTCAAATCATACCTGGATGCATATTCATATCGATGTGAATCCATTTTTAATTTAATATTTTGTGAGTCGCACATCAGGAAATTATGTTCACTCCCTTTGAAATGATCACCTTAATTTTGAAATGAGTATATTACTGTGGGTCCTCATGACTCTCTGTGATTGAGAATATGATAAAGTTTAAATGATTTCATGGTTCTTCATTCTATCGAGGATTATGGAATGTCCTTGTAAAACTGCTGTACTTAAAGAATTATCTGATGCAATTTTAGAACTAGGAGCAGTGCCAAGAAAAGCTACATGAGGCCTTGATTGTCTTCTTCTCCTTCTCTATTTACCCTACCTAGAACTACACATGAAGTTCATTAACCATTACTGCTTTAACTACAAGCTTTTATGGGGTGACTAAGTTTTTCATGCATTCAATCAGTTACAGCAGCACAGTTCACAGTCTTCGGAACAATCACTTGTAGTGTTTACCTAACCATTACAGACATTTGTAGATTTTATTTAGAGCCTTAGAATATCGGATTTGTTTTTCTGTTTGCAGTTTAATATATTGCAATAGATGGCTGTCAAGTTCTTTTTCCAGAAAATGAGGGACAAGCGTTGGTTTCTTCTTTTTTTTTTTTAAATAACTTTCTTGTTTCCTTTGCAGATATTTCACCTGAATTCAGCCCTCTCATCATTTGTGTCCTGCAGAAGTGCATAAGGTTACTCAATTCAGAATCTGGAACCTTTTCTTTACCGGAGAAGTCAATGATATCTATATATGTGTGCAATACGTTGAAGTATCTATTGCAAACTCAGGTACATTCATTTGTGTTTTACCTTAACCGTGTGAAGTATGTATGCATGATCTAATGAGAGAAGTACACTTTTGCAGGTAGATGCTAGCTTATTAGCTGCTTTGATTAGATCAGCTTTGTCTGAGGGACTTCAGGATCGCTGTTCTGGGGATTTTTTCTGTGAGTGGAGGCCATTTGAGAATTTGTTGCTTTTTGCTGAGGGCATTTTAAATCAAAAGACATGCTGTTTGTTTCTCTTTGAGGAAAGAGATATGCCTGTTGATAGTCATTTCATGAGAGCACTTGGTGAAGTAAGAAAAGTTGTAGAGAGTGGGCATGCTGGTGAAATAGGTGGAAGTGCAATGGTAAAAGCCTTTTCTTCTGCAATTATATGTACAACATCAGATGCTGTGCTAAAGAATTTTCCAACAGTTTTGACCCTTTCACGGCATATTAGGCTTCCTCTCTCCTTCTTATCTTTGATAACTTTTCTTGAGCAAAATTTTCTTTCTAATGTTTTGAAGTTATGGCCTAAAGTATTCTTTCCTGGTCTAGAAATGGCTACCTCTATTATTCATCCTCAAAGCACAGGAGATGATGCTTTTGCTCAAGAAACAATGCTCAATTTGGATTTTGATGCTAGTGAACCAGCGGCTGCAGATGCATTTGGCCTCTTTTTGAGGCAGGCACATTTTCATGTGCTATTTCCTGCAATTTTATGTAGCAGTGGTTTTGGTGTCTCAGAGTTCCCAAAGTTAAAAGACTTACTTATCTTTAAACTATCTGAGTGCACAAGTGATTTTGTGGTTCCTTATTTACGCCTTATTCTATTTTGGTTTTATCAAATGCAATTATCGTATAGAATAAAACCATTGGCTAAATTGAAAGAATGTGCTGAAATCTGCTTTATGCTTGTGAATCACATGCTTACTCAACTGTTGGTTTCGAGGCCTGGTTCAGGGGAACTTCTTGCAGCTGACCTTATTCAAGAAGTGGCTGAAACCATCTTTTGTCATCCTGCTGTGAAAACATCTTTCACTTGTCCTTTGGGCTGTGATGATAATTTTATTAATCAGGATTTTACAGAGGGAAACTTTAGGGGCAGTTTAGAAGCTTTCATTAGTTTTTCTCAGCAGCGAGTTCATCCAATAGATCATCATGTCTTGGATATGTTGAAGAAAACTTTTGACTGCTTGTCTTTACTAGATGGGAAACATTATGTACTTGAAGAAGATGGTACACATAAGCAGCTTGTAAAGGCTTTCAAAGCCCTGATACGAAAGCTATATTTGGAACTGAAGGGCAAGTTTGATTTGTACATTAAACCTGAAGGTTTATTGCCCCTCCTCCAACCATTTTATGTTTTGCATGCTTTGGTACACTTTACTTCCCCTTTTGAACTTTTTGAATTAGCACATTGGATCTTTGATAGAGTTGAACTAAGCAGTCCAACTGGTCTAAAATCCTCTGGGACATTTGCTCTTTCAATTGGATTTTGTATTGCTGGCGATGCTTTCAAAATGTTATCTATTTATTTGCAGCATTCAGCAAGAAAAAAAACACTGTTTTATACTTTTTGGGATATGGAAGAGAAGGACCTGGATGTTACCTTAATTGAGGAAATATATGTCAAACAATGCAAGTTTGCCTCTAATTTTAAACTGGACTTTGCATATTCTTCTTTGCTAGAAGCTGTCACTGCTGTGTATAAGCAGAAATACATGAAACATGATGTTCTTGATCCCATGAGCTTGGTAATGTCAAGGATTACCTTGAGCACTCCTATAGATATTATTTATCAGTGCATTTATGAGACGAGTAAGACAAAATCTAAATTGTTGTTTCTTCTTGTTGACATGAGTCCACTGCATCTATCAGTCTTTGGGCACAGATTATCTGGAATTTTGAATGAAAATTTTCATCTAAAGAGAAAGGTGGAAGGGATCTGTGAAATGTCTCTTTCAAATGAGGATTTTCTATTATTGCTGCCTGCTGCATGTAAATACTTGAATTCAGTTTTCATCAAGTTGGGAAAGCCATACCACAATCAATTTACTAAAATACCTACTTTTTATTCAAAAATACTATTACTTGGTTTCTGTAACTGGAAGAGCTTTGTGTCTGGAGATCTATTCCAGGAAAATTATGATTTTCCATCATCTACTGAAGAGCTTGTCAATCTGGTTCATGCTAGTCTTTTAGGAAAAGCAATGCATATGTTGCAATTCCATTTTGCCTTAGGTGGAGACATGAAAGTGGAGGAGAGGTTAGAAATATTCAGTTCTGTCCTCACTTGTTCCAATACATATGGTGGGCTGCTGGATTGTGATGTTGATGAACTAGAATTTTATTCACTTATACAGTCACTAAACCTTGTTTATAGAGTTGCTGCAAAAATAATATTCTGCCGGATGATGTTATTTCCTATTGATAATCAAATTCTGCCTCTACCAAAAGAAAATTATAGGAACTTGGAAGCAGTCTCTTCAGTAATGGCGTTCAATAAAGAGGGTCAATCAAGAATGCAGTTTATACAAATCTTGGTGAGCACTTGGCAATGTATGGTTAAGAATTTTCCTTCAGACTCAGAAGATTCCAGCAAAGAGAAGAACTCTGATTGTTTGCAGTTATACAGATACTTGGAATTGTTCATTTTAAAAAATATTCTTGAATTAGCCACAGAGATGCGTGATGGTCTTACCAAATTGCAGACCATTCCCTTTCTTGAGCAATTGATGAGATCGTCTCTCCTTTATAGGTTTGAGGATCCCAAAACTCTGAATATTCTTCGTACCATTCTAGTGTTGCTTTCAGAGGGGAAATTTTTGTATCTTCCATATCTTCAGCTGCTGCTTGCCCATTCTCAGTTTGCGTCTGCCATTCGTTCTGTCACAGATTTGCATAGTTCTCAAACTGGGGCTTATTTTAGGCCCATGCCAAGTATTCTAAAATCACTAGCTATCCCCAATCCAAACATCAAGAATGATCTGCAGACAACCGAGCCTCATTTGAAGCAGTTGGAAATTCTCAAGTTACTTAGAACGCTCATTCAATTGAAGCCTGATCAGGCTGGTTGTTGTTCTGGAAAAGATAATGGTGTAAATCTTAAAGAACTTCATTTATTGCTTTTGTCTTCTTATGGTGCAACACTTAGTGAAATTGACTTGGAGATATACAATCTAATGTCAGAGATTGAAACTATTGATAGATCAGTCTCCGATAATCTTGCTGACATGGATTACCTGTGGGGACAAGCTGCTCTGAAAATAAGAAAAGAAAGGGCTTTGGACAAGGATACATCTTCAAATATTACAGAAGCATTTGAAGAACATAGAAGAAGCCAATTCAGGGAAAACCTTCCAATTGACCCCAAGATATGTGCAGCAACAGTAATTCATTTTCCCTATGACAGGACTGTGGGCATTGAACAAGGGATTCCTAAGAATTTGCATGTGGTATGATTGTAATTGTTCTAGCATATTATCAAAGTTTATGCTGTTGAATAGCTTAATATATCCGTTGTTGTTTTATTAGCACTGAAGCATTTTACACCCTTATACTATATGCAGGCACATTCTCCAGGTGTTGAGAAAATAAAAAGATATGATCCTATTTTCATCTTACGCTTCTCAGTTCACGTTCTGTCAATAGGTTATATTGAACCTATTGAGTTTGCTAGTTTTGGCTTACTTGCGATTGCATTTGTTAGCATATCTTCACCTGATGTTGAGATGAGAAAATTAGGTTATCTCTTTATTGAGAAGTTTAAGGACACATTAGAGGTAAGCCCTTATGTGTGAGTGTGTATGGGTGAGTCTTTACCTTTGTTAAAGAGTATATGCGAAGTGCACTTATGCATGCACATGTTTATTTTCAAACTAATCTTCATTTGTGTAATCATTATTGTTTTATAAGTTAAATTTTCATATGGCATGCTGTTGAAGGTGAGGGATTGGTAATTTCAGCTAACTCATTTGCTCAGCAAGAAGCCATGTTTTTTTTGTTTTGTTTTTTTTTTTCCTTTTCTTCCCTTTTGGATAGCGAGTAGTTCATTATTTAAGTATATCCTGAGCCTTTGTATGTAATGCAAAGTGGAATTTAGACTTATGCAATTCATTTTCTTGCTTATAAATGTGCATGATTTCCATTAAAGTTCTATTTAATTTATTGTCCAAAATATGTCCTCCAGCGATGCCAAAAGAAAAAGGATATAATGTTACTTCGCCTTCTGGTGATATACATTCAAAATGGAGTTGTGGAGGATTGGCAGAGAATTCCTTCTATTATAGCTATTTTTGCTGCAGAGTCATCTTTGATATTGTTGGATCCTTCAAATGATCATTATACAACCTTAAGTAAGCATTTGATGCATTCTTCTATGGTGAACATGAAGGTATACATTTTATTTACAGAATGATTTTTTTTGCCTACTTTGTACAAGTTCTCTCTGGTCTGCAACTTGTGTTGTCGATAGACCATTTATTTCCTTAATTTGTTTTCTCAGGGGATACCATTCTTTCATACTTTCTTCCATAGTAAATCTGTAAACTTCAGAGCAGAGAGGCTGTGGATGCTGCGCCTAGCATGTGCTGGACTGAATTTAGATATCGATGCTCATATATTTTTGAGAAATTCAATTCCTGAAACTCTTCTGAGTTTTTATTCTACTCCTCTTGCAGACAATGCATCAAAGGAACTAATTCTTCAGGTAATTAAGTGTTCCAGGATTTAAATTTTGTTACCATATTTAAATGATCATTTTAAAGCAATTTGGCACTGGTGAATAAATAAATGAATTATTATTGAAAATCAAAGTTTAATCATAATTGAAATTAATGAATATAAATTCAGTTGTGGTGGATATAACTAAAATGGTTCTCAAAACAATATTACAAAATATCACCATACCATAACATTTATAAAGCATTAAATAAGTTATCATTCAAATGTGAAATGTTGAAAGAATTTAAGATGACTTGACCCAACCCAAAATCTTTCTTCCTTAGCTAAACCTAAAATAAACCGCCCTGACCTGTACTCTGACGACCTTAGCCATTTTCCACCTCAATGCTTGGGTGCCAAATTGGTTTGGCTCTTTGGAATTTTACTTAACAAAGCGTCCTTTCAATTATATGGGGAGCTAATTCTATTTTTTTCAGTCTTATAAATCCCTCCTAAAGCCATATATATGTGGCCTTGTGTTTATTAATCAAAGTGTCATGGATGTGTCTTGTATTTACTTTATTAATTACGGAGTGATAAAATATATTGCCAACTCATCTTTATGTTGTCCCCTTTTGTTGCTTATTTAATTTTTGTTTTAGTTCTTAATGGATTTCATCAGTTTTGCAAACTGTCTGAGAAAATTTGCTGTAGTAGCGGCCAATCTGGTCTGATTCCATGATCCTGTTTCTGATTCAAGTTCTGTTATTTAGAAACCTAATCTTTATTTTAAATATTCATGGTGTTATCTAAAGCGCCTATTTTTTTAATTTCTAATTGTTGGGAATGTATCCATGTAGCTGACTAATTATTTGCAATAGGTTTTCGTGTCTAGATCCCTTGTGTTCTAAATCATCATTTTGTACACATTATACAAATAATCAAAGATATGGATGACTTGATTTGGGTCTTAATTGACATTGAGTAAAATCTTTTATTGAAAGGCATGTAGGTAATCAAAGATATGGATGACTTGATTTGGTTCTTAAATGTTGTTAACTGGACCTTACATTATACATCAAAATTTAGAGCTTACATTATTAACATGGAGTGTTAACTAGACTTTGTGTTGATATGAGGCAGTTTCAATATCTGTTATTTACAATGGGTTGGGATGTTAATATTCAAGTCAATGGTACTTCATGTCACCAATGAGTTTTACAACTAGTGTGCTTGTTTGTAAAAAAGTTGATTCTTCAATGCGGTCTGCTACTTTGCTTATAAAATCAAGCAAAATTTAAAGCTTTTTCTCATTTGTTTTTCAGGTAGTGAAGAAGTCAGTTAAATTGCATATTATTACTCGTGATCTAGTTAAAAACCATGGTCTGATTCCATGGTTATCATCTCTACTCTCGATCTCTAGTGGGATGGTAGATGAAAATGACAACAGGTTTTCTTCCCTGCTGTTGATTGTGGCCATTGAGGTAGTGACTAGTTTTTGCTTGTCTTGTACTATCTGGATCTTAATATTTGTTCCTTGAAGTTTCTGTTCCATAACCTGCGTAGGATTTGTTCCTCATGTATGATGGTTGTTTCTATTTTGTTACGAAATTACTCACAAAATACTGCAAATTTCAATAGTGAGATAACACTGTTGCAGATACAGCCTTGACTTATACTGGCTTGAGCTAAATTGTATACATATGCAAGTTATGAGTGAGAATAAATGGGCTTTATCTTATGTTTTATTATTATTTTTTCTTGCTAACTTTCCTTGATATCTGGATTTAGGTTGTATTAGGCATTCTTTCATGCAAAGACATTCTTGAGTGGTTGCAAAATAATGCGCTTGAGCAGCTATCAGAATTGGCGTCAAACCTCTACAAACTTCTGGTTGGTGGCTTCAAGTTGATCAAAGACAGCGTTGTAATAATTGATTCAATCCTGCAGATAATGATATCAACATTGAAGATATCTCAGAAAAGGATGATATACCAACCGCATTTTACTTTATCACTTGAGGGATTATATCAAATTTACCAGGCCTGTTACGCATGTGATACTTCAGGTTCTAGTTCAAATGCAGAATCTGGATTGACAGCCATACTTATGAGCACACCTCCAGTGAATATTTTTCACATGGTCTCTCTCTCTCTCTCACATGCACACACGCATACACACACACACTTAACACTCACTCTCACTCACTTTGTAATCACACTCATGTAGCTGTCCAAAATTTTTTAATGTAAATAGGAACAAGAAAGCAGCCCAAAATTTTTTAGTAGAAATAGGAACAAGAAAGCAGGTTGTTATGGTCACTTAGTTACAACAGGCATAAAAGGCAACGATTATGGAGCAGGTAAAAGCAGGTCAGTAGTGGACTTAGTTTATCCAAAAAGCAGGCTGTCACATATATCCAGAACTGGATCTAATTACATTTTTGAACACTTCACACTTGGTTCCTTTTTTGGAGTTAGTTGTTTATCAATTCATATATTTTTCTTATTTTTGTAGACTGCTTAGTCAATCCATGGCTTACCTTAAACATGTCGCTTTTACAGAATCGGGAAAAGCTTTCAGGTTTCCTTATGTGGGCAGTTTCTACTGCCTTGAAGTCTGATTCTGAGAAAAGCTTTCACCTGAGAACTCATGTTGGTCTGATGATTGACTCAGAGGAAGCACCATCTGACGAGTCTATGATCTCAAAACTCTTACGTTGGCTTGTTGCTGCTGTCATTCTTGCAAAGCTTTCTTGGAAGCTTAATGATGTAAATACCAAATTTTCAAAAAGATCAAGCCCAACAACTGTGCAATTTTTTCTGGAATATGTAGAAAATGGATGTGGAGGAAGCAACAACTATAATTATAAATGTGATTGTGAAGAGGTATTAGCGACAGCATTATTTTTTCTCCAACAGCTAACTGGCTTGAATTTTACGGTGCTTCCTTCAGTTGTTGCTGCGCTACATATTCTGCTTCTTTGCAGTCCCTCCAAATATTCAGGTATACTAAGGTTAATTGGTTTCTTTGGATATAGCTTCTTGAACCCGGAAGTTATCTGAATTTATTCATTTTGGCAATTAAATTGTCATTAATTTTTTTATATTTGTATCATCTGGATCAGAATTCTTGCATGTTTATGAAACTGATGTGGTGGCACTGCAGTCAAGAGTTCGTTGCCCCACTGAAGCCAATCCTAAATGGAGATGGTAAGATATAATCTTCCTTGCAGTTTCCTCTTCCTCCCTCTCCTTTCCACTACGAGTTCTATCATTTTTGCTTAAGTTAATACAGGCTTATTAACCGAGATTATACCAGTGCTTTCTCTGAAAGAAAGGCCAAAGGTACAAATAGGCCTCTAAGATATGGATGGAAAAACACATTAGTCTCTATGATAAAGTTTGGTTCAATTAACTCTCCATACTAAAAGCTCACTCCAAATAGCCCCTCGTACTAAAATTTCGAAATGTACAATGGCCCAAAGTTGAGGGACTAATAGGGTTGCTAGTTGAATCAAAATTTTAGTATTGAGAGTGTAAAATGGACCGAAATTTTAGTGAGGGAGCCAATTGAGCCGAGCTTTATTGTAAGGGCCAATTTACTTTTTCATCCATATCTTAGAGGCCTATTTGCACCTTTGCCTCTGAAAGAAATGGTGGTCATTGTGGGTAGGACAAAAAGATGGACGTTTAATTCAATTAAAACATCGAAGGCTTTGTTTGCTGATAAGTATCAAACTGATGAGTTTTTCTAATGTCCTAAATTCCAATAAGCCCAGTGCTTTCTTTCCTTTCCATTATCTTCTCCTTTGCAGTTGGTACTATATTCAATTAAAAAAAAAAAGAGTAAAATTCTCTTTAAAAAAAAAGGAGAGATTTTGGTGTGTAGGAAAACTAAATTGTTCTTGGATATTTTTAATGCAGGTCATTTTACCAGCCTTGGAGGGATCTGGAATTGAAAATGAGTGATTCAGAGAAGATGGATGAGTATCATGCTTGTCAAACTCTAATGGGGATCTTCTCTAACGTTTTTAAAAAGAAACCATTAGATTTACAAATTTTGTCACGTCAAGATAAATTGATTTTTGAAGTTTTTGAATGGGAAAAAAATATCTTAAATTCTTACGGTAAAATATAATTCAGTTTTTACATGTAAATATAACTGATGTTATCCTCGAAGTCGAATCCTAATTTGTAACTGAGGTAATTATACCTTATTTCAGTTTATTTGGTTTGTTATGATGCAACAAATAATAATAATAATAATGGTTTATACATGGGGAGGTCAAGTTATTTGACCATGATTTTTCACATACAGCAAATAGGGCATAAGCCTTGCTCTATTATTGCGAAGTGTCACACAAGCATTCTATCTGTTTTTATGAAACAAATAGAGGGAGGCATAATTTTCTATAAAACATTTTGAGTTAAATTTAGAGTTTGTCATTCTCGTGTAATCGAATTGCTATTTATATCAATTTAAAGAAGAATGTATAATCATATAACACGTTTATAAATATATATATATATATATATATATTTGATTATAAAAAATTAAAATTAATTTTTTTAAGTATATATTAATTTTATAATATATTAATAATTTAGTATGATATATATAAATTAAAATTTATTATTATAACAAAATTTAAGTATTTAATATTCTATACAATTTTTACTAATATAAATTGTTAATTTTTTCACATATAATAATATAATTAATTATAATAAATTTTAAATTTATTTATATATAAAATTATACTATATTTAAAAATATTAATATATAATTAAATATTTTATAAATTTTAAAATATATTTAATTATATTATAAATATGTTACACATATTTATATCCTATTAAAAATCCTTATTTTCTCGTGTCCAAATTAAGAACGCCAATTAAATTGTAAAAGAGAATAATTTTTTTTTTTGAATGGATAAGCATTAAAGCGCGTTGAGGAGAAAATAGGAACAAGAGTGAACCCGTCATGGCGAGTGCAAGGAACGCGGCACAAGATAATGATATTTCTTTTATTCTCATTTCCTCCATTTTACACCTGTCTTTTTCTTCTTCCTGCCTCTTCACGTTCTTTTCTTGGCCGCTCTTTGTCCTGCAACAACCCAAGCAATGACTGGCAGGGAAATCCTTCACAAGATGAAGGTATGTGCCTAATTTAATTTTGCACCTTTTTATTTATTTTTTTTCGTCTTTCAATTCTTAATCTGAATCTTTATGGTTTATTTGTTTGGACTTGAATTGGGTGATTTCTATATTTATAGCATTGACAGAGATCATGCCTAGATAGTTGTAAGATATTGTTATAGAGCTAAATCGGTCTGTGATTGATTTTTGTGTTTCTGGAATCTTCTTGTCAAGCCAATAAAGGGTTGTGTTTTTCAATGCACTAATTAGCAGGATTTAGAGGATTTTGATAATTTTTTGGAGCTTAGGGAATTTTTTCTTATGTTTCTTAAAACAATATAGAAAAGTTATGCTTAGAAAATGAATCATGAAACGACATTCCAAGTTACAAGATTTCAATTCCAAGGATTTGTATAGGTGGCTGGCTGAAATTGTGTTTCCATCTGTTCTTCATTTAGGTGATGAGTTGGTCATTGCATTAGTAACAGATGGGGCAACTATGGAGCAAATTATTTGCACAGCACATACTAGGAGTTGTAAATCAGTGTTTTTCTTCTGCTTCTATTTTTCCTCTTTACTGTATATTTTTTTATGAGTGTTAGACAAAGATAAGATTGCATATTATTATTAGATTTCAGGAATGATCTGTTCATCATTTGATTATGCTTCAATTATCCTCTCATGATTTTTGTGTGTGTGTGTGAATCACCAATTTGAATATGCATATCACAGGAAAAAGTTGGTTTGGGTTCATCCGCAGATGCTGGAACTGATTCTGGAAAAGGCAAGAGTAAGATAGCAAAGCATGTTACCCATGGCTATCACTTAATCAAGGGAAAATCACATCATGCCATGGAAGATTTTGTTGTTGCACAGTTTAAGGAAGTTGATGACAATGAGCTTGGTTTATTTGCAATATTTGACGGTCATCTGAGCCACATTATTCCTAATTATCTACGGTCGAATTTGTTTGACAATATCTTAAAAGAGTTGCCATGCTTGTTGCATCTTATAATGCATTCTTTTCAAGTTGCTCTTCAACTTATTAATAATTCTAAACTATGAACAATACCTTGGGCTTTCTCTCTTTGGGGATTTGAAAGTGGTCGTGTTATACTGTTTGCTACAGACATTCATTTTAGCCCTATTGGCCAAATTAGCCATTGAACTATATTCTGAAGTACAGCTCCAACCATTCTAAAGTACACCTCCATCCATATACTTTAACTTAGTACAATTAAATCTTTTAAGTTTTAGCCATATTTAAATAAATCCCTAAACTCATTCTACCGTCGGTGGAACAGACAGGACGGTAGAAGAGATGGAAAAACATTAAACTAACCCTGTGCAAATAAAAGGCTGACATGTGTGATCAGCTTATTGGAGTATCTACACAATCTAGGTATAGCGTATAGGAATATGAAGCTGGAAAACATTATAATTCAAGAGAATGGCCTTATAATGCTCGTTGATTTCGATCTCTCCACCAAGATCTCACCCAAATGCCGTGAAAATTTTCCCAAATCCAACTCAGGCGTCAAACCCCGCTCCTTCCGCTTCTGCAGCTCTGGTTATCTCACCAGACAACTCAGACGAACATGGTGGCAGACCAGTCTTCGGAACCAGATTCAGACGTGACAGAGAAGTCCATTTTCAAATTCTGATATCATATTAGTAATGAGTTCAAAAAGGGAAAGAAATCGCTGCTTAGTGATGGAAGTAAAGATAAGAGGTTAGAGACACAAAGGACAGACAGGGAAAGAGAGATCAAAAAGGGAAAACTGGAATGGAGAGTGAAAGAGAGAGAAAATTGTAACAGGTTTTTTTCCCTTTTTTTTTTTAATTTTCGTTTTTTCTTTAATTTGAAGTTAAATTTTTTCTAATTATTGTCATTTGGCGAAGGTAATATGGGGGATGATGTGTTGACCAGAAGCCTAATTGAACTGGCCAATTGTTATTTTGCTTCTTATGCCGGCAAGTCATGAGTTCTGGGTGGAGGGCAAAGATGGAATTATGAAAATTGATGTGGAGTCATTTGTTCAAAGAATTTTTGGAGGAGATGAAGCTGGAAACGGATAGCGCAAAGAGGAGGAGATACATGTCAGCCTTTTATTGGCCGACATATTTTCCTGAGTTAGTTTAATGTTTTTCCATTGTGGAACAGACAACAGGTGAGTGTAGGAGCTTATTTGTACCTGGATAAAACTTAAAAAGGGCTTAATTGTATTGAATCAAAGTACAGTTTGGGGTATAATTCAGAGGCTAATTTGCCCATTTGGCTTCATTTTAATTTGGTTCTTGGAATTGTCATTTTTACTCAAATTATAAATGGTCTTACTCCCTTTGCAGATTATTTGATATATTTATATCCACAGTTTTATATCATGCTTCATTTTTTAACTTTCACAGATTAAATCCTGTTTGCTTCACAGAAAATAATGCCTTTTAAAAATGCTCTTTAAATCTATTACCTTCTTAAAAAGTATATCAGTATCCTGTTTGGTTGTAGCTCCAACTGTCAACAAGGTTCTGTTTCCAGCATGTGGGATGCACTAGGAAAAAAAAAGAAAAAAACTAAGTTTAAAACAGCAAGAAGATTACGAGAATGTTTAGACCTAGATGGTGGGTTGTTTTTTGGCAAAAAGCTGCATTTTTATAAATGTACACATTAAGCCACTAGACTTTTATAAATCTACACATTACTCTTATTCTTCTAGGGTGTATTTAGGGCTTAATGTGCACATTTATAAAAATTCAGGGGCTCAATGTTACACAGTAGAACTGCACTGCATAGGCTTGATACACAAAAAATGAAAATTCAGGGGCTTAATAATGCGTTTTGCCTTTTTTTTTTTTAATTATTTCTTCAATGAAGAAAAATTTCATCAATAAAGGAGGGCATGAGTGTGTGTATACTTAGCGCCCTATGTTTTAACCTGGTTTAATCAGCGAGTTATCATATTTTTCAACTTGGTTTAATCTGCTTCCATAAAGGAGAAAATTGTACTAAATAGAAGGTGAGATGAGTGAGCTTATTGCAACCGACAACAACCTCCTACAATTGTGGGTGGTTGGTGGACTAGTGGGTATGTTCTTATGTGGTTCTCTTGTAGGTTCCTCCCCTTCTGCATAGTTATAAAAATGACTTTCCATGTTGAAGTTTGTCTTCTCTAGGAATTCATTATCCATTGACCATTTGTGTTGTGCGCCCCAAGCTCCAGGATATTTAATAAATTGTTTAATAGTTGTGAACTTTTACTTTCACTATGTAGTTGGCAGAACAAGAATTAAGGAGAATTAGTCTCCTTTTTCTTATCCATTTTTTTGCCCCCTGCAAGTAGCCAGACTTCTGGAAGGAACCAGAAAATGCCATGAGGAGAGCTTATCGAATAACTGATACTGATATTTTGGACCAAGCAGCTGAGTTGGGTAAAGGAGGTTCCACTGCCGTGACAGCAATATTAATCAACTGTCAGATGCTTGTAGAAGCCAACGTAGGCGATTCTCGTGCTGTTATATGCAAAAATGGTGTAGCCAAACAACTATCAGTGGATCATGAGCCAAGCATAGAAAGGGAAGACATCGAGAACAGAGGTGGTTTTGTGTCGAACTTTCCAGGTAGTAACTTCTCAAAGATAAAAGTGACATTGTTCTGAGACTGTTTAAACATTATTATTATCTCATCATAAAAATATATAATTTGAAATGTATCACTAGTACTGTCTTGTTTGCCCAGTTGGATTTAGCAGTTAGAAATTAACATATCATGATACAAATAGGAATTCTGAAGAATGCCCTGCACTTTCTAATGAATCACTTTGACAGGAGGACCAAATGGTACAAAATGATAAACTATGAATTTGAATGGTTACACTTCCTTCTGGTGTTTGTTGGTTATAGGATATTTACATATATGAGGCCTGTGAACCTCTGAATTTCTCTGACAATACACCAACTTCTGAATTTCTTTTTCTTGAGCAAGACAGTCACCCTGCTATTAACTTTGAGCCCCATGATCTATTGTACCTTCAGAGTACTTCCTAGTTTTCTTATTATTTTCTTTTCATTTTCTCTTAATTTGTCTTATCCAGCATTAAGATACCAACTTTATGAATTTAGGGGATGTTCCCCGTGTCGATGGGCAGTTGGCAGTGGCAAGGGCATTTGGTGACAAGAGCCTGAAAAGACATCTTAGCTCAGAACCAGATATTGCAAAAGAAATGATTGATGATGACACTAATTGTATCATCCTAGCCAGTGATGGTTTATGGAAGGTTGGTTTTCGTTTTTCTTTTTCTTTTATCCTAATTTTACTCTCAATTTCTTTGCTCTGATATTTGCTATATAGATGCATTTGACTATTTGCCTGAAAACAAATATATGTTTTCCAATATGATGCCAGGTGATGTCAAATCAGGAAGCAGCAGATGCTATCAAGGACGTAAAAGATGCTCGTTCTGCAGCAAAACGCCTTACTGAGGAGGCACTTAATAGGAAGAGCACAGATGACATATCCTGCATAGTTGTAAAATTTCAGTGATCTTTCGATTCCTCTTTCTGCTCGTTTTGGATATGTTACTCCAGAGGAGGGACCTCTCGTCATCCCTGGTACAGTAATAATCTTCGGGCATCTTTTCTGCTGTTATTAGTTCTATAGAGCTATGTGACGGAGTTGTGTATATATATATAGGGTTTTGTAAATGGCTTGACAAGCTCCTTATGTGATGCCAATGCTGTCCTCTGGAATGTTGAAGTAACAGCTTATAGATTAAGGTAATGACATTGAGAGAAAATATTGCTTCCAGTGTTAACAAATGGAAATAAATTTTTTATTTTTATTATTTGTTATATGAAATAGATACCTATCCTTGAAATTCTTGAAATGTGGCCTTACCATTAGAGTTATTAGAGTTAATATTTCAAAATAATGAGTTTTGATTGAACATATGATTTTGAAAGAAATTTTGATTGTAAATATTAGATTATTAGAGGAGAGGTTGAAGCTTGGAACTGAGAATTTCTTTGGTACATCTTACATAATCATTGTTATTATCTCTAAATATTGAAATTAGAAACTAGGTTTGCTTTGCAGTGTTTTATTTAAGCACAAAACTTGCAAGATTTGAGGTAGAAAATAGATAAACTTTTAAAGGAAATATTTAATATAGATTGAAATCTTTGAATTATTGTGTAACCTGTGATATTAACACTTGCAAAATACAGAAGCCTGATCTTATTTTTCTACAAATTAAAAGTTGAATCATATTATAAAAATATTTGAAGACAATTCAACAAAGACAAACACATGAAACAATGATTGGCAATGATAAGAAATTAATAAGGATTAGTGTGTTTGCAACATATGAAAAAAGTTCCATAAAAAGCATGCCGATGAAATTACACTTTTTCTGAAAGGAGAAAAGAGAGCAGTAAAAAGAGAAAAGGAAAGAACAGTAACCTGATAAAAGCAACATAGACATTAATAAAGGAGCTACACACATCACAAGCATCTAAACTCTTTAATAGTGCTTAGTAATATCCATAAAATTTTGAAAATAATTTATACCCCATATGTATATTCACATAATCATAACCAAGTTGAAGGAACTATCTTTGATTAAAGTGCAGCAGGACAGGATATGTCTCTGCTGACAGCTTTGAGGTACATAAATCCTCATATTTCCTGATGTATATTCATCTTTATTGAAATTTGCACAAACTTCCTTGGAATTTAAAGTTTTAAGGTTCAACTACATTTTACTTCACAACTTCTATAGCACTACCATTAGTTACACTAGAACAAGAAAAGGTTTATGATGGTGCTTCCTTCCCTTTCTAGCTACTGCGGCGATTTTGGGGGAGCGCCGAAATAGATGCAGTTTTCACAACCGCCCCCAACATTTCGCTGTTCTAGACCTTTTTCTTGAAGTGTCAATAGGGTTCTAAGTTCTTTATAGAAAAAGTATTAAGAGTGAAACACCAATAAGCATAGGGGATTTGATAAAACCACAAACATCATATTGAATATCAAATCATTAAAGGTCTAGTCCTTCATGTAATTAGAATACACACATTGATTATGACAGCACAGCAAACTGTAGAAGCTAAAAGCGATGCTTCAATGAATATCAAATCATTAAAGGTCTATTCCTTCATATAATTAGAATACACACATTAATTATGACATCACAGCAAACTGTAGAAGCCAAAAGTGATGATGCTTCAATTTCTATATGGAATTATTTATGGATATATATTCTTAGTTACTAGGACAACTAAGCATATTTTGAAAGTGGTTGAAAGCTAGATGGGCATGAGCATGACAGAAGAGAGGGAGCTAGTCAATTTATCTGATGTGGGAACGTTTGTAACTGGAATTCCCAGCTGTTGGCATAGTTATCTGATATTTCCCCCTGTCATCAGCTGGCCTGCACTGACTTTCCTTCAACTGACCACCAAATGATCCTTTGCGGCTCGATCCTTCTCCATATGCTTCAGCTGAGCTTTTCCTCCGCCGCTCATTGTGTCCTGCCAAACGCCTCCGGCAACTCCTCTTTGCTTCATCAAATTCTGATAGCTCATGGAATCTAAATTCCCACATCACAAACATATAATTTTTTAAGTTATTCAATATGTTCAACTGTCCAACCATCCACGAATAGGACTAAAACCAAACTTACACCTAAAAGCTAGCTAAAGAGTACTAATATTTAATAACTAGCCGATGTGAAATATGTCAAGAGTCAGGGTGCAAGTTCTTACTCTAGTTAGAGCCTAATGAATTCATCCTATAATTTAAGAGTATACATTAATTGAAAAGTTAACAAGGTAAAAAAAATCATAAAGATTAAACTTATTATTACAGTAAAAATAACATTACGAGAAAGATTGAAAAAAAAAAAAAAGAAATGGTAGAAAACTGCAAATACCTGCTGCATTGTTGACAAAACCTCTGCCTTAGGCCAGCAACAAGCACAGCTGGTGCCTTTGCATGAATCTCACAAACCTTATGTCGCCTATGATACCGTTTAGCTTCAGATAAATCAACTCCACACTTCTCCACTTGGCAAGAAGGCGGCGAACCACCTCCAGTTCCACCACCACCAGCAGTCCCTCTCTTACCATACATACCACTAACTCCTTTCTTCTTCTCATCATCAAGTAAACCAAAACCAAAACCACCACCTTCTTCTTCTTCCATATCATCTTCTAACAAATCGTCTTCAACAATGCAATCGTCTTTGACGGTTGCTCTCTCTCTCGAACTACGCTTTCCTTCAAAGGCTTTAGGCTCCATTGTTAGAGAGTGAGGAAAAGGTTAGTGGGTGGGAGTTAGCTAGCTACCCAATGATGTAGTACTTGAAGTACTTAAAAAGAGGGCGTGTTTTTTTGAGAGAGAAAGTAACTAGGGAAAAGGTACTGATCAAAGGTGGGTGGAAGAGGAGGACCACAACTAATTAGCAACATATTCTTGTGTGTTTGTATCTATATGTCTCATGTATTTTTCAATGAAAACAATGAATGAATCATTAACAAGGTTTTTGAAAGAAGAACACTTTGTTGTTTGGCTTCTTCTGATTTACTACCACTCAAATATCTTCTGCCTAATTCTTGTTATTGGTTGTTTTGAGTGGGAGTTACTTTTGAACATTTAATTACCTTGTGCTGTTCACTCTCAATTATTGATACCCGTTGTGGTCCTTTCTTTCATCTCTCTCTCTTTCTCCATCTCTCTGAAAATTATAAAAATTCTTATATTGATGCATTAATTCAATCAAAGAGTCATTTATCTTCTGACAACTTTTAAATCCTAGCTTGTTCAAGAGTTTCTAAATCATGGCATATTGGTACAATAGGGAGAAGCTTGTTGCCTTTCCCCATAATGGCACATTATATATATTGCAATTCAAATTTGAAACCCGTTTAGCTTAGTTTGGTTTGTTCTTTAAATTAAGAATATTTTCAATTTATCATTCAATAAATTTATATAATAATATGATGTTGATAAAAATGTTCATCTTTAGTAAAATTATATTCCTTCCCCACACACACACACACACACACATATATATATATATATAAAGAAAGGTTCTCGTCCTTTATCTTCAAACTCGGATTTTCTTTTTTATTTTGCTTGAAAAATCACCCACAGGATCACATTCTATGAACTCTTACGGCCAAGATTTGCCATGTTAAGTAGAACAAAATCATTAGCTGAATGTTCATAGTCAAAATTTTGTCCTTGCTGATGAAACGATTACATAAATTTGTTCATATCCACCAACAAGGAAAAGCAATGAGGTTAGGTGTTTTTAGTCCTATTTAGAACCAAAATGAATTTAATTAAGTCACAACGGAAAATACTTTTTTCATTATCTCCGAAAAATAAATTAAAAGAAAATATTTTTTAAATTAACGAAAAATATTTTAAAAATAAGGAAAAATAAACTTCTCATTGTAAAAATGAAAAGTTATTTTCCAAAACTTATCAAATATAAAGAAAAAAAATATAATTTCACTTTTTTTTATTTTTTTTATTTTTCTAGTATTTCAATCGAACATAGAAAAATATTATATTTTTCTGAAAAAATATTTTCCAAATACAGATTATTTTCAGGAAACAAACGGAGCCTAAATTCATATATTTTTCAAATTAAATTAAAAAACGAACAGTTGAATGCATATTAGTATTAGACTAATTATATTTATCACAATAATGATATTTTTTTTTTCCTTATATCATGTTGGAGAAAGAGAAAGATACGAATGAATATGAATTGCAGACTAAAGTAAAATATATATGAAGAGATGACATTGAAGGATAAAGCAAGAGAAGGACACATCAAAATTTAATTAATGAAAATGTACGGCACTATTGCTTACATAAAATTCTGCAATTGTGAGTTGGACAATGGCAGTGTACAGTAACAGAGATACCCTATGTTTTCCAGTGTGCAAAAAAACGTTAATAATAATTGAATCTCTAGTCTTTTAGTCCCATGCCAAGCTTTCTTCTTTCCTCCTTTCATCATCTTAGATGTTGAGGAATTGTTGAAACTCTAAGTTCTTTGGATTGATGTTAATGTGATATAAGTGGTTAAGCTTCTTGGCCAATTTCTATATATATGCACGTAGTAAAAACCGAATTGATATCATAACTCCACAAATGTATATTTAAATTGTACAGGTCAGTTTAGGTGGAACAATTTCTATTGTTATTTAACTCAAAAATTCAATTATTTATAATTTAACTCAAAATTTTAGGTAAATTTAATTTGAATTGAATTAATATTTTTAAAAGATTATACTTAGGATTATAAACGAACCGAGCTTAGCCGAGTCGAACTGAATTGTAAAGAGTTTAGACTTGACTCGTTAGATTTTTGAATAAGTTTAAGCACGGCTCGAGTTCAATTCAAGCTTTAATATATATGTTCGAACTTGATTCGTATTAAAATCATTAGATTCGTGAGCGACTTGAGTTTGAATTGTTAAATACTTGTTTAACATACTTAATGAGTTTAACTCAAAATTGAGATCGATGATAATTGATTTAATGTATTTTTTTAATATATAAATTATAAAATATAAATATATAATAAGATATTAGTAATATTAATATAATAATAGACGAGTTTTAAATGAATATATTTGAAAGTTAACGAATCAAATAATATTAAGTTCAAATTTGAAATTGATTTCGAAACCAGTTAATTGAGGTTGATGAATAATTTTTTTTTGAATTAAGATCCGAATATCTCATAAACAGTTTGATTCGTTTACGAGTCTAATTTATAGACATATTTTGAGTTCAAATTATTTGGTTTGGATTGAACCAATAGATACACACCCCGATTAATGCATGTGTATTATCCCTACTACTGACACTAAAATTAAGAAAATTATTAATAATTTAAATAATTGATTATAACATTTCATAAAATATTTGTAAATTATTTATTAAAGTAAAGGGTAAAATCAAAAAATAAAATTGCATAGTTATATTATTTTAATTTTTTAAATATTGCATAGGGAAAGAATAACTTTATATAATATCTTTGAAATATTTTAGGGAAAATTAATGCAGGCATAATAAGGAATATATAAGGCAGGGATGAAATTGACCAGAGTAAGGAATTTAAATGGCAGAGTCGATAGGTAGAAATCTATGAAAATGCTACTTCAGGTGATCAAATTCTAAAAGATTGCGCGGCCAATAATTAAGCATTACATTCCATCAGCGTCTTAATCTCTAATCCTACCACCTCTAGGTGATCTCATATAGACCTAACATAATGAAATGTGCAGAGTTACAAAACTTATAATCACATGGTAAACTTAATCTATTAAATTAATATAATTGTAAAGTGATATGTATATAAATTTATTAATTGTTCTATTCATATTGACTTATATAAATAAAATAATTAATTATATATTATTATCTAATTTAATTAATTTATAGATGATATTGTATACCGAATCTATCTAAAAATTTGTAGTTTAACAATGATAACATAAGCAAATTTTAGGTATTGAAGCGGTTTATTCGAAAATAGATATTTTGATATGTATTAACCCCTTTTAGTGAATTTATTAAGAGCCCACGATTACTATAAAATTAAGCAATTCTCTGTCCATATTATAATAGTTACACAACTACTACCCTTTTCTCTTTTAAGAGCACATGATTACTAAAAAAATTAAGCAATTCTCACTAATAAGAGCTGAGAAGGACAAACTAAGGGATGATAAATTGATAATAGTGCAAAGACAGTTTGGAGAATGATTAAGCAAGCACAGTTCTTATGACCTTTCAACGATTACTTTTCCAATAAAGACATTAAGATAAAACCAAAAACATTAATCTCTTAAAAGCTACCAATAAGCATGAAAAACATTGGTGTCCTAATATGGGAAAAAAAAAATTCGAGCACCTTGGTACATAGTGGAATTTATGCTTGGGATAGGATGCTAGCTAGACCTTGAAATTGCCAAACAGCAAGCAATGAGAAAATGAAATAACAAAAAACAAAAACCAGAAAAAAAAAAAGAAAGGAAAATCCAAAAATATTTGTAGCCCAACAAATACCATGATTCTATGGTCCAGTTATAATATGCAAAGCAAGGTTTCGCCTCCTCTTTCTTCCGCGTCGCTCTTTCGTTGTTTTGCTTTTTTTTTTCCTTTTGCTTTTTGGGTTACAAAATGTTGCTTTACCTTATGACATTATAATATTCACCACCTTAATTAGAATGCCCATCACTCACTTTCTTTTAGTTGGATTTTGGTCCCATATTCTATGCCACACCTTCCCTTCCCTTTGATTATATTTCTAAATTTATTCCCTCATTTATTTTATATTTATTTGGATTAGATTAATTATAGATAAATTTATGAATCAAATTAATAAAAAGACATGGAGCCCAAGCATAGTTTGTCCAAGAATGAACAGAGTCAATCTAATGGAGTTATACATCCTCAAACATATTTTTATTTTTTAAGATTTGCTTACCATAAATAGAAAATCTATAATTTTCATGTTTAGAAAAGACATTCAACTATCCAAGAGAGTATTATTGATGAATTGACAAAAAAAACTCTTTCAGTTTAGCTAAAAATTTTAAATTTGAACATACAACTACTTTAAATATTTTTGAGTTAGTGATTCACTGTCATGCCCTTCGGAGTCTCATATGACATATTTCAGATAAATCAGGTTAATTCCAAATATATATATATAAAAAAGATATTCAACAAGTGTATAACTAAATTTATCCTAGCACACCTAAAGCAAAATTTAATAGAAATTGATAAATTATTTTCCACCTAATCAACTTCCTCTAGTTTTTAGATTTTTTAATATATAAATTTACCTTTTTCTAATACTTAGACAGAGCTAGAAATGGCTAATCAACTAGTTTAATGCAACTCCATTAAGAAAGAGAAGGTGAATGGATAAGAGGGAAAGAGGAAGAGGGAGCTGTGTCTCTATCAACATTCTATTTCTATTCCCACAATACAGAGACCCTAACTTTTGTCATCTACCATTTTCTAAATGACAAAACAAAATTCTTCTGGAATCAGATACACTTTTTTTTTTCTTCTCCTTCTTTAGTTTTTATACACTTTGCCCATAAGTTGCCTACATATTTCCAGATGGAAAGATTGATTATAACATATGATGGAAAGCAGCCAAAGATAAAAGCCAACAAATAGTTTTTTTGTTGGTGGGTAAAGAGAAAAGGACCTTTAATATATAGAGAGCGAAGATGGTAGGCAACAGCTTCAATGTTTATTTATCATATATATATGCACCAGCTTTTACTTATCATCCCTATATTGTGCCATAAATACAATGTTATGGGCAAATCACAATAATTTGACAGTGACTTGTAACAATATCTGTATCTCAACAAACAGCTGTTTCATGGATTTCTATTTGTTGGCTTATTTCTTTTTTAAGAGACGCAGATAGTTGAGAACTACTGATAATAATAGTATTTGGTAAAACTAATTAAATTGTTACTGTTGAAATGTAAAATTATTAATAAGAGTGTAGCTTATTTCGGAAAAAATATATATCTTCATAATGTATAAATGAACAGAAAAATAAAATACAGTGATTATTTGACATAATTATATATTATTTCATATAATGATGTATTTTAATAATTAAAATAATAACAATAATATAATTAATTAATTATAAATAAAAAATTTTCACAAAATATATATCTATAATTTATAAATATAATCAATTAATTTAATATATTTGTAATATAATATATTTTATTTTTGAAAAAATCGATTTTGAATATGTGTATTTTTTTCAATAAATTTTTTTCATAAATTATATATTTTATTTTAAAGAGACTAATTTTGTTATTTTATTAGAAAAACTCCAATTATTCTCCATAATAATTTAATCAACCGTTATTTGAATTTTTTATTAGCTATTAGCTATTGTTACTAAACACTTTTGTTCATTTGTTAAGAACCAAAAAAAAACTGTCAGCAACATCTAATACATGTTATTCAATTTAGTTAATTGTCCCTTTTTCATCTTATTCGTTTATTTTCCAGAGAATAGCTCAAAAACATGAATGTACCGTGCTCTAGAAATATATAAGTAATTGTCCTCTCTATTTCCAAGCGAGAGACATAATTTTTTTTTAATTGTAGAAATTCGATTGAAAATCAGACTTTAAATTTTATAAGCATGATCATCAAAAGAATATAATAACAATTGAAAATAAAAATTTAGGTAGAATAATACATTCTCAATGCAGAAACCATATTGAAAATATAATCCGAAATTTAGGTTTAAGGATCATATCTTCTACATAATAATGCCTATGCTTAGCCCTAAAACTGTGAACCTTAAAATACTATGAGATTTATAGGTTAATTAGTCCACTAACAAAATTTAATATAAAATAACATTCCTCTAAATGAAAATAATCAGTTTTCTAAATTGCAATATGCAACATACTTAATTGAAACCTTGCGAAACTGTGAAATTTTAGACCTGATCATTGATTCGGTTACCCGCTCAAACTCAGGCTATTTGCCTGCAAGCTTGAATCAATTTGTTAATAGCCGAATTTTTTAAAAAAATTTAGTGTGAATCTCTTCATATGTGGATCCCACTACATATAAAATAAAGTAAAAAAGTTAAAAGTTGCTGTAATTTAATTTCAAATTGAATTCTTCCAGCTAATATTTTTAACTTTTTTTATTTGTATTTGAATATTTTTTCTATAAATAAGCAGATTTTCTTTCATTTGAATTACAACAATTTCAATTCATTTGAGAGAATCTGAGAAATAGTTAGACTTTTGGAATATTTCCAAAAATTAGAGAGTGACAAAAATAGTGAGAAAAATATTTTGGAGTGTTTTTGGAAAACACTTGTGTGCCACTATTTTTGGATTTAATTCAAAATTATTGTATTACCTCTAGCCTGTATCTAAGAAATACTCTCTTCTTGTACCCATTAATTTTTATTAGTGGAAAAAAAATATTCGGGGTGTTGCCCGTGAACGTAATTCAAATTAAAGGATGAACCATGTTAAATTGTTTATATTATTTTTACTAATTATTTTATTTTATATTTATTTATTTTATTTTATCCGTTGTGCCAGCAGAATCTCCATTTTCTTGAAGCCATTTGCCAACTCAAATCATAATAGACTTATTTTTTTTCTCATTTTTATTCTGGCCTTGGGGCTTGGGCATGTATTTTCCTCAAGATCCAGCCAGCATTCACCACTCCCAGCACCATTAAAAGAAAAATAAAATCAGAGTATATGTATATTTTTTAAAAAAATGAAAAACCCAAGTCAGCCTTTTCACTAATTAATTAATATGATCAATCTTCATCTTTCTCATAAAAATTCTAATACTGTGATTAGATTGTGGAGTTGTACTACTGAGTGTGAAACTTTTCATTTGAGAATATTATGAAACAGAATTTAGTTGAAGTTTTTAACTCACCCCTGTCCGGCCACCTTTTCTTTCTCCTCTTTTTCCTTTTATTTTATCTTTAATTTAGGCTTAAAAAGCCGATCACCACCCTCTCTTATTCTCTTTCAGTTTTATACTCAATAATCTAATATTTATTATTACACATTATAAATCAAACATAAACCTGAATTTCATCCCCACTAAAACCAAAACATATATAATAGTTCCTGGATTTTAGGAACATAAAAGGACAAACCTTACTCTTAAGCTTAATATCACAAATTCATGACTTTCATTAGTAAAACCATTATGAATATTCAATCTGATTTCCTCATATTTCTATATTCAACATTACCAACAGGGCCATATTCACCAATGGGTCTTCCTCATTGTTATTGTTATCATTATGACCAACGATGGTCTCTCTAATCCTGTGGTTGGCCTCCTTAGCAGCTTCCCAAGCTCCATCCATGGTTTTCTTAGCAGAGTCACCAACAGTATCCGCCATTTTTGTTGCTTTTCTAACACATTCTTTAGTTGTGTCTGCTACAAACTGGGATGCTCCTATCGTTAGAGATCTCATCCATGTCTAGCCCTTGTTGCTTTGCCTCATACATCCCTTCCCCCACTCCTCTGTCTTTATTGTTATTACCTCTCGTTTCCTCCACTGCTACCCTGAAAATATATATTTTTTTATTTTTTATTTTTAAGGAAAAACATAATAACAAATAAGACAAAATAATTAACCTCAAAACTTTCAAATGCAGAGGAGCAACAGGCACCAGAGATTCTCATGGCAGAATCAACACAAGGAGAGGGGTGCTTAGTAAGTGAAGCATTAGTCATGTAATTAATGGAGTCTCTCTTTGCCAAAAATCTTGCTGCCATTTTTTCTTTTTTGGGCTAATCCTAATTCACAAATCTCATCAGCTTTAATAATTAATATATAAGTCCTAACTAAGACAAGAAGCACGCGGTGTGATTAATTATATGGATGACAACGTGGAGAAGTTGATACGTTTCAAAGACCACTTGACACGTATGAATTCCTGACATGGATTTGACAGGTGTTCATTAGATTTTTTACACGTTTTAGAGATGCTAAGAATGGTATATCACTAACGCGACACTCTTACACCAACAGTATATCAGTCTGGTTCAAATAGCTTTAGAATCTAGGAAGTAAAGTTTGAGTGGTTCAAGCAAGTCAACCCTAAGTCCCCTGATCTCCCTGTTGAACAGAGCCTAATAACTGTTTTTCTATTTGCTACAATACAAAAATTATGAGAAACAAAATATATCAAGACAAGATTTAAGTCAAGTAAACGAAGGAAACAGCAAAAAGAGAGAAGCAAACTGATGTCCGTACAATATATTCTAATCTTTACAAAGATTTACATCAACAATGGCAAAGAATAAAAACCTTAGGAAGCAGCAGCATCATGACTGCAGAACTCGGAAACATTTACTTCAGGCAAAAATATTCTTGTTATTTTTCATACAAGATGAAAAGACTAGTGAAGTTTTCCCGTAATAAGAACATTATGTGATTTCACCAGTTACTGCATCTTCTCTTTAGACACTGAGATCATATACAATGGAAATACAGCCATATGGACGACTGGTCGGTACATTTAAAGTTGAACATCAGGCAGTGTAATAGCTCCTAAAAAAGCAGTGTACTGTAGGATATTGGATGGTTTAAACCAAAAAGGCATAAATGCAGTCCCTCAGGACTCGCGATCAGCATTATGCATTCTAGGACGCCTTTTCTTGTTCTTCCAGAACTCGTCTTTCTTTCCTTTCCTCCTAACTTTCAACATACCCATTCGGCTATTAATTATACCAAGTATTGCACTCTTGTCCTTTCTGTTTTTTATTTTAGCTTTTACCTCCAATATTGCTCTAAGCTTCTTGTAAGACTTGACATCTGGCACTTGCCCACTTTTCACCATCCTTTTATGATAGAAGAATGCCCTCTTGAAATCACGAACACGAATATATGCATATATCATGGTCAAGTACGTAATAGAATCAGGTTGTAAATTGAGAGCTGCCATTTCTTTTAATAGCTGAGGCAATTTTGAGTGTTGTCCTCCCCTCGCATATGCATTCATCAGCATATTATATGTCATCACTGTTGGCTGAATGCCAATCCTCCCAAATTCAGATATCACATCCCTTGATTCCATGTATTGACCTTGTTTAGCAAACCCATCAAGAAGAATGTTGAATGTCACTCTTGTCCCTTCAACTTTTTCACTTATCATCAATTTCCAAATTTTCATCAGCATTTGGGTGTCACCTGCACGCCTAAACGCATCCAGCAGAGTTGTGTAGGTTTCTATTGAGGGTTTAATTCCTTCCATTTGCATATGCTCGAATGCAATGTAAGCTTTATCATGCCAACCGCTAACTGAATAAGCATGAATAAGAGCTGTATGAGAATGTGAGGTAGGTTTTATACCAGCTTTCCTCATTCGCAAGAATGCATCTGCTGCCATGTCACTCATTTTCTTCTGCCTCCCATATGCACTTATCAGGCAAGTATACGATTTGGCATCAGGCTCTAAGCCTGCACCCTTCAATTCTAGCAACAACTTCTCAACTATCTCAGGTTGCATTCGTTTGCTGTACACATCCATAAGAATGTTGAAGGTAGCAGAGGTAGGCTTAAGGCCTTTTACTTTCATCTCATTGAAGAGACCTTCAACTTCTTCAATTTGGTTGGACTTATTATAAGCATCCATTAATGTATTATACACGATAGCATTTGAAAAGATACCTTTCTTTGCCATTTCTGCTTGGATAATTAGGGCTTCATTCATCAGTCCCTCATCACAGAATGATTTTATCAGAGCACCCAGAACTTCTTCACTCCATTTGACTCCTTTCCTATTCATTTTCTCAAAAAATTCCCAAGCCTCTTTTGCAGGGCGGCCAGCTTTCCTCATGATTGTAATCATTATAGAGCATGTCACATGATCTGGAGTTATATTGTTTACTTCCATGGCCTCATACACCTCAAAAGCTTCATCATACCTGATATATACCAACAGACATCGATAATGAGCTCTAACGAAGAAATATTTTGAAATAATTTACGCCATTAGGAAAAATAAATCCGATGCAAAATTGCAAGGGCAATAGCTAAGGTATTGGATACAAATAAGACCAGAAAACAAAAGGCTGCACAAACTAATTGAGTCCAAACTAATTCCTGGAGTCCAAACTAATCATTTATCATTATAAGTTCAGAACTTCCCAGGGAAAACAAAACTCTAAAAGAGATAAATCACATTTGCTACATGCGCATGGCAGCTTATTTTGTTATTGTCCTATACTTAAAAGATGTCGGTTAAAGAATTCACACAATCTAATACGCAATTACAGTAAGCAATCTCAAAGTAACAACTTCATTCAAGCTCTGCAAGAGTAATAGTGATGAAGGAATACCCTTAGGACTAATAAGACCAACTTTCTCCAAACACCACTTAAAAAGAGAAAAATAAGACACTGACAGACTAAATCCATTATAAACATAAAAAACACCAATAAAACAACAAACTGGACAGCCATTATAAAGAGACAAACTGATAGAAAAATGTGAAAAATGTTATACCTCATGCAATGAAGAAGACCAGAAATGGAAGCATTGTAAACATGAACATCTCTGAACTCCTTATTCTGAGGCAAGTTCCTGAACAGAACCATCAAATTATCGCCCATCCCTGCCTTTCCCAATGTTGGAAACAGAACAGTACAAGCACGAGGAGTGATGAGAGTTGGTTCCTGCAATCGCATCCACTCAAAGAAATGTAAGCAACAAGTCATCATACGCTCGCCTCCCATTATCCTCAAAACCTCCACACACTCTTCTGCACTAATCTTCCCTTCGTAAGCACCCAATTTCTCTCCTAATATAGTATTCTTGGGTAAGTCCCTTGCAAGTTGCAATATATTCCCCACAATTCCCTCGGGCAATGGAGTCAAATTCGTGGTTGCAGAATCCATTTGTTGATTTTCCCCTCTGCTGACAACATCTACAATATCAGGTTCAGCATAGGATTCGAATTCAGGGGCAAGGCGCCACAGAGAGCGACGGTTTGGCTGGAGAGAGAATTTGCCTTGGAGTGGAGGGTCTTTGGTTGAGGTCTGGGACTTGAAGAATCTGACAATTGGGTCTGAAATGTCATCCTCCTTTTCCTCTTCCTCTTCGTCTTGTGGTGCTTCTAGTTGTTTTGATTCTTCTTCTTCTAGGAAAGGAAGGAAAATCGAGGGTGAAGAGTGAGAAAGAGGAGTGGATTGAGAGGCAAACAAAGCAAATGATGGCCTGAAGAGTGTAGAGCACAAAGAGAGCTGGGGTTTAGAATAATTCGGATTTGGGCAGGAGAAGTTCGACACTGATAAAAATGGAGGACAGGCTTGGTTGGTTAGCGTAGCCATGGGTTTTGGGATTTGCAGAGAAAGGGAGAGGGAATAAATGAGAAAAAATCCATCCATGAAGGTCACAAATGAAACTACGCCGTTTCAGGGACAGTAAAAGCTGCTAAGTAGCATAAGAGTAGACAAAAAAAACGTGGCAAACTCCAATTTGATCGGGCTAAACAACTTCTCTCCTATATTTGCTTCTCTGAACGGTCTTCATAAAGACAAAAACAACAGAAGCAAGGAATTCCATTCCTTTTCTTGGCATTCAAGCTGAAAGATATCCTTTTTCTATTTTTTTTTTCTTTTGCCGTAATTGGGGAAGAAAGTTTTCCAAAGTACGGAAGAATCTCAAAGTAGATACACTCGTGAACAGCCATTGAAACCCCCTTCTTTTAATTGTAGTCTCAATTGATGCACGTTATATAACAAACCCTAAACCAAACAGGAAAAACAAAGGTATATCTGATAATTCTGTATGTTTTAAGATGAGCATTTTTAGATTTTCTTTTATCCCATCAATTCCTTTTGTGGACATGGAAAAATCCATTGCTTGTTCAATGCATAAATCACAATCAGGAAACGCATATTTCTCTCTGAAATTGTTTTTTTTCCCTCTCCTCTTCTTTTGACAGTAGTAATGCATAAGCAGTTCATGCAATCATGACTTCAGCAGCATAAAACCTGCTAAATAGAGGAATCCTCTAATTAGGATGCGGGGGAGACTGACTGTAAGATTGCCAACTATAACTGCATCTGCAGCATTGTTTCCGGAAAGGTATAAACAGCAGAAAAAATATGTATAAATTAAGACCCCCTTCTCATAAATTACAGCAGTAAGTTAACAAATGTTTTCCTATACAATTAATATTTCAGTTATGAGATATCATATGCATCCAGCAAAATGAAAACAAGAAAAAACAGTATATATATATATATACACACACACACTAATTGCCAAAAGAGCCTAATTATACACAGCTCCTTTGTCAGTATACAGCACTGAGGATTTTTCTTTTTTATCATCCGAAGGGAAAATACAAAAGAAGAAAAACAATCTGAATAGGTCAACAAGACTTGCTCCAACCTTTGCGGAAACTTGCAAATAATTTATGCTTTACAGGTATACCTATCCATTTCCATCCCAACTGAAACAAACAATCATGAAACTAAGTGCAGTAATAAAGTTCATTGCAAAGTACCCTGAATCCCAATACTATCAAGCCATGAAACAACCTCGTCGATAAGGGGTCTCCGCCTAGGATCATGGTCTAAGCACCTACAGGCAATTTCAAGCATTTCTAAAAGCTGCTTCTCGATACCTTTATCCCAAATTGATGAGTCTATTATTTCTGCCGTCCTTTTTTCATTCTTCATCTGAAACACCCAAGAGACCAAATCCCTACAGTTTTTACCTTTGCAAACTTCCACAGGCCTTTTGCAAGTGAGAAGCTCAAGAAGAACAACACCAAAACTGTAAACATCACCCCTGCAGGTTGCTGTCAATGTTTGACTATATTCAGGTGGAATATAGCCTAAAGTGCCAACCAAATCTGTTGTAACATGAGTATCATAGGGTCGAAGTAGCCTCGAAAGCCCAAAATCAGCCAAATGAGCTTCAAATTTTTCGTCTAAAAGTATGTTGCTGGATTTCACATCACGGTGAACTATATGTGGCTCACAAACTTTGTGCAGATAAGCCAATCCAGATGCTGCACCTTGGGCTATCTTGAGTCTCACCTCCCATTTGAGAAATGATGCTCCATCAACACACTCGTGTAGCCAGTAATCCAAGCTTCCATTCTCCATGTACGAGTAAATCAACAATCTGTCAGTACCATGACGACAATAACCTTGTAGAGAAACAAGATTTTTGTGTTGAGCCCTTGAAAGTGCTTCCACTTCTGCCCGAAATTCACGTTCCATCTGGCCACAATCTCCTGAAAGCCTCTTGACTGCAGCTTTGGTTCCATTAGGAAGGCTGGCTTTGTAAACCAGGCCAAATCCACCACAGCCAATGATATTTGCTTGGTTGAAATTATTTGTGGATTTCAACAAGTCTGCAACTGTGAGTTCCCTGCAATCCGAATTCTGAAAAAGAACCAACTTGGAAGACCCAAGGGTCTCAGATAACCTGTGTGCCTGGCTGATTTCTTCATCCAAATCATCAATTGGATCTCCCACATCATCCCTCCTTGACATCTTAAGTGAAACAAGTGCAAGGATCAATGCAAGCCCTACTCCTATAGTAATTATTATCCCCAAGATATTTGCTCGGCCAAATCTGCTGTTTGAAGCAGGTGGCAGACCAGGTTTCATCATATTGGTAATGACATTACAAGGAGAAACTATTCCTCCACATAGTCCTGAGTTGCCCTCAAAGCTTGAACTGGGAAAGCTAGAAAACTGCCCTCCGGTTGGAATTCGCCCCTTCAAGTGATTATTAGCCACGCTAAATTTTGACAAGAATGTCAGCTTCTCAAATGATGGGGGAATTGACCCATACAGCTCATTGAATGATAAATCCAAATTTTCCAAGTTCTCCATTTCTGAAATAGTGCTAGGAATGGTCCCGGATATTTCATTCCTGCTCAAATCCAAGACATGGAGCTGTTTCAGTTGCCCAATTTCAGGCAAAATTGTCCCCTTTATTCTGTTGTTGCTCAATAATATTGAAGGAGGGAAACTTGACGCCTGGTTGTATTGCAAACCACTAGCACTCCGGTTTCTCTTTACATACAGCAGAATACCACCAGAAGCAGTGAGATTCAGCAAACTGCAGTTTGTAGAAACAAGGCTCTTCAGCTCCGTCAAACTTTTTGGAATCTCTCCAGTGAGAGAATTGTTAGAAAAATCCAAATAGAACAAATTCTCCAACTGACCAATCCAAAGAGGTATACTACCATCCAAATGATTCCATGACAAATCAAGAACTTCTAACTTCCTGCAGCTTAACAACCAAGTTGGGATTTGGCCTTTTAGTGCACAATTTCCCAGCGCTAAGACTGTTAAACTCTGGAAATCACTTGCATTGCTTCGAATTTCCTCTCCAATGAAATTCTTTGAGAGGATAAGTGTGGAGAGATTTTTGCAATGCTGCAGCACAGATAATGCCCCAGATAGGTCCGTGAAACTATTGTTTGATAAAGTGAGCACTGTAAGGGATGTAAGCTTCACAAAACTCTCAGGGATATTGCCACCCAACTCATTCTTGGCCAGGCTCAAAATTTTCAATTTAGAGCAATCAGATAGGGAACTTGGAAGATTCCCAGATAAATGATTAGTGGCAAGATCAAGAGTACATAGGCTCGACATTCCAGTAAAATTAAGATTAATTGGACCAGTTAGAGAATTGTTTCTAAGGTCAAGTACACAAAGCTTTGAGCATAATGATAGTGTTGAAGGCAATGGCCCCGAAAACATATTTGAATGTGCAACAAATTGTTCTAGCTTAGTAAGATTAGTAAATACATTGGGAACATGGCCCGAAAATCGGTTTCCATAAAGAACCAACGTACTAAGGCTAGAAAGCTTACTCAGTTCTTTGTTTAACTGGCCGGAGAAATTGTTGCTGGAGATTGAGAAATGCTGCAGGGCTGACATTGAGTACAAAGAATCCGGTAGGGAGCCTGAAAGTGAATTGGAATCCAAATGCAGTTGGTGGAGAGATCTGCTGCAATTGTCTAAGCCTTCAAGACTTCCCACAAGATGATTCATTGATAAATCAATAATTCGAATAGCACCAGAGGAGCTGCAAATTTGAGTAGGGATTCGACTGTTGAATGAATTATTACTCATGTTGAATACAACAAGATTTGGAAATCCCCCAAGTTCTAGCATATCATCTTTGAACAGATTGCTAGAAATATTGAGTGATTGAACAGAAAACAAACCAGATAGCACCCTTGAAACCTTTCCAGATAACATGTTATGGCTCAAATCAAGAACCTCAAGTTGCTTCAAGTTTGATAGCTCCATCGGCAGTGCAGCTTGGAGACGATTGCAAGAAAGATCAAGTGATTTCAGCTGATTCAAACGACCCAAAGACCCTGAAATTACCCCCTCAAGACCCCTTCTTGACAGAATTAACATGGTCACTCTACTACCATTTCCGCAAACAACACCATCCCATTTACAGCAATTATTGTTGTTTGACCAGGATGTGATAAAGGATCCATTTGTGAGGTTTCCAGCAAATTCCTTCAGTGCTAAAAGATCTCCGGGATCACAAGATTGGGATGTGGTTTTGAGACACAAAGAAGAATAGAGAAAAGAAGCAAAGAATACCCATCTGAGAAAATTCATTGAAACAATGCCCAGCACCATTATCGTTGGAACCAAAGCTTCGCCTCAAATTCAAATTGATAAGAGAAAAAGTTAACCAATTGAAGCGGGTATGCTTTTTGGGTTGGCACTACTACTTTTCAAAAAGAAACCCTAATGAAGAAACTAGCACACCAACATCCCAAAAGCAACTCCAGAAAGAAATGCAACTTGCAAGCTGCAAATTGCAAATGAAACAACAAAAAGAAACAAAAATTAATAGAGATCACAAGTCCCCACCTTAAATAAAATCCCAAGAACATTGACCTAGCAACCCAATTTTGATTTTGTAAGAGGTAGCCATTACAGAAAAGGAATAAAATGCCCAAAGGGGGAAACGTCAAATACAAAACACCTTCAGTAGGAAACAAGGACCAAGGAGGAACTTCAAAGAGAAGTGACAAGCTTGATCTTTTAAATAAAAGTAAAATATACAAATAAGTGAAGCCAGTAAAGTAATCTGAGATCCTTAGACCCCACCTGAAACCAACCCTTGACTAAAATCACCAAACCCCTAAAACCCTATAATATTGTACAACTGAAGCCACTGTTCCCTTTCCTTGCAGCGAGTGACAGTCAGAAAGTCACCCAAGTGTAGAAACTTCAGAGACACATCCCAAAGCACCAATAAATCATGAAACAGCAATAGCCAGTCAGTCAACAAATTAATTATTTTTTTAGAAATTTTTATACAGCTTCATTTATAAACTGATTTTTATTCGTATTACTCAATGTAATATATAAGAATTTCTCTTACTTTTTTAACTAAAATCCCTCCTTCAAATAAAAAAACTGATATCGGATCCAAGATTAAAATTTTATAAGAAATATGGAACGTGTTTCCTTACATAAAACTATGTCCCTTTTTCTAGAAAATTTTTCAAATAAAAACAGAAAAAAAAATTCATGTTTACTTTTACTACTTTTCTAAAATAGAAATAAAAAACAGTTTTTCATATTTTTTAAATTATAACTAAATTTTGAAAAATAAAATTTAACATATTTTCTATATTTTACTTTATGTAAGATATAATTTATTTTTAAATAAAAATAAATAGTTTTTATTTCATTTATTCTAAATTTATTCTTTAAAATTTAAAATTTTATCCAAATAGAAAATAAGAAATTTTTTATATAATATCAAGTAAATATATTTTATAAATTTTATATGAAAGTGAAAACTTTTTATTTTTTTAAAAAATTTGAAAATAAAAAAATTATACAACCAAAATACACTTATAACTTCTCAGCAACAAATAAAAAATTAGTTTATTTTACAATTGAAGATAGTTTGAGATGTTATGTTATCGTGTCATCTCCAACTAAAAATACTAAAATGATGTTTTTATATTAAAATATAGTAAATTTATTTTCAATCTATTATATCATTTTTTACACTATAAATAATATTATATATATATATATATATATTTCTATTTATACTTTATTTTATATTCTTTTTTATTTATTTCATACTATTTAATTAATTTACAAAATAAATCCTAATATTTTTTTACATATTCATCCAATATAATGAAAAATTATTTAAATATAATAAAAATCTTTAACTTAAAAAAAAACTTTGGCAAAATCAACAAACAATATAATTTACAACTTCCAGCCAAGCAAAAAAAATTTAAACAAAAATTGTGTTGCTACAGTATCATGCTAAATATGACATTATATTATTGTCAACACTATTTTTTATGCTAAAATAAAGTTCGGTTGGAGTTCATTACTCTCTACACTAAAATGGCGCACGTTGGAGAAAGTCTCAGTAGAATATTTATTTATTTTGATTTTTATTATTTTATGATTTATAAAGTATAAAAAAATTATTAGCTTTTTAAATTATTTTGTATTCTAAAATTACCCATTTCTATATTTTGAATATCAAAATTATTTTTAAACTAAATTTACCTTCAAAATATATATTATAAATATCAAAATTAAATTTTTTTATACAATTTAAAAAATTAATAAGTAATAATTAGACATCTATTTTGTAAGATTTAAATAATAATTTTTTAATTTTTTAATTAAAAATAAATTAAATATGATTTTATATGAATATATCCATTTGAGAGCATTCTGATCATTTTATCATTATCCTCTTTCCAAATACAGTAAACAATAATTATAGTATTATGCCATATATTACCATACTACATTGAATATTATACCATACATTACCATACTGTATCGTTAATTAAGAAGTTATAGTGACTGCCATATAAACAAGGGAGGAGGAAACTCCACCCGTCCAAACCCATGAGAATGAACTCCAAACCCAGAAGTTTCCATCAGGCATCAGCATTAAAAACATCACTTGTAAACCAAGTAAAAGCTCCCTGTGAACCCAGCACCTACAATGGAGCACTTTCCCCCACAAATGGGTTCAACCCCAATTCCAAAACTATAAGTTTTTAATTTAGGAGGGTGTTTGAAATTATTGTTAAATGTTTATTTTAGAATTTTTTTTATTTAATTTACTAATTTTTTTATAAATTATTTTTTTCAAATCTGTTATTTTTTTAAAATATCTATTTACTGTCTAAAAATAATTTTTAAAATTCAAAAAAGCTAAAAATAAAAAAAAATTTCTTCAAAAAATATTTTTTTTTCAAACATAATACTAAATGATCCTAAATCTTTAAAATAATATTTTTTATTAAAAATAAATAAAGATGCAAGAAATAGATGGCGAACACAAGGCAAAGAAAAGAGAAAAAAAAAAAAAAAAAGATTTCAAAGGAGAGAGAGAGAATAGGGACAAAAGGGGTGTCTGTGGAAAATGAAAGTTCTCTCCTTGATAGAGAATCTATTGTTTATTGGAGAAAGAAACCAAAAATGATGAGGTGAGTAATTGTTAAGGAGGTGAGCTTAGCTCACAAGAACACGTACAGTTAGTGAAAATACGTAACACCAAGGACCAAGGAGACTCTGAAGAAGTTAAAACAGAAAAGATCTGCCGGCAGATCAAAAAGAGTGCGAGTCCCTGACTTCTTTTGACATATATACTTAGCTTCTTTTGTTTTGTTTTTTTCTAGTTTTATTTTCAGTTCATTACGCACTGGTCTCTCTTTAATTACCAAATACCGAATTCTCTTTCCATTTTATTTTATCGTACAAAAATTAAGAATATCTCCTATTTTATAAAGATTAAAAGTAGTAATAAATATAATTAATTTAATAAATTCTAAAAAATCGAAAATCTTTTATTGATAGATAATATTTATCCAAAATTAAAAAAATAATATTGAAAAAAATAGTTTATTTTTATTTCAATGGAAATGATATAAATTTTATTTTCGTACGACGACACATAAAAAGAACCTGATTTGCCACTTCATCTGCTTTTCTCTCGTTAGAATTTGGACAGAAATATTTGGTTTTTGCTGATTTTATCGAAGTTTGGTAACGACCAACGAGCTCATTTAGATTGAAGTCCCACTCTCATCAGTTCTTCACGTCTCAATTGTGCGCGTGGACACGTGCTTGTTTTTTCAGTATAGATACTAAGCCAGGAGGATTATTTACTATTTGTTTACGGCGTTTGAGTGTAATTAATTACCATTGGATTTTTTTATATATTTTTAAAACTACAATTAATTAATTACTTTAGTGATATTTATATTTTTAATCAAATCTCAAGAGTACATACTAAATAATTTTTCCCCTTCAATTGATTTTTATAGAATAATTCAATAATTAAATGGAGTGGTAGAATTGAAAAACTCAAAAATTAGCTTTTCAACTTAGTTCAATCAATTTATACAATTCTTTTCAGAATAAATTCAAGAAAAAAATCGACAAAAATAACTGAATGATGAGCTATGACTTATCAATTCGTTGCAAGTTTATATTTTCCTCGGAGAAAAGGCATGTAGAATATGATTAAGTCCATCATAATAGATATATGTAACAATATGTTTATGTTGTTCAAACAATATGATTAAAGGGTAAATATACACAAGTAGCGTTGTACATATACTTTTTGTTTTTAAAAATAATTTTTTTTAAAAAATCTTATTATTTTTATATTTTTTTATGTACTTCTATCTTTTTGACAGGTATAGATTAATTCAGATAGAATTTTAAAATATATTAAAATATTATTTTAAAAATATTAAAATAGATATATATTTAGAAATTGAATTTGAAATATTTAATTAAACTGGAAAAATTTTGTATCAATTCTTATTAGTCTAATAATAGTGGAAGGATGGTTTGTGACGCGCTGTAATTGCGCTTATGAGAAAAGAAAGGGAAAAAAAAAAAGAAATGGAAAGGAGTCAAAAGTGAGAGATTATATAATGACAAGTGAGAGATTCACCGGTAGTAGCCGGTAGTGGGAGCGGAGGTCACGGGCAACTGGCAGATCCCACCATGAACAAAAGTCAGGAAAAGATATTGCTGTGCAACTGGCTTGTCGGGTCAACTACTCTTGGCTGGTTCTCATGTGAATCCACTTAATCCTTACCACTCCTTTACTTTGCTCTCATTTTCTCCACTAGAGTTCTTTTCTGATAATTACATTTATGAAAATTTTAACTTGGGTTTATTTGATTGGCTTCGGTGCAGTTAAATATCTTCACCTTTTCAAGTTTTATCGCACGTGAAAATGAATGTCTGAATAGGATTTTATTTTGTAGTACACTTTAAATATCCATTTTAGAAATTAAGATATTATTTAATGCATATATTTTTTTATTTTACTCTCATTTATTAAAATTAAACATTTTTTTATTTTATAATTTCAAGAAAAAATATAAGGATATTCAAATAAATTGTAATGAGATTCTTAAAGACTTTATTGAATGAAACTTAAATTATTTTCTTAATCCGTGTAAAGATTTCAAAATAAATACTTAGAAATGGAATGGAAAAAGTACATATTAAATTTTAATTTTTTTTATCGGCTCTCCTAAAATATAAAAAATACACTCTTGTCATTAACAACTATAAAATTCCAATAAATAATTAAATAACTAGTATTTTATTCAACAAGGCAAATATTTTAATGAATCAATAAACGACTGCGTTTCCTTTATTATTTTTCCTAATTTCTGAAAGTTAGATATGAAGGAAAGATTTTTTTTTTCTCTCTTTTCTCTATTTATTTTATGTTCTTGCATTATACATGAATGTAAAATTTTAATTTATTCTTTCTTTAATTATAATTTTTTCTTAAATAAAAAAAATTCAAATAATGTTATCTTAATCTTCATAATAACTAAGAGTATTTAGAGGAGCGTGAGTTATATTTAATTTTGATTTTTCTTTTTTTTTATTCAAGTTTTTGAAAAATTATTTACACTTTTGAGTATATAAATTCTATTATTAGGAGTAGAGTATTATAAAATATGTCGTTATGCTTGATGTAACTTCATTAAATTTTTCATACTTCAATTTAATATATTTAGAATACATACAAGTGATAGAATAAAATTTCAATAATATATTATATTTGGCTCCCCTTAAGAAATTTTTTTGATTCCTCCCTGTAAAATATTATTTAATATTTCATTTTCAATATTTCTTGACTTCAAAAATTGATGGGTGAGTTGGAATTTTTATAAGAAATTTTTTCTTTCTATTCTTTCTTTTTTTCTTATCAGCTTGAGAAAAACTTTTGTTGAAAAATAAAAATGCATCTCTATCAGCATTTTATTTCTTCACTTATGTGGCAATTTGAGGATATATTTAATTATACGACATTTACAAATTTAAGTGTGTGATAGACTGGTCGAAAATTGAGGATAGTAGATGAGTTTTCAGTACAAATTTAAGGACATAGTTATATATTTTACCATTAAATTATTAAAATTTGTTGTACTCGAGCATTATTTTTATTTTGATAAAGTGGATTCAATTTAAATTACTTGCTGAAATGCTGTAATAAAAATGAGTAGAAAGGTGAAATTATTATAATTATGAGTGTCTAATTATATATTTATTAATTTATTTATTTATCAATATTTCAAAATGATTTAAGTCAATTTCAAATTAATTTTACCACATTTGTAAGTGCTTGTTCAATTCTTTATAAAATTGGACATTTGATTTTTCTTACAAAATTTACAGTTATAAGACATTTTTCTAAAATTATATTAGAATTATATGAGCTTAAACATTTAAATTTTATAATTATAGATTTATTATTATTTCAAAAATATTTTATACAAATATGAAATTAGCTCTATTACAATTATAAATTTTTATTTTACCTCTTAAAAGTTGAATATAAAATTTTAAATGAGGCGGGTACGACGACAACAACTATAAAAATAAAAATAAAAGCCAAATACATAAAGAAGAATATTAAAAATATTATATATGTTTTAATTAATTCCTGGTGAAAAAGAGAAAATAAAAAAAATAGTTTTAAAAATTTATTTCTTACCACTAATTAATTAAAAATAAATATTGTAAAATATTGAAATATGGGGTCTCATTAACATTGTTCAATGCATAAATGCAATTACGGTGGCCCATTTCCAAAAGTCTACCAAAGTTTTAAGTCAAATATTGCATGAAAAGAATCGGTAAAAAATGTTTATCTTTTTCTGGAAAAAGTAGATATAAATAATTACTAGGGTCCTTTTTTGTGTTTTTACTTTTTCCACAATCATTATTCATTATATAAACTTCTTAAATAAGCTTCGCAAAATCCAAGAAATTTCATACTCTCATTCATGAAATTGTGCACGATTTCAACTACAATCATAACCATTTCTTTTCCATTTTTATTTTGTTTTGCTTTATTTTTAATCCATGGTTTAAAATTTTCTATTCTAATGCTAAAAAAATAAAATACTATTAATCTCTTGATTATATAAATAAAATACTATTAAGATCGATTTCTATTCGTAAAGAATCTATCAATCCTTTTACAACTTTCAGGCATACTATTAGGTTGTAATAAGGAATTTCATCATGAAAATGCTTTTAATTAATTTTATTAAAAATTTCTATATCAAATAAATTTGTATTTATTACCTTCCACGCAAAAATGCGGACATTCTCCAAGTTAATTTGACGATGTAATAAATACTTGTAAGGATTTTTTTTAATAATAGCATAAAATTTATTTATAATTAAAAAAATGGTATAAATTTAAAATAAAAAATGAAGTGATTTATCCAATAATAATTTGGGTCTGACAAATTTTTCCAATAACAATAATATTAATAACAATGAAAATTTAATTTTGGTAGAGTAAAAAAAATATGATTCTTATAATCATCATTCTCGGATCGAGTTGTGAAGTCAATATATATTTAAATAATTTCAATTTGATAATTATGGATAGAAAAATCTTTATCTAGATAAAAAAAAAATTACCAATACATATATATAAAAGAGTATCACACCTTACAATAAATGATGATACAAATTTTTATTATGAAGAATATGAACTAAAATTCGATAGAAGAAAAATAATATCCAAACAAGTCTCAGATTTTTTGTGAACATTGAAAGATTTGATATTATTAGAAAAAAGGAGAAAGGAGGGCTACCCTTTCTTGTAAGAACAAATTAAAATGACATATATGTGGGCTTTATATAAGTTTTATTAGGACTATATATATATATATATATATATATATATATATATATATATATATTCTTTTTTATTTTAAAAAGAATAATACATAGTTAAAGTTTTCAAACACATTGAAACTCCTTCCCATTCTCCTCCTTATCACATAAGAAAGCTCTCTATCTGTGAGCCGGTTTTTTTTTGTCTCTTTTATCTTCTCTGATATTTTAATTCCACATAAAATTTTATTTTCAAGTGGGTCTCGCATGAAAAATAATTTCATGCAATTAAAATATAAAAATTACCAAGTATTATATATATATATATATATATATATATATATAATTATAAAAAATATATATATAAAAATAAGAAAAAAGCTAGCAGTTCTCCTCAGTCATTTTTATCATCGTTATCACGAGAACCATGACAAATCGGATTGCAACGGTCGACGCAAAGTGAAGGCTTAGCTATGGGTTTAAAAGTCATGCACTGATCGTAGCATGATTTATAACATTTACTGTCGAATCTAGGTTTCCATGGCCACTCCCATGCTTCTCCAACCTCAATGCTTCCCATCATAATTACCATTCCAATTATGACTATTGCCATTGTCGTTAACGTTATTCTGTTCTTGCTAATTTCCATTCTTCTTCCTCTTAATTTTATGTTAATGATTTGCAGTATATAGAAAGATGATTGATTCAGCGTGCAATATATAAGGCCCAAGAGTGAGTGCTCCTTTTATATTGGTTAATGCATATGGTTTAATTCTAGTTTCAACTAATGGATGTAAATTAATAGCCCCTTTAATTAGGATTTAGTACTTACTCTTGAACTGAATTTTTTTCATTTTCTTTATTAGAACTAAATATAGCTAACTAATTAACACACCCACTACAATATACATATGATTTAAGAAATAATTGAAAAGCAGGAAAAAAAATTTTGATTCATGCAATTAACAGACTGGGATTAGATAAAGCCATCTTTTGGTTTAGGTTAATTATTTAAGGTTTCATCCTTTTTGTTTTTACACGAGTTCTTATTGATTTTTGTTAAAGAATAAACTTCATCTCATTTATGGTATATATCATGTTTGTTCTGTAAAGTAAAAAAAATAAAATTATTTAGATATCTAGAGAAAATGCCATCTCATTTAAAAATTTATTTAGATATCAAGAGAACCTTAAATAGATATATTCAACATAGGTATGAATTTACTTCTTTTTTTCTGGTTACAAGGTACGAATTACTTTATTTTATGGAGGCAATAGATTGAATTTGATGCTATCAATTAAAAACTTAAAATGCTAATAAGTATAAAACTAATTGTTAATGTAAAAAAAAATGCCATTAATAAATGATGAAATTACATGATTTATCACATTTTAAACTTTTTTCTCAAAAATGCTCTACAGTATTTAGAAAGTTTTAAAACTCTCTTTTTAAATTTTTATTTTTGAAAAATGTTTCTTTATTCATACATGTTAATATATTTGATATTTGGTATATTTTTTTTACTTTTTAATCCCTTTTTATAACTCATTAATATAGCTGTAAATATATAAATTATTTACTTTGTCAATTTGTATATTATAAATATATTTTATGTATGCATATAATATACTATCTGTATACTAATATATTCAATATATACTATAATAAAATGAGATACTTTTGAATTAATAAATTTTTAAAAAGGCATTTTCAAAAGAAAGTAAAAAAAAATGTTATTTATAAATGCTTTATCAAATCGTTGGCCATTTCCCAAAAGTCTACCCAAGTTTAAGTCATATAGTGTGAATTATACACAATATTCAATACCATTTATAATTTATAGATTGAAAATTTATCAATTCAATATAATCCACAAATATAAAAAAATCAATATAATTCAAACCACAAATTGTGAATTAAATTGGATTAGATCAGTTTGCAATTTAATTTTATATATTTTTACTTTTTAATAATAATAAGAATAATAATAATATCTTACAAATTCCATAATATCCGAAAAAATTTTAGTGCACTATATATCTACCTAATTATGATTTCAATTTTGCTTCATGGAATATAAACAATAGTATAAATAAATACATATTTAAAATGTTGGTCATATATATATATATATGCGGATTGTGCATATTTCAGATTGAAATATAAAAAATTCAATCTAATTTACAAAATGCTATTTGAAAAAATTATAAATTAATACAATCCACTAAATTTATTAAACTATTGTTTGATTGCGAATTGGTTTTTGTATATAAAGAAATTGCAAAAAAGTTTAGCTACACAATTTTTATCGAATGTGTTGACTTGATCTAAAATTATTAAAAAATATGACTATAGACTGTCTCGTCTGATCCGTTTATTACACTTAACAAAAATCCTGTTTAGTTCAACTTTTGTTTTCAATTTTTTTAGTATAATAGACTAAAAACTAAATTAGATGTTTAGTTAATTTAATTTTTAATGGTCCAATAATTCATATTTTGAGTTGAATGTCTAATAAGATATAAAAGTTGATTTTTCAACCTCTAATTTTTATAATTTATACTAAAAGCCGAATCTTTATGAAAATCTGAAAATATCAACTTTTTATATTAAAAGCTAAATTTTGGATTATAAAAAAATATATTTTTTATTTTTTATTTATACTTATATCAATTTGTAATATTTTTTATTGACTAAAAATTATATTTTTATTATATTTTATGTTTAGCAATTATTTTATATATATATATATATATATATATATATATATATATATATATATATTATACATTACAAACAAATAAAAATTTAAGATATATGCACATTAATAATATGATATAATTATTATTAATTATTTTATTAATTATAATTATTTTTCTGTTAAATCAAACAGACCCTAAGTCCTTTATTATTATTATTATTATACTTTTTTCGACAATCATTATTCATAACACAAGCTTCTTAACTAAGCTTTGCCAAATCCATGAAATTTCATACTCTCATTCATGAAATTGTGCACGATTTCAACTGCAATCATAACCTTTTCTTTTCTATTTTTATTTTGTTTTGCTTTGTTTTTTCATCCGTGGTTAAATAGTAGCATAATGAATATTATGATGCTTGGAATACTTAGTGGGCCCTCAGCATAATGAATGCAACATGATGCAAATTCCAATTCAAATAGTACCCACGCAGCAATTTATTCATATTCACATTTTTTTTTTACTAAATTAGTTGTGTGGGATTGACTTAATCCCCAAAGATAATTAATTTTTTTACTAAATTAATTACTATTTGTGATATCACATCTCCCAAATTTAGTTCCGGAATCAAATGTTAATCAAGTTCATTGATTGATTTTGAGTTTTGATTCTCCATAAAATGTTGGTATTGCACCAAGATTACCAATGTATGGATGTAATGTACATTCCTCAACTAGTAGCTATAATGTTCATGTACTCTTTTGTAATCACTTTTCATGTTTGTTAGTTGATGTTATTAAGGTATTAGGTGCAAAAATGGTTTGTACTTTATGAGTTTAGTCAATTTAATCAAGTGAATGCATTTCTTTTAAATGTATGATTTTGATAGAATTGACTTCTTTTGATTTTGATTATAGTTCATTTGTTTTTTTTTTTAATAAAGTAGATAAAAAGACCATGTTAAATGGTAGTGCTTTTTTTTTTTTTCTGGTGTTATAAATAATGAAGTCATGTGTGAATTTAAAAATGATCTATTGTTATATGATCAATGCTCAACAAATTTATAATTTGCAGTCATCTATACCTATTCCATGTAATTTATTGGTTGTTTTGTGGTCTTATTTGCACCATGTTATTGGTTAAGAAACTAATTTTCTGTATTATTATATTTTGACAGTTTTTCTTTTCTTGCAGAGTAAGACAAATCATATACGTTTTAATAAATCTTTTATTATCATTTTTACTAATTCACTTTTCATCGTTACAGAAACATTGACTACAAATTTTGATGGTTCAGCTGGGTGAATATAAACTACAAATTTAAATAATTTTATAATTACTATTTTAAAACTTGTGAGCTTATGATATGGATTATTAACTTTACTTTCATGTATCTCAGTATTTCTAAAAACTAGTTTCATAAATTTAGATGAACTTGTGTTGTATTAGTTATGTAAAACTCTTTATCATTTTGAATATTTATATAATTTTGATGTTCATTTGATTATAAATAATTATTTCATTTTGTACATAATATTTAATTGTGCTATAACTTGATAAATCATTAGACAAATTATGATATAGGTTTTGTAAAATATTGCAAAATTTGTAGACAAATTATGATATGAAATTTTGGAAAATATTGCAAAAGCAATAATAATTGCTTCAATAGGAGATTTGTAAGTATTGTAATATATATTATAAAAAGTTGCAATATACCATTTTAAATTGATGCAATAGATGTTGTCCAGCAATATATTTAATAAAGTGTTGTAATAAATGCAAAAAATATTGCATTATATTTATCATATAATCGAGATAATTGGAAAAAAAGTTGCATATTTTAAAGGTATAACCATTATAATATATATAACAAACTACTGTAATATGAACAAAAAATATTGCAAAATTTATATGTAAAACTGTTGCAATATGTTTTGAAAAGCACCGCAAATATAAAATCACCGCAATAATTTGAAAAAATTGTTGCATACTATTTATATAAATGTATTGTAATAAATACTAAATAAATGCTACAAAATATAAAGTGTTATAAAAGACATAACATATGAAATATTTTACGAAATACTTTTTATACCACTGCATTAGTTGGAGTAAAACATTGCATTCACCTATTTTAACGAGGTCAGATGTAGCGGTTGGTGTTCCACTGTAATAGGTCAATGTACAATTTTCAATTTTAATTTTGAAATTCATTATTTGAATTCTAATAGTTATAAAATAATTGTTTTGTATGTTCAAAATTTCAAATAATAAAACAAATAATAGCAAGACCACGTGTACATCCCTATTTCATAGTGAAAAAAGTTTATACGAAAAAAAAATATATATTTTTGATGTGATAGAAATCCTAGCTTTCAAATTCAGATATAATTTTGTTTAGAAATAAAAATTCACAATAATTTTCTTTCAAATTCAAATATGGTGGAGGTAATATTAAGTCCAATAGGATAGTATTTCAGAAGAAGAAGGCATTTTAAAGTTTGTTTTATGGGCTCCCAAAACCTCAACTTTTTGGGCTGGACCACCGCTTCTGAGTTTGTTTTATTTTAGCACAAAAAATTAATTGACTGATTGAGCAATGAATCAATTTCTAACTGATTTGAACATAATTAATCTCGTAACTTAGTAAAATTGTAATCTATATAATTAATTAAGTTTCTTAATGAGGGGAAGGCCAAAAGAAAGAATAAACTGAGATATAATAATTCATGGGACTCATGGAAGAATTAGGAATAGGAGTTTCCAAATCTAAAAAAAAATCTTTGCCAAAATAATAAATGTTTCTGTTCTTATTTTCATTTATAAATATATGCCCAACGATTAAGTTAAACATATTACTCCAAGAAAAAATTAAAAAAAAATAAAAAAGGAATAGAAAAATGGAAGCTTCAAGCTCTGTAAGTGCCATAACGTTTTTGATCCTTTTGTTTACGGTTCCTTTGGCAAGTAGTGATGAATTAAGCCTAGACAACTTTCTCCAATGCCTTTCTAATCATACTAATCCCTCTAATCCAATTGCTGACAACATTTACACACCAAATAATTCTTCATTCCAATCTACATTTGAAGCTTATGCTAAAAACCTGAGAATTTTGAACCTTACCACAATGAAACCCCTTGCAATCATACCTGTCAAAGATGAATCTCATGTCCAAGCAACTGTTATTTGTGCCAAATCTAATATTTTGCAAATTAGGATTCGAAGCGGTGGCCATGACTACGAGGGTCTTTCCTATACATCTCAGGTTCCATTTGTGATCCTTGATATGTTCAATCTTCGATTTATCAAGATTGATTCTTCTCTTCGTAAAGCAACTGTTCAAGCATGAGCAATAGTGGATGAACTTTATCATCAGATTGGCCAGTCAGGCAAAGACCTTGCTTTTCCTGCTGGTACTTGTCCTACAGTCGGAATTGGAGCTCACTTTAGTGGAGAAAGATATGAACCCTGGTCAGAAAATTTGGCTTGTCTGTGGATAATATCCTTGATGTTAAAATTATCAATGCTAATGGAGAAATTCTTGATAGAAAATCCATGGGTGAGGATTTGTTTTGGGCAATTAGAGGTGGAAGCGGAGCAAGCTTTGGAGTGGTACTCGAATGGACCATTGGGTTGGTTCAAGTTCTTAATATTGGCACTGTTTTCAAGATCATCAGAAGCCTAGAGCAAGATGGAACAAATATCGTTTATCGATGACATCAAGTTGCTTCAGATCTAGATAGTGATCTTTTCACAAGAGTGATACCAACTATTGTCAATGGGAGTAATGTTGGTGAGTAGACTATTAAATTCCATTCTTACGGCATGTTCTTCGGACAAGCCGACAAGCTTTTGCCATTGATGAATGAGAGCTTTCCTGAATTGGGTTTACAGAGATATGATTGCAAAGAAGTAAGTTGGATTGAGTCTACACTCTTCTTTGCAAGCTTTCCCAATGGAACATCCATTGATGCTTTACTTGAAAGGTCTTAAAAAAATATACTTTTTTCAAAATGAAGTCTGATTATGTAAAAGAAGTAAGTCCTAAAACTGTTTTAGAAAAAATATGGAAGTTGATGATTGAACTGGAGCTGAAGGATATGCAGTTTAGCCTTTATGGAGGAAGAATGAATGAGATTTCGGAGACAAGTACACCATTGCCTCAAAGAGCTGGATACAGATTCAAGGTCCACTATACTAGTGCTTGGGAAGATAGCATTGAGACAGAAAAACAAGTGAATTTTTCAAGGCAAATGTATGAAGCAATGAGTCCGTATGTGACCAGCAGTCCAAGAGAGATATCTTAGCTTCTGAGATGTTGACATTGGCAACAACTCTAGCAATTCCACTGACTGGAACCCAGCTCAAATTTATGGCCAGAAGTATTTTAAGGACAACTTCCAAAGGTTGGCAAAAATTAAGGCTTCTGTTGATGCTGATAATTTTTTGAAGCATGAACAAAAGTATTCCACCTCTCTCTTCCTCGTAATTGTAATTCAAATAATAAATTTAATGATATTAATGTAAACTTTCTAAATAAATTAACTTGATACAATTATCAATGCATTAATGGCACAAATTTGAGCTTATTTCTTTTCTACTTTTTATTTTGATTTTGCTTTGTTTTTTCATTTGTGGTTAAAATTTTCTATTCCAATGCTGAATAATAATTAAAAAAATACTTATCTCATGATTATATATATATATATATATATGAACAAATTATAGAAAATTTCTCTGAAATTTTAATAAATTTTTTAAAAAACTAACAATTTACCCTATTGTCGTTTGATATAATTCTCATTCATTTGATATTGTATGAATTTCAAATATTGCAGTGCAATATAACACATGATTTTTCTATATTTAAAATATTTTTATACGAATTTTTTAAGATTTTATGTACCGTTCAATGATTTTTTATGAGAGTTTAGAATTTGTACTTGTTACCTATACTGTAAAACAAATAGTATATTCAAATAACATATTTCATAATTGTTATGTTAAACAATATTTTTATTAAAGAACATAAGGGTAAACTATTATTTTTTTAAAAATTTGTTTTTGATTATAATTTATTAAATTTTAGAGAGTTTTCTGTAATTTATTATATATATATATATATATATATATATATATATATAATTTATAATTTTCTGCTTTATTCCTTGAGATGTTTTGTACAATTTTCAATTTTAATTTGGAAATCCATTATAAAATTGAATTCTAACTTTCATGAAATAATTGTTTTGTAAGTCGAAATAAAAAAATAAATTCAAAAATTTTCTTCATTTTGCTACTTTATTTCTTAATTTTCTTTAGGGAGCAGATTTTACATTTCTTCGACCATTGATTTGGAATTTGGATAGAAAGTCCACACGTACATCCTTATTTCATAGTGAAAAATAATTTTTTTGAAAAAAAATATAATTTTGATTTGATAGAAACTCTAGCGTTCAAAATCAGATATAGTTTTCTTTAGAAAAAAAATAAAATTCACAGCAATTGCTTTATTTTAATTGGACATGATGGAGGTATTGTTAAATCCAACGGGATATTCGAAAAACTACAGTAAAAGGTGAAGCCTCATCGAGTAAAAAAACTGTTAAAATGGATGAAGAAAGTACTACAGAATCTGACTCAAAAGATGAATATGGGCCAAGCTCTAAGGAATCCTGTGTAGGAAGTTATATTGGTAAAAATAAGGCTGTGGAGAGAAAGAAACGAAGTAGAGTGTATGCTAAGGGAGATAGTACGTATAAAAGAGGAGAAAAAGAAAATAGAAAGGGTTGTTGCCAGTGGTGACTGCCAATGATGGCAACCAAACAAGATCAAAAATGGAGTTTGCCTTAGAGAAAGGAAAAGGAGAAAATAAAATTCTAGAGTGAGAAATTTCAAAATAAGATCTACAATGGAGCCTACCTCATCTTATACAGAAGTAAGAGGAAAAGAAATTTAAGAGAATTTTCAAATCAATTAATTTTCATCTGATGGGTAATGACCTTTCTCGTTGATCTACCATTTTTTTTTATTGTTAATTTATTTTAACTCATGAAAATAATATTGCACAAAAATCTAAGGGTGAGGTAGAAAGTAGACAGATTGATGGTGACTTTGTTGGGTAAATGACCATAATTTCAAGCTTATTCGTTTAAAAATATAATTTTTATCTTTGAATTTGAATTCGATTTGCTTCAGAAATATTAAATTTATATATAGCTCGAATTTAACTCATTAATATTATTAATAAAAGATCTCAAATTAATATTTTTAAATAAAAATCTGAATAACTGAAAAACGATTTAATTCATTTATAACTACGTGTTTCACATATTAGGAAATTATAATCAAAATAATATAATATTTTTATTATAGACTGTTCATATACTTCATGTATGCTAAGTATATATCTTACCTATAGCATACCTATACATTAAATATTTCCCATATATTTTTATCTTTTATTATAACTATTTTATATATTTAATAAATGCATACATAATATATATCTCATCTATACTGAACATATGATTATCATATTTTTTTAACTGTTCATTTAATAATTCTAAGTTAAATATATTAATAGTTTTGAATAAAACAAATATATAAAAATATAATATAAATATAAGTTGAATATACTGTTTACTGTGTAATTTTTAAAATTAAAAAACAAAATAAATATATTTTTTTAATTTTGAGAAGGAACATTTTTTTTGTTGTTAGTTATTTTCAATTTCTACTCAGTGTAATAAATTAATTTAGTTTATGCACTCTTTATGACTTAGGCCAATAATTTTTTAATATTAAATCAATTTTCATTAACAATTGATGGTGATTTTCCCTTGATTTGATTGTACATAAACAAATAGTAAAAATAACTATACTTGATTTGATTTGACGATTACTACAGAAACTTTTAGTCTTACAATCTCATTTTGACTTAATAAACTTAAGGAGGATAGTGTTAGCTTTGATGGAATGAAACCACAAAAAATTAATTATAACCATGACTTAGGAGAGTATGTTAGGGGAAGTTTCTCGTCTTATTGTAATTTAAAAAAAAAATACAATTTATGGGTAGATTTTTTTTAAAAAAAATCAGTTTAGAGTAATTGTTTTTAGGGAGATTGACCACTTTAATGGCTTCTTTTATTTATTTATTTTAAAATTACAATACTTTGTAAATAAACCCTTTTTTGCCACTATAACTATTTTCAGAAAACATGACTGCCATTCCATACTGTATATCCAAAGATGCCTGCAGAGAAACGATAAAGAAAAAAATGAACATAAAAAATAATTTTAAAGGACGAGAGCATTCGTGAGAAATATCACATCTAAAATAAATGCGAATTGCATAATTCCTAAACAACATATGTTAAGGATTGCGTAACTCACTAAAACAGAAACTTGTGGCAGTAAAACCCTTTGATCTAACAAAATCACATCTAAATTTTTCTACACAAATTTCTTGATACAAGTGACTAACTCTGCTAGACCGTAAATAAAATAACTCTCGCGTTACCTTAAGAGACAAAAATTAAGATAGTAAATAGAACAAATAATATAAAATTTATTAATATTTCTAACAAAACCTTTTTATACTTCATTTTATTATTCACTTGGAAATCTTTCTTCTCTATAAAAGTGTTTATCTTTTATATATAATATGCATTGTGGTAAGTATTTAAACTTTTTCATTTTTGTTGGTTTAAATAAAAAGGTTTATAAGTTAATATATGCAAATGACTCGAAGAAAATTTAATGGACACAATGATTATGTTAATATATGGTAGGAGTAAAAAGTTTAATTGTAGAATACTGTTTGTACGGCGTCGTTTGTGGGTCTTAGAGGAGATGCTGGTATAAATGCAAAACTGCGTGGTTTTACTGCCGGGTTTCACCAAAAAAAAAAAAGAAAAGTGAACGGCGTCGTTATGTTACGGCTGGCATAATTCTCAGTGCACTGTAGCATAAACAGTAATGAACAGTGCAGATGCTTACAGTGTTTTAATATAATTTTGACTCTATATTTGTAATTAATTTTTTCTCCTACACCAGACTGATCATTTCCCCGTGTGTTCAGATTGAAAGAGGCATCTGCTTTTGTTTTTCATGGTGCATTAAATTTAGAAAAAAAAATTATTTTTAATTTTTTTAAATTTTAAAAACTGTTTTTAGAAAAAAAATATGTAAATATATGTTTTTTCAAAAACAGACTTGAAAAAACAGTTGATAAAAAATTAAAAAAATCAGTTAAATAAATTAAAAAAATTTCAAACTTGTTTTTTAAACATCCAGCAACAATACTAAATAAACATGTTGATGTAATTTATATGTTCCTTCAATGAAATTAATTACTCTTGGTTTCAAAAAAAATTAATTTTTAATCTCTATAAACTTAAATAAATGTAACATATAAAATATACTTTTAAAAAGATTATGAGTAATTGGTACTGCCCAGTGACCAAATCTGTAAGGTCCTAATTTTGAATTTTCTATCCAACTCTTTATATATAAAAAAATTATCCTAAGAGGTGGATAAAATGGTCTACAGTTCAAATACTCAATATGGAGCAAACTTATGAAGCATGAACTGAGTAAATATATATAAAATTTTACAATAAGATCATTGCATATCTACATAGTTTTTTTTTTAGTACACGATTAATTTTTAATATTAACAAACCTAAATATAGATTATCGGTTTGCGTTAAACTATTTTAAAATATTTTTTGGTTTAAATTTGATTTAATTTCTCAATGTTTGGACTTTTGTTTTTGATTGACACATATTTAACATTATTACTACTTTATACCATCCAAGCAAATAAAACAAACTTATTATATATATACTTTATCTTATTAGTTATCACTTATCATAACTTCCTTCTACTTTACTAAGACAGGAGACTCCACTAGCTTTGGCCCTTATCACAACTTTGAATTAAATTAAGAAATTTTAGAATAAGAATAAAATTTTTATTCAAAATTTGAGTTTGATAGGTAAAATATTTAAGAATAATATTCTGATTTTTATATAAAAATTTCTAATATCTTAAATTTATTTTATACTTAAAATTTTTTCTGTATTTTTTTAAATAAAATATTTTATATTTCTAAAAATATCATAAATAAAATAAAATTGAATGTAAACATACCAAATAAAAATATTAAAATTACAAACATTAATCTAATAATAAAATTTCATTTTTCATGGAATTTTATTTTTTTAGTATACCAAATATGCCATAAATATTAACCGATTCCATATAGTTTAATTTTATTCTCTTTCCCATTAATTAACCAATTTAATTATTAAATCTATTCAATTAAATTAACTCTTTTACTCATTAATTTTCTATTTATGAAATGATCAGTATTAAATTAATAATAATTAAATGAGCTAATGAAGCAAATTTTGAGATAGTCTCTACTTAATGAAATTATTAGAAACTAAATTAAAATAAAATTAATAACAAAAAGAGTTAATTCGATTTTTTTAAAATTTTTTGAATAATTCAATAAATTTTATATTGATAAATTTAATTTTCATAAATTCCAAAAATTATGAATAAAAATATTGTTTTTGTCTTAAACAATTTGAGAATGTCTAAGACAGGATTTGCCCCTCATCGCCACTTCGAATTGAAGCTGCTGTGTAAACTGAGAGGCACACAATTCAACAATTTGTTTCTATTGGATCGTGTAGTTGTAATTTTTGATGTTGATTCTTTTATCCACGCTCTAGAACTTTAATTCTAAGTTCTAACCTAATTATACTTGTTTCAAAATCCGAATTGATACGATTTCCAATTTTAATTTCATAATGCATTTGGAGACTCGAGGAATATGTTAATTGAAGCCCTTGAAGAGAAAAACATGGCGGAGACGAAGTCAATTGGAGTGGTAGGCAGCGGTCAAATGGGCTCGGGAATCGCTCAACTCGCCGCCGTTCACGGCGTCGATGTCTGGCTTCTCGACACGGATCCTGCCGCTCTTGCTAGAGCCAGAAAATCCATAGAGAGTAACATCCACCGTCTCATCTCCAAAGGCCACCTCTCTCAGGTAAATCAAATTCTTTACTTCTTTGTTTTGTCTGCTGATGTTTTTTTTTTGTCCATTTCTTTTCCATATTTATATAGTTTTTGGGTGCTTAACAATTTTTGACTTAAATTTTTAGTTAATCGAACTTGAATTTGAACTCATCAACCCTTATTTCGTGTGAAAAATGTGTGTGTTTTTTTTTTATATGATTATAGGAACCAACGTGCCAAACAGTTTTGCTCCACGCCTATAATTGTTTGTAGGCGACCATAATAAGAGAGACATTTGTACTTGAACATCTCCGAAATAGCAATGGCATGGGATTGGAGTCAAAGAACAGAGTTCTTATTCTACTTACGGATTAATTGAATCAGTGGGCCATAAAAATGTCGTGATGACTTGTTTGATGCCTAATAATTAGTACTGATTACTGAATTGGATCAGTTTACCAATTGCTTCTGGAATGATGGTTTGTCCTATGCTGTGAGTACAGTCACCTCACTGTTTTACTGTTTCACCCATCAAAGCTTTCACTGAAGGATTGAGGTTCCAATACTTGGAAAAACGAAGGTTGAGGAAGCAAAATTGTTCAGCGTATTCTATAACCTAGGATAGGCATTGAAGTCTTGGAAATTCTGATTAGCGTCAATTTTTTTAACTGTTCTTTGGTTTTTGTTGTTTTCTTGTGAGAAATTTAAGTTGAGAAACCAGTTGAAGAAACAAGAAGAAACAACTTCTTTTTGCGGTTTTTAGTTGTTTTTGCAACTTGTTCTGTTTCAAATAAGTAACTAAAACAAGTATATTTTACTTGAGATAAATTTTTAACTTATGGCCCTATATATCAGAAACCTAAAACAGAAACATGCCAGAAAACCGCGAGGCCTAAACATTCAGCTATACAACATAACAGCTTTGTTGGTTGTTGAGTAGTTAATACTTAATAGGGTCAGATCCATTTGGATTTACTGGAGATGCCGCTTAAAAAACTGTTAGAATAATAAAACTATTCAAAAAAATAGTATTGTTTTCTTGAAACATTATGTGCATGAAACTTCAAGATTCTGTTTTGTCCATTTGACAGGCTGTAGGTAACAATGCTTTGGGGCGTCTATGTTATACCTCAAATTTGAAAGAACTACATATGGTCGATGTGGTTATTGAAGCTATTGTGGAATCTGAAGATATAAAGATAAAGCTGTTTTGTCAACTAGATAAGATTGTAAAAAGCTCTGCTATTTTGGCTTCCAATACAAGTTCAATCTCTATAACTCGTCTGGCATCTGCAACTAGCAGACCAAGCCAGGTTATGTTAAGATTCGTTTACTTTTTTTGCCTGATTTATGCATATTTTTACCCTCGAACTTTGCTTTTTCCTATTGAGCCCTTGAACTTTTATTTGTCGACATTAAGCTCTTAAACTTTTATTTTGGTATAGATTAATAGATATTAGTGACGTGTGTTAAACCTACGTTTTGGGCAGGATTACAAGCATATGAAAATTGAAAATAAAAGATGAAAAAAAAAACAAAAAAAGATATCAATAACTAAAACACAAATCAAGTTTCTGAAAACACTGGCCTCTTTTCCTTCAATCCTTTTCAAGTCCTAGTGTCCCACCACATCCATCCATTCAATATCAACTGTTTACTTCTTCTTTCTAATCATTGATCAACTACAAACTGCATAAATCATTTGAAAATAAAATTTCTGTACAATTTTTGATGAACCCATGAACATATAAAATGTAGATAAAATATTCAAATTCTTTCCTTCAATGAACTTTCCCTGAAATCAGTTGGAGAATGGAGGTTCAATTGTCAAAATTTGAATACAAAAGCTCTCAATCTGTACCAAAATAAAACTTTAAGGGCTTTATGTTAACAAATAAAAGTTCAGGTGCTCAATTAGCAAATTATGCAAAGTTCAAGGTCAAAAATGTGTTTTTCCCATGATTTATACTTATAATAACTACATTAGCATGAACTATAAAGCATTTCCTCTAATAAAGTTGACTTGAGTACTCTAGATGGACAATGGAACTTGTATTTTCCTTTTTGTCATGTTTATGCATTGTTTCGACAAATCAGGATTCTGATTATGTCAAAGACTTATATCTTCTGCAGGTAATTGGTATGCATTTTATGAATCCTCCTCCTGTAATGAAACTGGTTGAGATTGTGCGTGGTGCAGACACATCAGATGAGACATTTTATACAACTAAGGCCTTGGCAGAGAGGTGACCGAAATACACTTTGACAAATTAATAATTTTCATTCAAATCATTATTACTATTTTTCCTGCATATTCATCATTTAAAATTTGATCTTCCTGAAATGACCAAGTAGAAAATTTTATCTTTTGTTTTGTTTTTGTTTTAAGATTGCAGTAAGCAAATGGTTTGCTTTAATTTAGTTTATCCTCTCTGGATCGTTGTAATCGTAATTCATCATCCACTTTAACATCAATGGCTATTAAATCTGCAGGTTTGGCAAGACAGTTATATGCTCTCAGGATTTTTCTGGCTTCATTGTCAACAGGATCCTAATGCCAATGATAAATGAAGCATTTTATACTCTTTATACTGGAGTGGCGACAAAGGAGGATATTGATGCAGGAATGAAGTTAGGGACGAACCATCCAATGGGTCCATTAGAGCTTGCAGATTTTATTGGATTAGATGTATGCTTGTCAATAATGAAGGTCCTTCATGCTGGCTTAGGGGACAGTAAATATGCTCCCTGTCCTCTTCTTGTGCAGTATGTAGATGCAGGTCATCTCGGACGAAAACGTGGTATTGGGGTATATGACTATCGTAAAGCAAAACCATCAGCTGGGCTTTGAAATTATAGCTTTTTCTTTTTGAATAATGATGCATACACTGAAGTCTTTGTAAATAAGATACATGATGCACCTCTGGAGGCACTAGTGTATCAATTAAGCATTGTTCTGACATCTCATGTTGTGTTGTTCTCTTCCTTTGCACTCTGTGTAGAGGAGCAAGTTCTTTAGTAAAATGGGTGAGGTCCCCCTAAAAGGAGGAAGATAGTGCTTGAAGAAATAGATTTTGCAGAACTTTTGATGGTCAGTTGAAAGTTTTTGATGCTTCAATGATACTCTGCCATTGTACTTGTAATATATAAACTGAATTGATGAGTTTGTTATACTTGGATATGATATGATGGAATCTTAATTGCAAATGATGATAATCAGTAATTTAAAATGTTGAGGTGCAATTCTATGCCTCCCTTGAAATTGAAGGGGGAAGTTTTAGAGTCTGCATAGTATGATGATCAGAGGACTCTGTCCAGAGCAATGTAATTGCACATCCATATTCAAAATTAGTTTTGTAATTGATTAGCCAACGCAACCAAGAAAGAAGAATACAAGAAAGAAATTCAAATTTGTCCTCTTATCTTTAATTTGTGAAGGTGGGAGCAAATTTAAAGCAAAAGTCAAGCAATAATAAAAGAAAAGTAAAAAAAAAAGGAAAACCAGTGCTTTGTAATTCATGATGATCATTTTTGCTGGAAAATTAAGTATACTCTTGTATCATTTTTTTTTTTGCATACTTAATAACATTGAGAGAAAATAGTTTTTTTTTAAAAAGAAATTCAAGAACCAAAATATGTGTTTTGCCTAACTTTTCCCAAAAAAAAAAAAAAAAAAACTTGTTGGTTGTCGAAGAAAAAGAAAAGGGAGAGAAAAACTTGCAACAAATTTGAAGGCATATGCTTGATGACTAGTGCTCCAACAATCTGATCATGAAGCATATATAATCCAGTTGAAATAAACATCAAGATTTGCATTAAATAATTTTAAATCTTTGAGAGGATAATCTAAAATTCATGTTAGATATATTGGTTGCCAGCTTGGGAATCATTTAATGGAGACAAAGAAATCAAAACGAACCTCTAAATTTCTACAAAAGTGAGCAAACCATGACCCACAAAACAGGAGCCAATAAGTACTAAGTTCATTGTTTCTCATGGCTAGCCTAGCCCAACTTGTCCTTATTCCTACGCTGGCATTAAGCAACCATTTTTTTATTGAAAGTGATTGAATTGGAATCCTATGGATTATTTAAAAATTCAAGAAAAAATGAACAACATTATTAGCTAAGAAAGAAAATGAAAAGGCTGTCAACCAAAAAGAAAAAAAAAAGAATTATAAAAAGAAAAAACTTTTTCCACATATAAAGTTTATGGACATTTTGAGAAGAAAGAGAGAGAGAGAGAGAGAGAGAGAGAGAGGGAGAGAGAGAGAGAGCATAATCAATGAAGTTCTTGTTTCAGTGTCCTTGCTGCTCTTGTTTCTGCTTCATGAAGCCGAAGCAGGGAAAACCAAAGGCAAAGGAAGCTAAGGTTGAGGATGCTAAGGAAGAGAAGAAAGAGTAATAACAAATTAAGAAGGGCAGCAGCATTGCTCATGCAAGAATAATGGATACTACTTTGAAGTGGTTGGATTCATTTTCCCCTTATTAGTCCTCAGAATAATTGTACGTAGCATTTTTTTGGGGGGGTTTCTAATTGTAGTTCATGTGAAATGCTTCTATCTTTAATTTCTATATATGTAAAATAAAGATTTCATATCTGATGTTGCATACATTTGAGATGGTGCATGTGATATCTTGTTTCATTTCTGCTCATGTTGCTTGATTAATTGCATCTCATTTCTGTCTTGTTTTATTTTAGTTTATGAATTTTATAAAATTGTACAATTAAGTTCGTCAATTAATAATTTATTCTATTGATTCTTTAACTATAAATTTTATTTAATTGACATAAACTATAGAATTTGTTCAATTAAATCTCTTAATTACTAATTTGAACTAATCATCCTTTTTTATAAAAACATTTTACATTGAACTAATGACAATTATGAGGGTTAATTGGATGAATTTGTTTAGTTAATCTTTATTTATGAGGAAAGTAATTAATAATAGTTAAGGAAGGTAATTAAAAAAAATTTAAGTTGAGAATTAAATAAATTAATAATAAAGTTTAGGACTAAAATGTGTTGCTTTTCTTAGTTTTACAATTTTAAGAGGTGAAGAGTTGAAAATTTTCGTTATCTCTTTACTTGCTTCTGATTTTACAATTACAATAGATAATGTAGTTACTCAAGCCTTTTAGTTTTAGAACAATAAAACTAAATTACCAAAGAAAAATAAAATTTTATAAAACAAGAATTCCTTTGGTAGGAAAATTGAATGACATTGTCCTCTTTCAGAGATTTCAGCATCAAACAGTTTAATAACCATAAAAATGACTTCTGCAAATTGTTATGATGCTCTATGAACTGAAAGGAAAGGATGCCAAAGAAATGAAGTTAATTAGGTGCGGGAAATTCTGGGATTATTTATTTTTCCTTTTTTTTTTCTCCAAATTATAAATTATAATTAATACTTATTATCAATTTAATAAGCCCCAAATTAATATAGAAATATATTAAAAAAAGTATAGATATAATTCATAATTTTAATTATATATATATTTTTGCTTTCACACAAATTATATTTTCTGAATATGTGTAAAAATAAAAATGAGATTATTTTTGTTAAAAAAAGGAAAGTGCATTGGCATTATTGGCAAAGGAGAGCCTAAGCCTAGGCACTAAATAATGATCCACCGACCACCCATTACTGTTGAGAGTGATTGACAAATGGAAATTTTGTTAATAGACAAATGGATTTTCGTCGTGTTTGCTTATAGAAATGTAAGTTTGAGCCCATCTTGCTCGCATTGTGATCAATGAGAGTGTAACCCCAATAAATGAAGCAGAAACGTTACTAGCAACATAAATTTTATTTATACCAAAAAATTTAGCAACCACTTCTTCCAACACTTAATTGATTTTCTATTATAAATTACTGCATTTTACCTCGACCTATAGCTTCATCTTGAATCCAAGAAGACAAGCTAATGGCGTTCCAATGATATAAAATGTTGCCAAGTTAGCATACACAGCTAAATGCGTCCAACCACATCCTCTGGCCACTCCTGCAGCATCAGAATCTCACTTGATCAACAACTCTAATTATTCAAATTCATTAGAGGCCGTGATTTGTTAAGATATACAAAATCGAGGAGCATAATAGAGGAAGTGAAGTGAGTGATTCAAACCTGATAAGACACCTTGAATGGAGTCAACTGTAATAGAAATTGCAAGCAAGGGTGTCAAGTAGGCAAATTCCTTTATTATTGCACTTCTACCACTGAAAAATCTAGCCCAGATATTGTGACCTAGTGCTAGAGCCAAGACAATTTACAGAGCAAGAAAGACAGAAAGCTTAAGAGTCACAGCCATGGCTCTCTTTGCTCGTTCTGGATTGCCAGCTCCCAACTCGTTAGACACCCTTGTGGGCAAAATTTTCAACGTAACAAAACAAGAATTTGGAAACTGACACATAGTTCTAAAATAAGAGGATGAATTCAAAGAATTATCAGCTATCTCACAGCAGCACTTAGACCATAGGTGTCATATTTAGGCTACAGTTTCTGTGCTGACACTGAAAATCCAAATCAACATGACAATCAGTGTCAATATGAAAAACTAGAAAACTACATGAATAGAACTATTGCAAAGGTGTAAAATGGAGAAAGTAAAAGAAATAAACAAAAAAAATGTACCATGTAGCAATCAGTGAGGCAGTTATTGCTGACTCCGGCATTAGTCCTGATTAGAACACCAAAATTTGAAATGCCCAATACTCTAATCAGCCAAAACAATATAAAGAAAAAACAATTAATTGAAAGTATGTTTCTTTAATTAGTGTGCTAGATTGTATGTTTCTTTAATTAGTGTGCTCGATTGCTAATCATGAACTGTGGGGACCTTATCATACCATTGCAGCTGAGGGTAAAGCTAATTTTAAGTCAACAAGAATGTAATGGAATGATTCGACTGAAAATCCCTCCCATGTGTGCTTAAATTCCTTTGCAATTACCACATACATGGCCAACATAAGGACTGAACTACAATGAAATTGAAGCTGCCACTGGAGCTCCCTTGAAATCAAGAGCTGTATAGTGAACCAAAGCACAAGAGATACCAATATGAATGCACAATGGTATCACTGAGAATAGAACTAAGGGCAAGACTACAGATTGTGTCTGAAGAAACCATAAAATATTCTGCAGAATTCCATATGCAAATAGTCCAGGAATAAGATACTTCATATAGAGAGCAGCAGTGGCAGAAATTTTTGGATCTTGATGAATTAAGACCAGAATAGGCTTCATTACAGATATGACAACACAGAAGAAGAATGATATGGTGCAGGCAGCTTGCAGGTAAATTCCCAACATTCTATACAATTTTGCACCAAATCCTTGACCACGGAGTGTTTCAAGTGCTCTCGCTTAATCCTATCTAAAACAATAGAAGTGACAAGAAAGAATCATCAAAGAGAAAACATAAGAACCAAAGTTGTTTTATGAAATTGAGAAACCAGTACGAAAACAAAACACTGTGCAATAGGTGCTAGCAATTTCATAAGTTGCTTACATAATCAACATTTTCTTATTTTTTTCTTTTGTTTTTTTTTCAATAAAAAACAACTTTATAGTTTATAATGTAAACTGGAAAAATCTCCTCTTTCTGGTCCTGTTTTTTCCACAGCCAATACCTCTTCTTACCGTAACATCCGAATATATAACACCAATAATAATTCCATTTCAACAAGATAAAAAAGAGCTTGTGAAGTTCCAATCATACCAATAACAGTTCACAGTCTCCAACAATATTAAATTAAGAAGGCCTTTAAGACTAACCCTGGTAAACCATTCAATAAATTCACGTGAAAGATTCTACCCATAAAATGATATATCAATCAATTCACGAAAGTATGGAGAATTTTGGAGAGTTTGGAAAGTTAAAACTTTCTCGCACACTAAGTGGCGAATTTCAAAGGTTTTTTTGACTTTCGTGCTATGAATAAGTGTTGAGAACAAAAGCCTAATAAGTTTATTAACTATCCCTTCCACTTTATTAACTACTAATGGGAAATAAGTATCTTCAACCAATCCTCCATTTTCCATATATAACATTGTTATTATCCGCTAAGAAGTTTTAGTATTACAAACAGTAACAGCCCCGAAATTTGAATGGAGCTGAACAATCACTGTTGCGTAATAGTCAATGAGGCATTTTATCATACATGTGCTGAGTTCAAAGCAATCAAAAGTCGAAAAACCCAGAGAGAGAGAGAGAGAGAGAGAGAGGGAGAGCGAGTTACCATGAAGGCAAAGCCAGTGACAGTGGCCCATGAATTAGCAAGAGTGGCGCCTGCAAGCTCAAGTCGTCGACATGACCAGCGAACATCACAGAGTCCAAATTGATGAAGTAATAAAAAACATTAGTAAGAATCATAGGCAATGAAAACAATATTTGGTTCTTGGCCTCTTCCACGTCCAAGACCTTCTTCCACCACCTTCTCTTACTTCTTCTCTACTGGAACCACCGGCCGCTGCCTCAAAAGATGATAGAACATCCGGCACCATTTTTATCTCGGCTTCTGTTGTCAGCTTCTCGTTCATTTCTTCCATACAGTCAGATATTACCTTGATAAGAGGAATTTTTTCATTATATCATTTTTGGGAAGGAGAAAGTCAAGGATGAACTACATGGATGATTGCTCTTACTGCATGAAATCAGTATCAGAATTATTTTGTAACAGAAAAATATTTAAATTATTATTTAGATTTATTAACGGGTTGACGTAGATTTTTTATATCAGCAAAAAAAAATTTCTATTTAAATTGTGTAAAATGGATTCTACAAAAAAAAATTCTTATTTTCTCTTATTTTCTCTCATTTTCTAAGCATTTTAACACAATTTCCTTCAGTATTCTCTTCAACCAAACAATTGTAAAATAAAAAATTTAAAAATCTTAGTATCCATAATTTGTTTTTTTCTTCTTTAAACACTTTCTGCTATTATGAATTTGATTTGAGCAAATACTTCAAACATTGAAAGGTAATGACTTGTTTTAGAAAAAAATGCAAGCTCTATAAATTTAAATATAAAGAATAAGAAGATTTGGGAAGTAAGACAACAAAAATATATATTTCTTTATTTTTTATTAAATGAAAATGTGAGATCTACAATTTTTCAAGAAAAGAAAAAGAGATGAAACAATGTTTAAAAATTAAAAACTATTGGACAACCCAAATAATGCACCCAATAATAAATGTGTTTCTTTAATTTTCTAAATTTTTTCAATCCTAACACATAAGGAAAATTCGACACTTGGATTTTAAAGATTCTTCTTCAAATACATAGCTTACTTAAGAGAGATTTAATTTATTTTCAAATTCCAGCAACCATGAAAAATATTTTCAACCTTAAAAGTAATATCAACAGCCATGGAAACACCTTGTTACAAGAATAGAACTAAGTTTTAATAATTGAATTTCTTATTTTCCTTGTTGATATCTTATGATCCAAACTTGTTAAAGTGAAGAAGACACATAATAGCAAAGCCAATGGAGACCATTATAGGGGCGATAGAGGTTAAATAATCGACGACCTTGAGAGCTTCGAATTGGAAGTAATCACTGGTGATAATAAAAAAATTGAGAGAAAGTGCATATATATGGCAATATAAGAAAATTTAGTTCTTTGCTCTTAGATTGACTAAAGAAGTTGAGGTATTAAGGGTTAGTTGAAAGACCAAAAATGATCTATTTGCAAAAAGACGAAAAGACATGCTGGGAAGAAAAATGAATGCATTTAGATAGTTTCAAGAAAACTTATAGATCAAAAATGGAGGAGAGATAAATTTTTAGAGTTTTAAATTAGGAAAAAGAAAGATTTTGAATTGAAAGAGATGTAGTATGGTAGAAATACATGTCATATTTTTTTAATATATTATATACATGTAAAATTCTCGTGAGTACACCGTTAAAAAATCTAATAAAGAATGATATCAGATACTTTTGTGTTATAAAATAATAGTTTAAGTATTTTTCCGTTACAAATAATAATTAAAATACTGAGTTATTATGTATCATATTATTAAGATACCGTTTGTGTAATTCACTCGAAAGTCTATAAATATAGACGTGATCATATTTTAAGTCAAAGCTTGTGAATGTAGCATGATCATATAAAGTTTTTTTTTTCCAGAAAATCTACTTTTAATATTTTTTTTACAATCACATTATTAAGTTTAATATAATAAATAAAATTATAATTTTAATGTATAAAATAGGTGTTTAAAAAATACTGAAAAATATATTGCTATTATTTATCTTTTTCAATTTGTACATTATTTTATTATTTTTTTAATCAAATGTGGTCTATTTAATTTAAATAAATATTATGTAAGCAACCTCTTAAAGCAATTTAGATTTGAATCTCATCCTCCTCTCCCATAACATATACTTAATAAAAAATAATTCAAATAAATATTTTATCCCATGCCTAATTTTTTTCAACAAGAGTTACTATGGACTTTCAGATATTTGCATTTGGGTACAATTAGCAGTATGTATGCTTATGAGAGGGCAATAATAAAATGGATAAAAATTTATGAATATGTTAACAAAGTAGATTTTCTAATAATTTCTTGTAAGGATAAATAAATATTTCCTGTAAAGTATTAACAAAAGCATTTTCGCATCAAACTGCTTGAATATTTTCTAATCGAGGAACATAGTATATCATAATTTCATCAAATACTTGCATTGAAAAAAAAAATGATAAATCCAGGAAGCATTTCTACATCCATGTACAATTTAGAATATCACAAATTGATGAGTGATGACAAGTAAGAGGTCGAGAAGAACACTGAAAAGTGAGGAGGCTAAGCTAACTCCAGATTTAAATGATGAACAAATGGGTTTCATTCTAATTCCTTAGGCATAATTACTTGCCTGCAATAGTTGTGATAGATTGATAACTAATTAGTTAATTACAGATTCATAATTTATGTCTTTAGAAATGAGTGCCATTATTTTTTTTTTAAAAAATTCACCCTTTAAATAAGATTCACATTTAATTCACTTTGAATACTCTATCAACTTTACCATAAAATGATCTATCTTATCAGTTGACTGATCTTGAAGATAGGGGAACAAGTTCTTCAAACCTGAACCCATTCCCTTGGTACCAGGTTTGGGATTGTTTAATTCCCCAAAAGTTCGCCTTTGAATTATTAGCTAAAAGAAGGGTTCCTTGTAATGTCATTTGCCCTTGGTGCCAGTCAGAGCTAGAATCAATAATGCATGCGTTTAAAAGGTATCCGTGGGTATAACGGGTGAGGTTTCGCAGGTAGCTTAACTTTTGGAGCAGTGAACTAGGCTATCACGATTTTAGATCTTGGTTCAGTGATTTCCGCAAAATTCTGGACCACGAGAAGTTTTGCTGTGTTCTGCTGCACCCTTTGGGAGATTTGGAACGATAGGAATGGAAAGATGAGCAAAAGTCCACCCTTGCTTACCAGCTATGCTGCTAGTTATTGGGAGGAGTTCAGAAATGTTCATGAAAAATGCAGAGATTACGGAGACCGTCATGCATTGGTAGAGTAAAACTAAACACAGACGCGACATTTTTGGGCAGTTCCTCTGAAGTTGGTTTGGGCTTTGTGGTAAGGGACTCATTTGGGAAAGCGATGATGTCGGGGGGAAAGTAAATTCAGGAGGTTGGGGAGTGGAAATAACAGAGGCCCTTGCCATCTAATTTGGCATAGATGCTGTTTTGGAAAGTGGTTTCTCAGAGGTTGAATTTGAAGCTGATACAAAGGTTGTCATTCAAATACTGATAAAACTATATGCAGCAGTATGGAAGTAAAGCAGGCAGCAGTATGCAGCAGTATGGAATAAAGCAGCTGTTGCAGTAGCAGAAATATGAATGCAGCAGCAGCAGTATTGAGAATAATGTAGTAGTAGTGTATGCAGTAGTATTTATTAAGTAGCAGTTTTAGCTTAGAGCGGGAAAATGGTTAATGAGACAGTTATTTTTCCTCATTTTCCGCGACAACAAGAACTGTATAAATACTTGTAATTTTTCATTGAATAGAGTGTGTGATTCATATTTCATTCAATAACTTTCATTCAATAATTTTTCTGTTTTCTTTTAAATCTGTTCATGGTATCAGAGCAATTTGGTTCTGATCATAATCTTGATTTGAGTTTTTCTGCTTTTCTTATTAATCTTGTTTTGTTGTGATTGATAATTGAAATTCGTTTCTGAGAATGAGTGTGAATCAAAGAATTAGCAATCATCAACAAGGTATAGGAGATCCAATGCATCTTCAATCATCTGATAATCCAGGAATGATCCTGGTTACCAATTTGCTTAATGACAGCAACTATCTCACTTGGTGTCGATCGATGAAGATTGCGCTAAAAGCCAAGAATAAATTGAGATTTATTGAAGAGACAGGTGAAGTGCCAGATGAAGATTCAGAGCTTTATGAACAATGGAGCATAACTGATTCCATGGTTATATCATGGATCTTGAATGCGATGGATAAAGAGCTTGCATAATCCTTCATTTACACAGCCAGTGCTAAAGATTTGTGGAGAGAATTAAAAGAAAATTTTGGGGAATGTAATGGGCCACAACTTTACAATTTACAGAGGGAAATCTCCAATGTTAAGCAAGGTAATATGAATGTGAATGCTTATTTTACCAAGTTAAGAAGATTATGGGATGAGCTTAATTGTTTAAGCCCGATTCCACATTGTTCTTGTGGAAAATGTGACTGTGGGGCAGCAAGAATGATGGAGGAAGTGTCTGCTATGAATAAGCTGATGCAATTTTTCATGGGTTTAAATGAGACCTATGATGCTGCTAGGAATCAAATTCTGATGTTGGACCCATTACCAACAGTGAGTAAATGTCATTCAATGATACTTCGAGTGGAAAGACAAAGATTAGTGAATCTGCATGAAGAGGAAAGTGCTGAAGGTAATATAATGCTGGCTAAGGTACATCAAGGGCAGAGACAGAACTATAATAAATTTCCTCATAAAAAGAAAGTTATAACAAAAGATGAGGAAAAGTTTTGTAATTACTGTAAAAAGCCAGGACATGTTAAGGATACATGCTTCAAACTCACTGGGATACCAGAATGGTATAATGAGATGAAACTGAGAAGACAGAAGGAACAAGGAAGAGTTCAAGTCCATATGGTGGAGAATGAGGCAGAACATGATACATGCGGGGAACAAAAGAGTTTCACAGACCAGATGAATATAATAGACTTGATCAAGCAGGAGATCACAAAGTTTATGAAGGGCAATTCATTGACAGTTGACAACTATATGAACTTTGCACAAGTAGATGAGTTTGCAGGTACTGTGCATAATGTATTTGCTAACATTAAAACTGGTACTTACTGGATCATAGATAGTGGAGCTTCTAATCATATATGTGCAGATGTATCATTGTTCAGTGAGCTTTATCCAGCCAATCAACCTATTAAAATTCATTTACCCACCAGTGCAGCCATCACAGTTGAGAAAATTGGTAGTATACCCATGTCAAAAAACCTTACCTTAACCGATGTACTTTACATGCCACTTTTTAGTCACAACTTATTGTCAGTCACAAAATTAACTAAAACACATGGAATCAGATTTATATTTACTGATCATAATTGTGTTTTACAGGACCTGAAGAGTGAAAGGATTCTTGCAATTGGGAAAGTGGTGGGCAACCTGTATCTCTTGAATAGTGATTATTTTAACCTCTGTTGTAATCATTTTTTGTTGATGTGAAACCTTTACACAAAGAATCTGTTAACAATGTTACAACTACTGATGTACTTACCTGGCACAGTAGGCTAGGTCATCCTTCAAGCATTGTAATGTCCCAATTATATTTTTTTAATAAAGACCAGCTTAATACTTGTATTCCATGTGATATATGTCCTTTAGCAAAACAAACAATAAATCCTTTTGCTCTTAGTACAACAAAATCTGCTGCAAAATTTGACTTGCTGCATGCTGATATTTGGGGACCAAATAGACAAAATTCAATTCAAGGGGCACATTATTTTCTGACATTAGTGGATGATTATAGCAGAGGTGTTTGGACATTCTTAATGAGTCATAAATCACAGACAATCCATATTCTTAGGAAGTTTTTCCGAATGATAGAGACACAATTTGGAGTGAAAATAAAAGTGCTTAGAACAGATAATGGAGCAGAATTCTTAAGTCAAGATTGCCAAGAGTTGTTGACTTCTGTAGGAACTTTACATCAGAGGTCTTGTGTTTATACACCTCAACATAATGACTTAGTAGAAAGGAAACACAGACATATTTTGCAGATTGCAAGAGCTTTATTATTTCAGTCCAAATTACCTCTTAAATTCTGGGGATATGCAGTGCTTCATGCCACATATTTGATCAATAGATTGCCCACAGCTGTACTAAATTGGAAAACACCATTTGAGTTGTTGTTTTGTACACCTCCAACATATCATAATCTTAGAACTTTTGGTTGTTTGGCTTATGCCAAGGTTACAGCACCATATTCAACCAAATTTGATCATAGAGGAATTCAATGTGTTTATCTAGGACATTCTCTAGGACAGAAAGGTTTCAAACTTTATGACATCCATAACAAAGTTCTTCTTGTGTCTAGAGATGTCATTTTAATGAACAAATATTCCCTTATCAGACTTCTACTTCTATTCTTCTAATAAACCTACTATACCCATACCAGTACTAGATAATCATTCAGATTCACATTTTTTTCCAACCCAATCTACAGCTTCTGTTATTCCCAATTTCAATTTGCAGGTGCCTACCACTATACCAACAAGAAATCTGGAAACTTCATTTCAAGGTAATTCACTTACACCTTTACCCTTATCAATAAGGAAAAGTACCAGAAAAACTAAGCCGCCTAGTTGGTTAAATGATTTCACTACTCATCTTACCATTACAGATAAAGATACAAACACACTCACAGGACAATATTCAACTGCACATATGTGTTTTTTGGCTAACCTATCTCAGGTTCAAGAACCAAAAAGTTTTACAGAGGCAGTGAAGCATCCAGAATGGATGAAGGCAATGAAAAATGAATTGCAAGCACTGGAACAAAATCATACTTGGCATATGACTGAATTGCCTCCTAATAAGAAAGCAATTGGCAGCAAGTGGGTGTATAAGCTTAAGTTGAAGCCAGATGGTACCATTGATAGGTACAAAGCTCGTTTAGTAGCCAAAGGCTACAATCAAGTGGAGGGAGTAGACTTCACTGACTGTTTCTCACCAGTAGCAAAGAATGTGACAGTAAGGCTTCTGCTGGCTATAGCAGCAACACAGTCTTGGGCATTGCATCAGTTGGACATCAATAATGCTTTTCTACATGGTTTTGTTAATGAAGACATTTATATGCTACCTCCAGATGGTTATTCAGCTAAACCACATCAGGTATGCAAGTTAGTAAGATCCTTATATGATCTGAAGCAAGCCTAAGGCAGTGGAATACAGAGTTTACTTCTCAACTCAGTCAGTATGGTTTCATTCAATCAATCTATGATAACTGTCTTTTCACCTATAAAATGAATTCCACTTACATAGTACTTTTAGTATATGTAGATGACATTCTCTTAACTGGGACATCAGAAAAGGAAATTCAATATGTAAAAAAGTTTCTTGATCAAGCTTTTACCATCAAAGATCTTGGTGTTGCTAAGTACTTTCTTGGAATTGAGATAACAAGATCTTCGACAGGAATCTTTCTCAGTCAAAGAAAGTATATCCTGGATATTATAGCAGATATTGGCTTCAACAATGCAAAGGCAGTCTCAACCCCTATTGTTAAGGGTGCTTCTCTTATAGCAGATGCAAGAATCTTACTTCCAGATCCACAGCCTTATAGAAGGCTAATTGGCAGGTTATTATATGTGGGATTCACACGTCCTGATGTCACTTTTGTAGTGCAACAATTAAGCCAATATGTGCAAACTCCTAGAGACACACACTGGGCAGCAGCTTTACATGTTCTTAAATATTTGAAGGGTCAACCAGATAAAGGCCTGTTCTACCCTAGTAATAACACTTTTGAATTACAAGCATATTGTGATGCAGATTGGGCAATGTGCAAAGATACTAGAAGATCTCTTACAGGGTATTGTGTATTTCTAGGGACAACTTTGGTATCTTGGAAAACAAAAAAATAAAATACGGTTTCAAGGTCTTCTGTAGAAGCAGAGTATAGAAGTATGACCAGTACTGTGTGTGAAGTGCAATGGATTCTTTATCTTCTAAAGGAGCTTCATATTCCGATCTAGCTTCCTGTGACTTTGAAATGTGAAAATCAAGCAGCAATTCACATTTCAGCAAATCCTGTTTTCCATGAGAGGACTAAGCACTTAGATATAGATTGTCATTTGGTTAGGGAGAAATTTAAGGCTGGCTTAATTCTTCCTCAGCATGTGCCTACCCAATCTCAAGTTGCAGACATCTTTACAAAGGCATTAACAGCACCAGTTTTTGAACATTTATGTTGCAAGTTGGGCCTGCTTACACTCCATGAGGCACTAACTTGAGAGGGGGATGATAAAACTATATGCAGCAGTATGGAAGTAAAGCAGGCAGCAGTATGAAAGTAAAGCAGCTGTTGCAGTAGCAGAAATATGAATGCAGCAGCAGCAGTAGTATTGAGAATAATGTAGTAGCAGTGTATGCAATAGTATTTATTAAGTAGCAGTTTTAGCTTAGAGCGGGAAAATGGTTAATGAGACAGTTATTTTTCCTCCTTTTCCATAACAACAAGAATTGTATAAATACTTATAATTTTTCATTGAATAGAGTGTGTGATTCATATTTCATTCAATAATTTTTCTGTTTTCTTTTAAATCTGTTCAAATACTCCTAGTTCCGGATTCTATTTGCAGCTCAATTAAAGTGATCATAGATGACATATTGTTTAAGAGTAGTTTGTTGCATTTTGTTTCTCTCTCTTTTATTCCTCGCTCTTGTAATAAGGTTGCTCATGAATTTCAGTTCTAGATGGAAAAAGTACTCCTTCCTGCTTGGCAGACTTTCCTTCTCTGTTTCTGGATGAAAATGGCTTTTTCCAAACGAAAAACCATAAGACATACTCAGCTCCTCTAATTGTCGCTTTTTGCCAATTTGTCATCTTGATTGGTTTTTGTTCTAAGTTGCCCCTGATATTTCATTTTTTGTCCACTTTACCCCTTGCAAATTCAATTTTCCCTTAATCTTATAATTTGGCCCTTGATCGGTGCGTGTATTTTTTAATTTTAAGGGGAAAAATAGACTAAAAACGAAATATAAATGATAATTTTGATAAAACAAATTCATATATATATATATGAAGAAATAAGCTCAAATTTGTGCTATTAATGTATTGATAATTGTATCATGAAGTTATTTATTCAGAAAGTTAACATGATTTATCATCAAATGTATTAGTTGAATTACAATTATAGGGAAAAGAAAGGTGGAATGCTTTGTTCATATTTGAAGAAATTATCAGGATCAACAGGAGCCTTAACTATTGCCAACCTTTGGAAGTTGTCCTTGAAATACTTGTAGTCATAAACCTGAGCTTGGTTAAAGTTGGTGGAATTGCTAGGGTTGTTGCCAATGTCAACATCTCTGAAGCTAGGATATGCCTCTGTTAGATTATTGGTCACATATGGAGTCATTGCTTCATACATTTGCCTTGAAAAATTCACTTGTTTTTCTATCTCAATGCCATCTTTCCAAGCACTAGTGTAGTGGATTTTGAATTTGTATCCAACTCTTTGAGGCAATGGTGTACTTGTCTCTGAAATTTCATTCGTTCTTCCTCCAATAGGCCTAAACAATTCAATCATCAACTTCCATATTTTTTCTAAATCAATCTTAGAAATTACATCTCTTACAAATTTAGATTTCATTTTGAAAAAGGTATTTTTTAAAGACATTTCAAGCAAAGCATCAATGGATGTTCCATTAGGGAAGCTTGCAAAGAAGAGTGTGGACTTAATCCAACTCAATTCTTTGCAATCTTGTTTTTGTAAACCCAATTCAGGTAAACTTTCATTCATCAATGGGAAAATCCTATCAGCTTGTCCTAGAAACATGCCGTAGAAATGGAATTCAATAGTCTGCTCACCAATATTACTCTCATTCACATAGTAGGCATCACTCTTATGAAAAGATAACTATCTAGATCTGAAGCAACTTGATGCCATTGAAAACGATATATGTTCCACCTTGCTCTAGGCTTCTGGTGATCTTGAAAATAATGACAATTTCAGGAACTTGAACTAACCCAATGTCTATTCGAGTACCACTCCAAAGCTTGCTCCATCTCTGCCTCTGATTGCCCAAAATAGATCCTCACCCATGGATTTTCTATTAAGAATTTATCCATTAGAATTAATAATTTTTAATGACCCTGAGATCATAACAAGAGAAATAGAGAAGAATTTGGAGGAAGAAGGAAGCAAAGAGAGTTAAAGAAGCAGAAGCAGAACTTGGGGGAGGAGAAGAAGCAGAAATAGAAGAAGAAACTGAAGATAGGAAGAAAGGGAGACGAGAGAAAATAGAGGGAAATTCAATTTACTCATTCATTGCTTGCCAATTCTGTTACTAACACTAGTATTAATATATTCTACCAACTCTGAACGAAATAACAGAAAATGAAGAAGAAATTACAATTTGCACTTGAGACCTATCACAACCAATGGTATTCAAGCATTATGCCAGCTAGGATACCCCCTAAAATGGCTGTTAACAACCTTTCTAATCATAACAAACTAACTATGAGCGTCAATTATGTATTGTTGTTACATTTTCTTTACTCTACACACTTTCTTTCGTTTGCTGCCATTAGTTTTATTCTCTCCATCATCTCCTTTAATCATAACAAGCCCCATACTCTCACCTTGCTGTATCATGACAATTCCCTTCCTTTTTTGAGACACCTTGTCCTCAAGGTGGAGATGAGGAAATTAAAACTTAAGGATTGGAAAGTCTTCCCAGTTGGCTCTCCCTTGAACTGATTTGTTGTGATAGTTACTAGCAAAATCCAGCAACGAAACAATTGGACCCATAATTTTCTTGGTGAGCTCTTCCGCATAAGGTATGGCATAACAAGAGAAAAAGAAAAGGGTGAATTGTTCTTGCAATTTTATTTTCTCTCTCTGTCTTAGCCACATTTCAAACTCCATTTCTTTAATAATGGGAATCCAATTGGACATCCATTTGTAAGCAAGATAATCAAGAATCTTAAGAATATCGGTATAATATTCTTTGCCAGTACTCATTTCTTCATCAAAATTAATTCCATCGAAATTACTTCCATTAATACTGAAAAATTTCAGTTTGAAACTCTGCTTACCAAAACTTCCAACAGTGGCATTTTGACAAACATATGGAGTGCATGAATCTATCTTCAAGGAAGAATGACTTACTGAGTTCTGGAATACCAACTCACTGCCCATTTTTTGAATCTCTTGGTCCATTTTCGGCAATAACTCTTTGTGATTTGCTCTTCTTATGAACAGTTCCAACTCCTGGAGTTGTGCATCGATCAAGAGAAGTTGCTCTTCAATGGATTGCGACTCTGATTTGTTCGTCATGGTGCTGTCATCTTCATTGAATCGTTCTAGAAAACAGGTCAATCTCCACTCCATCTGGCCTCAAACAAGTTGAATTGGATTTGAGACGACATTGATGCGATTTGAAATTGTGTTCTGATCTCCTGGATCCCAATAGATGTCGTTCTTGATTCACTTAAACCCTTTTGGATTTCCAATAGCCGTAATTTCATGCATTGGAACCCATCTTCCATTCGTCATTGTTGATCAGATGCCATTAGAGTGAATGAGGATTGATTGGCTTTGTTTTGCTTTAGTATCGACAGCTCTTATACTAATTGTAAGTCCAAAATTATAGTCATCATACTTGGCAGATTTGTTCATATAAATTCAGAAGATGCAATCAGATCCATAAGTGAGATCTTATATTCTACAAAAAAAAAATGGCGAGTACCTCCCGCACTTATAATCTACCAACTACCAACTTTCCATAGAGTTGGACAATGCGAGATCGTAATACAATTTTAGCATGAAGGATATTTTTCGCATATTGGCCAAATTTTCTGACCAGGGTTCCATATCATTCTCCTCCAAAGTGACCTCGAATTCTGATTGTAGGACAAGTACCAATAAGAAAAGCAAGGTCTTTGCCAGACTGGCCAATCTGATAATAAAGTTCACCCACTATTGCTCCTGCTTGAACAGTTGCTTTATGGAGATAAGAATCAATCTTGATTGATCAAAGATTGAAGGAATGACCTTCGTAGTCATGACCACTGCTTCGAATCCTAATTTGCAAACCATTAGATTTGGTGTAGATAACAGTTACTTAGACATGATATTCATCTTTGACAACTATGGTTGCAAGGGGTTTCAGTGTGTGGTGAAGTTCAAAATTCTCAAATTTTTAGCATAAGCTTCAAATGTAAATTAGAAAGAAGAATTATTTAGTGTATAAACATTGTCAGCAATTGGATTAGAGGGATTAGTATGATTAGAAAGGCATTGTAGAAAACTGTCTAAGTTTAATTCATCACTACTTGCCAAAGGAACTGTAAACAAAAGGATCAAAAACATTAACTTTAACCAAGAGGCATTTTTGAAATTGTTAATTTGAAAATAAGCATTTTACAAAGATAAAAATTTTAAAAAGAGACATTTTTAAAACTTTCCAAATACTATATAGCATTTTTGAGAAAACAGTTAAAAGGTGATAATTCTTAGGGAGATAAGAGCACTTCCTTTTTCCATGTGAGAACTCCTAAAAATAGAAAAAGAATAGTATTGAAGCTTTGCAAAATGATCAAGGAATCTGGGTTTATGATCAAGAGGTTCTGAAATGTATGACTTTGAACTATTATAAGAATATTTATAAAGAGGAAGCTAATCTTGGTTTTGGCTTCCTTATTCGTAATGCCTTCCCTCATCGCTCTGAGGATTTATTTATGGGTCTTGTTGCTCCGGTATCAAATGAGGATATTAAAGAATCCCTCTTCCAAATGAAACCTTGGAAGTCACTTGGGTTTGATGGCTTCCAAGCAGGCTTTTATCAGACACAATGGCATGTAGTAAGGGCTGATTTATATAAGGAGGTCCGTAGAGTTTTAAAAGGTGAGGATCTCAGTGACTCTATGAAGAAATCTATTATTTGTCTCATTCCCAAGGTGGAGAGACCAGGTTCCTTAGCTTAATACATACCTATTTCTCTCTGTTGTGAGGCTTATAAAATCATTACGAAAGTTATGACTATTAGATTGAAAACCCTTATGTCTCAGGTTGTTAGTCTGACTCAGACAAGCTTTGTGCCTGAGAGACACATTAATGAAAATGTCATTGTTGCCCAAGAGGTTATCCATTCTATGCACAATAGGAGACAAGGTCCAGGATTTATGGCTATTAAAATGGACCTGGAAAAGGCATACGATCGAATCAAATGGAACTTCCTCCAGGAAACACTTATAGATGTGGGTATCCCTAAGGATCTTATCTCAGTAATTATGAATTGTGTTTCAGGAACTCAAATGCATATCCTTTGGAACGGTTATTTGGTGGAGTATTTTTGTCCTCCTAGAGGCATTCGCTAGAGGTATCCTCCCTCCCTTTATCTGTTCGTCCTTTGCATGTAGAAATTGGCTCAAAGTATTCAGAAGTATGTGGCCAAAGATAGTTGGTTGCCCATCAAGCTTTCCAAAGATGGGCCATCCATCTCTCATTTATTTTTTGCAGATGATTTGATTCTCTTCGCTAAAGCAGATGATAGCCAAGCGGATGTGATTAAAGCTGTGTTGGATGAGTTTTATTTTTATTCTGGACAAAAAGTTAACACCAGTAAAACTAAAGTTTTTTTTTTCTTGCAATGTGGGGTGTAGGAAGAGAAGAGCTATTTGTACTAGTCTTGGTTTCAAGGAGATAGAGGACTTAGATAAATACCCTGGTGTTCCCTTGCTCCAATGCAGGATCACAAAAAAGACCTATAGTTATGTTTTGGATAAAATGAAGTCCAAAATTGCAAGTTGGAATTCTAGGCACATTTCCATGGCAGGCAAGGTAATCTTAACCCATCAAGTTCTGCTCACAGTTCCTAATTACCTGATGCAAACTTATAAAATTCCCATTTTCTTTTGTCTTGATATGGAGAGGATGGCTTGACAGTTTGTTTGGGGCGGTCAAAATGTTGGGCACAACGAATAAAATAACATAAATAAATATGAAATAAAATAATCAATAAAAAATAACATCAGCAATTTAATGTGGTTTGTTTTTTAATTTGGGTTACGTTCACAGACGATATTCCGAATATTTTTCTTTCATCAATAAAAATTAATGGGTACAAAAAGAGAGTCTTCTCTAGACATAGGTTAAATGTAATACAACAAATTTGAGATAAACCTAAAAATACTAGCACACAAGTATTTTCCAAAAAACACCCCCAAAATATTTTCCTTACTATTTTTGTCACTTCCCAATTTTTGGAAAAATTCCAAAAGTCTAACTCTCTAACTCTAATTTTCTTAAATTAATTGAGATTGTTGTTGTAAATTTATAAAGGTAGATATGCCTATTTATAGATAAAATATCAAGTGTGAATACAAACTAAAATCTTTTATTTTAGTTGCACCGTTTGATTATTTTTGAATTTTTTTTGTTAGGTGAGGGACTGCAGAAATCTTTGGCAGCATAAATTTTTAACTTTTTTTTTAATTAAATAGTGGTGGGTCTCACATGTTGAAGGGACTCACTGCTAAATATTCAACCTCTTCTGCCGACACCAACTCAACAAATCTCCCTCTCCCGACAACATGGGGGTTCCATCATTGCAACAGCTAATCGATAGAACTCAAAATATGATATTAGTAGAATCTTTGTCAATATGTCTGATCCATTTTCTTCCGTATGAATCTTCTCAACCTATAGTAGCTTATTCTCCATTACATCCCTGATTCAATGATACCTTACATCAATATGCTTTTATCTTGAGTGAAATGAGACATTTTTTCCAAGATGGATAACACTCTGACTATTAAAAAATAATTGATATATGTCTTATTGAAATCCAAGTTTTTTCAAGAACTTCTTCATCCACAACAACTCTTTACATGTTTCTGTTGTTGCAATAAGCTCTACTTTAATTGTAGATAATGCAACGCACTTCTGCAATTTTAATTGTCATGACATAGCTCCCCCTGCAAAGTGATCAGGTATCCTAATGTAGACTTTCTAGAGTCAACATTACTAGACATATTTGCATATTTGTATCCAACCAATACAGATTCGGTATCTCCAAAACATAAACATATTTTGAAAGTACCTCGAAGATACTTGAAAATCCATTTTACTGCAGCCCAATGTTTCTTTCTAGGAATTGAAAGAAATTTTCTCACTACTCTAATTGCATGAGCGATATCTGATCGTGTGCATACCATGACATACATTAGACTACCAACTGCTGAAGCATATGGAACCTTATCCATTTCATCTTTCTCTTTGTCTGTAGAAGGGCTCTGTTTGGAACTTATCTTAAGGTGGTTAGTAAGAGGATAACTAACTACTTTAGCTTGGTCCATTTGAAATCTTTGAACTACTTTCTCAATGTACTTCTCCTATGACAATCATAATTTCTTGGCGCCCCTATCTCTGATAATTCTCATGCCAAGAATCTGCTTTGCTAACCCTAAGTCTTTCATGGCAAAAGACTTGCTCAACTGTTCTTTCAAGTTGTTAATTATGAAAACGTTATGGCTAACAATTTGCATATCATCCACATAGAGCAAAAGAATAATAAAATCTTCATCAGAGAATTTTGTACAAAAATGCAATGGTCTGAAGTAGTCTTATGGTATCCTTACTCCTCCATAATAGACTCAAACTTCATATACCATTGTCTTGGTGCTTGCTTCAATTCGTAGAGGTTTTTTTTAATTTGCAAACATATTCCTCTTTTCCCTTATGTTCGAAACTCTCTAGTTGCTCTATGTATATCTTCTATTCCAAATCACCATGTAGGAAGACAATTTTGACATCCATTTGCTCAACCTTCAGGTTAAGACTTGTTGCTAACCCCAACACTGTACGAATGTATGTCATTTTGATAACTGGTGAAAAATTTTCATCAAAGTCAATTCCTTTTCTTTGACTGAACCCTTTGACAACCAATCTAGCTTTGAATCATGGATGAGAACTGTTCTCTTCATATTTGATTCTGAACATCTATTTGTTTTTCAAAGCTTTCTTGCCTTTTGGCATCTTCACTAGTTCAAAAGTTTGTTCTCATGCAAGAATTTCATTTCATCTTGCATAGCTTCTATCCATTTCAGCTTATACTCATTAGTCATAACTTCTTCAAAGCTTTTTGGTTCTCCCTCATTAGTGAGTAACACATACTCATTTTCTGGATACCTTAAAAAATGTTGTCTTGCTCTATTGCTCATTCTCAAATGAACTGGGGAGTGCACAGGTGATGGTTGATGATAACATCATCATCTTCTGGATTGTCGATGAGAGCATTATTTTGTTTAGCAGATCAACATGATCTTCATCCCCAACTTGTATCGGCACCGGTGTTGGAGGAATCAATTCTAAATATGTTGAGTCACTATAAGAATCAGGAACATCCTTTTTCGTCCTGATAATATCTTCAATGGTCTCATTCTTAACGAATATAGTATCATGACTTATAGCCAATAAAAACACATTATCGTGTTTTGACATCAAGTTTGAACCTCTCATCTTTTGGAATATGCACAAAATTCTTGCAACCAAATACCTGCAGATGATCATAGGAAACATATTTTCTAGACCATGCTTTTTCTAGAACGTCTAGCTTTAGAGGGATACAAGGTGAAATATTTAACATGTACACAGTCGTGAGTAAAGTTTCACCCCAAAATATTTTAGGTAATTTTGCATGTGAGAGTAAACATCTGACTCTCTCCATTAAAATTTTGTTCATCCTCTCAACTAATCCATTTAATTATGGTATTTTTGGAGGCGTTGTCTGATGCCGAATATCGTATTATTTGCAATAGGCATCAAACGGTCTAGTGTATTCTCCACTGTTGTCTACCTGGATGCACTTCAACTTCTTCTCAGTCTATCTCTCAACTGAGGCATGAAATTATTTAAAGATATTTAGCACCTGATCTTTTGTCTTTAAAGTATACACCTATGTCTTCTTTGAATGGTTATCAATGAAAGTCACAAAGTAATGAGCACTACTCAGTGACTTTGACATTGGCCCACATAAATTTGAATGGACTAGATCTAAAACATTCAACATTTTGGAAGGAGGGAAACTTTTGAAAGCAAATCTAATTTTCTTTCCTGCTAAACAGTCAGCATATTTCTCCAAATGCACTTCATGCATTCCGGGCAACATCTTTCTTCTAACAAGGGTAGTCATCCCTTTCTCACTCATATGACTGAGTTGCTTGTGTCATAATTCAATAACACTGTCATTCTCCACAACACTCAGTATCATTGGAGAGTTTTGCATGCATCATATATAAGGTAGCATATCTTGTGCCTCTAACCATCACCAGTGAACCTTTAATAATCTTTCACTGATTATTAGAGAAGGTACTGCAGAAACCTAAATCATTGAGTCTTCCTGTAGAGATCAAATTCAGGCGAATACCTGGAATATGCCTGACATCTCTTAGGACTAATCTAGTACCATTCACAGTCTCCAGAAAAATATCTTCTCTGTCAATAACTTTTGACAGATTATCATTTTCCATCTTCACGGTGCCAAAATCTCTTGTTGTGTAGGATGAGAAGAATTTTTTCCAAAATGTGGCATGAATGGTAGCACCACTGTCAATTACCCAGCTGGTCTCGTGGGATGTGAAATTGATAGTATCGTCACAAACGATATTAAATTCGTTCATGGTATTTGTTACGTCATCATCACTACTGTCATCTCGTTTCACTTTCTTGCCTTTCTATTCTTTCTTGAATTTTCGACAGTATTTCTTGATGTGACTTTTTTTGTAGTAATGACATTCAATATTGTCATATTTGTTTGATTTGCCTCTACTCTTTCCTCTAGACATTTGTTGTCTAGACTGACTCCTTCCTCTGTAATCAGTAACCAAAACATCTGGTTGTGATGAAGAAGATGAATTTTGTGATCTCCTTCTCATTTCTTCATTCAAAATACTGTTTTTTAAAAACTTCATATTGACTACACCATTGGGTGCAGTGTTGGTAATCGAAATCTTCAAAGTCTCCAATGACTTTGGTAGAGAGCTCAATACTAGTATAGCAAATACTTCGTCATCCAGCTTTATTCTCATTCTGGATAGCTGGTCCATGATTCATTGCATTTCATTCAGATGATCAGCTATGAAAGTCTCTTCTTTGTATTTCAGTTGCATCAACTTTGTCAAATAAAATAATTTATTGTTACCTGTCTTTAACGCGTAAATCTGTTCAAGTTTGTTCAATGACAATTTGAACTCGACTTGCGGTAAATAGTTGGATGTAACCGCACACCTGCTCGTGCTCCAACTCGCACTTCTCATTTCTCTTGCCTTCGAATTTAGTTGTAGTAAACACCGGCAGATGCATTTTAATCACAAATAGGAGATCCTTCATTTTTGTTTTTCCATATGTAGTAATTTATGTCATTTAAGCTGATTATTTTGGTGTCCTTTGTCTCCATTTAAAAAAAAATGAGACTCCTTCAGTTGATAGTAATCAAATAAAATTTTTTCTAATGTGAAAGATCAGTTAATACTGCAACCACAGAGCATAATAAGAATTTTATAGGACTGACAAACTGGTTCTAATATCATTTATTGGGCACAACGGGTAAAATAATATAAATAAATATGAAATAAAATAATTAGCAAAAAATAACACAAACAATTTAACGTGGTTTACCCTTTAATTTGGGTTACATCCACGGACAACACTCCGAATATTTTTTTCTACTAATAAAAATTAATTGATGCAAAGAGAAAGTCTTTCCTAAATACAGACTAGAGGTAATACAACAAATTTGAGATAAACCCAAAAATAGTGGCACACAAGTGTTTCTAAAAAAATACCCCCAAAATATTTTCTTCATTATTTTTCACTCCCCAATATTTGAAAATTTTTCAAAAGTCTAACTCTCTAACTCTAATTCTCTCAAATAAATTAAGATTGTTGTTGTAAATTTATGAAGGGAAATCTGCCTATTTATAGACAAAATATCTAGTGTGAATATAAACTAAAATCTTCTATTTTTGCTGCACCGTTTGATGAATTGTTGAAAAAAAAATTCTTCATTTGGTGAGAGACGGTTGAAATCTATGGCAACATAAATTTTTGACTTTTTTTAATTAAATAGTGGTGGATCCCATATATTAGAGGAATTCACTGCTAAATATTCAACCTTTTCTGTTGACACCAACTCAATACAAGATGGGTCTAGAGGTATCCCTCTGGTTAACTAGAGCAAGGTTGGCTTTGTTTTCAACATTGGTGCTTGTCCCATTCTCCTAGCTGAACTTTGGACTATTTTTCAGGGAATGCATCTAGCCAAAGATAAATGTTTTGATAAGCTTCTTATGGAAAGTGACAACCTTGTGGTTGTGAGAATGATTCTAGGTAACTTTAATGTCAATGCTTCTTGTGCTTCTATCATTCGTGGTGTTAGAAGCCTACTGGATAATTTTTCTAATATTCAAATTTTGCATGTTTATCGAGAGGCGAACTTTACTGCTGATTTTTTATTGCATCATGGTTATGACTTTGGCTTTGGGGTTTCATATTTTTTCTTCTCCCCTCCTGATCTTAATGTTTTGCTCCTTCATAATGTTTTTGGTATTGCTTACTTTAGGTAGTTCTGTCTTTGTTGTGGATTTTTCACCCTTTCTCACAAAAAAAATAGTGTTAATGTTAGGTTTAGTTAAGCCATATGATTAATTAAGTTAACCATTATTTGGTAGAAATATTTTAATAATTGTATTAACTAATCCAAATTTGTTTAGTATAATTGTTTAAGTAATAAGATAAATTAGTAAAATAATTAAATTATTTAAATACCCTTTGTCCTATGTATAAAAATTGTTGAATTTCTATTTTATTTTATTTATTTTATTTTTTTTTATCATTTTCAATATTTATTCTCAATCTTGTCTACATTCCTGGCACTGATGAACAATCTTTATATTTAGACATGATGTTGAATGGTGAAATATAAATGAAGTAGATGAACAATCTTTATGTTTAGTACTAGTTAAATAAATAATTCTGGTTTGTTAGTTTAAAAATGATATTTGTTTAATGAAGATATTATTGAGTAGAATTAATTGATGCATGGAAAACAATGCCACCTCTTTTTTGTGTCTCCAGAATTATTCTGATTCAATGTTCTTTTAAAATTTCCATTATTTCACTACAAAACCTTATGCATATGACCCATCACGCTTGCCAAAGTACCCGCCCAGCAACAAATAAATTTTGATTGTGCCATTTTAACAAAGAGTTGCTTCAGCCAAGCTAAGTCGCCAATCATAGTTGTGGCGAAAGCATGTTTGCTTTAAGGGTAGTTTAGGATTTATAATTTTATAAATGTAGGAATTAGTAATCCCATTAGATATAAATTAGTAAAAATATAGCGCGGATGTAGGTTTTAATTAAAACTCATTCTATAAGTTAAGTAAGGTCATGAAATTACTAAGCTAAATATAATTTTTTGAAATTAATCCTATGGCTTAATAAAGATGACATTATCTAATCCCAGTCTGTTAATTGCATGAATCAATTTCTTTTTTCTGTTTTTCAATTCTCTCTTAAATCATGTGTATTGTAGTGGGTGTGTTAATTAGTTAGCTATATTTAGTTCTAATAAAGAATATGAACAAATTTCAGTTCAAGAGTAAGCAATAAATCCTAATTAAAGGGGCTATTAATTTACATCCATTAATTGAAACTAGAATTAAACCATATGCATTAAGAAGGAATACTCACTCTTGGGCCTTATATATTGCAGTCTCAATCAATCATCTTTCTATATGCTGCAAATCGTTAACATAAAATTAAGAGGAAGAAGAATGGAAATTAGCAAGAACAGAATAACGTTAACGACAATGGCAATAATCATAATTGGAATGGTAATTATGATGGGAAGCATTGAGGTTGGAGAAGCATGGGAGTGGCCATGGAAACCTAGATTCGATACTAAATGTTATAAATCATGCTACGATCAGTGCATGACTTTTAAACCCATAGCTAAGCCTTCACTTTGCGCCGACCGTTGCAATCCGATTTGTCATGGTTCTCGTGATAATGAGAACTGCTAGCTATCTTCTTCTTTATATATATTTTTTATAATTTCTTTTATATATATATATATATATATATATATATATATATAATACTTGGTAATTTTTTATATTTTAATCGCATGAAATTATTTTTCAAGTGAGACCCACTTGAAAATAAATTTTATGTGTCATTAAAATATCAGAGAAGATAAAACAGACAAAAAAAAAAAAAAACAGCTGACAGAAAAGAGAGCTTTCTTATGTGATGAGGAGGAGGATGGAAAGGAGTTTCATGTGTTTGATATGTAAATTTTCATAAAATTAATTAAAAGCATTTTCATGATGAAATTCCTTATTACAACCCAATGGTATGCCTGAAAGTTGTGATGAAAGTAATTTAAAGATCAGAAAACGACACAATAAAGATAATTAATTTGCATATTCTACACACAAGTTGGAAATTGATTTTGTATTCGATTTAGCATGTTTTGATTCATTCTCTAGTTAGTCAAATTAATGCTAACAAAAATTTAAACTGCAAAATTGAAATCATTGCCAATCTAATAACTTGCTTCTTCCCTATTGTAGCTTTAATATGGGAGAAAATAGAAGCATAAATGAAAGAGAAAAATTGTAAGTTTATAGAAACAAATACAATTCTATATTGAAAAACCTATAAGCTCAAGGCAATGAAGAAAAAAAAAAGTTAATAAAATTGGATTAATTGGCTTTGTTTACATGGAGTACAAAGAAAAAAAAAATCCATGTTTGAATTTATATATTGCAGGCATACTCTTTTGCAATTCTTTTTTTCATTAGATTTAATCCTTTGAACCAAATTAATGATAAAAATATCATATAATATATTCCTTTAACTAAACTCTTATTACTATTTTAAAGGTTAAGAAAAGACTTAATTACATCCTTAAGCCCAAAAAAGCCTAGAAAATATATAACAACCAAAATAAATATGGATATAATTTCTTTATGAGATGTAAGATGATACAGTAAATGATGATAAGATATAACATGGTTTTGTATAGTTGATATTTATTCTGACATGTTTAGTAGGAAAGTATATGGTATTTGATTGTTAAACTTTGTCTTAGTTGGTTGAATGGTATAATAATATAAGGTTAAATAGAAGATTGCAGAAATATTCTGATTGTTTTATATATATATATATATATATATATATATATATATATATATATATATATATATATATAATAAGGTGAGCAAATTAAGCTCACAAAAAAAAGCAAGTAAACAATAAAAAAATATTTATAAGGATCTGTTTGACATTTTATTTTGAAAAAACGGTTTTAGATAAAAAAAAATTATTTTTAATTTGTTTGAGTTTTAAAAACTATTTTTGGAGAGAAAAAAGTAAATAAATATTTTTTGAAGAAGTAGGATTGAAAAAAATAATTTATAAAAAATAAAAAAGAATCAGTCAATTAAATCAAAAAAATATTAAACTTATTTTTTGAACACAAAACAGTAATTCCAAACACCACCTAAGAGATTTAAAATGTAATTAGTTTGGAGTTAATTTCACAATAATTATAAACTATTATTTCATTTACTAAAATTTCAATGTGAAATTCTCTCCAATAATCAAATATATTTTGTCTTTTTAAATGAAATTATTAGACTAATTCGCTTAAATATTTTTCAATCTCCAATAGAAAAAAAAAAAAGATAGGGTTCCAATTAATAGGTTGGCCCTCTAGGAAAGAAAGAAAAAAAAATTCTAAAAGCTGGATTGAAGTATATGTAGAGAAAAATAAGCTTTCTGATATTGAAGTTTACAATGCTAAATCCATAAATGAGCAGTAGAAACTAATTCTCTATTGATAGAACTATGCAAGCTAAGGAACTAAACCTAGCTATATATTGCTGTAGCTCTGGAATGGATATGGGATTGAAGCTTGGAGATGAGTCAGCAGAGCTTCTTGTAACTAACTAACTGCTACTGATAGGAAAAGATCCGGTACCTGCATTTACACATTATAGTTAATTACATAAACTCATGAAAAATCATGATATATATAACTTCTAAATTTTTAATTTTTTTTAAAAAAATTAGATGCTTTATTTATTTATATCTTTTCAATGAAATTTTTTTTAAAAAAATCATTATATATTCTCAATTAAAATTAGAATTATAATAAATATTAGACTATAAAATTTTATCTTAATAATTTAAACATACGATATAAGAAATTTTCAAAAAAAATCCAATAGATTCATTATTTTTTCTACCACCAATTTTAGAGTGTCATGTTAACTTCTCGATAGATTTAATGAAAAATAGACGGATGTGTCTAATTGAAAAAGACAGATATATAAACACTAGATATCCAATTGCACACAAAAATAGATTAGATGTCCAATTGAAAAATAAATGAAACATTAGGTGTCTTTCTAAAGAATCTTAGTTTAATTATGAATGTCCTTAATATATATTTGCTCTTATTATGAAAGCATTTATTATTAGAATTTTAAATGATTGAGGAATAAATATTAAACTCTTATCTTCGAGAAATTAAGAGAAAAAATAATGAATTTCCCAGAATATCTTGAATTCAATTATATATAACCATTAATCCCCAAATCACAAAAGCTAAATAAGAGCAAATATATATATAATATTTACATATACATACACCTTTTTATAGAAAATTTTCCATACATTAATTACAATCATCCAATAGAGGTACCCAAAGATTGAAATTGTGAACTTGAAAATTGGGTACTGATTAATTAATCTAAAGAAATCATCCCAACAAGTCTCACAAGGAGAATCGATGATATTAATAATCGCATTACACCTTCAATGTGTAATTGTCGAATTAGTATAATTTATTAACACTTAATTAACAAAAAAAAAAAGAAAAAAAAAAGAAAGATGAAAACCAGAAAAGTCACAAGTGCAATGTTGATGGTGATGGATGTTGCAACTATTAGGGTGGTAGAAGCTTGGAAATGGCCATCGTTACCAACTGTATCGCCTCCTCAAATTGACCAAAAAAAAAAAAGTTATCATATTTGTTATAAAACAGTGCATATGTATCTTTTCCATTACCCTCAAGCAAACGTTGCCGAGCTACTTGGAGAACAATATGTAGAAAAAAGATAGTTTTTGGCAAAAATGAAAATGAAAATGCAAATTGATATATAATTATATATGCCGTGAATTTTTTGTAACTTTTATTTTATTATAAATATATTCAGGTTTTTTTTGTTCTTTTTCTTTTTTTTTTCCCAAGATCTCTAATTTTTTTTATTTATGTTCTATAATTTTTTTTATTTGAAATTTTATAAGTAATTACAACTATATACATTGAAGACACTTAGGAATGGCAACGGGATGGGGTTTCCGGTCCTTGATCCCGCCAAAGAAAATTTTTGGATCCCCATCCCAATGTAGTGTAGGAATAGGAATCCTCGATCCCGCTCCGTTCCTCCGATTTTTATTAAATTTTTTTTATTTTATTTTAATGTTAAAAATATTTTTATTTTTTTATTTTAATAAATTAGTTAAATATATAATTATTTAAGTAAAAAAAAATATATTTTTTACTTTAAATGAGTGTTATATTTTTATTTTATTATTTAAAAAAATATTAATTATATTAAAATATAAATAATTATTTATATATATAAATAATATATATATATATATATATATATATATATATAAATTGGGGCGAAATATGTATATAACATCTCATCCTAGTCCCCGATAAAAAAACTTCAAGGTTGGGCCGGAGAAAAAAATACAAAAAATCTGTCTGTTTCGGGGCGGGACACAGCAAGTTGGATCCAAATTGTCATCCCTAAAAATACTAATATTCAAATGGAAATTTTTGAATATTTTCAAATTTTTTGCTTTTTAAATTTAGAGATATATTTCAAAAGTTGCCAATAGGATTAACATTTATTTTAAGACTATCTATTTTATACTGATGGAAATTTTGCTTGTAAATAAGCTTGCGGTTTTGTGATTTCAGAAAAATAAAGGCCAAAGATGCAAACAAACCACTAAGATATGGGCTAAAATTTATATTTATCTATATGGTAAAGATGGCTCAATTGAACTCTTATATTAAAATTTCTGTGCTATATCTATGGTAAAGATGATTCAATTGAATTCTTAAATTAAAATTTCAAGCCAATTGAGTCCCTATCATTAATCCTCCATTGGAAAATTTTTTCGGATGTCTATATAGCAATTTTAGGCCGAATGGGGGGAGAAATTTCAAGCCCTCACCTCTTATCTTTGTTCCAATGGAATCACTTAGCATAGCTCTTATCCATATACACTATAACAGAATGAATGTGCAGAATATACAAACACAAACACATAGTTGAAATGGGTTGAGCTTTATTATATCATTGCATTGTCCCTGACAAATATTGGACAAATGCCTTTGAAACTGTCATTTACACCATTAACCACCTCCCTACACCACGGTTGAACAATTTGTCTTCTTTTGAATATTTGTTCAAGCAAAAACTTGATTATACCCGATTGTGTGTATTTGGTTGCCTCTGTTTCCTTTGGAAAAAATCTTATGCAAAGAAGAAGTTAGCACCCTATTTTGTTCCTCGTGCATTCCTTGGGTATAATCGCACTTAAAAATGTTTTAAATGTTTAGATCTTTCTTCTCAAAAAATTTATGTCTCACCTCATGTTCTTTTTAATGAACAAGTTTATCCTTTTCGGCAACTAAATGATGCGCATGCCGCTATCATTTCCACCTTAGTTGATAGCTCACTATTTTTTTTTTCTAATTCAACCGCTCGCTGCATCCTCGTTATGTACTGCTCCACCAGACATCCTCAAAACACCTCACCTCATGCCTCATTCGCCTTCTAGAAAAATTGCCTAATCCCCATCCTCCACTCAACCACACCCTCTAAACAATTATGGGCATTTAATATGTCGAGTTGCATCACCAGGTTCTAGTTTGGGCAACTCCAGCAAACAAAAAGGTCTTTCCTTAATTGTTGATTTTGATAAATATGAGCCTTTTCCATCCGTGCCAGTGCAATCTCTTTCATCTCCGCCTGTTCAGTGCACTCATACTATGCTTAATTGTGAGCAAACTGGTCATCTTAAACCCAAGGTGCCACAATCTTTCTCTACGATTGCATCCGAAACTGATAAACCAACATGTTATTTTCAAGGGGCAAAATATCTTGAATAGCTACAAGTAATGGATTTGAAGTACAATGCTCTTGTTTCTATTGGCACATGCATGGGAATTAGTTCCACCCTCTGAAGCTAATAATGTGGTCAGTTGTAAATTGATATTTAATATTAAACGGAAGCTTGATGACACTATTGATCGCCATAAAGCTCATCTTGTTACTAAAGGCTATCATCAACAGCGGAGAGTAGATTTTGTAGATACATTTAGTCCAATTGCCAAGCCTAGCACTACTCGGCTTCTCTATTGTCTATTGCTATTTCTGACCAGTGGCATATTGGTTAACTCGATATTTTCAATGTCTTTCTTCATAACAAACTTGAGGAACTAGTTTATATGCAACAACCTTCTGGGTATGTTATAACCAATTGACGTGAGATAATCAACAGGCTCTAAAGCCAAACATAAATTATGTAAGGAAATCACCATATCTGCTTCTCCAATCACTCTGGCAATAAACAAAATGCACTTTGTCGGAGTTCCATTATATATTCTCAACTTTTTTTTCTCTCCTGAAAGGACAAGTATCAACAATATCTGTACAAAGAGAAATTTAACAAAAAGAAAATGGAGAAATTGGAAAAGCTGGAGACTCCAAGAAATAATGAAAAGAAAAATTGAAAGATAAAGAGGGGGAAGTGATTAAGCATGAACCTTATAGATCACACATACGAAGCCAAAGAAGGACTAGTTTTGATTCGTTTTACAACAGGCTGATGAACAAGAAACCTTTCGAATTTTAACTGAAAAAATATGCGAAAATTTATTAAAAATCACTTTCTTTCCTATCATTTTCTTCCATCACTACCAACGTCTATATTTCTCGTCACTATTAAAGGTGCCATTTCTAGTGAAAAAATAAACTGCCACTGAATCTTATACCCCAAATGCCTTTGCTAATCCATTTGCAAATTTTTCTTAGAACTTCAAACGTTCATTTTTCCCATCAATAAGTCACTTCAGTTAATGACAGATTGTAATCCTATGATAAATTTATTTACATGTCAACAAATTCATATTTATATAAAAGATTGGAATAATTAAGTTTGACAACATAAATAATATTGTTTATTGGTGATGTATATGATCAATCACGTAGGAACAAGGTTCAAGTCTACATGTCCGTTAGGATGCTTAAGCTCATATTGATCCGAATGCACCATCCTCTTTGTTGATGTAAATCTTTGCCGGCTAGGTAAGTGAATAGCAAGTTATAAATTTTGTGATATACACGAATTTTATTTCTATTAATATGAAATATATTATTAGTGTTGGAATTAAATTATTAAGGATAAAAAAAATTATATATACGCCTATATATGGAAATTAAGAAAAATGAATGAAATTCCCAGAAATAATATAATATTGCGTGGTTGAAAATATTTGAGAAAAAGGTGGAAAAAAAGTCAAAACTGAATTTTTGAAGTTGTCCAAGTGGGCTGACTATTTTGAAGTCAATTATATATCACCATTCAATATCTCCAAATCAGAATAAGCTGAAATAAGAAAAAACACAAATAATTACCCTTTTTTTAGAAAATTTTCATTAAGTTAAATCCAAAAATAGCTATTAGCGTCAATTATAAAAGGCAGAGATATGAAAAGGAAAAAGAACAAGAAAAAAAAATTATATCAATGATTACATTTTAGTTTGCCTTTGTAGTCTCAACAGGCTCTCGAATCTGTGAGCTTGAGAGTTGGATACTCATTAAGCGAAATCCAGCAGGGTCACAAGGGGAGAACTGGTGATATTAACAATCGCATAATTACAATCAAACACTCAATTAAATAATCAATTAAGAAATTAATTAATGAACAACATGGAAGCCAGAAAAGTGAGAGTGGCAATGTTGATGGTGATGATTGTTGCATCAGTTGGGATGGCAAAAGCTTGGAATTGGCCACCACTGCCATTTGTATCAGAACCACCACAAGTGGACAAGCAGTGTTATAACCTTTGTTATGGGCAGTGCATGGGTTATCAAGCAACCTCTGCCGCACAATGCAAAGTTACTTGTAGAACCACATGTGAAAAAAAGCACGGTTTCGGGAACGACAGTGACGAAGAAGGTCCAAATTAATTTATCTATCTATCTATATATATAACTTATTCAATGTTTGGAAGTATGATGTACCACACTTTTGTCTGTAACTATTATTTTATTAAAATAAATTCAGTTTTGCTTTCGTTTTGCCTTTTCTTCTTTAATTTTCTCTTTAATTCTTCAATTCATGAAACATTAGAAAATTGGGGGATGCATGTCTGTTTTTCTGGTTTTTTAATTTTCTGTTTAATCATTTGAATTTTTAAAAATAATTAGAATTGCATTGGAACTATCCAACTATACCAATTGCTCAAATGGAAATTTATGAACATTGTCAAATTTATTCTTATAATATGATTATGTTCAAACCCTGCAAGCTTGCTAGTCTCATCTTAAGTTTTGTTTAATGTTGGATTATTATTTTCCCTCAATCTAATATAAGAGTCCCTTTTAAAGAATAATTGTCTTAAAATAATTATTCAATTTGTAAAAATTATGTAATTTTTCAACATTCTTTTTTTTTCAATTCTATCACATGCTTTGATATTTTTATTGTATAAAAAATGATAAAAATATTAGGACATTTTTTTTTTAAAATGTGTTATAGTCAATAACTTATATTATCAATATTTTTGTTAATTCTATTAATGTTAGACCAAAAAAGGACTATTATTTTTATTTTATTCATTTATTTATTTCAAAGTTCCATTAAATTTTGAATTTAAAACTTTCTAGCACTGTTATTAAATTATCCCAAACCTGTATATATAAATGAAATATTATCTAAAAAAAAAAAGAAATAAGCAACAAATTTTCCCAAGCAAAAAGAAGCCCCCTTTTTTCTTAGCATAATTTACCCCACAGATAAATAATATACCATCTCTCTTGTAGTTGTTACTTGTTAGGAACAGTTAGTGAAAAGTTAATTGTCCAATAATCACTGCTTAGATAGTTAATGAAGAGATAAAAAAAAATTATAATAATTATTTTTTCTCTTTATTTTTGAAAGTTCCTCTTACATCATTGAGTAACAAGGCGGCGAACGTTACATTATAACTTGAAATAGCTGACTCTTCTAAATATTGCTTTTATAACAAACTCAAATAGTTTTTTTTTGTCTTAAAATTTTTTATTGCTAATTCAATTTATTATTTTCTGTCATAATGATCCCGAAAATAATATACTTCCTTTTTATTATTTTTTTGAAGGCATTCTTCTTCTTACTTTTTTCTTTCTTTCTTACCCCAACACATGAGTTGATCACCAGGTGCAAATTGGTCTGCATTCTTCATCACATCTTTGAGGAGAAGCAACTGATTTAGAATCAGCCGACATACACATATCATAGCAACCATCATAGCAATCCTGATGAAGCTCTGGACTTACTGTTTCCCATGGCCATGTCCATGCTTCTCCAACCTTAGGTGACGCAAGAAGCCCAACCATGAATATCAGGATTACTATGCCCCCCAATTTACCCATTTTTTTCATATATATGATAGATATATATTTTTGGTGATGATTTTTATTTTCTATGGGTTTGATTATTTATATACGGGGCTTAATCACTAGTGGGTATAACAATAATTCTTTGTTAGAGATAAATCGGGACCAACCAGTGGTAAAGGAACTAATGTTTTCTTACATTAAGAAAAACAGAACACTTACATATATATAATCGCACAATATAGTGCACCTGCGACACTATATATAGTTTTTTTTTTCTTTTTCTCTTTAAGAACGGACAATAATTTTGAATTTTTGTTAGAGTAACCGGAATGCACCAAACTAAAAAGAGGGTTAATATATTTGGAGTGACAATGAATATTTCCACAAAATGTCATTGTGTTATATAGTTTTTGAAGAAGTGAAGTTGTTGATAAACTTTAGGGGTAATTACAAAAAAAAAAAACTTTAACGTTTAATTTATTTTTTTGATTTTTTTTATATTAATTGGGTCTATAATATTTTTCTAAAATTTAAATTAGGTCCCTCCGTTAGTTTTTTTTTCATTCAAATTAACGGTTTTCAGTTTTGAGATAGATTTTTTTTTTAAAATACATATATATTATTAATTTTTTACTTCATTTTTTTAATTTGATATTTTATATAATTTAATAAAAAATTTTATTGGACTCTTCATCAAAGTTGTAGCTCTAGAAGAGTACTTATACTTTAGGCTTTTGAATAACTTGATTTAGATATTGGAATTTCAAGATAAGTTCAATTGAATATTCAATGTTCAAACTGATATTGGCCTCATTCTTTGGACATATTTCGAAGTGATTTTCGGAGGCCCAAATTAACTCGGAATTTTCTTCACTACACCTTCTTGGATAGCTCTAGATGTCTCCTACAAAAGTTGTGAAAAACACTTTCTCATTCTAGAACAGTAAGATCGTCAAAATCTCTACTCAAACTTCAAATTTCAATCGTGTCAGTGCAAGAAAAATGCACTTATAATTATAATTGCACACTCATAATTCAAATCCAATCCTAATTTCATAAATAAGACTAATCAGCCCTCTTAAAACCAAATAATATATGTTAAAATTAAATGTATATAATTTAAAAATAATAAATATTTTGCTCTCATCAATAACCAACTTCACAAAATTACGAATAAAATACACATTTTATAAAATATTAAAATAAATAAAAAAATAAACTAAAAATTGCAATTAAAAATCAAAAAGTAACTTTCAACTTTAAATCATAATAAATCGCGAGGCATTTGTGAGGGAAAATTTCATCGCAAAATTGAAAGCTATTAGTTTAGATGAAAAATCTAACAAAAAGGTCTAAGTAAAATTTTAGGAAAGCGCCATAGGGCCAATTGGTGTGGAAAAAAACGTGTTTTTTCTCTAAAGTTTAATCCTTCCATAAAAAATAAAAAAAATAAAAAAAATAAAAAAAGATTTTTTTTCCTTTATATTTCAGAAAAAACTAATTAAGTTTTCTTTTTTAAAAATATAATTATTTTATATTCATATTTAGATGTGACAAAATGGGTTGGGTCAGATAAATTTGGATTTGAATTATAATGGATGGAGTCATTTTAGATTTAAGTTGCTTTCAAAAATTATATTACAGTTCAATCTGCAACCTGACTCATTTGAATCAAACAATTCAAGTCTAATTCAAAAAATTGTGGATATTTTAGATCAATTCATTTGAATTCACTTCGAGTTAGGGTCAAATTTGAATCACTTTTTTTTTCAGATGAATTTAAATGAGTTAAAAAATTGACACCTCTTCATTTTAATATGCTTAGCTAGCTATATCCATAAATCTGAATTTAGTATTTTTTTTAATTTTTCAATAATATGTATATTTAATTAACATCAGAATGTATTAAATACATTCTTATTATATATATCGTTGAGTTAAAAATAATGAGCTGATATTCTTCGACCCTTTACAGATATTGATGACACAGATGTTAATTTCATATTTTAACCTATAATTAACTATTAAATTTCCAGATTTTGTAAATGATATTCTTCGCACATCAATTAATCAGTGCTAAGCTTACGATGTTAATTACATCTTAAAAGAGATGCTTTTATACTCTTAAATACTGCATGATGGTAATTATGATTAATCATTCCCACAACATACACCCAAAAACATATTAAAATCAAAATATACATAGCTCAATCACATGGGAATTGATCTAATTAATACTAATTGGCTCAACTTATTACTACTATCATAATTAAATTTTGAAACATATGCCTTGGTGGCTTATAATTATAATTAATTATAATAGTTAAATCATTTTTTAATCAAAAATTTTAATTACAACCGTTAATTATTAATGATATTTCTCTAATTTATCTCATTTCTTATAATTACAAAAGTTTAATGCATTTTTATAATTATAGTAGATTTACAAATTACAAATTTATGATAATAAATAAGAAAACATATTAGAAAATAAAATTTTGATTGAAATATTTAATTAAACATAAAAATCAAATGACAAAAAATTACCATTAACACCAAAAAAAATATTTTTTTAAGATCATAAATAATATAGAATCAGATTTGCAAGGAAAATATACATCGCAAATGAAAACCCTTTTTTAAACAGAACTATTAACAAACGGACGAAATTAAAAGGTTTTGTAATGTTAGAGGTTACAATTATTATGAAAACAAGGTTGGAGACTAATTTTAAATTTGGGTCAAAAGTTAAGAGCTTTCTGATAATAATAATAATAATAATAATAATAATAATAATAATAATAATAATAATAATAATAATAATAATAAATTATTATTATTATTATTATTATTATTATTAAAAAAATGTAAAATTGATAAAAATATCATGCGATTTCACATTTTAGAACTTAAAAGGACAGAAATTTAATGTATATCAAATAGATACGTTGGGGTTAGGCATGGGCCATGACCAGTCAAAACCGGAGATAAACCGGAGAAATCCTAACCTTGAATGAACTAAAATCTAAACTTTCAAGATACGGTTTGGTTCATGTTTACATATTTATTGAACCTAAACCAACTATTCATTTTTATAATCCGGTTCTAAACTAGCCTTAATTTTTATATTTTTTTTGTTAAAAAATATATTAGTTTTAATATTTTAATTCTATATTTAATATTTTCGTTATTTTTCTCTTATATAATTTATAAATTTATTATTTTGAAACAATAGATTCCTATTTTTTTTTATCTTAATTAGCGTCAATAAGTTCAAATCATCAATAGTTTTATGAATAATTTGTAAAACAATTTAATTAAATTGCCAAATCACGAAAGATTTAGATTTTTTTTAACGACAGGAAACCAAGATGCGGTTTTCATTTTATGTAAAAAAAAAAAAGTCATATATGCCAAATTACATAAATGGTACATTTAGATGTAAGTATTAATTACAGCTCAATAAATTGATTAAAACAAAGTATTACAGCTGAATATATGATCCGAACGAGAAGATTGATGATGAGAGGAATATTACCGTTGATTCACGTTCTTCCTCAACTCCTAAGTGAATCAACGGTAATATATTCAGCTGTACTCTCTCCGTACCATAAATACACACCCATATACACTATCATTATTAGTTTTAATATGTTAACTGACTGAAAATATATATAGTTTAATAAAAAAATTATATAATTTTAATGTGTGATTATAATATAATATAGATTTGTGATTTTTTTTTTAAAATAATGCATTAATTTAATGTGTTTTTATATCCATTAATTATTTGCTTTTTTTATGCTCTTTTAGGGAAAAGATGGGGTAATTATGAGTGAATGCGAGAGTCAAAAATCTTAATGATATTAAAGTTTCTACCTTTTTATGCTATAACATTACAATCAAACAGGTTTAAAACAAAATCCCAAAAATCTTTAGCTTCCATAAAAAGGTCATCTAGTGGCATTTTCGTCTTTCCACTCTATTATTATTATTATTATTATTATTATTATTATATAAATACATAACCAAGCAAGCTCTCTCTATTTTTTGCTTATTTGTTCAGTACCAAAAATGAAATCTCAACAGTCTCTGTGCCTTTTTCTTCTCTTGGCTTTGTTCTCTTCTTTTTTCTTCTCCTCCTCTGTGGCCTACAACTTCTACGTAGGTGGCAAAAATGGTTGGGTTTTGAACCCATCCGAGAAATACAATGACTGGGCAGGAAGAAATCGGTTTCTAGTCAATGACATTCTTAGTATGTTTAATTTTTTATTTATTTATTTGATTGGTTTTAATTTCTGGGTTTTTTGTTGTTTGATCAAATTTTTGCAATTTTTTTTGTAGCTTTTAAGTACAAGAAAGGGTCAGACTCTGTTTTGGTAGTGAAGAAAGAAGATTACTACAATTGCAACACAGAGAATCCAATAGAGATTTTAAATTCGGGCACAGATGTTTTCAAATTTGATCATTCAGGTCCTTTCTTTTTTATCACTGGAAATAAGGAAAATTGCCTGAAGGGGCAAAGATTGACTGTTGTAGTTTTGGCTATCAGACAACCAACCCCTAAATCTCCACCTTCAGTACCGGGAGCATCTCAACCTCCGGCCACCCCCCCAAAATCCTCCGCCTCATCGCCGCCGCTTGCTCACTCTCCCTCTCCAATTTCAAACTCACCATCTCCGCCTCCATCATCAGCTTTATCTCCATCCCCTGTGTCCAACTCAGCTCCGCCACATTCTTCTCTGTCTCCTTCACCAGAAGCTTATCCACCAAAGTCTTCATCTTTATCTCCATCTCCATCTCTGTCTCCTTCACCAGCGGCTCATGCACCAAAATCTTCATCTTCATCTCCATCGCTGTCTCCTACACCAGCAGCTTATGCACCAAAATCTTCATCTCCATCTCTGTCTCCTTCTCCAGCGACTTACGCACCAAAATCTTCATCTTCATCTCCATCGCTGTCTCCTACACCAGCAGCTTATGCACCAAAATCTTCATCTCCATCTCTGTCTCCTTCTCCAGCTGCTCATGCACCAAAATCTTCATCTTCATCTCCATCGCTGTCTCCTACACCAGCAGCTTATGCACCAAAATCTTCATCTCCATCTCTGTCTCCTTCTCCAGCGACTTACGCACCAAAATCTTCATCTCCATCCCTGTCTCCTACACCAGCAGCTTATGCACCAAAATCTTCATCTCCATCTCTGTCTCCTTCTCCAGCGACTTATGCACCAAATTCTTCATCTCCATCTCCAGCTGCAGAAGGTCCTTTTATTTCTTCATCTCCAGCATCAACTCCTACAACTTCTCCGGCACCGGAGACGAGCTCAGGACCGGCGAAATCGCCGGAAAACGGTGGATCGGGGAATGTGAATTCTCCTGCTCCATCTGAATCAGGTAATTCAGGGAATGTGAATTCTCCGGCGTCATCTAAATCTGATTCGTGGGCTGTAACTCCAACTAGTATGATGTTTTTGGCGGCTTCTATTGTCGTCAGTGTCGTGGTGTTCTAGGAGTTTGAGCTCACTGACCCAGTTGATATTAATGCCTTCGATTTGGTTTCCGTTGCTAATTGATGGTTTCAATTTTTAGGATTTTGTCCGTTGGATTTTTTTTCCTTTTTTTTTAATTCATGATTTTAAATTTTAATATTGTTATTGAATATTGTTTTTTCTTAAAGAAAAAAAATTGTTGTACTTAAAAACATAATTAATGCGTACATCTTCATTTCCTGTAATAATTAATGCGATTATTTATTTATATTTTTCTTGAATCATTAGGCCCATACTTGTTTGTTTCATGAAATAATTTGGGCACTCATTTATTTATTGCTTAAATTATTAATCTCGTAAAGAAAAGGTAAGAAAAGATTTAATGGACTTTTTCCTTTTTTTTTTTCATCATAACCTGTCATATATTATATATAGAATTATTTATTTCATTCACATACCATTATTTAAAGAAGAAAATAAACTAAAAATTTTCACATAGCTGGTAATAGTATATTCGCCTTATGTCACGTTATTTGCTTAAACAAGTAGAGGAAAACGGCCACATCAATATAGAATATTTATATAAATTATAGAGAATTATATATATATATATATATATTAAAAAATAACACACAAAACCATTCATTATTAACAAAAAAAAAATTGTCTATTTAGTTGATTTTTTGCTCCCAATTATTGATAATTTAATAAACTTAGAGCTGAATTCATTCAATAATTCAGAAAAAAGTGTGTTGGGTGTGGTTACTTTGACGAGAGAAAAACAAAAACATAAAAAATTATGGTTAAAAATTATTTTAAAATTTATATTAAAAACTAACTTTTTATGAAAAATAAAAAATCTAAATTTTATTTATTTATTTTTTATATCTGTTGCTTATGCGGAGTCTACTACGATAAACAGAAGCGTAGTTATGTCTAAGCATGTAAATTCTAGATTAGAATGGTCATAATCTTGTCATCTGAGTTTTTACCGACACTGGCCTTTAAGGCCAGCGATGCATGCCTGAAAATTGACATTTCCCTTATAATTAAGATGAAGGTATCAATAATTGTTAGCTGATTTTGTTGCTCAAAATATGCCACATGGAAACCAAGGGACCAAGACAACTTGACCAATCATCAATATGTTGCAATTTTCAAATTGAACAAAGCAATTAATGTGCTGCACCTATAAAGTTTGTGATGACTTAATAATAATAATAATAATAGCAACACTCTTTCTAATACTTTATTTTTTTATTATTTTACTATTTTTAATAAAAATATATATAATATTTTTTCTCTAATAATAATAATAAATAAAATATTAAAATCTAATTTTTATTTATTATTTTCTCTCCTCTCCTTTTTTTCATATCTCAAATCACTCTTTATTTTTTAAATTTTTTTTATTAAAATTTAAAAAATATATAGAAAAAATTATGAGAAATTTTTGGATTAATTTTTATACTAAGAGCACAAATTATTTTAAAATAGAATAAATAATAAAACAAAAAATTTTGATAATTAAGAGAATATTAATTTTATTTTTAAAAAAATAAAAAATTATAAAAAAATCTAATATAAAACATAATTAATATTCTATTTTTCATTACTCAAATTATTTTTTTATATATTTTATTTCATTTATATTCATGATTTTTTTTTCTCGTTTTAAATTTTTCATTACTTAAATTATTTTATTTTTTATATGTTTTATTTTGTTTCTATTTATGATTTTAGTTTTTTTATTTTTCTCTTTTTGTTAGTTTTAGAATTGTTTTTATGTATATTATTTTTTTAAAAAAAATTGTACTTCATAAATTTCAGTATAAAAGTCATAAAAAAATATTTTGTACTTTGATATATAGCCTCTAAATTAATTTTGACTTAAATTTTTAAGTATGAGACTATTATATAAAGTATCATTTGTATTCTCAAAAACCAGTCAAAAATATATTTTTTTAATTTTTTAAATTTTAATAAAAAAGTATTAAAAAAGAGAAAAAAATAGTAGTGTGAGATGTGAGATATGAGTAAAGAGAAAAGAGAAAATGGTAAATAAAAATAAATTTTAATATTTTAGTTAGAAAAAAAAATCACTATATTTAATTTTATCTAGAAAAAATATTATATATATATATATATATATATATTTTTACTGAAAGTAATGGATTAATAGAAAAATGAGTGTTAAAAAAAAATGTTTGTTATCATTCCTCTAATAATAATTAACTGAGGTATAAATTGATGCATTGCAAGATTTTTAGACCAATGGAACATGTCGGGTCGGGTCGGGTCATTTTTAGATTGATTTGTTCATGAATCTATCATTAGCATTTGAGTCATTATCCGCGGATTATGTCTCTAATTATATCATTATTTTTGGGATAACTGTGTTTCGGATATAGTAATTTTCAGGTTGAATTTAGATTATCATTTTGAATTTTTGGAAAAGATAATTTCTCAGTTGTAATAATATAAAACTAATGATATATATATTTTTAATTTTAAGAGAATAATTGAAATAAAATTTGAGTTTTCATAACAATAATTTACATATATTAATTAGAGCAGCGAATATAATAGAATATTAGCATTGATACAAAGCTATTGGTTGGACCTATACGTATAATGGGTTGGACCAAGTACGTACCAACAGATTTCATACTCTAACTACAAAAAATTCCAATGATAATTCAGGGATTCCACTTCCAGCCAGCATTGTATATCTGTGTTACATAATTATTTTGACATAACAAATGAAAAAAAGGAAAACATTTACCTAAATTATATCCCTAAAAAATTCATAGACCAAACTAATTAATAATACTATTAAATAATAATTATATATATAGCAGGTATGATTGATTTCGTCCATAAATTTTTTTTTAATAAATCAAGTGTAAACAATAAAAAATCATTAAAAAAATGAGAAAGAAGAGAAAAACAATTTTTGAAAAACAAATTGACAACAAAATGTTACATATATACAATCTCTGGTTTTTTGTCTACTTCTTCTACTGTCTAATTATTCTCAGTGTATCCATAAAAAGAAAATTAATAATAATTCTCATTGGTAGGCCATGAGCTCCAATTTTAGTGAGAGGGAGAGGGGAAGTGCTTCAATGGCTGCTTGGCTGACTCAGACCCGTGATTGGAGTAGGTAATCACTAAGCCTTTCTTACAAACCGGTTTACAAAGAGATTTGCAGTAATCATGGGAGGTGGATTCATAAGATCCACATTGCCTGAAGCAATTGTCATAACAAGCAGTGTTCACTTTCCTTTCTGATAGCCCTGGGAATTTCCAATTCCACCACCTGCCTTCTGCAACCTCCATGTACCCAACAACCATTATCAATGTTAAAATTGCAAATGTGGCTTTACTATTTACCTTCATTCTTCCTTGCTCTTAATTCTATCTATCTTTGCTTAATTTCCCTTTTTTTTCCAAAAAAAAAAAATGATCTTCTTTCTTTTCAATCTCAATCTCTTATATATATATATTTGCCTCAATTTCTTATAATGGAGACTCTAATAATACCCTTTTTTTTTTCTTTAATCAAAATGGAGACTCTAATAATATGTTAGGTTTGGAATTAAAATGCAAAAATTCTCTTTTAATAGCTAGAGTTTTAATCGATATTTAGAATTTTTTTTCCATAAAAAAAATAAATATAATAAGAGGGAGAGAGAAGAGTATGTATATAATTTGGTAAGTGTCATATATGGATGAATGGTTTGGAAAGGATTCCAAAGTTACATTGATCTTTTGGGTCTCTTAATTCTTGTCTTAAGCTAAACAAGGATATCCTATAAATTACAATATTACTCCATTTTATTTTAAGCATAATGAATTAATGAATATATGTATATATTCAATATTTTCACATTTCTGTTACTCTTAATTTTGTTAATTTATCCTAATTTTCAAATATATGATTGGTTACAAATTAATCCAATTGCTATAGGAAATTTAATACTCAATGCCTAAAATAAACATAATCAGCAGATTCTACTTGTTGATTTTTTTTCCCACTATAAATACTTTAAAATGTTATTAAAATTTTAAAAACTAAAATTTAATATGTGGATCGAATTGTAACAAATTATTGAAATAGATAAAACTTTCAAAATTAAAATTGCAAAAACATACAAACAAATTTGATTTTTTTTAAAATTTTTGCATCATTGGATCCTTTAACTTGTTGTCAATGTAATTTTTTGATAAAATATTAATTGATATTAAGAACACTTTTATTTATTTCTATGAATAAATAAAATGTTGAATACATACTATGCGAAATTTATTTTTCATGAATAAATTTATAAATCAATACATTGCTATGCCCCATGATTAATACATCCGAAAATCATCTTTAACAATTGTAATACCAAGTTAGTTATTGTGATAAATTAAATTGATCACCATATTATAAATCAGAATAGCCAAATGTAGTTGAAGTCAATTCTCCTTAATTTGTTTCCTGAGAAATACTAAAATTTATACTAATACTATTAAAAAATATATTAATATTATTATTAAAAATTATATTTCTAGTAAAATTTTTATATTTAATTGCGCTGATGATCACTATTCACTAAATCAAACAAGGCTAAAACTGGAACTTCGATAAAGATCCAACGGTCAACAAGAAAGGGACATTTTCCGTTCGAAAGCGCCATCTGGTGTTGTACAAACAATAAAGCTGATAAACATCCACATCGAGTTATTAATGCCTCCCCCAGCGTCGAAAAGGTAATCCTCCATGTAATTTGAAAAAATATAATTTATTCTATTCCTTTCAATAAAAAAGTAATTTATTTTTTCAATTATCCATATTTTAATTTTGGGTAAATATTTCCTATTATCAATGAAACGTTTTTAAATTTTTGTAAAAAGAGTAATTATATATATAATTATACTAATTAAATAATATTTTAATTTTTATGACACCATTTTAAATGATATAACATATAGAATAATTATTAATTGATTTAATTCAATGATGTATTGATTTAATATTGCCGATCAATTGTGACGTTTAGGAATTATTTGGAATCTTTTTCCTAGAGAAAATAAGGACTATTTCTTATTTTGCTTTTGACAATTTTTTTTGAGAAAAAATATGGAAAAAAATAAATTTTATTTTCTCTTTTTTTTATCATGTTTTGGATTGAAATAATATAAGTAAAATAATAAGGGAGATAAAAAAGTAAAATTTGAATAATTTTATTGTGAGAAGAAAAAAGTTATATTATTACATATTTACTATTTTATACATCATTTTATAAAATAATAAATATTTTATTAGTATTGATTAATGATAAAAAAAAAAGTAATTTTATTAGTAATAGTGATATTTTTGTCTAATCTCTTATGTTTTCTCTCTAAAATGGAGAGAAAATGAGAAGTAAAAAATAAATATTATTTTATCTCATCTCCTTATTTTTCTTTCTTCCCAAATAGGGTAAAGTGAAAATATCTCATTATTTTCCTTTCATCTATATTTTTATTCTATTCAATCACTTGAGGGTGAAAAATAGAAGTTATTTTCCTTTACCCGCCTTATTTTTCTTCATTCCTAGACAGGATAAAGTGAAAATACCTCATTATTTTAATTTTTTATTTTTCTTCTCCTCATATTTTACCTCATCCCATACATAGACTTAATTTTAATATTTTTTTATTAAATTGAAAAATAATTTATTATAACATCATCGACTTTCCATATATGGATTTTTGCATTTCATTCATTTGGACATATACGTTTTGCATATACTTCATTTGAACACGTGCATTCTATATGTATTCTCATATGAAAATTTTTATGACACGTACTAGCTACGTGTCCTAGTATTTTGATAATGTATCAAAATACACGTGTCTATTTTATAATTTAACTGAGGAGTAAGAATGACAAAAAATTAATATTTAAATGAATAAAATAACTAGATTGAATTAATAAAGATATGATATAGTTTTTTTTTAGTTAAAGTGTATTATCTAGTTAATAAAAATTTATATTGTATTTTTCTAGCAATTAATAATAATAATAATAATAAATAAATAAATAAATAAATAAATAAAAGAAGAAAAAGAAAAGAAAAAAACAAAAAGGGGGGAGAGGGGATGGACAAAAAGGAAAAAAGCAATCAGCAAAGCTTATCTTTTTTTCTACTATTCTTCATCTTCATCTTCTTCCCCTTTTCTTCATTTCTTCATTTCCTTTTTAAAAGTTTCAATCATCTTTTCTTCTCTTTTTCATTCCAAAAAAATTATAGAAACAAGCTTAGCAAATGTGATTATTGATGAGTGATTATCTCTAATTGTTTTAAACTCGATAAGTTTGTTTAAGGTCTTTAAATGGCAGAAAGTTGTGACACAATTTTGATAATCATAGAGGTAGATTCTAGAAAAGTATAAATCATAAAATTTGTAGGTTTATGCCTTAGGTTTATAAATGTGCAAATAATATTATAAGGTTTGGTTTGTATTAAAACATATTAGCATTTAATTGGAACTGGTTTGGATATAAATCTTAATTGAGTTATTTACATTATTCATTTTTTTAAAAATATGATAGAGCTTGTATTTTAAATCAAAATATAAAAGTTGTATATAAAGGTGTTTCTAGATATATACCAAATTTCATATTCATATGTATTGTGAATGTTGACTTATAGCGAAGAGAACTATAACTGTTCCATAGCGGCTTAGTGCCCTGGGCAGGTGCAACAGATTGTTTGGTCATTTTGAGCTCTTTATTGATATAATTTGTAATTTGTCAAAAAATAAAAGTTATAGAGTTATGTATTATCTAAATTTTGGTAAAAATATCACCTTAATATATTATATATAAAGTAATATATGATTGTTCCATATGTGTTGTGAATGTTTTCAAAAATCATACTAGCCTGGAAGTCAACTATGTTCTAAACCAATAAAATATTTTTTCATAATTTGAGGACTTTAGAGAAATAATTGATAAAAGTTGTAAATATGAAAAATATTCCATTTTAACCTATATATTTGTCTATAAAATTTTACTATAATATTATATATATAATGTAAGATATTAATGACTAAATTTAGTACTCTAAAACTGTCTAAGAGCAAAAAATAGAACACAATTAGAAATTCCATAAAAAATTGTACAATACTCAAATTGATCTGAAATTTAAATATGTTATATATTTATGTATTAAGTTTAATTATAAATAATAATTATACAAATTTGATAAGTTTACAAAAAGTTATGGGCTAATCAGTCCTATAAGGTCACACTGTCTTATAGAAAAAAAACTTAAACTATTTATATGAATTATGCATATTAATTTGTTTAAATCACATTAAATTTCTCTAGTAATGAATTAATCAATTATATTCTCATATTAGGTTCACAAAAAATTGAATATTTATAAAGAGTGGATTGATAATAAGTTAAGTGTCGGAATCAAAAGAAAAATGTGAATTTAATTATCAAGTGATTGCTTTAGTATACATAAACATTACTTACTATGTGATATTTGAAGTGATTTATGGTTATGTGATTTATATGATTATAATGAAATGATGGATATTTATGACATAGGTGGTATATAAATGGTATATATGTAGTATATTTGAGGCATATACGCAATATATATATGGTATATTATAGTATATGCGAGGTATATATACAACATATATGCTATATAGGAGGTATATATAATAAGAAAATAATGGATGATGAATGTTTGGTTACAAATGCATATACATAAAAATTTAAAAAGACGTTGTGACTAGTTAATTGATATTATAAGGCAAAGAAGAAATCTATAGCCTAACAAATGTGCAAATAAAATAAATGATTAAGCTATCTAGTAAATGTAAATGTTCACATAGAAATCTGAAGCAACATTTGACAAAATGAAACGAGCTAAGCATGAGTATAAGCAAAAATTAGTGATTATATATTTAAATTTACTTATAATTATATGATAATAGTGAATGTAATGAGTTTGTGATTTTGTTACTATGAGTTGCTTGGTATTTTAGAATTTGTTTGATTATTACTCTCACTAAGTTACAATTAATCAATTTGTATCATTTTTTAGGTAAAAAAAAGTGATAACTTATTTTAGTTGACATATAGAAGACATGAAATAGAAGTTATCAGTCGAGCCTTATCACTATCTTTCTTTATATTCTATACGAATATGAGTTCATGTCCTCTACATTTTGGATTTATACGTTTGTATATGTATAATTGCTCAGAGTTGATTCTAAAATGTGTAAATGAACACAAATTGTAAATCTTTATATATAAAGTTTTAATATATGTGATATATGTTGATTTGCAAATTTATTAAATGATGATATAGATGTGATGAAAAAAAATTACCGTCAATGTTAACAGGTTTGCTTTTTTTATTTGTATGTCATATATAATTACTAGATACAAAAATAAATTGTGTATAAAATATGATGTTATATTTATACATATTTATTTTAGGTTTTTTTTATTTATCAGAACAAAAATTGGTAACCACTGTTTCACACCATATTTTCGCAGCAAAACCAAAATAGATTAGTTCTTTCTTTTTCCTGTTTAAATGAATATAATTTATTATATTAAAATAAATTTATTTATTTAATTTAAAATGAATAGTTCAAATTTATTTAAATATAAAATTTTAAAAAATAAATAATTATACCGTAAATAATTAAATTTCAATCTGTCATTAAAATTATTAAATAATATATTTTTGAATAATTTTATGACAGAATGAAATTTCAATCTATCACATATTTGGTGTAGTTGGAAATAGGAATAAAACTTCTAACTAATTAATCTGAAATTCCAAAAATTTAAAATATATGTCTTTCTCTTCCTAAACAAGTATCATATTCTTACTCCATAAACTCTCTCCCGTGTCCCTTAATAGTGACTTAAATCGCACATGGCTTAGTCTAATCTTATTTTTGTTTAGATTTTACATTGGTTCGAATCGAATCATTTTTTCTTTTTTTTTTTTAAAAAATAAAAATAAAAATCGAATTAATTCGGATCAATTTTAATTAAAAGGCTAATCGAATTGTTTGGATCAAGTACTCTACTATACACACCCCTAGTTGTGAACTTGGTGGTCAAGCTATATATCTTTAAGTATTTTATCATTAGTACTGTGAACGATAAAAGTTACTCTCGATCATCATGATAGATAATTGAGCGAACAAAAAGATCTTAAAACTGTGGATATAATAATAATAATAATAATAATAATAATAATAATAATAATAATAATAATAATAATAATAATAATAATAATAACTTGTATGGATGATTGTATGTTTGAGTTTGAGATTCTGAATCACATTTTAAAATGAATCGAGCCAAAATTATTTACGGGAGGGAGATGTTGGTTTTGAATCTGAGTCACTCATATAGACTTGATTCAACCCAAATCTCATTTAACTAATAAAAAAAATATTCAGTTACCTAGGAAATAAAAACTGCTACCCCCATATTCTATTTATGATCAAAGAAATACATGATGCAGGAAAAGAAAAAATTTCACTCTACAAAATTTCTCTCTTTCACAGAAATTTAAGAGAATTAAAAGGAGTTTGTATTGTAAATTGAAAGTTGGATTCTAGTAATTGGACTATATAAATTATAGAAAACACATAGACCGGTATATTCTAAATTTCTACTAATAATAATAATAATAATAATATTTATTGTGCTATAATCTGGGTTTAAAGGCAATTGTAGCCCAATTAATATTAATTGGTTTGGTTCTATACTTTTGTACGCCCAGATGACCCCATAATCAATATGCGGCATGATATGAATCTTAGAGTTTTATGGCCATGCTAATGTTTAGGAATCGCAGCTGCAAAATTTGTTATATATTCATTTTTAAATTCATTTAATTTTAAATTATTCGTACTAGTTTTAGACTTATTTATAATTTTTTCTATTATCCATATTCTTTTCAAACTCTATATAGTTATCCATTTAACTAATATATATTCAATAATTAAATACCAAATATAATATAATATAATATAAATTATAAATCATAATCTTACAAATTTTAAAATTAAATATATATCTAAATAGAGTTGCATAATTAAAGTTTAAACTAAGTAAATATGACTTAAATATTTCATAATAAAATTTAATGCAATTATACAATTACATAATTGAGTTCAGACTAAACCCGTAACTTATTAAAACCTAACTTATTAAAACCTATCACGTGTAGTAAAATTTATGATTAATTACTATTTATTTTTGAGATTTGATATAATACACTAGTACATATTTAATATTTTAAAATTATGTTATTTGTCCTATCTATTTTATTATATTATACTAATAAGTTATTTTATTGAATTTTTTGTTAGAAAAAATATTAAATTGTTTTGAAATGATAAAAAAGTCTTTTTACTAATAAAAAAATTTATTAAAAAAATAGTATAAATTTTTTACTAATAAGAAAAAATTATTATTTATCTATTGAAATTTTACATATTATACTAGTATCCTCCATAAGATTTTAAAATTTATACTATTTGTTGCATAAGGTTAAAAATAGTTTTGAGATTTTTTAATTATCTAGTTATCTTATTAACGATAAAATCATTAAAATTGACGAAAATATTATATAGTATAATGAAAATAAAATTTAGATGACAAATAATATAATTTTAAAACTTTAAAAGGTACTAGGGTATTATGTAAAATCTCAGATAATTTTTATACCCTTTTTGCTTTAATTAACTTTTAAATGAAGATTAATTCAAATGTTGAAATCAGATGAAAAATAAAATATCTTTTTCTATGAATTAATATATTATTCACAGTTAATGTGTGACTTTAATCTAACAAAAGAACATTACGTTCCAGGTAAATCTAAAAATGAAAAATGAAAAAATAATGGTTACACTTCAAAATTAGAATGTAACCCTTGGCGCAAAAAATTACAAAGAATTGATGAGATGCATTTTATTTTTTAAAAATTAAACTTGACATAAATATAAAAATATATTTATCATTTTTTTGCATTTATATCTTAAAAAAAAAACAAGTTAAGGTATGGATGTAAAAAAGACTAATGCACTAACTTTTATACTAAATATTTATAGAGGTTGGCAAAAGAATTCCAGTAACTGTATAAAATTCAATTATGTCTAATATAGTCTACAAAATTTTTCAATTTTTCTTAAAGGTAAATATATATATATATATATATATATATATATATTCCCCATTTCATTAATCTCATAATAAGTATTACAATTTTAGGAAATGAATTTGATGGAATTAAAAATGCTTAAATTTCACCAAAATATTTTTCTAACATTTTCTATTTGTTAAATAATGTTCAAATTCAGAACAAATCAAGTCAATGATAAATTCTAATATAAATAAAAAATTTCACATAATATTTTATCATTAGTTTAATTCATCATAAACCGTAATCCAAACAAAAATTTATATCGATTATTACTTTCTCTTATATATATACACATCAAATGTAGCCATGCATGAATAAGAAACAAATAGTTTAGAAAAAAAAAAAAAGAAAATACAAATAAGCAAAGAGAAGAACCACCCCATATCTTCAACGGCAAAACGTAAAAGCCGTAAAATCACACATTATACCTACTTAAGTCCCTTAATTATCTTCTTCCCTCTTCCATTCTCTCCTTTCTTTCACAAGAAAAGAAGAAGAGATTCAATCTTCTTTCTCCTCCCTCTCTCTCTCTCTCTCTCTCTCTCTCTCTAACAAGAATTTATATATATATTATATTCAACAAAAATGACCCTCAAGTTTTTGTTGGTATTTATCCTCGTAGCCGTGGCAATGGTGGCCAGGCATTCGACTGCGGCCACCATGGACGGCGGAAACTACAGCGGTAGACTTGTCGGGGATGATATCAACGAAGAGGAGGAGATGATGATGGATTCGGAGGCAAGTCGAAGAATCCTGGCTTCGGGTAAGAGATTCATTAGTTATGCAGCTCTCAAGGCAAATTCAGTTCCATGCTCAAAACGGGGTCGTTCTTATTACGCTTGCAGTGGCCAAGGACGTCAAAAGGCTAACCCTTATAAGAGAGCTTGCACCACTATCACCAAATGTTATAGGTTCACCCATTAATCAATATTCATCCCCCCCAAAATAAAAAAAAAAATAAATAAATGTTTTTTTTTTTATTAAAATTTAATAAATTTGGCAAACAAAAAAAAGAAAAGAAAAATGGTGTTACATCATATCTGGTTTATGGGTTTAATTAGACTTTTAAGAAAATGTTTGTTGTTATTAATTGGCTACTCTTCCTGGGTAGTTTATTTTATTCTTCATGAATTATATAATATCAGTATATTAATTAGATTTTTGGGTTTTCATCATCATAATTATTCGATCCTTAATTTATTTTTCTCTCTTTTTATTTGTATATACATAAAAAATTTATTTGAATGTGGATTCATCAGGTTGAGTTCATTTTCTTCTCCTTTCTTAAAACTTGTTTACTTTTCTTTTATTTCTCCTTTTTAGATATCTAATATTTTTATATTTGGCTATTCTCAATTTCATTCTGCAAAACTGTTCATGGAAGGTTGTTCCTCATAAAAATTATTTGTGAGCCTTTTTGGTTGTCAAGTTTGAGAAGAAAATGACATGACGCATAATCTAAATAATCTCATAAAAATTTAATGCTTTGGACAAATATGCTATACTCCTGAAAAAATTATATTCCTTCACGTTGGGAACTAATTTTCCATTTTAAAAGTAGGAGGATTAATTTAAATTCTTGTGAGAATGAATAAATAAATAAGCATATTATTATTCTTAATTGTAATAATAATAATTCGATTAATTATCAAAAAAATTGTTTAATTAAAAGATAGCACCATTGATATTTGTAATAATAAAAAAAAAATTACCAATAAATTTTAGCTTAATGTTATACTAGTTTGTTGATTAGAATTATAAAATTTCGAGCTCAAATCTCTAGTAAGACCTTTTATACCAAAACACACAACAGTAATGTAAAATGTAAATATCATACTTGGCTAATTTAGTACTCTTAATTTTGTTAAACATGAATATGAATTAATTTCGTAAGGGAAATAATGATAATATCACAATAAAATTATAAAAATTACCCCATATTAGAGGTAAGGACAAAATTCGACTCAAAAAAAAGAAAAAGAAAATAATGATAAAAAAGAAAATCATTATCAAAGCGTAGCTTCTATAAATAGTTAAATCAAGTAAAGGTATATAAAAGACTGCGATCAAATTTCTCAATTAAATGTGTAGGAATTCTAATATGACAATGAAGTTACTTTGTCTTAAATTGAACTTTGTTAATAAATTCAATGAGCAATTTAATATTTAGTTTGTTGTATAACAGGAAAATTATTCAATGGGCAAATGGATATTTAATCCGCTGTAATATAGAAAAATTATCAAAATTATGAAACTAACTCATGAATTAATACATGGTGGCACATAGGACCTCCTAAGTCCTAACAAATCCAGAAATAAAATGCAAGAAGTACATTCCAAAGTTGCTGATTCAGTGCTACTAGTAGTAAGCTTTAGAACATAATGTGAAGCTACTCAAAATTACAAGTAGAAAAGGGATGAGAGAGATCACAGACACCCCTACCTACAACAAAATTCTCTTCCACCGCCAGCCTCAAATAGAGTAAACATAAGAATAAATTATACATCAAAAGGGAAGGCCATTTTTTTTTTCCTTCAGAAAAACCACCATCTCCTTTGTCGAGTCTTCTGCAATAAATTGAGAAACAGAAGTTACAAAAAATTACAGCATTTCAATAAGTTGTAAAAATCAAACCACCTCCATGTTAGAATAAACTGAATATATGCTATCATGTCGAAGAAACCAAAGACTGACTGAAAAATGCAAGTAATGCTAATCTGGTAGGCACACATGTTTCTTTTCTAATTTTTCCACCCAACGCAAGAAATTTCAATATTTATATGTGTATACCAAAATAAATCAATAACTTCTATGAATGAATCAAATTCTACATTTTTAAGTCCACCTCAACTGAAGCAACTGAAGAAACCCTTCGATCATCGAACTGCATGTCATTTTGTGTATGGAATAAGAAAAAGGAATATTAGTATTACCATGTACCTGCATTATCTAACATATGGTATACTAACAGTGAGCTTTCATGGCTTCATCAACAGCTAGTACAGTATTTTCAATATTCATTTGCATTAATTTTTCATAGTTGTGAATGAGATGCTAACAGCAGAACCTTAATTGCACAAGTTGTAAATGAATTAATTACATTCAAATACATAACCAAGACAACTATTCTATTTAAGTACCAAAGAGAACCTTCAAAGAAAATAGAAAAAGAATGGCTTGACTACTCTTTGTACTTTATTTCGGCTCATTGCAACATAGGTAAACAATATGAAACTTCAAAAGACAGGTGAAAAATAACCTTCTTATCCTTATTTTGTGATTGTATTACGATAGGCGGGGAAAGGGCCCCATTATTGATGTTCTGAACGTATGGTCGCACCTTCTCCTCCAAAATCTCATTCAACTGCAAATCAACATAATCACATATGATGTTCATCATTCATGGGGATTCAACAATGGGGTTGCTTGTGCGTAAGGAAGGAATGAAAGAAACTTTTGGGAACAGAACTGAAAAAGAATGTCATGCAACATTTGCATTACTGTCCACAGAATAAGCCAGAGCCTACAAGTATATTTGCAGAAAGATCTGAAATGAGTAATCTAATGGTGAAAGCAGATGCAAACTTTACCAACCTTTTCTTGGCGCCATTTAGCTTCCCATTGCGCATCCAAAATTTTATCTGCAATTTCTCTTTGTGCGTTCAGCAGAACAGTCATCTCATAGAATTTTTCTGGATTTTTAAGATCTTCCTCACTCCAGGATGATGCATTCAGTGGAACGTCCAGTTCCTGTCAAAACACCATAGTTAATTACCATTTAAAAGAAAACAAGCAAGATAATTCACTATGCGCAATGTTATTAGATGCATATACACATTATGCAAATCAAATAACAATTTAATAAGTAATAAACTAACGGGGACATCTTTGCATCATTTAGCAACACATGCTAAATTTTTATAAGACACATTTGCTGAGAAGCCATAGTCCTCACTGATAACTATTATTTTCTTTCAGGAAGGAGTAGCAAATTCATTTTGCTTAGACTTGAAAGCTCCGGCCATGAAGCAAGAGCAACCATGAAACCAGTGTGTCCGATCCCTCTTTATGCCACATTGATATATGCAAAGTAGATATCATCAAATGAAAATAATTTCTTCTATATTGTCCAAAATGTTTACACACTAGTGAAACAAAATGAAGAACTTGTTAAAGGTTTTGCTCATTGTTGATAAAAATGTGAGTTCTCTTATGACTTTATGATTTTACAAGTTATACATGTATAAAAAAACATACATAAAATATGAAAAAATGTAAAATCGAGAAGAACTCCATTTTGAACCAATGAGATGTACAATTTTTATGAGTTCATATGGTAAAAGGATTATAAGATACAACAAACTTATCCGTTTAAGTGTTTGAAATTTTAATTTTATGTTTTCATGCATAAAAGTGAAGTTATGTTGCTCGTTTCACTATTTGCAAATTCAATTTTTGGAATAATTATTATTAACAAGTCCTAGTAATAATTATATGTTTCATTTCATATATATATATATATATATATATCTCTGTCTGTGTGTGTGTGTGAAGTTAATGTTGTTAATCTATGAAAATTTTATCATGTTATTCGTATTTTTAAAAAAAAAAAAATGAAACATAGAATTTGAGTAAATACAACTCAAATTATTATCTGATTTAGGTTATTTTCACATTAATTATTTACTGATGAAAAATGAAAATGTGACTTTAAATGAATCTTTATTCCAATCATTGACATAATGAAAAATGTGCAACACTAGTGAAGAATAACAACCAGCGGACAAAATGATGATAACAAAATACTCACGCCCCAATTTTGTGGCCGTGGTGGAGGGTCAAGCTTCATGACCTCGGCCTCCAATGCCTTTTTGGCCTTGTAGTATGGGATGTTTTTCACAATTACAGGATCTTTCCTCGCACGGACAGGATCTAAAGAGATCAAGGCCTGAAAATAATGCACAAAATTCCAATCTCAAATTTTTTCACAAAAAATGAACCACGTGCAAATGCAAATAAACACATGTAAATTAAATGTCTGAGTATAATTGGCAACATAATGTGTATAATGAAGTAAAAAATAATAATAATAATAATTGAAAGAGAAAATGGAAAAAATAAAAATACATTACTAATAATAAAGAAAGCTAGCTGATGAAAAACCTATCATCTTATCTACAAAATCAAATGCATATAATGATGAAATCATTCATGCAAGTTTGCTCTTGGCTGCTTATTTTGATCCTCAACGATTCTCACTAGTAGCAGTTGATGAGGTCTATTCACACAAACACGCACACAATGTGTAAAAGTAAAAAAATGAAAATATTTCCTTCACCATCAAGCAAATTTTATGAGAGCAAACACAGCTTTTTATAGGCAAAATTTTCAGGCAATAGGTCTCTGATCTGTGTGTGAGTATATGTTCATCATACTTCCAGCATTTAATCCTGAACATGCAAATTCCAAGGAGTTAAGAGACCTATTGGCTGAGATATCTGCCAAGATAAAGCCTGGCTTGTTTGTTTGACAATGAAAAACACCAAAACTCATTGAAACATCAAGGAGAGGTTTTCAAGAGTTTCAATCAGAAAATTTTGTTGAATAACAAACTCTCAAAAACTGCAAATATTTAACCCCTAATTGCAATTATTTAAACCTAAATACTTATATTCACACGAGCAGATTACAAGCAATTATAAATAAAAAAGGATGTACAGGCTTAAGAATTCAAATCCAATCACTTAGCATGGAGGACCGCAAGATGACAAAACTTGTTTGAACAAGGCATATAGGGAAACAGACAGTAGGGAAAACAAAATAAACAAATGGTGCATTGACATAAATGTAGCAGGCAACAGACTGAATACAGCAATAAAACAACCAACTCAGAAGGAAACCCAAAAGATGGGGCATCACAACAGTAAAACTTATGAAATTTTATTTTTCCATATGATATTTATCCAATGAAAACATCTCAATGACTGACCACAGCACCAATATTTTTGTCTTATGAATAATTTATATTTTAAGTAACCAAGTGAAAAAATCTTATGTGATTAGCATCTCATAGGAAAACATATATTGAATTTGTCAAAAAATTCTCGCATAGAATTTCAGATACAATGAAATAGTATTACTTCTTGGAAGAGCTCCCAGCCAGGTTTTCGCTTTGCAACCAAATCTCGTAGGTGATCATACCGCATAGATTCCTAAACAGGTAGAATCAAATTGTTAGAGGCACCATGCCATTCATACATGAACAAACTGCTACAAAATGACAATTTCGTGCTTATCCTAGATATCGTGCAGTAGCATAAAATGTTCATTCAGTTTTAAGTTTTGTCATTTAACCAGGCAACAAGAGACAGCCTTTCTTTTATTATTAAAAAATAATAATAAAAAAATAATTGCAACTATGAAAGAAACAAACAGATGAACAAAATACAAGGTGGAAATTAAGAAATCCTCCAAACATTACCAAAACCAAATCAAAAGGCAAAATACCATAAAGTGGGTCCTTTTAGACTTCCTTTAGTTGTTTACTTCTTATTTTGTGTAAGATACAGCCATGGAATGCTCAAAAACTATATAAAGAGAACATATCCATCAGGCAATTTGAAACTTAAGTAATGATTTTGAATCACCAATTCAGAATTACTAGGATATCAGACAGGACAACACCAATTTACAAATCCTCAAAGTGGCAAAGCCTGAACATTTTCTTATTTGAAAGCAAAGATGATAAACTGCAATGGCAAAATTTTACATTTCAAAGTAACATAATGTATATTTACAAATTTTCCATTTGATAGTAGCTGGATCTACTGGATCTATGTTTCAGAAACTACATGAAAAATAAGTACAGTATTTTGCCTCAATATCAGGAATGACATCTCTATTTTGCTTCAGCATGTATGGCTATTCATACCAGCAATCCATAATGAAGTTGATAATAATAGATCTAGTAACTAAAATGAATTGAAAGATAGCACAACATAGTTACTCTGCATATTTTTTTTGCCTGCATAATTGTTTAGCAAGATATCTGTGATAAAACTGACAAAGGGTTAAACTGGCAATGATTTTTTTGAACATACTCATAGATTCACATTCCCGCTACTAAGGGTTAATTGACAATGGAATTTTAATCTTATGGGATAACGTATCAGAGAACATACAAATTCACCTTCCCGCTTTATTTGGTTTAGTCTAAAATGAAAAGACAGATTTTAATAAGACTAAGTACAGACATTTATAGCACAAATCTCCACCAGCATATAGGTTCAGCCCTATATCCAATCAATTATAAAGAAATAAATTTGTAAGAAATAGTTCAATGCACATTGTGCATGCACAACACCGCCATTTTTCTTGACACCGGCTAGAGCAGTAATATTAGAGATTCAATCAACAAAGTATACACTTTTCAAGTAATAATTCTCAACAAGATAATTTGAAAAATTACAAAATGCAAAACAGCACCAAATAAGAGCTCCAAAAAGGAAACAGAATGGAGTATAAACCTTGTATTGCCACCAAATCTTTTGCTTGACATCATTATCATAGTTGAATCCACCAACAATTTGAGGTAATGAAAATAACCAAAATGCAGCAATGCTGGGATCGTTCATGCTGTCTACTATATGCTGAAACAGCAAACAGAAACTAGATGATACCATCATATAAGAATGGATAGGATAAATAGCGAGTCTGCAAGAACTAGTGCTAAAATCAATTGATACCCACTAGTTCACTAAATAAAAAACAGTGAACTTTTCACTGAATAAGCATTAAGCACTCACCAAAAATGGGAGGCTCCCCATTGATAATGGTTTATTGCGATATAAAAAGGAGAAGTAAAAGCTAATTATACTCCCCAAAAAAATGCAAAGCATAACAAAACTATAAAAAAGCCAACTTCTAGTATGGACTGTAAAAAATTTTAAGATTTTTTTATGTCTGGGTATTGCTTCAATAACCAAAAGAATATTGCAATGAAATGCTAATACGGTCATAAAAAACCACTACAATCATGACAACCACTTCAAGAGAAAACACTGGTGATCTAGGCTGTTTCCATATTGGAAACAACATATGCTAAGCTAGGTATTGAACATCTAGCCATCCAACCAGAAATTTAATATGTAACATGTAGATGTAGGAAAGACAAATATCAATAATCCGTCTCCATGACTCTATATACCAGGAAACAGGCAAACAATTCCAATATATTAAGTCCAAGCTCTTTGCTCCCACATTTTCCCCTTATTATCAAAATAAGAATAATAAACAGCTTAGTGACCAAAAGTTCATTGTAGGCCGCTCTACAATCCTAACAAGTCTAACTCGGCCCATTTCATAAGAAGCTTGTCCAAATGAAAAACAGCTTTATTCTTAGGCAAATTAAATGAACCAAACTAAGCCCTTAATCCAAAAAAGCCCCAAACTACTTATGCATCAGTTAGATCAGTTTCAGACAAATAAAGACTACCTAGGCACTCAATAGTTTTGCTCACAAACTCACTATTGATGTACAGTGATTCAACCTGCTAGTGCATTTAAGCACATTCAGAAGTTATTGAAGCAAGAGAGAAAAAAATACTCTCTCAATCTTATTCTAATGCTGAAGTTACATGGGTTTAAATACAAAATATGTTCCTAGAATTAAGGAACAAAAAAGGAACAAAAAAGGAAAAAATACAAATAAGGAAAAAATCAAAATACAAGAAAGGAAGAAAATAAAACTAAGAAGGGAAGAAATAAAACTAATTTAATGGGAACTGATTTTATGCAGTATTTCCCACACTCCCCCTCAAGTTGGTGCATAGATGTCTATCATGCCCAACTTGCTTATCAGATGTTCAAAGTTAGATCTCGCAAGTCCTTTGGTCAAGATGTCAGCTGTTTGTTGACTGGAAGGAACAAATGGCAAGCAAATAATTCCAGCTTCTAGTTTTTCTTTTATAAAGTGTCGATCAATCTCAATGTGCTTTGTTCTATCATGTTGAACAGGATTGTGAGCAATACTTATAGCAGCCTTATTGTCACAGTACAATTTCAAAGGAAGTTTTACTGTCTTTTTAAGTTCTTTGAGAAATCTATATATCCACAATACTTCACAAATCCCTTGAGCCATTGCTCTGAATTCAGCTTCAGCACTACTTCTAGCAACAACACTTTGTTTTTTGCTTCGCCAAGTAACCAAGTTCCCCCACACAAAGGTGCAGTATCCGGAAGTAGATCTCCTGTCAGTTACTGAACCTGCCAAATCTGCATCGGTAAAAACTTCAATGTTCCTTTGATTGGTTTTTTTAAAAAATAGACCTTTCCCAGGAGTAGACTTCAAATATCTCAAAATCCGGTAAACCGCCTCAAGATGCTCTTCATAAGGTGCATGCATGAATTGACTGACAACACTAACTGCGAAGGCAATATCTGGTCGAGTGTGAGATAAATAGATCAGCTTACCAACTAATCTTTGATATCTGCCAGTATTCACAGGAACACTTCCCTTTTCCCAAAGTTTTACATTAGGATCCATGGGAGTTTCAGTTGGTTTGCAACCACTCATTCCTGTCTCTCTTAAAAGATCAAGAATATATTTGCGCTGAGATACAACAATTCCTTTCCTTGAGCGAGCAATCTCCATTCCAAGGAAATATCGTAAATTTCCCAAATCTTTGATCTCAAATTCAAGAGCAAGACTTTTCTTTAACCTTTCCATTTCAGCCACATCATCACCTGTTAGAATAATATCATCAACATAAACTATCAGTACAGCAACCTTACCTTCAGAGGAAAGCTTGTAAAACAAGGTATGATCTGCTTGTCCTTGAGAATATCCTTGCTTTCTAACAGAGTGTGTGAATTTTTCGAACCATGCCCTTGGAGACTGTTTTAAGCCATATAAGGACTTTTTTAGCTTACACACTTTTGAGCCAAACTTCTCTTCAAAACCGGGTGGACTATCCATGTAGACTTCCTCCTCCAAGTCTCCATTGAGAAAGGCATTCTTTACATCCAATTGCTGTAAAGACCAGTCTAGATTAGTAGCAATAGATAAAAGTACCCTTACCGAGTTCAATTTTGCAACAGGAGCAAATGTTTCAGAGTAATCTATGCTATATGTCTGGGTGAATCCCTTAGCTACCAATCGGGCCTTATATCTCTCCACTGAACCATCAGAATTATACTTCACAGTAAAGACCCATTTACAGCCTACTGTAGCCTTCTTTGCAGGCAATGCCTCAACACTCCAGGTATTGTTCTTCTCAAGAGCTCTCATCTCCTCAAGAACTGCTTCCTTCCACTTTGGAACTTTTAGAGCCTCCTGTATACTGTTAGGAATTTCTATGCTGGATAATTGAGTTGTAAAAGCAGCAAGAGACGGAGACAATTTTGAGTATGACACAAATTTAGATAATGGATATCTAGTACAAGATCTAACCCCTTTTCGAAGGGCTATAGGAATGTCACAATCAAAAGTCTCAAGATGACTGTCAGGAAGAGAATGAGAGTTACCTGTACTAGACTCAGACTGTTGATTTGTCCTCAGTTCAGAATCATGGTCGTGCTGTAGAGCCGATTCATCTTTTCTTTGTTTATGATTCTTCTTCGAGTAAACAATCCCTTTCCAAGTTTGATCACCTTCTGTAAATCTATTTGTTGTTGTTTTGGTAGTATTATATTGTGGAATTATAGTAGGTTGCCCCTTATTCCCAGTTTCAAAAGATTGTTGATCAGATTTTTCACTTTCAAATGTAGGCTTAGATATAAGTGAAACATCACTCATAGTAAGAGGAGTTTCCACAAATGAATCTTGGCCATTTGCTGTAGGTGCATTAGACTCAAAATCCTGTGATTGTGAAATAAATACATCATCTGAAAATAAATTATCACAAGATTTATCAAATGAATCTTCATTATAATTCTCCCCCTGAAGATGAGTATTTTGAAAAAAAGGTTGTTTTTCAAAAAATGTCACATCCATTGTAACAAAGAATTTTTTTGATATTGGATCAAAACATTTATATCCCTTCTGAGTTGGAGAATATCCAATAAAAGCACATTTTATAGCTCGAGGTTCAAGTTTTCCAAGTTTTCTATGTTCATGAACAAATGCTGTACAACCAAAAATTTTTAGAGGGAGATCAGCAGAGATTCTAGCAGTTGGTAAAATCTTTGTAAAAACTTGAAAAGGAGTTTGATAGTGTAAAACTTTGGAGGACATTCTATTTATTAAATATGCAGCAGTTAAAACTGCCTCTCCCCATAAATACTTAGGCACTTTAGTAGTAAAAAGTAATGCACGAGCCACTTCCAACAAATGTCTATTTTTTCTTTCAGCAACACCATTCTGTTGGGGTGTATCAATGCAAGAACTATGGTGTATTATGCCTTTTTCAAGAAAAAAAATTTCTTAGGATTGTATTGAAGTATTCTTTTCCATTATCACTCCTGAAAATTTGTATGTTTGTGTGAAACTGAGTCTGCACCATATTGTAAAAGTTTTTAAAAACCTGTTCCACCTCTGACTTTTCTTTTAATAAATATACCCAACAAAGTCGAGTATGATCATCTGTGAAAGTGATAAACCATTTTTTGTTAGAAAGAGTATTTGTTCGATTTGGACCCCAAACATCACTGTGAATAATAGTGAATGGTTTTGATGGTTTATATGGTTGTGAAGGAAATGAAGTACGGTGGTGTTTTGCAAATTCACACATTTCACAATGAAACAAAGATGGATCTTTATTGTAAAATAACTTAGGAAATAAATGTTTTAAATACCTAAAACTTGGATGGCCTAATCTAAAATGCCATAACATAATATCATTATTGGAAACAGAACTAGATTCAAAGCAGGTACTTATTGGTTGAGATTGTTGTCCCGATTCAGATCCACCATCAAAGAAATAGAGTCCTCCACTCTGTTTAGCACTGCCAATCATCCTCCCCGATGTCAAATCCTGAAATACACAGTAAGTTGGAAAGAAATTAGCTTGACAATTTTGATCATGAACTAACTTACTGACAGACAATAAATTACACGAAAGTTTGGGAACATGAAGAACATCATAAAGTGTAAGTGATGAAGATACTATAATAGAACCTTTTCCTGCAATGGCTGAAAGAGAGCCATCTGCAATTTTAATTTTCTGATTACCTGCACAAGGACTATATGAAGAAAAAATATTTGACAATCCTGTCATATGATCTGTTGCACCTGAATCGATAATCCAGGTATGATCAGAATGGACACTTAAGAAAGCAGCTTGCAAGTAATTACCTTTTTGAGCTAAAGAACAAGAAGGAATTTGTTGAGACTCAAGAAGCTTGGATAGTTGATCTATTTGTTCCTTAGTGAAAGGAAATGAACTTGAAGAAAATGATTGCTCTTGATCTGAGACATTAACATGTAGTGCACGTCCCCCTCCACCAACTTTCTTTTTTTGATTTTTAGGCTTGCCATGGATTTTCCAACATGTTTCCCGTGTGTGCCATGGGCGCTTGCAATGATCACACCATGGTCGCTTGCCATCATTCCTTTCTTCATCCTGAAACCTCTGGGTTGCTAAAGCTGAGTTATCAATTTCCACTGTTTTGTGGATTGAAACAGATTTGTCAAGCATTACATTTTGTCTTGCTTCCTCTCTTCTAACCTCTGAAAACACCTCACGAATTGTTGGTAGAGGTGTCTTTCCCAAAATTCTACCTCGCACTTCATCTAATTTTTTGTTCAATCCTGCCAAGAACATAAAGACCCGATCATTTTCTTGTCGCTTCATGAATCTCACACTGTCATTTGTGCATTCCCATACATCGTTATAACAAAGGTCTAACTCCTGCCACAAGGTCATTAACTCATTGAAGTAGAGAGTGACATCTCGATCACCCTGTTTCGCATGCCAAAGTTTAGATTTTAACTCAAATATTTGTGAAGAATTTTCTAGATCTGAGTAAGTATCTCTGACTGCTTCCCAAACATCTCTGGCTGTAGGTAAAAACATGAATGGTTTGCCAATTGCAGGTTCCATTGAATTCACCAACCATGCAATGATCAAGGAATTTTCTGACTTCCAGGTTTTTAAAGCCGGATCTCCATCTACAGGCTTTGTTACTTCACCTATCAAATAACCCAGCTTCCCCTTACCTTCCATGATCAGTCGAACAGTTTGAGACCATTCCAGATAGTTTTTTCCATTAAGTCGGTGAATATTCACATGTAGTGAATTATTGGACCCTTCTACTGGACTTCCGAATGAGATGGAACTCATAGTGCTTTCTCCTATCGCAGTGGAGTCCCTGCTGGATGCACCAGTCAAGGCTGTTTTCCAAGGATTGTACCCAGCCATTAGTAACACAATGATAGAAGTCAGCAAAATCAACTTACTTGAATGACCTCTGTTACACCTCAATCACGTGCGGAAATATGAGGAGAAGAGATCTGGAAAAAGAAAATCACAAAACAGTGGCCGGAAAGTGTCTCACGCGCCTGCGCGTGTGATCGGAGCGGGAAGGTCGATCGGCGCGTGTTCTCACGCGCGGCCGCTTCTGGTGATGGAATTCTGACCGAACGCCGGTCGGCGCCTGTTCTGTCCACTGGTGTGGGCGGTGAGAGTTAAAACTCTCTAAATGGGCGGGTATTAAAACCCTAGAAAATTGACAGAAAAAAAAGAGCTAAGTTTTACTAGGCTCTGATACCATGAAGCAAGAGAGAAAAAAATACTCTCTCAATCTTATTCTAATGCTGAAGTTACATGGGTTTAAATACAAAATATGTTCCTAGAATTAAGGAACAAAAAAGGAAAAAATACAAATAAGGAAAAAATCAAAATACAAGAAAGTAAGAAAATAAAACTAAGAAGGGAAGAAATAAAACTAATTTAATGGGAACTGATTTTATGCAGTATTTCCCACAGTTATAATCTCCCACTAAGTCTCCTAAACATAACAAGAAGATATAATCTCCTACTAAGTCTCCTAAACATAACAAGAAGGTAACTAAACCAAGGATGCATAGCAAAAGGCCAAAGGTTGAGCGAGTACTGCAACTTTTATGAACTAAAAATTTGTGAAATTTCAGTGACCACCTAATTAAAACAAAACATTATTGCAGCCTAAGACCCTATTTCAATCACTTTTATTGTGTATGTAGGAAAATTATGAGATTTGAGGAAATCAAGAAATAATCACAAAATATTTCCTTTTGTATATTTTGATTTAATTTCCTTTTGTATTTTGTTTTTTTCCTTTTGTATTCTTTGATTTTAGGGACTTAAGTCCTATATAAACCTATGTCACTCTTTGTGATTGAAAAAGAAATTGGGAGTACAATTTCTCTCCCTTTCCAACATGGTAACAGAGCCGGGTTCATAAAACCTAGGCCTTTTTTTTTGTTTGAGGAAACCCTAGAATAGGGCTGCCCGCCTTTAGCACCATCTTAGAGTGGTTTTTTATTCTCACCGCCAACACGAGGAGGAGCAGCACATGAGGTCGAGTCGGTACCTAGAATCCGGTCACCGGAAAGCAAGAGAGTGATCTACACGCGTTGCCATTTGTTCTTGACATAGTCTTCACACACCGGTGCATGGAAGCGCATGTGACGGCACGATCGTACCAAGTTTTCTTTTTTGGCGTCACCTAATCTTCTACAACATTTTTCAAGCCTTCATGGTGAATATCGAAGTGATTTGGAGGTGTTTATTTAGTCTCTAGTGTTTGGGTCTACTAATGGCGAGCCACAATATGTGGAAGACTATTTTGATCGGTGCAACCAGCAAGGACAAGGGAGAGATATGCTGGAAAATACATGACAAGCCTAAAATTTGATAAAAAATTCTGGTGAAGAAGGGTGTGCTCTTTAAGCTAGTGTCTCTGATCAGGAGCAGCAGTCTTCTTCAAATTTACTTTCTTTCACTAAAGAATGAATAGACCAACTGTACTAGATTACTAAGTCCCAAAAAATTTATTATTGTTCTTTAGCTTACTTGCAAACTGCTCTCATTAGTGTTAATTCTGATCATACTTGGATCATCGATTTAGGTGCAACTAACCATATGACATGATCATCAAATCTTTTTTCTTCATATAGTCCCTGTGCAGGTAATTAAAAAATTAAAATTGCAGATAACTCTCTTTCAACCGTTGCAGGAAAGGGTTCTATTGTAGTGTCTCCATTTCTTACAATTCACAATGTCCTTCATGTTTCCAAACTCTCTTGTAACTTATTGTTTGTCAGTAAGCTAACCGGTGATCAAAATTGTCAAATTCATTTTTTTCCAATTCACTACATGTTTCAAGATTTGATCTTGGGGAGGATGATTGACATTGCTAAACAGAGTGTATGATTATACTTCTTTGTTGATGGTTCTGAATCGAAGCGACAATCCCACCATACAAGTATCTGCTTTGAATCTATCTCTGTTTCTGACAATAATGTTATATTATGGCATTTTAGATTAAGTCATCCAAGTTTTAAATATCTAAAACATTTGTCTCCTAAGTTATTTAGTAATAAATATTCATCTTTGTTTCATTGTGAAGTATGTGAATTTGCAAAACACTATCACATTTTTATCCTTCACAACTATATAAACCATCAAAGTCATTCACTATAATTCATAGTGATGTTTGGGGTCCTAATAAAATAAATGCACCTTCTGGGAATAAATGGTTCATTACTTTTATTGATGATCATACTCGACTTTGTTAGGTATATTTATTGAAAGAAAAATCAAAAGTTAAACAGGTTCATAAAATTTTTTACAATATGGTGCAAACTCAGTTTCAAACTAACATATAAGTTTTCAGAAGTGACAATAGAAAAGAGTATTTTAACATGATCTTGGGAAAAATTTTTCTTGAAAAATGAATAATTCATCATAGTTCTTGTGTTGATACACCTCAACAAAATAGTATTGCTAGGAAAAAAAAAGCATATGTCGGAAGAGGCTTGTGCATTACTTTTTACAACCAAAGTTCCTAAATATTTGTGGGGAGAAGTTGTTTTAATTGCAACATACATAATAAACAAAATGTCTTCCAAAGTATTACAATATCAAACTTTTCAAGTTTTCACAAAGATTTTTCCTAATACTAGACATTCTGCTAATCTCCCTCTCAAAATATTTGGTTATACAACTTTTATTCATAAATATAGAAAAATTGGAAAACTTGAACCTAGAGCTATAATGTGTTTTTATTGGTTATTCCCCAAATCAGAAGGGCTATAAATGTTTTGATCTAGTATTGAAGAAATCTTTTGTTACCATGGATGTCACTTTTTTTTAAAAACAATCTTTTTTAAGGATATTCATCTTCAGAGGGGGAATCGTAAGGAACATTCATTGGTTAATTCTTGTGATGTCTTTTTTCAGATGATGTTTTTCTTTCTCAAGATTCTGAGTCTAGTATAGCTACAGCAAATGGCCAAGATTTACTTATTGAAACTCCTCTTACTGTAAGTGATGTTTCTCCTAAGTCTAGGTCTACATTTGAAAATCAAATTTCTGAACAACAATCTCTAGAAATTAAGAATAAGGAACAACTTGCTATGATGTCACAACATGATAATTCTAAAGCAACAGACAATAGATTCACATACGGTGACTAAACATGGAAAGTAATTGTCTACTCAAAGAAAAATCATAACAAAGGAAAAATGAATTGGCTCTTCAGCATGACTATGATTCTGAACTGAGGACAAACCAACAATACGAATCTAGTACAAGCAATTCTCATTCTCTTTCTGAAACTTCTGATTTTGATTCTCTATAGCCTTTCGCAAAGGAGTTAGAGCCTATACTAGATATCCTCTATCTAAATTTGAGTCAAACTCAAAATTGTCTCCATCTCTTGCTGCATCTACTTCTCAATTATCTAGTGTAGAAATTCCTAGCAACGTACAAAAGGCTTTAAAAATTTCAAAGTGAAAGGAAGCAGTACTTGAAGATATGAGAGCTCTTAAGAAGAATAATACTTGGAATGTTGTGATATTGCCAACTAGGAAGAGTACAGTTGGTTGTCAATGGATCTTCATTATGAAATAAAACTCTGATGGTTCAGTGGAGAGATACAAGACTCGGTTGGTGGCTAAGGGATTCACCCAGACATATGGCATAGATTATTCTAAGACTTTTGCTCTTATTGCAAAATTGAATACGATAAGAGTACTTTTATCTATTGCTGCTAATCTGGATTGACATTTGCAGCAATTAGATGTGAAGAATGTCTTCATCAATGGAGACTTGGAGGAAAAAGTATATATAGATAGTCCACTAGGTTTTGAATAGAAATTTGGCTCCAAAGTATGCAAACTAAAAAGGTCACTATATGGCTTCAAACAGTCTATGAGGGCTTGGTTTGAAAAGTTTACACAATTTGTTAAAAAACAAAGATATTCTTAAGAACAAGCTGACCATACCTTGTTTTTCAAATTTTCTTTTGAAGGAAAGGTTGTGCTAATAGTTTATATTGATAAAATTATTCTAACAGGTGATGATGTAGTTGAAATGGAAAAATTAAATAAAAGTCTTGCATTAGAATTTGAGATCAAGGATTTGGGAGCTTTACGATATTTGCTTGGAATAAAAATTGCTCGTTCAAGAAAAGAAATTGTTGTATCTCAACGCAAATATATCATTAATCTCTTGAAAGAAATTGGGATGAGTGGTTGTAAACCGACCGAGTCTCCTATGGATCCCAATGTGAAGTTTTGGGAAAAGGGAAATGTTCCTGTTGATACTGGTAAATATTAGAGATTGATTGGCAAATTAATCTACTTGTCCCATACTCGACTGGAAATTGCTTTTTCAGTCAATATTATTAGTCAATTCATGCATGCTCCTTATGAAGAACATCTTGAGGCCGTATACAAGGATTTAAGATATTTGAAGTCTACTTCTGGAAAATGTATGTTTTTTAATAAGACTAATCAAAAAAGTGTTTAAATATTTACTGATGCAGATTGGGCAGGTTCAGTGATTGACAAGAGATCTACTTTAGGGTATTGTACCTTTATGTGGGGAAATTTGGTTACTTGGTGAAGTAAAAAGCAAAGTGTTGTTGCCCGAAGTAGTGCAGAGACTGAATTTAGAGCAACGACTCAAGGAATTTGCAAGGTATTGTGAATACATAGAATTCTCAAAGAGTTTAAGAAGAAGATAAAATTTCCTTTGGTGCTATACTGTGATTATAAAACTGCAATAAGTATAGCTCACAATCCTATCCAACACGATAGGACAAAGCATATTGAAATTGTTCGACACTTTATAAAGGAAAAACTTGAAACTAGAACTATTTGTTTAGCATTTATTCCTTCTAGTCAACAAACGGAAGACATCTTGACTAAGGGACTTGTAAAGCATAACTTTGAGCATCTGATAAGCAAGTTGGGCATGATTGACATCTATGCACCAACTTGAGGAGGAGTGTAGAAAAATTAGGTGATTTGAGGAAATCAAGAAATAATTATAGAATATTTCCTTGTGTATTTTGATTTTATTTCCTTTTGTATTTTGATTTTATTTTCTTTTGTATTCCTTGATTTTAGGGACTTGAGTACTATATAAACCTATGTAACTCTTTGTGATTGAATAAGAAATTGGGAGTACAATTTCTTTCCCTTTTCCAACAATGTAAATGCAGGGCATATAAATACTTTGGCCCATGGGTAACATGCAAATAATTTTAGCATTCCAATATGCAAAGCAAAGAGAGATATTGTAAAGTCTAAACTTTGGAACTCAGAGCATTACAAAATTATAACTGACTGATGCTTATAAGAGATGAAACAAGAAATGTATAAACTAAGGAGATAGGTATAAGGCTGATGATATCCCCAAAGCTGCATGCCTATGTATCAAAAATATGTCGTCTCAAAAAAAAGATGCAAGGACAGGTGAGTATAACATATCTATCAATCCAAAAACAAATAAACCAGAAGAAGATGCATGACATAGTAAAACATAGGTCACCTTCTCATAAGAGTTCAGTAAATTGTGTATATCTGAAAACTATGAATATCACCTTTTAATTATTTGACACATTTAGAAGCTAAACCTTTATCATAAGAAGGCATAATACTTACCTCATAAGGATAGTCCATCTTTTTCAAGACATTATAAGCTTTCCATGGAGGTTCCATAATCTGCATAAAAATGACTAACTATATGAGGATGGGCAGTTTCTCGATGAAAAGTAAATCCCAGAGTAACATTATAATAAGAACAGGACTATCCCAAACAACTAAGGGATGTGTAGCTGGATGATCTGGAAAATAAATAAATAAAGGTCTCTGAATTTATTATTTCCTCGCAATTTCAACTGATTTATTATTAATTAGAATGACTCCCAGGTAAATGCAGCAATGAGAATTAATCATCAAAATTATGGATTGCAACCTTTAAAATTTTTACAAGCATTTTCTAGCAAACCAACTTATAAGCTAAAGTTTCTGCACTGTTTTCCTTTTGAATGGAACAATGCAACTCACCTGAATTTTTCCTCATTATTCAAAGCAGACATACAACAAAACCTGTTTATGAAATATTGGGACTTCGTTGTCTTTCAACAGCACTTGAATGAGGAAAGAACTAAGGAACCAGTTGAAGGCCATATACATCTACAATCAGGATTCTATGATATAATAGCCAACAAGGGCTTCATCAATGCAGCAATAACTCTTCTTGTCTCAAGGAAAAGTTAAAAGAACAGGCAAAATGAAGTTGTTGGAAAGTTGCAGAAGACTATGTGCAGCTTGGTTCATATGAAAGGCTGCACAGTTCTATGGCACTCAAGTTTATACCACATGCATTTGAAACTGAAAGTTTGGAGCTACTTGCTAACATTGAAAAAGTCGAATAGAGAGAGAGATTAGAAAACTAACTCACATCATCTGCAGAGATCCTGACTTGTAATTTGTCTTTGCATTCAGGACAGCTCATCACACCCTGATATGTCAATACACATTGCATCAAAAGATTATAGCATAGCATTTTATGTTCAGAACATGTATGTATATATATATGTATATGCATGCATTTACATACACGTGTGTGTGTGCACGCTCCTAGACAATGGATGATTATTGAATATAAAGGCGAAACAATTATGATACACCAGGAGAGCAAGAGCATTTAAAAAATATTTACAAGAATATTACTCACTGTTCCATCACAAGTTGGACAGTCTTTAGATGGCAAAGGCAAATTAAGATCCATTGTGGATGGGAGGTGCACTAGCTCTGCTCTATTGTCAGCAATAGCTTCTGCAACACATTCAGCCGTTGCCTTCTCTCCTCTGCAGAAAGATCCAGAGAAAAAACAACATATATGAAAATAAATTAATGAAAAAAACAGTATCTGATGATATATTAGATAAATCAATAGAAAAACAGCAAATACAAGTCAACCAAGTTTCAGTATGAAACTAATAGAACTCAGCCCATTTGCCTTTTCCTCCATTCAGCACTTTGTGCTGCTGCAGCACTAAATCATTACGTACTTTAACCATGTCATGTTTTGTCAGCCTCTTTCTTTCCTCTCCTACCTGAACCCATCCTATCTCCATCCCAGCACAACCGTAAGTTGAAATGCTCCAACCATGTCAGCCAACATGCTCATAGCCTATCCTACAGATACCAACTCCACCTCCCTACAAAGGCATTGATTCTCATATGATCCTGATCCGCTCTTATATTTATACAAAGCATCTTAACAGTCTCATCTCAAATACATTTAGTGAAATATGCAATTCCTTCTCCTGCAATCACTAGCTTCTATATGGCATAGCCAGCCTAACTCCAATTCCATTTTAAGTAATCTTCAGCATAATTAGGATTTCAAGACCATAGTGGGCTCGTTCACACTTCCCCTCTGTATGGTTCCAATAAAGCAAGCTTGTAAGAACTGAACTCTATAAATAATCTAGTCTCAGTATTTAAAGTGGCTCCTCTCAAGCCACAAAACTGTATTCACTTTAGTTGCAGACCAACTTATTTACCAAAATGCTGAAATATAGTGTGAAGCAATCTATGATCCATTACTTTCTAAAAACTCTACAAGATAATAAACTGATGATGACCATACTCTATAAATCAGCTCAATAAGCATATAAGCTATTGTAAAAGAATGAATTTGCAATAGCAGACAGATTAGTGATATGGAAGAAAAATTTTAGCCAAAAAAAGAAAAGGATGAATCTACAGTAGCAGAACTATTGAACGATAGGATATTGATTTGCATGTCCTGCATCATTGTCTTCATTAGAAGTTATTCAATTTTTTGCAAGCTTCTTAATTACATTGTTCTGGAAAACTGAGATTAGAGGTATTTAAGTGTTATAATTTTATTTTAGCTCCATGATCATAACTCTTGCTCTCTGTTAGTTTCTCTTTATCTTGATGAGCTTTGAGGCAATAGGCTACCTCTTCAAGGTGTAATTTTTCACTTGGTAGTGCACCTTCCCTGATCCTCTGCACATATTACACCGCAATGCCTGCCATCCATTGCAAGTCCGGCAATTCCTGGATAACAGGGAAAAAAATATCGTGACACATAACATCCAGTTTCAGTTACCTGTGCCTTCCAGATACATGATGATGATTACAAATAATAAGGTACATTTGATACAATCACATGTAATTCTATCTCTGTCAGATTTTGACAATTCAAATTCAAATTTGTCAGAAACTTAATAAACTTAACCCTTCAAAATGCCCGTGCTTCTCTTATGCTTGTTGTAATATCAAACATGAACTTGTAGATCTCTTGCAGACCTCAACTTAAGTCGTCAAAAATGATATGTTAGACCTTAATAACAGTAATGCATGACACACAATCAAGTAAGGCCTTCATGCATTATCTTTAATTTACTTTTTGACCATGTAATATAAATAAAATAAAAATTCTGTGTATCAACAAAATAGGTAACCAAGACACTTTGATCAGCCACTGAATCTACTTCAAGTTGATAGATTAAAGGGGCAGATTCCTGCATGCAAGCTTTCAACATGTTTTTTAGATGACAGTAAATGGAACTGATTATACAATTTCAGAAATGCAAAGATAAAATTAAACTATAAAAAATGGGGTTTCTACCACTATTTCCTGATGATTTTTTTTTAAGAGAAGAAAGTACAACTTCATAATCAGCACAAATAATGTTAACCAGCATTTAAAATTGCAAACAATACAATGAACTGCATCATTGTAAGAGCAAAAAGAACTGGAATCAGATAAATTTTCATGAAGTAAGAGCAAGCACCTTTGACATATCACCTTCTTTCCCAGCTCTAAAGCAATATCATAGGTCCCAAGTGTAGCAACAGCCTGCAATCAAGACAAAAATTTGTTGTACTTTAGAATGGTAATTAAAAATTATACTTGTTCCTACACATCAATGTGATACTAAGTCCTAAAATCAGACTAAGGGGACATTCTGATAAATACTTAAAAATCAAAATTTTGCAGCACTTTTTAACTCTAAGATTGTTTGATAAAGAATATCTGCTTATTACTTTAAAATTTTCAATTACATCTAAATTCTCTTAAAATGCTAAGCTGAATATTTAACTTAAAATTAAATGTTAAAGACACACCGCAGATTTAATTAGATTTCCTTGATAGATAACTGACAGAAACAATACCAGTATTTTCCACAATCCAGAAAACAAGACACACCAACACACCCTCAAAAATCTTGCTTTATTCATTTAAGAAAATGGCAAGCATAAAACCAAGGACATTCAACTCAAAAGATATGGAAGTTAACATGAAGAGTATTCCAGTATAAAACCTACAAATATAACCCCAGTGGCAATGGCATAAAGTCAAGCAATTTAAATCAATAACAAGCACAATCTGAACAGGAATTTAAATTATTAAAGTTTGAAACCTCAAATTAAAAACCTGACTTAGAATGCAACTTTAGGCATATGAGCATTAGCATTAACAATCTTTACCCCAACGCACAGACACTCAATAATCCAAAAAAGCTAATGAGAGATACAACTCAACAAAACAGCAAAAGGTTAGAACTTGAAAGTCATTTATACATAAATTAAGAAATTGATAATCCATTAAAGCAAAAGATAGCACAATATAGAGTTTCAAATTTTCAGTAGAAGCGTATGATTTTACAATTTGTATAGAAATGAAGGGGACTGAAAACACTAGGCAAAGCAATTGATCAAATGACAAGGTAACTTTGCTGACTAACATGCTACAAAGACATAAATATTCAAAAATTACACAAGCACCAATGCAATAAACTGGGAACAAAAGTAAACCCATTTCATAAATGCATTGAACTATAAATAAAAGTAAACCCATTTAAGCATATGACAAGAAGAATTTAAAACCAGAGAATTATTTAAATGTGCACAGTAACAAGTAAAACAAACACAAAACACATGATAAAGACAAGTATAGAATTATTAAGAACTTACAAAGACGGAGAGATAAGAGAGCTTAGAGATAAGCTCAGGGACGCCAAAGCCGCGAGGAGCAGAGCCGGCGATGTCAAAGGCAAGAGTGAAAGGAGACAAGACAACCTTAATTGGGAACTCGAAAATATCAATCAATTGTTGGCCGTAACGGGTAGTGAAGTGCTTGTATTGCCTGTCCGCAAACTGCTTCACATTCTTAACGAGACGGTCTGTTCCTCTTGACATGGCTGAAAGCCCGAAACGGAGAGAAACAGAAAGACGGAGAAGGAAAGGAAGAAGAGGATAGAGTTTAGATTTGTATATATATAGAGATACAGATATACTAGCTTCACCGCTGTCTATCACTAATTCAAGATTGGTACTTCAATATTCTGATTTAGATTATAAAATTTCCGCTACCAAAGACTCTGTTTCTCGGTTTTGAGAAAAAACAAATCACGGTTATAACAACTAAAATAAAATTATAAAAAATTTTAGCATTTATTTCCATACTATATAAATTTTAAATATTATAATACAATATATTATATTATTTTTTATATTTAAAATATTTTTATGTAAATTTTTTTAAAATTTTATATATAATTTAGTAATTTTTTATAAGAATTACAACTTTTACTTATTACAAATTACTTTAATCAAAGAATAATTTAATAATCCTAAACTGTAATTTGTTGTTTAAGAAAACATTCGTCTTAATTAATTACCTAACTTAACCGAGGCCAAATAGATTTTCAAGGGTGATTAATGAGCTTAGTAATCACCAAATCCACAGTTCCCTACACAGTCTGTGACTGTGAGGAAAAAGTGAAAAAACCCATCGTTTTAGGCGACCCACGTGGACCAGAAGAAACCTGCATTCGGGCGAACCTGCTGTAACCCAATCATTTCTCTCCTTTAAAACAGAATCCAAATTTCAGCCACTGTCTGTCTCTAACCAAATAAAAGTAAGACCAAAAAAGAAACAAGCTTGCATAATTCAATCTATAGAGGTTCTGTTTTTTTAATCTATAAAGAGAAGAATAATGGCGGCGGCGGCAGCACCTGCAGTAGCAGTGAATGGCGGAAGTGTAAAAGTGGCATCACAGGCTTATCTAGAGAGTAAAGCTGTGAAGGACACAAAGGTGCTAATATCTGATCTCTGCCGTCAGTTCTACAAACTTGGATGGGTCTCAGGTACAGGTGGTAGCATCACCATCAAGGTCCATGATGATTCCATCCCTAAGGCTAACCAACTCATTATCATGTCCCCTTCTGGTAATTATTTTCTTGCTGTTCCCAAATTCAACCCTGTCCTCTGCATCTCTCCATCTCTTATGCTTTGATTATGGTTCATCTTTTATTTGCTGGGTATTTGTTATTTTAGCTCAAATTTTCGTCTGCGTTTGTTTCCCTGGTATTTCATTACTGGGTTTCGTAATTGGAAGCTCGGTTATTTGTTATTTGTTTTCAAAGATTTTATTTTTATTTTTTCTGTGCCAAATTGATTATCTATGTTTACTTCAGTGCTATTTTGCTGTTTGAAATCTTCTTGGTTTATACTTTCCTAGCTCTTGGCTCATTTCTGTTATTTGGCTAGAGGCTAGTTGGTATTTCAGTTCGTTGCCACAAATTTAATGTACATTGTTGCTTTAGACACGGCTCAACTGTAAGAAGCACCATCTGGCTGATCGAATTAAATTGGGTTGTCAGCCTTTGTTTGTTTGATTAAAAGTTCAGTTGTTACAAAGCTATTGCTTGTTTTCTGCATTATTTTGTGTTTGTTTACTACTTTTTGTTATTTCAAAATTTATTGTTTTATTGCGTGTTTGTTTGCAATTTGTGGCCCTCTTTTATTTTGCCAAAAATTGTCAGTATAAATTATTTGGGCTCTGAAATTTCCTGCGCATTCGTTTGTTTTTAACTTTCTTTATCGTTTGATTACCAGACATTTCAATGAAGTTCAGTTGTATTTTATGACCCTGGAAATTGACAGGCGTGCAGAAGGAGAGAATGGAACCAGAAGACATGTATGTTTTAGCTGCAAATGGGTCTATAATATTTTCACCTTCTCCAAAGCCTTATCCACACAAACCTCCCAAGTGTTCTGATTGTGCTCCTCTCTTCTTGAAGGTATGTGTTTCTGTGTTCTCTCTGTTATTACTAATTAATTTAATTTTGACTTTCACTTGTTTGTCTTGAATTAACTGGAGCATGAAAGCTGATACTCTTCAATGCCTTGAAGTCTGAAGTGAGTTATTGTACTACAGCTGCATATGAAATATTTAGAATAATGACTGGTATCAGGTTGATTATAACATGAAAAGATGCTGTAATGTTACTGTTTGATTACGTCTGATAAAATTAGATCTGATCTCTTCTAAGCACTAGTGTCTTCTGTACATCAATTCATAAATTCATTGGTGCAAATGCCGGGAAGCTTTATACCTTTGGTCATGATGGTACTTACCATTATATTTTCACAAATTAAATTGAATCTGATTTTATCATAGTCACATTGAAGAGAGAGAAAAAGAACGGAACATGAGATTTGATGTGCAATCTGCAAGTTGATGGTGAATTTCTTTGCAGTCTTATATGCAGACTGACCCAAGACTAAATGTTGTACTTAATCTCCTATGCGGAAAGAATAGCTTACAAGTGTCATGGAACTTTAATTAGCTAACTACTAGAAATTGTAGTTATAATTTAGCCAAGAGCTGAACGGCTTCATGGCAAATGGAGTTGGTGTAAAAGTCAGCTTAGTTCACATGTTACCTAGTTTTTCTACACATATTTTGGTTATAAAAATTCATTACATCTCCATTCTATTGTTTTGTTCATTGGTTGGAACAAATTGTTATTTGGAAGGTAGAACTGCATAGTGATTTAAGGGAGTGCTTGTTTTTCAATCCTTAAGCATCATGGTTTGCAATCAGAAGAGAACATGTTAGATTACATCTGTTAAAAGAACAAAAAGGGTAAGAAAGAAGATTGGTGTAAGCTTATAAGCATCTCTTTCTGTTTTTATTTATTATGCCCTATAGGAGCATGTCTATTTGTTTAAACTTTATTTCACAGTCTGTGAAATAATGTACAACTATCAATTTCTAAAGATTGCAAGTGTGCTGTCTAATTTTTGTAAAAAATGGTTCCACAAAGTCCTGAAATTGAAGCAATGATTGTGGCAATGATCCTATAATTTCTTATGAACTTTTCTGGAGGTCCTAAAATTTCTTTGATTTCTAGCTTTGGCAAAATTCATACAAAATATCTTCTTTGCTATCTCTATACATACATGAATTTTATAAATAGCCTTATCTAATGCTTTAGTTCTGTTGCAGCAATGAATTGTTTAGGAGTGAGGATCATTAATTGCAATTAGATGCTGCTTATTTGTTCTTCTAGTTTTTGTTTATAATTTTTTTCAAAAATTATCAATTAAAACTTATCTCTTGTTTTATCCAGGCATATGAGATGCGTGATGCAGGATCTGTTATTCATAGTCACGGGATAGAATCTTGTCTTGCAACAATGATTAATCCGTTATCAAATGAATTTCAAGTAAGTGTGTTTTTCATTTTAAAAGTGATTATAATTTTCAATATTCTTTTCCCTCTTCTATTGTGGTTAATTTTCCATCTCTATTTCCCTTATTATTTGCTGACCTTTCACCCTATCAGAGAGAATCTAGTCTATATATTTGTGTTCCCCATGTTTTAGGTGGTTGGACTAGGCATTGCTAGTTCAGTTTGTCTTTAAAGAGACCTTGTACTGTTGTTAGGTATGCCATCTGGCTGTAGCTGTATTGGGCATTGTTCCATTAGTTATATTATGTGGTAAAGTAACCATTTAAACAGGTAAAAAATGGGGAAAGATAATAGGGATGGAAATATTATTATCCTATTTTAAAGCTAGGATTTTATGATGATGGTACCATATGATATCATGGGTGATCCACATTCACAAGGATGTCAACATGTGATGGCTTAAGGAAAAGACAGCACTTGATAACTGGTTAGGTGTTCTCCAATCTGTATTGGCAAATTTCAAAGAGTCTTTTGTAATTTTTTTTAATAAATTTGACCAAGCTATATCTAAAAATTGGTAAATCATTTTTCATAAGTTTTAAAATGTAGTGCATAATCGGAATTGAACCAATGTAATCATTAGTATTGAATATGCATAGGTTATTTCAACTCAACTAAGCCTTAATCTCGTCAGGGCCAGCTAATTATGTGAAAGTTCACTAAAATGTCCAATTTCTAATATTTGAAAATGGAAATTTTAGAAAAAGGAACTATCACTTTGAAGGATACAGAGCTCTCCATACGTGTGAGCATTTTGTGCATGACATTATCTCTGAGGAAAAAAAAAAAACTCTCTGCACTCTGATCTCAGGGCATAAGTGACTATTTCGAATGGTTAAAAAAGGGTGTGCTGTGCAATTGGTTGTTGGTGTCCTATCAGCCTAGAGAATATCCTATATTATTTGCTGAAACAATTATGTCGTGGAATGTGTAGTTTATTTATTTAACTTCTATTTTGGTTTTGCTTCTTGACTTTTTTTCTCTAAATTTGCAGATTACTCACATGGAGATGATAAAAGGAATCAAAGGGCATGGCTATTATGATGAACTTGTGGTCCCAATAATAGAGAATACAGCCTATGAAAATGAGCTTACAGATTCTCTTGCCAAAGCTGTATGTGCTTGTTATAATTGTACTCTACAATCTATTTATTGATTCTGTTATGTGATACGATGTTCATCTGCAGAACACAATGTGTCTGTGAGAGTAAATAATCAATGATCTCTATGGAATAGATCTGATCAAATATACTTATCCAAAAATGGAATCATAGTTCATTTCTCTAAGCCACTTCACTTCATAGGCTCTGCAGTTGGAAAATAGTATTGATTATTTTTTAGACTCATATTCTGCAGGAGCTCACCATTATTTGGTAGACCATAATAACTATCACATTAAGTGAGGAATTTGGGCTGTTACCTTTACCTGTTCTTTAACAAGTTAAAGAAAAAGCAAGAGTGGTAGCTATTAAAACCATTATGTAATAATGACTGTTTTATCCATTCAACCTTTAGGCCTTAATTTAAAAAAAAAAAAAAAGAAAATCATTATATGATGTATTACATTTTTACTGGTATTTATACAAAGAGCACTAAACCTCAAAATTATCCAGCTCTGTAATCCTACTTGATGTTGCTTGGATCTCAATCATAGCTCACAAGATTAGGCTTATGCTATTTTGGTTTTCTTTGCAGAAAAGGAAGTTAGATATATTTTGCAATTGATTTTAGGGTTATGACATTCTTCTTTATGATGACAATGCTATCATTTTTTTGCCTTTGTGTTTGAGCTTGATTAACAAAGAAATGTGTATTGTAAATGACTATAATACGTCTATTATATGCATTTTGTGTTCTTATATCACTTTTATCTGTTTCATTTGAATCGAATTCTGTCGAACATCTATGTGTCCAGTAAAATTTGTTATTCCCAAAAAAATGTTGTGCCATCGCAACCGTTTAAGTACATCTGTAATGGTTGTGATCAGTAAAAGTCACATCTTTATATTGATGGGTGGCATAGTTGGTTCCAGTATGAATTTGATGCTATTGTAGGAAAATCTGGATGGTGACAAGGACTGTAATATTGCCTTCTTAGAAACTGGTTTTGCTTTAAGATCTCCATTAAAATATTGACTTATTGTACATTAATGGGAAGAATAATGATCTAAACTGATTACAAAATTCATGTTTTCCAGATAGAAGCCTACCCTAAATCAACAGCTGTGCTTGTTCGCAATCATGGCATATATGTGTGGGGAGACTCATGGATCAGTGCCAAAACTCAGGTTTGTGCTTGCATATTGAGTGATCTGAACATTGTTGTTATGTGGTTTGTTGTTGCTTCTTGTTGTATTCACTATTAAGACTAACACTCTTTATTGTTGCTTCTTGTTATATTCATTACTAAGAATAAAACACCTGAAAATAAGGTAAGGTATTTAAACTATATCGAAAAAGGTCTTGATAAATCCTAAAATTCACCAGTTACTGGACGATTTACCCATTAGAGTCTAAATAACTCTGTTTTATAATTATTCACAGAATGGAAACATAAAATATAAGGTTGCCAATCAGAATTTTTAGTATTAAGAAGAAATCTAATCCTACTAGAATTAAGATGTGTATAGAGAAATTTAATACATGTTCTTCCAACTTAATTTGGATATACAAGATTTATACAGAGATCATTTTCAATACTATCATATAAATCCAAGGCAATAAAAGAGAAAAAAATCAACTGGCCAATGCTAAAATTACCCGAGTCAGGCACTGGCCCTCCAAACCAGCTTAAGTAATAAAAGTTGGGTATTTATACAGCTGAAATTTGCATTACTACATACCAAAATTTGAGAAGAACCTGAGTAACTCTACTTTCTCTTTGAAGACAGAGATGAAACTTCAAAATAGGATGGTTTTGGTGTGGAGGGACAACCTATAGACTGGATTAATTCCTCCACAGCCAACACTCGAGATTTGGAGGCAAATGGAGAGCAACATTTTCAACCCGGTGCAGAAAGATCTTTCTATGCCTGTCAAGTTTGTACTCAGATGTGCCATCAAATTGCCATGACTCTTCCATGGTACATGAGGGATACCATGTACAGTCCATGGAAACATTATGACATTTTCCACAGGTTGCCATACAATGACGATGTCAACCCACAATGCCCTGAAAATATCCTTCCATGGAATTGCTGTGCACAAAAAATCAACTTATAGTCTAATTACAATAAGCCTATAAGACTTTAGAATTTACAGCAATTACTGGGGGAAAAAGGAAAGAAAGAAAGAAGAATCTCTTTTTTTTTTAATTCTATTCTTAAGAAATACTAAGAAAGAAGACCCACATAGATGAGGGTCCTTTTTCCCGCTTACAGTACCATTCCTCCTAAGCTAATCTTTTGATTTATCTGGCTAGATACGAGTCAATTACTCAGATTTCAATGCTTAAACCACATTAAACTATACAACTTTCTATTGCTCCACTTCAAACTTTCTCCAGTAATTGTTTAGTCTTTTTAGCATCTTCTTGCCTCTCGGAGCTTATTTTTTTATGCTTTACTGAAATTGGTGACTTGTCTTTCAGACCGAATGTTATCACTATCTGTTTGATGCTGCGATCAAACTATATCAACTGGGTTTGGACTGGTCTACTCCCAACCATGGTCCTATTCAAAATGTCAAAGGAGTTTTAGGCACTAATGGAGACATAAACACATCTGACAAGGCTGGAATGAGGGATTCTGCTCACGGAGTGGCACCATTGCCGGTTAATTCTTAACATCTGGACTTGTTGCTACTAAGATTGAATGTCTTTTTCTTTAAATATCTTATATCTCAGTTCTTAATAGAGAATTAAATTTTGTGGTATTCTTTAGCACATCTTCACTTGGGATTGCAAATCCAAGAGTGTTTTGGGTTTGTAATAATTGGACTATTTTCAAATTTGGTTGCAGCGCTGCATTGTTCTTGACATTGAAGGGACTACGACGCCCATATCATTTGTTGCGGATGTTCTCTTTCCTTATGCCCGTGATAATGTTGGGAGACATTTGTCTGCGACATATGAGACTGCAGAAACTCAAGACGATATAAAATTACTTCGATCCCAAGTAAGATTTCTTTATGAAGTCTAGGTATGATTGTGGATGTTCTCAAGTAAGTTTGATATTGGATGGATATCCATTCACATTAGCACTTTAATTTATACTTTCTATTGCGTGTTATCAGGTGAGTTTTATGATATAGATAAATTACCATATACTTGAGCATTGATTATAGTCTAGCATCCTTATGGAAAGAGAATTTACATTATTTTTGTTTGAACACCACAACTTTATGGTATTAAGACACTAATTTTGGACATGGTTGTATTTCCCTGTTAGTACATGGAAGTTAAAAATTTTATAAAGCAGAACTGAACAATTAGGTTTAGCAATTAATAGTGCTTTTTTTGCCGAAGGAGTTGGTTGTTGTCCTTATTGTTAAAATTGAGTAGTTCCAGAACTCCTTGAATATCTATTATCATGAAATGTTAAAATTTTAACAACCATATTGCAGGTCGAAGATGATCTGGCTCAAGGTGTAAATGGGGCTGTACCCATTCCTCCAGATGATGAAGGGAAAGAGGAGATAATTGCAGCTTTAGTTGCTAATGTTGAAGCAATGATCAGAGCAGATCGGAAGATTACTGCCTTAAAACAATTGCAAGTAAGTTTCAGAATCATAGGATTGGAAACTCTTCAAGAGATAGTTGTTTTTGCTATGAAACTCATATTCTGGGCATTTTTACAATTTAATTATGCAGGGTCATATTTGGAGAACCGGATTTGAGAATGACGAACTGGAAGGAGTAGTTTTTGATGATGTACCAGAAGCACTGGAGAAGTGGCATGCTTTGGGAACAAAGGTTATTTTCTTTTCTCCCTTTATACTATTTAATCCATCTATACCATCATATAATCCCAAAAGCACTTGTTGGTGTCCCTCTATTGATTTATTTAGATTTCTTCTCAAAGCATTAACACAACTTATATAAATGGTGCAAAAGAACAATAATTTCATAAGGTTACCTGCCGTTATTGTGTTTATTATGATATCGACGTGACAAGAAAATTATAGAATCATTTAGCCAGAAAATGAGGGATGTATCCCTCTTGAACCATGCATACATGTGAAGCCGTGATCTTTCTTTTCTGGCGAATGAGTTTGCTCTTCCCTTCTGTTATTGTTAGCGTGTCTTATTGTCTAGTGAATGCGTACCTGTTATTTTGGTGACTAAAATAAGCATGAATGTATTAATATGAAATAGACTACACCAGTTTACATTCAGAGTCAACTGTTGGACTCTCTATACATTTGGCAGGATTTGGGTTGCTTAAGATGTAAGATTGATACACCATTCATATATTCTAGGGTGTCAATAGCTTTCTTTTATAGTATGGGACAATGAAGACAAAAGTTATTGTTTCATTTGGATTTTTTCTTGACTCAATTCAATAGTGGATGTTATTTCTGTGTTTTATATATATATTATATATTTGACTGAATTCAATAATGGATGTTTTTTCTGTGTTAGTTACTTTTTCAGTCTTGCTGCAGGTGTATATATATTCTAGTGGTAGCAGATTGGCTCAAAGGCTTATATTTGGAAAAACAAGCTATGGGGACTTGAGAAAATTTTTGTCTGGATTTTTTGATACAGCAGTGGGGTAAGTGAATGATACTGTAGTTCCAATATGGCTTAGTTTAGTTTAGATAACACTATATTATCTAGCTTCTCTTGCTTGCAGGAACAAGAAGGAAACACGCAGTTATGTTGAAATTTATGAATCCCTTGGAGTTGATAAACCATCTGAAATTTTGTTTGTGACGGATGTCCTTCAAGAAGCTGTAGCTGCAAAAGGCTCAGGTACTGATCTCTAGTTTAATGATTTTTGCGAGGAAAAATACCATAGTTATATTACGACATAAGCTTTTGTTTTCTATCACAATTGCCACTTTATAGATGCTTTTAGTCTCCATTATCATCACCAGTCATTGTATTGAGCATTGACAACGGCTAATCTGTTCTTCCTCTCCTTAAGTGTGACGTGTCTTGTATATCAATACGCTATGCACAAATTTAGACAATTGAGGACATCATTCATTCACATCTATTTTTTTTACCATAATTTTTTGCATTTTTTTATTTTGTAATGGAAGAGATTCTCTTATAGAAACTAACGACATCACAACTCATTCAGTGAGATGTCTAAATTTGAACTGATCATGTCGGAGCACCCCATATAATTGCACATCCTTTTTATGTGGAATATCTGGTCATTAAGAAGCCCACTCTACTACGAGCAATGCTAAATGCAATCCATTCACGTTTGTTGGTGTTTAGAGTATTTTTTTGTAATGTTGCATCAAATTTACTTAACGATAAGTTTCGCATTTTCAGCAATCTTAGTTGTGTTCAAAGCATTTGAAATTCCATCCGTGATTTATAGGTTTGGAGGTGGTGATATCTATCCGAGAAGGAAATGCTCCTCTTCCACAGAATCATGGATTCAGGACAATTAACTCTTTCTCAGAAATCTAAAGTCAGATGTGTTCTTATGCGATGACACTAATTAAAGACATAATGCTGGTCACAAATGTATGCATAAATAAATTCTCTTTCCGCATTTTATATCCACTTGCAGCCTTTCTATACTAAGTTGTACCAATATATGAGATTTCCTGACAATCTTTTTTAAGTTTATTCTTTATATTGAAGAAAGTTATCTCACACTTGAACCAACAAAATGAGAAAAGATTAGAACGTGATTTCATGGTCAGTATCAAGTCTTTTGAACATCTTGGTAATGTTTACTGTTAAAGATAGCATGTAGTATACGGATTAGGATCCCCTCAAGTTCACCTTGTTAGAATAATTTTAGTCATTCAAGATTAAATCTTGTCAAAATTTTAAAAGAAAAAAATTATTTAATAAAATTTAATTTCAATCATTCATTTTTAAATTAATGGCTATGATCATTCTAACATTATGATCATTCTAACATGATCTATCATCCATGGATGAACTTGAGAGAATCCTAATTCCTAGTATATAGTTGATGGAATTCTATCCCGTATCCAAAAATAGTTAGGATATCTAAAGGAAGAGATTAATTAAATCAAGTTTTTTGTACTTTATTTTACAGAGAAGTGTTACTTGGAAGCTAGTTTTTAACTGTCATATTGATTCGAGATTAATTGTGTTGTTTTATGATTTTAACTTCTAATATGCTACAAACATTTTTTGTTTTGTATATGAGATAATAGGTGATTTGTTATTAATCAAGTTGTTCTTTTTTCTCATTTTGCAAGTTTGTTTCTAATAAACATCTTAAGGTTATCTTGAGGAATTGTTGGCATGCAAGTTCAGTTGATTTTGTTGAATCAATTAGGTGATTTGTCATGAGTAGCCTTGCAGCAATTAGAAAAAAAAAATGTTATTTTTCCTCTCTCAAATTATGAAAATACTCTAATGTGTTCCAGTCAAATTTTGTTGGTTCAAACTGTATGTATAGTCAAAGAATAATCGTAAGCAAAGATATTGAGGGGGGGAAAAACACACCAGACTCAAAAAAGATAAAGGAAATTAATCATGTCAAGATTAAATCAAAAGTACATAATTGTCCAAATTGGATACATCAGATTCTACTGTACATCATCAACATGGAGAGCACAAAGCACTTTAATTTTCAGAATGTCAAAATGGCCATTAGTAATCTTAAAGGATTTTTGAAGATATAAAGCTCTTTGTTTTCTATTATATCAAAAGAACCTTTCATCTTTTTTTCTTTAAAAAAAAAAAAGAGAACCCATAATCAGTAATTAGAAAAAGATCCCATTGTTGACATTCTTTGGCCAAATTCTTTTCTTTGTTCTGTCTAATAATTATTCTGATCACTTTGATAGATATTTTAAAAGTGATTTAATATAATTAGTTATGATATTTAGGAAAGTCCTACCGCCACACCAACAAATTTTTATTCAATTAGATTATGAATAATTCAAAATTTTATGAGCCTTTGAAAGTAATATCTACAGCATTTGCATTCATTTTGTTTTATTGGTTGTCACTAAGTGAAACTTATATAATTGTGAAGCCCTATTCAGTATTCAAATGGGCATGGAAATTTATACCCTGTTTGAATAATTCCCCTTGTTTGGAAGACAGCATTGAGGAGAATCTTATAGGTATATAGGTGAGACTTTTTCACCCTAAAAGTAAAATTCACTCTTAATAGCGTATCTAACAAGTTGATTATTTAAATTATATTTTTTATTTTAAATAATAATTCTATAAAAAATATTACTCAATTTTTAAAATTTAAAGTAAAGAGTGAATTTGATTTTTAGATGTCAAATTTAACTTTATTTTTATTATAATTAATACATCCTCAATTTTTGTGTATATTCTATCTTTTCATTGACGTATTTTTTTAAAATATTTTTTTCTTATAATAAAAGTCATTTATTTTTTTTTTAATAAATATTAATTTATATTAGATAAAGTAAAATAAAGAGTAAAAATATAAAGAGTCCATTGGACTTGTAAAACAATTTTACTTTATATTTAAAGATATTTTTTATTCTATTAAAAATATTTTTTTAAAATAAAGAGTATTGTTTGAGATGTTTTAATTAAGCCGAATCACTTTCTATTATCTTCTTAATTACAAATGAGAAGATTTATAGATAATATGTATAGGAAATATTGCTTTCACATACATAGATCTCGAAAATATTATTGAAATTAAATTTTAAGATGTTCTGTTTTAATTATTAGATAACATGATGCAATATTTACATTAGGTGCATATTTAATTTAACTTCTGAAAATTACCAAATTGATAACTAAACACTTGACTGCTAACGAGAAGAGTTAGTAAAGTTAAAAGAAAACTTAAGTTAAAAATTATAACCATTTTAATTTTCTATAATTAGCTGAAAATTTTATGAAAAAGTTAGCTTAAATTTAAAATATTAAAATATAAAATAATTTTACTTATTTTTATTTAAATTTATATTAATTTATAATAATTAAAAATTATATAATATATAATTAAAAATTAAGAATATTAAAATTGTTAAGTAACAATAAATATATATATATATATATATATATATATATATATATGGATAAGGTTTTAATGGTTACTATAGTATTTATCTATCAATCAGTACTATTTTTCAATAGTTAGATAAAAAATCTAACGGTTCTAATTAATTTTAAAATAATTAAGATAATTATATATATATATATATATATATAATTTTTCAATGATTACAGTTTCATTGATATTATCTTTAATATTAAATAACATTAAATATTATATTCATAATTATTATAAAATTAATTAGAACTATTATATATATATATTATATATATAAGTAACTCTCAATCAATCTGTCTGCATAGATTGTGGCTTGCTCCACCATAATTTAGACGTGAATATTTAATAATATGATTTTTTTTACTATTTTCATTGATATATAATTATATATCTATATTTTTAAACCATCTTAATATTATTGTTTTTATTAGTCTAAATATATTTATCAAACTTACTCTCTACTCTAAAATAAAGAGTATATATAGCTTAAATAAAAAATTTGTTAGAAATACTCTTAAACAAATGTATCTAAAAAAATATTTATCTAGAAATGTTAAATACTTTATGCTTATTATCTTTTCTATTATCTCTTTTGCCCATTAAATTTCATGTACTTGTATTTTAATATTATGAGTCCTATACAAAAAAAATAATGGTAATTATCATGAACAAAATAATGGAAAAAATAGTTAGCAATTCTCTTTTATATGAATATAAGTAAAAAAATTATAGAATAAAATCTTAAAAATAATATATTAATTTTATTTGCATTTTTTATTAATTTTATTTCTCTTTCGTCACATGCTCTTTTTTTTTTAACTTCATTTTCAATCATCATCAAAACGAAAGAAGGCTATTCAGGTATTTTACTTCTAAGAATTAGTCTTGTCCAAGTCAAAAGAAAATGATATACCTATGAGCTCAAAGCGAATTATAAATGAGAAAATTTATAAGTTTGATTATATATTAGTAGGAATATGAGATTATGAGTCCATATACAATTAGAAACTCTAGATATAATTAATTAAAAAAGGAAAAATTATATATTTTTTGGTCTTAAAATTGTATGAATTTATACAATTTAGTCCCTTAATTGAAAATTTATTTATTTAACTCTCTGCACTATCATTTTTATTTTATTGACTCCTTTAATTCTTAAATTTGAATTTACATTGTTTCTTTTTATTAAACCCTTAATTAGCATCTAATGAATGATAGTTTATTTTCATAGAATATAATTAATGAAAATTAAAGGAATCAAATTCAACAAAAATTTTCAACTTTGAAACATTTAGTATCTAATCAATGATGAAAATTATACTTATTTAGACAGGTCTATAAATAAATTTGTAGACCAATCCACTTACAACATGCTTTAATGCAAAGTAATATTTTCCATACATGATAGGTTGTAAATAAATTCATATAATTCATAAACACCTCAATTTAGACAAGAACAATATTCAATCAATGATAATTAAATGAACAAATTATACCTAATGGAAAAACTAAATTAGGTTAAAATTAATATTTAAAAAATTTCAATTAAATAAACTGAAGAATATATTAATTATATAAATTCATAAATATATATATATATATATGCCATTTTAGTTTCTTTTTTGCTCATGCAGTTCTTTTTAAATAACTTTAAACATAGTATTAGATACCCAAAAATCCAACGACACTTAAGATATGGGCAATCAAGATTCTGATCATTCACACAGAAGGAATACCTTCATATCAAAGATTCAGTAAAACAAAAACTTCCACAGCGCGGTCATCAGAACTCATAAAAGATCATTGACTATATCATTCACAGCATAAGGGAAAAGAGAGAGAGAGAGAGAGAGAAAGAAAGCACTATGAAAAATACTTGCCCAAATTTGGTTTATATTCTTGTTCTTGGAAGTGACTAAATGATAGAATAAATATAAATAAAGAAACAAAGTAGAATTTTACGATTTATTAGGAGTCAAACTGAAGAAGGTAAAATGTTAACTTTCTTTGAGAGCTCAATTGAATTAACATCCCAAAAATAGAACTTCACTTCGAGGAAGTAATAATTACATAATTGAAAAAAAGAAAAAAAAAACTATATATAAGTCATCCTTGCAATTATAGTTGAATTTGGCATTAATGTAAACGTCTTCTGTTTGTTACATGGTATAACCTTCATCTAGTCTGCTACTGCCATGATTGACCACAAAACTTGAAAATTTGATTATAGTGCAATCATATATTGGTAAAATTAATTAATTAAATTCATATTTTTACTGTTCAAACAAGAGAGATGGAGGAGAAGGAGATTATACTGCCCAGAAATTCATAAACTAAAATCAGTCCTTAAAACATATTCATTTCCTTTTGGATGTAGAAAAGCCTCAAAAATGAAAATTCTCCTCGAATAAATTTTTTAATCTCATAGCCATGATAATATTCCTCATTTATAAGATAATGATGAAAAAGGAAAAGAAAAGCATCAATAAAAAGAGGAAGAAAAAGGAAGAAAAAAGGAAGAAAAAGCAAGCAAGCAAGCAAGCATGAATGAAAGAAGCTAAACAAAAGACTTTACCCTGTATATTAAATATGATGAAAAGAGAGATCAAATTGTACAATTAAAACCAAAGACGAATGGATCTCTACCTCTTGATCCTTGAAAACCATGAAAAACCCACGAAATATTCATAATCCCCTTTTCTTTAAATTCCAATCCTGATCATCATATCAATAAAAATCAAGAACTTGAAACCTTTGGTGAAGTAACAGGAAAAAGAGGCAGCAATTGCGGCTCTGAATCTCTAGGAGTAGAAATAGGGGATGGATGCAAATAAAATCCTTTCTCTGCTATTGCTCTTTCCTCCTCAGATGATGATGAATTCCCCAAAGAAGGCGAGCTCTTATTAAAAGGGTCTTCATTCAATGGAGTAACCGGGCTAAGTGTCAACTTAGGGAATTCAAGCAAGCTAGGAGACAATATCTCAGTCTTATTTCTAGGAGAAAACCCAGCGACTGAGTTCATATTATTACCAAAACTGGGCAACAGAGTATTGATCATGAGACTGTTTTTAAGGTTACTGTTCCTCCTTTCGTAGAGTTTGAAGGTGCTCTGTTGTTGTTTTTTGGGGGTACTTTTGATGGGAGGGATAGTGAAGTTTCTTGTAGATGAGGTTGTAGAAGAAGGAGGCGTTGATGGCGGATCTTGATGGATTTTTGGAGAATAAGAGGAAGAAGGAGAAGAAGAAGAAGAATTAGAAGCTTGTTTAGCAGTTTCGGTGGAACCAGTAAGCATTTGGACAACTTGTTTGAAAGTTGAAGTGTCTGCTTGAACAAAGGTTGTTGGGTAAGGACTAGTATCAGATCTGGATATGGGTATAGGCGTGAGTGGTGGAGTGTGAATTTGGACACAATTGTTGCTTCCATTGCTATATGGTGAGTTTAATGGATGTGGGTTCTTGTTTTCTTGAATTCTCGTTGTAGTTTCCATTCTTGTTTCCGCTGATTCTTGAATCTTGAGCACTCCTCAACAAAGAAATCAGTAACTTTCTTGGGTTTTGGTTGGAGAAGAACGGAGTGAAAAACAAGGCTTTTTGAGGAAGAAGGAAAAGGGTCTTTCTTTACCCTTTGCTTATTAATTGCTTTTGTTTTTGTTTATGTTGTGGTACTTGTGCCACAGAAGCAAATATATCTAGTTTTTTTTTTTTTTTAAGGACTATGGTTTGATTACTCTCTCTCTCTCTCTCTCTCTCTCTCTCTCTAAATTAAATTTGGGTATGTTTTCTTGGTGGAGGGTTATGGGGTTGATTGGTTATGGATAGAAAATGCAACCCAATGGTTTTAAGATGAAGGAGATGGTAAGGGCATTGGTTATATCATTTGGAATCAAATAATTATATAAATATATGTATAAAAGAGATGTAAATCTGTGTGTGTCTGTATATAATATATATATATATATATATATATATATATATATATATATATATATTGTGTGGCATTGACTTCAGAGCCCTGAGAAGAAGGACTCTTATGTGATGGGATTGGAGAGGAATGTGACATCTGATCAGATACAACTATCCCATAGCGATTCGTTCATTCATTCATTATATTAACGGAAACAATATATTGTTTTTGGTTTTCAAACATTACCAATTTATATAATTAAATTTTTACCCCAAAAAAAATTATTCAGCTATAATTTCACCAACTATCATTTAACTTATTTAATTGACTCGTTTAATTATTAATTAATTAATTTTATATTTATAAAATATTTAGTATCTTATAATGACAATTAAAAAGTCAATAAAATAAATTTTGAATTAATTTATATCTATTAACCACTTAATATCTAATAAATTTTTATAATAGAATAATTATGTTAAAAAAACAATAATTATAAAAAAAATTCGTAAAATTGGAAATAAAAAATGTATTTTTTTCCTTCATTATATTTTATATGGCTACAGGCATCGTGCTGAAATTTAAAGCGCGTGTTTCTCACGCTGCAATAAGATAGGGCTTGAAGAAGATTTGGAGTTGCCTTCCACTAATAGGATAGTGGTTGCTGCCGTCAAAGTGGGTTTTGGCCTTTTACCCCGTCCTTACACTTACAGCCAAGAAATTAATCAATTATCAATTACGGATTTTTTTTTTTTTTGGGGACTAACTATAGGCTTATTGGAAATTAAAAAAATAATTTTTATCATTTCATATTAATTTTTAAGAGTAATTAAAATTTTTATTTATATAATTATTTTTTATTCAATGGGGGAAAAAATTGAGAGATGGTAATTAAGAGATATAATTTGCGCCAAACATAAAATCGTTTATTTTGATTTTGTAATTCTTTTTTATATATAAGTGGGGAATTCCTGATTCCATTACAATTATATGTAAATATATCAAGGGATAATTTTGTAATTCTTCATACATTCCTAGTCTTATAAAAGCAATTAAGTTTGAGAAAAGTAAAATAATGTGAGAAAATAGAAGAAAATTTCATCTTTGGGTCTACCGATTTCAATTCATATATAGACTTGAGATTTGAGAACAAAGACAAAGTCTTTGTTTTCTTCTTCCTCAAGTCAAATATTTCTTCTTTTTTTTTTGAAAAATTCTCTTACAAAAAAAAACCTCAATTTAAACTAAAGAAGATACCTCAATCATGCTTCAAAAAACATTGAGTTGAGGTTAAGAAGATCTTTCAATAACAGTTGGGGAATTTTTTTTTTTTTTTTTTTAAAAAATCAATTTGCTTACAGAAGCATTGCAAATAGCAGCTAGGGTTTCATTATACAACAACCACTGACATTTTAGGGCAGATAAGATTAGTCACCTATTTTGAAAGGAAACAAGCGACTTGAGCCACCCTTAATTTGAGCTATTACTATATTTTTGTTTAAAAAAAGTGTAAAATAAAAAAAAATTAAGAAAAATTATAAGGTATATTGAAGGGACAAAAGGTGTTTTTTTTAATTATTTAAAAAAAAACTAAGTATCCAATAAAATAATAAACACCAAGTTAACAGAACGTAACATTCATAATTTATTCTATGTATAAAAATAATTGCCCTATTCATAATTATAAACCAATTAATATTTTCTTATTTGATTAGACTAATCAAATTACTTAGTTAAAGTTTTAACGAGGCTTATTTGTCTAATGATATTGATTTAATTATATATATATATAGGAGAAAATCTGCTAATTTCTTAGTTATCACCCTGGCTTATCAAATAGTGCAATGAGCAGAGGGGATGGTCCATGATACGAATTTATTATAATAATTATTATTTAAATTGCTTTTTATATATGAATCTGTTCTATTCCAGAAATTCTAGTTTTTTTCATAGAAATTAGTTTCCTAAATGTTGTTGGGTATATATCCATATTATAGTTGACAAAATTACGAAAAAAGAGAATCAAATTCTTATTTCCTATATTGCAAAATTTTTAATTAAAAATTAAATATATTAAGTAATTAGAAAAAAAATTAAAAAAAAAGGAACTATTGGGAAAGAAGGGTAGGGGACCAAAACTCCATTAGACAATACTGCTGCTTAAAAAGGGATCAAATTCTTCCATAACCAAAATGATTATGTCTGCTTTGTGGAGTTCCTAACAAACTCCATTTATTTATTTATTTAAAAGCCATTAATGAGTTTTTATGTTGAACAAGAAAAAGAAAATAAAATTTACTTTTTGATTAAACCTCAAGCAATAATCCCTGCAAAAAGTTGCACATTCAATTATAATAAATAAGATGGCATATATGCTCTTAACTACAACTCTCACTAATACTATATATATCAATCAACCAACTTGCTATATATTTTATTCAACCAAAATATATATTCTATAAATCATTTGTTATACAATTTAATTAAATAAAAATTTAGTGGTATAATTAAATTTCAATTTTAAATTAATCTATATAATCACTCATGTATTTCTTGTTATGATGACATCAATAAAAAGAAAATTAATCTATATAAGAAAATTATATATATATATATATATATATATATATATATATATATAAATGAATATGATAGATTAAAAGTACAATATTGAGAGATGAAACTCCAATATTGGGATTATCATTGAAAATTTTAGGTTGATAACCTAGAAAATTAAATCACACCTAAAAGAGAAATACATATATATAATAAAGTAAAACAAAAAGGAAATGAAAGAGAGATGAAAATCTAATATCTAAAGTGGATAATGGAGGAAATTAATAGGCAGAAGTAGGTTCAAATGACAAATTGATAGCAAAATTTTATATTATTATGTGATCTTTCACCATATATCTTAGATACAATGAAGATGATATATATTTATATGCATGATTAATGATTGAGAATGACCTACTTGCTTGCTTTCATTTTGGCTTTAGATACTACTTCAATGTCAAAATTATTTTGCCTCATGTTTCTTTTTTTTTTTTGCTTTTTAATTTTCAGTTTTTATTTTTAGGTATAATGGCTAGTTGTATTGTTGCTTGCCCTCTTCTAATTGTAATTTTGCAACTTGTAATGGGACATTTGGCCTGTAAGATCTCTTTCCTTTACATCATCTCTCAAGTCTTTCTTCATTGCAAATTCACAAAAATGTTTTGTTGTACTCTGCACTAATTAAGTTAAATGTACATGAAACACAACAGTTTGTATTGTGAGCATTTTGTAATTTTTGGTCCTAATAGCACATTCATAAAAATTGAATTGAAAAGAACAGTAAAAATTAGGGTTCGAATTGTTAATATTTAAGATTTTCTTTTTTGTCTTTTTTTTATTAAGAATCTCTAATATGCAAATACTAAATTTTGCAGTAAAAGTCTGTGGAACTAATCCAAGAAAAGTGTGTATGCATATATTTAAATTGCTTTCGCTATTGCTTTGAACAATGTATCCAAGAAGATCAGCCCATATCATATTGATATTTATATTTTTATATGAATAAGATTCAAGAAGTATGACTATACCCTTATACCAATTCAAATTGAAAAAAAAAAAGAACGTTTAAGATATACTAATGGAGTATAGAGATTAAATAAGTCTAGCTAGCCTACAATTATTGAGCAAGCTCTACATATTCATAATTCTTGACTCATTAATAAATTTTATGAAAAAAACAAAAGTATACTTTGGCACTAAATTTTATAAATTTCTGTAATTAACTTGTTTAATTGAATATTTAATTATTTAAGTTTCTTAACTATATATTTTATTCAATTGGATTTTTTAATTATCAGTTTCGAATTCATATAATCTGTGGTTATAAGACATTTTGTATCCAATTAATAATAATTAAGGAAGTCAATTTTCAATTAGTTTGTATTTATGAAATACTTTTGCATCTAATTCATAATAGTTAATATAATAAATTTTAAATTGAGGGACTACATTAATTGATAATTGATAATTAATTAAATCAATTGAATAATTTTCCAATTAACAAAAAAATTCAGATACCACAATATATATATATATATATATATATATATGAATTATATAATTGAACTTTGTATTTATCAGCTGGTGATTAATATCTGAATACTAATTAAATTAACAAAACAATGATGAAAAGGTGATGGCTTCAAACTTATCGAACATTAAAAAAAAATGAAATAAATAAATAAATTTCTTATGTACAAAAAAAATGGAAAATTCATCTAACCTTTTCTAAGGAAAGAAAAGAAAAATCTTATATATGATTAGTGTTATATACTCCCTCACTTTCACTTCAAATATTTATTAAATTTGTTAATTAATGAATTACGTCATCCTTCTGAGATGGGATTTAATTATAATAAAATTAGACCATAAATCATAAGATAGTAATAATAATAGCAATAGTAATCACCTTTGGTTGGCCGGCTTGACTAATGTGTTAAACAATGTGGAATATATAATTATGCCAAAACTCATCCTCAAGTCAAGCCCTGAAGACGTTTTAGTTTGAGCACTTTATATTTTATATTTTGAACTGCATTAAGCTTTTTCGTTAATATATTTATTTTATTATTATTATTATTATTATTATTATTATTATTATTATTATTATTATTATTATTATTATTATTATTTTGACGCCGTTAGATTTAGTAATAAAAATAATTATTTTAATAATAAAACTGCCCTTCTTCCCCTCCTTCTCTTTCTTCCTCTTCCTCTGCCTCAGTTGTCATTTTCCCCCCTTCTTCTTCTTCTTCTTCCTCTTCCCTAGCCATATGGTCAGCAACTAGCCTGAGCTCCAAGAAATTACAAAAATAATAACTTTATCTAATTGAAAATCAATAAATCTAGCAATCAACAGCAGAAAAACAGACTAAATCACAAAACTCAAGAGCACCAAATGAGAAGCATAATCAGTCTTAATATTTGAACAATTTTGTTAGAAAATAAAATTAACCTAATTTCATAAGAGAAAAAAAAATGGTGAGATGATATTGATTAGAGAGTAATAAGAAGAAGTTGAGATTATATCCAAAATAATAACAAATTTCCGTCGTTTAATATATAGCCTATGAACTATCATCAGTGTCTTGAGAGCCACAATCCAGTCCCTCATCTTCCATTGCATCTTTGAAACTGCCAGCCACACAACCGGATGAACACTGGGGCTGGTTGCCTTGGGATAAAATTGATTTAGATTTTATTAGGGTTAAAAATTAAAAATTTTATTTTTTAGAAATTGGGTATCATTTCAATATTTTAATGTCATTTATTATTGAAGACATATTTTTATGTGAAATTGCATTATATGGGTCATCAACTCTTTGACATAAGGGCTCAATGTGCATGAAAATAAAGCAAAAAGGGCTGAATTGAAAAAAAAAACGGTGAGAGGCTCAAAGTAAAAAAAAAAAAACGAAAACGTGAAGGCCTTTTTGCCTATAATTTTGGTATTTCTTATGTTACGAATAATGACAAATTTTTGTTGAGAATAATACTTTGAATTTGCTGACTTTGCGGGGTCCACTAAAACTTGGTCTTCATTGCCAAACCGTCACAGACGTAGCCTATACATAGGTAGTGACAGACACATCTCTCGTCCAATAAAAAAAAAAATTAAATAAATTGTACAAATATAAACAATTATTGTACTTAGTATAATTTTAAGGTTTCAATAAATCATATCTTATATGTTAATTAATTGTTGTTCCTTTTCTAATCATTAATCCATAAACGTCAAACTCCAATTTGATATTTGGGACTCACATGAAAGTATTTTGCTTAATTAGTGGCATTGAAACATATGATTTAACTTATATGGTGATTAAATAAAAAGAAATGTTAAGGAGCTTGAGACATTCTTTAATATTTATATTCTAATTGATTGATAAAAAAAAAGAAAAAAGAAAAATTATTTTTAAAAATTTTTCTATTCTCATAAATTAATTAAAAATTTAGTGTCCGAAGCTTTCAAAAATAAAGAGTATATTCTTATTAAATAAATATAAATGCAAATAAAATCAATTTCTTTTATCAAAATATATATCTAGGAAATAAAGACGATGAATTTAAACTTAAATTACTTAAAAGAATCTTAATCAGTTTTTACAATTCACTTGATAAACACCCACCCAAATATAGAACAAAAACAAATAATAAAATAAAAGCACACTATCAATATAATCACTCAAAATTTTAAAAAATTAAATTGGCTTGAATTGTATGTCAATTTCGGGAGACATTTAGTTTTATAAAACAATGAAATAATGTAATATAAAAATTATAACAAGTTAGTTTGAATTCAAAGTGAGAAGTTATAGAAGATGAGACTGAGTACCTTTGGATTAGAAAATAAAGATTATGGTGTCATAGTATACCTACTTAATTTTAGTAATAATAATCTTACTTTTGCTTCTTTTATTGAATACAATAATATCTTAATTTTTGACTTAGAAAAAAAAAGAAAAAGAAAAGATAAATGCTTGTTCGAAAGAGAAAAGGAGAAAGAAAAAGGACAAAAAAAAAAGAAAAGAAAAGAAATTGGCAACTTTTTATATTCTTTTTTTTTTCTTGAACAATTTAGCAAAATAGCTAATAATTCAATAATATTATACAAAACCTTAGCTTTGTTTTCTTTTTTCTTTTTTCATGATGGTCCTGCCTACCTCGAGATGCTCTCAAACATATGATAATATCAATCATCATTCACCAGACAAAACCTCCTGAGTCTAGAGAGATTTACAACTACAACAACAACAATAATAATAAATAATTAAAATATTTGTTTTTTTTTTTGAAAAATGTTGTGGGCTCGAGGGATGAATCATATGCATCTTTACTTTAATAATAATAGAGTTTTGGTTAACTGGTAATTTACAGATTTAATTAAAAATTATTTTAATATTATTGTATTATAATTCATTTTACATTTTATTCTACAGTACCTCCTTTCTGTAAATATTATTTAGATATGTTATAATGTTTATTGAACAAAAATTTTATTCATGAATTTCCATATAATGAAATATGGATTTAATTTTTTTTTATTCTTTATTTTTGGTTGAATCATAAACTATTTGAATAGTAACCCTTTCCACAGTTCTTTTGGCTTCGATCGCAAGACTTTCTTTTTTCCTTTAATTTGAAGTTAAATTATATGAAAACAAAAATCCGATAAGCAATGGGAGATGCATCTACGAAATTTGAGGGAAATAATCCCATTGTTTTTTTTCTTAATAATGCTCTTAGTTTTAATATTTTTAATTCAAGTTTTTTCACTTATCACAGATCACAGATTGAGTGTATTTGAATAGACTTATTAATCTTAGTTTTGTTTATCTGTTAGCTAAGTTTTTTGCTTAACTCTTTCAACAAATATTAAAAAAAATTAAGGTGATAAGATTGGTTAACATATAATATTAAACTTAATCTTGACATAATGATTGTAATGTGATAAATTCCTTAATGGTAAACTATCAGCGATCAGAATTAGCAGTCAGTAATCAAATAAGTATATAGTCATAAATACACTTATAAATTTAATTTAACTGTACTTTAAAAATGGAAAAGGAAAAGAAAAAACTAAAATGAAGTCTCTTCATTTTGCATAAATGTGAAAGGAGGAAAAAAATTTAAAAAATAAATAAATAAGAATACTAGGCTTTTTGGTTAAACAAAGTAATTAAAACTCATTGACACTACATTTGTGAACCTAAAATTACGTGGAAAAAAAAAATCATATTTTGGTTTTTAGATTTTACAAACATGTACAATTAATTAAATTTGTTAGTTAAAAATATATTCAGTTAATTCTTTTAATAATTGATCTACTAATTCTTAACGTAAATTTTATTTAATTAATTATTATTGATTAGAGGGAAGTATATTATAAATAAAGATTAACTGTAAATTTAATTACTTTACTCCCTTAAATATCGTTAATTATATACTAAGTATTTTATAAATAGAGATTAAATTAATTTAAAAATTGATAAGTAAGAGTCAAATTCAATGAGTCAATATAAAAAAAAAATAATTATTATAGAATTAATTGAACAAAAACTCAATCAATTATTAAAAAAACCCAATTGCATAAATACAATGAAAATCATAGGATGAAATTGAATAATATAATGTTCAAAGGTGCAAATTGAGCTTTCTCAAATTTATAGTTTTTTTTTCAAGATTTCTTTAAATAGGGGTATTTTATCCACCTATGGAATATTTTGAAAACCTATTTTCAACAATCTAACTTGAATATAGAATTAATTAAATGAAATATTTCAATGAAAGAAAAACCTAACAAGTAATTAAATGAAATATTTTGAAAACTTGGTTGTTGTTTTCAAGCACGATTTGGCTAACTCAGAAAATAGAAGAAATAATCTTCACGTGCTCAGAAATGGATTACAGAAGAATACTAGATTCGAAATAGAGAATATTTAAAATTGAATCTCTAATTCGATAGATTATGAATTAGCATGTTGAGAGTATTTTTCTCTTGAAAAATATGAAATTTCCACTTGAAATGAGTTTTTAGGAGGTATTTATAATATGTAGCTCAAAAAGTAGCCAATAGAAACAAAATATCAAATTCAAAAATCAGTCATTTTTCCTCTGAAAATTTTCAGTAGAAAAATTAGAAACGTTCTAAAAATTAGTCATTTCTCTAACTCAGAAATCTGCATTTTAATTTTTCATAAGATATTTTTTACTTTGAAAATTTTATGCAATATGAGCATTAAATTAAATATAAACCAAAATAACGTTCCATAAACTTGTTTATCATATAATCTCTTCTTTCACGCCACGCGTGTCATCTTTTTTGAATCTTCTAACTTGTCTGGCACTTTCATTCCTTGCAAATGTAATTTTAAAAGCAAAATAAATATAACAAATTCTAGTAATTATATCATAATTTTATCATCATTAAATTTTAAAATACGAAATTCATGAATTATACTCATTATGCATATATAATATAAGTCAATGTTTTCTGCCCAAAAAATTAAAATTAATAAAGAACACTACTATAGTTTGGCAGTTTCCAATTGGAAAATATGTAATTTTATATAGAATCCAACATATGACTTATCGAGAATTCCCTTTTCTTGAAAAAAAAAATAAAGATAATGAAAAATGAAATACGAAAAGGATTTAAAAAGACAACAAAATAGTCATAATGAAGTAACGATGCTACACAAAGGCTTTAAGAAAAACAATTTTTTTCATGATAGTGCATCACTAATTTCGTATCAAACCCATTTTCTATCCAATAAGTAAATAAATAATCTATTCTGCCCTAATTCTTCAGCAGAAAATTAAGGACATTGGGTTCAATCATACCAATTAGTCTATTAATGCCGAAACTAATTATATAATTTATGATTAATTTGTAGGAATGAGGATGTAAATTAATGTTAATATTGTTTAGACACATTAGATTCCTCGAGGGAGGGACAATAGTTGGGGGATAAGTGCCACTATTGCAAGGTTCATGAATAGTTACAAACGATAATGCCTGCACTTGCATTAATTTATTTGTCTTTATTTGCTTTTGTGCTTTTTCTTTTTCTTTTTTTTTTCCTTGCTAGTTTAAATTATAAGTCAAAATTGTTATCATGTTTGAGTTTCATAGTGTGAATCATTTTTTTTAATACGTTAGACATACATAAAATATGTTATTATATTTAAATTATTGATTTTTTTAAAAAAATTAGATAAACTAATCTAATACTATATTTTTTTTCAATCTCAATAATTTATTCTTATCATACAGATTTAATTTCTGAATATATTATATACCCAAGTTTGAACGTTTCTACTCCATTTTATTTCAAATGTTCATTTTGGTTTTTTCACACTAATAAACCAAATGATTACGTTTTATTGATTATAAATTTTTTTATTATAATTTCCCTCTATACTATCTTGTAAAAGCTAAAATAAAATATATAAATTCAATAAATGAGAGTAAAATGAAATGCATTAAAAACTTTCGTAATTTATGAAATGGATATTTAAATTGAAAAAAAATTATAAAATGAATATTTAAAGTAGAACAACGAATATAATTATAATTATAATTATTTTCACAATAGCTTAATTATTTGCAGAAAAAGTCATGGTAATGCTTTTAAAAAATGCCCTAGGGGGGAAAACTACAATAAATAAAGGCACCGTCAATAAATAAATAAAGGTTACTTTTTGGTTAATTTGCATGTTTTGTGCCACAGAAAGAAGGCGTCAAGGAAAGAGCAATGCATGTGCATGTTTTTTCTTTTATCAAAAGACAAATTCCAGATACATTATGGAGAAATTTGTTTTCTTCGTAAAATACTAAAATAGGGAGGATTGTTAACAATGAAGATATATATATATATATAATTTATTTAAATAAATATTTTTATGAATGAATTGGGAGGAACAAAAATGGAGATTCGTCTAATTCTTTAATGGAAAATGGAGAAAAAAATATACAAAATAAAATTAAGAGGAGAATGAGGATCCTTATAAGAGAAGTAGCCATTTGCTATGAAATTCTTGGGCACCTATCAAATCCAAATTAGAATAATAAAATAAAGAATATATTCTGAGAATACAATTAAGAGAATAAAACTTTCAATTAAAACCATAACATTTGTGAATCATCGTCAGCAAAACCAAACTAAAGTTTTGAGATAATATTTAGGTAGTTTCCTCAGAATGATTATACTTCATAACTTTAACTAGCAGCAGGAGTAAGGATCAAGAAATAATTTTAATTATTTTTATAGTAAACTAATGCCTATGGGTGCAACCAATCTCACTCAAAATTTGTCTTCTTTTATACAAAACAAACTAAATCCACAGAGCACTTTCATAAGACTGACAAAAATAAATAAATAAATAAAGGCCCATTTTTGCTATACTAAATTTTGTTTATAAAATATTTACATGGGCTTATTGTTGAGAGAAATATCATATTAAATGTTTTGATTAAAGACAGAGTTATTAACATTATGGTATGTATGATATATTTTGATTATAAAACTTGAAAACATTTACCTAAGAATAATGCTTGTGTAACAGAACTGCAATATGAAAATCTTCACATCCCAGGAATTTACATAGCTAGTTAACAATGGCAGTTGAAAGACAGTGAAACATAAAATAGGCAGTTTTCCTATTTGGCATATCCAATTGGAAGGAGATCGTAAAAATATAATCTGTACACTCAATTGCAAGAATAAATGACAATAAGATGATGAAATGGAATACAATACAGAACTTAGTGACATCCCACCTGATCTTGCCTGGCATGAGAGCATTGTATGTTCACAAGCAGTGACACATTTGATAGTATGATAATGGAACTGAGCTAGGCTTAGGCTGCCCTCAGAGAGAAAGAGCAACACTTTTGAACTCGTTCAAGCAGGACTGGAGTATCTTCTGACGTTTCTGAAGAGATTGTCTCTCATTTTGTAGCTCATCAATGGCACCAGGTGCAACAAACATGTCCATGAATTTCACATCACTAACAGCAAACATTTCCAACCCAAGCTCTACAACAAGACGATCCCGGCTATATCAAGCAGAACAAAATGAAAATTTTCTCAGTCAGCTCCTCTTAAACAAAGTCCTGCTAAAGTGATAGAGCAAGTCTTCTAATTTGAGTTCATAAAATAATAGCTTTGCTGCCTAATTATTGCTAATACTGATCTCAGCCCTGGTTGCAATTATTAAGTGAGCTTGCTACCAAACGCACTACTGGGCATTAGCAAATTTGAGTTGGTACAAACATTATTAATAAAAAAATCATAACCCGGTTACTTCATTAAATATAGAACCAGAGCCCTGTCGAAAAAGCAGCAGATGTGAATAAGGTGAATTTTTTTAATGAACTTAAAGCTCATATCTTATGCAAAAAAAAAAAAAAATGTTAAGCTGATATTAAGTGCTTACAAATGGATCAAATAGTCTTTGATGTATGATTAGGAAATAGTGAGTCAACTATGCAGTTCTAGAAAGGAAGACAAAAGGAGAAAAATTCATGACACCGAATGCCATTAGGGTTCTCCAAAAGTTATGTTAACTTAACAACCATGAGATGGAAGCCTCTTCCACTTTGTGATTTCTTGGGGTGGGCATTCGGTCAGTTTGGTTTAAAACTGAACTGACCGAATGCTCACCCCAGGAAACCAAACCGATATAACAATTAAAACCAAATCGAAATATTTTGGTTTAGTCCAATTTAATTTAATCAGTTTTATAAATTTATTTATGTATTTATATAAATTATAATTATTACTATATTTTATCAATTATATTATATTAGAATCAATTGCCATAATTTTATTAGTTATCATAAATTAAAATCAATTACCATAATTTTATCAATTACAATATATAAGTTATAATCAAACAATATAATTTTATAAATTAAAATAAAATATGATAAATTGACATAAATCATCACTTTATTAACTCCCATAGTTATCATAAATTAAAATTAATTGCATAACTTCATCAACTACTATAAATCAAAATAAATTTTCATAAACTAGAATTTATATTCTTTTATCTAAAAATTAAAATTAATCTTTAATATATATATATATATATATATATATATATATAACTTTGATTTGTTCGATTTAATTGGTTTTTCAACATTAATAATCTAACTGAACTGAATAGACTGAATTCAATTCAATTCGGTTTTTAGTTTTGGTTCGGTTTTGCAAACCCTAGTGTTTTCCACTAGTAAATAGACCACAGGCTTCTGGTGAATCACCACCATGCATGTGTTATTCGATAAGATACGCTCATTTTGATTCAAATTGATTATAGACGACAAAGGATACTCACCAAGGGGTCAAGAATCCGGAGTTCAATGTTGACATCACACTTCGCTCAACCAGAACTTCACGTATCCGTGCAAAATGCTGTGCGGCAGATGAGCAGATTTCCAAGTAAGCTGAGCAGGATCTTGAACCACTATTATCGCCATTTCCAAATAAAATTCCACCATTTTGAACTCTTAAATTTTCAGTATTTCTGTTATTTCCTGTCATTCTAGCAATCCGCTTTCTAGGCCCAATTTCAATGCAGTTTCCATGCTCCTTTGCCCCACCATATACCACATCACAAGGTTGGTCAGGAGATGGAGTCTCAGGCACAGTCATTAGGCTTTCTTTGAGAGCTTCTTTAGCTTGTGTACCTTTTCCTGGAGTGGTTTGCTGCACATTCTTTTCTGGAGGTATATTCTCTTGATCTCTCGTTGTTTCATCACGGGATGATTCCCTGACATCAGATATCTCAAAGCAAAATGAACCAGCTGATGCTTGATTAAGGTAAGATGTCGCACTCAAGCCCAAGTCTCCACGAAGGTCATTCTCATAACAAACCTGAGAATATGGGCTTGTAACTGAATCAAGATGATGTCGAACTAATAGCTTGCACTGTTTAGCAAGATCCCTTATAAATCTATTGTAGGCATGCCTTAAGGAAGCATGAAAACCAACATACCCGTCCATATTTCCACTCTTCCTTGCATCTGCACAATGAAAAGCAACAGTGGTACAAGAATCAATCAGGGACCAACTAGCATTCATAAAACAACCAAAAAGATCAAACTGTAAAAGACCCATTGTTATTGTAGGATGCCACGTATAGTCAGTGAATTTTTTTGCACCAGCCATAAGATATTCAAAATTTCCCATTGACACTGCAGGAAAAGCTTAGGAATCTGGTTCTACCACATATCGTGCATGATTACTCATTGTGCAGTAAGTATAATATGCAAATATTATACTAGAACTACCATTAATTATACCCTCAAATATTGTGAGAAAAAAAAAAGGAAGAATGAAAACTATCTATCAATTTGCTTTGAAAGCAATGAGACTCAAGCGACCTCTTACATTCTGAGTTACAAGTACGATTTCTTTCTTGAGCAAGATCAAAGAGATTCCCCAGAACAAAGGCAAGCCGATCACAAGCAGTGCTGAGAAGAGGAGCAAGCCATGACCGAGCAGCAGCACGTGCAATCTCTGCAGCAGCTTCTGTTACGCCTTTACTCCCTCCTCTGCCAGCATGGGCAAGCAAAATATTTGCCACCTGTCTCAACAAGAAAAAATGACTTAGAATGCTGCACGGTTTCTGAAATGCCTTAGATTGTATTGGATTACCTAGGAAAACCAGGTTTTAGAAATAAATACCTTCTCCCTAGAAACTAGAGGGCATTCAATGGAATATGCAGCACATCTGAACTCATGTATCACTCTTTCAAAAGCAGCTCCTCCATAGAGTTTAAGAGTAGCATTAGGAGGTTTTATGTTGACAGTAACACCTGGCCAACTCCCAATGCCACTCTCTGACTGCTCCTCCTCTGTCGTTTTCCCCCATTGCTCTGGTGCTGGATCTGCTGCTCCATCAATCAAAGCTCCCTTCACCAATAAACAAAAGCCAAGAAGAATTTATAATTAATGCAACCCTTATAAGCTATAGGTTTTTCTTCTGCAATGAAAACATAGAACTGCAAACTGATATTGCTTTCTTCAAGTCAAGGGGCAATTTATTTACCAATACAATTTATCATCAAAGAACATCCTAGAGAAATATACATCTGAAATGAAAAAAATGGACAAAAAACAGAAACGGAAATATTTGATAACAAGTAATGGAATCATTTTTTTAACTGGAGTATTATTTGAATGAATTGTTCATGCAACCTAATTGAGAAATTACAAACAGTTATAACAACTCACAAAATGATCAAACCAATCACTAACCACATGATTACTAATAGAAGCTGTGTATAACATTGCAGATCTGCGCAGATGAGCAACATCGGAAGTTGCCTGTATTTTTGAATCCATTTTGGCCAACTCTGAGGTAACTTCACTGCAGCGCTGCTCAAGTAAAGCCAGGGTCGCAGGGGCAGCTTCTTTATATCTCTTTTGCAGTTCTGACTCCAAAAAGTCCCTCAGACTGCTGAAACCAATATAGGGCCTAAACTTGTCTTCATCAAATCCTCCCTTAATACCCTCACGTAAATGACGTAAGACTTCTGAATCCACCTGAAATATTTGCTTGCGGAACTCATCATTTGATACGGTGTTTCTGTCCTTTGGTAATGCCACAAAGAATGGGCGGGTATTCTCTCCAAGGTACCCACTTGCACTCAAATATCGGTCCACTTCCCACCGGTCACTAAATTCCTACATTGATTGAGAATCTTACTATCAGAATCAAGTATTACATATCTGCTGTGAGAGTTAAGTTACCAAAATATAGATCCACAACTCAGAAAAAGAGTTATTGATTCTGCCCTTCAATTTAAACAGCTGAATGATCCCCACTTTTGCACTAAGACAGTTAAAATCAAGCAGGCTATTACATTATACTTTCTGATACAAGATTTTTTTTGACATTCCATTAATTACCAATAGCATCATAAAGATGGTTTCAGTAACCACACAATTAGGCCAACCTGCAGGATTCAATTCCACTATATATTGTATATAAATTAGTCCCTTTATTTGATTTCCCATGCACTGTCAATCCTTTTTTACATTAATTTTTCATAAGAGAATAAGCTAGAAAAAGAAGCTTAGAAGCACCTTGAGCCGATTGTCAAATTTGGAGACAACTATTATTGTCCTTCTGAAGGTGGGATCAATCTCCCGAATCGCATCCAACCACAGGGATGAACACCATTCCACACTACTTTGTTGAAGGAACAAGAGAATTCGATGAGGAGGACTAGCTAAGGACTTCACCATTGAAAGAATTTCATCAGGAGTACTCTCAGGTTCTCCCTTCTTTGCCTACCAACAAATTTTCAAACCATCAAAACCACTGAACCTCCAAAAGTTCAAAAATTAGTGTAGACTTTCTCTTCACTACCCAGATAACACCTCACCTTAAGGACAAAGCCTGGGGTATCAATTATGGTGAGATTAGGACAATGTGCATATTCAGCTCTCATCACAATCGGCTTTGAAGAAACTGCAATTTTAGTTCTTTTCAAAAGCGTCTCTGTTCGTGTTTTTATTATATCTGCAATTGTTGTGGCTGACACAACAGCACTCCCATATTCTTCAGAATCCTCTTCCTGTTTTAATGGCAACTTTCAGAATCTTGCACAGCTAGAAAAATAAACGAAGAAAAAGGCCAGTAACACTCTGAAGAGATATCGATCTAAGCAAAATAACCTATACATTCATCAACATTTGATCCAAGACATTCATGCACCAATCAATATACAAAACTGATTTTTCTTTTCCTTTTTGTTCTTGTTCAGTGACAAACTCTGTAAAATACAAATTGAATATACACATTCAATATATGCCTTTATGTGTAGATATTTTAAAGAAATAATTACATTATAAGGAGACAGCAGAACCTAAAATATAAAGACAATCATAAATTCAATCTGATAGTTTTTTTTTCTCCATTTCCCTGAAACCAAACATAAATTCAAATCCCTAACCATCAGCGCCTAATAACTCTGTGGAACGCACTAAAAGCACCAGGACGCATAAAAAGCTATAAAAACGAAAACCCAGAGAACAAATGACAAAAGCTGCAAAATGAGAAACTGAAGAAGGGACCTGAAAGCGACAACGGGGCTCAAGAGCAGAAGGATCATGAACCATCTGGAGAATGAGGGGTCTGCGCGTACCCATCTCGACCTCACGAACATTGAAGCGGAAACCAAGTAAAGCTTCAAGAAGGGAGCTTTTACCATCGGATTGGCCACCAAGGGCAACAATCTCAGGAATGGGGAGTTTCTCGCCGAAGGCAACCGCGGCTGCTTGGAGGCGATTGTATGCCTCGAATCTGGAGGTGGAGGAGGCAGAGGAGTTAAAGTTTTGGTGTCTTTTGGAGTGGGAAGCAGAGAAGGTCGATGAAGGGGTCTTTGTGGGAGTAGAGAGCGGAGCATTTGCAGTTGCCATTGTTAGATTCAGTAGGTACAAGAGAGAGAGAGAGAGCGAGAGAAGGAAGATGCAAATGGGGGGTGAGCGAGATCGTAGTTTTGAATTTGAATTTGAATTTTTTTGATTGCTTTACTTTCTGAAACATATGATAGTGGGCTACAGAAACACCTCTATTGGGCTAAACTCTGGGCCTATAGTGGGCTTTCATTTTTTGATCCATGATATTATTTGGTATCCAAAATGAGATCCTTGGAAAGGTAATTAGAAGTGTATCTACAGAATTGGAAAGATCCAGCTCAGCTGTATCATTTTTTTCTGAAATTTAACTCAAATTCTAGGCAAAATGCAGGCTTATATTGGCATTTCTTGGTTGAGCTTAATAAAATACAAGAAATTTATTAGTGTTCAAGATCTAGGTAGATATATACCTAATAGGTTCATCTTGTTCTTGTCTATTTTTAAGGATTTTGTTGAGAAATTTAGAATAATGAATCCAAATTGGGCATTAAGGATACTGAACTATTACATGTATGATATTATGAAAAGATATATATACATATGTTCCAATGAAAAAAAAAGAGACAATACCATAACAACTCTTTGCTAATTAAATTGGACCAAATAAGGGGGTTAAAGAAAGTTATGTTATTTACTTTCCTAGTGTGAGACTTTAAATTAGTTAAACTCAATAATACCTTTATTATTATCATTATAAGTGCATGGTTCTTAAGTTTATATTGTTTAGTGCTAGGTAGTTTAATGTATTCTCAACATGTTTTGATTGAACTGACCTACCGATACATATTTATAAAAGTGATTAATATAAATATAAGGATTATGGAGATAACCATAAAACCACTTCCATGTTGAATTATAGAATATGTGTTCATATACTAGTTAGTTATGTTAGCAAAATATAGCTATTAATATATAATAGCTCAAGAAGAGATTACAAGATATTTAGTGTGACATTTATAGTGAATCTAGGATATTGCGTACATATTATAATAGTGACATAAACAGAAAGAATTGTTGCATATTCTTAGTTGATGTGTGATGTAGGATTCTCGAGGTTTATAGGTGTGCTAATCGCCCAACTCATGAATTAGTATAAACTATTGATATTAATCTACATTAGTTGGTTATATGACATAAATGCTCTTTGTAATGACTTTCTTCTCTTAAGCTTTTTTTTTTTTTGACTAAAATGTGACTCATTTTTTATATGGTGTCAGAATCACTAGTCTCAATGTTGGCCATCAAATATTGTATGCTATATTAATGCTCTAGATTTCCTGCTAAGTACAGCTAGCCCCCTTCAGGTTTCTCATTGTGTTCAGCTTTTAGTGTGAGGGAATTGTTGATATTATCCATCTTAGTTGGTTATATGGAATAAATATTCATTTTAATGGTTTGGTAATTTTCTTCTCTTGAGGTGCTTTTAGGGGTTGGTTAGATCCAAAATATATTTTCTACATGAATTAATGTATGGCGTTTCAATGATAATTATTTTAGAGTCTCAAAATGATATGGATGAAAACTATCATATGCAAGTATGATCAAATTATTAAACTTCTTAATCCATTAAACCACAAATGATATGTCAATTTTGAATTCTCCATAGATTATAGAAAAAGAGAGCTTTTTATGAGGATTGATATACGCAAATATACTTATGCAGGTGAAATTATAAACATCTCTACTCCTTTTAGTTTCTCTAAATCACTAAATTCATTGTTAATGAGAAAGTAACAAAATTTCAGATAGTTTTAAAAATTGTATTATTTAAAATTCAATAGTATATATAAAATATCAAAAAAATCAAATATATAAACACAATCCTAGAATAATGGAAGAGCCACATTTTGATCCTATATAACTGCAAATCCAACGACCAAAAATTTGCCTTTTCCACCTCAAATGTAATACAAACCAATTTTATTACCTTATCAAAACACATAAGACATGAAAGGAAACCGTCCACAACAACTATAAGTTCTATGTTCCATATATAAAATAGCGGATTCAGGAGTTCAACTTAAGGAGGACAAACTTAACATGAGTTTTAAAGGACTAAAGAACTATTAGGCCATTTGTTTAATACTATTTGAACAAAATAATAGCTATTGGGCCTTATCAAAATTTTACGTTATAGTTGATGAAGCAAGAGATGGAAGAAATGACTATTGTTTTGTAAAAAGGTACAAATGACTATTATTTTGTAAAAAATGACAAATGGCTCAACATGAGTAATATTTTATTGAGTTAATAAGAAAATTAAGAGTTATTAGGCCTTCATCAGCCCTCACCTATGTCTGCCCCCTGTATGCATATGAATACACCATTTGCCACCTGCCCTTGATGAAATATCTCTCTAATCAACTATATATATATATATATATATATGTTAGGAACAGAGCGTTTGAAAAACTGAGAATAAGTCATCAAGACAAATAAGAGAAGTAAATTAAATCAAACAAGAAAAATAATAAAAGAGACAAAAATTTACAAGGTTCACCTTATATGGGCTACGTTTATAATTAGCGACAAGCAAAATAATTTCACTTTGATGGAGATGAGTACGATAATCTTCGAGAGGCTCAAAGGTACAATAAGGAGAAATATTCTTGTGTTTATTACAAGATAAGAAAAAAAAAACTCGATCTCTCTCAAGCTCTTATTTTCTCATTCACTCATATTTGAACCAAGGATAAAAAAGACCATTTATAGGATATACAATTTGTTGCTTAAGAATAATATTAATTGGTCATAAAAAATAGTAAGCATTACTTAGAAGATAGCCTTGAAAAGAATGCTAAGACTTGTAATTATGAAGAGTTTTCTTGGAAATATACAAAGTTCAGAAATATGAAGAGATGAAGAATTATGAGTCACATAACACTTATCCCAACAATCTCCACCTTTGCTCAAATTTAACGAGCTGCTCATCGCCATATAAAGCCCCAAAGGGCGATCAAGTGTTGTGAACATCAACTAATTCCAAGCAATACTTGAAGTTAGCAATAGAGAGTGGCTTGGTTAACATATATATTGGATTATCTTAAGTGTGAACCTTATAAACAATAATCTCTCCTACAACAATAATATCTTTAATATAGTAGTACTTAATACTTATGTGTTTAGTCTTGGAATGACAAGCATCATTCTTGGTAAGATGAATAACAATTTGGCTATCTGAGAATATAATGGTTAAACTCTATGCAACACCAAGTTCAATAACAAGACATTGCAGTCATGTAGCTTCTTTCACACTTTTGGTAGTTGCAATACTTTCAGCCATTATAGTAGACAATGTAGCAATAGATTGCATAAATATTTTCCAACTGATAGCACCAAAACATAAAATGAAGAGGTAGCAAGAGAGAGACCTTCACCTATTAAGGTTACCACTATAATTAGAGTCCACAAAATTGACAACATCATAAGATGTTACTTTATTATTATTGAATACCAGGCCAAGATCAGAAGAACCCTTTAAATACCAAAGGGTCCATTTAACTGCATCCTAATGAATCTTTCCAATATCGTGCATGTAGCGATTTACCATGCTAATTGCATAAGTCAAATCAGGTATAGTACAAACCATGATATATATAAGACTTCCAACTATACTAGAATAAGGAACACTAGTCATATACTTTTTATCTTATTCAATTATTAGACAAAAGTCTGATGATAATTTAAAGTGAGCAATAATATGAGTGAAACTAAGCTTGCATGAGCTTATGTTGAACCTTTCAAGAATTTTTCAATGTATTTCTTTTAAGACAAGAACAATGTACTGACTTGACAATCTATAAATATTTTCATACCAAGGATCTTTTTTGTTGCACTAAGATCCTTTATTTCAAACTCATTTTTAAGTTGAAACTTTAACTTATTGATCAAATATTTGTCACTTGATGCTATTAACATATTGTCGATGTAAAATAACAAGTAGACAAAGACACCATTAGAATATTTCATGAAATATACACAACTGTCATATTTACTTCTTGAGTAATCTTACCTAATCATGAAATAATCAAATATTTTATATCACTGTCTTAGAATTTGTTTCAGACCGTATAAAGATTTTTTCTATCTACAAACACAATGTTACTCTCTAGAAACCACAAAACCTTCAGGTTGACACATAAATTTATTCCTCCAATTCACCATGAAGAAAAGTTGTTTTGACATTTAGTTGTTTCAATTCCTAATCAAATAGAGCAACAAATGCAAGAAAAACACAAATGGAGGTATGACGAACAACATGTGAGAAAACTTCATTAAAGTCATTACATTCTCTTTGATTGAAGCCTTTGACAATAAGGCTTATTGTCAACCCTAAGAATATCATCCTTCCATTTTTCATCCTCAACCCTAAGAATATCATCCTTTCATTTGTAGATCTATGTGAAACCTAATGGTCGACGGTCACTTGGTAGCTCAACCATTTTCCAAATTTCATTTTTGTGGAGACTTTCAATTTTTTCATGCACAACCATTAGTCATTGAGATAAATTAGAACAAGAAACTGCCTTAGAATAAGAAGAAGACTCAACACCTTCAGGAATTTCTTATACAATCGACAAAACATAAGCAATCAAGCTATCATCATATCTACTTGGTTTTTTTATCTCTCTCTTTGAACAATCTCGAGCAATATAATATATATCCTATTGTGACTGAATAAAACTAGTGGTAGTTAACATTGAATCATTACCATGATCATCATTACTAGATTGTGCATTTGAGGAAGAAGTAACAACTTTTCTTGGGCTTGATGATTTATATTAACCTCTATCTTCTTGCTAGTACTTTGTTAATGATTATTTGCACCATGAGAAGATACAAAAGATTATATTCCAAAAGAAAGAAATGCAACTTCATTAAAAGCAACATTCCTACTAAGAATAACTTCTCAAGACTTAAGATTAGAACACCACAATTTGTATCCCTTGGACTTAGAAGTGTAACCAAGAAAAATGCATTTAATGGCTATAGGAGCCAATTTTCCATCATTAACATGAGCATATACATGACAATCAAATATTCTAAGATTAAAGTAATCAACAAGACTACCTGACCAAACTTCTTCTGGAATTTTGAAGTCAATTGATGAATATGAATATTTGTTCACTAGATAACATGTTGTAGAAATTTTTTCAGCCCAAAACTGACGACGATTCCATAATCCAATATTTGAGAGCATGCATCGAGCTCTTTTAAGTAAAATTTTGTTCATTTATTTTGCGAATCCATTTTGTTGGTACTTTTCTAACAAATGTCTTGTCTTGCAATGTCATATTCTGCACATAACTTATTAAACTTTGATTCACTGAACTCTAAGCCATTATCAGTTCTAAGCTTATTTACTTTTCTTTCAGTCTAATTTTCAATAAGAGATTTCCACTTCTTAAAAATGGGAAAGATATCATTCTTATGCCTTAAGAAGTAAATCCTAATCTTTTGCGAGAAGTCATCAATCAAGATTATCATGTAACATTTACCTCTAAAAGAAGAAACTATACAAGGTCCCCAAAGATATGAGTGGATGTAATCAGTGATACATTGTGTGCGATGTGTTGCAATGGAGAAACCTACTTTTCTGCTTCTTAAACACACAATGTTCATAAAACTCCAGCTTACTCATACCACCATTGAGAAGTCCTTTCTTACTTAGCAAATTCATGCCTTTTGACTCATGTGGCCTAGGCACATATGCCATAATCAAGTGAAATCATCATCTGATAATGAAGACATAGACATAGTGGTTGAACCTATCATAATAGAATCTTGCAAGATGTATAGACTATCATGCCTAACCCTTCAAAAGAACTAGAACACCTTTAAAAACCTTCAAAGCTCCACATTCAGCTAAATACTTACACACAAGTGAGTCAATGGTGCCTAGAGAAATAAAGTTACATTTCAAATCAAGAATATGACATACATTTTTCAATGACCTAAGACAACCATTATAGGTCTTTTTATGCACACTACCTATACCAACCACCTAGCATTGAATATTGTTACCCATTAAAACAATTCCACAATCCATCTGTTCATATGTGGAAAACTAGTTCCTATGAGGACAAATGTGGTAGGTATAGGAAAAATTTAAAACTCACTTGGTCTTGCTTCTATTTTTAGTAAAAGTAACTAATAAGACGTCACATTTAGATTAAGATTCAATAACACTAGCTTTGACGATAGCTTTATAAGGTTGTTTGCATTTTTTTCTTTTTCTTTCTTATTTTTCAACTTAAAGAAAAAAAAAGATTTCATGCTCAGTTTTCTTGCAATAACAATATGTTACATTTGAATTACATCTTCTATATTTTTTTTACCACTTACACTCCTTTCTTTATTTGATCTATCTCTAACCAACAAGCCTTCGGAAGAACGAACTTTAAGATCAAATTTTTCTTTAGACAACAAGTTAAACTTGACATTCTTAAAGAACAATGTATCATTGTTCCCATATAATATAATTTCCTTGAAATGATTGTAGGTAGATGGTAAAGAGACAACTAATAAAATAACCTTGTCCTCATCATTAATTTTAACATCTAAATTTTCTATATCAATAATGGTTGAATTGAATTCATCAAAATGAGACTAAATAGGAGTACATTAAGCTATACAGAGCGTGTATAAACACTTTTTGAGATGGAGCTTACTCGTTAAATTTTGGGTTATGTAGAGAAATTCAAGCTTAAGCCAAAGTCCTGCAATAGTAGTTTCATAAACCATCTTATGAAGTACATTTTTGGTCAGTCAGAATCAGGATTATTCAACTTCCCTTGTAAAACCTTTTTATGATCATTCTATGTGAGAATGATTGTCATTACACTCTTCATATGTTGAACCTAATTTTTTCATTAAACTTCTCAATATCAAATTTGGTAACAGTAGACATTTTGAATTAGACTATAATACTACTTGTTGGAATAGAGTGTTTGCGGAAGCGAGAATAAAAGATCAAAACAAATAAGAAACGTAAATTAAATGAAGCAAGAAAAGCAATAAAAACACACAAAAATTTATGTGGTTCATTCAATATGAGCTACATTCATAGATGACGATGAGCAAAATAATTTCATATGATGGAGATTAGTACAATAATCTTCAAATGACTCAAAGGCGCAATGAGAAGAAATACTTTTGTATTTATTGCAAGATAAAAAAACTCAATCTCTCTTAAACTCTTTTTTTCTCATTCATTCATACTTGAACCAAGGCTAAAGAAGACTATTTATAGGATATACAACTTGTTGCCCAAGAATAATATTAATTGGTCATAGAAAATGATAAACAATAATTAGAAGATAACATTAAAAAGAATGCTAAAATTTGCAATTATAAAGAGTTGTCTTGTAAAAATGCAAAGTTATGGAATACGATGAGATAAAAAATTATGAGCTATATAATACTTATCCCAATAATATATAAGTATAGGTTTAGAGTTATCTTAAATCTCTTTTTTGAAGCATACGACAAACCAAATTCCAGCAATAATAGTTTTATATATAATAAATTATTATTAATGTCTTGAAAATAAAATTATATTTGTTCATAATAAAAATGTTAATAATAAATTATAAAGATGTCAGCGAAATTAATATGTAATTGTCTATAGATCAATAATCGCATATAAAGTGACCATCCCAATATTGATTTGGGTATGAAAACATTTTCAATAATAATAATAATAATAATTAAGTAGAGAAACTACATTTTCAGTAATCATTATTTCTGACAGATCAAATTATAAGCTATTATCTGACTTATATATATATATATATATATATATATATATATATATATATATATATATATATATATATATATATATATATATATATATATATATATATATATATCTAGTTTAACAATTATCGTTCATTTAAATATAGATTAGAACTAAGATATGCACAGAGGGCTGTGATACTATATGACACCCAGAAAACCTGTCATGTCTGTCAATTTAGGTCACGGTCGACACGGGTATTTCGCGACCGAACGCGACAGGCCTACCGGAAATCGTGCGCGTGCGGGACCAGAATTGAGCCGATATGAATGAAGTCTAAATTGGGACTGAGAATAAATGAGAGATTTTAGTTTAAACAAGTAACACTGAAATTTTTACGAAAATCGACGAAAATGTTGTCAGAACTGTAAAATACGGAATTTTTGCATTGTTGGCAAATCACGAACGGACCATACCAAGACGTAAAGAATATTAAAGTGGACTCCCATGTATAATTTGGTATAAAAACTCAATTTTTTAGGGCACCAAATTAAAGAGATAAAATTTAACTTACGGTATTATAAAAATACCCGGAAAAATGCGATTTTTGTTCCGGTACTCCGATTTTGAAACCGAACATATCAGAATTTAGAGAAAATTAATTTATGAATAATGACATATTTAATTTTTAAAGATTATATTGTTCCGGATTTAAAATTTAGGGATTTAATTTATGTGTAGAAAATAAATTAAGGTGATAAATAAATAAGTAAAAAAAAAAGGAAAAAGGAAGTCAATGTTCGGCCATAAAAAGAAGAGGTGGAAGATTGATGGGAAATCCCTCAATCATATAACCTTCATAAATCAATTTTATATAGTTTAAATATAACAAAAATTGGTTTGTTTTGGACAAATGTTTGGCTGGCCATAGTTAGCTTCAAACTCTCCCAATTGCTTTCAAACTATTTTATATATTTCTTCAAATTTCTCTCATTTTCCTCTATCAACCATGCACTCTTTTTCTTCTTTCTTCCATCTCTTTCTTTTCTTCTCTTTCTTTCTTCTTTCATCTTCTTTTTTTTCTTCTTCCAAAATTGAACCATATCTTTCCTCCCTTCTTCCATATTTCTTCAACAAAGTTCTCAAAAGCCTAAGCTTATTTTAACCATAATATCATAGTATAAGAAGAATATCTTATGGGTGGTGATAAATAAGTCTAACTAAAGTAACAAGTGGAATAAGAGGAGACTTAAGGCTCGACCAAAGGTAGCTTGAAATTTTTAAGGCCTTGCATGTTGGAGATCAAGGTAGCCTCGGGTTGAAGAAGATTATTTCTAGGTGAAATTTTTTATTTTAGCTTTAATTCTTGTTTTTCTATATACCTGAGAGCTTAAACTCTCTTATCTTGTATGTATCATTTGAATTTGTTTCCTTTCATAAACTTCAAAATTTATTTGTAATGACTGTTGTTGAAGTTGAAGTTGGGAATTATGTTGGAAATGAAGAAATAAGGAGTCTATTTTGGAATGAAGACCGTGAACTTGAGATAGCATTTAGAAGTGAGTTTTGACTTTGTGTTAAATAAATGGTAATTTGATGGTGAGTTAGAGATTTTATCGAGAATCATAGAGAAAGGTAAAGTGATGTTGTGTAAATCACTATTAAGGAAGGAGAAATTTAATTAACTAGACAAGATTTGGTTAAAAAAAAGTAACCGAAAACTTAAAGTGGTTTGAGAGATAATTATGTATAATAAAGTAAATTAAATTGATTATGTTAAATGGAAGTTAATTAAGTTAATAGAATTTAAAATAATAAAAATAAATAAATAAATAAAAATTGGACCAAAACTTAATGAATGAAATTTAAATAATATTATGAGTTAGTAATAATAATAAAAAAAATTTAATTAAATTAAACCAATTAGTAAATTAAGTGAAAAATGTAAATAAAGCAAGGAAACAAAAAAGTTGAGTTAATTGTTGGGTTAAATAAAAATTTAAATAAATAAAGATAATGAATAAATTGACTACATTAAATAATAAATTAGTGTATTTCAAGAAAAATAAAATTTATACTCGTAAATTAACGTGAGTGACGCTGGATTAAATTTTAGAAATAAATAGATTTTTGCTATTTGAAGAAGTATTGTACTTCTATATATTTGACAGTTAAATATAATTTTATTAGGCACACATTCGACACAAGCGCCAATATCGGGTAAAGGAAAAGAACTTGCAGACACGGCAAGACGATAAATTAAGTTTGTGCAATTATTTATAATATTGATTATTTATAAATGAATTTAATTTTTATGATATATGAAATGAAAATAAAAGAGTTTGAGAATAGTTTTGTGTAATATATATATGTAAGTTTTAATTATTTATTTTATGGAAGTCAATATATTTTAGCCCACGTATTATTCTAGACTTGACTCAGAAATTTGTTGGCATGCCAATAGGGTAAGAACTCCATGGCTATCTTGGTCATGACAGGTATTGACTGATCATGTGGTTATCTTGGATCAGCTATGGGGTTATAATTTAACTCTGGTCCTGTGATTATCTTGGACCAAACATGTTATATATATATATATATATATATATATTCCGATCATGTGGTTATCTTGGATCGAGACTGATCTTGTGGTTATCTTGGATCAGCTGAGGGGTTATAATTTGACCTCGATCCTGTGAGTTTCTTGGACCTTAACTTTTCCGTCGATTGACGGTGCCCCGTGTTTCCCTAGGATTGGATCTACAACGTCTTAATATATGGGCTTAACAAAAGTTTTATTTTAATAAATAGATGTAGTGTTGCGTTTCAAGTACGTGCTTATAATTTGTCATATGAACAAAATTATTTTTCAAAAAGTTTTACTGTTACTTCCATTTATTGAAAATGTTTATGTCAGTTTATTAATACAAGTATAATTTTTGTTAAAGATATTGTTTTATGGAAAAATAATTTCAATGATTTTCAGTTATATATATATAGTCATTTAAAATGATGATTAATATTATACGACATTGCACCACTGAGTTTAAAACTCAGCGCGTGAGTTTATTTTTCTCTCGTGCAGGTATCAGGACGAGGGTTAAGAGTGACGAGTTATCTGAGTGTGCCGCTAGTCCAGTGAGTCCCACAAATGGAGCAGAGCAGCAGTGGCAGTCACCCGGATATAATTGGTTTCTTTTTGTAACCACTTATATATATGCATATAAACAGTCTATAGATATTTATGACCAGTTGTGGTCATATGGACAATATATATAAAAATAAATATGTAAATTAAAGTTTTTTTATGCATATATGATATGTGAATATATCGTATTATACGGTGAATTGTGAATAGAAATGGGTATATGGATATACTCATATATTAATTTACATTCATTTTTACAGGGATTTATACATATGTATATATGTATCATGAATGATATATATATATATATAGACATATGCACAGATGCATTTGATAAATTTTGTATGTGAATATATATGTACCAAGGATTATATATATATATATATATATATATATATATATATATATATATATATATACAGGTTTGTTTATACAGATAGTCTGTGACATCACTTTACCTAACTGCGATGTAGGAGGGTAAGGGAGTGTTACAAAACATTTTTTCAAAATAAGAACAATAATTGAAAAGAAAAAGAGGAGGAGGAGGAGAAGATAAAGTAGAAAGATATAAAATTATTGTTATTATTATTATAAATGCTGACAATAAGCATTAAAGTAAAATTTTTAAACAAATGATCTCGCTCATACTACAAAATTAATTTTCTCTTTCTTTTTTCTGTAAAGAAAGAATGTGAAATATAACTAATAGATTACAAACTCAATCATTTTTTTTAAAGAGTGACAAATATAGTATTTTAATTTGCTGGTAGTTAATGTTATAAGCAACTAATTTACCATAACTTTACTCCTAATTAAGTGTTTCAAAAAAGTAAGAAATATTGTCTCGACAATATCCCATGCATGGAGATTGGAGCCACCTTTTCTCCCTCTATATATATATATATATATATATATATATATATATATATATATATATATATATATATATATATATATATATCTTATCTCCACATTTCAGAAATAATAAGAAAAAAAAAAAAGACTACATTGTCTCGACAATATCCCATGCATGGAGATTGGAGCCACCTTTTCTCCCTCTATATATATATATATATATCTTATCTCCACATTTCAGAAATAATAAGAAAAAAAAAAAAGACTACCATTGGTCATTGGGACTCTTAATTTCGAAAAGAAAACTTATGAATATACATTATTATTAAGAAAATTATGTTAATAATAGAATACTGAGTCAACATGCGGAATCTGGGTTGTTGTTTGAGTCTAAAAATTTTGGAGTCAACTCGTGGAAGCCATTATTTTTAATTATTATTAAGATCTACGCTAGTTATTTGTTTCTTAATATTTAATTAGAAATATGGATTGAAGGAATAAAAATTTTCCACGTATAGCTATTTCATTGGCTTTGATCATGTGTTAGAAATTGTGTAGGCTATGGTGGCTTCAACGTATTTATCAAATTTTTACTACTGAAATGATAGGGCAACAGCTGCTCAATTTTTGACAACTCCTCCCTCCTCCTAAGTTTTTTCCTTTTTCTTTTCAAGAAAAAAAAATATATAAATAAAAACTCAACAATTGGGTGCATTTTCAATTAAAGTTATATTTTTTTAATAAGCAATTTTCAATATGTAATATTTATGTAGAAGTGCAATTTTCTGTACAAGATAAAAACATGTAAGCCATAAGACTTTTATCTTGACTTTAGAGAGAACATTTTTTAGGGATTCAGTGATATGATCAGATACTCTGAAGTCAATAATCCAGACGTTATTTTGTCTTATAATAAAGAATAGTAAAAGCTGACATTGATATATCTAAATGTGTAAAATTAGAAGAAAAACACTAGCTATGCACAGTTGAAGTATCAAGACGAGCCATCAGGCTCATGGCTATGAGAGTAAGCAACTATTCTACCTATAAGATATGATACAGTTAATTAGGTTTTAAAATAATCTGAATTTGTGCTAAATAGAATCGTAAAAAGGATAGATGTTTCCACTTAAGGATCTGTTTGGATGGAGGATAGAGAAAGGTAATTAATGGAAGGATAGAAAAGAGTAGAGATAGGAATGAAAAGGGGAGGAAATGAGAGGATATATGACTTTCTATTGTTTGGAAGAATAATAAAAATAGAAGGGTAATTAGAGGAAGTGTAAGTATTCAAAATAACCAAAATAACTTTATAACTTAAAAAAAGAAAGAGAATAGAGGTTAAAATTGTAAATTGGTATTTTTTTCATTTTAAACCATTTTATTTCTAGGGATATACACAGTCCGGTCTAATTCCGGAATTGAAAATTTTCCGATATTATCTTGGAAAGTCGGAAATATATAAATTTAAGTCTTGTATTGTATTGAAAATAAAAAAAATCTTCGTATTTTATTGTCTTAAAAATTTAAAACAATTTGGTACGGTTCTTCGATTCTTTTGGCACCAAACAATACGATACAAAATAATATAATACTTAAATGTTTTGAACTAAATAAAAAGTATCTAATTTCTAAACATACTTGATTGAATTGATACTTAATAATATTGTAAGAAACTCACAATTATCACATAAAAATGTTCTTAATAAATAATCAATTTTTTAAGAGTAAAAAAAATCATAAGAGTATTTTCTCTTAAAAATTAAATTAAAATTAAAAAATGAATTTTTTCCATTATATAGAAGTTTATGAATTAAATGGTTTAATAATAAAATATAAGTATCTAAGTTTATAATTACTTCAATATATATGACTATAGTATCTACATTAATTATATAAGTTTATTAAGCATATCAATTATATATTTTATTTATTAATATAGTTTTGATTAATATATAAGTTTAATATAATATAATTATTTTGATAAAAATAATATAATATATATAGTGACCTATGCATATAGTAATATTTAAAATTTAAATTATTAGATATATAAACTCCTAAGTATAAGTATATAATTATAAATTTAAGTATGTATGTTTGAGATTATTTAATTGTACATTAATTATAAAGTATAAAAGTATATAAATTTATTAAGTATATAATATGTTGTATATATGTTTTATTTATTAATATAATTTAGATTAATATATAAGTTTAATATAATATAATTATTTTGGTAAAAAATTATATAATATACCTAGTAAGATATGCATATAATAATATTTAAAATTTAAATTAGTAGATATTTAAACTCATAAGTATATAATTATAAAATTATGTAACTTAAAATTAACTCATAAGTATATGAGTAAATCATAGAATGACAAGATATTTCCAATATCGTTCTCCTATAAAATTGTTTGCTTTAAATCTCTAATTAATTATAGAATACCAAAAAATATAAACTTAAACACTTTAATCAAGTTTTAGTGAATTCTAAAATTAAACTAATTAAAATTAGAAAAACTAAAAAATAATCAAATTTAACGAATTTAAAACAATGAAACTAAACATGTATTTAGCTCGTCTCCCTAATTTATAATCCCTATTCCTAGTTCAATTAAGCATCATGAAACAAATTTTTAATAACTTTCACCTTAATTCATCAATTACTCTCGTGATATAATTGTCTTTCATAATTCATTCTCATCTAAACAAATTTTGTACAATATACTCCACTTTACTTTATTATCACCTGAAAACATAAACAAAACGTGTTAAGTAGTCAATCTCCTCCATAATCAACACATAAAATATAAATCTAAATACAAAATTTACCAAATAAACACTACCAAAATAAGCATAAAGTATGTAAGTTCATAATTATTTAATTTTAAGTATATATATAACTATAATCTCTTCATTAATTATATAAGTATATAAACTTATAAATTTATTAAGTATATAAATTATATATTTTTATTTAATAATATAATTTAGATTAGTATTTAAATTTAAAATAATACAATTATTTTGATAAAAATCATATAATATAATTAGAACAAATAATAATTTATATTGATTTATCATATAATTATAATACATTTATTATAAATTAGGTTACTTTATAATTGATTCACTTAAATTAATTTACCAAATAATTAATATAATTTTAATTTATTATATAATACAATTAAGATAAATTATAAATGCTAAAAAATAAAATTAGTGATAAAAATTATAGTAAAAAATGAAACTAGCAATATGTTACAAATATTTTTTTATTTACATATTAATAACAAAAATAGTTGATTGGTTTAATGATGAACTTTTCTTTCATTTACATGAAGAATATGGGTATTAGCATATAAAATTATTTTTAACATATAAAATTTTCAATTATTTGAATTCATTACTATTATAAATGTCATATAGATTTTGTTAAATAATTAATTAATTTAATTTTATAGATTGAAGTATATATAATTATAAGTTTAAGTTATATTTTATTTGTATAATAAAACTATAAAAGTTATATTTCATTCTTATTGGTTATTATATATAATAAAATTATAAACATTAAAATATCATTTCTTTCAGCATAATTCAATTTTAGAATAGTTTGATACAATTCAATACAATTTTTTATCTGAATATAACTAAAATATATAAATCCATCAAAATTAAAGTCGATACAATATAGTTCCGTTCTAGTCAATAATACAGTTCGATTCTTAAATTTTTTCTTAGTTTTTCTGTCTAATTCAGAAAAATTCATAATTCATATACAACCCTAAATCTTCCCCTTCCCTACTCTCCAATTTGGGGTAAAGCAAAAATAAGTAAAAATGGATGAAGGGAAGGGTAAGACTTACCATTCCTTTCCCTTCCCTTTTTTTACCTATTTTTCCAAATATGGGTATATAGTTACTATTTTCTATCATTCCATTAATTGGCTGAAAGTTTCAAAAGTTCTCTAAAAGATAAAATGTTTCATCCTAAATTTTAAAAGAGATATATACTTAGATTTCAATCTCATATCTCTAGTTAAAAGAGTAAGAACTCATGTATTCCAATCTTACCCTAAAAGTAACTCAAACACACATTTTAATGTTAATAAATTGGGCCTTTTATCCTTCATAAATAAATTTAGCTTACTCCCTGAAAGTAGTGAAACGGCGGCTTCACAATATTGAATCTTAGAAAAAAAATGTTGACATCGAATTTTTTTCTAGATTCATTTTCAATTTTCTTTGAAAGCACAAATGGATTTTTACCAATTTTTAGGTCAGCATAATTAGCACATCGGAAATGCTAAATACTTGCTCTATATTACCTTCTCTTAACACTTTTTACAAAAAAAAATGGCCTAATTTTCAGAGGAAAAAAAGTCCTAATTTAAAATTCAAATTACTCCATCAATTAACCTGAAGTATAAAAACATTGCATTAAGTGCTCAAATTTTAATGTCTATAATGTCAGCCTATCAAATAAAAGAAAATATTAAATGTACTCAACCTAGAATCTGGAGTTCCATATTAATAATTAAAATACCCTCCATGCACCTCTCCTACTTTGCAGTCTTGTGCACAAATTTCCTATTTGAGAGAGAATGGCTCCTTCTCTACTCAACCTTACCACCATTCTCTCCCTACTAATTCCTCTCCTAATTATTCTACTTTTGCATACTCAACAAACTCTATCCACCGATATAGACGATGATGAAGTTTATGTTCTCGATAACCCTATACCAAACTTTAGGTCAAGATGCAGATTCTTGGCCTCCATTATAAAGAAAGGTATGCATTGCAATCCTGATACTTATAACATATGCAATGGAGTACTTATAACATATGCAATGGAGTTTTTGCCAACAATGGCACCAGCCTTCTCTGTCATTGCAAGACACATTGCCAGAATATTCTTCATTATGAGAATAACTGAGGCTGGTACCAAAACAGCCACTCGAATATCACTTTTAAAATAGCTCATTAACCACAATTTTTCAATAATTATTGTGCGAATGTTGCTTATAGTGCAATCATAAATGTGCTAATGGGGTTGCTTGCAACTATGGCTCATGTGGATATGCTTAGGATTGATAATTTTAGGGCATATAAAGGAAGTAATTAAATAAATAAATGATAGCTTTATTTTACAGGATATTATTATATGATATGGTTAGTATGGTTTTTTTTTTTTTCCTTTATGACAAGATAGAGGGTGGGGTGGATGTGCACGCTTTTTCTACTAAAAAAGTTCCAAGTTTTTGTTATCTTCTTTCAGTCAGCAGTATACATTAAACAAGTTTATTTGTTACGAATAAAGAAAATAAATCTCTTACTCAAGATGATTCTCATCTATGTTCACTTGGAGAAATTTATCGTTAATATTGATGTTTTGATATTTGATGCTTTTATTACCATTTTCTTTTCTAAGGAGAAGAAAATATTTGATTTCTAAAACTTACATTTATTATCAAAATTGATTTTGCTTTTAAAGTAATTGAGTTTATCTTAAAATTGTGCGACTGAGATAAAACTACAGACAAAAAAATTTATGAAATTATTACTTGGAAGAACATTTTAAGATTTCAATAATTTAATCGATCGCATTAAAATTCAATTATATGTTCAGTAATCACATATGAAATTTATAACATGAACGCATTTTGAGTTTAGTTTAATGTGACAAGAAGATACAGTCGAGCGCTTAGTTGCACAGGTTGCCATGTTTTTTCTTTATTTCTGTACGAGGCAGATAGAAAGAGATGGACACAGAGAAGAAATGCAAAACAATATAATCAAAGGATTCGATCCATTAAATTATCAATGTTTTCATATGAAAAATATGAAAGCAATATACACATCGTCTCAAAAGCATCATAGTCTACACATTTTATCTGAACAATTAAAATCAAATCATAATTAGCTGATAGTTGTATCTTTCAAGGCTGATATTGAAGTTTGCAAATCATATTTGAAAGCAAGCTCGAGATCAATACTACATACTAATAAATTTTAGCTCTTAAGAAAAGATCCTACACTAGGTGAAAAATGCTGGCATCCATAAGGAACTAACTGCAGGAAACCGATGATCTTAATCTGATACCTGATGCTGGTGCTTACGACTATCCCCCAGCTTCTTCATGCACAGGGAAGTGGGACTGGCTTTTTCTTTTTGATGCCGGTGCTAGAGATAACGAATGAGTTCAACTGCAAACTTTCCTTTCTTTGTAGACTTTATTTCTCCTATCTGAATTAAAGTGATTGCATATCAGAATGATCATCTAAATAACAAAACCATTTTTTAAAAAACAATAAGTTCCACATCTCACCTTCAGCCTTCCTTTACCACTGACCGAGACAATATCTCCAGTTTTCAGTGTAGTATTGTTTTTTGTGATGGTAGTCCAATTCACCCGAACATCCCTGTTACTGCATGAACAAAGAATTTTGAGCTGTCTCAATCAAGTGTACTGTCTCATAGTTAAGCTATCTTTATATTGAGATGAATATATATTAAAACTCTCCAAAAACATATCAATAGTCCAGAAGAAAATTGCTATTCATCGACACAGTATCATCCTGACAGCTAATTGAATTCTCCAAAAAACATAAAACACTCAACAACTGAAGTGTAGATCACCCTAGAAGCTAAAACGAGTTGATATGTCATGTTTCTCAATCTTTTCAGTGTTTATTAATGCTTTGAATTATGGTTATATTGGATATCTACTATTTTCTTTGATTCAAATTTAGATTACATATGCTTCAACTCAAAGCCACAAGAACACCAAGTCAACTCAAGAAATCCAAAAGCTTTAAGTTGAAACTACTGACTATTTTCTGTCACATTACCAGAACGGCCACCAAAGTTATATGAATATATAGTCAAAATGATGCTAAAATTGTTTGTGCTGAATATCAAACAGAATAAAACGGCAGGGTTGGGATTACCTAACCTGGGTACATGAGAGGTCCAACTAACCTGGCTTAGTTATGCAACCGTGACCGGACTGCAACAATTTACAGATAAGCAATTGATGCTACAAGTCTGCAAATAAACCTAACTGGTGTATTGACAAAAAGATATTCACATGTGGAGAGAGATTAGAGCCAAAGATTCCAGCATTCAATCAAAAAGACTGGAATTTGGTTCATGAATGCATGGATACAAATTTAGTGAATACACAGATAGAATTGTTTGAATTAAGTCTCAATAAGTAGAATTAACGGCAGCCAAGGAAGTCATCAACATACAGCACGAGCAGAAATTTCAAAAGTCCAAATACATGTGCAGCCCCTTATTAAATTTGGTCATTTTGCCCCCTGTACTGGTTTTTAGTACAGATTGCCCCCCTCAACCAAAATTTTGGTACTAGTCCCCACCAAATTCATGATTTCAGTTACCTAATTAATCTGATATGACATTGATGTGGCAAGAGTGAGAATATTCACGAAATCACACGCCACATTAACATCATGTCAGATTAATGAAGCAAGATGAACCAAAATAGTGCTATTTGTACCAAAAACTTCGTTGAGAGGAAAATCTGTACCAAAAACCAGTACAGGAGGCAAAATGACCATTTTTACCTAGTACAAGGGCTTCCTATGTATTAAGTCTTAAGAAATATATTTAAAACAAGCCAAATCACCTTGAAAATCGAAGTTTAGTGCATGTGCTAATTTAGCCTCACTTTATCATTTTGCCTATTATAGCATTAAATTTAGAGCAACGGCGCCAACTATAGCCATTTCAAGTAACCCCCCCCCCCCCTACAAGCCAAGATCCGCTGCCCAAATGACATGATTGCTAAGTTATTTGTAGATGATTATTTGAGACTTAAAATTGCAAAACGGCGTAAGTTAGCACAGCAAAGACTTAGATATACATTTTCCCACATTTTAGTTTCATATGACTAATAAAAGAAAAGGTTTCTTCTACCTTTTTATTACCTAAACGAAACAAAATATATCCGAGCATGAAAAGCTAGTAATTAAGGCACAAAAATCTTAATCAAGTTGATTAGAACTTGGATGGCTACAATTGACACCAATACTCAAATTAGGTTATAACTGACAATATCAAAAGCTGGATCAATAGTTCAAAAAAGCAACTATAACCTTTTTTCCTTATTGTCCTCTAAAAACAGGCAAAATAGTTTGTACCTAATCAAATCAACTAGTTTTGACCGTGAGATCTTGAATCCTGCACTAGCTAGAGCATCAATCCTGAGTGACGATTCTATTGTTTTAAAGGTCTTAGTCCTGAAAATGATAAAAAATGCAAAATAATCAACTTAAGCCAGATGAGAATATGCTCAAGTATATGCAGAAAAAATCCAACATAATTGCTTGCCACCTCGGTGGTTCATATTCAAGAGCAAGCAATGGTATCCTTGCACAAGAAACTGAGACATTACCAACCTGCAAAAGAAATAGGCACTAACAACATAAATGAGAATTGAATAGCATCATCATAGCAAAATATATCATATGTTTGCTCCAAGAGGGAATTTTCTAATCTGCATATGTTTTTTATAATCCAGGTGAGAAATGTCACCTGATTGAACCAAGTCATTTTATTGTAATAATAATATCATCTTGTTCAACAAAGGCATTGTTCTTCAAACAATATTTTTTTTGTATTGTGTCTTGGAAAATTGGAATTTCCCCTAGCAAATATCAAGGCGAAGTGGTAAATTGTCCATAAATTGAAAAAGAAAAGAAGATTGATTGTTAATTTTCTGATTGAATGAAGCGACAAAGAGAACTTTGTAGTTTGTAGTATTGTTCATTATGAATTATGATGGGTTCCATAGAATGAGGAACAAGTATATATTTATGTGGACTTTGTAATATACTCATAAAAGTAATGGCATTTTCAGAACTTCACTACTTAGGCAAGTAGCAAATACCTTGTCCAAAGATGACACAATAAAGTCAACAAGTTCTGGAACAAGTAAGATTTGTGCCCCTTTCTCTCCCTGGGCAAAAATTAAAGCAAGAATCAAAAAGGAAAAAGTTTAACTCCTGCCAACAGAGATACACCATAGTTATCATACAAGAAACAGGACAAGAGATTAGCTACCAATATGCAAACAAAAGGCAGACAGCACATCTTGCTGGCTCAGGATGCTTCTACTATTCAGCTCATGTAGACCAGACTCACATGCACACATGTAAATGAATTACTAGGAAAATGACTCTTCTCCTGTTCTTTTTGTTTTGAATTCACATTTCTATCCTTCTTTTTCCCAAATCAATAGATTTTCTTAGCTACACTAGTTTAGTTCAATCTCAGACTTGAAGCTAATTTTAAATTTGAACTTATTTTGAGCAGCAATAATTCACCCAGTTAAGCTTGAGTAGCCTTTTTTCTTTTTTTTCTTTTTTCTTTTTTTTTTTAACTTTTATTGTCTATCAACCAGGCTTATTTGTGATTCTGCTTACCTCCAAACAATAAAAAGGTGAAAAGGCTGTCTTCTCTCAGCATCAGATACCCCCAATTCAAACTCATGGAAAAGTTACTATCCTGGTCAGATCTCTTAAAACCAAAGCATGAGGTGGCGATCAAAATGTATTGGGCCCTTATACATTTTTTGAGGTTCATTGAGTTAGACAGTAAATCAAGTTGTGCATATTGTTGTTCAAAGAAAATCATTCCCTAGAGTTAGGATTAGGAAGACCAAAAATAATGAAGTAAATACCAGTATACAAGTCATGAATTACATAATTAACCTGTATAGAGTCATGAATAGCATAATCAACCTAACATGAAATCCAATATATGATCTCCATGAAGAAATCAAAATAAATCTCATGTCTTCATTCTTTACAGTTCAACTATTCTTTAAAAAATGGCCACGCCTTGATATAGCTTGCCAATAAACCAGGATGATCACAATTTGCTTTTGAATGACATAGTTGATCTCTCAAGCCAATCTTCTATGTGGTCAAAATGTGGGGCCAAGTTCTGGCTGAGAATCCAAAAAAGGGTGCCCTCAAAAGTTATGACCGTGAAAGAGATCTGATAAATTAAGACCCAGAAGTGCCAGCATCCAATATTAAAATTAAACAAAACAGAAGCCTCTTATTTGAAGTGCCCATATTACTTCAGAGAAAGGATTTAACTGAATTTTCAACAATAAATCACACAGTAACAAAGCTCAAGCAGTTATCAAAATAATACAAAATACAAACAGTTAACTGCTGATACCTGCAAGATTATATCCCCAACCTTTTCCCTTGAGATCCCTGTACCTAAAATTGCACCAAGGAAGTCACCATGAGAGCAAGGTTGAAATGAGAAGTTACCTGTGATACTGTAAAGGATGTAAATGTTAACAAAATCATATTTTCAAGCGGAGTTGTATTCAGTTAAGGTAGAACTATTTTACATTTTACCTCAATGCTGCAATTATATCTGGATCATTCATCAGTGCTTCCGGATGTCCAACCGAAAGACGGCAACGCTCAGCCTAAAGGATTTTGGAAAATATATAAATGGATAATCACAGTAAAAAGTTTAAACGCCAATGAAAAATAAACAAGAAATCATTCAGTTCAACCTGTGGGTATCCTCCCTGAGCAACTGCCTTAATGTCAGCTAGTTTTTCCAATGCAAGCATTGACTCCTTAAGTGTTGGTGGGGTGAGAAAATCTGTATGAAGAACTCCTCTTCTTGAAGATGCCCTTTTAGCCTGGAAAAAGCATACAAGATAAAATTAAAAACAGAGTGAAATTACAAGAACGATAATCTGCATTGATGAATAGGCCTTAAGTTTACTAATCTGAACATTCTTATTCTTATCAGAGAAAGGAAGTAAAGGAATCACATGGTCACATGTTCCTTGAATCAAATATAGTTAGAAATTACTTCAGAAAGGTCACAAAATACCTTTTCAAGAATATTCTTCACTTCTTCAATGAGACTTCTATCTCCTACACTCTTGAGCAAATCATTAACTTCTCCCTTCATAGCTTGTACCAAGTGACACATCCCTAAGGCTATAGCATAGGGTATCGCAATGATAATTAACTCATTAGACAGATCTCAAAGTGTTGCAAATACCAACAACCGAAAAATAGTAGTGACTAATTTGTAAAAGATACAACAAAACAATGGTATGGTTCAGTCCCAGAACTTATACATGTGGTCTTAGTCAAATATTTGATACTCCAGTCGTGTAATTTTTATTTTTTTACTTTGCTGAATCTGCTGAATGCTGGCTTATAAAACTAACATTATTATGCCATCTTTCATGGTTGCTCCAACATTAAACTCGCTAGTCCCCTTAGTCCACTTGATACAAACTAATCAGTTAAAACATATTCAAGAGGGTTTCCTCATTCTTCATCATTCCTCAACATTCCATTAAAACAATTTCCTATCTATCTTCCCATCAAAATAACCCTATATATTTTTTTAGAAAAAACAAAATGAGTGGCAATTAGTGTGCTCAAGTATTTGCAAATTCAAAAGCTTGCTAGCTTTCTTATAGAAGTGCATGAGGCAACTCAAACCATCTGTGCCGAGTTTATGGTGCAGTGACCTCACTCGACAACTATTACTGTCGGCAAACTAGTTTTATATATCCACTAGTATCAGCTTGAAGGAAAACTGCTTGCACTATATCCAACTTAGGCATTTCATCAAACAGCAGCTACCCATACCAGTTCATGTTCATAAACCACACAGGCACACACCTTAACCAAGTCTAACAAACAATTTTCCAAAAATAAGCTTCATGCACATCTCCCGTCATGCAAGTTTTTTTTCCAAAAATCGATAGAAAGCACAAGCTTAGGCGAAGCAAACTCTACACATCTGGCATGAATAGTTGTGAACCTGAGTTTTTCCCTGGAGTGATGAGAGAAAGAGAGCAAGGAGTTCCATAGAAAGTGAGATAGTGGTTTCTGCGAAAAGATGGAAACAATGCTACAGCTTGAAACGCTCTTCTCAAAAACCAGGTTGTGGTTGCAGTGCCAGCGACTGCCATTGCCTATTCGCACCTCGCGCAGTGCGCACATATGAAGGTTGCCAATCCCGTTGGATATATTGCCGTGGACCGTGGGAATTTAATTGAACAAAAGGTAAAATTATATTTTAGCCCCTGAGATTTATCTAATTATTACAAACTACAGTAATATTTTGATTTAATTTATTCTGCAATCGTAAAAATACCAGAATAAGATTTAAAAAAAAAAAGAAAATGTATTCAATAGGCCTCTTTAATTTACTTTTTTTTTGGACCAGATGCCACAATTGAATGTCATAATTTTTTATCAATTTTTTTTTTTATAAAAAAAAAAAGCAAATATATGAATAAATATAAAACAAAATTTAATTCAACCATAAGATTTTTGTATGCATTATTCATTGAATATTTTTATGAAGTCCATTTGGATCTGAAAAGTAAAATTTTATGCCTCCACCTAAGAAGGAAATAACCATCAACGGAACAATAATATTAGCTGAAAATGAATTCAACTTCCCAAATAAAACGAAAGTATCAGTTCCAATCCACGAAACACTTAACCAAGTCAAAATTTGGAAGCACATATAAAAAATAAAAAAACAAACCAAATCTATCCTGATTCTTGCTTGCTAAATATTTCAACTGCCTCAGCCTACTACCCACCAACAACATTATGAGCTTTGAGTCCATCCAACAACAGCATGCACCGAAATAACAAAAATTGTCTTAGTTCTGCCACTACAGATCTAGCCACTCCCATGTTCATCCAGCAGAAAGCTGTCCCGCTACTCAATTTAGTTTCACTTGTTCAAACAAGATAGAAGTATCCTAGGACCAGAAGCATGAGCACGGCCAATGCAGCAGCAGCAGCACCGCCCCACATCCAATAGTTGGTCGACTTTTTCCTCCTCAGGATGGCTTTTGGAAGTGTATCTCCACTCCTTGGTCGGGTCCTGTGCCTGACAGGTATATCCTTTTTAACTTTTTCTTTAACTGGCGCAGGAGCCTCTTCCTGCAATTCAACCTTCTCACTTTCTTCTGGCTCTGCAACCGCTTCAGCTTGTTCCTCAGTCTCAGCTGATGGTGCAGATGCCGCAACCTTCTTCTTCAATTTCTTCTCTCTCTCCTGCAAGTATGAACAAAAGGAAATGTTTAAGTTTAAAGTTTTTAGTTTTTAGTTTTTCAACAGACAAACTTTGACAATATCTACTAAGCAATGATGAAAACTAGAGAATAAAGCAATAATTTCCTTGAGCTTCTTTTCAGCCTCCTTTTGAGCTCTTATAACGGCTTTAGCTGCAGCTTTCTCAGCCAATTTCTTCTTCCTTTCCATGGCTTGCTTAGCTTTTGCCATCTCTTCCTCCCTCCTAAACTCCTTCAACTTTGCTTCATCAATTTCCTTCTTCACAGGAGGATTCTTTTGCTGCTTGTCCAACCCAGAGATCTCATCATCTATATCAATATGCTCAGAAGTGACCTTTGAATCTGTCTCACTTGATTCTTTTTGGACCCTCTGGGTGGGCAAATTATCCTTTTGTGGAGCAGGTTTTGGATCTTCCTTAGCTCGTTTTACATTAGCTTTTGACACTGACTCTGGTTCACAGGGCACTGGTGTCTCAGGTGCCACTAATGGCTTCTCATCAGGGTTCCTGATTCGTCCATCCCTACTCAACTGTCGACTATCAAGTGATGGCAAAATTCTTTTCTCGTAATCATCCCTAAAGGCCTTGTTACTTCTCCAAAGTGACATAAATTTCTCAACCTAAATAACAAAATCAGAGTGAATGATTAGCAGCAATATTCAAACACATGATGTTCCTGACAACCATAAGTACTTGTCTAACATACCTCTTCATAGGAAAGATTCTCAAGAGCCTTTACATCTTTCTTGGCAGCAAGGTCCTTAGCTTCAGTCATGGCCTTGCGACTATTATAAAAGTGGACATTCTGATAGAGATGGGACAAAATTTATCAATAAGTACTAAATTCAACAATTGTTGAAAGAGTTTTTAAAATAACCAAGGTTAAATCTGATGTTGCAATTTGCAAATGGGAAATGCCCAAAACAAAACCTCAGTTCGATTATGCCAAAAAAAGGGTGCAAGTGTGGTGAGACTGGTAAGGGGAAAGACCATGAGCTTACTTTTTTCAAAATGTCTTATGTAAATTCAAATTACAATATAGTTCACTTTAAAGCAACGTGCTTAAGAAGTTTGCCTACAAATCGGCAGCACATAATGCCATGAAGTGGTTACCAATATGAAAATTGAGTCTACAGACTCCACTAACAATATAAATTATCCAACCTTAACTACCCACAGGGGTGTATCAATAGCATTTCAGTGGGGTCTAATGGCCATACTGAATATAAAAAATAAATATTTTTACTTTTTTTTTAAAGAATTACAATTTGGTCATTAGAAAAAAAATGACACATGAAAAATGGCTCTTTAAAAGATCAGATGCCTAAAAAGTAAGGAAAAAGAAAAACAATTCACAAAAATTTTCTTGATATAAGAAAAAAAAATAGGTCAATTTAAAATGCAATGAAGAAAAGCTAACTTATATTGTTATGATATTTTATAATTGAACTAGTAAAAATTACCCTCCTAAATCAATTTAAAAAGAATTAGTACAAAGAAAATATTACTAGATCTAAGCCTGATAAAGAAAAAGAAAAGAGCCTTGATTTATTCACCAAAAATTTTGCAGGTTCGCTAGATGCCATATGCCTAACTGCTTCCAAGAACTTAGTTTTGTAGGTCATATGCTCAGCATATCCATTTCTAGTCATCATGATCACGAGATTCCATTTCTTTACTCAATCAACATGTCTTTCAGCATGCAAAGTTGACCCAAACACGACCCAGGTTTAGCGAAAACATAACTAAATGAAGTCAGTTAAATCATTCATAAACAAGACTGTAGATAGAACATGTTGTTCCTTCACAGATAGATGCATAGAGAGCCATGGATTAATATTTGCAACTAATCCTCAACAGAAGACAAACATACCCCTTCATCACGCAATTGCCTTAATGATTTGATATTTTCAAATGCTTTGTCCCTCTTTTGGGTAACAGCTGTAAGCTCATCCTGTAAAGTCTTGATTTCAGCATCGAATATCTTCACTTTTTCCCTAAGTTGATTAATTTTTCCCCAAACTGCCTGTTGCTCTTTTCTTACTCCATCCAAATCAACACCCTTAAGCTACAATAGCAAGTTACAATTCAATTTCTGATAATAACAACCATTCATCACCACCAGAGAAGTTAAAGAAACTACAAAGTTTCAGAACATGAAGGTCAAACTTCAATTTCTTACTTTGACCTGGTCTTGAATAGCTTCTTTCTGGCCCAACGAATCCTGAATCTTTGCTCTCATTGTTGCATTAACAATTACTTTTTCCCTTGTCCCCTCAAGCTGTTTGATTTCTCTGAGAATTTGCTTCTCCTCCGTCAATGAGATGGTCTCATGTTGTATGCGATACTGCAAGCTGCAAATCTACATTCACCAGTACCAAAGCAAAGAGTAACACGGAAACCAGCAAAATTTATCACAGCTCAAAAGAAATAACCAAGTTCCAATACCATATAAAAGCTAGCAACCATAACATACCAGATCATTAAGCTCTTCCTCGGATGAACATATACCACCACGACCAGCACTATTTGTGTTGCGCAGCTTACCAAGTGCCTGCTGCAGAGGTTCAATCTCCTTTCTTTTCTCATCGAAGATTGTTTTATTCCTATCATTTTCATTTCTTAGATTCCTCACCTGTTCCATCAATTCTGCACGTTCCGACTATTGGAGAACATGAAATAAATAAATATAACTAATTGTTTTGAAGGTTTGCATATATAATTAATTGTTTGAAGGTTTGCATAAGATTGGCTTTACTGTGAACAGCAATTAAACATATAAAAAAAAATTTAGCATAACATATTAGTATTAGAATCCTGAAAATTTAAGTTTTAAATTCCTAAAGAATCCCTGCTACAAAGTTTTGGACAGAGAATATTGTCAATATAAGCAAGGACTGTCACATTGGAGCTTAAGCAAAGACTGTAAACTCAACCTAAAAGCTCAAACTTATATGTGAAAACCTTAAAATTAACTTTACACCTCTAATACACCCCCTCAAGTGAATGTCCACTGGCCTTGAAGTGCAGACAAGCACAAGACCATCTAAACTTGAGCTAAAAATATCCAGTTTAATAAGATAGGAATGACCAAAATTCAAACCCTGGACCTTATGGTCATAGGAGCACTGATACCATGTCAAAGAACCACTAGACTTAAAAATATAAAATTTATAGGCGAAGGCCCAAGAATATTTTTATTTAACTGATACCTCCAAGGTCCAATAATGCATCAAACCAGGTATCACTACAATATTTGGCATATAATTCTAACATCCAAATATGTGCACATCTAAAAAAAGGGGGAATGTCGAAAAGTTGTCCTCGGACAACCATACTACACAAAAACCATCAGATTGATGGTTAAAATTTCAGTGAAACATCACAAGAACCAAGTATGTATCTAAAACCTGTTGTATAAACAATTTCAGCTCTGTATGAACTACCTCTAATCCATAGTTCTGAGGATAATATCATGATTCTTCGCTCAATAATCAATCCATTGAGTTTATCAACACACCAGTTTGACAGCAATTGGCAGCAACCAGTAGAAAAATAACCAATAGTCTTCGCAGACTTACCATACCATTAAACAAATTATTAGACATTACAATTTGCTTTAAAGAGCATAAGGTAAGCAGCAATGATACTTCTGAAATTATAAACACCAGATTTTAAATATTCTTTGTACACATTTAGCAAATACTTCAAAAAGTTGATCAACTTTGATTCTAATAAAGAACAATTTCACACATCACATAATGAATCTCCACATTTATTTATAAAATGGTTTAGAGTTTAGACCCATGCATTCAAACTTTTTATTACATATATATCAAAGACAAAAAAAAAAGGCAAAATTGGATGACAGAAAATTGCTCTTTGGACAAGAAACCTTGACTCTTCCTTTATTGTTAATCATCTAAAATGAAATTAAAAGAAGATAAAACAGTTAAACAGAGATGAGTAAAGGAAAGTAAAATTTTAAATGAATATACGAACCAACGGAAAACAATTGCACCAGTCTCAAATATACTAGTACAAAAACAGCCCACCAATATTAGGATAGAACTTTTGTCAAACAAAGGGTAACTCTACCAAAATGTTTCCTCCCATATCTCTTTCTCATTCTTTTTATTAAGTAAAAGGAGAATATAGACAACATGCATGGATTTTCTTATCTTTTTGTCACTTCAAATAAACTTGGTTATTGTTCAAAGACAATTTGCTCCCAAAAGAAAATTTTTTTTGTCACCATATCAACAGCTGGCAGCATAGATGAAATGCTTTGCATAGCACTATACTTCACAATAAATTACAGCCTCTCTTTTTGGGCTTTAACTGCCATAATTGCTCCAGAAATTCTTAGTTCTCAACGAATAATGACATTTGGCAATAGGGATTATGCACATATAGTAGTCAATCTATCACAATCTTCGAACTGGAACTAGTTCAAGTGGACAGAACAATTAACATTTTAACATACCCTCTTTGCTTTCAATTCTTCAGTAAGCTGAAACCGGGATTGATTGCACTTCTGAATCTCCCTGTCGGCCTGATCAATTTTGGATTTTATTTTTGGATCATCATATGGTCGATATCTAACAAAATAAAAAGTATGGATCTGCTTTGGAGCAGGCCATTCATCAACTGCATCCTTTCGGAGCTTGGCATCTGCAACATCATCCCCTTCTCCTTTCACTGGCTCCTCTCCATGTGAACCAAATTTTATGGGTTCTTTAAACCCTGATTCCTTATCTATTTTTCCATTTTCCTTCTCGTGAAAAAATGAGTTATCTACCTCAGTGACAGTCTCAACAGGTACTTGAGCCATCTCAGATCCCACAACCTCCACACCCATACTTCTGAGCAAAGATCAGCTTAAAAAAGAAAAATCCTGGTGTGCAAAGCAATAACAATCATGTAAATAGAGATTCAACATTGCAGATTTTATAACACCGCCAATATTTTGCTTGATAATTTCATAAATAGGTAAAAGAAATACACACAAAAAATATAATTTTGAGGATTTCAACAAAATTGAAGATTACCTGAACAACAAATCTCTAAAATGTATATACTAAATCAGCAGTTCGCGACAACAAACAATCAACTACAATATTGACCGATCATAGAAGATATAAACCAATATAAACCCAGATTAGATAGCCAATTAGACCCCAGCCATGCAATTGAAAGATCAAACCCATTAATCAAAACAGAAAAAAGAAACACAAATCTATCCCAATTAAACAACAAGTCAATCATCACACAGACCACATTAAATCACGAAAACAATTTTACCAAAAAAGATCAATACAAAAAAAATACCCAATTAAGAAATCTAACAGAAACAGCCAAAAGTAGATCGACCTACATGAGGTCAATTAACAGAAAAAAGAAGAAAAGAGAAATAGATTAGATAACAGAAATGCTTACGAAAAAAAAGGGGAATCATTACCGAAGATAGAAAAAGAAGACCCCCTTGAGAAAAGGCGCCCAAGATTCGAGTTTTAGCGAAAACCAAACAAAACGGGTCAGATCTCAAAAACTCTATTTCTCTCTCTCTCTTCCTCTGTTTCCTTTCTTGATTTCTCCTCTATATCTAAAAAATTTATTTTTCTGTATATTTTTGGTACATTTTATTTATTAGGCAGGGAGAGAGAGAAAAAAAATTTAGATGGTTCGGCATCATGTTGAAATAACTTTTTATTTAGAAAAAAAAATACTATGAGGTTTTACATATTATTTGTATCATTTAAGGTTTAAAATTTTATATAAATAGTTATTTTAATTTATTTTCTTTAAATTATATAATTTTTATATTAAATTTTAAATTATTTACTATTAATTAGGAAAAAATATTATTTTTTAATCAAAAAATATTAGTATAATAGATTAAATTTCGAAAATAATAATATAATAAATCAAATTTATAAAAATATTAGTATAATAAGTCAAATTTTATAGGTTAAATAGTAATTTTTTTCTTTACTATTTGACAATAATCTAATATTTTTTTAACAAAAAAATTAATAAAATAACGTATTAGTTAGTAGAATATGATGAAATATATAATACAAATCGTATAATTTTTTAATTTCAAATGTAATAATACACTATGTTAATTTTGTAAAATAATAATTTTTTCTTTATTTATTATGCATCCGTTTTTCTTGAATATTTTATTTTGTGATTTTTATTTTTCCAAGGTATTGGAGTATTATATATATATATATATATATATATATATATATATATATATATATATATATATGTACTCTCAATAATATTATGACGCATCGGGGCTCCATTCAATTCAATCCGTTCGATCAATTTAACTGCAAATGATTTTAAAGTTGGGCAGAATCTTATTAATTAAAAAATATATTAGACTGGTAAAAAAAAAAAAAAAAAGACTATCCAGCCGACTGAAGAGAAAATTTATTGGAGAAGTAGGGCGGCCGAAATTAAAAAATGCAATCATAAATTATTATATTTAATTATTTAACCTTTTATATATAAAAAATTTATTTTAATCTCATTAATTTTATATATAAAGTTTAATTATTCATAAATTACTATTCAAGAAATATATATAATTGATAAATTTAAATTTTATTGTTTATATTATTATTACTATTATATATTATTAAAAAAATTATATAAATTATTTTTATTTCTTTAAAAAAATTATTTTAATTTATAAATGAATTATATATATAAGTAACTGTATTTTTTGTTTTATATATATATATATATATATATATATATATATATATATATATATATATATATATATATATATATTTAATTATACACATTAATTAATAGAAAAATATAATTGATAAAATTAAATTAAAAAAATTATTTATATTTTCATTATTATTTTACATTATCAGAAAATTTCTATATAAACTAGTTTTAAAACTATTTTGATTTCTATTAAAAAAAATATTACTTTAATTGAGAAATGAATACTATAATGAATTTTTAAAAGATTATTGTCAATTTTTTATTTTAAAAGTTAAAAATAAATAAATAAACAAATTTTATTATTTATCAATATATATATATATATATATATTGAGAATGTATTTGAACATATTAGTGTATTAATTTAAATTATGGATATTGATATAGAAAAATATTTTGGTATAAATATTTTTTTACGTTTTATTATATATGAATATATTAAATATTATATTATAATAAATTTTATTTTGAATGATTTACTTCCGGTTGAATATTTAACTTTCAACACTCTACTTTTTTTCTGATTTATTGATTGGAGCGGATCCAATTAATAACCTTGATTTTAAGCTTAATGATTTAGTTGGATTTCAAGCTGGGATGCGTAAGTTTTTAATTATCCATTGAAACTTTGAGGATGGAATAAATTACTCTTTTTTTTTTCATTTCAATGGAATGTTATGTTTGATAAAAGGTTGAAGAAATATGAACACATTTCTCTTACTACCAACAAAATAGTGAAAAATGATAATAAAAGAAATTCAGTGGACCCAATGGAAAAAGACAACATTCTTGTCTGGATGCTTTTGTTTGCCTTGTCACTAGCAGATTAGACCGTCGCAATATACATTCCTAATGCAACTAAATGTGAACACGTGGTTTGTGTGAATCTATAGAATTTGTTTTGAAGTCACCGCCGACACGTCCCGTCGATGATTACGACTTACGAGGGTGCAGTGTTTGATAAACGTCAAAGTACTTAAATACCCTTAAATCATGAAAGAAATTTCCAACACGTCATTTTGCACGTGCAATGCAAGGTCTATCTTCTTGGATTTCGATTTCCAAGCTCAAACTCTCAAACTCATTTTGTACCGTTAACTTTAACGACTTATTTTGTTTTTTCACTTGTTAACACTCGATGGAGATTCGTACGAAGATATTTTAATTTTAATTTTAATTTTAATTTTCAGGAGACAGTGGATTGGAGAATAGAGAATATTTTTTATATAAAAAAGGCGAATAAATTTCCAACTTAAAATAAATATCTGACCGATCATATATAGGATATTCTAACTAGTTTAATTGTTAAAATTATAGCATCTTGGGAGGAAACAAAATCAGAAAAATTATAGTGATAATTTTTAAATAGTTTTTTTTCAAATTTTAGTTTTTATTTCAATTGATGGAAATTTAAATAAATTCAGAATTATTTTTTTATTTTAAATTTAAATTTTAGTGGTAACTGTCCTTGATTTACATAATTTTTTGTTATATATATTTCAATTTTTTATTGAATAGGATGAGTAGTTTCATTTTTTTCTTAATTTCTTTATTATGCTTCATACTTCAAATTTATTAATGGCAACTTGATTCACAAATTAATCTTAACGAAAGAAAAATTAACATGATAAATATCATTTGCTAAAGAATTATAAAAATCTTGAGCAATGAGACCCAAAACTGAGGTAATCTCATGAGGAGTAGAAATAGCATTCATGCTACTTTTTCTATTTATAAATAGATATCGTTTAAGATTTTTACACGCACAATAATTAAGAAATGTATTTAAAATTTAAGTAATCTCCATCAATAATTATTTTCATGTAAAAGAGAAAAGTTTAAATAATGATATAATAAATAAAAAATAATTAATATATATAAATAACTGAAAAACGTCAAATATTTTAGAATAATAATAAAAACCTTAAGTTACATGTATTTAAGAACAATGAAAGTAGATAATAGTTGGCCTTAAAAACTCAACCTAACAGACAATTTTGATATGAGATTGATCGCAAGCCTTATTAATACCATCAAATTTACTGCTTCCAACTAAGAGATTGGCTCTTCAAGTAATTTGGCGTGGCTTGAGCAATCGTCTAGAGCAAAACTTCTTTTCCCACCTTATTTTTAGATTCACTCCGCTGATATAATCTATTTTAGCTAGATATTTGATTCAATAATTAAAACAAATTTAAAAAAAGTTTTTATTAATCTCAATTAAAATTTGAATCAACTTAAGTGAACTTAATTTCAAACCCGAAATAATATTTTCATTATATTTATTTAAAGATAAAATAATAAAATGTCATTTATTATTTAAATATAAGATTAGATATTTAAAATAAAAAATAAACATCCGATATGATATATAAACTCATGAACTTCTTGAGCCTAATATTTGAAAATTCAAACTTGACTCCTTTTATTATTTAAATTCGAAATTAATTTATTATTTGCATCTTAACTTATCATCTAGTAATTGTTTTGTAAGGTAAAAGATTAAAGATGCAAACATTAATAATTACCATCACATTAGTATATAAAAGACATATAAAAAATAAGGAAAAAAAAAAGAAAAAAGAAAATCCTCTCATGTATACCTTTAAAGTTGCGTTCAACATATAAAAAACATTGGGCAAAGACCACTTTAATTATTTACCTCGAGGACAAGACTTTTTGTTGGATTTGGGGTAAGGAGCAATTTTAGAGTTTTAGAGTTGTAAATCAATCTAAGTTAGTGAAATTATTCCAATTTCAATTTAAAAAAATTTTATTTAAAATTGTTTATTACTGTTAACAAGTCGAGTTCGAGTTCAAATCCAAACTTAAATACATTTTTGAGTTCAAATTTAATATTGTTTGGGTCATTAACTCTTGAATGTGTTGATTTTAAAATTCGTAAAATTTCTGTTTAAAAATTTATGAATATGTTCGTTTAAAAATTCACGAATATATTCGTTTAAAATTTACAAACATAACAAACCTATTCTTTTACAACTCATTTAATAATCATTTTAAAAATATTGCAATGTGATACTTAAATCTAAAAAAATAACATGTCAATTGAAAAATATATAAATTCTAGTAATGTGACATCTTTACAATCGTTATATCATCTTTTTTATACTAAAAATTATACTTATATACCACATTAAATAATTAGTACCAATTTATAACAATTAAAAAATTTGATATCAATTTGTACCATAATAATTATTGATTATATTTATGTTATTAACCCTTAAAAATTGTTAAAATATATATCTAGCATAAATTGATTATACAATACATACAGTTTCTATAATGATTTAGATAAAAAAATTTTATCTAATTTCTTAAGATGAGTTAGGTAAAAAATATATATTTTTTCAACATACTCTATTTCTGTTTGGCATTGCGTTTGTCAAAAGCGTTTTGAAAAAATAAATTTTATTTTTAAATTTTTTTAAGTTTGGAAATTTGTTTTTGAATAGAATCAGATAAATAGATATTTTTCTCAGAAACGGGTTTGAGAAAATTAGTTTATAAAAAATTAAAAAAATCAATTAATTAGATCAAATAAATTCTAAATATATTTTTTGAACATGCCTAACAGAAATTTCAAACGCCCCCTCTGTAGTCTGTACATAATAAGTTCATGCAATGGGAGGAAAAAAACAGAAAAAAGGAAAAACTTCTGCTCCTAAACAGAAAATTATTTTAAAGTTTAAAATTATTGATAGGATGAATTAAATTCTCTGCAAAATATAAATAGACTTCAAAAATCATATAATGTTTCACCGTTTTCTTAATTAGTTATCTGACGGTTTTTTGTTCAATTAAATATAGTATGTTTTATTTTATTTTATTTTTTCAATTGAACACTTTCGTCCAATTTTCCATCCATAAATGTTAAAAAAATTTCAATTAGATACCTAATATTTGAAATAAATCATGAATTTTTTTTTTACTTTTGCCATATGATATATTTTAACTAATAAGATAATATTAAATGCATTATAGCATCTTTATTATAACTTTAATTAATTGAAAAATTATATATTGATTTTTTATTTTTTTATTTTAAAATTTATGATATGATTTTTAAAAAAAAATAAGAGTGTTACACATTATATTATAATTAAATTCTTTTTAATTTTAAATTTAATATATATTGCCACAATCACAGTATTCATTTAAAATAAAAAAAATTATTTTATTAGCTTTAGATTCGATACCTTTAATTTTTTAAAATTTTAAAAAATTGAAATAAAAATAATTAAAAATAGGGATAACTTCAAAAGTAGTCATAATATTTCACTTGTTTTCAACTACACTTAATTTTTTTTAATTGCACACAATATATTTCAATTTGTTTTTTCAATTCAATAATTTCGTCTAATTTTCCATCACTTATTGATAGAATAGTGACATGCTGTTTATGTGGAGTTTATCTATAAATATTTAAATAATTTAATAAAATAAAAAAATTATTTAATTAATACCACAATCATATTTATAATAAAAAGAGCCAGTAAAATTACAAATTATATAGATTTTTTTGTTTTATATTTTTAAAGAAAGTAGAAGAATTAATGTGTGTGTAGAAGAAGAATTTCCATCACACATTTATACGCATAGAGTTACCATTGGGATTTTGGGGCCATCAACGACTGTGTCTAGACAATCAATTATGAATTTTATTTCCAAAATTTAAAATAAAATATATTTTTTTATTCAATATTAATTTTTAATATTTAATTTTATTTATTAGATTATCTTGTAGCCTTAAAGGCTTCTTTGCTTGGTTATCATTAGACATTAAGCAAAAACATATTGCAAGGATGCTAAAAGCGTAAGGCTCAATAATGATTGTGCAAGACAAGGATAAGGCATAATGATGATTATGCATGGCAAGTGTAAGATTCCATAATAGGAATATGAGGCAATGAAGCTTCGTTAGCAATTAGTACAACTCTACTCAGAAAAATGATAAGTACTAAATTTCACCAAATGTTTGATTCACCAAGATGAACGAAAAGGTTAATACTTAATAGTAAGGTGCTCTAGCAATGATCATGAGGTGCTACTATAAAGATTGTGTTGAACATTGAGAGGTATTTCCGTCATTTTGATACTAACAAATAAAATAGTAATAATGTATTTAACATACTTGTTTTCTAAGTCTATTGAACAAAGTATGGAATATGATAACAAGAATGAAAAATGGAAGATTAATCTTAAAAAGATAAAATTGAAGAAATAGTATGTTAATGCCCGTGACCTTATGTGTGACGCCCGTGATGAAGATTGGTGCCAACAATCCAACATTTAAAGTTCACGGACATGAACAATGATAGCAACCGTGAATGAACATTTCAGTCACACCCGTGAATAAATGTCACGCCCGTGAGAAGACATGACAAATTCTTCCAGAGAGCTTCACGACCAAAGTCACCATTTAGATCACGGCTTGAAAGGATGTCATGCCCGTGAAGATAAAATGTCACGCACGTGAACAAACACTTCAAAACCTTTCAGAATGTTTCACGACCAAGGTCACCACTCAAGTCACGACTTGAAAGAACAGTCACGACCGTGATACACATAGTCACGACCATGAAACATGAAAGAGAAACATGTCAGGCACGATTATAAGGTTGGTGCAACAGCTAGTTTCATATTAAATGCATTTTAACGGCTATAATTTGCTATGGAAGTATAAATGCAAGTCATTTATGCATCCAGAAGAAAAAGGGAATAAAAGAGAATAAGAGAACATGAGAATAGCAAATATTTTGAATCAAAATCTTATTGTAAGTCATTTGTGCATTTGATATTTTCAAAACAAACATTTATTCTCTGTGAAAATCTTTTTGCTCATCATTTATTGAGCAATATAGATTTGTAAGTGTTTCTCTCCGTAAAGTTACCTTTGGAAACAATGCTAAAGGTAAGGTAATTAGCATTGACTCTATTGATATTAATGGTACTACTTTTATTAAAGATGTCTTACTTATTGATGACTTGAAATATAACTTGTTGAGTATTAGTCAATTATGTGATAAAGGAAACAAAGTAACTTTTACTTCCAACGAATGTCTTGTAACTTCTATTGATGGTCAAGAGATATTTAAAGAAAATAGAGATGTCAACACCTCCATAATAGACTTACACGAGATATCTAACCATTCCTCTAAGTGTCTTGTGACTACTAGTGATGAATCTTGGTTGTGGCATAGAAGGCTTGGTCATGCGAACATGAACTTAATTCAAAGCCTCAGCACAGGAGAGCTGGTAAAGGGACTGCCAAAAGTCAAATTTGAAAAAGACAAGATATGTGAACCTTGCCAAAGAGGGAAGCAACACAAGTCATTCTTCAAATCAAAAAATATAGTAAGTACCTCAAAACCTCTACAATTCCTGCATCTAGATTTATTTGGACCTACTAGAATTGCAAGCTTAGAAGGTAAACATTATGCCTTTGTCATCGTAGATGATTACTCTAGATTTAATTGGGTAATTTTCTTAGCTCAAAAGGGTAATTTTCTTAGCTCAAAAGAGTGATGCTTTTGAAAATTTCAAAAACTTTGCTAAAAGAGTTCAAAATGAAAAAGGATATTGCATTTCAAAAATAAGAAGTGATCATGGCAAAGAATTTAAAAATAAAAACTTTGGAAGTTTTTGTCTTGAACATGACATTTCGCAGAATTTTTCATCTCCTAGGACACCTCAACAAAATGGGGTAGTTGAAAGGAAAAATCGAACTTTAATTGAAATGGCTAAAACAATGCTCAATGAATATGGTTTACCAACTTACTTTTGGGCAGAAGCCACAAATACTACTTGTTATATTTCAAATCGAGTTTTCAAAAGACCTCTTCTAAACAAAACTTTATTTGTGCTATGGAATGGAAGAAAGTCTTTGATATCATACTTTAGAGTATTTGGAGACAAATACTTCATATTGAATACTAATGACAACCTTGGAAAATTTGCTTCTAAATCTGATGAGGATATCTTTTTGGGATACTCTACAACTAGCAAAACATATAGAGTATTTAATAAAAAGTCATTAACTATTGAAGAATCTATGCATGTTGTTTTTAATGAATCTAGTAGACTTGATCTTGTGAAAGGTAGTATTCTTGATGATGTTGTAGGTACCATGGAAAGACTTGATCTTGAAAATGGAAAAGAAGAAAATGATCAAGAAGATTCACATCAAGATTATTCTCTACCTCAAGCTCAAGAAGAAAACAGACAAGAGCTCCCAAAGGATTGGAGATTGATAAAAGATCGCGTCAAAGAGCAAATCATTGGTGATCCTTCTAGGGGAGTAAGTATTATATCTCATTTCAAACATTTAGCCTCTGACCTTGCTTTTATTTCTCAAATTGAGCCTAAAAATATTGATGAGGTACTTAATGATGAAATTTGGGTGATTGCAATGCAAGAGGAACTCAACCAATTTGAAAGAAGTAAGGTATGGACCTTAGTACCTAGACCCAAGGATCATCAAATTATATGTAGCAAATGGGTGTTTAGAAATAAACTAGATGAACAAGGTTTAATAACTAGGAATAAGGCTAGATTGGTTGCAAAAGGGTATAATCAGGAGAAATGAATAGATTATGATGAGACCTATGCTCCTGTAGCTAGATTAGAAGTCATAAGAATACTTTTAGCATATGCATGCCACATGAATTTCAAACTCTTTCAAATGGATGTAAAAAGTGCATTTTTAAACAGTTATATAGAAGAAGAAGTTTATGTAGAACAACCACCAGGCTTTGAAAGCTATGATTTTCCTAATCATGTTTTTAAACTTTCAAAAGCTTTATATGATTTGAAACAAGTCCCAAGAGCTTGGTATGAAAGATTAAGTTCTTTTCTTTTAGAAAATAACTTTACAAAAGGGAATGTTGACACTACATTATTCACTAAAAAAGCATAAATATGATATTCTAATTGTTCAAATTTATGTTGATGATATCATATTTAGATCCACTAATGAATTGCTTTGTCAAGAATTTGCTAAGTGTATGACTAGAAAATTCGAAATGAGCATGATGGGTGAGCTTAAATATTTTCTTGGTCTATAAATAAAACAAGGCAATGAGGGCATATTCATCAACCAATCCAAATATGCCAAAGACTTACTTAAGAAATTTAGAATGGAATGATGCAAGAATGTCAAGACTCCAATGAGCACATCAATAAAATTGGATAAGGATGAAAAGGGTAAAAGCATTAATGAAAAGCTTTATAGAGGTATGATCAGATCACTTTTATATCTTACTACTTCTAGACCCGACATAATGTATAGTGTATGCTTATGTGCACGCTTTCAATCATGTCCAAAAAAGTCTCATTTAAATGCAGTAAAAAGAATTCTAAAATATTTACATGACTCACTGCATCTAAGTTTGTGGTATCCTAAAAATTCGTCCTTTTACATTGTAGGATATTTAGATGCTGATTATGCCGGTAGTCTTTTAAATAGAAAAAGTACTTCAAGTACTTGTCACTTTATTGGAGAGTGCTTAGTTTATTGGTTTAGCAAGAAACAAGTTTCAGTTGCTCTTTCTACCACTGAAGCAGAGTATGTAGCAGCAAGATGTTGTTGTACACAAATCCTTTGGATGAAACAACAATTTAAGGATTATGGTCATAGTATGAACCATATACTAATTAGATGTGACAATACAAGTGCTATAAATTTATCTAAGAATCATATTCAACATTCTAGAAGTAAGTATATTGACATTAGACACCATTTTATTAGAGATAATGTTCAATATGGAGATGTTGTATTAGAATTTATAAGCACAAACAATCAATTGGCAGATATCTTCACTAAGTCTTTAAATGAGAAAAAATTTAGCTTCATAAGAAGAGAGCTTGGTATGATTGATGGATTAACTTTGTGATTGCCAAATTGCCAAACTTTGATTGATAATCTTGTTTTTGTCTCATCTTACTAGATATAAGGTAGCTAATTTGATGGAAATATATGTTATAAGGGATAGAATCTCCCTAGAAATATTTTAGTCTTGTTTTAGACTTAATTTTATTTAATGAGAATTTTAGGCAATTCACGCATGTGACATATATTCATGACCGTGAACTAAATCGCCAAAAGAACTAGTAGCTTTCACGACTTGCTTCACGACATGATTCACGGCTTAAGGTAGTGAAGGTTATGTTTCACGACTACAACCTTTTTCATTCACCCCCGTGAAACCCTTTGTTCATGCCCGTGACGTTTTTTCACGATCGTAAACATTTCCACCAAAAACTTACAGAAGCATTCACGTTTTGTTTCACGATTACAAGTAGTGAAGTTTAACACTTCACGCCCGTGACTCATTTGTCACCACCGTGATAGTTCATCATTCACAACCGTGACTTTTAAATTTCACGATCGTGAGTAGTTTCACACCTCTCTTCACGGGTAGAACATCTCTTCAGCAAACTGTGAATACGACACTTCAAGCCCGTGACTAAGTTTTTCACTCCCGTGAATATGTCGGCTATATAACGTTTATGCCGTTATTTCTCCCATTCCAACTCTCCAACTTCTCTCATTTATCACCATTGAATACCATTTTGAAGATTTCGTCCCCCTATCCACTAATTCCATCAATAAATAACTTCAAAAACCACTTTCATCATCAGAAATCATATCACCTTGGGGTTTACTCAAAATTTTTGTCAAATTTTTCACTCTTCAGAGTTTATTCTTTCAATCAAAATGGAAACTGATTCCTCCAAGGGTACAAGGAAGAAGTCTCATGCTCCAAGAAGGTACACGAATTACCTTCTGAACATCATTCCAGAGCATTTCAATCCTAGATACTCAGTGCTCAAGAAAAGGCCACTCCTTTTCTCTAGATCATTTGAGTGACAAACCGTTCGTACCCTCGGCCTCGAGACAACCATGACAGAACAACTTCAGGCCTGTCATCTGAAGGAATTCGTTGATATCCATCAACCAACTCTGAGGGAGCCAACCTTAGAATTTCTGAGCACTTTGCAAGTATCCCCTATTGGCATGATGAATTTTTAAATTTGCAAGCATCCGAACACCCTATCTACCACATAGTTTGGAGACTTGTTCAACCTTCCCTCTGATGGCATCCTGAATGACAGTGAAGTGGAGTTTTATGGTACTCAGGGATGGACTCACTTCGGTCTTGATTGTAGCTGGGACGTCAAAAAGATGAAGAGCACCCACCTTCGATCCCCAGTGCACAAATATTTGCATAGGTTTCTCACCTATAGCATTTTTGCCAGAGGAGACAGCAATGGCACAATCACGAAATCAGAGCTCTTTCTCCTAAAGATGGCCCGAAGAGGCCTCACAGTGGCTTTATCTCGATGGTTTGCAAACCATCTTTTGTCAATTGCCACCAAGCCCTCCGGAGACATTCTGATTGGTGGGTACGTGACTCACATCGCCTTGAAGCTCGGATATTTAAAGCTAGATGAACATCACTTCAACCTTATACCAGGGCATCCTCGAGACTGACTAGACGTCGAGTCCTTCATCAAAATGGGAGCAGTTGTTCGTATTGTGTTTGAGAACAACATCTACCACTGCTTCACCAACACTGCTGGTGAAATCATTTGGGAGGAAAATGAGTTGGATGACTTCAAAGTTGGCCTCCAAGGAATCCAGCAGAGGAAGAGGGCTCAAGTTGAGGTGGCACCTCTAGAGGTTGAGCAGGAAATGGGACAATCCTCTGCTTCCACACCAAACTTGGCTCAGCAAGTGGTTGACCTCTTGGCACCACGGTTTGAGCAATTGCAGGCTTCGATGGATGAGAGGTTAGAGAACCTCAAGGATTTGATAGAGTCTCGTATGGACAGCCTCAAAGCGGAAGTTGCTCGCCTTAGAGATAGGATGTCCAGCTAAATGTTATGTTAGATGTTATTTTTTGTTTCTAGCGTGTTTGTTGTAGGAAATTCTAATTTCCTTTCAGAATTTTTAATCCCTTTTGTACTTTTCTTTCTAAATTAATATATTTGCTTTTGTTTTCCATTATGTTTTATCTTTTTGATATTCTTTTTATTGATGACAAAAGGGGAAGAACCTAAAAAATATATTATTTAAAGTTAAGTGCAATACTTAATTTTGAATCAAAATGAATATGCAAGTATGCAAATGAGCTCTATACACCTTAAATATATCTCAAGTATACTTTGCATATATCTTGATGCAAGTTACATGAATGAAATACACTTGATATATTCTAAATATACCTTAAATAAACTTAATTTGCTTTAAAGAAAATTTTGGTATACTTTAGATATACTTTGCATATACTTTGCATATAACTTGCGAATACTTAAAACTAGGAAGTATATTTTGATGCTACACTTCATCATTATTTACAATTCTTGCACTTCATCATTCTTTATCCTAAGCATTTTTTGAGGGGGAGACTTCTCAAAAGCACATATTGCTAGATTATTTGTCACCATCAAAAAGGGAGAGATTATTGAACCTTGAGGGGTATTTCTGTCATTTTGATGCTAACAAATAAAATAGCAATAATGTATTTAACATACTTATTTTCTAAGTCTATTGAACATGGTATGAAATATGATAGCAAGAATGAAAAATGGAAGATTAATCTTAAAAAGATAAAATTGAAGAAATAGCATGTTCACGCCCGTAACCTTATGTGTCACGTCCGTGATGAAACTTAGCGCCAACAATCCAACATTTAAAGTTCACGGCTATGAATAATGATAACAACCATGAATGAACATTTCAGTCACGCCCGTGAGAAGATATGATAAATTCTTCCAGAAAGTTTCACGACCAAAGTCACCACTTGGACCACGACTTGGAAGGATGTCACGCTCGTGAAAATAAAATGTCACGCCCGTGAACAAACACTTCAAAACCTTCCAGAATGCTTAACGGCCAAGGTCACCACTCAAGTCACGGATTGGAAGAACAGTCACGACCGTGACACACATAGTCACTACCGTGAAAGATAAAAGAGAAACATGTCAGACGCGATTATAAGGGTTGGTGCAACGGCTAGTTTCATATTAAATGCATTATAACGGTTATAATTTGCTATGGAAGTATAAATGCAAGTCATTTATGCATTCAGAAGAAGAAAGGAATAAAAGAGAACAAGAGAATAACAAACATTTTGAATCAAAATCTTGTTGTAAGCCATTTATGCATTTGATATTTTCAAAACAAATATTTATTCTCTGTGAAAATCTTTTTGCTCATCATTTATTGAGCAATATAGATTTGTAAGTGTTTCTCTCTGTAATCATCTACTCAAGTGAGTTTTGGGTATTTTAGGGTTAAGAGTAGAACATTTGTAAGAGTTAGTTGTGTGAGCCTCTAAAACACAAAGAAAGGTTATTTGTGTGAGCCTTTAAAATACAAGGTAAAGGTTATTTGTGTGAGCCTTTAAAACACAAAGAATTGGTTATTGTGTGTGCCATCAAAACACAAGGGATTTCTAGGTTAGGTGTGATCCATTGTTAGAAATACCATAGTTGGGAGTGTGCTTGTAAAACTCCATTGTAACACTTAGTGTGTTAGTGAAACTCCCAATTGAAATTGGGGAGAGGAGTAGGGTTTGTTAACACCCGAACCTCTATAAAATTCTTGTGTCATATTTTTCTATCCCTACTAAACTTAACTTTTCTTTCCGCACTTAAAAGTTAAATTTTTAATATCCAATTCAACCCCCCTTCTTGGTTAAATATTTGGGCAACAGATTGTACTGATGAAATTTGGGACAAAGACGTGTTTTCCCTATTTGCTCGTAGGGGGAAGACAATAGCCAAGTCGGAGGAAAATCAAAGGAACCAAATAGATAGACCTTAATGGGTGTCATTTACATGATTGTAGGAGGAGCCTTTGACACAATTTTTCTTCAGAAAAAGAAAATTTACTCGAGACTTTTGTTGGTCAAGGTTGAAGCTTGCATATCAACAAGACACTTAAGAATAGAGGTTCCAACAGAAGACAACCAATGAGACTTATATAACCTTCCTCAAAGACACCAACCAAACTTCACCAAAGCATACTTATTGTCTTGGAAGGTGAAGGTTTGCATGTCAAACCAATCAAAGATATGGATGATGCCCTTGTTGAGAAATAACGCTAATTTTTCTATAATCAAATTTATAAGAAAGCGAAGAAAATACGGAATAATAAGACACAAGTTGATAACGGAGTTCGGCCAATTATGTCTATGTCTCCGGACTGCTGCAGACCTTTTATTGAAGGAAGAGAAATTTACAAAGTGTTTACAAACACTCACAACTCATAACCTCTCACTAAAGCTTCTCTCTCACTTTTGGATGAAATGCATTACAAATGAATTCCTAAGGCTATATATAGGCTTACACCTTCTCAATGGACGACCAAGATTAATTCTCACATACTTTGATGAATGGTTGAGATCATTTCTCACCTACCATCTTACCTACCAAATGAATGGTCAAGATTAATCTTCACCTACCAACTAAATGGTTAAAATTAATCCCCACCCACCAAATGGATGGTCAATATTAATCTTCAACTACCATCTTACCTACCAAATATTTTGTCAACAAAAGATGCACCGTCCATCTTTATTGTCATTTATTTCTAATGCATGTGTAGTTTGACCAACAATATCCCACTTGAAGACTGATTTCAATCTGTCTTCACACCTCGATCAATGCAGCAACCTTTCTGGTCTCGTTACTCTAGCAGACCAACTGAAGTTGAGCACAACTTCAGTTTGTCGATAGTCACCACCTTTGTCAACATATCCGCTGGATTCCTGCTTCCTTGGATCTTCTCCAGTACTAACACATCATCTTTCTCTTTTACCCGATACACCCATTTGTTATGAAGTGTCTTCTTTCCCATGTGTAACTCAGCTAGTTTCCATGTATGATTGGAGATCAGATACTTCATCTCATCTTTCATAGTAAGCTCCCACTTACTAGTATCTTTAGTTTGACAAGTTTCATCATAACATTCAGACTCCCCTCCATCAGTCAACAAAAAATAGTTAATATATATCCTGTTAGGCACATGAGACCGAAAAGACCTTCTTAATACAAGAGATGGAGTAAGAGGTTGTGGTGTGTCGGATTGATGCGTACTGCTTGGTCCAACAAGTTCCTTTGGTTGAGGACTTGCTACAATGGGTTCCGTCACGAAACTAACTGGGACATCATCTGCATCTATAAATACTGACTCATTCTGTTCTGAGTTGCTGGCGACTGCGTTTATGCATGTCCTTGTACATCACCCTTTCGTAAAAAATCACATCTTTGCTACGAATGACCTTTTTGTTTTCCTCATCCCAAATACGATAGCCAAACTCATCCTCACCATAGCCGATGAGAGTGCATTTCTTGGATTTGGGATCAAGCTTATTCCTTCCTTGATCACTGATATGCACATATGCTACACAGCCAAAAACTTTTAGATGTGATAGTTTTATCTCTTTTTGGCTTCATACCTTCTTTGGTATTCTGTGCTCCAATGGAACCGATGGTCCTCGATTGATTAAGTAAGTAGTTGTGTTGACTGCTTCTGTCCAGAACTGCTTCTGTAGACCTGACTGCATACGAATACTTTTGCTCTTTCTGTCAACATTCGGTTCATATGTTCAGCTACACCATTGTGTTGAGGTGTGCCTGGCACGGTTCTCTCCATTCTGATACCATGCTCATGATAAAACTTCTTGAATCTGGTGTCTTCATATTCACCACCATTGTCGGTTATGATCTTTTTGATCTTCAGACCTGTCTCATTTTCAACCATAGCTTTCCATCTTTGAAAGTCTCGAACACTTCAGACTTATGTTTTAGAAAGTAAACCCATACCTTTCGAGAGTGATCATCGATGAAAGTCACGAAATAGTGTTTTCCACAAATGGATGAGACATTCGTTGGTCCTTAAACATCAGAGTGAACAAGCTCTAGCCTTTCTTTCTTTGGGGTTCTGCCACTTGTCTAAAAGCTAACCATTTTCTGCTTTCCAAGTATGCAATCTTCGCACGTGTCTATTTCCACTGACTGTAGACCTAGAATTTTTCCCTTCGAATGTATAATCTTCATTCCTTTTTCACTCATATGGCCTAGTCTCTGGTGCTATAGATTGGAATTTTCATTGCTAGCTACAACTGTGATTGAACAGTGTGCTCCTGCTGTCATGTAAAGAGTGCAACTCTTTTTGCCTCGAGCAATCGTCATTACTCCCTTTGATATCTTCCAATTATCACCATGGATGATCATAGTGTAGCCTTCGCTAGCCAACTGCACTACTGAAATTAAGTTTTTTTCTCAAGTCGGAAATATGTCTGACATCCTTTAGCTCCCAAATAGACCCGTTCAACTAAATCTTCACTACACCTTTACCAATAATAGCACAAGGTTGATCATCGGGGACATACCTCTTGAATAATTCTTTTTATGAAGTAACATGGAACAATGCTCCAGAGTCTAACACCCAAGACTCCTCCTTACTTTCCAAAGAGCATATCAATGCGTTATTGCCTCCAGAGATGAAAGTAATATTTGCCTCTACCTTTGCTTCATGGTTCTTCGGTGCACTTTTGCACTGATTTTTGTAGTGCCCAATCTTCCCACAATTCCAACATTCGACAGCTTTTGAACTATAGGAATTACTGGGATTCCTGGATTTGGACCTCATGTCCTTTGATCTTCCTCGGTAGTTCGATTTGTATCGTCCATTGCCTTTGATTGAATTTCTTCCTTTTGACTTTGTATGCAAAACTGAAGAAGTTGATGATTCACCCGACTCTCTCCGTCGGATCTCTTCACTGAGAACCAAATCACGAACATCATCAAATTTTAACTTAGTACTTCCCGATTAGCTACTTATAGCCGTGACAGTAGCATTCCAGCTTTCTGGTAGAGAAGACAAAAGTATTAACACTCGTATTTCTTCATCAAATTCAATTCCAACTGAAATTGGGTTATGACTGTATTGAGTTCATTGAGATGTTGAGCTACCGATGTGCTTTCTGTCATTCGCAAGTTGAACAAGTGCCTCATGAGGTGCATTTTATTTGAGGCTGAAGGCTTATCATACATACTAGAGAGAGCCATCATAAGACCTGTCGTGGTCTTTTCCTTTGCTATGTTGAAAGCAACATTGCGGGATAACGTCAATAGGATAACTCTGAGAGCTTTTCTGTCGAGAAGACTTCAGTCTTCTTCCTTCATAGCCTATGGCTTCTTCCTTGAAAAAGGTTGATACAGATTTCTTTGCTACAAATAATCTTCTATTTGCATTTTCCAAAAGCCAAAGTCTGCTCCATCGAACTTCTCAATTTTCACCTTTCCTTCGTCTGTGCCTATCACTTCCACTCGAATCTGACTTCCTTTAGATCATTTTCTGACAATTCTTGCGAACCACCGTATATTAGAACACCTTCGTGGATAATTTGGTACAACTGACCAAATTTTTAGTATTCACAAAATTCACTATTCATATGAATAGTAATCGCCCAAAAAATAGACAGAAAAATGCAACCAACACTCTGATACCAGTTGTTGGGAAATAACGCCAATTTTCCTATAATCAGATTTATAAGAAAGCAAAAAAAATGCGGAATAATAAGACACAAGTTGATAACGGAGTTCGACCAATTATACCTACGTCTCCAGACCTTTTACTGAAAGAAGAGAAATTTACAAAGTGTTTACAAACACTCATAGCTCACAACCTCTCACTAAAGATTCTTTCTCACTTTTGGATGAAATGCATTACAAATGAATTCCTAAGGCTATATATAGGCTTACACCTTCTCAATGAACGACCAAGATTAATTCTCACCTACTTTGATGAATGGTTGAGATTATTTCTCACCTACCATCTTACCTACCATCTTACCTACCAAATGAATGGTCAAGATTAATCTTCACCTACCATCTTACCAACCAAATAAATGGTCAAGATTAATCCCCACCCACCAAATGGATGGTCAAGATTAATCTTCAACTACCATCTTACCTACCAAATATTTTATCAACAAAAGATGCACCGTCCATCTTTATTGTCATTTATTTCTAATGCATGTATAGTTTGACCAACAGCCCTTTGGCCTAAAAGAATGCAGGGACACCCACCAGAGGTTAGTGAACTCGCATAATTGATAGGCAAAATGATGAAGGTGTATGTGGACAATATGATAATCAAAAGCAGTTGAGCCAAAGATCATGATGAAATAAAAGGTGTTTCTTATTTTAGATGATTACAAAACCAATCTCAATTTTGACAAATTTGCATTTCGAGTCCAAGCCAGAAAGTTCCTTAGTTTTATGACATCCATACGAGAAATTGAGGCTAACCCAAAAAAATATTGGAGCTATCCTTAGCATGTCCCCACTAAGAACCATCAATGAAGTACAACACATTAATGAAAGGAATACAGCTCAGAAGAGTTTCAACTCTTGTTCGACAAAACACTGCTTACCTTTATTCAAGTGTTGCAAGAGCTATGCTAATAAAAGAAGGTGGTTCTGTGCAGTATCTAATGTACTAGCCACACACTTAATGAAGCATATAATTGAGATATCTGGTCTCGAATATAAGGTATAAGCCTCATTCCTCCACAACAGCTCAAATTTTAGCTGACGTTGTTAAGTTGTGCGATGTGAATGAAGATGTGAACCTCCTCAAAGAAACGTGGCTAGCCTATGTTGACTGAACCAAGGGATCGAAGAGTGTTGGTGCAAAAGTTTTTCATGTGGGGCCAGAGATTGATTAGAGTTAAATATATGATTCGCTGGAATTTCTAGCTATCCAATTATACTACAAAAAAATGAGACAATAATTTTGGATTTGCAATTGGCTCATAAGACCAATGCACCTCACCTCACTATTCATAGAGACTCTTAGTTGGTCATCAATTAATTGACTAGAAGGTTTAATGTCAAAGGACCTGAAATGAAAAAGTAAATCGCTAAAGTTACCCATCTATTTGAGGCATTCATCTTTAAGGGAATTACGTGAAACATCAACCAAATTTCGAGGGAAAATTCTTAGTTTATGATAGTTAAAAAAATAATTTAAAATTTTAGGGTTAAATTTAAAAAACTTTTAAATTTAGGGTGTTTTAAAAAAGTATTTTTAATTTTAGAATAGAAAAATTAACGTGGTGAGAAGAATTAGCAAAGAATAAAAGTTGTGTACTATTTGGCGTAGCACACAGAAGCTGTGCACTACTTCAAGTGGCGCATAACTCTATTTTTTTTAGAAAAAACTATTTTATAAATATTTATATAATTAAGTTATTCTTTATATCAAGCCATTAAAAAATAAAGAAGTATATTAACATATTAACTATTATCGAAACTTTTTAGTTGGTAATCTTTGACTAAAAAAAAAAAGATTATCCTTCACCAAAAAAAATGCAAATTATTGGGAATCGAAAATTTTACAAGGAGAGAAAAATTTATATTTTAAATTGGTAATTTGATTTTGACAACTTGACCAATATTTTTTCAAAATCAATGCAACTGTTGCTTGATTTGTAGATAATGGCACTGTAATATCTATAAAGTATGACCTATTAATTATGTGTTTAGAGGAGGAAAGATTGGGGTTAAGGTGTGTTAAAGTTTAAGTTAAAATTTTGAAATGGAAAGATTTTATGCTCGTGAATGTTGTGTTATAGTTCAAATGACAGAGTTTTAGATATGACGAGAGTATTTGAGAAGAAATGACCTTTATGCCCATGAAAGGATTAGTCATGGCCATGAATGGCATTTCACACCCGTGAGATTAAGTGTCACGCTCGTGAATGCAGGTCGGTTGACCATGAGCAATCACACTATTTTCTTTCTTTTGTACCAAATCTTGCTTTAAAACCATTTTTCACCACCCTTTATCACTTCTGACACACTCCAGATGTCATAGTCATCTTCTCCCAACCTTGTAAACTCTAAACACCATTGGATAAGCTTAAAAGCTTGAGAAAAATAGAGCTTGGTTGAGTTTTGATAAATTTGAGGTAAAACTCGATTCTTAAGGTTGTTTTAAGTTGTTTATGGTTATAAGGTTCTAATAAAAATATGTTTATGATATTAGGTTCGACTAGAGGGCAAAGAAACATATCACAAAGAGGAAATCAAACTTGAAAATCTTGAAGGGAGAGTTAAGACTCATTTTTGGTGAAAGGTATGTACATATGAGCATATTAACTCATTTTCCATGCATATTGATATGAGTTGTACTCCTATAAATGAGAATGAATGACTAAAAGACATGTTATGGTTGATAAATAACATGGATATATGGTTTATGTGTTAAAATGACATATGTGTTATGTTATGATTTGATTTGACCTAGAAACATATTTAAAGAACTAAATATCATTTAAACATGTTGTAAACATGGTATGAGTATGAAAGTGTTGATAGGAGTGATTAACATTAGTTAATCTTAGAGATTTTGTATGAAATGCATAAAATGCTTTGTTTTGAATTTGCTGAAAATGCATGATTCATGCCCGTGAAAAAATGTGTCATGACTGTGAATGTCAGAATTGCATGAACTGCATGAACCTAGAATTTCACGAGTGTTGCCCAGTTAATGAACCAAGAAGGGAGAGTTGAATTAGATATTAAAATTTTTTAACCTTTAAGTGTGGAATAAAAAGTTAAGTAAAATAGGGATAAAAAGATACCACACAAGAAATTTATGGAGGTTCAGGTGTTAACAAACTCTACTTCTCTCCTCAATCTCAATTAGGAGTTTCACTAACACTTTAAGTGTTACAATAGAGTTTTACAAGCTCACTCTCAACTATAGTGTTTCTATCAATGGATCACATCTAACCTAGAAATCTCTTGTATTTTAATGGCTCGTATAATAAACTAATTCCTTGTATTTTAATAACTCACATAAATAACCCTTACAAGTGTTTTACTCTTAACCCAATATACCCAAACTCACTTGAGTAGTAGATTACAAAAAAAATACTCATAAATCTATAATGCTTAGTAATTTTGAGCAAAAAGATTTTTACAGAGAAATAATGTTTTGTTGAAAGTAATTAATGCACAAAATGGCTACAACAAGATTTTGATTCGAAGTAATTGTTATTCTCTTATTCTGGATTCATAAATGACTTGTATTTATACTTCCTTGGCGAATTATAGCCGTTTGGTTGCATTTAATACGAAAATAGTTGTTGCACCAACTCTTAATTTCGCGTCTAACATGTTTCTCTTTTCTCATTCACTGTCGTGAATGTTCTTCCAAGTCGTGGTCCAAGTGGTGGCTTTGACCGTAAAGCATTCTGGAAGGAATTGAAGAGTTTGATCACGTACGTGACTTTATTCTTTCACGGACGTGAATATCCTTCCAAGCCATGGTCCAAGTGGTGACTCTGGTCGTGAAACTTTCTGGAGGAATTTGACATGTTTTCTCACATGCATGATTGATATGATCATTCACGGTTGCTATGATTTTTCATGGTCGTGAACTTTAAATGTTGGATAATTGGTGTTAAGCTACATCACAGTCGTGACATAAACAGTCAAGGGTATGAACATGCTATTTCTTCATTTTTTTGACTTTCAAAGTTAGTCTTTCATTCTTGCATCATGTTCCATACTCTGTTCAATAAATTTAGAACAAGTATGTTAAATATATTATTGCTATTTATTGAACCTTAAGGGATATTTTCATCATTTTGATGCTAACAAATAAAATAGATTCATTAATTTTATTACAAAAAATACTTACTCTATAGCTGTAGCTACAAGTAAGATTAATGCTAACTTTAATAACAAATATACCAATGGATAAATGTTATTTTTTTTATTCTCTACAATTCTCTTTAAAAGTGCTCTTATTCCATTTAAATCAGCAAACCTTTCATCTCCACACACATCCATAATATAATTTTTGAGTTGATTTTTAAGGGCAATAATCTCAAAGGTAGAAAACTCACATGGATAAAACTCAGCCAACTTCAATAACTTTTCCTTATCAAATATACTAAATGAATTATTTGGGCTCAAATAGACAACATAAAAAAGTAATTCTATATTTATTTCATTAAAATGATTATTGAGCTCTTAAAGCTATATATCAATCACTGCACTTGATAATGGTGTAAATTGCTAACCTGTGAGGTTTTATGACACCTTCCTTTAACATATGGGTCTTCCATGTTTGGCATTTGAATTTCCAATTTAATGTAAAATGAAGAAATATCATTCATCAAGACTTCCAATCCATCATTGTTCGTTTGTTACAATCTTTCCTTAGCAGTTCTAACAAGTGTCATGGCATTTCCAATCTTTTGGTCCTTTTTCTATAAAGCAAAATTCAATTCATTTGTAATCCCTAAGATTGTCACTATCAAATGTATGCAAAAAAAATCAGATGATTCCAACAACTCAAAGAGACAATATGCTTCTACTTTTTGATCTTGATAATTGTCATTCTTTTCAATATCTTCAAATACATCAATAATTAAAGAAAGTACATTTATTATACTTAACAATGAAGAATAATGAGATCCCGAATGAGTATCACTAGGCCTTTTAATATTCATTTTTTGGTTCAAGCCTTGACCAATTTGTAGCTCACACTATTCAATGATTCTATAACCTTGTTGGCATGTTGCTCTTTAAACTTGTCTCGGTGCTTACAAGAAGCTTCAATTACATTTATCAAATGATCAATTAAATCAAAGAAATCATTGATAGCAAAATGGTTCTTTGCAACAAATATAAGTACTAACTATAATTGATGAGCAAAATAATGAATATAATAGACAAATTCAATTTCTATTATGAAATTTTTTTTTAAGTCATTTAACTCGTATCTCGTGTTGCTAGCATCATCATAACTTTGCCTTCAAATTCTTAAAAAGCTTAGATTATATTCTAAAAGCATGGAGCTAATGACACTTTTTAGTGACACAATTGAAGTATCAGAAACATGAGCTCCGATAAATCTCTCTATAACAAATCTTCTTCTATCCATATAATGCAAAATCAAAGTCATATGCTATTTACGTGACACATCACGACATTTATTAATTAAAATCCCAAAATAATCATCTTCAAAATCATCAATTATAGTCTTAGTAGTTTCTTTAGCAACAAAATGCACAATGTCCTTTGGAATGAAAGATCAATCATTTTTTGATTTCCTGAAGCATTACATAATACAACACTACCTATTTTTTCATTACGTTTTGCAAAAAAAAATGTAGAAGCTCCAAAAAATTTCTTCTATTGTTTAAATTTTTATATTCATCATGACCATAAAAAGGTAATTCTTATTTCAAAAGGAATCTTATACAATTAATAGAGAAATTTAATCAAATTTTATACTCAGTCTTAGCCAAATTAGTTTGCCTTTCAAATGCATAATGAATGGATTGAGATTGTTTTTTTCAAATTTTGACATTTTTGGACTGCTATTATGTGCACTTGTAACATCATCAAATTTTATCCAAATTTTCTCATTCCAAGCCTTAAATCCTCCATTGGTAAAAGAATCAGAGTTGCTTTTAAATGAATAACAACATAGGCAAAATGTGGCTTTCTCTTTCATACTATATTCCAACAAATATTTATATTCATCAAACTAAATGGGATTAAATCAACACAATCTACCTCCAATATTTCTTTGATTAAATCATGATGACAAGATTGACAAAAGCATTTTTGAAGATATGCTTTTCTAACTTCATCTTGATTGTTTGGATGACAACTTTTAATTTTTGATTGTTCTCCAAGATCAATAAGAAGAATATTCAAGTCACATTTTTTTTTGCTGTCTTGAAGAAGTTTGTGCTATGATATAAAAATCAATATTATCATCTTTAGTAGATGGTTGTTTGCTTGTCGAGTCAGATGATTGAAAAACTCTCAAAGCATCATATTACTTTAGATAAAGTTTATTTTTTTATAATATCTCAAGATCGTTCACTGATAAAAAAGAAAACATATAAATAATCATATTGATTGTTGAATTGATATAAAATCAAATACTTGACATATTAACTTGTCATATACACAAAGTGGAGCTCAAAAAGATGATAGTCAGCAACGAGGAGTGAACGACTAACAGGCGTGTGATTGGAAGTCTCGAGTGAACGATTGCAATGAAGAATGTAGTCTTGAGCGAAGAAGAACCGACCGGATGGTGCAGACACAGAGAAGAACAGAGTGAAGGACTCGATATGGAGGTGAGCAGAGCAGACAGTGCGACTCGAAGGCTGAAGAGGCAAGAAATTGAGGTTGCGATGTGTAATATGGAGACGCTGGAGAGGATTTAAGGTCGGCAGGGATGGGCCAAATGTGGAAAGAATGATTTTTTTTTACTTAAGAATTTTTTATTCAAACGTTTTTTTAAACTAAAAAATTAATTTTTTTTTTTGTAAAATTAATTTTTGTAACCAAATTTTAAATTTTTTTATGAGTAGTTTTTTTAAGTTAAAAAAATTTATTGGAGTCCACTTGTTAAAAATAATGTGATTCATTTCATTATATTTTAGCTGTAATAATAATTTTTAAAAAATAGTGGGATCCAATGATGCTACTCCCAACAACATAAATATGTTCTTGCCCAAATAATTCATTTAAATTTTTTCACTATTCTCTCTCCTCTTATTATTTTTCTTATATTTATATGTCTCGAATTTTCTTCACTTTTCAATTGTATTAATTATATATACTGATTTGATCGTCATAGTAGTTTAATCATATTTTATAGGTTTTTTCATTCATTGCTCTAGTTACACAAATAGTGCTCTATAGTGTTTTACTTGTTTCTAAATATATCTCTTTTGAAAAAATAATTACAACAAAAAAAATCAACGATCAAATTCAAGAAAAATAAAAATTTCATTAATATTAAAAAGTATGATAAAAATTTTCAAATAATAATTTAAAAGTAACAGCATTCATGCATAGATTTGAAGAAAGAAAGTTTACACGCTGAGCACGTGCCATTTTCATTTGGATATAGGCAAATTTGGGAACTTGTCAAATGTCAACGACAACATGGATATTTTGTTTTTCTCTCCAATGAAATAGTTTTAGTTAAAAAAAAGAAAGAGAGAGAAAAAGAAGAAGAAGACGAACACCAATATAGTTAAAGAAAAAAAAAGTATATATATATATATATCAACAATGTTGTTTCACGCAAATTTATGTGAAATTTAAATTCGTGCTGGTCGTCATATTGAGTGGATCTTATAAGTGAATGTTGTGAAAATTATCTAATTGCACATATAATAAAAAAAAATAAAAATAAAATAACGTAGTTCGACCGAGTACCGACAAATAAAATATTATATTAATTATTTTTTCTCATTTACTATATATAAATTTACGTTGTCTAGCCGTAAAACTATCTGTTTTTCCACGATTGGAAAGGTGGGTCGCCAACTCAGTATATATAAGCATGAACAACAACATAATAATTTTCATTTCACTATATTTCTCTTGTTACCAAAAAAGGAAAATTATAAAGCTGGCTTAGATCTTCCAGTCCTTTCCTAAATAAATAATAAAACTAAAAATCTATAGATGCCTAAAGAAATTTGTTGGTACTCGAGCTTTTCATCGCCATTAGATTTAGTACATGTTTGGTTCAATTTTTTTTCAAATTTTTAGCGGTTTAATAAATTAAAAGCTGAATTTAGTATTTAATTAGTTCAGTTTTTGGTAAGAATATGTAACGGTTTGGTAATCCTAAATTATTGGACCAAACTATTAAATTTCGGTAAGTGATTACCATGCCGAAAAAAATGGGTACGGTAACAATAATAATATTTTAGTAATTTTAGTTATTTAGTAATTTATTGCAATAATTCGGTAATTACCAAATTTCAAAATTACATCATTTTGTATATATATATATATATATATATATATATATTCCTCAATAGAGATTATGTAGAATTGCAAAATGACATCATTTTGCGGAAAGTGATTAAGTAGAATTTTGTATCAAGTTGATTTATAAGCATCACTTTACAAAAAATTCTATTCCTCAATAATCTCATGCCCTGAAGAGAAATTATTCAATAGAATTATTACAAAACTTTTTTTTTAAGTAAAAATAAAGTTCCAATACTGGTATGTCAAAAGACTAAGATTCATCACAAAACATCTCTTATATTTCGATCTAAATTTCATCAATCTTTGCCGCAATTTAGATCATAAAATAGTTCAGTGCATGACTTGACAAAGAAATAAGAAAAGGGATAATGCAAATTATTATGGGAAATTGAATATAATGTTGAAAAATAAAAATAATCATTTGGGTTTACCAAAAAAGAGGAGAAGAAAGTTGAAAGGAAGAAAAAGAGAACAAATGGATCTTGGGTCATAGTCTTTATTCGAAAACAACATTGTGTATGCTTTCTTTTATCAGTTTCTCAATTGAATAATAAATATAATAGACATATTTATTTTTTATTTATTAGCCTCTCAATTGAATCCATTCAACTTGTACTACTTAAATTTCACCATTATGGTTTGATTATTACTTTTTTGTTTTGCGTTCCAAAATTGATTTTTTAATTTTTAACTCTTAATTATAATATCAATATGCACTATTTGTTCTAGATATACAATTAAGCTATCATGGATTTTATGTTATTCCATATGAACTAAATTGAAAATACCGTGCAAATAAATCAATGGGTTTACAAATATTTCAAAATTTGACTTCATATAATTATATTTATGTTTAGCTATAAATAAAATTGGTGATTTTCCAATTTTTCTTTCAATTTTTTTTATTATTGTAAAATACGTCAAATTGGGATATAGACATTTATAACGTAATTCAGTACTTCAATTCTCATCATGGCGCTTGGTTTTTTGGGTCTTCAAAAGGAATTGGACTAAAAAAAAATCATAGAAACAACTTTAAAATAATATTACGGGAATCACTAAAAAAGCATCTAATGCAGAAAGGAGAAAAAAAAAATTGATATTGTGTTGCTGAGCATAAAGGGGGAAAATTCTTATTGGACTAATATGAAAACACCACTAAATTCATTGAATAAAAAAAAAATTACAAACTCAAGAATGAAATTCAAAATTCAGTGGAAAATTATAGCTAAACAAATAAGAAAAAAAAATATATGTAACATAATAAAAGAATCAACTCCAAAATAATATTAAGGGAATAAAAAAAATAAAAACTAAGTTGCAGAAAAGAGCAAAAAATTAAGTAATGTGTCATTGGATAGAAAATGCAAGAAAAAAAAAACTGGACTAGCACGAAAACACCACCCAATGCAAAAGAATTCACAAACTCAAAGGGAAAACCAAACTTCAAAAAAAATCCAATAAAACAAATAAGCATAAAAAAAAAAAAAAAGACTAACGCATAGAGGATGTCAAGGAAAAACAATTATGCATTACAAAATCCAGCAAAATAAGAAAGAAAAAAATAATTTTAAAAATAAAAAGAAACAGGCAGGGAAAAAGAAATGTGTAGTGTATGAATCTGATTCTTTATAAGGCAGTTTGTAGTAGTTTCTAGCTGATGCTAGAGCAAGAAAAACCTAAAATTGTATACCTCATCCTCAACATCATATACAATATCTTTGAGCTTTGTCGGCCAAATCTTGATCTCATTGTCTTGACTTTTGTCGCTCCTTTGTGTCTTCAATCACAACTTGAATTATAGGTAGTGTTTCCTGCAGCTTGAATTATAGAGCAAATAATATACTAAGAAAACAATTTGAGTAATACAAAACAACAAATTATACTAAGAAAAGAAAAAATAATTATAAGATGATAATATGAAGAAACCACAAAGAAAACAAAAAGAAAAAATATACTAAAAAAATAAAAGTAATAAAGCTATAATAATTACATCTAGTTTTGAGGAAGTTTTAAATTTAACAACAATTACCATTAGCATTTGCTTTCCTCAACATCCAGATGCAGTTTACTTCTTTTACCTCCCAAGCTTATCAACATAATTTTTATAGGATCTTTTACAGCCACCCCATTGTCTTGAGGATACTATAAAGTGTATTTAATTTAAAGACACTTCCACAATCTTCAAAATCTTTAAGATATTGATTAAAAAATTTCAAAATTTGAGTAATACAAAATAATAAAGGAGATAAAAGAAAACACCACAGAGAGAGAGTAAATTAAAATGATTATTTGATATGGAGTCAAGGCCAAGATGATGATATGAAGAAGACTCGCCACCAATCGAACCATGAACAAGGCCCAGAAGCCGAACACCTGAAACCCTTAAACAAATCTTGATTTTTTTTTTCTCTCTTTTTTATTCAATTCAACAAAAATGGAAATGACCCACTATTCCAATGTAATAGAAGAGAAAAAAAGAACAAATAAAAAAATTGTCTTCCTATCTAATTCTTCTTCTTCTTCTTTTTCTTCTCTCTAATCAAAGACTAAAATTAAACAACTTATGCTAATAAAGCAGATTATCCAAGAAATAGAAAGAGCAATAAATAGACTATTTGTTTTGTGTTCAAATCCACATATGAATTATACATTATTGTACAACCAAATCAGATTTTAAAACTTTGACAATTGGGGATCACATAAATGAAGCACAACTTGCATAAATTCACAAAAAAAAACAATTTTATATGCACAAAATCAGTAAAAAAACAACAATAAATAGAAAAAAAAAAAAGAAAAGAAAAGAAAGTAAATTTCTTGATTAGCTTTATATAAATCTGTAAGTTACTAACGGAAGACCTTCCTTAAATGGGAAAACAATTTTATATCACAAAAAATTATAAAAAAATTCCTATCGATTCAAATTTATTCTTTTACTATATATTTCAAAGTTTCCCAATTACAAAAATTTGTAACAAAATAACAAAATAAAGACTTCTAAGTCTAGGCAAAGATTCCAACTTGTTTCCAATCCCAATTTTACCCTGGTAGGGTGGATTCCGATTAGGAATGTAGTTGAGTCAAGTCGATATAGTCTTATACTCGAGTTCAACTCGATTAAAAAAATTTAAAGCTCGAATTTGATCGAACGTATTTTTAATTGTTTGAAACTCGACTTAAAAATAATATTTGAGTTATTCGAACTCGACTCAATAAAGGTCGAATCAATTAAAAATTTTAATAAATAGTATACTCGATTCGATTTAAAATTAACTCGAGTTAACTTGACTCGATTAAGTTCGAATATATTTAAATACTGAGAGTATAAAAGTAATTGAATAAATAATAAAAAATAATTACTCAATTAAGCTCGCGAACTTTAAGAGTTGAGTATTATGATACTCGAACTCGATTCGATAAACTACTCAAACTCGAATTCTATTCAATTAACTTCAAGTCAAATTCGAATATTTTATAAGTCGAATTCGAGTATTTTATAAATAGCTTAACTTGTTTATACTTTTAATTCCAATGCAGACAGTGGTTGCCTCCTGCATGCATGCAAATTTGATGCCAATAATGGCAGAAAATTTTCAATACTTATTATGCATAAAAAAAACTTGTAAAACCAAAGAATACCCAAAAAATGAAAATAAAAAACCTAAATCAAATCTACAAACCGAAAATATTTGAACCCACCTTAAATAATAATACTAAAAAGAAAACTACATGTGAACCCAATAAGCAATTATTATTACATTATGAAGTAAAACCTTAAAAAAAATAGTTTTTCTTCTTTTTGTGGATCAACAGATGTAGGTTTTGGATCTGATCTATATGCAAAAAGCATAAAAGGCATCGTATGTGTTTATGGGAGTGGAAGGTGAGAGGACAACATATTGCTTTAAGGTGAGAGAGCAACAGGAGGAGAGGAGGGCGACAGAGAGGATTGAGACTTTTAAGAGTAGGCAGAGGAAGATAAGGTTAGGGTTACTTTTTAGATTGGGAGAAACAATGTCGTTTTGCAAATGAATTTTTTTATGGAAATACACTGCTCTAGTAACAATGGCAGTGTTATGTCTTTTAATATATATATATATACAAAAACTTTTAACCCTTAAATTTATGTACGTATGAAAATTGTTCAACAATAAAATTACTTACAATTAATTGATTTTGAGATATAGTGATAATGTATTGTGTGACATATTTTTGAATTTTATTATGATATTTATATTTGTCAAAAATATTTATTTTATTTAAAATACATGCTATTTTAATTTATGTGATATTTTTATATATATTATTTTTATTATAATTAAATAAGTTAAGAAATTTAGTTAATTTAAGTAAAGTTTAAAATTCAGTAAAATTTACCAAAATTTTAAATTTCATAATTGGTAACTGAAATTTTTATTTGGTTTAGTAATTAGTAGGATATTTCTGAAGAATTTGGTATTCGGTTACTGAAATTTTTTTTGCTCAGCAACCGAATTACTGAATGTTCAACCCTAATTTTTAATTTGTTAGACCATTAAAAACTGAATTAAATATTTAATTTATCAAAAGTTAAAACTAGCAATTGAAAATTGCAACTATTAGATTTTAAAATTTATATAAAAAATTGACTTTACGTGAAAAGATGAAATTTTAGCTTTCATCAAAAGATAGCTTCTAAATTTTTAATATATAAAATAATTTTTTAGTTTTCTATTTGCACTTAGATCAATTTATAGTAATTTTTTATTGATTAAAAAAATTATATTTTTATATTTAATTAATTATTTTTTATATTATATATGATATGATACATAATATAATTAGTAATAATTATTTTATAAATTATAATTATTTTATAAATATTGAATCAATAAATATTTTTAAATTAATTATGAATAATTGACCGGGACAGTACTTGATAGCAAATTACTACAACTATCCACTAAAAGTTGCTAGCTAATCGCATCTAAACAAACTCTTATTTTATTTTTAATTAACCAACGGTGATTTACAAAAGAACCCCTGCTTTATTGCTTTTATCTTCATTAAATTGGGTTTATTTAGGCCCGTTTGGTATTGAATTTATTAAAAGCGTTTTTGGAAAAAAAAAAATTTATTTTTAAATTTTTTGAATTTTAAAAATTGTTTTTCCAGAGAAGCAGGTAAATAGATACTTTTCACAGAAGTAGTTTTGAAAAATCAGTTTATAAAAAATTAAAAAAATTAGTCAATTAATTTAAAAAAAATTTAAATATGTTTTTCAGATATCTAACAGCCCAAATACCCCCTCGGAGGATTCAATGATTGTACTTTATACTAAAAATAAATCCCCATTTTGGCGAGCAAAGTAACTTAGAAATTGTAATTTTCCAAAAATTAGGTGCAGAATTAGTGTCTAAGAATCTCATTTTGGGTTATGGGCCTTTTTATCACTATGAAAGTTTGACTGCATAAAGCCCCATACGAGAAAATATATACCGTGGATATTGATACTGTTCAAACAACAGTGTTTCAGCGTTTTAAATCCTTAACAATAGTGTTTGAGTAAGTTGTTTGCTTTTACACAACTTTTCATCCATACCTCTATATATATGTGTGTGGGGTATGGAAAAAAAATAAAAAAAAAAAATTCCAAATAATAGAATATAATAATATATTTATTCTGTTCCCCAGATCCCCACAAATTTTGATTTTAATTTCTTATACTTTGTTTTGGTTATGTTTCTTAATTCTCGAATTATCAGAATTTCCTAACATTTAAATGGCAACTAGCGAGATATTACAGTAGTATTATTTTTTTGGGATTTTTTTGAATTATACAATTCATATCGTGCAAATAGGTCTCACATGAGATTCGCGTGTTTTGTATGAATCCACCAAATCGGACAATTGTAGATGATTCGTAAATGATTCCGCAATGATATTACAGGTGTCATGCAATAATATATATTTTTTAAATGTTAGGAATGATAACGGAATGGATTTAGAATGAAATTTTTCATCTTTATTTCCGTTTCCGATTCTAAAATTCTATCCTAGCTCCTGATTACACTAAAAAAAAAATTGCGATCTCCGTTCTCCACTATACGGGGACGAGGATCCCCAACTCTGCTTTATTCCTTAATTTTTATTAAATTTTTTATTTTATTTTAATATTAAATTTATTTTATTTTTTATTATAATTAATTAGTTAAATATATAATTGTTTAAGAAAAAAATATATTTTATACTTTATTATTTTTAAAAAAATATTAATTATATTAAAATATAAATAATTATATATATATATAATAATCGGGGTAGGAGATATATATATCATCTCCGCTCCGTCTCCATTACAAAATATTCCGGATCGGAAAAAAAAAATTACAAAAAAATATGTCCTGTTTGGAGCGGAATCGGAATGGAGTACCGCAGATCGGATCCAAATTATCATCTTTATGAAATATTAAAATTACCTTGTAAATAACTACTCGGAGCTAATTAAATTTAAGAGATTTTAAATCCAACAATCATATTTAAGTAATACTAAAAACAATTAGAAATTTTACAATTGATTTTATTTTTATTGGAAAATCAACAATCTCTCTCAACAAAATGAAGAGAAGTAAAAAAAAAAAAAAAGAAGTAAAATCAATATGATAATATAATATATACTTAAGAATTTGTAGGGTACAGTTAACTAGGAGGTTGAAAAGGCATTTGATTGAAAATAGATGATTTGGTTAAAAACTAACTACAATAACTTTGAAGTTGAAGTGTTAAATCCCTTTCATAAAGCCTCTCATTTGTGCTATATATTACTGCAAGAGTTGGTGCATGAGCTATCAAATTGGACAGCCCATGCTAGTACTTAACTAGTGATTCCTTACTTTTGTTTGTTTTTTATTTTTCTAAAGTCTAACTCATCAAAGTATTTTATGGTTTTAAATTGTAAACTAATATGAATTCATCTAGAATATGTTCACCAAAAGAGTAAAATATTCTCTCTAGATTTTTAGAAAGTTTTACTAAAAATACAGACACAGAGGTTAATGAGGACATGAGAGGGCTATGATTTTAAAACTTCCTTATATATATAATATAATTAAAAATTATGAAAAATATTTTTATATATTTTTAATGTTTGACCATCGTATAATAAAATAATTACACAAATTTTCAATTAAGAATTATTACTATTTGAATGCTTTTAGTTGGATCCCTCAAATTCAAGTTTTGGCCACTGCAAAAATATAATATATAATTCAATCTTAACAAAAATATTAATTATATACTATATTTATTTAACTATAAAAATATGATTTAAATAAATATATTGATTCAAGTTGGGCTCGAGTCATCTTGGGCCAAATATTGAATCGGGTTCAATCTGAAAAATTTCAGCTTATTTAAAGGCTTTTTTTCAGAATTTAAATTGAATTTTCAAATAAAAAATATCAGCTTTAAATTATAAAATTATTAATTCAATGGCTTTCAAATATTTTCTTTCATTTATTTTATTATAGATTATGTGATTCAATTTAATGTTCAAATATTTGAAAGCCGTTGAATTTGTATGAAAGCTATCAAAATTATAAGCCTTTGTAATTGACACATTTTTTCATTTTATCCTTTACATTCATGTTTTATACATTTACTTTCTAAATTAAAGGGTGATTTGATTGGTATTATTATTTATGAGAATTGGGAGAAGTCTCATGTTTAAATCTTTTCTCCACGATACATCGATATTCTAGAAGTTTAACACTTTTATAGTGAGTATAAGGCGATGATTATTTCTCTATTGTATAGTCCACGACTCACTAGACCTCCTAATGAAAAAAATGCTTGTACTTATATTTATGTTACAACCCACTATTTAAGTTCATAATTTTCATTACAATATTAATTCAATACCTAATTCTCTTTAGGAATAGGGACGGAGGGACACTAAGGCCAAGGGGAGCACTGAGCCCCTCTGAAATTTTTGATATATTTTAGAGGTTGTTTAGTAAATTTGATATTTTTTTTTTAAATTATAATATGTCATTTTGTTTTAAACAACAGTGTATATTCTTTTATGTTTTACCATATTTTTACTATAACTTCAATAATATTTATTATTTCTTTATGAAATCCTCATAGAAAAAACCAATATTTAAGAGTTTTTAAGGCAAATTATTTATATTTGCACTTTGTAAATTTTTATTGGATTTGTTTTATTTTATTTAACTATCAATTGTTATTTCAATAATTAGGTAGTAGAGATTTTTTATTTTTTCTAAAACAAAAGAGAGTTTAAATTATTTATTTTAATTTATTTCTTATTTTCATGACTATTTGATTATTTATTATATCAAGAGATATCATTGCTGATAATTTAATTATAGTTCATGTGTAATTGTTGCCTTAAGCTACTCTTATTCATGATTTTTAATTTATTTCATTTTTATGTAATTAGGGAGTAAAGGTAATGCATATCATTTTATTTTTATATTTTTCTAATTGGACCCATTCTTAGTAAAATTTCTAATTATGTCACTGTCAAAAAAGTACATGTGCATGTAAGACAAACACTTTATGTGGAATAATTTTTAAAAAAGAACTAATAATCTTGTGACATATGGAGATGGGACCATAAATTGTGTAATGCTCGTTAATTAGGACATATAAAATATGTTAGTTTTAAAGGGATAGGAAGATTATGGTTTTAAATGTTAAAAATAAGAATGAGAGTGTTTTTCATGCTTGTGAAAAATTGTGCTAGGGTTTAAAACGACAAAATTTAAAAGAAGTGAGTTCTTTTTGAGTGTATAGTGAGAAAATAGTATATTCACTTTCTGAATTGTTAAGTCACTATTGTGAATAATGTTCATGTCTGAGAATATGTGTGTCATAACCGTGAAACATAGGTCAATTGAACATGTGAGCAACCTCATTTTTCTTTCTCATATGCTCCTTATCTCTGCATCAACTGCTACCCACTGCCTTTATAACCTTTCCCGATAAACCAAGAACTTCTTTTTCACTTTCACATTCTCCATTAAAATTAAAACTCCATTGTTAAAGTTTGGAGAACTTGAAATCAAAGGGTTAAGGAAAAGTTATTGAGAGGTTGTGATACAACTTGATTTTTAAATAGGTTTATATTTTTTTTTTGTAATAAGAGTCTTATGAGAATATTTTTATCTTCTTAGGTGTTGCTAGAGAACTTGGAAATATATCCCAAAGGGGAAAATAAGCTTGAAGTTTAGTTAAGACTCCATTTTGTTAGAGATAAGTACATATTAACATATTAATTCGAAATCTTTGCATCTTGACATGTTTTGTGCATTGAAAGGTATTTCAAGATATGATATATGTGAAAATAGCTTAGTTATTATATGATTTAAATGTTAGAATGAATTAAATGTTTGTTATGATATTAATGAGCTTAAAGTGACTTTTTGGCATGATTTATTTTTCATATATGTTTTGGTAAGTTAATGACATGTTTTTGGCATAATTGTGGACTGAAATATTGATGAGAGTGATTGATATTGGTCAATTTTTTTATCCATTGAATGTGTTATGTGAATACTCTATTTTTTTGCTCAGTTTCTGTTCTTAAAAATTCAAGTTTCTTGCTCATGACAAGAGATTCATGGTCGTATAATGCTTATCCAAAAAATGTCCAGAACAGACAATAATTTTCACACCTTGTTTCATAGCTAGAGAATTTATGAATAAATGGGTCATGCTCATGAATATGGATACCACAATTTTTCCATTATTCACACCCATAATTAATGGTTTGTTTTAGGGCCAGGATGCTATGAAACATTATTTCACATATATGAAGAATACTTTACATATCATGAATGATGCTATTTGCAACCAGTAACTTTCACACCTTGTTTAACAGGTAAATCACTTATGAAAAATACATTCACAGCCATGAATTGGTGTTCACGCCTGTGAAACATAATGAATTTATATTATGCAAAATTTGTTAATGATATTATGTGATGGGTTTAAATAATCACATGTTATAAGTTGTATGTATGCACATATTGTGATAATGACAATTAAAAAGGAAAAATATTATATTTTAATGTCAATTTCTCTAATCTAAGACTTGATATAGGATAGATAATATGTCATTGAATGGATTGTGGATATTATGATATGAATATAAGGATAATGTGATTTAAGTTCAGGTTATGAATATCTTTGATCCTAAATGCTAGCAATGATTATTATTTCTCGGCCCAGGTAGCTTGAACTGGAGTTATGAGCTCTCTTTACTTGAGAGGCTCAAATGAACATATATAGTTAATGAACAAAGTTGCTTAAACTCGGTTTTTGAGTGTTTTTATTTCACAACCTATATTTGGATAGTAAGACTAGAGTTTTAGGCAGAATAAACTAAAAATGATATGGTAAAACCTTATATACAATTTGGTTTTATATGGTTTTATTATATTGAATATGGATGCATGTTTATATCATTCGTAATTTATGGTTCAAGTATGTATATTAATATGACAACAAGATATGTAACATTTAAAATGTATGTTCATATGCATGTTTATAAGGTGAATGATATAAACATGGATTAATAATAGTATGACATTGCATAATTATATATAGAATTTTTATGCACATATGTATCACTAAATATTAGATTGTTTAGTCAGAGTAGATTCAACTTAGGTTGGTAATATATATATGACATTCTTTTCATTCTTTTTGCATATGTCATAAAATATAAGTATAGTCGCATGTTTTAATAGTGTGCACATGTCTTCTTGTATTAAGAACATATATTTTACATTATTTTGATAATTATGGATGTAGTTTTAATAGTGTGCACATGTCCAAATATGGTTTTGTTATATGAATATGATATTTTTTACAAAATTATATTGTATACTTTATAATTGGATGTTTATGTTTAAAAAGGGATTTTCATGAAATAGGATTAAAGTGAAATAAAGTAAAATTTTTTTAATTTAATTGGATTTTCAGCATTTTTCGTAGTATTCTCCTATATAGTTAGGATTTTCTTGACTATATTGATGGATGTTATAAATTATCATCCCTTTTATATTTTTGAAATTTCATTTTTTAGAAAATAAAATTTTAATTAAAAATGAATACAATAAAAACAAAGAAAGTGCAACAATCATGATTAATAATTAAATTTCAGCCAATGCACCTCTCTAATTCACTTATCCTAGGATTCTCTGATCTTAATATCAAGAAAGAAACTTATTGAGGGAATCTCAAGATTCATGAAAATTACAATGTTGATTTGTAGCAACATATATATTGTGATTATTGTGTATCCTTTATTTTCTTTCTTTGTATTACTTTTCATATTTCATTATCTTGAAAACATTATAAGAGAACATTGTTCTCTTCAATGAAAATCAACCTTATACAAAATTATTAATATGGTATCAAAGCAAGAAAATTAAAAACTCTTGCAATGTCGAGGAAGATCCTTCTTCTCCATATCTTTTACATTCTTCAGATAATCTTTAGTCTAGTTCTTGTATCTTGTTTACTTAAAGAAGACAATTGCGCAATATGGGGTAGAGCAATGATGAATGCCTTATTAGCCAAGAACAAATTTGGCTTTGCCGATGGCACTCTTTCCCAACCAGATTTGACTTTCCTGCCTCCAAAATCTTTGTTATTGAACCAAAAAAAAAGAAAGTTTAACAATTATTGACGGGTTTGAATGATGAAAAAATATCGTTTGCTCACAAATCCTAAATACAGAGCCTTTACCAACTCTATAAAACTTATGCGCTTATGATTCAAGAAAAACATCAACAACAAATTTACCATGTCTAACGGGACAATCACAATATTTGAAGGAGTTGCCTTTGTGTCTGTCAAAAATACTAGCAAACTAGGTGGTCAACACACTGTGCAAAGTACATGTGGCGCAAGCAGAGATTTGTTTTGGATTATATGGCTATCCAGAATTGGTGAAGAAAAATAAACAGAAGAATGTAAAAAACTAGACAATCAACTACACACAATTAAAGAACACAATAGATAATAACAAAACATGACTAATTTTTGGTACGTCCAAAGAACGATGTCATTAATTGACGTCCATTCTTAACCTTGAGAATACCTAAAATTAGAGTTTTGTGGCTAATTTTTCCAGTAAGGCTTTTTCTCTATCCAATGAGAATATGGAATATATTTTAGATTCATGGGCTTTTGATCATATGACATATCAAAAACATGTCTTAACTGATGAAAGTTCTGTAAATTCCTTGTTCGAATACCTAATGGAACTCTCAAGTTCGTTGTCTTGCATGGAGATGTGCTTCTTAATCCTTTTATTTGTTTAAATCAAGTTATTCACATCCCTCCATTTGTTTGCAATATTATTTGCATTAGCAAACCTACTGCTTTATTAAATTTTTTGTGCCTTACAAGACCTAGCTACGAAGAAGCTTATTAGCAAGAGTGAGATTTATTATTTTCACAATTCCTCCATTCAGTTTATGTTGGCCTCAACTACCAAAAATGAAAACCTCTTTTTTTATGGCATTAACGTTTGGGCCTTTTAGCTTTTCAACATTTGTCTTTGATAGATAATTTTAAATATTTTAATGTTAACTCTTTTCAATATGTTTGTGATGCGTGTCATCTAGAAATATCCAAAAAAAAGAACAATGTCCATAACTAATTAAAATTTCCATCAAGTATTTAGTGATCATATTTATGGAATCCTTTTCCACCATTTTTATTGTTGTCTGTCATTTAATTTTTTTGATTTTTTCTATTAAACATTGAGGGGTATTTCCGTCATTTTGATGATAACAAAATAATATAGCAATATTGTATTTATCATACTTGTTTTTGTAAGTATATTATACAGGACATGGATTAAAATAGCAAGAATGGAGAATTGGAAGAATATTCCTTGAAAGACAAAATTCAAGTAGTAGCATGTTCACTGTCGTGACTCTATGAGTCACTCCCGTGAAATAAGCTAACCGTTACCAAAACCAACTTTTGAAGTTCACGACCATGAAGGAAAAACAAACCGTGAAGTAAACATTTCAGTCACCCCCGTGAATAAAGGTGTCACCCCCGTGAAGATGCATGCAATTTCATCCAGAGAGCTTCACGACCAGAGTCACCACTTGGATCACGACTGGGAAGATTGTCACACCCGTGAATGAGTATGTCACGCCCGTGACTCAATATGTTAAAACATTCCAGAGAGCTTCACGACCAAGGTCACCACTTCAGTCACGGCTTGGGAAGAACTGTCACTCCCGTGACAAGCATAGTCACGCCCGTGAACAATGAGAGAGAAAAATGTCAGGCGCGATTTTTTGGTTGGTACAACGACTAGTTTCTTATTTAATGCACCCCAACGACTATATTCAGCCATGAGAGTATAAATGGAAGTCATTTATGCATTAAGACCAAGAGAATGATGAGAATAACAAAAGAATAGCATATACTTCGAATTTAATTCTGATTACAAGCTATTTGTACTTTCATACTTTGAGAACAAAATTTATTCTCTGTAAAAATATTTTTGCTCTTTATATTTGAGCAATTAAGATTTGTGAGTGGTTCTCTCTGTAATCTTTACTCAAGTGAGCTTTGGGTATTTCTAGGTTAAGAGTAGAACACTTGTAAGGGTTAGTTGTGTGAACCTCCAAAACACAAATTAAAAGGTTGTTTGTGTGAGTCTGTAAAACACAAAGTGAAGGTTGTTTGTGTGAGCCTGTAAAACACAAAATGAAGGTTGTTTGTGTGAGCCTATAAAACACAAGGAATTGGGAGCCATTAAAACACAAGGGTTTTCTGGGTTAGATGTGAGCCATTGTGAGAAACACCATAGTTGAGAGTGTGCTTGTAAAACTCCATTGTAACACTTAGTGTGTTAGTGAAACTCCCAATTGCGATTGGGGAGAGGAGTAGGATTTGTTAACACCCGAACCTCTATAAATCTTTGTGTCTGATTTTCTCTATCCCTCCTAAAATTAATTATTTATTTTCGCACTTTAAAATTTAATTTTTTGCTTGAAACTCCAATTAAATCCCCCTTCTTGGTCTAATATCTGGGCAACAATTGGTATCAGAGCCTTATCTAGTATCGAAGCCTAAAAAGCGCTAGTAAAGAGTAAGATATGGCCAGTGAAGGATTCCAAAGTCTCAAACCTTACTTTGATGAAGCAAATTATGCCCATTGGAAGTTTAGGATGGAGACATACTTGGATAGTGAAGGAATTGAAGTCTGGGATAGTGTACAAAAAGAATGGACACCACCAACCAGAAGAGGAGCTGATGGTGAAGAAGAAATCCTATCAAGAGATGATTGGACAGAGCCTCAAAGAAGAGCAAATTTCAAAAACAAGAAGGCAATGACAATCCTATCAAGCTCATTATCTATTGAAGAATGTGGGAGAATACAACATTGCTCAACAGCATATAGCATGTGGAAGACATTGGAGAACTATCATGAGGAAACTAAGCAAGTCAAATCCAAGAAGATTCAACTTCTAACCTCAGAATATGAGCTCTTCAAGATGAAATCCAATGAGTCAATCACTGACATGACCAACCGACTTCAATCCATTATAAATGAAATGAGAAAACTTGGGAAGCATCTGAGTTTGGAAGATGTAAACAATAAAATCCTGAGAAGTCTTCCTCTTAAAGACTATAGTTCAAGAGTTGCTGGCATAGAAGAAGCAAATGAAGATATGAGCATCATGAATACTGATGTGCTGATTGGCAAACTTTTCACACATAAGATGGCAGTGAAGAGAGATAGAGAGCTTGAAGCAGAACCAGAGAAAAGAAAGCTCTTAACACTCAAAGCCTCTACTTCAAAATCTCAAGAAAAAAGTGAAGATGATGAAGAATTGAGTGATGATGAAAATGAGGACATCGCTATGCTTTCCAGAAGATTAAAAAAATCATTGAAAAGAAAATGAGCAATTCCAAAAAATTCAGGCAAATAAACCTCAAACAAACTTCTAATGACACACATAGAAGTAAGGAAGAGGTAAAATGCTATGAATATGGAAAGAAATGACATATCAAACCAGAATGTCCAAGGCTCAAGAAGCATAAGAGCAAATACCAAAGAGACAATAGGGAGAAAGGTCATAAAGCCACATGGGATGACGAAAGCTCTTCAAGTGAAAAAGATGATAATGAAAGTGAAGAGGTCAACCTATGCTTCATGACTATTGAGGATCACATCTCGGACAAAGTAAGATCACTACACCCATACTCTTTCAATAAAGATAGTAATGATAATGATAGTAATAGTAATAGTGATGATGATGATGATGAGCAAAGCCTAATAGAAGAACTAAATATAGAATTAGAGAAATATATAACTAAATTTAGTACCTATAGAAATAATATCTCTAATTTGAAAAATAAGATAGATGGTTTAGAAAAAGAGAACATAAAGCTTAAATCATCTAATGAATCTCTTCAAAAGTCATTAGACATCAAGACCCTCAACAGCTTCATTGTTAGAAGAAAATAATACTTTGAAAAATGAAGTTGAGGAACTTAGAAATTCCATTTCTAAATTTCACAAAGGTAAAAAGAGCTTAGATACTCTCATTGTGTCTCAAAGATCACCCTTAATTAGAAATGGTCTAGAATTTAAAGACGCATCATCATCTTCTCACAAAACTATATTTGTTAAATCTAAAGAATCTCACATCTCCACACCTGTTAGAACTGCACCAAGAAATAAGAATGTTAAACCCTCTATACAGAAAAAGAATAATCATGCCTTTATGTATAGGAAGCATGCATCTAGAAAAACGCAAATTAATCATGATTGTGCATGCCATTGTTCTCAAAATAAGTCTAATAGAATCATGACATTCAAATACATTGCAAGACCAAAAAGCAAGTTTAGACCGAAACAATGTAATTATTGTATGAAAATTGGTCACATAAATAAACATTGTTGGATAAGAAAGGCTCATTAGGAACCTTCATGTGCTAACCCTCAAGGACCCAAACTCATTTGGGTACCTAAAAATCATACTTGATTTGTGATTCTATAGGTATGTCTCAAGTCCACAATAAACAAAAATGTTTGGCTTGTAGACAGTGGATGCTCAAGGCATATGACAGGAGACAAAGAACTTTTCAATGAAATCAAAAGTATTTATGGAGGTAAAGTTACCTTTGGAAACAATGCAAAGGGTAAGGTAATTGACATTGGTTCTATTGGTGTTAATGGTACTACTTTTATTAAGGATGTCTTACTTGTTGATGGCTTGAAACATAACTTGTTGAGTGTAAGTCAATTATGTGATAAAGGAAACAAAGTAATCTTTACTTCAAATGGATGTCTTGTAATCTCTATCGATGGTCAAGAAATATTTAAAGGAAATAGAGATATCAATACGTACATAATAAACTTACTTGAACTATCTAATCATTCCTCTAAGTGTCTTGTGGCTACTAGTGATGAATATTGGTTGTGGCATAGAAGACTTGGTCATGCTAACATGGACTTAATACAAAGTCTCAGCATAGGAGAGCTAGTAAAAGGATTACCAAGAGTTAAATATGAAAAAGACAAGACATGTGATCCTTGTCAGAGAGGAAAACAACACAAGTCATCTTTCAAAGCCAAAAACATAGAAAGTACTTCAAAACCTCTTCAACTCCTGCATTTAGACTTGTTTGGACCTACTAGAATTGCTAGCTTAGGAGGAAAACATTATGCATTTATCATCGTAGATGATTACTCTAGATTTACTTGGGTAATTTTCTTAGCTCAAAAGAGTGATGCTTTTGAAAACTTCAAAAACTTTGCTAGAAGAATTCAAAATGAAAAAGGGTACTGCATTTCTAAAATAAGAAGTGATCATGGGAAAGAATTTGAAAATGAAAACTTTGAAAGCTTTTGTCTTGAACATGACACTTCACATAATTTCTCATCTCCCAAGACACCTCAACAAAATGGGGTAGTTGAAAGGAAAAATCGAACTTTAATTGAAATGGCTAGAACAATGCTTAATGAATATGATTTACCAACTTATTTTTGGGCAGAAGCCACAAACACTGCATATTATATTTCAAATCGAGTTTTCAAAAGACCTTTTTTAAACAAAACCTCATTTGAGCTATGGAATGGAAGAAAGCCCTTGATATCATACTTTAGAGTATTTGGATGCAAGTATTTTATATTGAACACCAAGGACAATCTTGGAAAATTTGCCTCTAAGTCTGATGAATGTATCTTTTTAGGATACTCTACAACCAGCAAAGCATATAGAGTATTTAATAAAAAAATCATTAACGGTTGAAGAATCCATGCATGTTGTTTTTAATGAATCTAGTAGACTTGATCTTGTGAAAGGTAATGCTCTTGATGATGTTGTAGGTAATATAGAAAAACTTGATATTGAAAATGGAAAAGAAGAAAATGATCAAGAAAATTTACTGCAAAATGACACTCTACCTCAAAATCAAAAACAAATGGAGCAAGAACTTCCAAAAGAATGGAGAATGACGAAAGATCATCCAAAAGAGCAAATAATTGGTGATCTATCAAGGGGAGTAAGTATTAGATCTCATTTCAAGCATTTAGTCACTGACATTGCTTTTATTTCACAAATTGAGCCTAAAAATATTGATGAGGCTCTTAATGATGAAAGTTGGGTATTTGCCATGCAAGAGGAACTCAACCAATTTGAGAGAAATAAGGTATGGAACCTAGTACCTAGACCCAAGGATCATCAAATCATAGGTAGAAAATGGATATTTAGAAACAAATTAGATGAACAAGGGTTAATGACCAGGAATAAAGCAAGACTAGTTGCAAAATGATATAATCAGGAAGAAGGTATAGATTATGATGAAACATATGCACCTGTAGCTAGATTAGAAACTATAAGAATACTCTTAGCATATGCATGTCACATGAATTTCAAACTTTTTCAAATGGATGTGAAAAGTGCATTTCTAAATGGTTATATAGATGAAGAAGTGTATGTAGAACAACCACCAGGTTTTGAAAGCTATGATTTGCCAAATCATGTTTTTAAACTTTCAAAAGCTTTGTATGGTTTAAAACAGGCTCCAAGAGCTTGGTATGAGAGACTAAGCTATTTTTTATTAGAAAATAACTTTACAAAGGGAAATGTTGACACTACACTATTCATCAAAAAGATAAGCATGATATACTAATTGTTCAAATTTATGTTGATGATATAATATTTGGTTCTACTAATGAGTTGCTTTGTCAAGAATTTGCCAAGTGCATGACTAGGGAATTTGAAATGAGCATGATGGGAGAACTTAAGTATTTCCTTGGTCTACAAATAAAGTAAAGCAATGAGAGCATATTCATCAACCAATCCAAATATGCCAAAAATTTAATCAAGAAATTTGGTATGGAAGGAAGCAAAAATGCCAAGACTCCTATAAGCACATCAACAAAATTGGAGAAATATGAAAAGGGTAAAAGCATTAATGAAAAGCTCTATAGAGGTATGATCGGATCACTTTTGTATCTTACTGCTTCTAGACCCGATATTATGTATAGTATTTGCTTATGTGCACGATTTCAATCATGTCATAAAGAATCTCATTTAAATGCTGTAAAAAGAATTTTAAGATATTTATATGGATCATTGCATCTAGGTTTATGGTATCCTAGGAATTCATCTTTTATATTATAGGATATTCAGATGCAGACTATGCTGGTAGTCTTTTAGATAAGAAAAGTACTTCATGTACTTGTCACTTCATTGGAGAATGCTTAGTTTCTTGGTTTAGCAAGAAACAAGTTTCAGTTGCTCTCTCAATTGCTGAAGCTGAATATGTAGCAGTTGGATGTTGTTGTACACAAATTCTTTGGATGAAACAACAACTTAAGGACTATGGTCATGAGATGAATCATATACCTATAAAATGTGACAACACAAGTGCTATAAATCTTTCAAAGAATCATTTTCAACACTCAAGAAGCAAACATATTGACATAAGACACCACTTTATTAGAGATCATGTTCAATATGAAGACGTTGCATTTGAATTTATAAGCACAGAAAATCAATTAGCAGATATTTTTACTAAGTCTCTAAATGAGGAAAGATTTAATTTCATTAGAAGAGAACTTGGTATGATTGATGGATTAACCTTGTGATTGCAAAAATATGAAATTTTAATTGTTGATTTTAAATCATATCACAAGTTATAAGATAGAAATTTTGATGAGAATTCATGTTTTAAGAAGTAGAATCTTTGTTGAAATGATTTAGTCTTGTTGTAGGACTTAATTTTAATTTAATGAAAATTTTAAGGGCGTCACGCCCGTGACATATATTCACGTTCGTGACTTAAATGGCCCAAAGAGGCAGTGTCGTTCACGACTTGGTTCACAACATGGTTCACGGCTTCAAGTGGTGAAATTTTATTTTCACGGCTTGAGTCACGCCCGTGAAAAGAGACTTTCACGCCCGTGATGCATTTTCACTCCTGTGAACAACTACACCCCAAAAACTCACAGAAGCTTTCAAGCCTTGAGAGTCACGGCTTGCTTCATGGGAATAAGTAGTGAAATTCAACAGTTCACGCCCGTGACCAACTATTCACCCCTGTGCCCTATGATCATTCATGCCCGTGATATTCAAATATCACTCCCGTGAACTTATTCACGTCTTCATTCACGGCTGGGACACTCCTTCAGCAAACCGTGAACATGAGCATTCACGCCCGTGAAACCATAATTCACGCCCGTGAATGTATCGAATATATAAGAGAATAGCCGATTACAATCTTCATTTCAACTCTCCATCTCCTAAAACCGCTCTCATTTACACTCATTCATTGAGACATTGAAGATTCCGGCCCTAAAGACTTGACCTTTGCCTATAAAAACCACCAAAAGTTCGAATATTCAGCAACTATCATACATTTTTTTTTAGGGTTTTCCATAAATTTTCTGTCAAAAATCTTTCCAACCTTATCTTCAATAAATCTCTTCAAAAATGGAGTCTGCTTCATCCAAGGGTAAGAGAAAAAAGTCTCATGCACCTAAGAGGTATGCAGATTACCTAATGAACCGCATTCCAGAGAATTGCCATCCTCGGTATGCAACTTTGAAGAAAAGACCTCTTTTGTCATTAAGGTCATTCGATTGGCAGACATTCCGAAGTCTCGGGCTTGAAACGACTATGATAGAGTAACTACAAGCCTGTCATCTCAAAGATTTTGTTGAAATTCATCAGCCGACTTTGAGGGAGCCAACACTGGAATTTCTCAGCACCTTGCAGGTTTCATCTACTGGAGTGGTGAAATTCCAACTCTGCAATAAATCCCAACACCCTCAGTGCCATCGAATTTGGGGAATTGTTCAGCTTACCATCTGAGGGCATCCTGAATGATACTGAGGTAGAATTCTTTGCCCCTCCATCCTGGACACATTTTGGCACCGGTTGCAGCTGGGATGTCAAGAAAACAAAGAACACACATCTCAGGGCCCCAGTGCATAGGTATTTGCATAGGTTCCTGACCTATAGTGTATTTGCTAGGGGAGAAAGCAACGGGACTACCAGGAAGTAGAACTCTTCCTATTTGAGATGGCTCAGAGAGGACTTACAGTGGCACTTTCCAGATGGTTTGCTAACCATCTTCTCTCCATTGCCACCAAGCCCACATGAGATATTTTGATTGGGGCATATGTCACCCATATCGCAGTGAAGCTCAATTATTTGAATCTGGATGACCATCACTTCAACATCATTCCTGCACATCCTCGAGATAGCTTGGATGTCGAATCGCTCATCAAGATGGGAGCGGCTGTCAAAATCGTTTTTCAGAACGATATCTTCTACCGCTTCACTGACACTGCTGGGGAGATTATCTAGGAAGATAATGACACGGAGGATTTTAAAGCAGGCCTCCAGGGAGTCCAGCAGAAGAAGAGGGCTTAGGTTGATGAGCACCTCCAGCAGCCGAGCAGGACATCGGACAGTCCTTAGCTTCCACACCGTCCTTAGCGCAGCAGGTGGTTGACCTCTTGGCACCACGTTTTGAGCAGCTGCAGACTTCAATGGATGATAGGTTGGAGAACCTCAAAGACTTCATGGAGTCTCGGATGGACAACCTTGAGGCTGAAGTAGCTAGGCTTCGTGATAGGATGTCTGGCTAGGAGATATGCTAGAGTGTAGCCTAGATTTGATTTTTTTTAGCTTGTTTGTTATATTTATGTTTGCTTGTGTAGGAAACTTTAAATTTCCTTTCTGAATATTTTAACTCAGTTTGTATCCTTTCCTTTATGCTATATATATTTGCTTTTGTTTACTTCAATTTTCATATCCTTTTTTGATTGATGATAAAAGGGGGAGAAAACTAGCAATATATGATAGGCAATATATGATAGGGAGAATGGTATCAAACTAGCAACATAAGATCAAACTAGTAATATATATTAAGGTAAATGAATTTTGAATCAAATAATTAAAAGTGAATTGACTTTGAAATGGATTAAAAATCTTGATTCAAAATTTCATATGCAAAGTATATAAATTGAGTTTTATATACCTTAGATATACCTTAAGTATACCTTGAAGCAAGTTACAAATATAAATATGCCATGATATACCTCAAATATACCTCACATATACTTCATGTCTTAAAAAAGAATTATGGTATGTATTGGATATACTTCTCATATAACTTGCATATACTTAAAATCTAGCTTAATGCTACATCATTATTTACTATTTTTGCACATTATAATTTTTATCCTAAGTATATTTTGAGGGGAAGACTTCTCAAAATCACATATTACTAGATTATTTGTCACCATCAAAAAGGGAGAGATTGTTAAACCTTGAGGGGTATTTCCGTCATTTTGATGATAACAAAATAATATAGCAATATTGTATTTAACATACTTGTTTTTGTAAGTATATTATACAGGACATGGATTAAAATAGCAAGAATGGAGAATTGGAAGAATATTCCTTGAAAGACAAAATTCAAGTAGTAGCATGTTCACTGCCGTGACTCTATGAGTCACTCCTGTGAAATAAGCTAACCGTTACCAAAACCAACTTTTGAAGTTCACGGCCATGAAGGAAAAACAAACCATGAAGTAAGCATTTCAGTCACCCCCGTGAATAAATGTGTCACCCCCGTGAAGATGCATGCAATTTCATCCAGAGAGCTTCACAACCAGAGTCACCACTTGGATCACGGCTGGGAAGATTGTCACGCCCTGAATGAGTATGTCACGCCCGTGACTCAATATATCAAAACATTCCAGAGAGCTTCACGACCAAGGTCACCACTTCAGTCACGGCTTGGAAAGGACTGTCACTCCCGTGACAAGCATAGTCACGCCCGTGAACAATGAGAGAGAAAAATGTCAAGCGCGATTTTTTGGTTGGTACAACGACTAGTTTCTTATTTAATGCACCCCAACGGCTATATTCAGCCATGGAAGTATAAATGGAAGTCATTTATGCATTAAGACCAAAAGAATGATGAGAATAACAAAAGAATAGCATATACTTCGAATTTAATTCTGATTACAAGCTATTTGTACTTTCATACTTTGAGAACAAAATCTATTCTCTGTAAAAATATTTTTGCTCTTCATATTTGAGCAATTAAGATTTGTGAGTGATTCTCTCTGTAATCTTTACTCAAGTGAGCTTTGGGTATTTCTAGGTTAAGAGTAGAACACTTGTAAGGGTTAGTTGTGTGAACCTCCAAAACACAAATTCAAAGGTTGTTTGTGTAAGCCTGTAAAACACAAAGTGAAAGTTGTTTGTGTGAGCCTGTAAAAGACAAAGTGAAGGTTGTTTGTGTGAGCCTGTAAATACAAGGAATTGGTTATTGTGTGAGCCATTAAAACACAAGGGTTTTCTGGGTTAGATGTGAGCCATTGTGAGAAACACCATAGTTGGGAGTGAGCCTGTAAAACTCCATTGTAACACTTAGTGTGTTAGTGAAACTCCCAATTGCGATTGGGGAGAGGAGTAGGGTTTGTTAACACCCGAACCTCTATAAATTTTTGTGTCTGATTTTCTCTATCCCTCATAAAATTAATTATTTATTTCCGCACTTTAAAATTTAATTTTTTGCTTGAAACTCCAATTTAATCCCCCTTCTTGGTTTAATATCTGGAAAACATTTTCTTTTATATGATAATGAATTTATTATTTTTTTTGTTATTTATGCCAAGTTTGATTTTTATAATATTATTCACTATTGATAAAAAATTTTATATAAATTAAATTAAATTTTAATAAAAAATATTTGTTTTTTTTAGCATACTTGTAAAAATTAAGTTTTTATTTTAGGATGTAAAATGGTTAAAACATTAACAGTTTTGATAAAATTTGAATCCTCTAACAATAAAAATTGTGATGGCAGATTGTACATTGACATAAGAGCACAAATAACAATAAAAATTGTTCAATATTAATATAATGATTGAATTAATTTAAGTTGATTGTTGTATGTACAATACACTAATTTTTATTTTTTAAAATTAGGTCAACACCAACTTAATTCAAATGTAGCTAGAATTGATCCAGTTATACCAAAAGTAGAGAAACTTCATCATGCGTCAGTCTGTATGTAAATATTTTAAAACATTATTATTAATTAATTAAGTAATTCATATTAATTTGTTTTTTTTTATTTCATTAAAAAATATGTATCAATGTTATGAGTGCTGGTAGACAGCCAAATTTTTTGAAAAAATTGGTATGAGTCCCTCCATATGTGGGTCCCTCCACATGTGGATCCTACCATATATAAAATAAAAAAAAGTTAAAAATTACGGCAATTCAATTTTAAATTGAATTCCTCCAGCCAATATTTTTTACTTTTTTTTATCTGTGTTCACACTAAATATTTTGTCTATAAATAGACAAATCTCCTTTTATTTGAATTACAACAATCTCAATTTATTTGAGAGAATTTGAGATGAAGTTAAGACTTTTGGAATATTTCAAAAAATTAGGGAGTGACAAAAATAGTGAAAAAAATATTTTGTGAGTGTTTTTGGGAAACACTTGTGTGCCATTATTTTAGGATTTATCTCAAAATTGTTGTATTACCTCTAGCCTATGTCTAGGGAAGACTCTCTTCTTGTATCCATTAATTTTTATTAGTGGAAAAAAAATATTCAGAGTGTTGTCTGTGCATGTAGCCCAAATTAAAGGGTGAACCACATTAAATTGTCGGTGTTATTTTTGCTAATTATTTTATTTCACATTTATTTGTGTTATTTTATCCGCAGTGTCCAACAAGTGGTATTAGAGTCAGTCTGTCAGTTTTATAAAATTCTTAGTATGTTCTGTGGTTGCAGTATTGACTAATCTTCCATATCAGAAAAGATTTTATTAGTTTACTGTCAGCTGAAGGAGTCTCATTTTTTTTAAAATGGAGACAAAGGGCACCAAGATGATTAATTTAAATGCCACAAATTACCACATATGGAGAAACAAAATAAAAGATCTCCTATTTGTGATGAAAATGCATATACCGGTGTTTACTACAACTAAATCCGAAGGCAAAACAGATAAGGAGTGGAAATTTGAGCACGAGTAGGTATGCGGTTACATCCGACAATTTGTTGAAGACAACGTGTACAACAACATATGCAATGAGACTCGTGCTTGGACGCTATAGAACAAGCTTGAACAGCTTTACGCATCAAAAACAGGTAACAATAAATTATTTTATTTGACAAAGTTGACACAATAGAAATACAAGAAATGAACTTCCATAGCAGATCGTTTGAATGAGATGCAAGAGATTATGGACCAACTATCCAGAATGAGCATAAAACTGGATGATGAAATATTTGCTTTGCTAGTATTAGGCTCTCTGTCAGAGTCATGGGAGACTTTGAATATTTCAATTACCAACATTGCACCTAACGGTGTAGTCAATATGGAGTCCGTAAAAAGCAGTATCCTGAATGAAGAAATGAAAAGGAGATTACAAAACTCATATTCTTCATCACAATTAGATGTTCTGGTTACTGGCTATAGAGGAAGAAGCCAGTTTAGACAACAAATATCTAGAGGAAAGAGTATATACAAATCGAACAAATATGACCATATTGAATTTCATTATTGCAAAAAGAAGGGTCATATCAAGAAATACTGCAGAAAGTTCAAAAAGGACCAGAAAGACAAGGAAGTAAAACGAGTTGACAGCAGTGATGATGACATAATAAATACCATGAACAAATTCAATGTCGTTTGTGATGATGCTATCAATTTCACATCCCACGAGACCAGTTGGGTAATTGATAGTGGTGTTACCATTCATGCCACATCTTGAAAAGAATTTTTCTCATCTTATACAGCATGAGATTTTGGCACTATGAAGATGAGAAATGATAATCTGTTAAAAGTTATTGGCAGAGGAGATATTTGTTTAGAGACTATGAATGGTATCAGATTAGTCCTGAGAGATGTCAGACATATTCCAGATATTCATCTGAATCTGATATTTATAGGAAAACTCGATGATGCAGGTTTTTGCAGTACCTTCTCAAATAACCAATGGAAGCTTATTAAAGGTTCCCTAGTGGTGGCTAGAGGCACAAGGCATGCTACCTTGTATGTGATGCATGCGAAGCTCTCTAACGATACTGTAAGTGCTGTGGAGAAGGACAGTGCTACTGAATTATGGCATAGACGACTCGGCCATATGAGTGAGAAATGGATGACTACCCTTGTTAGAAGGAAGATGTTGCCATGAATGGATGAAGTGCATTTGGAGAAATGTGCTGATTGTTTAGCAGGAAAGCAAAACTGAATTGCTTTCAAGAGTTTCCCTCCTTCCAAAATGAAAATGTGTTAGATCTGGTCCATTCAGATTTAAGTCACTAGGTGGTGCTCAGTACTTTGTGACTTTCATTGATGACCATTCGAGGAAGACATGGGTGTATACTTTAAAGACAAAAGATCAGGTGTTAAATGTCTTTAAAGAATTTCATGCCTCAGTTGAAAGACAGACTGAGAAGAAGTTGAAATGCATATGAACAGATAACGGTGGAAAATACATTTGACCATTTGATGCCTACTGCAAAGAACAAGGTATTCGACATCAGATAACACCTCCAAAAATACCGCAGTTGAATGGCCTGATTGAGAGGATGAATAGAACTTTGATGGAGAGAGTCAGATATTTGCTCTCACATGCAAAGTTAACTAAAATATTTTGGGATGAAGCTTTACTCACGGCAGTGTACGTGTTAAATCTTTCACCTTGTATCCCTCTAAAGCTAGATGTTCTAGAGAAAGCGTGGTTAGGAAATGATGTTTCCTATGATCATCTGCGGGTATTTGGTTGCAAAGCCTTTGTGCATATTCTAAAAGATGAGAGGTCCAAGTTCGATGTCAAAACACGACAGTGTGTTTTTATTGGCTATGGAAAAGATCAATTTGGCTATAGATTTTATGATCCAGTAGAGAAGAAACTTGTTAGAAGTCGTGATGTTGTTTTCGTTGAGAAGGAAACCATTGAAGATATTGTCAGGACAAAGAAATGTGTTCCTGATTCCAATGGTGACTCAACACATTTTGAATTGAATCCTCCAACACCGGTGCTGATATAAGTTGGGGATGAAGATCATGTTGATCTTCCTGAAGAAAGTAATGCTCCCATCGACAATCCGGAAGATGATGCTGAAGATGATGATGTTCATCACCAACCATCACCTGTGCATTCCCCAGTTCATTTGAGAATGAACAATAGAGCAAGACAACCGTCTATAAGATATCCAGAAAATGAGTATGTGTTATTCACTGATGGGGGAGAACCAGAAATCTTTAAAGATGCTATGACTGATGAGCATAGACATAAATGGATTGAAGCTATGCAAGATGAAATGAAATCCTTGCATGAGAACAAAACTTATGAACTGGTAAAGCTGCCAAAAGGCAAGAGAACTTTGAAAAATAAATGGGTGTTCAGAATCAAGCATGAAGAGAACAGTTTTTATCCGAGATTCAAAGCCCGATTGGTTGTCAAAGGATTCAGTCAAAGAAAAGGAATTGACTTTGATGAAATTTTCTCACCAGTTGTGAAAATGACATACATTCGTACAGTGCTGGGATTAGCAGCAAGTCTTAACCTTGAGGTTGAGCAAATGGATGTCAAAACTATCTTCCTACATGGTGATTTGGAAGAGGAGATATACATGGAGCAACCAAAGGGTTTCGAACAAAAGGGAAAAGAGGAATATATTTGCAAATTGAAGAAAAGAATCTACGGCTTGAAGCAGACACTGAGACAATGGTACAAGAAGTTTGAGTCTGTTAGGAGGGAGTAAGGATACCATAAGACTACTTCAGACCATTGTGTTTTTGTACAAAATTTTTTTGATGAAGATTTCATCATTCTTCTGCTATATGTGGATGACATGCTGATTGTTGGCCAGAATATTTCCAGAATTAACAACTTGAAAAAGCAGTTGAACAAGTTTTTTGCTATGAAAGACTTGGGGCCAGCAAAGAAGATTCTTGGCATGAAGATTATTAGATATTGGAATGCCAAGAAATTATGGTTGTCACAGGAGAAGTATATTGAGAAAAGTACTTCAGAGATTTCAAATGGACCAAGCTAAAAATGTTAGTTGTCCTTTTGCTAATCACTTTAAGCTGAGTTCCAAACAGAGCCCTTCTACAGACGAAAAGAATGATGAGATGGACAAGATTCCATATGCTTCAGCAGTTGAAAGTTTGATGTATGTCATGGTGTGCACACGACCTGATATCGCTCATGCAGTTGGAGTAGTGAGTAGATTCCTTTCAAATCCTGGAAAGGAACATTGGACTGCAGTAAAATGGATTTTCAGGTATCTTCGAGATACTTCGAAAATATGTTTATGTTTTGGAGATACTAAACATGTGTTGGTTGGATACACAGATGCATATATGACTGGCGATGTTGACTCTAGAAAGTCAACGTCAGGTTACCTGATCACTTTTGCAGGGGGAGCTATGTCATGACAATCGAAGTTACAGAAGTGCGTTGCACTACTTACAACTGAAGCATAGTTTATTACAGCAACAGAAGCATGTAAAGAGTTGCTATGGATGAAAAAATTCTTGAAAGAACTTGGATTGCAGCAAGACATATATCAATTATTTTGTGATAGACAGAGTACTATCCATCTTGGAAAGAATGTCTCATTTCACTCAAGATCAAAGCATGTTGAAAATGAGATATCACTAGATGAGAGATGTGATAGAGAAGAAGCTACTACAACTTGAGAAGATTCATACAGAAGAAAATAGATCAGACATGTTAATGAAGATTCTACCAAGATCGTATTTTGAATACTGTCGATTAGCTGCTGGAATGGTGGAGCCCCCACATTGTCGGGAGAGGGAGATTTGTTGGTAGGCAGCCGAATTTTTTGAAAAATTTGTTGTGGATCCCATCACATATAAAATAAAATAAAAAAGTCAAAAGTTGTGGCAATTCAATTTTGAATTTAATTCCTCCAGCCAATATTTTTAACTTTTTTTATTTGTTTTCACACTGACTATTTTGCCTATAAATAGACAGATTTCCTTTCATTTGAATTACAACAATCTCAATTCATTTGAGAGAAAGTTAAAACTTTTGGAATATTTCCAAAAATTAGGGAGTGACAAAAATAGTGAGAAAAATATTTTGGGAGTGTTTTTGGAAAACATCTGTGTGCCATTATTTTTGGATTTATCTAAAAATTATTGTATTATCTTTAACTTATGTCTAGGGAAGACTCTCTTCTTGTATCCATTAATTTTTATTAGTGGAAGAAAAATATTCGGAGTGTTGTCCATGGACATAACCCAAATTAAAAGGCGAACCATGTTAAATTGTCGGTGTTATTTTTACTGATTATTTTATTTTATATTTATTTGTGTTATTTTATCTGCTTTGTCCAACAATGAGTTTGATTTTGAATAAAGAAAAATCAAATTTTCTTTCAAATTCCAAAAGATTTAGAGCAACCTTTAAAATTCAGCTCAAACAAATAATCGATAATACATATTAGGTGCATATATATTTTTTTATTTAAAAAAATTTGATTATTGTTTAATTGAACTCATTCTGTAAAATGAATTTTAGAATGGCTTTATCGGAATAATGACTTGTCCCAGTTGCAGGTGCCTTAAGAAAATCCATTTCTTTCAGTTCCTTATGGAAAGTTGTTCAGCACAACATATAAAAATATTTGAACAATTCTTAAGTTACAATTCTATATCATTAACACTTCATAATAATAATAATAATAAAAAAGATCAATAGATACATAAATTTAGCTTTAAGAGAAATCCAAATTATAATAGATAATATTTAATTATGTGCTGATATGACTTTGAAAACCAAGAAATAAAGATGAGTTTGTTTGCAATCATACAACAAATAATTTTCTACTGAATTATAGAGGCAATTACTCTTGACTTTGGATATAAAAATATGAAATTGTATTACTTAAAAATTTCAAATTTATTGCATTCATAGATCGACTGAGATTCTTAATTTGTAACCACATTCATAATAAATTTCAACTAAACAATTTAAACTAAGGCCATAACCAAAAAATTTAACTGAAGACTATTCATGCAAATACAACCGAAAAAAAGTAATAAGCATGACTTAATTATATCAGGAAAGGGATATAATTAAGGAGAAATTAAGGTTCAATCTTACCCTCGAGCATAATTTTCAACTTGATTTGAAGGAAAGGGAAAGTGATTAGAAATATTAATCTAAATCTATCTACGTGCAAAACAATTGGAGAAATAAAAATTACGATAATAAAAAGTGAAATTGAAATAGAAAAACAAAATTGTAGTAACTAAAATACACATTTAACTCATCTTTTACTGAATAAAAAATAGAATTATAAGTAAATAAAAAGCTTATATAATAAGCTACCACAGTTCATGAATATATAGAGAAAAGAGATACTTGTCAAAAAAACAAAACAAAACAAAAAAGAGAGATGAAAAATGCAAAATATTGACATGTATCTCTTTTCATTTTTGCAAAACAATAAATTATATTAAAAATTAGTTTTTTTATATTAAAAAAATAATTAATTTTTCATAATAAATAATTTGATTTTTAATTTAATTAATTAATAAATTATATCAACTAAATTATTAAAATTTTCCAAATTTTTAATTTAAAATTTAATTTAACTTTATAACTAAGAATGCAAAAATTAGACATTGTACAAGAATTACAGTTACATGAACCCATCTTTAATTAGTCAAAGCATGAGCAGATTTTCATTAAAGTGCTTTGTTTCATATTTCATAATTTTATTATAAAATTTTTTAATTAATTTATTTTTCATAATAATTTAGTTAATATAATTTATTATTTTATTTATTTTTCATATTCTATATGTATATATATGCAAATTTATTATTATTATTATTATTATTATTATTATTATTAAAGATCTCTCAATAATTAATTAATTATTTGATACCCAAATCATCAAAGATATAGAGGTTTCTAGGAAGGAACTCATCAACAGTTATAGGAGATGAGAAAGAGGTAGAAGAAAGATGAAGATAGCTTGAGCGCTGCATGGCTACAAAGTAATGGGAGAGCAGAGCATCCACTGACAGAACAGATCAAACCCAATTTAAAACTGTAGAGATGAACATTTGTAGTTGTAGGTCTTATTTTGTTCGATAACAACTTTCTTTTCTCTCCTTAGACCAACTCATACCTACCAATAGTATTATAAAAATTTATTTATTTATTTATTATAATTTAGTTAATTACTTAAATTTAAAATTAATATTTTATTATAAAAAAATAATTTTAATATAATTTATTATTTTACAAAAATTAAAAAAATTAAATTGAGCTAAAAAAAGTACGTGATTAGTAATTAAATTAACTCATCAGATTTAATCAAAGATGATAGAAATTAAAACAATTTAGGAGTTTATTTATACCCGATTAAAAAACATAAAAGATTTATTATATTGAATTAAAGTTTATAATTTAATTTGAATTTTTGAGTATATTTTGAAGCTAATTTTTAATTGATTAAACGACAACATTTTAATATAATACGTGTCAATTTTTTATTAGTTAAATTGGAATTGAGTTAATTCAAAGAAAAACGTTAATAGACGCAAATCACAGAATAATTCATAAATTTAATTGTAACAATTTGAAATATAATTTAAAATGTGAAGTTGAGGTGATAGTTTGTCTTTTTGTCAAAAGTGAACTAGCTGTATTGAAGGAACAGAAACAAAAAATGAAAAAAAGAGAACCAGCTGTATTGAAGGAACAGAAACAATTTTGAGGAGTAGTTTTTGCCGTATTGGGTCAAAAATCCTATGGGAGGAATGGCTATACAACGGAAACACTTATGCCTTCAGAAAAAGAAAAAAAAAATTACAAACCAAAATTAACACTCTTCTCTTCTTATAAGAGAAAAATAGAAAGAGCTTTTTTTATAATTCAAGTGTAAACAAGCTCAGCCACTTCCCTTCCTACACGTCCTCTCTTCACGGGCTCTCACTTTCTTTCTCTTTCTTTTTTTCTTTTTCCTTTTTTCTCATATTTATTTTGTCATTTTTCAATATTAATATTCATTTAAGTTATAAATTACAAAGCTCCTCTCCCCCTCTTTTCCTTTCTGGTTTCTTGCCTTGTTTCTTGAGCTCGCACGAGAACCTTAAATCAATATATATGTATATATTCTTAGCTCTTGAAGTTTTCAAGAAATTTGCAGGTTCTGTTTCTTGCTCCTCAATTTCTATTTTTGTGCTTCATGTTTTTCCGTTTTCAATTTCTTGAGCTTTTTTTCCTTTCGGGTTGTGTCGGATTGGATGTTGCTTTCTTTTATTAGTTCCATTTATTCAACGATTTAAATATTGAATCTTTTGATCTGGGTTTTGTTTCCTTTTGCACTTAAGACGATCTCTGTTTATATTAGGGAGGTTGATGGGACTGTCTTTTTTTTTTTTATGTTGAAATTTAGATTAAGATTATTTACATACGCATTTTGGGATCTATAATGAAGGAAAGTCTTTTGCCATTATAGAGAAGGTAATTAATTTGTGTCCTTGTCAATGGTTTCCTTTGGAAATTGGACTAGTAGTTGCTCATTGATGATGAACATTTAACTAATTGATTTTCTTTGATTAATTTATTGGTCGTTGGTCGATTTCCTTGATGCAAATTCTGTCCCTTGTGATAGTATTTTTTTTTTAAATAAAAAATTACTCTCTCGCTCTCTCTCCCTCTCTCCCCATTTTCCCAATGTTGTTTTTGCTAATATTTTAATTTATTCTTTTTTGTCTGTATTTCGATCAAATAAAGTTTTTGATGTTCACGCAATCTCCAATTTTTTTTCCATTGATAATTGGCGGATACTACTGTGATTGTGATATATTTTTATTATTTTTTTGGTTGTTGATTCAACAGCTATAGCTAGATTTCAGATTTTGGAATTGGTTTGATCAAAGCATCATCATCAGCAAAAGGGAATATTGCTGAATTTTCGATCTGGGCTATGTTATTGTTGAGACTGAATGAATGAATGATGAATTTGGATATGTAAGGATTGCAGATTCTTATCCATGATAAGGCATAGCAATGGGATCCTTAAACATGGAGAAGAAATGGGTTTTCCCTTTAGTTATAAGCTCTCTAATATGTGTGTTCCTCTTAGCAACTTCATTCAACATGGGTCTCATTTCTTCATTGCATACTATCAATCAAATCTTCAACATTTTTCCATCTCGAAACCAATCAATGGAAGGTTATGCTGAAATGACGGTTTCACAATCTGCTGCTACTCAGTCTCCTGGAATTCCTCGATTTGCATACTTGATTTCGGGGTCTAAAGGTGATCTGGAAAAGCTTTGGAGAACTCTTCATGCTCTTTATCATCCACGGAATCAATACGTTGTTCATTTGGACCTTGAGTCTCCAGCAGAGGAAAGAATGGAGCTCGCTTCTCGAGTGGAAAAACATACACTGTTCTCTGCTGTTGGCAATGTTTACATGATTACCAAAGCTAATATGGTAACCTATAGAGGACCTACTATGGTTGCCAATACACTTCATGCTTGTGCAATTCTTCTCAAGAGGAGTAAAGATTGGGATTGGTTTATTAATCTCAGTGCTTCTGATTATCCTCTTATAACTCAAGATGGTTAGTCTTTGTCAATTAAATTCTTATGCATCTTTATGTTGGTTTATGTATTCAAAGGTTGGGATTGACTGGCTTGTGATGTGCAGATCTTATTCATACATTTTCTACCATCAACCGAAATCTCAACTTTATTGAGCACACAAGTCAGTTGGGTTGGAAGGAGTAAGAGCTCTGTCTCTCTCTCTCTCTCTTACAGACACTCACAGTGGGTATCCATTTTTTGTGAATTATGACTTGTCTGGTTGTGTTGTTTAGGGATAAGCGGGCAATGCCTTTGATAGTAGACCCTGGTCTTTATTCAACAACAAAGACAGATATATTCTGGGCCACACCACACAGAGCTTTACCAAGTGCGTTCAAATTGTTTACCGGTTAGTATCATAATTTACCCATTATCTTTGATGCTTGCTTATTTTGTTGTCCACTGATGTTTGTTTTAGCACTGTCATAAAAAAATACCACTTCAAATCTGCTTTCTTTATAATTAAATGTTAGGAGAATTGAATAATTTTTCCTTCAGTCTGTAGGCAATTGCAATTCTCAAGGTTCAAGTGGCAGATACAATTTCATCTGGTTTTTCAGCTTTTGTTTAAAATATAGAAATTGTCGGTAAATGTTCTTTTCATACCTAATTGATCTTTACTCGATAAATGTTCACCTAAGTTCTTAACAGTAGGTGATGTGAATGAATTAGCAGTGAAATTTTTCATTAGCAGTAGGCTATTAGTTTAATATGTTTATTTAGGAGCACACACTTCTGTATCACTAGCTGTGGTTTGCTTGCTATTAGGCTATTTATGATGTTTTCTCTGTAGTATCTAGTTTTTATTAGACTGTATAGGATAGCTTTAGCTTGAGAGCATGGTATGACATGCTTGCTTCAGCAAAGAAACAGTCGCAGTTAGATTTATCTCTGTAGTGAAATCTAGAAAATGCAGAAGAGGATTTTGCAGGTATTTCTTCAGTTAAAGAAGTGTGGATTTTGCTTATGGTTAGATAATGATTCCAGTTATTGTATTATAGTTCTTAATCACTCAAATATGTTAATTGGTATCGGTTGTTCTGCAGGTTCAGCATGGATGGTTCTTACACGTTCTTTTGTAGAATACTTTATTTGGGGCTGGGATAATCTACCACGAATCTTGCTCATGTATTACACAAACTTTGTCTCCTCTCCCGAGGGCTATTTTCACACGGTGATATGCAATGTGCCAGAATTTGCTCAGACAGCTGTGAATCATGATTTGCACTACATTTCATGGGACAATCCCCCAAGGCAGCATCCGCACACCTTGACCAGTAACGACACACTGAAAATGATCAATAGTGGTGCTGCGTTCGCTAGGAAATTCAAGCAGGATGACCTTGCCTTGGATAAAATCGATAAGGATTTACTGGGACGGATTAAAGGAGGCTTCGCTCCCGGGGGATGGTGTGCTGATAGTCCACGATGCTCTAGGATTGGGGACTTGAATAACATTAGACCAGGCCCAGGAGCTGGCAGATTTAAGCAACTCATAGCTAGAGTAGCTATGTCGTCCAAACAAAATCAGTGTAAATAGAATTCATAGTAGCAGACGGAAAAGGAGAAGGATTCAAATCGCGACTAAGATTTACAATCATAAAACAATTGAGTCTTGTTGCAGAGTTCACGATCTTAGCATAGCACAATTACCTTTCTCATTATAGTTACCATTATCTTAGAAGTATTGAACCTTACTTCCACATTATTTTTCTGATTACTGTTTACACCACGTGTATTTTCCATTATAAAGAATTTTCCTTCTGGTAATAATTACACATCATTTTCTTGGTTTCCTGTTATTTGATGGATTTGGATGTGCAAATCTTATGATAATTATATGAAATTGAGGAGATAATTTGTAAGTGAAAAATTACTTGATTGATAAAGTGAAAATTGACTCATATGTAGCATATTTGGTGATAGAAAAAAAAAAATGCAAACATAATTTCCACGAATGTATACCATAGGAATTAAATGCATCATTTTCATCTTTTTGGTGAAACTCAGGCACCAGAATTGAGGGCAAGAAAAAGAGATATTTTGGTCCTTGAACTTTATATATTTGCATGATGAGGACATTACTTGAAAATTTATTTAATGGACTCCATTAACAATCAATGTGAAATTTTTTCAGATAGATTCAATTCATCACGTTATCTATAAACTAATTCAAGGAGTTTTGTTCATATTAATTAATATGAATACAATAATTAATGTGATTGAATTAGTTTATAAATAACGAGATAAATTGAGTATAAAACTCCTTTAGTCCCTTAATTAAGAATTTATTGAATAAATTATTATGGAAAATAATTCAAAATTAATAATAAATAAAGTTAATTGAAAACCTTAATTATATAAGTTTATAAAAATACGCCTCTTTTTAAGAAAAAAAAAATGAACGAAAAGAAGCAGTTAAAGTCAAAAAAATTCGGTGAATGTTAATTTGGCCGACAAGTCAACTATTTATGACTTAATATCTATCAGATTTGACCTTCCGTTTAATAGTTTAATTAAAAAAATTACAAAGGATCTGCGTGTACCAATCATCACTAATCTATCCTTTGCATTGACTATTTTTTCAAAGAGCAAAAACAATAAAATTATCTTCTAATCATCCGGGGGAAACTAACACATGTTCTATCTCCAAATAGAAGGATCCTGACACTCGCAGGCGGTTCATCATACCAGCTGAAATGATCAGATTGCTCGAAGGTTAGGTTAGCAAGATGATTGGCGATACTGTTCACTTTTTTATAAACATGTTGCACCTGAATCTCCCAATCTTGTTGAAGCATCAACCGAATTCGAGCAATGATATCGTTATTTTGATGTGCAGAAGAAGCATTAAAATTGAAGATCACTGCCACAGCTGAGTTATCCACTTGAACTTGAAGCTTTCTCCAACCTTTCCTTCAAGCTTGTAGAAGACCATGATACAACCCCCATAAATCTGCTCTAAATGCGGTGCAAATGTCAAGTTTAACTGAAAAACCTCCCATTCATGTTCCATCAGCATCACGAAACACACCACCAACAGAGACACGACTAGAGCTTCTTTTAAAAGAACCATATGAATTCAGCACTATGAAGTTAGGAGGAGGTTAATTTACACCAACTAATCAATGAAGCGGTAGGCTTTAGTAGCACTTTGCCTACTAATTCCAAAGAATCATAAGCCCCAAGACGCGCCTTTGCTGCCTAAATAATAATTTTATGGTTGTTAAAAATCATATCATTCCTCCATTCCTAGAGATACCAACAAGCAAATCTGAAAATAATTTTCCATTCCAACCGCTCTCTTGATTCCTCAAACTACTCAAACCCAACCATCAAAATCTAGACTAAAAAAAGCAGCATGATCAGAGGGCGTAAGCACAAAACACTAGATAGTCTGTGCTACTCGATAATCACGAAGCACTTGAGATGCGTCTTCTACACCACCAGAACAGACTTGGCAAAAATAATCTTCTGTCAATTTTCTATGTACGCATTCTTCATTGGTTAACAGCCTTTAATGCGTACAAAACCACAAGAAAGGTCTGATTCTTTGAGGACCCCTCCATTGCCAAGCAAATTTCCAGTTACTGTTTGACTCCCCAACATCTAAGGCGAAGAGATTGGCATAAGCCAAAGCCACAGTGAATAAACCATTAGAAGTAGGTTATCAAATTCTGAAATCCCTTTCCAGGTCATTATTAGAAACACACATCAAAGCAAAAAGCTACAAAGTATCTGGAGGTAAAAAATCACGTGTATGTCAATTTTGGAATATAAATAAAAATTTTATTCCAATTTTAGGTTTGATACTTATTTTCTTTAGGAATAAGATTCTAAGCGCTCAATATTATAAGATTTTTATTATCTAATTTTTTTTTATGGTATTTGCAATCCATTTTCTATTTTTTTTCAATAAAATATTTTATATTCCAATAATGCCCTATAGACCTAATATATATTATTTTGCTCATTTATATATATATTGTAAAATAAAAGTGACAAAAAAATTATTATTTAGTCCTTTGCGATTTTTCCAAAATTTGCATCTGATATTTTTATTTTATATATTCAGTCACTCAACTCTTATTTTTACTTGGCATTCAGACTTCATTAGTAACCCCATGAGTTCAAATATTAAAATTCAGACTTTGTTTTTTTGACTTTGTTACTTTTTGGAGCAAATTAGTGAACCTTTTACTCTAATTATGGAACTCGTATTTTTATATGTAATCTTGGTTAATTTTAACTGTGTTTATCATAAAGATTATATTTGAGTGAAAAATAAGAGTTTGATATTTGAATGTATAAAATAAAATTTCCAGATACCAAATAAAAAAAATATCACAAAAGTATAAAAGTCAATAGTATGGCTAGTTTATTAAATTCTGTCACAGGTAACAAACATAATTGCTAAACTCAGTTTTGGTTGAAAGCAACTGAAGGATGATAGAGGAGTTGATTAGCATTTGCATTTTATAAAATATATGTAAAAAAATAGTTAAAAAATAATAAAATATAAAATATAGAGTTAAAAAATAATTATTAATTTATTTGCTTAAAAAAATAAATAACTATTAAAAATAAGGGCAATTATGGAAACTGCATAATAAATTTTTAAATTCTATTTTTTTATTTATAAAATTACACCAAATATAAAAATATAAACAATACATATTAGAATATCAAGCCAATCACATTACGATTTTTCTACCAAGCGATCATATTAGGATTTTTCTATTTTTTTATATCACACATGACCAAAAAGCAATCTGATTTCAAACTCCAGCTATAATTGCACATTTGACTGACCATGAAAGAGAATTAACAGGTATAGGTTGAATTATCTTTGTAATTAATGCATCACTACCCAACCATCTATTGTGCCAAAAGAAAATCTCCCATGACCAACTAACCAACCAGTATTTGCATTAACAAATGACTATATCTATAAAATAGATTTCCACATCCAAGAGTTGTATTCAATTGCCAATACATATTGAATTTGTGGGTAGGAGATCTTGAGTTCGATCTCCACAAGATAAATCATTAAAACAGGAGCAAAGAGTTTTAACTGTAATTACGCTTTAAATATAATTAATTTTTCATAAAACGGATCATAATACATATGGTATAAAAAAATAATAATAATAAAAAGATTTCCACAACTAATTAAGAGTCTTGAGAAATTGCAGCTGGGGAAAAAGAAATCCTCCCACCAGTGCAATATTTTCCTCTAAAAATTCTTACCCAGAGAGCGTCAGGTTCATCACATGTCTCCAAGCAAGCTTAGCCATCAAGGCACGATTCAGCATCCGTAAGTTTTTAATGCCAAGACCTCCATATTCTTTTGGCTTGCACATTCTCACCCAAGAGACCAAGTGAATGCTTTTAGAAATGTCATCAAAACCCTAGATAAATCTATACACAAAGATTCAATCTCATGACAAACATCACAAGGAATGGCAGTCGATTGCATAACATAGGCTAGAATAGACATAAAGACAGAATTTATCAGAGTAACTCTACCTGCCAGCGCCAACGTTTTGGCTTTCCACGCACTGAGCCTCCTCTGAATTTTCTCCTTAAATACCCATAATACTTCCAGCCTATATGTCTATGCAGAACTCAAAGGCCCAAGTAAGGACCCAAATCTTCTTTAAAAGTAAAACTCGAAACCTCCTCCAATCTTTTGATTTGATTCACACAAACATTTTTGGAAGCACTAAAAAAAGTCTTGACCGCATTAATTTTTTGCTCAGAACTATCACAAAACTCTTTTAGAATCTCCAAAATGTTTGCAATCCTACTGTCTATCACTTCAGCAAGGATTACAGATCATCGACAAAAAATAAGTGAGTGATAGGCTGGCCATTCTTCCCAAGTTTAATGGGTTTCTAGATTCCATCATCCACTGACTTCTTTTTTCGTTGTGCAAGCCTTTCCATATATAAGACAAAAATATAAGGAGAAAGAAGGTCTCCTTGGCCTATTCCCCAATATACTAGTCGATCCTGCCTCCCAATAGTTAAGCAACAAATAAATGATAATATCCACTCTCGTTTTTTGAATAAAAGTCTTCTCAACCTGCCATAAATTTTTTCAAAATCAATTTTAATCATCACCCATCCTTTAGCACCTTGCTTCCTCGTCATTGAATGAGCAGCTTCTTGAACTATGATGATATTATCAATAATTTGTCTATTTGGCTCAAAACTTGACTGAGCTATCCACCAAAGAACTTAAAGCTGGTTTTATTCTGTTGGTGACTACCTTCATCAAGACTTCATAAATAATTAGATGTAAAGTGATGGGTCTAAAATCTATACAAAGGACTAACCTCTAAAATATTTCTGAACAAAAACTCACCATAGAATTTTTCAGTCTCCCAGCTAGTCTGAAATTTTTTTGCACAAAGCCCATCATAACCAGGAGCTTTCCATCTGCAAGCTTCAATCGCACAATTCTGGTTTTCACTTTATTCATTTTGTGCTTAGCATGGAAATAAGATTTGTTTTGATCACCTGTAGTCATCCAAATAGCTATTGATTTATGTTTCCAAAATAACTCTTCCCAGTTAGGGGTGTAATCGAGTCGAGTCGAGTCGACACAGTGTCAGGCTCGAGCTCGACTCGATTAAAATACTCGAAACTCGAGCTCGATCGAGTCTTTTTTAAATGTTCGAAACTCGACTCGACAAAAATTCGAACTACTCGAACTCGACTCAATAAAACTCGAATCAATAAAAAATTAATAAATAATATACTCGATTAAACTCGATTAAACTCGAATATAAGGGTATAAATGTAATTTAATTGAATTCGATTAAGCTCGCGAGCCTTACGAGCTGAGTATTATGATACTCGAGCTCGACTCGACTAACTACTCGAGCTACTCGAGCTCGACTCGATTAACTCCGAGTCGAATTCGAGTATTTTTCGAGTATCTTACGAGTAGCTTGACTCGTTTACACCCCTATTCCCAGTGCAAAATTATTTCATACTTTTCCCTTTTAACTTTTCTTATAGCTCTTGGAGAAAAGCATATGGTCTTGTTTCAAAAACTTTTTCGATCCCCTTAAGTCAACCAAAATTTTCTTTTTCTGATTAAAAATATTTCTAAGAACCTTTTTATTCCAAACAACAGCTTTGGCAACAAACAAATTCATATATAAAAGAACATTATCCGACTTACCCCATGCATCCTGTACAAAAGTCATGTAATTCAGATGAATAATTCAAGGAGCCAAAAAGCAGAAGGGAGCTGCACCTGAATTAATCAGAATATGACTAAGAGCTAGCATAAGCGGTCGATGTTCAGATGCAATCTTAGGAAGATGATGTACCACCGTCTCTTAGAAAATAAAACGCCACTCTAGATTACATAAAACACGATCCGGTCTTTCTCTGACTGTTCCTCTTTGCCATGTCATCATTGGGCCTTGATAATCCATATCCATGAGTCCACAATCATTCAAACATGACTGAATGAGTTTGCATCGCACACTACCCCTTCGAGAACCACCAATCTTTTCATGAGAGCAAAGAAAAGAATTGAAGTCCCCCAATAAACACTATGGGCTATCAATTGAGCTCGCATAAGTTTTTAGAGCCTGTCAGAAGAATCTTCTCAAAGGATAAGACAGATCTGTATAAACCGCTGAAAACAAAAAGCTTGCAGACCCAGAAAAAAAAACACGCATATTAACCATCTAATAATTAAATAATAAATTTTGCAGAGAAACATCCTCTTTCCATAAAACCCATATACCAACTGCAAAAGCATCAGTCTCAATTCTAAAACAATGACGTAAACTAATACTTTTAATCACACGATCTGTCGAAACACCGTTGATTCTAGTTTCTAGCAAAATCACACAGCAAACATAATTTTGTTTAATCATATCTCTAATAAAACCCACCATCTCATTCATAGAATTTTTCTAGAGAAAAAAATGGCAAACAAGAATCATGAAGCTGTTAAAAATAAAATACTAACACAAACAACTTTTATTCAAACTCAAGTAAATATTACAAAAACACTCTCACTCAATAAACAAGAAAACTCTAACTCACTTTTATAAAATTTTGCTTCTTCACTCACTTAGAAGCTTTTAATTTTTCTTGATATCTAAACTAAAATGGGGAGGGGTATTTATACTACTTAAGAACAATTCTACACCACACAAATAAACTAATCCAAAATTATAATAACCATACACCTCATCTTTCTCCATCATTCTAATAATATTTTAAGTTACCAAATGATTCACATGCATAATTAATACACTCTAAAAAATTCTAGGTAGATGACTTACAATTTTGGACCTTTATTGTGGACTTGGACTCCAATTTGATTAGGTTTAGGTTTGGGCTCCCATAATGGATCAAGTTTATGATCCAACACCCCTCCTTAAACTTGATCTTGTGACCCCTAGTAAATTTCTTAATCTTATGAAGTCTTCACTTGTTAGTGACTTGGTAAAAATATCAGCAACTTGATCTTGTGACTTCACATATTCAACTTGCACATCTTTTCTTGCAACACACTCTCTTATATAGTGATAGCGAATATCAATGTGTTTGCTTCGATTATGGAATACTGGATTCTTTGCTAAGGCAATGGCTGACTTATTGTCGACACAAACCTTGGTCGGCTCTTCTTGTATTAAACCTATCTCATTCAGTAGATTTCTAAGCCAAATTGCATGACAAATGCATGAGGTAGCAGCAACGTATTCCGCTTCACAAGTGGACAATGTGACAATCGGCTGTTTCTTTGACATCCATATGAAAGCAGTATCTCCCATGAAAAATACGAATCCAGTAGTACTCCTTCGATCATCTATGTCTCCACCCCAATCACTATCGTTATATCCAACAAGATTATAATTATTAGAAACTGAATAGAATAGGCCAAAATCAATTGTACCCTTCAGATAGCGAAGAATTCTCTTTGCAGCTTTAAAATGGGTGGTTGTTGGAGATTCCATATAGCGACTAACCAATCCAACTGCATGAATAATATCAGGCCTCGTGCAAGTTAGATAGCGTAGACTTCCCTCCAAACTTTTGAAGAATGTTGGATCTACACTTTCGCCTTCTTCAAGCTTGGACATCTTGATTCCGTATTTCGTTGGTGTGCTTATCGACTTACAGTTATCCATCTTGAACTTCTTCAGGATCTCTTTTGCATAGCTTTCTTGTGAAATGAAAATTCCATCCTTTTGTTGCTTAACTTCAATACTGAGGTAGTACGCCATGAGCCCCATATATGTCATCTCGAATTCTTTCATCATCACTTCTTTGAATTCATTGAACATGCTTGGGTTGTTTCCGGTGAAGATCAAATCATCCACGTAGAGGCACACAATCAAAATATCTCCATCTTTGATCTTGATATATAGAGCGTGTTCGTAGGAACATTTGTTGAAGCCATTCTCTTGGAAGTACTTGTCGATTCGGCTATTCCAAGTCCTTAGTGCTTGTTTTAGCCCGTATAGAGCCTTCTTCAACTTTAACACCTTGTCTTCGTGGCCTTTGACTTCATAGCCTGATGGTTGTTGAATGTAGACTTCCTCTTCAAGAACTCCATTTGGGAAGGCAGATTTTACATCCATTTGATGTATCTTCCTCTTGTTTTGAGCTGCCAAAGAAATGATTAGTCTAATAGTCTCCAATCGAGCAACAGGAGCAAATACCTCATCATAGTCAATTCCAGCCTTTTGACTATATCCTTTAGCAACTAGCCTCGCCTTGTGCCTTTCAATCTCTCTTTTAGCATTTTTCTTTGTTTTATACACCCATTTGACACCTATCACCTTATGTCCCTTGGGAAGTGAGGTGAGTTCCCATGTGTCATTCTTTTCGATGGCCTTGATTTCTTCGTCCATCGCATCTCTCCACTTCTTCTCTTATACTGCCTCTTGAAAGCTCACTGGTTCACAATCAGCAAACAAACAAAATAATGTAAGGTTATCTTGTCGTTCGGTTACCTCATAGAGATCTTTAAGACTTCGTGTGCATGACACAACTCTTTCACTTGATGATGACGAAGGTGATGAGTCTCCTTGAGTGGTTGGTGGAGTTGTTGTCTCTTGTTGGGCTTCTCCATGTTGTTCTATTGGTGTTAGCTCATCTTCTTCAAATTGAGGAAAGAAATTGAAGTCATCTGTATAAGAGCTAAAATCCTATTCTCCTTCTTCATTGAAGACCACATCTCGACTAATCACAATTTTCTTATTGTCTGGATTGTATAGCTTGTAGCCCTTCGAATTAGCATCATAGACAATGAAGATAAAACTATCACTTTTATCATCAAGCTTCGTTCTTCTCTCATCTGGTACATGAACATAGGCTATACTTTCAAAGATTCTCAGGTGGAAAATGCCAGACTTTCTTCCACTCCATGCCTCTTGTGGTGTCTTTCCCCATACATTTCTTGTTAGAGATCGGTTTAACAAGTAAACTGCACAAGCCACTGTTTCTGCCCAAAATTCATTGGGTAATTTCTTGCTTTTGAGCATGCTTTGTGTCATGTCGAGGATTGTTCTGTTCTTTCTTTCTGCCACGCCATTTTGTTGGGGGGATCTAGGAACTGTCATTGGTCACCGAATTCCATTTGCTTCACAGAACTTTTGAAACTCCCTAGAAGTAAATTCTCCACCTCGGTCAGATCTCATGGCTTTGATTTTTCTACCACTTTCTCTCTCCACTGCAGCTTTGAACTTCTTGAAAACTTCAAAAACTTTTGACTTTTGTTTCAAGAAATATACCCAGGTTTTTCTTAAAAAATCATCAATGAAGAGAAGAAAATAGCTATTGTTACCAAGAAAGCTTGGCTTGATTGGACCACACACATCGGTATGAATGAGCTCAAGTGGCTTCTTAGCTCTTGACTCTGACTCCTTTGGAAAAATTTTCCTGAATTGCTTCCCGACTAGACACCCTTCACAAAGCTGGTCAGGATGGTTGATGCGAGGTAGTCCCTTTACCATCTCCTTCTTAGATAACAACTCCAAACCTCCAAAATTTAGATGCCCAAATCGAAGATGCCAAAGCCATGATGCATCTTTGTAGCAAGCTTTCAGGCACTTTGCAACATCATTTTGTATGTTGATCAAAAGCATTCTATTCTTTGACATTGGCACTTTAGCAATGAAGTTATTTTTATCATCTTTTATAGAAAGATTATAATCTTTCATATGAATATCATAACCTTTCTCTAACAGTTGTCCTAAACTCAAGATGTTACTTTTCATATTGGGCACATAGTAGACATTGGAAATAAACTGATGTCTCCCATCTTTTAAATGGATAAGGATGTTACCTCTCCATTTCACTGCTATTGTGGAATCATCTCCAAATGAAACATTTCCGTTTACTGACTTGTCTAGCTCTACGAACATGTCTTTCCTTCCACACATATAGTTGCTTGCACCACTGTCAAGATACCAAGAATTTGCTTGGCCACCATCAGTTTCCTTTCGTGCTAACAGAATAGCTTCTTTTCCATCTGTCTTCTCCTCCACGTAGTTGGCCTTCTCCTCAATTTTGTTGTTGGGAGCTTTATATTCTGAAGCATAATGCCCAAACTTCTGACAATTATAGCATCGAACTTGAGATTTGTCATACCTTGAGTTCGAATTGATTTTTCCATGCCCTCGTGTTGAGCTTTCTCCTTTCTTATAGTTGTTGTTGGATTTGTTGTTGTGGTAATTCCAACCTCATCCACGACCGCGACTTCCACCTCATCCATGGCCTCTACCTCTGCCTCGGCCACGTTGGTTTCTATCATTGTCTTGGCTTTCATGCATATCCTTGAGTTGTAGCTTAAGAAGTTGCTCAGTAAATCCTTGCTTCTTCTTATTCTTCTCTTCGTATGCTTGCAATGATCCTTGGAGTTGCTCGATCATCATTTCTTCCAAGTCTTTAGTTTCTTCAATCGTCACGATAATGTGCTCAAATTTGGGATCCAACGAACGAAGTATCTTTTCTATTATCCTCACATCTTCTAAATTTTCACCATTTCTTTTTAGTTGATTAGAAACAACTACTATTCTTGAGAAATAATTCGAAATAGACTCAGATACTTTCATATGTAAGGATTCAAATTCACCACTTAATGTTTGGAGACGGACCTTCTTCACTTACTCGGATCCTTTGTAAGAGGTTTGCAGCTTCTCCCATACTTTCTTAGCAGAGCTTGCACTTGAAATTTTTTCAAATCCATCGTCATCTAATGTTTGATAGATGAGGTAGAGAGCCTTATTGTCTCTCTTTCTTGAATCTTTCAAAGTTGTCTTTTGATATGGTGTAAGAGTAGCAAAAGCAGCATCATCTGCAGGCTTGTTATAGCCTTTCTCTATGATATCCCACACATCTTGTGATCCAAGAAGTGCCTTCATTTTGATACTCCAATTATCGTAGTTGTTGTTGTTGAGTGTTGGGACTTGGAATGGTGTCATACCATTTGCCATATCTCTCAATATAATAAGAATTTGCAAAATCTGATTGCGCGGATGAATCTGAAACGTCAAAAAACTTTGGAAAGGACAGCTCGGTCAACTCGGCTCAACTTTGTGAGTCAACTTAGTTTTCTGGTAGCACTATTCCGGCGGCGCGTTTGAACTCCGATCGGGGCAATTCTGACAGTGTCGAATTCCTCTTGTCGAGACCTCCGATTTGATGTGCAATAGTGTATATTTTCCAACTAACTCTGATACCACTTTGTTGGAAATAAAATACTCACACAAATAACTTTTATTCAAACTCAAGCATATATTACAAAAACACTCTCACTCAATAAACAAGAAAACTCCAACTCACTCTTATAAAATTTTGCTTCTTCACTCATTTAGAAGCTTTTAATTTTTTTTAACGTCTAAACTAAAATGGGGAGGGGTATTTATACTACTTAAGAACAATTCTACACCACACAAATAAACTAATCCAAAATTATAATAACCATACATCTCATCCTTCTCCATCCTTCTAATAATATTTTAAGTTACCAAATGATTCACATGCATAATTAATACACTCTAGAAAATTCTAGGTAGATGACTTGCAATTTTGGACCTTTATTGTAGATTTGGACTCCAATTTGATTATGTTTAGGTTTGAGCTCTCATAATGGATCAAGTTTATGATCCAACAGAAGCTTGACTAGAAGGCTTACCATCCTCCAACCCCAAAACATTATTTTTCTTTGAAGAAGAGACAACCTCGCCACCGATGTGAATAATCTCCTTTCTTAACTGATCAAAAGCAAGAGTCCGAATAGAACTTTGACTACCTCACATTTTCCTGATTCTTCCATCTGGTGGTCGACCTCTCTTGAACTTGCTCGAAATAACTTTTCCACTTCTACTAACCATTTTATTGCGTATAGATAGGGAAGAAGCTCCTTCAGAATGGTTAAATGGTCGAGGACCTCCGACTATTGCATGCAGCGAATTATCCAGTATCTCTAAAATTAAATTGATGTTTTCGAATGATGCAATTGGTTTAAGGGTTGGAAACATCCATTTCTGTGCCTAAAACATTCAAATTCTCATTTTTCTGATCCCCTGTATGCTCCGTCACCACCATATCTATTGTCCGCCGCACCGCTATCTCCATTATACTATTGTGGGAAATTGCGACCTCTAGAGACTCCTCAAATTATTGTACATTCTCGGCATCTTTGATAATAATACAATTGGTATCATCTACCCATTCTTTCCATTTTCTTTTTTCTGGCATTGGCCCTTTTCTTAGTATTCCTCCCAGCATTTTTTACTGTTCAACAGTGCATTCATACCAATGGAATTTATAGCTCCCACACCAAATCGCCAACTCCATCCTCATTACTATAAAGTGGGTTGTTGACTGCCTCCATATCCTTTAATGACTCGTGCAGCACCTCAAATCTCCATGAGGATTTTTTCTTTTTCATTAACCATATCTCCAACACCTATGGTGTCTTTCCCATTGCCTCCTATAGCGTGCTTCTTATTTATGTTGTTTGTTTTTTTCCACGTCTCTGCACTAACATCCAAAGTCCAAAAATTTGATCAGATGTTGAACTCCTCGATTCCTGTGTAGCAGGATTCTCCTATCATATCAGTATCCGATTCAACATCCTCTACCCTGTGTTCTCAGCTCTTCTTTGAATGTCCCACAAAACCACAATGAAAAAAATCTGCGGCAAACCCTGATAATTTATCTGTTGCATTTGCCCTTTGAATCCAAAATATGGTTTCAACGGTTTAGTAATGTCAAGCTCTACTGCTATTCTATCGAATTTACCTCTTTCAGAAATTTCAGTTTTATAATCTATTTTTTTCAAGTTTATTGTCAATCGCTCTCAGTACCTTTTTGTGATAAAAGGTGAATACGAAACATCTTTAAACTAAGGCATATTTGAACATTTGTATTTATTAGTTTTTGTCATTTTTTTTAAATTTTTTTTATTACACTTCACATCAAAATTAAATTTATTTTGTCGGCTTTTTATATTTTAGGAAGATGTAACTTTTTTTTAGTATTATTGTGACAATATGTCGGATTAGGAGTGAAAAATTACATCTTTCTAAAATACAAAGAAATAATATAGACTAAAAACTAAATTCAAAAACTAAACTAGATAAAAAAAAATATTTTAAAGAGGCTAAATAGCAAAACTGGACAAATAACACCAACTAAAGAGTTTATGTTTTTCCAATTTCATCTAACTTTTTTTATGCTTCTAGAAGGATTTTCTCCTGCAAAACGTAAGCAAGTAATTGGTTACAATAGAGAAAATGTTCTCTAAACTTGGAAAAACAGTTTGAAAAAAAAGAATGAAATATCACGAAAGATGATTAAGTGTAAATTTGCAATCTAAACTTAGTGAAATTCTTTAACACGAAATTAATTTTTATTGAAAATAAATTTATGGACAATAGAATATTGTATAAATGACATAATTAAAGATTAATTTATTATATATATTTACGTAAAAATTTTAAATTAACACTTTTCAAAGATTAATGTGCTATGTATATTTTTGGGTAAATTAGTTTGTTTATAATATTACATATATAATATATAAAATGAAAAATATTTTATAAATTTGTAATACATAGCTTTTTTTTTTTTAAATGAAGTTTGTAATATATAATCGATTTATTGAAAATCTATCATCCGTCTGATTTTATTTGAATATAATCTAATTAATAAATTAATTCTCTTTATTTTATTAGTTCAAATTTTCTTTGTTTTCTCATAATAAGTTGGTATAAAAAAATAAATTTATCATTCTAGCCAGTGAATTAGAGATTTATCAACATATAACATGTTTGTGCAAATGAAAAATAATAACTAGATGAATTGAAAATAAAAAAAAATGAACAAAGTGAAAATAATATGAGTGAGGAGAAGGTGATTTTTTTGAAAAATAATTATATTTTTATTTTTATATATTTTTTAAGTTTTTTATAAAATTATCTATAAAAAAATAAATAACTGTAACAATTCAATTGAAATTATTAAATTATGCATTACTTTGATATTCAATTAAATTTAAAAAAATGTTTAAAAAATACTATTTAATCCTTAAAAAAAAGTATAATATAATGAGGGGTAGACATCTTTTACGGATCAATTTTTCTTTCTTTTGCATATCTTGTGCTTCATCAATTTTATACTTCCATTCTTTTTATGTTCATGTTGACTTGCAATTTTTCCAGTTCATGGCTTGTGATTATGGACAATAATTGCGTTGGCCTATCATATTTTTTTCTATTTTTTCTTTTTGCCCTTTCTAATTCTTTATAGGACTATCTGATCTATTGCTCATTTGGTCGACTTTTAATAGTTGATTAGGCAAAAAATTGAGTCAAAAGATTCAAATAAATTGAACAAAAAAATAATAATAATTTAGTTCGGATAATGCTAGTAGAAAATTTAGATTTAAAAATTGGAATTGACACTTTTAAATCAGTTTTGACTTTTAATTGTTATTATTAAAAATTATATATATTTTTAATATTTTAATTCTACTTTTTAGTTTTTTTATTTTTGTTTTGACTCCACATAATTAAAAGAATTTATTTTACAATTTTCAATTAAAAAATTAATAGTTTTCACTTATAATATTTTGCAGTGAGAATTATATAAAATTGCCCTATAAATTTTGGGTCTTAATAAAATAGTTGTAAACCTTATTCGTTTCAAATTTTGTAATTTAATAATTTTTAATTCAAGTGTTTTCTAAATTAAGTTTTAAATTATAATTCCAGACTTTCTTTTTGCAAAAAAATATTATAAAATAATTGAAGCTTCCTAAAAATCAAAAGATAAATTGTGAGTTAAATCGTCTCTAAAAATCAGAATTTATGGACTATGAATGAAATTTAAACCTTCATACAAAGACTCATTGTAAATTTAAAAATTTATTAAATCTGAATGATAGTTCATAAACCCTAACCATGAGAATATCATATTATTGTATTTATGCCAAGCAGAATAGGGTGGATCACTATTGACTACGAGGAAATGCTAGAATGTAGCCATTAACAAATTAAAGCTTGTTCTTTGTGAGAAGGGCCACTTTCATGGGTTTGTACCATAAATTTATAAAGAACTGAAGAAACGAGTATTAATGAAGCATTTTGATTGATATGGAGGGTAGCAGTTGCTTGATGGAAATTCCTCCTCTTGCCCATTGATCAACTAAATCCAAAGAATAAAGAGCAAGACAAAATTATTTGTTTCTTCATAATTGTCAAGGAAAGAAAATAAAATTTTGAACTGATTGCAAGTTCTATTATTCCAAATCTAGTGTTGCAAGATCTTTCAAATATTAATAGCTAGGTTTTTTTTTTAATTTTTGCAAATACTAATAATAACGAAAAATGCTATTTTAATTCAAATAATATTATAAATAAGAATAATAATGTAGTAACAAATATTGTTGAACTTCCTCACCCTTTAGCACATGAAGGTACATTTTTAAGTACAAGAAAAATTTGGGATATGATCCGCAATGTTAAGAACTTGTATGGAAAGGAGAAGAAAAAAAAAATCATTTAACTATAAGCATGGAAATATACATGGAAAAATAATTTATAATATGTTGTTTCTCTTTCCCTGGAGTTTTATCTACAGCACAGTGGATGAAGACCAGTATCTCTTTTGCATCAATTGCATCCTCTATGATTTCTAATGCAAAACTTTTTTCTTCTCTGAATCTAACTGCAACCCTCAAACCAAGTTCCTATATCCTTAATCCCATTTAAAGCTTCCCAATTCTCTCTGGTGCAAGATTACCAACTTCCTAACACAAACACCCTCAGAACTCGGACCAAATCAAACCATCTCTAAAATTTTGATATTCCCAGTTGAATTTGCAGCAACTAAGGTAGAGGACTGGCCGCGCCAGCAGACCGAAGAAATAAACTGTGAAGCATCATCCATTTCATGACCAGAGAGGGGGTCTGTGCTGTTGAACTTGAATGACAATGCTGGCATGGGGAAAGCTTTATGGTAGATGAAAACCTATTTTCCGCATACGATCTCAAATTTAGTAAAACCGGAGATGATTATAAAATGCAACGATATCAGCAATACATCATGTTGTTTCCAACAACTAGAGCCAGAAATCAACTAATCTCATGCAGACCAATAAATTCATAATGAGAGTGGATACAAGAGCACAAATCTATTTTGTCCAACAAAGCTTGAAACAACCAAGCAACACTGAGAGCTAAATAATAATATTCTAACTTTCAAGTATACATAAACGCTTCTTGCAGCTTTAAAGAGCACGATTACTGTAAAAGCAACATAAAGAACCCGTAAAACAATATCAAACTAAGGAGATTCATGCATTACCTCATTTGTCTCTGAGCCAGTTGCAATGTAACCTTCCGATACTGACAAACCCACAAAGTTCTGTAAAAGTTGAGCAAAATAGACAATAAATATATGTTAACCATAAAAAAATTTAACCATTAAGACCATACAAAGATTATATCAGACGAAACAGTGCAACAATTATATTATTTACAGTGCAACAATTTCCATAATTTTCACATTATAACGTTTATGAAATTGTGAAAAATAGACCTACTCTGATTGCTACTGCTTTCCTCACCTGTATAACTTTTGGGTTAAATTCAAAACCCCGAACAGAGGATTGATTCTGCTGTTTTTTCTCAACTGATCCAACTCAAATATATAAATATAGAAGTAAAGAGAATTCCCAAATAATTCAACACAATATATATTACATATTGCGATTCAGCATTACCACTAAGCTTAATTCATTGGATTAACCCCAGCTCAAGCCACCAGTTAAAAGATGCTACATGTAACTGTCATGATGGTCACAAATTTCAAAGGTTTCTCTTGTCACTAGTATTAGAGAAAAAGCATATTTTAGCCCCTGAACTAAGTGCATTCTGCCTATTGAGCCCAAGACTTTTATCATCCAGGTTAAGCCCTAAAACTTTTATTCCGTCAAAATTAAGCCCATACTGGCTGAGAGTAAACAGTTTGCTAACCAGAAAAATCAAAGTTAAAACGCTTAATTGAGACAAAATCAAAGTTGGAGGCTTAGTTTAAACAGAATCAAATTGGTGGGTTAATTTTTATTAAAAAAAAGCTGGAAGGATTAAAATTGAACAAATAAATGTTCAGGGGGCTCAACATACAAAACACATATAGTTCAAGAGCCAAAATATGCATTCTTCTTTAGTATTATTGTATTTTCAGAATAGCATATTATCACTACTGCAATACCTAATTTGTAGGAACAACCAAAAACTAACCACCTTCTTCAAGAATCAAGATTTAAAATCACATCTAATTCAATTCCATCGACTCACCCCCTCCAGCGGATTCTGCTCGACAGTACCGGCCTAATTATGCTACTGTAAATGCAGCTGGATTGAGCTATGAAGAAATGTTGTCATTTCAAACCAAAAACTTGCTTCAATAGATTCAACTTAAAAAATAGTCAAATCTTAAGGCTATAAGCAACTAAGTCCTTCAAGCCCTGTGTTTTGAGGGTAAGTCATATGACTGGTGTTTTGTCCATTTCTCCATCTAGTAAAATCCCTTGAACTTTAGAACTTGGTGCAACACTTGGACTCATAATCGAAATTCTAATGCATTGCTTCTTTCCATATTTCACTGTGCTTGCAACAGAGTTGGCCTTTCAAGATTTAAAAAGAGGAAGATGTAACTGTATATCTTTTCGTGTCTTTCATCAGGTGGTTCCATAATAAGTTGATGTAAAAATAAAAGTAAACTAAACCTGAGATGGGATGGAAACAAAGCTGTGCTGATGCTGTTCACAATGTTATCCAAATCAAAGATGCTCAGCTATTCGAGTCATGTCTAAAGCAGCATTAGCTAACAATTTTAAGTATCTAGTTGAATAAGAGTTTGTATTTGCTCTCCCAAAATTCTAGGTCAAAATTAGATGAATCCCAACGATGCTCAGAGTAAGGCAAAAATTATCAATTCAATCTAATTACACCATTTCTTATCCAATGACATGCACCGAAAAGTCCTAATATACAGTTATTGACGCAAGGAATAATAAGAGAAGTGAATGTACCTTTATGTTCATGTGGCCTGTGAATGATTGAAGCGAAGTATCAATAACCCGAGATGCACACGCTGACAAATCCCATAGCTTTAATGTGTTATCTGTGGACGCAGAAACTAGATTTGCGGAATCTACGAACCTCACATAACTCACAGTTCTATTGTGTCCAATCAATGTGCATAATGGAACTTTTGAGTTGCGAAGATCATAATAATAAACTCTATGATCAGCCGAACCAAATGCAAGAAAGCGACTAGAATCAGAGGGAAACTGAACAGAGCAGATATTGGCCTTTGTTCGGATTGTACCAATACTTACTCCCTGCAGTAGCAATCAATGTAAGAGGAACAACTTATCATGCATCCAGGATAAAAACATACACAATAAGACATTAGATGACATTAGTACGTTTAGTTTCAAAGCTGACATCCACCAAGTGCAAAAATAGAATTGCCTGATTGATATTCCAAAGCTTTACAGAACAGTCATCACTCCCACTGGCCAACATGGTTGGATCTGCAGATGAGAAGTCAATGGACCATACACGCCTCTCATGTTCCCTCATTTCTGTTAGTACTTGACTTCTTGTAACATCCCACACCTGTATATATTGAGCTCAATTAAATATCAATTGATATAAGTAAAGATAAAATGAAGAATGATATATTAGACAAGACCTACCTGCACCACACCTTCAAAGTTGCTCGAGGCAATCTGACTTTTAATATAACTGTTCCAGCAGACACTGCTTAGTTTTGACCTACTTGCCATTTCAACAACAGGATAGTGGTTATCACAATTATCTTTTATTATTGTATGGCATTCAAACACTTTTATCTTTTTATTCACACCAGCTGTAGCAAAAAATTCTCCATCACGATCAAAACTAAGAGAACACACTAGGTTCGAAGAATTTAAGAGATCCCCTTGTTTCAAATCAGCCTTAACTTTCAATTCATTGAAAGATAGATACTTGCACAAGCCTTCGAGAAAAGGATTAATCCATCCAATTTTTCTGCTGTCAGTACTTTGCTCTTTTGGTGCCAAGTTATAGATGGAGCTTCTTTCAGTAACAACAATGGAACTTCTTCCATCACTACTTATTGGTGAATGTTTGATGAATGATTTCCCCAGGGGCCTCATCGGCCTACATCTAGTCAAAAAATATGCTGCTTCTAGTTTCTTAAAGTTTTTCATCAATCGAGAACTTTTAAGAAGCAGGCTTTCTTGAGTTTCTGTAAGCATATCTGAGTTTTGGCCATCATCAAGATTATCGTCACATTCCTCTACATTGAGAATCTGAACTCCTGGTCGAAACCGTTTTCTGGAACCTGTGCTGGAAGAATCATCATTATCAACAATACTGAATGGAGGGAGATTTGATGCTAAATTATCATCCTTCACTCTTTCTGGGTGTGTACTGCCCTTTTTCTTAAGAAATGTTTGATGTCTCATAACTTCTTCAATATCAGAACACAAAAGAGAGACAGTATCTTGTAACTTATCAGCAGCTTCCTGTTTTCTTTGCTGTATCAGCAGAAGGAATTCATGCAACAACTCCTGCTCATCTATTCTTTCTCTGAGCTGTATTGTTGCGTCACGTTCTTCCAGATTCGCTCTTGGTTCATTGAGAAACTGACTTTGTAACAACTCACTGTTACAAAAGACAGAAAGGGTTAAATCATTAAAACTAAATTTCAGATAAGTTAAATAAAACTTAATAATGCATCCATTACGTGATGAAGATAAATAAATGGAACCAGAAAAATTACTGATCACATTAGAAGAAAATGGGAGAATATTCTAAACTGACATAAGAAAAACTGCAGGCATTTGATTGAAAGGGTACTATATGGCCTTGTTTATCAATACGAAAAACAAAAATTTGCATGAGACAAGAAAAGAATTGGGACATAGTACGTGCAAAATCAAGCGGCATTACAGCCTTTATTGTATAGATGGTTGCAAAAAGACACGGCTAATTAAATTTTAAATCCTAAAGTATTAGCAAGGTATTCAGTTTCAATTTTCAAATAACAGGCAGCATAGGTAATTATTACAATTTGAATATTGTAATATTAAAAAAAATGAAAATATGCATACAGATGGCCACATGCACACAATTAAATTACATGCCAGTGATAAAAGTAGAGAAAAAGATGCAAATAAGTAGGAAATGCAAACTCACTCCATCTTTGGCCGACTACTGGGCTCTGGGTGCAGTAACCATAGGCAAAATGAGGCTTCTTTAGGCCACTTCAACAGCAGCTGAGGAGGAAGAACCCTATGTCTCAGACTAGACATAGTTCTGCTCTTGTCTTCTCTTGAGCTGAATGGGCAGAACAACTGTTCAGGAGTAGAACTATATTACATGAGGGTAGACAGAAAAAACAAGCAGGGTTTGACAATTTCAATCCGAATCATATAACTTGTAAGTAGAGTGAAATTAATACGAGAAAGGACTCTAAAAATCCAACTACTTGGATTTCTAATGTAAGAAGGGAAGCATCTTCGTGACAAACCTCAAATAGAAGAACTCCTAATCTGTAGATGTCTGAAGCACAAGAGCCGGGGGAACCAGAAACCTCTTCAGGACTAGTATACCAACTGGTCTCCATGAGCAATATTTGCTTCATTGGGAAAGGATGTTTCCTTTCTTCTTCTTCTTCTTCTTGTTCAATACTCCTCCTAATACTGGTTTTACATTCTTCCCTCTCCTCCTCAACTGGTACATGTGTTGCATGAACTGAGTTTGACTGAATGCAACTAGCTTCAGATAAAACATTTGTTGGAGTTGATACAGGTTGAAAATCTTCATTTCCTAACCTGATTCTTTGCCAGAACATGTCATTAGACAAGGAAGATGAATTTTTAACCTCCAAAGTTTGGCTATTTGGTCCATCCTCTAAGGTATCCGAACCAGAATCCGAACAAGAAGCAGACTCAATGAAGGAGACATGATTAAAAGAAGTCATTACAAAGCATGAAGGCTGAACATTATGAACAATAATTCCTTGTGAATGTGCAACATTTACAATCTCAACTATTTGCCTGAATATATGTACACATTCAAATTCATCTACGGATCTTTCAGGTTTGTCCAACCATTGCCTCAAGCTAACATCACCCCATTCTACTACCCGGGAAAAAGGGTCCTCTGCAACTTCATCCGACAGAACAGCCTGGTTTTTGAGGTTATGACGCGCCAGCACAACCCTATCAGTCTCCTTCCTGAAACCACAATCACGAGATACAGATCTTGGATTCCAACCTGAAACTCTGGAGATATTTACTCCCCTAGAATTCACAGACTTCTGCCAAGCAGATTCAGAAAAATCCCCCATGGTTATCTCCCTAAGGCTGCATGAAGGCCAGAAAGAAAGCATCCAATAAATGGAGAAGTTCTCCAGCTTCTACCACACTTTCTCATTTCCACTGTTAAAGTTCTTCAGTCAAAACCTCATATCCTTGGACAAGCAAACTGAACCAAACTTGTAATGAATCCAAAGCCCGGTAACTCAGCTTCTGAAGATAGAAACGGGAAACCTGCTAGGTATTTAAGCGAATAAAGTGAAATCTTAGCACGTAAAAGTTGCAATACAGCACCATATCACAAGAAAAACTAATCAAAAGTAATTTTTAGAAAATCTGGGAAAGCAAAGAAAGAACTAGACACCCACTTTTAAACACAGACATTTTCTCTTCAATTCTCTTTCATCAGTATCATCCACCCCAATTGTTAACTGTTTTCATATGGCAACTTTGGACCAGAAAACAACAAAAACACCATCACCACAAACAACCAATCAAATTGGAAAAATGTAACAGTTATATCAAGAAATAAAGAGAACTCAAAATACCCTTTTCAAAATACAGGATCACAGACACCTGTATGAAATTTTCATCACAAAACAAAAACAATCACCCACACCTACAAAACCCACCTATATCATATGCTAGAGAGAGAAGTACCAGTAGCACCAAGAAAGGGCTTTTCCTGCTAAACCAAGTTGCAAAGAGAACCGCACAACATAACAAGACTTAAACTCTTGACGATAGCCTAAAAAATACCCTTAAATAAAAAACAAAGAAAACCTCTCCACAAAAAACATACCACCCCTTCTTCCAATAAAAACAACAGGGAGCATCCTCTTCTTCTTTTTTTTTTTTTTAAATGCACTCTCTCTCCCTCTACGGTCTACGGTCTACAGTGTTTTAAAATATTATTGGTTTCTGGTTTTTTTTGTTTTTGACAAAATTATTGGTTTCTGTTGAAGCATAAGGTCCACTCTATGGTCCTTCCTCGTTATCTTCCCGCTTTATTCCATATAGACAACGTGGCACCACTATAGCCTCATAGCTTAAGCAGAGGCAAAGTGTGTAAATCTGAAAGTTTCGTGGGCCATGAGTTTCAAATTTAGAAAAGAGAAATCGTGAAAAATATAAAATATAAAAAATTGATTTCGAAATTTCCTGAAAGGGAAAAAGCTTTGGACCTGATCAGTAGTATCTGTGATTAAAATTATAATAAAAAAGAAGTGTGGGTCTAACGAAATTACTAAAATAATCTAATTAATATGTTAATCAAATACAGCACAATAAACGAGTAAAAAAGACTATATTAATTCTTTAATTATAAAGAATCTCAACTAATAATTAAAAAATTAAGTAGAATCTCAACTAATAATTAAAAAATTAAGTATAACCCACATGATCGAAAAAAATGAAGCAACAAGGTATTGAAGTAATCAACAGAAGAAAAAAGTTAGAATCTTTCTTACAAGAGATGCATATGCAAAAAGAAGTTGGGTAAAAAGAGAGAGGAGGAAGGAGATGGGCAAGCGATTTGTGATTGAGAAGGGAAAGAGGTGAGTTCGGTGGGGTCAGTGGTTAATAGGGATGTAATCGAGTCGATACAGTATCAGGCTCGAGCTCGACTCGATTAAAATACTCGAAATTCGAGTTCGACTCGAGTTCGATCGAGCTTTTTTTTAAATATTCGAAACTCGATTCGACAAAAATTCAAATTATTCGAACTCAACTCGATAAAACTTGAATCAATAAAAAATTAATAAATAATATACTCGATTAAGCTCGAATATAAGGGTATAAATGTAATTTAATTGAGCTCGATTAAGCTCGCGAGTCTTACGAGCTGAGTATTATGTTACTCGAACTCGACTCGACTAACTGCTCAAGCTCGACTCGATTAACTCCAAGTCGAATTCGAATATTTTTCGAGTCGATCTCGAGTATCTCACGAGTAGCTTGACTCGTTTACACCCCTAGTGGTTAAACAGTGAAATACAATAAATTTATTTTCAACTAATTACACTATTTTTTACACTAAAAAATATTATATATATATATATATATACTTTATTTTATATTCTTTTTTTACTATTTTTATATTATTTAATTATTTTACAAAATAAATATTTTTTTACATATTTATTCAATATTATAAATCTTTTTATTTAATAATTGTAACACCTAACATCTTATACATCTATATACCGTATATGTTGTCTTTATATTGTATTATCACGTATGAAACAAGATTAAATAAAATTCATGTTTACAGCGAGAGTAAATTTTTTTTTTAACTTATCTCATATTATCAACAATAATTTCACAATCAATACGAAAGCTTTAATTATAGCTCATAACATCACATATATTAATAATTTAAACACTACGTTTAAAAAGTTAGTAAATATACAAGTATTCAATCCCCAATTATAAATGATATGTTCTTATGCTTATGTGGAATGCAAGGAGAGAGAGAGTGATGAGGCTCGGCCGGTGACCTTTGATCCATGACTTTTATATGCACCTCAATATGAACTACTAATCTTCTCTACCTGAAAAATGATGCAATTTGGTGAGTTGCGACTCAATGAGAATAACTATCAAATGAGTTCTAAAGCACCAAGCATTTCATAATAGCAAATAAGAAGTATAATTAATACATACTTTATACTCCATTTCATCAGTTAATAACATATAAATATAGATAAAATCAAGTATTCAATAATTGTTATTTACTTATGCTTATGCTTATTCTTATGCTTGTACATTTTATTTTGTTGTGACCAGGTTAAACGAACATTGCCCCGGTTTTCCATGTGAACATTTGCATTTGCTAACTAGCTTGATCATTTGTTTCATTTGCACATTTATTGGGTCATAGGCCTCTTCTTTTGCTTTGTACATTTGTTGGGTCATAGGCCTCTTCTTTTGCCTTGTACATTTATTGGGTCATAGGTATCTTCTTTTGCTTTACAATGTCGATTGACTAGTCACAACGCCTTTTAAGTTATTATACATTTGCACTTGTACTTACATATTCATCAACCATTGTATCTTATCATATATACCATACATATACCACATATATACTTCATATGCAACTCAAATACCATACATATACCACATATATACCTTATATGTCAACACATATACCATACATATACCACATATATACCTTATATGTCAACACATATACCTTGCATATACTATACATATACCATGTATATATATATCATATGTCAAACACATACCTCCAATATACCAAAGTACGCAAACATATATGTACCACAAATGTCACAAATTATTCATCATCATATTTTCAAGGGAAAATCATCACAATTATATAAGTCACATAGCAAGCAACATTCATATGCACTAAAGAATTCAATTGATAATTATGCTCACCTTTTTTCTTTGATTCTAACCCTTAACTTATTGTCTACCCTCTTCTTGTATATCTCACATTTGTCTTGAGTCTAATATTGAAATATAATTAATTAATTTATGACTAGAGAAACTTAATGTGACTTAAACAAATTAATATACATTATTCATATCAATAATTAAAATTATTCCTATGAGTCAGTGTGACCTTATGGGACTATTTTGACTATAAATTTTTTTGTATTTGACCAAATAATATGATTCTTGTTCCTACTTAAAACTAACATCTTTATATATAACATATTAAAATTTCAGACCAATTGGATTACTGTACAAATTTTGGTAGAATTTCTAATCGTGTTCTGATTTCTACTCTATTTTCTGCCCTTAGGCAGTTTCAGGGTACTCATTTGGCTTCATCATAACTTATAATATGTACATCCTATTTTAATGAAAATTTACAGAAACTTATATGGGTTCATATGGAACATTTTTCATGTTTAAAACTTTTATCAATTATGTCTGTAAGGTCTTTAAATTATAACAAACATTTTACTGATCCAGAATAGAATTGGCTTCCGGACCAGTATGAATTAAAAAGTCCATAACTTATTATTTACATAATATATTAAGCTCAAATTAGTACCAAAATTTCTCTAAGACATATACCTATAACTTTCATGTTTTTATCATTTATATAATCGAGCTTTAAGAAGCTCAAAATAATTAAACAAGTTTCGGGACCTGTACAGGGCACTCAGTAGGCAGTTCAAATCATGAAACAGTCATAGTTCCATTTACCATAACTCAAAAAGTACAAGACCTATGAACCTAAAATTTGGTTTATAGATCCATAACACATATATCTACAACTTTTATGTTTGGAGTTACTTCCAATATTGATTTTAACATACCCAAAACTAACAAATACAGTAGCTAACTTACTTAAGGTTCCCATCCGGACTAGTTTCAGTACGAAGAGGATATCTCATTCTATACAACACATCTTGAAAAAATATTTATATATCCATAAATCTAAGACATAAAGGAACAACTTTTATGTTTTAAGATTTTCCAGAATAAATTTCTATAGATATCAAAATTGGAGTTCAAATTAGTACCTATCAATGAATCTTAGCAACTCAAATCAACCTTATAGCAATAAGAATTGATTACTTACCAAGAACGAAATTTCAAGGGATCAATTTGCCTCAAAAACCAAGTGAAACAAGGAAGAATTTGTGACTGAAACTTGAGAGAAAATAGGTTGAAGAAATGAAGAAAAGAAGAAGAAGAAGATAAGAAAAGAAAAGGAAGATAATGGAGCCTAATAGGTTAAAACTCACCTAACCCATTTGTTTTCCATTTTGTGTTTGCCGTCCACTCTTTTTTTTTTTTCTTTTTCTGAATGCTTTCTGCTTTTTTTTTTAAATTATTTTTATTATTTTTATTATCATCATACATACATATATACATACATATTCATACATTCATGTATACATATATACATTTACCTAATTTTACTAACCAATAATAAATAAATATATAATTTAATCACTTATTTTAATTTAATTAAATTAATCATGTCAAATTTTTATTAATTCAATCTAGTCTCTTTATTCACGTAAATATTAATTTCATGTCATTTTCATCTATATTATAAAACGGACATATGCATTTCTATACAATTGTAAAATATTTGAAAATAAACTAATTGTATGTCATGAATATATTTAAATAAAAATGCATATTATGCATGTGTTCAAATGATATTTATGCAAAATACATATGCACAAATGTGATGCTGCAGAAATGCATATGGAAAAAGTCAAGGATGTTACAATAATATTATAAAAATAAAATTTTATTTTAATATCAAATATTATAAAAAATTGTCAATTAAAAAAATATTAAGTAAAACATAGATTTATTAAAAATGCAATAAAAAATTTGGCATTAGATAACTAATAATACATAATTACAATAATAAAATAATATTACTATTTATTCAATCATCTAAATTAGTATATTGCTCTCATAAATACTCTATTAATACGTTACGGAACGCAATATAAACATTTTTATTTTTCATTTGTCTATACCGAACAAGAAATTATTGAAATCTCAACAGTATCAAGCATAACCGTCTTTTGCATCTAATAAGTTTAACGATTATTTTAATCATATTAGCGGATTTAGAACCGATCTTCCAAATTATTAAATAATTAATGATTGCACTTTGTTTGTTTTATGTTGGATCTTTTAAATTTTCGTTACTAGTCTTGTAATCTTATTATGTGTTGGTAATAAATGTATTATTATTTTAAATTATAATATATGAATTTTATAGTTATATATTTTTTACATTTTATTTAATTTTTTTGTTCAATTGTATTCAATTAAGAATATTAATTAAAATTAAAATTTATTTAATTGTTATGGACTTAAAATTACATAATATTAAAACTATTAAAATAACATTTAATTGGATGATATAATTTAATTAGATTGCAATTTAATTGTGAAAAAGAAGAAAAAATATCAATTTAAACATTACTATTAATTAAATATCAATTTACTAATATTATTTTTATTCAATTATTCAATTATTATTAATTTTATTCAATTAAACATACTTTAATATTAATTAAATATCAATTTACTAATTAAAAAATTATTTATTCAAATATAATAAAAATATTTATAAAAATGACAAAAATACGAAAAAATTTACTAATTAGAAATTAAAAATTTTTATTTTCAATTATAAATAAAATTATTTAACTAAAAAAAATAGAGCACCCCATGCTCTTTTTCTCTCTTTTCCTTTCCTTCTCTTCTTATTTTCTTCTTTACTTCTTCTTTCTACTTTTCCTTCCAACTTCTTTTCTAATTTTTTTTTTCATAAATGACATAGTTACAGTGTCACACTAAATATAGCGCGGTACTATATTTAGCGCTAATTTTGATACTAAAATGGTATTCTGTTAGAATGAGAGAGATCGTGTTATTTTTATCTTTTCTCCATTTTCACGCTAAAATAGCGTAAGTTGAAAATGGCTGAGGTGGTTAAGTGGACAGCCAAAAAATTTTGGCAAAAATCAATAATAAGCCTTTTGAATTTTTATTTTTTTCAATTTGAGTCTTTCATGTTTCATTTTATGCAATCAAGACCCACTTAATATATTTTTATACACATGACAGATTTTATATTTTCATTGAATATTTAATTGTAATTGTGTTAACTTTATTAATAAAATAATTAAATTATGATTTTGAAAGAACTTTTCACTTTCTCTGCCTTTTTTCCCTCCGTTTCATACGAGATTAATTTCCTCTATTTTTCCTATTTATTTATTAATTTGACTAAGTTTTTGTTTGGAATTGCATTTCAGAATTTTTGGAAAAAAATATTTATTTTTATTTTTTTAATTTTGAAAATTATTTTTAAAAAAATAGATAAATAAATAATTTTCTTAAAAGTATGTTTGCAAAAAATTTTATAAAAAATTAATTAATTAAATCAATAAATTTATAAATTTATTTTTTTGATACCCAATAGTAATATCAAAAACTCTCTAAATTGATGCTCGTTTGAATCAATTCAATTTCTATAACTGTTGCTTTTATAATTATTTCTTCTCGTACGGATGAATTTATTCCTTATCTCCAATTTATCACTTAGACGTATTAATATTTATAATTTGTAATATAAAAAAATTCTTTTACTAATATGATAAAAAAAATCTCTCTGATATTTTATAACACATTTCACAGTTTAAAAATGTTGATTAGCATTATCATGGCATTTCTTTTTTTTTTTTTAAGTATAGCAACAACAACAAATAAAAAAAACATAAAACAAGACAAATTTTGTGTCTATTGAAGGAGAAGAAAATTTTAAATTTGAAAAATAAAAATATTTTTGATTGGAAGTGAGAGAAAAGAGACAAATGAGGGCAAAAATTATCTTTCAATATTTGAAATATATTAAATGTGAAAATTTTATCTTTTGCCGTTTTGGAGAGAGAGTACAGCTTTTTTAATTTCTTAAATGCTAAAGTATAAGATATTTTGTTCTTAAAGCATTTAAGAATAGAACCATCCATAGTAAAATCAATCAATCTTCTTACTTTATTGAATAATTAAATCTTTAAAATTATAAAAAAAATTAATGTTACAGTCTAATATTGATCATGAACATTTAAAATAGTTAATTGGAGAAGATGAATAGTTTATATATATATATATATAGTAAGAAATTAAGAAAGCATATAGTTCAGTTTTTCTTCATTATTGTATTTGTTGTTGTTATTATAATATTTGAAAAAAAAAATAAAAGAGAAAATGTATCATGGTAATGCTTAATTAGTATTTGAACTTGCAAAACATGTTATAGCATGTTGAAAGAATATTTTTGCTACAACAATAAAAATTAAAGTATTTTTATATTACAAATTAAATATAAAAATATTACGAGTTGAAAAACTATAAGCCAAATTTACCCCTCTTATAAAGTTATAGCTTTATTTTTTTCTTTTTTTTTTTCTACTTAGAAGGATGAATGAGAGAGATGATTCGCAATTTGTGAGTTGTAGAAATAAAAATGGGAGATTTTTTTATTTTTTCTTCTTAGTTTTTAGAAATAAAAATGCCACATTTGGCTAATAGATTTTGTAGCCTGAGAGGAGAAACGAAGAATTGACGAAAGAAGGAATAATTGAATTTTTAGGGTTTTTTTTTTTTTGATTTATCATCTTTTACTCGTTTAAAGAAACTTTTTTTTTTAAAAAAAATTCTTTATATGAAGTTTCTTATTATCATAAGAATATAATTGAAATTCATGCATATAGAAAAGCATATTATATAGGCTTTGTTGTCGTCTTTATTAGAGGGATTTTTTTTATTCCATCAACAAATTTTGAAATATTTTATATTATATATTAAAAATAAAAAATATTAATATGCATAAGTGACAAGTTCAACAAGGGTGAATGAAATTTATTGAATCCCACGTAAACACACAATTTATGATTTAGTATTTGCAATAAAAGAAATTCACACTAAATTTTATGAATTTATAAAATTAAGTATTTTGAACAAAAATCTATACATATGATTTCGTTAATAATCAATTTTGTTCAAATAATTTCATTTATTAAATTTGTTCAATTAACTTTTTAATTATCAATTTTGAATGAACAAATATGAAAACTGTTATCTATTTTTTATATTATCTTTGTTTTTTATTTTTATTTATCTAATACGAATTTTTGTATTGTAAGATTTACAAAAAAATAAAAAACTGTAAATGCGTATCATAAAAGGAATAAAATTAATAAAAATGAGATTGTTAGCATTTTTCAACTAAACAATTAAATTGTGTGGACCAAAATGTCCATGTCAAGAGAACAATCGAATACATTCCCCCTTGCAATAAGACTTTGATATGCGCTGAAGCCATGGGGTAGAATGGTCCAAAGTTGTTGATATGTCCATTTCTTTCCATTTCTTTTATTTCTCACTTTCTCTTTTCATTTTCTTGTGCATGTTAGTTTTCTATTTTCATCTCTGATTTTTTATTTTAATTTTTTTTTTCACGTTAATGGTGAATTTTGGCAGTGCACTTCTATATTCCCATGGCCAATAGCAACAACCACCATTTCATTCCATATAAGTATTTTTGATTTTCCGATGGATTTACATCTTTCATTGATGGAAAATTTTTTGATGCAATGAGTAATAGTTCTCGTTACTTGCATTCTTGTTTAAGCAGTTCATACCATCCATATATAGTGTTTTGAGTATACATTTAGACCAAAAATAAAAATCCAAAACTTCTTAAGATTTTCGTTGTAAATAATTTTTTCTGCAGCTTCAATGTATTTGTGTGTCTTCTAACTTATGTTCGACGAAGATATGCTTTGTGTTTTAAAGAGATTTGCTTCGATGGGCGTAAATCTTACGTTGAAGTACAATGAAACTTTGAGATATGAAAGTTATTTCCTTTCTTGGCCAAAGGTAAGAAGAGCAAAAATCAAATCGATCCAATGTATATATATATATATATATATATATATATATATATATATATATATATATATATATATATATATAAATCAAACCAAAAATATAATTCGATTCAAATTTAGAATTTTTTTTAAGTGACTATGCTTATATTGCAGGTTCTGATTATTCGGTTCAGATGAACAGATGCACACCTTTAGCAAAAGCGACCAAATAGAAAGTCATAGAAACCCCAGCAGCACAGAATAAAGGTGGGAAAACAGAACACAATATTATGTGCTTTTAGGATTCTTGTTAACAGCTGAATGGTTTGATCTTCCAGAATTGTTATTAGCAGCTCTTTCTGCAATCTGTTGATTTAGTACAATTTATTCCCTTTTGTTCGAAAAAATAAAGAGTAAATGCAGCAGTTGGTATTTATTAACATTTATTGCTATCAAATATCACATCCCACTGCCACTACATGATCCATGTATACATTGTTTTGTCTATCAATCTATCGGCATCACTAGACATTTTCTTCAACTTCATTATTTCAACCACTGTAATGAACAGCAATCTTGATTTTTCACTGATCTGCAGAACCATAAATGATTGCCTAAAATCCATGTTTGATAAAATATAAAACATGATATACGTAAATGTTTCACTATATTTTATTGAGCCAAAGATTGGAAGCATCTAAGGCTATAACATCATCCAGCTGATCTGCCAATCAGCATGTAAAGAAAATGAAAATAAGGTGAAGATTAACAATTTAACATTATCATTCCAATGATACAGAAGAAGCCAATATAACAGGAGGTTAAGTTGCTACACTGGGAATTGGGCATGGTGGATGCAGCATTTCTCTCTTTAATACCATAAAACAATGTCATAGTTTTCCAGATTAGATACTCTACAGCGTATGACTAATAAAATTTCTCTACAAGAATGGCCCATAATTTAGATTTTGCAGTGGCAGAGTGACAAGTAAATACACATTGATAAACTGCGGAGAAAGGGGAGAGTTTTTTTATCGATCAGCGATATGCCACTAGATATCTTTATAAGAACAACCCGTATACAAAAAACCCCATCCAACAATTTCACTCTGTATTTAACATTAGAAAACCAACAGCCATCATATATTCTGCAGTGATCTTCCTGACCTTATCTGTTGGGGCTTCATCAGGGTCAGCGACCAGAAACAAATATTGAATTGGTAGATATTTGGTTCCCATGGCCGTGAACTTTTCTGACCTTAGCCTTATCCATACGAGCTCTTCTAACCGCTTCCTGAATCTGGCGATCATGATCCTTTAGCATCTGATCCATGTTCCCTGATGGAATTAGCAGTGGACCAGAATAGTGAATTTTGTGACCTTTTGACCCATAACCAACCTGCCAGTTAAATAAACAAATAATATGAGCCATGGATTAGTCACTCGTCCAAAAGACTGCAAATACGATACCAGCAATCATTGAAAAAAAAAATTGGCAGTAATCTTAGCAGTGTAAAGATGGAAGAAGAAACTGATGGAAAATAAATCAATTGACAGATTTCCACAAATTATAAGCACTGCCAGAGGAAGACAATTAAAACTTGTAAGGAACTTGCAAAACCACAAAGAGAGGAAAGAAATTTGGCAGTAATCTTAGCAGTGTAAAGATTGGCCAAGCTTTTGATTCCTAATGTTCAGAACAGAAAATATCAGCACAAAACCAAGAAAGAAAAAGGAGAAGTAAAGAGGAGAAAAATAACGTAACAATGTGAATTCAGCTACTTACAAGGACTGGATCATTATTATTAATTCTTCCATCGTCTTTTTGGTGGGAACCTGCCATGCCCTGACTTTGATTTTTCTGATCCTGTTGCTCAAATGATTCTGATGTTTCCTTAAAGGACCCTGGAAACCTTGCCATTAGCTTTGGAACCTCAGACTGTGATGAAGCAGACTTATCTCTGCGATCTTCAGACAATAGACTCCTCCGTGCCGCCACTAAACCTGACGTTGCTGACAAGTCAGCTCCAGCAGAAACCTTTATGGCATCATCTGGATTTCTACCAGTTTTTGCCCAAGCAGCACGGTGAGCCAATGGCCCAGAATGGGAGGCTCTCTTATGCTGATGCCCCTGTGGATCTATGCTTGGCTCTACTGCTTGTGATGATCTAGGAGGTTCAATTGGAAACCCAGAAGCAACTTCTTCAGGATGAGGATTGAACTTCTCACTCCTGCTTTTAGAATTTGACTGTCCTTGTCTTTTCTGTGATAAGAAAGCGAGCACAATATGAGAACAATGTAGCATCAAAACAAAAATAAAACTGAATCCAACATCAGAACCTGATAATCATGATCCTTTATGCATTACACAATATAGTGAGAGAAGCTTACCTGCATTGACAAAACTAATTCAGCATTGGCACAAGGTGCTGGGATGGCTCGAGATTCTTTTGTTCCTCTTCTTTCAATATCTGGTCTCTGTCCCTTGCTTCCTGCCACTCCTTGTCTGTTAACACAAACAACAGCAAAGGTTTCAAAAAGACACTACAAAGCAGGTCATCCTTACAACATTTGGTAGATATGCAGAATTGGATAAGCATATTAACCAAAATCATTATAAGAAATATTGAACCAACAAGCCACTATGTCAAGCCATCACAGCCTAACTCTTGAAAAAGTAATGTCAGTAAGCCACATTCTTGGTTGCTAAAGCAGGACTCCTCCAGTAACAAGAAGATGCAGGCAAGCGCTACAATTCAACAATGTGATGAACCTCATGGCTTAATGACCAAAGCACAAGTTTCTCATAAAGCAAATATGTTTGTTTGGGGTCATTGGAGTAGGACTTTATGAAGTTATAAATAGAGCTCAGAAACTGCAGATTACATAAACTTTCCATTGCAATTTAATATTTCCATATTTTCCTACAATTTTTACCTTCTAGCTTCCTCATCCCGTAGTTTGGCATCAAATTCTTTGCTAGGAGGATACCTGGGAAGGCTTGAAGGATCACAAGGAAATGGTTTTGTTGAAAAGAACTGTAAAACATACACCAAACAAGTCAAGGACCCAAAGACAATCAACAATAAACAAACAAAAGTAATATTTAAAAGAAAATAATTAACACAACTGCTGATCTATGTGAGTGCATGCGTGTAACATATATTAATGCAACTTCTACATACCACTATTAAGCCTAAAAATCAACCTCTTAAATTCAAGTATATGATGAGAGAGTAAAAATACTCTTCAACCCATTGATGATAATTAAGTTTTGTTTCACAAAGTTTCTCCAATGACAACAATAACAAATTACCAGGCAATAACTAAAAGAATATAAATTTGTAGGATAACCAAAATTAAATGAATGAATAAGCCAGACAGCAATTATAATATGAAGGCTAAAATTTGAAAAATGAAAAAGAGAAGGAAAAACTGGCATTTGTAAGGTGAAACATTTGAAATGCAAGTAATTAAGGGCAGCTAGATCATATAAATTCAATTAAATTTGACACAGTCGGTGAATATATAATTGTATATCAAGACCCTAAAGGTGCATGTTAGGAAATATTCCCAGATAACATTTTTGAAAAAACATCTGTGACAACTGCTATTTTTGCAACCTTCATTTCATTGGTAGATTCACCCAACCACTGTCCACTTCAACCAGAATATAGAAGGGAGAAAAAATAAAGGACAGTTACAGGTCAAATGGTCAATGATTTTTTCATCTGTATTCCACACCTCACTCTTCAGAGCAGAAGCTGCAGTTCCACGATCTGCAGGATCAATTGAAAGGAGGGTCTCCATAAGTGCTAAAGCTGGTGAGGGGAATTCTTTAAATGTTTCTGCAACACAGCGTCCATAAGGCTGTTGAGGTTTAAAGATAGTTGCATGAGGCAACTTTGATTTCCTCCAATAATCTTCGGAAGGTGAGCCACACAACTTGAAAATTTTATGCAACTGCTCCACCTACAAGGCAGAGATATACAAATTTACTCATCAAATATTCATATAACAAAATCATTATGACATAAAAATTTGAAGACATGCAGAACATAGAGAAGCAGAAAGGAACTATACTTCAAAAGATAACCGTTTATATTTATATTTTCTCTCTCTTTTTTTTTAACTGATTCTATCTCCAACTTCATATCATTAAGAGAGAGAGAGAGAGAAACCTATTTGAATGGCTTTCGTAGAAAGAAAAAAAAAATTGCAGAAGACTAAATAAATTTAGACTATAAACTAAACATGGCCATGCCAATCCTATACTGATGAAAGCATCAATAAGAAAATAAACATATCACCTACGCTGCAAACAAGAAGTTAATGAATTGAAATCCTAAACTTAAGCCATCTTAGTTTAAAACTGTACTGAAAATAGTTCTTACCAAAAAAAAATGAAGCTGAGCAATTCAGATTGCTTCAAGCTGCTAAAATGATTAGGCATACTTATAATTCAAATGAAACCTTGAACCTTAATTTTCAATTACATTTCATGGAAAAAAATGAATAAAAATGAGAAGAAACAATTAGTGATACCAAAGAATCATCTAATGCTTGGCATATCTCAACTATTAATATCAAGTTTTGCACCTTACATTTAATGATATTGGACAATAACATGATTCAGTGTCTGGGAGCTTGATGAATAAGGGAATGATTGCTAAATGGGAAAATAAAGTAAAGAAGAGGTGGTTACCCATTCTAGTTCAGATATTTTAACACAGAATGAGAGGAAGAAAAGGAGTAATGTGTTTTCTCCAGTCTCCGTGCTTGGAAAGAAGGTGGAGAAGAAAAACGTTAATGATCATACAGTCACATATATAACCCCTCGATATTAGAAAGGAAGAGAAAAGGTTAAAATCCCAACTAATAGTCCCCATTATACAGCCCAAAATTCTCTTGCAAGAGCAGCTGTCATGAAGACAAAACAAAGGGCACATCAACCACCCCGTCAGCATCTCAAGCTCATCTAAGGATAATGATATTTTCCATCAGAGAAAAAAAAAAAACTCCCTGATCATTAGCACCCTATTGAATTCATTCAAAACTCATCAACCTTAGACAAGGAGATCTCTCAACTCTCCTCTTGTTCATTTTTGTAATAGATGACAGCAAAAATTATTATAAGGGCCAGACAAATGAAGAGACTAATGAAGAAAATGCAACAATGTCTAATTTGTTCTTACCAGTGATGATATTATTTTGTATAATGTTGAACTAAACAATTTCAAAAAATCAGTAATTATTTAGCAATGATTTTAACAGCATCTGAACTGCGAGTACATTGGAAATATTTATACAGAATCCCAGTTAGGACGGTTCTTATTTAAAGAACAGCACCTTTCATCATCAGAAGTAATGTTTCTTTTACAAATTCCTCTATTGATGTTACTAAGATTACCACCATTCAGCACTGATTAAAAAGTGAATGGAGAGAGAATGGTTTAACAAATTGAAGAGAGAGAGAAGAATGTTGAGAAATAACGAAAATAGCAAGAAAATATAAGAGAATAGCAATAACATAGAGAACACAAGATTTAATAAGATTCGGCAATGTGGCTACGTTCTCGGGAGCAGAACGGCTAGGTTTTCTTATTGATGGTACTTCAAAAACAAGGTTACAATACACATGTTATATATATAACATGTACGGTAAAATTTTACAAAAATACCCTTATACCATACCACAAGGGCGTTGCCTCCGCACCCCAACCCACTTAATCCGTAACCCATAAAATAGCTAAGAAACCCCCCACAAGGACAAATACTATCACTTCACTCCACTCCACTCCTCACTAATGCTTCATCACTACACTCCAACATCTGTCCACTTACTGTATATATAAGTCATACACAACAAAGAAATAAATTTAAGAGTCAATGGTTTTTGATTGTTGAGAAGTGAAGACTTGACAAAGAGAGCGAGGGAGGAGATAGTGGGTCCCACTTCTCTAACTCTATTAGCATCAACTCAACATAATGCCATAAAAGGGCCTAATTGCTCTAATTTGGGACATAGGCTTAATTACACCCAAAAAAATAAAAGAGCTTATGTGAGATTTGGTGAAAATATCATAGGCCCATCTATACTTTGGTCTTTCATTCAAATAATTCCCCCTTTAGAAAATGATTTTGTAGATTTATGGTTAGATGGTCATTGTTACCAAACACAAGGTGGCTCACAATGTTAAGGTTTCAGATAGTGGGAACAACAAAAGATTTGGGGCATACTAATTTATGAATAAAGATTGGGTGAATTACTTCCTTATGTATTAAATAATAATAGAAGTAGCAATGCATCGAGGTAGATGAACCACAGATGGCAGGGAGAGGAGCAAAAGAAATAAAGAAACACCGTTAGTATGTTATGTTTCAATCTCTTCGCTTTTTCAAAAAGAACAATGACAACTCAATACAAAATAGCATAAACGCTCGTCAATCCTTTTATGCTAAACTCTATAGACATGAAATTCAATGAAAGTAATTTGTTCATGCTACCAAAATCAAAGCCCATCGCTATCCATAAAATTTTGATTGGGCAAAGCAATACAATGATCCAATATGCAACCAGCAAAATACAAAATTATCATCTACATAGGAAAAAGAACCTCCGAGAGAGAGTAATTAATAATGAATATCAACTAGTCAATGCAAGTATCAAGTATCTAACAATATTTTAATGCAAGACTCAATAGGAAACGACTAAGCCTAGAAATCCCATTGAAAAATTTCACTAATCAGAGTGATACCAGATCATAAATAGACAAAGTCACCAATATCATGCCAACCAGGCATGTAGTTTAAAACTTCAACATGAATATAATCCAATATGCAATTCATTCTACCACAATATCTCAAAAAATATAAGCAATCAAAAGGAAATTAGCAGTATGGTGGAGTACCCCAGAAAACAATTTTTTTTTAAAGGAAAAAGAAAAGGAAGACAAGTACCTCAGTTCTTCCAGGCATGATAGGCTTCCCAGCATATAATTCAGCAAGTATGCAACCTGTACTCCACAAATCAACAGCAGTTCCATAGTAAGTAGCACCAAGAAGCAGCTCCGGAGGACGGTACCATAGTGTTACAACACGGCTTGTGAGAGGTTGAACATGATTAGGATCATAAAAACTTGCTAGACCAAAGTCTGCAATTTTAAGGATGCCATTGTTGTCAATTAATAAGTTGGAACCTTTTATATCACGGTGTAGAACACCACGGCTATGACAATGATCAAGTCCTTGTAAAAGTTGTTGAATGTAACATTTCACCTGCCAATATGTGCATATATAATATCACATACAGTTAGAATACAACATTATAAAGCATATGGCACTTATTGGCAGATGATAAAGCTTTATGTAAGCACCTGTGGCTCTGTAAACTTTAGACCAGGGTGTGAGGCCAGCCCTGCCAAATCATGTTCCATGTACTCAAATACAAGGTACAAACTGCAAGACATCCTCGATGTAACTAGACCTTCTAGCTTTATTACATTAGGATGGTCAAGCTTACGCAAAATGTGAATTTCCCTAGCCATAAAGCGGACACTCTCAGGTTCCAGGTTATCAAACCTTACTTTCTTCAAAGCAACAATTTTCTTTTGATCAAGGTCACGAGCTCTATAAACATTACTGTAAGTTCCCTGGCCAATCTGCATGGAAATAGATGTCATCAAATGGAGAGGTAAGAACTGCCACCAGCAAAAATCAGCTTGAAGAGAAGAACAAGAAAGAAGGACAAAGTACAAGCATTTATATGGACCAAATAGAATAGTCAGATATTTCAAGTACTTATAATTAGATTATTGACAAGTAAACATCTATCAAATTCAAACATAAAAACAGTAAAAAAAAGTATTTGGTCCTAGCTCAAAGCCTAAGGTAGGGGGAGAAATAGTATAATGTTTATTAAATGAATCTATCATGCACAAATTTCCTAATCCTTCAAGAAACAAGCTCCAATAACCAATAAATCCAAAAGTTTTAATCAGAATAAATTAAAATGTTGTAGACATGTTATGGTGCAGAAATACCAGTTAGAAATTAACATTCACATCCTTAGATATTGCAAAATTTTGGATATCTTGAAGATGCATGCAAAATATAAAACATATAGTCATACACCTTCCAGAATGTGTACTTGTGCTCTGTCTCATTACTCATGGCAAAAACCTGATTTGGATATCGTGTTTGGTCAAAAGAAACATGTATACCATAAGTGTCTAACTATCTAGCACAAACACAACTACAACTGAAGGTACTACTCATATTTGACATTGATCCTTTATACATTCTCCTTAGTCTGTAACAAATAACTCTTAAACATAATTTCTTACTTCAGAAACACCAACATTTTCCTACGCTCTTAAACTTACACAGACAGACCTCCAATGGTACTACATACATATTTTTGAACTTAATTTCAAGAGAAGTAGTGTGGAAGTTATTAGTGCACATTTTCAATATTTCTCCTTGCTAATTGCATAGTGGAGATCCTTCTTCGATGAAATCATTGCAAGTGATTCAGGATTCAACCCAAAATCTAGCATGATTCAAGATATCACATGGATAATTAGAGCTGACAACTAAAACATATACAGGGCATAAACTTTTTGAAAAGACCACACTTTTTAAATTTTCCAATTACAAATTGTATCTATGGATATTGAAAAATTGGCATTTCAGTTTTCTTTTTCTTTTTTTTTTCTTCCACCAGCTGGTCTACTAAAAAAAACAAGAATTTCACAAGCTGTGACTATTGAATGTAAAGAAATTTTAGTTCCAGAATTTTCCTAGCAAACCTCAATTCAGAACCATATAATTTAACCATTAATCCTATCTAACACAGACATGGTGATGCCAAGAACAAACATGTCATGAGGAGGCACTGATTCCTGTAAGTACTCATTCTAACTAGCAATTTCTGTAGTGTTTTTTATTCCACCCAAATGTGTCGAAAGAGGTTCTTTGATCATTTAGTTTTTTTTACATTAATTAGTAAATTTAGTCTAAGCAATTAATATTTGAAATAAACTCAACATTGAAATAAGAGTTATCTTGATCTAAGTTAATTAACAAAAATTCAACAGTTGGTATATGATATGATGGAATTTGAAATGGCAAAGAAAAGGAGAAGAATGCATACTTTATCCAGCTTCTCAAAAGAATCTGCACGCCGTGGCAACCAACCCTTAATTGCTTCTCCAGCCACTGCAGCTAGCCAGGAAGGCCATCCTGCTGCAACCTGCTCCCCCTCATTTGCTTTTGGAATTGTACCAATACCTGGATGTTGAGTGACAGCATATTCCATCTTCTCCCTCTTCCTATCGACATTTTCACCATGCATTCTCACTGAATCATTTGAGTGTTTATCAATCAACATTGCCCTTCCATCATTACTGTCATACCGATCTTTCACTCTATATGCTTCTTCCCTCCTCGAAGAGGTGGCCCTTGATACCAATAAGTCAGACGAGACCTTGCTGGAGAGCCGCTCTCTTGGGCTCTCTTTGCTGTCCTCAATTGCAGAGGGTTTGCAGCAATTGCAACCCATTATGCACATAAACTAACCCCAACAAAACCCTGCTTTAGAATCAATAATTACTCTCAAAATTTCTCATTATTACAAGTCTAAACTCTTCCTCCTTGTCCATTTCATCAAACACTACCAAAGAATATTCCTTTCAGAAATAAAGAAAAGAATCTAAACTGTAACTCTTCCATCAATCCCATTTTTTTGCAACCACAAAACCAAAAGAATATAGCAATATCGACTTCAAGACTACAACTTTACAACAAGCAAATTCTAGAAACTCCAGAATAATAAATAAAATATCAGCAATGACTAATCATGTGCAGGTGAAATTTCAACCCTCTTGTCAAATCCAGTAAGTCAAAATCCTAAAAAAGAAAAAAGGCTAAAATTTGACCTTCACCAAAACCTTATTTCCCCCACAAATCCCAGACAACAAAACCACCAAAATCTTCACAATAATTAACAATTACCATCTTAAAGTAAATAAGTTATAAAATGCTTGCCTTATAGCAATGAAATACCAATAAAACTCACAATTTCACATCCACCAAATATTTAAATCCAGCAAAATAAAAAAAATAGCAAAATAACTAGAAATACATTCAACAAACAGCTTGTACCTCAAAAAAAAAAACACAGCAACAGTGTGATGCTGAAAGTGAAACCCCAGAGAGAAAAACCTAGGGTTTACAAAGAAAGAAAGGGAGAAGGAGAGATCTAGGGCACAGAGTTTTCATTGTGAGAGAGTATAGCAGTGATGAGTAATAAGTTCACAGAAAATAATAATAATAATTAAAAATAGGAAAGATTCAGTTGAGTGTGTGTGTGTGTGTGAAACTATATAAATAAAATTTATTTTTTTGGTAATTAATAAAATGATTATTGGTGGTGATGTAGACATTGTAGTTGTAATCATTTAGTACTAATATTAATTATTAATATTAATATTAATTGTGAAACAGAATAAATTATATTAATTGATAGGGCGCGTAGATAAAATGCGAAGGGGGCAGCTTTTTAGTTGACCAGGAGAAACACAATTCAAAAAGCTAAATTCCAGACATTCTCTTTTGTGTTTCTTACTCTTCCACGCGCTCTGTGGCACTTTGCAATTTGGCGTTAGAAAAGCATATTTTTTGCAATTTAATCAGGAACTTAATAAACAAAATAAAAATTAACACCAATGTTAAAATATTGAGATAATAGAAATTCGATAAAATATAATAAAATTTAAAAATTTGTAATAATAATAATAATTTGAGAAATCAAAAAATAATTTTTTCTGCAATTTTTTATAAACTTATGGTTGTCTCTTTTTTTTTTCAAAAAAAAAGTGTGGATGAAATATTTTCTTTCTTTTTATTTCTCAAAATATTAAAAGAGCTACTTAATCGGCATTTATTATTATCTTTTCCTTTTCAGAATATCCTTTTTCTCAAAGTACTGCCCCTTTTTTAAGATAAAATAAAGTCTTCTATTAATTTTTTGAGGGAAAGTGAACTTTTTTTTTTAATTTTTAACATTTGATTGTAAGAAAAATATATTTAGTGAAACATACTTAAAATGGTGTACTCTATTTCCAAATTCACATTTAATTCATCCATAAATTATTTATAAGTTTAATAATTTTTTTAACAATAAGAACTTAAAAAGTCACTTTATTTATTTATAAGTTTTAATGAATATAATTGTAAGACATTACATATTCCCGAACTTGTAAAATTATTATTTCCTTAAAATATATTCGTACATCTCAATTTAATAGATTGACTTTTCTTTTCAATTGTTTTATAAAGGTAACCTACTTTTTTATTTTAAGAACATAATTATATTTTTTTCTATTATATTTTTATATGAAATACCTTGTTAATTGTTATCAGCAAATATGAATTATTATCTTAATTTTTCAGTAATATACCCGATCATATTAACTATATTTTTTAATTTATATAAAAATAAATAAACCTATCAAATTGTAACAAAGAAGTATAATTTTATAGAATTAGTATTTATATAATACACTTTGTTGTAATTTTTTTTGAACATGCAACAACAGTCTATTGTCCAGTGCACAAAGAGGCATCACGCGTGCGACGCATGCCAGAGCCCACTATAGTGCATGCAAAAAATCGTTGCATATGCAGCAGTTGTATAACGACTAGTTGGTAGTTTCTAATATTTAGAAACTATATATATCCATTATCAAAGGTTATGCCCCTCTAAAATGACCATTTGTAGCCCTATAAAATACATGTCTTATATCAAAAATGTTAATATAATATTTTTCCTCCTCATTTTATTTTGCAATCAAATTTCAATTTTCTAAACCATTTTCTAATAAATTATTGGGAGAATTTATAGATTCGATATCTATAAATTTTTGTTTTGTTTTGATTATCCTAGAAAAAATTATCATAAACTCAACCAATAACATAGTGGAGACAATATTTTTTTAAGGTGAGTATTTTACACGATCAAGACAATTTTGAATTAACCTTCATTGTACATCACTTTTCTAACAATCTTAAGAAAATATTGTAGTAATTATGGAGGCCACTGAATCAAAAATCTATTTTTAATAAGATCTTACAGTCCAACGCATTTCGTTTAGATCAATTTGATGGAACAAACTTCACAAGATGGAAAGGCAAGTTGTTTTATTATTAACCAAATTGGGTGTTGCTTATCTTATTAGTGAAGATGTTCCAACCATTCTTGAACCTACTGAAACCATTCTTGAACCTACTGAAGATGAAAGTGATGATGTCAAAATATTAAGAAGAAAATGTGAATAAGATTAAGTATGATGCAGGGATTACATTCTAAATGCACTTTTCGATCGACTTTATGATTTTTTCCATTTCATTAAGTCTCCTCAAAAATTATATATTGCATTGGAGAATAAATACATTTCGAAAAAGCAAGGTATGAATAGATTTATTTGTATTAAATTTTTTGAATTTCTAATGGTAGACAATAAATCTATTATGGATCTAGTTGATAAGTTACTTGTCCTAGTTTCTAGACTCAAAGATTTAAAAGTGGAAGTATCGGATTAACTTCAAGTGGCTGTTATTATTATAAAATTATCATTTACTTGAAATGATTATAGAAATAAATTGTTGCATACTTCCGAATATTTTATTATTGGTCATATTATAAAGTATATTCGGATTGAATAAGAAACTCGCAATCACGAGAAAATGCATGTTTTAGAATCTAGTTCAAAAGTAAATAATATTGAGTCTAGTATAAACAAATGAGGAAAAAACTCAAGGAACAAGAGGAAATATTCAGAAACTACAAATGATTCCTCATAAAATAATAAAAATAATAAAAATTGTTACTTTTGTGACAAGAAGAGGCATTTCAAAAAGGAATGTCGATTTTATAAAAGATTAAAGATCGAGAAAAATGTTGGTCAAAAAAAGTGTTTGGAAAATTAACTATAGAGTTGCAATTCACTTCGAGTAAAATGTTGATTTTGATAAATATTTTTCATATTACAGATATTCAAAAGAACTTGATCTCAGCAAGCATGCTATGCAAAAAGGAATTGAAGGTTGTCTTCGAAACTGAAAAACTTATATTATCTAAGAATGGTTTATTTATAAGACAAGGTTATTCTTATGATAACATGTTTAAATTAAGTATTAATATTTCTAGTTATTTACTTGAGTTTCCTTTAAACTTCATGACTAAGCATGTGCAAATATGAAATATGTGCACAAGCAAATGAAAACTTTGAAAAATGTGAAATATGTGAACAAACAAATATGATTGAGAAAACCTTTTCTAAAGAATGAAAGAACAACTAATTTCCTTGAATTAATCTATTCTGATATTTGTGAATTGAATAGTCATTTAACAAGAGGAAGGAATAGATATTTTATAATTTTCATGGATGATCATTCAAGATATACACATGTGTACTTAATGAAATCAAATGATCAAACGTTTAATAAGCTTAAAGCTTATGAATTGTTAGTTGAAAATCAATTGGGAAATAAAATTAAAATCTTATGAAGTGATAAAGGTGGTGAATATTTCTCAATTGAATTTTCAAGTTACTCTGAAGAAAATGGTGTAGTTCATCAAACAAGTACACAATATATTCCACAACAAAATGGTTTGGCTGAAAGAAATAATAGAATATTAGTAGATATGTTAAATTATATGCTTGTGCATGCAAAACTACCAATGAATCTATTGGAAAAAGCATTATTAATTGCATGTCGTATGCATAATCGAATACATTCGAAGAAAATAAAAACTTTTCCTTATGAAGAATGGAAATGTATGAAGCCAAACTCATATTATTTTAAGGTACAGGGTTGTTTAGCATATTATAGGGTTTCTAATCCTAAAAGAACAAAATTAGGATCAATAGCTCTTAAAGGTATTTTTATGGGTTATGCCGAAAATTCTAAGGTATATAAAATACTAGACATAGACTCCAACGTTATCATTCTTGGGATGTTGAATTTTTTGAAACTAGATTTTTAAAGTATTCAAGTGATAAACCACAAAGAGAAAATGGTAGTGTTGAATATTCAACTCATGACACTAGTCTTGATTCAAACTGTTATTTGAATGGTAAAAAAAACTTTGGAATCTCCTAGTGAACCTAGAAAAAGTTAAATGGATCGAAAAGAGAAGTGTTTGAGGTCATAATATATTTCTTCCCATTCAATAGATTTTTCCTAGTTGAATGAAGTAGAAATGAAGTAATAAAATAAGATACTCATAGTTCTAAACTTGGATGAAGATCCAAAGATTTATAGTGAAGCTATGGCTTAAGAGATTCCAATTTTTGGAAGGAAGTTATTAAAGAAGAAATGAATTATCTTTAGCAAATGGTACATAGGTATTGGTAGATCTTCCACCTAGTTCTAAACTTATTGGGTGCAAGTAGGTGTTTAGAAGAAAATATAATACAAATGATTCGTTACAAACTTTTAAAGCATGGTTAATAGCGAAAGGATTTAAACAAAAGGAATGCATTTATTACTTTGATATATATGCACCAGTGACAATAATCACTTCTGTAAGAGTATTTTTTGCCTTAATATATATTTATAACTTATATGTTTATCAAATGGATGTAAAAACAGTGTTTTTAAATGGTGATTTGGACGAGAAAGTATATATGGAACAACCCGAATGATTTATATTTCCTAGTAATGAAAAGAAAGTTTACAAATTAATTAATTCTTTGTATGGTTTAAAGTAGGCTCCTAAATAATGACATGAGAAATTTAACAATGTAATCCTATCAAATGATTTCAAATATAATGAAGCAGATATGTGCATTTATTCCAAGTTTACTAAAGATTATAGAGTAATTGTATGTTTATATGTAGATAATATGTTAATCATTAGAACTAATATGAAATGAATGAATGATACTAATAAGTATTTAGCTTCTCAATTCAAAATGAAATATTTGGGAGAAATTAATACTATCTTAGGGATAAAAGTTAAGAAACATGGTAGGAATTTTGTTTTATGTCAATCTCATTATATTGATAAAGTAATATCTAAGTTCAATCGCATGGGAATCAAAAAAGCCAACATCCATTAGATGTTTTAACTAAATTAACAAAAAATGCTAGTAGATCTATAAGTCAATTAGACTATGCAAGTGTAATTGGTAGTCTAATATATGTGATGCATTGTACAAGATCAGATATAACATTTACAATATACAAACTTTCTAGTTATACTCATAATCTAAGTGCTCAACATTAGAAAACAATGGCTAGAGTTCTTGGACATCTTAAAAGGACTAGGTCTTTGGCATTATTTTATAACAAATTTCCTTTAGTTTTGGAAGATTATACCGATGCTAGTTGGATGACTAGTGTTAGTGATAAAAAGTCAACATCTAGCTGGATATTTACATTAAGATGAGGTGTTATTTCTTCAACTTCTAAAAAATAAACATGTATAACTCATTCCAATATAAAATCGGAGTTTATAGCATTGGCGACAGCAGGCAAAGAGATGAAACGACTAATAAACTTATTACTAGATATAGAGTTGTGGCCGCAACCGATGACAACAGTCTATTTACATTGTGATAGCCATACGATTATGTATAGGGCTTTTAGTAAGATATATAATAAAAAAATCTAAATATATAGACATGAGTATATAAGGCAACTTATATCAGATGAGATAATCATAGTTGTCTATGTAAGATTAAGTAATAACTTGGCTGACTCATTAATTAAAGCACTCTCAAGAGATATGATAAAGAATACTACGAATACAATAGGTCTAAAATCATTTTGATTTGTTGCTAATAATGAGAACTTTACCTCTCTTATTGCTAAGCAATTTGAAAGGTTCAAAAGGTAATAACAAGTTATTAGTGATATGTAACAAGTATTAGTATATAGCATTTATGAAAATGACGTTGAATATATAATATATTCTTAATGAAGACATTTATTTAGTTTTGAACGAGGAAGTTTTAAACAAACTTCAAAGGGTCTTCACCTATGTGAATATTAGAAGTGGTGTTGCTTCAGTCATGAATTTGAAAATTAAAATTTTTGTAAGTATTCATGAATCCATGAGGTAGCACAAAGTCATAATGTAATGTTAAAGCTAATGGTAAACTTGTTAGAAAAATTAATAAGATTTGTGCGTATAACTAATTTGGACTTGTCACATAGAAACCGTGATTTAATATTTTATCACAACTTTAATTTCAATAAGATTTTGAATAGTCTATACTAATAGAAGGTTTAAGTCGAGAGATACCTTTTAAATACATAAATCTTTAAAATTTGATTGCGTATATCACTAAGTGTGAAATTGTTAAATAATAGTTAGTGATATAGTAACTTATTCCACATAGAAAAAGTGATTAGAGTTTATATGGGTTTATAAATAATTTTACACCAAACTAGTTAAAATTAATTGGAGGATAATTTTGGAGAAAATTTTCAAAATTTGACATATATTTAAATGTTAAAGATTGACAATGGAGACATTTGGGCATTAAAAGAAATTAATTAATTTATTTTGATTTAGTTTTTTCGTTGTCACTGTATTTTTGTGTCGCATTAGCAGCGTTATTTTATAAGAGACAGCAAGAGAGGCTACTATCGCAAGCATGACACACAACAACAACCCATTAATGAGCATGCGACACATGCCAGCAGTCCACTATCACACGCATGATAGGTGTAATGGTTAGTTGATAGTTTCTAATGTTTAAAAACCATATGTATCAATTTCCAAATATCATATCTCTCCAGAATAATCATTTGTAACTCAATAAATATATATTTTACATCATAAATGTTAATCAAAGTTTTTTCCTCCTCATTTTATTTTGCAATCAAACTTCAATTATTTAAATCATTCTCTAACAAATTCTTGGAAGAATTTATAGATTTATTGTCCATAAATTTTGGTTTTGTTTTGATTATCTTAGGGAGAATTGCTATAAACTCAATCAATAACATAGTGGGGGTAATATTTCCTTAAAAAAATGTTATACACAATCAAAACAAAGTTGAATTAGCCTTCATTATACATCAATTTTCTAACAAGAGATATTAATGTCATTAAACCAAAAGAGTTTGAATACATAAAAGCTATAGGAGAGTCTAAGTGTGGAATAAGCTAGAAATCTAAGAGCTCTTGCGCGAGAATGAGCTATAAGATTTGCTTACCTCCTCACTCAATTGACAACAATATCATTATATTTCCTTAAGAAACTCTTTTAGTTACCATTCCAAACCCTAATAAGTCCTTAACTAACAATATGAAAAATCACTTGTGCATTTACCTCCACCACACTAGGAGAAACTGAATGTCTTATGTAACCATTCCAATGCTACGTCCACTATCAATAACTCAATTATCATGACAGACCTTCAACTATGGAAATGTCTAAAAATTGCAGCCACAAACGACTCATCACTTGAATAAATAATTGTCGTATATCCATCAAAATTCGAACTTTCAAAATGAGCCACATCCATGTTGCACTTTCATAAGCCAATAGTTAGTTTTTTCTAACCAACATCATTCCTATTATAATTTCCATTATAATAAAAAAAAACATTATTCCTTTTAGACAATGATGAAACCACAACCTAATCATTTATGTTAGATCGCAACGTACTCGAGATCTCAATAGAGAAATAATGTTTGTCATGATAAAAAAAAATTGGTTACGAGCAAACCACAATAACCAACCCATAAACACAAACTCTTCAATTTTATGAGACTACTGTTTTCTAATTCAAGGAATATGCAAGACTAACCAAAGCAAAAAGCATTAGTCTTCAACTCACACCAAACTCATACAACTCAAAGACATTAATACATGACACAGAAAAGATGTTCCATATCTTCATGTACATTACAATTATCTGATAAAGAAAACTCACATTGAGAAATGCATTATTTCATTATAATAACATCTCCACGAAAAACTTTGAATTTTATACGGCACATTTAAACGTTATATCCATCTCCAATTATCTAGCACAACATTATAGTTCATTCCATACAAGCGTTCAACCACTTTATAATAGTCAAACTTGATAATGTAGTTACCATGCTTATGCCAAACCTTAAAATCCTCTTTTTCAAACTAAGCAATAGGAACACCCAATACTAAATTCATATTATTTTGGTCAAATAGGAGATTTAAGAGTTATGAATTCCAAGAGTGAGAATTTGGATCTATATAAAAATTAACTTTAATGTCTTAACCAATTCTCCATCTAATACCCAAAGCCAACAAAGGTTGTGTGTCAATCAAACTATTTTATGTATAACTTGGATTATGCCCTAAATGGGTGTATAAAAAGTCTCATCTCAAGAAATATCTAACTCCAAAAACTTTATGAATAAGATAATCAGTATTATTAATGAATTTTTAACTTTGCTTAGTTAGCATCATTATATTATAGAAATGCATATCACGAAAGCCCAATCCACTTTTGCCTTTCTTTGTAATAGGTTGATTCCAAGACAACCAATATATGCATTTTTTTGTTAGAAATAATGGATTATAATATGCTTTAAGACGTGTATAGAACACTATCTTTAAGGTATTAATTGTTTCCACTATGAAAGATTGTTAATAGATATTGGAAATAAATCTCACATGAAACAACAAAAGCCACCAAAATCCAGGAGTAGCAATTTCTAAAGATTTTCCTTAAGAACTTCTTATAAAAATATCTATAATAAGAAATTGAGAGAAATAGGAATAAATAGAAAAATAATAAAATTGTATCATTATTTTTATATTTATAGAGTTTTAAAAGTAGTTAATGATAATTATAATTGAAACTTTTTTACAGACATACATGTTTTTTCATGAATGGATGTATTTTTTTACAAACAAATATTACTTTTCAAAAACATACATGTTTTTTTATAAACAAACATATCTTTTTGCAATTAATTTTTTTAATTTAAAATAAAATAAAATAATTATTTTACTCCACATATGTCACGTGTCCAAGTGCTAAGTGTTATCATTAAAATTTTAATATTGTTTGATGCACCTAAGTTTCCATCCAAAAATTTTCTTCCATGTGAGATTCTTCATATTTTTCTACCATCTCACATTATCAACCTCTTATATTATCAAACTATTATAACAAACCTTCATTTGGCTTGATTATGTTAAGTTAATAATATTTTCATGTATACTAAAAGGTATCTTTCGGTTTAAACCTTTTGTTAGAATAAGCATTTCAAAACTTTAGAGAAATTATGGTGACAAATTAGCTTAAACCCAAATTTCTAGTTCTAGAATCAAAAATATTATAGCCTAAATGGTACATCTCTATTTTGATCTTAATAATCAAATTAAAAGTCACTAATGTATTTTGTTGAGTATCATCTATATGTTTCTTAGCATTTGGAGTGCAATCACTTGGTGAAACTTGAAAAACATTGATGGAAAATATAAATTGTGATCACAATGGAAGATGTTGCCCATAAAGGTAAAATTGAGATTGTGCTTAATTTTTAGCGATCATGACTCATATGAAGGTAAATGTGTTAAAGAAATAGTGGAGTTCACAACCATAAGCGTGACTACAATGTCTGATATGAAAGAGAGAATGTGATCGCGATTGAGGCATTCATGACCACAAAATTCATATGGTTAACACCACCAATAGAAGGTTAAGTCCAAGTAGCCATATGTCAAGATGGTTCAGAGCAATACAAATTTTACGACCGCAAAATGGAGATGTGCAATCACAATATTAGCTACAACAAAATCTTCAGTTGGACATAACAATTCGTTATAGAGAGCGCAATCGCGAAGAGAGCCCTTAATAATGGAATCACGACGGTGATAATAAGAGGGCGACCATAATATTCATATAAAGTTAACCATTAAAATCATGAGGCAATCAGATCTAGTCGTGTGTCACTAGACATTTTATTTTGAAGAAATAACATTCGTGATGGGCAAAACGCAATTGCGATTCTATATTTGATAATAAAAATAAATATTGTACAAAAACTAATTGTTAAGGATATTTTAATACAATTATATGTAACTGATCTTTAGAGGTCTAAGGTTATAAATATCACTTTAAAAACTATTGAATGATAAAAAGAACAACCCCTTTATGCCCAAATTTTGTTAGTTCAATTCTCCAATTCATTTCGTAATCATCGTATTAATTGTGAGTAAAACGGTTTAAGTGTTTAGCCATAAAATACTTATAATTAAGGTTGAGTGCTAGCCTTGAAAAATATTTGTAAGGATTTAAGAGTTAGCATTAGGAAAACTATTATTGTAAAGGATTTTGAATGAGTTTTTAGGAAAACTCAAAGTTGGGGTTAGAATATGAGCATTTGAAAAAAAAATACTTAAGGTTGAAAGTTAGCCTCTGCAAAAACTCTAAGATGAGTTGGGAGTGAGTTTGAAAACTCCATCATTATAAATTTGTGAAGTTAGTAAAAAATTTCAATTGAGATTGAAAAGTGAATGTATGGATTGTTGCCCTAACCACTATAAATATTATCTCATTTCTCTATTTTTTATTTTTCTCTTATATTTGTCTTCTCTAAATATCTATTACTTAGTTATTGTCAAAGAAATTGTTCATTGTCCATTAGTCTTAAATTTTTATAACCACCAATTTATCTCTCCTTCTTAATGCATATCTTTTTCACACATGACATATTTCTAATAAAATCTCTCTAGAACCCTTTAGTAAATGGATTTGTGAGGTTATTAGAAGACTTGACATAAACAATGGTAGTAATACCATTAGAAATTAATTGTCTCAAATATTCATGTCTAATATTGATATGTCTAGATTTTCCATTATAGACTTTACTATAAGCTCTAGATATAATTGTTTGACTATCATAATGTAAGGAAATAATTGGCATTGGTTGTGACCATAATTTAATATTCAATAGTAAGTTTCTTAGTCATTCTACCTCTTTACCAACACCCCTAAGAGCTATGAACTCTACTTCTATGGTAGAATGTATTATACAAGTTTGTTTCTTTGATGTTGAAGAAATTGCACCACTTTCTAAGGTAAAAATTCATCCAGATGTTGATTTATTATCATAAGTGCTAGATATGCAACTAGCATCAGTATATCTTTCTAACACAATTGGAAATTTATTATAGAATAATCCAAAGTTCATAGTTTTTTTAAATAATCAAATACTCTTGCTATTGCTTTCCAATTATCTACACTAGGATTGCTAGTGTATCTAGATAATTTACATACTGGAAAAGCAATATTTGGTCATGTTCAATGCATAACATACATTAAATTTCTTATAGCACTTGCATATTCAAGTTGAGCTACTTCTCTATCATTTTTTTCAATTAATTTGCAAGAAAATATCATATGGAGTATTTGCTTCTTTGATATTTAAATGCTTCAATTTATTTAATACCTTTTCAATGTAATGAGATTAACAAAGAGTAAAATTCTGACTATGTTTCCTTCCTTTGATACCCAAGGTTGTATCTACTTTATTATTTTTTCATTTTAAACTGTGAGGCGAAATACTTATCTATATCATTCACACTCAATATGTTAGTTCCAATAGTCAATATGTCATCTAAATAGAGACATATGATTACATTAAAATTTTCTATAAACTTAGAATAAATACATTTATTAGCATTATTATGCTAAAAATCATATTTGAAGATTACATAATCAAATTTAATTCTGTATCATTATTTGGGTGCTTGTTTTAATTCATATAAAAACTTTGTTAACTTGCAAACTTTATTTTCATTTTCTGGTAAAACAAAGCCATAAGGATGATCCATGTACACTTCTTTATCCAAATTATCATTTAAAAATATTATTTTAACATCCATTTTGATGTGCAAATAAATTATAAATTCAAGCCAAAGCCAAAAGCACTCTAATTAATGGATGTTATTCTAACAATTGTTCCCTCCTTTTAACTAAACCTTTTCACTACAAGTCTTGCTTTGAATGTTTGAATTGAACCATGTGTATTATATTTTCATTTAAAATCCACTTACATCCAATTGATTTGTAACTAGATGGCAAATTTGCGAGGATCCAATTATTATTATTAGATAATAATGAATCTCTTTCTTCATTAATTGCCTTCTTCCAAAATGATGCATCCCTGGATTGAATAGCTTCTTTAACTATTTTTGGTATCATCCTCTAAAATTCGAATTTTATGAAGTACCATGATTCTATCGCCTTCAACAAAGAAAACAATAGATTATAAGGATATATAATTTGGATGTAAATTATTTTCTTTTTTCTTTTCTAGCACGTTGACTCCTCCTAATTTCAATAGGAGCATTAATTTTATTGCTAGAACTTGATTCATAATTAGTATCATTAATTCTTGATTCAATTACAGGCTCACTAACACTGGTAGAACCTTGAACAATATTTAAATCATTGTGGAACTTGTTCTCAATAAATTCAACATCTTTTGTTTCCCCGATGATATTAGAATTTAAATCCAAAATTTTGTATGCCTTTGAATTTTTTTTGCATACCTAACAAAAACTTCTCTAAGAGCTCTAAGTCCCAACTTTATTTTTCTAGGTTTTGGAGCTTTATAATAGGTTAGACAGCCCCAGACTCTAAGATAACTTAGGTTTGGCTCCCTATTCTTCCATACTTTATATAGAGAAACTTTGAATTTTTTGAGAAAATTTTGTTATGAATGTGACAGGCAGTAAGCAATGTTTCTCCCTATAAATTTGTTGGTAATTTTAAATTTAGTAGCATTGCATTTAGCATATCTACTGGTGTACTTTTTTTTTTTTTATTTATGCCAATCCATTTGATTGAGGAATATATGGAGCACTAGTTTGGTGAATAATTCCATTTTCTTCAACAAAATTATGAGAACTCTAATGGAAAAATATTCACCACCTGTGTAACTTATTAAAATCTTAATTTTCTTTCCCTTTTGATTCTCAACTTCAGATTTATAATTCTTGAACATCTGAAATGCTTGATCTTTGTTTTTTACTAAATATATATAAATATATCTGTAGGCATCATTTATGAAAGTGATAAAATATTCATTTCCTTCCTTAGTATTCCATTTAGTTTACATATATTAGAATGTACAAGTTCTAATAATTTTAATCTTTTTTGCTTGAATACAATTTTCAATGTCTTTTTATCTTCATGCTTCTAAGAAATCAAACTATGTTTAGACATATATTTTAATGAATTAAAACTAACATGAGTCAATATATCTTGCCATAAAGATAAAGATAACTTAACAGCATAAACAGAAGCATTCTCTTTATTATTAATACTAAGATTGAACATACCATCACAAGCAAACTATTTTTAGACGAAATTATTTTATCAAACTCTAAGACAACCTTAAATCCCTTTTTTATAAATTAAACTTGCATAAACAGTTTTTTTTTTCTTATTTATGGTAAATGTAGACCATTAAGCAGTTCCATAAGTAAAATTCAGTTCAACACTCCCTTTGCCCATCACCTTTGCAACATTGTAATTTTCCATCAGAACTTCTTGTGCGCATCTTCTGCAACTCCATAGGTTTTGACTTGTGCTTCATTATTGTAGATATGAATAGTGTCTCCAAAATCATACCACCAATCATTTTAAATTTTATTTCGAGTCATATGGAGTCTTCTGATCATACCAATGTGTAAATATGAAATCATTGCAAATACATTTTCAGTTCCAAATTCCACCATATTTGCTCTGTTGGAATTCTGGGCACTCCTAATATTATCTTTATTATGCTTCTTTTGAAGTTTGCATTCACGTTTGTAGTGTACTTTCTTGTTGTAATGATAACAAGTCTTTTCTTCTTTTAGGTTTCTTAGCGGTGTTTGAATCTGCATTATAAAATTTTCTCCTTCTCCCATTATTTCTCTGACTCTCCGATTTCTAGTTCCCTTCAATAAAAATCACTTTTATTGCAGATTCAGAGACTTCTAGTCTCCTCTTCAATTCGCAAGTGTTTTTGAATATGTTCAAGGGATAATTCTTTCGTAGAGTGTAACAATTTCTTCCTATAATCATTCTAACTAGGGCAGACAATTTTGCTATTATTGATCCTACTTGAAATGCTTTAGGAACTACCACTTTTAGATCCTTAAGTTTAGAAACAACTACTTGCAATTCATGGACTTGATCCATAACGTTAATTATGGCACATTATCCATCATATTAAATTCAATGTATTTCATGATAAGAAATTTATCCACGCCTTATTTTTTCAGTGCTGTTCTCACAGCCTATATATAAACAATTAAGAAAAATGAATATTTATTATTCAAAGTATATATAATAATATTGTAGTAAACAATTTTGTATGTGTGCCACGCCCTTTTGTTGGAGAGTGAAGAATTGGAGAAATCGAAACAGTTTTAAATGAAAGAAGTCTATTAGTTTTTTCTTTATTTTTTCTAAATTTATAAAATTATACTTCAAAATAAATAAAATAAAATAAAAATTATTGTTAGGTGAGAAAATTAAATCCAACTCTCTAAAAAAAAAATACTGGACATTGGAGCACCCATTTGGGTCCCACACCCACTCAAAATAACTATCATTATTTGTAAAGGGTCAGATAATTTTTATGTTTAACTTTTTTCAGATTTTTGTTTCACTGATTTTGATGAATATTGACCACCAAAAAATTTTATTAAGTGGGTCCATAAGAATGACAATTTGAGAACCTTTTTTTTCCCCTCACTTTAGGGAAAAGAGAAACATATCTTTGTCTTTAAATTTTATTTTTCTAATTTTATGCATCAATTTTTTAATATATTTTATTAGGCCCTTAAATTCTTATTATTATTTTATATATATTGAGTTCTTAAGTTATAAAATTAACAAAGAATAACAATTGAGAATGCATGATCAAGAAAATTAAATGCTAAGTAAGAGGAAAATATTTAATTTGAGGTTGATAGGAGAGAAATATTTAGATAAAATTAATTTATTAATGAGAAAAAAAATGATGCTATTTCAAGTTAATAAACCGTAGTAATTTATTATTATTGTGATTAAAATAAAAGAGTTTAGTAAAATATTTTTCATTTTAGTTACCTAACATGCATTAAACTAAACATGATTAAAAATTAAAGTTAAAAAAGTAAAAATACATCAACTAAGATATGCTTTTTAATTTTTAGCCTTACTTTCATTTTTCTATTTTCACGGTTAGGTAAAATGCAAAATTTGTATGTTTGTTTTTGCGAGTTATCTTTATTTTTTTTTGAAAAACAAAAATGCAATTAATATATTGGTAATTTTTTACTTTTTATCATTTAGCTTTTAAGTCTTTAAAATTTGATTTTATTATATTAAATATTTGAATAATGTTATTATTTTTTACATAAAATTTTTATTGGACGATAAAAACTTAAGAAAGTTAATGCTTTGCACATTATTTTGATGACCAGTAATTATCTTTATATTAATTGCTTTTTATTTGAATCATATAGTTGGCAATGATTTAGTAATGAAAGGGTTAAATAATGTTATTCGTCATATTAATTCTATGAACTAATCTTTATAAATTTTTAATATATTTTTGTAGAAAACCTTTTCAAATAATTAACTGAGTTTCAAAATAATTTCCTCAAAAAACATAATAATACCTTGGAACTTAGTGTTATATATATATATATATATATATATATATATATATTCATGATTAAAGGAAAATAAATGAGAAATAAGATTAAAATAAAAATTAATAATAGAAAAAGTGGATTCTTATTTAAGGAATAAATATCATTCTCTCTAGTAAAATCTATTGTAATTAAGGTATAGTAATAGTTCATATATATTTTAAGTATACAGAAATTAATAATATAATATATGTTAATAATATATGATTAATATGATTATTTTCTCAATTAGTGTTTTTTTTAAATTTGTTTAGGTAATTTATTTCAGTGAATTTAATATTTACTGAGAATCAAACTGTAACTTGTAAGAAATAAAAACCTTCACAAAAAGAGTTAAATAATTTAGAGGGATAAAATAATTTTTTTAAAAAATATAGACCTATATTAAATAATTGCGAATTTATCGCAAAAATAACTATTGTAATTATGTATCAATTAAGTATTTATGCAAATAAGGGTATTGATAAATTTAGAACATGAAAATTGTTTCTTAAATGATTATTTATGTGATACAATTCAAATAAATTAAACTTAAATATATAGCATCCAATTATTTATGTGATACAATATGAATACATTAATCCATTATTCTTCCTGTTTGATTCTTACAAATTAAAAGAGAAATAACTAATAGTTTTCTTTACTTTATAATATTTATTTTGTTCTGTGTAATGGATACAAATTTCAAAATGTTGTTTTTTTTTTCAAAAAAAAAAAGAAGAAAGAAGAGAAGAACTTACTGCTAAAATTGAGTCATGCCTATGTTGGTGATGAGCATAAATTTTAAAAAAATAAAATAAAAAAATAGATGAAAATAATATATATTTAACCGCCTAAAATATGAAAAAATAGAATAATTTTCAATGCAAACTTAAACTAACAACAGCTATCCATATCTAATATTAGCAATGAATAGTTGATCCATCTGATCAAACAGACATGAAATTTATGGAATTGTCTACTCTACGTGATACAAAGCAACAAATTGTTGGGACCCATTCGTGTTTTAGGCAATGTTTTTATTTGGTCCATATTTATTTACTTCCACACTACTCATGATAAAGATGGCGTGGGGTGGGGTAGTCTACCTCAAAAAAATTTTCTCCACAATCCGATTATATATATATATATCTCAAATTTTTAAATAAAATTTAAATTAATTAAATAATTAAAAATTTAAAAATATACAAATAATCCACTATAAATCATTATAAAATAAAATAAAATATAAAATTTAATTCAATATATACAAATTAAAATAATTCATTAAATTATTCAAAAGTAATATTAAAACAATAAAACTAAATATTATTTACTGTGATAGAAATATTATATTTCAAACTCTCATAATATTTATAATTTATTAATCTATAAAAATTAATTAATTATATTATTATATTTAATAAATTAAAATATAATAAATTGCATAATATATATCGGGATTATTCGGTAGCAGATATTAAAGAGTCTCTACTCATATCATATTTAAATCCGTGACGAATTTAAATATTACCATTCAAATTTGTTTCAAAATTTTAATAAAATTATTTATTAGAATTTAAACGGATCATGCAAAATCCATGCTCACTCATCCATATTCATGATCATTGTTACACCCCACAATTTATATTTTAGTTACCAACTTTATTATTATGGTAACGGTTAGCTAATAGTTGTAAATGATATAATTAGCTATTTAGCGATGATGACGGCAAATAAAGTTAATAGTTAGCTATTATTGTAACTATTTATAATTATTTTAAAAATTTTTAGGAATTAATTAACTGAAAGTTAATTATAATTATTAATAATTATATTATATCATTAATGTATATATAATATAAAAAATAATTAATTAAATAAAAAATTATAATTTTTAACCAATAAAAAATTATTATAAATTAATTTAAATTAAAATAAAAAATATTTTTAATATTAAATATCAAAAAAGAAACGAAAAACTAAGTACAAATTCTCCGCCGGTTAGAATTTAAAACCTCTGACTTTTAATTTAACTTAACTTTTAATTAGGTGGACCATTAAAAATTAAATTAATCAAATATTTCATTTATTTTTTAGTTTGTTTGACTGTTAAAAATTGAAAAATAAAAGCTGAACTAAACCCACATTATATTTGTTTTAGAATAATACTACTCCAGATCTATTTGTGTAGATACGAATGCATTATGACCTTCAATCAGGTGGGTACCACTTGATTCGACGGGCACAGCACATTTGTGTATACACCAAAGGAGTGAAACAATATTATTTTATTTTTTTAACATGAGATGAGAGAGGTACATAACTTAAAATTGAGATTTTTTCGAAATTTTAATTTCGTGAATATAATGGCAGTTCTATTAATAGTTACTTTTAGAAAGGGAAAAAAAAGGAAAATGGACATTGATAACTTGCTATTCAATGATATTGATCTTTTTATTTTTCTTTTGGTTTGGGTTTTAATTTTTATGTATTGTTGGAAACATATTTTCTTTAGATCAGAAACAAATCACTTAGATATTAAAAATTTAGTGATGAAAAATAATTAGCCTTCGTGTTGGTGGGTCAATGGAACAAAAAATCTTATGACTGTTTGTGGACAAATAGGGCTAAGCTAACATGATGGACCAGACCACTCATCTTGTTCTTGTCCCACAATTCACTGTTGTCTTTTGAATTTCATTTGAATCTTCATGTTCTTCATTGATTTTAGTTTACTCGTTTCTAAATAATTCAGGCATTATATTGTATGATTTAAAAAAATTGATTATCACCTCTGGAAAAATGTCAATTAAAAGTTTAAAATTACTTTCTTCATCTTACTCTAGAAAATCTGTGTGCGTATGTGGGTGTGTGACAAAAACTAGTGACGAAAAATCAGAAAATTTGTCGCTAATAGAAATAAATGGATGGAAAATGAATTTCTCAATTTGCTTTAAAGTTTATATTTCTTATATATATATTTTTTACAAGTAACTAAATAGTGAAAAATAAAGTAGAGTACATCCAACAATAAAAAGGGAATTTTTTTTATTTACTCTACTCTTCTTTATTCTCAGTTACTCTCACTTAAATAAAGCATCATAGATTAGTAGTTTAATAAATCAAAAATTAATTGTGTATTCGATAAATTAAATTTTAAATCAATTTTTTTAAAAAAATATACTAAGAAATATTTGGCAAACAAAGATTGAAAATTTTAATTGTTAACTTTTAAAATTTATATTTAAAACCCATTTTTAAAATTATTTATGAAAATCTAAAATTTCAGTTTTTATATAAAAAAAATTGACTTTTAGATATTTAGACTTTATTTGGTAAAACTAGTTGAGAATATAACCGTCAGCTAATAATTTAGTTGTAACTGATAATTTAGCAGCTAAAAATTAGCTAATTGATAATCTAACTAATTCAATTAAAAATATTTGGTGAAACAAATCAAAAAATATAAAATGACATAAAATAATATATTTATATTATTAAAAAAATATTATATAAAATCTATTTAAATACATAATACAAATGAATTATATAATATATATGCATATTAAATAATATAAAAATTATGTTAAATATCTCATCCTAATATAATAAATATGTCTATCTTTATCATATAATATTAAATTATTATTATTATTATTATATGTACATATCAAATAATTTTATAATTATATTATATATAATTTAATAATTATATTACTATTATAAAATGATAATAATAATAATAATAATCTACTAGCTTATAAAAAAAACTAATATTTCTAGTATTTTACTTTGAAGATTATAATCTACTTTTTTTTTCTAAATAAGCTATTTTACTAAACATATATTATTAGTCAAACTAAATTATAATCTAGACATTGTTTGGTAATACAAAATTATATTATAATATAGTTTAACCAATAATTTGTATTTGATAAAATAACTTATTTGGAAAAAAACTATATTATAATCTCCAAAATAAAATACTAATAGAATTGGTTTTTTTTATAAACTAGTAGATTATGATTTTTTTCTCTTTTTTATCCTTATTTTTTTCATTTTATAATAATAATATAATTATTAAATTATATATAATATAATTATTAAATTATTTAATATGTACATATATAATAACAATAATAATAAAATCTTATATAATAAAGATAGACGTATTTATTATATTAGAATGAGATATTTAATATGCATATATATTACATAAATCTTTTGTATTATATATTTAAATAGATTTATATAATATTTTTGAGTAATATAAACATATTATTTTATATCATTTTACATTTTTCAACTAGTTTTACTAAATATTTTGCTATTGAATCAACTACCAGATTTTCAACTAATAAATTATCAGTTACAATTAAATTATCAGTCAGTTTTACCAAACAGAGTTTTAGTTTGATGTTATCAAACAATATCTTAATTCTTAGAATAATTTCTTATACTTGTATCCATTTATAATAATTAAATATAATTTTATATAAAATTTAAAATTGATACTCTATGCATAGATTTTTATTTTGTAAATTACTAGCTAAAAAATTATATTATAAATAATTTTAAATTTAATTAACCATTTTTGAATTTCCTAGTTTACTTTGAAGTTAATATTTTTATTTTTTCTCAAGGCAACCAAATAACGGAAAATAAAGCAAAGTTAAGTAAATCAAACTAAAGTAGAGTAAATTAAACAATAGAAAGGGGAAAATTTATATTTACTTTGCTCTCTTTTATTTTTGTTTACTCTCATCTAAATATTAAAAGCATCAATAGTCAATAGTTAATAGTTTAACAAATCAAAAAATGAGTGAGTATTTGATAAATTAACTTTTAAATTAGTTTTTCAAAACAATAAATGAAAAAATATTTGGTAAAACAAAAATAAAAGTTAGTGATTAAAAATTTTAACTGTCAACTTTTAAAATTAGTACTTTAAACTGACATTTTTTTTTATTAAAATCTAAAATTTCAGCTTCTGTATCAAAATTCCACTTTTAGGTTAATACTTAAAACAATTATTTATATTTATATCAATTTATAATAATTAAGAATTTGAGAATATATTTCTATATGTAATTTTTGTATTGTTATAATTAATTATCAGCTAAAATGTTACATTATAAATGATTTTATGTTTAATTAAACTATTTTTGTATTATATACAATACGCATTATTATAAATATAAAATTTATGTACAGTGTATAAATACTACAATACAAAAATCGTTGATGATCATTTTATAAATAAGTATTGATTTTTAACCTTTAAATTAGTAAACACTTTAAAATTAATTATTAATCACTAATGACTATTTTTTTAATTATTAACCATTGATCATTATAATTACTCGTATTTTGAATAAAAATAGTCCTATATTTGCAAAACCACCTTATATTTTTCTAAGTGTTTAGAATTGCTGTTAGGTATCCAAAAAATAGATTTAAATTTTTTTTGATTTCATTGACTGATTTTTTTAATTTTTTATAAATTGTTTTTCCTAAATTTGTTTATGGAAAAAATATCTATTTACCTACTTATTTTCAAAAACAGTTTTCAAAACTCAAAAAATTTAAAAATAAATTTTTTTCTCCAAAATCATTTTTAATAAACGCAATATCAAGCGGACACTATAATACCCTTTCATTGTATTGGACGAGAAAAATTTAAACAATAAGATAAGTTACATAAATAAACTAACATATAACAAACAAAAAAAATGTCATACTGTTTAATTATAATATTTATATTATATAAATGTTTTACACAAATTTATAATAAATTTATTTATAATATAGAAATATTGTTAAAATTACATTGAAAATATAGACCGAATGATTGACAGTAAAAATAATATGCAGTAACTCATTATCTGCAAACCTGCATTATATTTATATATGTATATTACGTATGTAATTTACATATATATAATGTCGTTTACTGTAAATATAATAATTATTATATAAATGTAAAAAAAATTACTTATATAATTTGCATATGGAATAATTATATATATAATATTCATCACTGTAAACATAATAATTATTATACAGATGTAAAAAAAAAATCATTTATGTAAAAACGTTCTAAGTGCAAACAATTTGGAAATGAGGACAATAAGGAAAATGTAAATAAATAGCCAATCCAGTCCGTGGACGACTAATGGTTCTCATCTGCCAACACACCAGCAAGGACAAAATAATTCAATGCAATTTTGGTTGCAGGCGGCTATTGGGCATTGAAACGATGACGTATGGTGTTTAGGTTAATGAGTTGAATTATGGATGATAAACTCCGTCGCATGACGCATTGACATTAGTGATTCTTTTCTCCATTTTCCAAAATTAATTAAAATTTTCCCCAATCTCCATTATCCTACGTTGTAATATAAATTAAATATTAAAAAATATGAGAATATTATCCAAAGGCCAGGATTTAACAAATTCAAAATTTGCCACCAATTTTCTCCCATTTTTTTTTTCGATTTCACATATATTTTTAAACCCGAATTTCATTCAATTTCAACAAAATTTTCATCTCAGATCGATCTCAAAGACATATAAGAAAAAGAAAATGTGAGCCAGACTTTCAGATTACCTCACCTCACCATTTCCTTAAGGTTGCAGAAGCCTTTTTTTTTTTTTTTTTCCTTTCTTCACTCCTTTTTAACTTGACCTTATGCTTAAATCTTCATAGTGGACCATCTCTCCTTGCAAAATTCACTCTTCCCACATGATTTCACAGCTTGGCTGAAAGGGATATGGGAGAGTTTTTCTCTCCATTCTTCCTTCAGTGCCCCACCTTCATCCACCATGACAGCCCACCTTAAACTCTCTCTCTCTCTCTACAAATTTCTCTAATTTTTCATGATTTTGGATGGGAATTGAAGGGTAAGAACTTAAGCAAAGTGATTGAAAGTTAGATCTAGTGAAAATTGGAAGAAAGAAAAAAAAAAAAAAGGAAAAATTGCCCTGAATAGTTCGGTCAATTCGGAAATTTTGAGTGAATTCATTTTCTCTTATTAATTCTTGAAATTTAAGATGAAATTTCATCTTTCCTTGCTTTGAATTGTGGGAACGTGACGAAATTGTTGGTGGCTCATTAATTTGGGAACTTGATTTTCCCTTTAATGGATTTCAGAAATACCCCTCTTTAGATTAGCTGTTGTACGATATTTCCTTGTTAGTCAGTTGTAAATTCAGATTCCCACCATGCGAGCTCAACTGCTCTCTCTCTACTGAAAAAAAATTCCAATACTTCTGCTTTTGCAACAAGTGGTTGGTGATAGAAAAAACGAATGCAGTCACCATTAATTTGTTAAATTAATATGTAGGGGGTGGCAGAGAGGGACAAAAAGGTTTGGTATTGTTTTTTCTCATACAGCATCGTTTTTACATATATCTGGACATTACAGTAGCTCTGTGTACTCACTTTTATTATATAGATGGATTTTAATTAAAAAAATTCATACAATTTTTTTATTTCTTAATTATTATATTTTAATTTATGAGATGATCACATTTAATTATTGACAGTTTTCAAATTGTTATATTATACAATATCTTAACTCCTAAAAAAATTGTGTACTTTTAGTAAAAAATAAAAATTTCAATTTTGAAGTTTAAAAAAAAATCAATTTTTGAAAGGGTAGAAAGCCAAATCTTAGGAGATTTTTTTTTAAACAAACTAAACAAATTTCCAATATTTAAATTTATGCCCCATTTAATTTAGCTATTGAAAATAACTATAAGCTGATAACTGAGATAGCTGATCGTGGTTTGATATTTGTTATTTAAAAAAATAATTAAATTATTGCTATTAATTTTTAAAATTATCAATAAAAATATTATTTATTTAATTCAAAATAAACTTATAATTGTTTAGTTTAATAGATTAAAAATCACAACAACAATAATAATCAATGGATCAAAAAATTTTCAAAAAAGTATATACTATAAGAGTAATTAAATAAAAATAAAAAATAATTTTTTTAGGTATAAAAATAATTTAATGTAAAAATAATTTAATTTTCGCATTTAAAAAATTTAAACTATTCAGAAAAAATTCTAATATGAAGTTTTTTACATTTTAATAAACATTTATTTAAATTTTAAAAAGTTATTAATTATTTAAAAAAATTTACCAAATATTTATATATCGCAATAAAAAGTTAACAACTGAATTGAATAATTGAACTAAACACACCCTTAGTCATTGAGCTTTATAAAAACAATTTAAAAACTTTATTTTTTGAAAACAAATAATCTGATATTATTAATAACTCAAATCAGAATCCAATAAGTTGATGATACAATTTGGAGCCACAGAATTTACACGTATCGGAATCCACTTGAGAAATAAATCCCTATTCTCTCGAAGAATTGCTCTGCAGTTATCTAACACAAACTCCAATCTCTGTTATCTAACACAAACTCCAATCTCAGTGACTTCATGGCAGCAAGCAACAGCCATTTGAGCATCACATTCAACTATCCCAGGCCCTTTAAAGGGCTGCACCACCCAACTCAACACCTTCCTCAACGCCATACACTCTGCTAGATATGCACAAGAGCAGCAATTTAAAAACTTTTAGATATCATACAATATCATATCAATTTTGATATTTTCATTTTACAAATTGATAATTATTTATGTCCCATTAATTGATGCTTGCAAACCTATTGGATGGGTTAGTTTTAAATTTAAATTGTAATGTTTATTAATTAATAATTTGTTAATTGATATTGATATTGTATAGGTTTATCATAACAGTATATTTAATTTATTCGTATACATACATAAAAAAAACAAATCTTTTAACCAGATTCCAGAGATATCTAAATCCTGAGTATAGAATATTTTAAAAATTTGAATAGCAAAGTTAAAAAAAAACAAACGAAATTGATAAAATTTGAGATTATATTTACTTTGGAAAATTATAGCAAAAATTAGTTTTGAATTTGTTTTTGAAATTCCCAATATAATAATTTTCATTTGGAGGCATTCTAATATGGCGCATAATAAGTTACGAATGAATTATCTGTTCTAAAAAACAATTATTCCGAAGAGGAAAAAAAAATGAAAAATGAAAGATGAAAAGCGCCAAGACTGCAAGACATGATCGTAGAAACAACAAGAAGTGTAAATCTAAATTCCGTGTGTTCAGAGCGGCATTGAGAATTTCATTTGGGATTTCGAACGAAGGGCACTGTCGGACGCAATTTCATCTCTAGATTAGGTTCTTTCTTCTTCTTTCCTTTTTCTGGATGTTTGATAGAAATTGTGAATTTAACTTTGTTCTTGTGGATTCAAAGTGTAAGTTGCAGACTTGGGTATTAGAATTCATTTGGGGTAATGTTAGGAATTTGTTTCATTCAAGATTGAACTTTTCCGGGAATAAAATGCCTGTTCCTGGTCGAAATTTGTGGTTAATGTGGATTACCATTCTGTTCTAAGAGTTTTCCAGGTTGAAGGTTTTTCTTTCTTCTTCCTTTTCTTTAATAAAAAAAAATTTCAATTTTTCTTTTTATTTGAGATTGTGGGTAGTGACAAAATAAAGAATCATCGAAGGATTTCATTTTCATGCATCATAGTGATTGAAAGTGCGGAGATGAAAAGTGCAGTTGTGGGTTTGGAGATACCATGACTGGAGGGTCATTGGGTCAAAGAGGTAACTATGGATCGTCAGCAAAACCAGTCATTGCCCGCAAATGTTCTTCAAAAATGCTGGCATCAAATTTGCGGGAAAAAGAGCGGGTTCTCTCTGTCATTTGCTGGTTTTTGAGGCAAAGAAAGTTTGCAATGATCCTCTTGGTTGGGCTTGCTCTTCTTGTTTTTATTTTGGGTTCCTTTACAGTCGGCAAAGGTTTGTTTTTGAACATGTTTGCCATTTCTTTCACTTTGATATTGAGTAATTTAGGCTTTCTATTTGGTGTACATGTATGCTTCTTTTGGTATGTTTAGTCCTTACCTGGTTAAAGAATTTTAAATTAGTAGAAAATAATCTGTTCAAGAACAAAATATTTAACATCCATTTGTTAGTTCTGAATTTTAGTTGTCTATTCTTTAAGCACCATGGGGGAACTAAAAATAGGATAACCTTTTAGTTGAATCATAATGGAGATAATTAGCTGGCTACCAGTGATATGATTGTGAATAGGTTCTCATGGATAGCACCTTCAAGCTGTTTTGTTATTGTTACCATGAAGAAGAAAATGGAGGGAAGTCTATATATTGTTTCTACCTAGAATCCTTCAACTCGACTGTTAATTATAAGCATTGATCTGAATAAAAAGATCCTACTAGTCAGTTATTGTTTTAAACATTTTCAATTAATGATGTGATGGTTCTGTTATGCTACTAATATAACATGTTCACCACAAATTTGTTTTACTGCTTGGCGCATTAAATGATGTGCGTTTTGGTTACATTTGGTGCAATGATGTTTCAGAAAGTGTTACTTCGGGTATTGAGGGATCAAGCAACTCTTCACCTCATGTTCGCCCTGTGCAAAAAATCGGCAGTAGAGCTTCTTCTCCTCTTCGACATAGTGCTGCAGGGTCTCATTCAAATGATCTGTCAACTGATACTGGCTTTAAGAATAAATATGACAGAAATAGACTTCCCCCTCCACCCCCTGCTCTCAGTCAGAATGCTCGTGGTTCATCACAACATCCATGCCACAACTTTATGCTCCCTCCTCCCCCTCCACCGGGTAGAAGACGGCTTGGACCCCGCCGTAAGTTTTATTCAGTTTGGTGTTTATTCAAGTTGTTCATCATCATCTTTTTTTAAAAAAAAATTATATGCCTAGAATTAATAGATCAGAGTGCATCATTAATAAGTTATGACCTATGGAATTGATATATTAACAGGTGTATAGTTATTCTCGCAACAACAATCTGCTTTTCATGTTATCTAATTATAACTGTGGCTGGAATCTACAATTATAAATGTTATCACCATCATCATCATTGTTTCCTCCTCTACAAACTGATTCATGTGTTGAGTTAAATCAGATAACATCTTGACAATAAAAAAACCTAAACTATACATTCAGTAAAAATGCCTGCATTTTATATCTATACTTTTCGCATGATATTGATTCTGTTCCTGGTCATATGCCATTCAGCCTGTTCCGTATGTTACATCCCTGTGGAGCTGGCTAGAGCTAGCATGCCAAGTTTCCCATCAGCTCCTGCAGTGATTCGCAATCTGAAATATGTTCTTGATAAAAACCCAATCAAAACTGAACCTCATGGAGGTTCTGACTTTGGTGGATATCCTTCTTTGGAGCAGAGGAGTGATTCTTTTGATATACAGGAGTCAATGACAGTACACTGTGGGTAGGTATTTTTCTCTTCATCCACTTTTTTTTTCATTAAAATTAAAGTATTTAAATATTTCCTAAATCAAACATTTATGATCTTGGTTATATTTTTGAAGTATGATACATGTAGATGCAGTTTCTTTGTGTCAAAATAATGTGAGAGGTAGTGTTATCTACTTATGTTTACCTGTAACATGCTAGGAGAGAATAAGTTGAGAGAAGCATGGAAGGAGTAGGGAAATGTGTGGTGGGTTTGTGGACGAGGGAATTAATGGGATGTATATTGCTAAGTAAATGACGTGAAAATGAGGAAATACTGGTGATAAGTGATGTGAAATGTTGATAAGAACGTTAGAGATAAGTGTGTGCTTCTATTCTAGAGAGAGGGCAAGTGGAATTTCCAGGTTTATTATTAGATCCCATAAAGGGGAAATACATGTGAATTTATGTGATGACTTGACAGTCATAGATGATATGCACATGGTGCAACATCTAGGTGTATAGAAATTTCTACTTCAAGGAAGTAAGGTCCAAGCACAGTACTTGCTAAAGGCACACGAACTGCATCAAGTCTATTAAGAAAGGTGAAGGTGTTACAAATCCTACCTTGATGGGCCCTGCTCTTTGGTCAACCCATACCTCCTTGATCAGCCCAATAATTGAAAGATTAGACCTTAGAGCCTGCCATAGCTTTTTAATTACTTTTAGCTGTTTTTTTTGTCTTCCTCTTATTCTAGAATTTTGATTCAGCTTTAGATCATAGAGTTTATCTACAATATCTGTAACAAAGTCCAGATATTCGTTTCTTGCACACATGTCTTAGTTTTCTGCTGATGCATATTCTTTATCAGCTTTGTCAAAGGAAATACACCTGGTTACCAGACTGGATTTGATATTGATGAAGCTGATCGTAAGGAGTTGGAGCAGTTTTATGAAGTCATTGTTGCTTCAGCTATATTTGGTATTATTGTGCATAAGCCAATCTACTAAAATATCTTGTTTTAAACATCCTTTTCTCATCATTGCCTTTTTTTTTCCAGGGAACTATGACATAATACAAGAGCCCAAGAACATCAGTGAGGTAGCAAGGAAAAATGTTCCTTTCTATATGTTTATTGATGAAGAGACAGAGGCATACATGAAGAATTCTAGTGTCCTGGACAGCACCATGAAGGTTGGATTATGGAGGATTATTGTCGTTCGCAACATTCCTTATGCTGATTCAAGACGTAATGGAAAGGTCAGTGTGCTTTTACTTTTTTAATTTACCTGTTTCTGATGTATATTTCTCAAACTTCTACATGCATTATAGCTGGGCCAGGAATTGCAGCACAGGTGTCTTGAGACTCAAGAATGGGTGTTTTTAAATGTGTGAGTGCATGTCCATCTTTGTCTCTTGCTGCATTTCCAGTTCCTCCACTACTAGGGCTAGGACCTTTCAAAGTCATATTTGACCGTCTAAAGTGATTTCAAACAAGTTATTGAGTCTAGGAGAGCTATTTAGGGCTCATATTGGCACATGACTGTGAATGATAAACACACATTTTTGGGCTTATATTTTGGTGGGGCATGGAAAAAAATTATCAAGAAATAACAATTTATGAGCACTGGCAACATATTCTGAATTTGTTGGAAAATGGTCAATAATAACTACTAAAAGCACTCATCATATGTGTTATTTTATTCTTTGGTTAGTCTTGTAGAAAGATTGAATTTATTGGCAGATGAGATGATTTTGCATAAAGTGACTAATTATGTTTGGTTGTCTTTGAATGTGACTCTTGGTTCTTGGCCTTACTGTATCAATGTTTTGCTAGATGTATTATTAACAGGAAACTGACTGGATCTTCCTTATTGTGAGATTGATTTCTTCTGTTGAAGCAGTTGAAAAGGATTATTTGGCTGCTGTTTTATATCATGGATGAAGAGAAATGGAAAAAGAATATGTGATTAAAGAAGGTCTGTCTACTGAGGAACTCTTAAAATATAGTCAGATAGGGTGGGATGTAGAATCCTTCAATTCATAGTTAGAGATAACACAAGTGATAGGAAACTCCTAGAAGGTTGGGTTGCCTTTGAAATTTTTGTATACAAGGTTGTTTTATCTTAATGGATGCTGAATATAGATGTTTCTCTTGGTGAAAGCAGCAGGTATACGAGGGAAGTTCCAAGAAATTCATGAGATGCGCTCTAGCTTATGGCCTATTAGCTTTGGAACTATTATCACTCATGGTCGACTATCAGTATAGAATGGTAGCCAAAGAGCATGATGCGTTGAAAAGTCAGATTGCTAGCACCAACCAGCTTTGCGTTTGTATAAAACCCTGCAGTTTGCAGTATTCTCCATGGCTAAGCAAACCTGTCAGGAATTTTTTTTTAAAAGAATGGAAATTTATTTAGGTTATTGATGTATATTTTAGCAGACTTATTTTTTTCTCCATCTTTTATTCAATTAGGAATCTTGTTGATCTGTATAGTCTTCTTGGAGCTTCCTCAAGGGGCTAGAGAACAATTGGGTATGAGCTGGTTTATGATTGCTGATTCTATCAAATAAACGAGGATTATAGTCCATGTACCAATAATGCAGCCCATGTCATGCATATCAATAACAGGGCACAACTGTACAATATTCATGTATAAACAGTTTGTTTACTGGACTGCTTTTCTCCAATTATATTCTAGGACAATTTTAATGCTCATACTAATCCTAGCACAGCAGGAGCTTTTGTTATAACTTTTTTTGGTTATCCATAGATTGTTAACTTGATCACTACTTTTAGTGATATCTTATCATGAAGTAATTTTTTGTGAGTTGATTCCTAAACCTTTGCTCTATGATTCTAAGAGGTAGTGATGCTCTTGTCCTGTCATGTAATGTGCAGGTACCAAAGCTTCTGTTGCATAGGATTTTGCCCAATATTCGATATTCAATATGGATTGATGGAAAGCTCCAGCTTGTTGTTGATCCATATCAAGTTCTTGAAAGGTAGCACATTTCTGTTTGGATTTGCAATAAAATAAATAGTTTTGAGTAATTATTGGGATCTGTGCATAATATTCCAATTTAATTCTGTATTTTCTTTTAAGTTTCTCAGCACATCAAACCTGCATGCATCACAGCTTTGATGTTGCTTTGTCGGTCTAATAGTTTTGCTTCCTTATGATTTTCTATGTACTGCCATTAGCATCTTCAAGCAATGAGCTTCTTCAAGTTCATTGCTTCACTTTTGAGGTTTTCATCTTAATTACTGACAAACGTGTATCAAATTATTGGTGTAAATTTCACTCATCTTACTTGAACTTGTCACTAATGTTTATATTGTCCTGATTGCAATTCTTTTAATTTTTTTTTTCTTAAATCAAGGAGATATGGCTGATCAAGGAGATTATGTCGGCAATTTCTTTGAGATCAAAATCCCAGTTATTACTTGCTAGGATGAATGAATACTTCTGTAAAGAGTGCTTAAAATTTTTTGCGAGACTGTGGCCCACATTTTCAAAAGAACGCTGTAGTTGCATGAAGCACGGGAATCTGTCATCATTCTTTTGTTTCAAGGCAATGATATTAATGGATATACTCATTCATAGCAAAGTAGTTTGATAATTATGTCTAGACTCTAGAAAGTTGGAACTTGTTCAGCATGTGGTTGAAATTCTTTTTATTATTATACAAAAACAGGAGGTTCCATCCATTAAAATTATTGTACTTCTACATATGTTGAATCCTATACATCTAACACTCGTTAACATAACCAAACTTTCCAATTTGAACTTAATTTGATAACCCAATTACAATATAATAATACCTATATATTCCCTTTTCTTTTGTTTTTTCAGGTTTCTATGGAGACACAATTCTAATTTTGCGATCTCACGACATTATAGGAGATTTGATGTTTTTGAAGAGGCTGAAGCTAACAAAGCTGCTGGAAAGTATGACAATGCCTCCATAGATTACCAGATTGAATTTTATAAAAGGGAGGGATTAACACCATACTCCGAGGCTAAGCTTCCTATAACTAGTGGTATGTGCATAATAATGTAGGCGTGGAGTAGTTTTAGGTTTTTCATGGTTTTGAACTTCAAATTTTCTGCTTGATGACCATTCCTTCTTTAATTTTTATTTTATTTTATTTTATTTTTGCAGATGTTCCAGAAGGTTGTGTTATAATAAGAGAACATGTACCTATTACAAATTTATTTACCTGTCTATGGTTCAATGAGGTCGATCGGTTTACTTCCAGAGATCAATTAAGTTTTTCCACAGTGAGGGATAAACTAATGAAAAAGGTTGATTGGAACATCAATATGTTTTTGGACTGTGAGAGGCGTAATTTTGTGATTCAGGTAACTATTATTGGGACAGTTTAATCTATAGTATCTTACGTGTCAGTTCCAGATTACTTGCTCATAGTTGGCATATTAAATCAATTACAATACAATAATAAAAATAGTAACTTATGTTGCAGAAGATTTACCAAAATTGTAATGCTTTGAAATTCTGTAATTTGTTAAGTTCTATTTGTGTGTTTATATTAGCATCTTACTGGTGCTACCTTTACTGTCCTCCATGCATTGCGTTTGTATTTATCATGATGAGAAATGCTAGTTTCTTTTGTTTTCTTCACATTTTTCAAAGGAAGCGTAACCGCCCCATTTAGGTTTTCACTGTCTAGTTTCTAGCTTTTGAATGGCTTCTCTGATGGGAATATATGATAAAACTGTATGGTTGTTCCCGATTTCAGTGGAGATATGTAGACAGACTGCAGTGGTGTTTTCTACCATTTCTGAGTTCAGTTAGGAGATTTATGGTATTTTAATCTCTTTGATGCTGAAAGAATTTGGTTTAATCTTTAGCGTGTACCAAGCTTATGAGCTTATCCTATTCTTTACAGAGGAAAACTGTTGTCTTTCCAATGATTAATTGATTATTATGCTCAGATTTTTTTTTATTTTTAATTTATTTTTTGACGTACAGGCCTATCACAAAGATATAATGGATCACATGCCACCTCCTGTTGCCCGACGTTCGCTGCCACTGCAGCGTGATCCTTCATCTGGAAAGATACATGTGAAGAACAACATATCTAGGCGTGGGAAGGATAAGAGATCTAGTTTAAGGCGTCGCGGCAAGAATGCTGCTGGTAGTAAGGAAAAACAAGTTATTTCATAGGCAAGACAGATTTAGCTCCTTTTCTTTTTTCTTTCTTCTACTGAAGTCTTTTTTCAGTAATGCATCTTGAGGAAGGAGGACTTGGTTTACGTAGTGTCAACTGATGAAAGGGTGAAGACAGGATCAAAATTTTGTCTGGAAATGGTTGATTCTTTTGGCTATTGTAAATTCATTATACCAAATAATTCCCCATCAAAGCTGTGCAACTATTTCAAGCCATCTTGATTTTCTTTTCTAGTTTTATTTGGTTCTCTCTATCTCTCTCTCTTTTGTTTTCTTAATTTTTCCATTTTACACAGAAATTGATATTTTATTAGCCTGAAGAGCTGAAATAGCAAAAGCCAATAAAATAAAACAGCTGAAGCCACAATCAAATCAAACAACTTCCGTATTTGGAAACTTATACTCAAAGTGATTGATTATAGATGTATAATTGTGATTCGGTTGGCATAAGCACACAGCATTAAAGCAAATATAAGTCAAAGATATGCAATGAAGTATTCCGTTCCCACAATAGTCATCATTTCATCCACATAGATATTACTTCCCCCTTTTTTTTCTTTTATCTTTTTTCCTTAAAGTGAATTCTTCTTAACTTTTATGGAAAGAAGAATCAATTTTTGTTTAAAAAATTATTAAATTAATGGTTTGGGTGTCTTTATCATAATGTATTTTTATTCTATCAAAGTCTATCATAATATAAACAATGGGATAATTTACATTTATTATTATTCTTTATTTTTACAAAAATAGTGTCAAAAATTAAATGGCAAACATTAGAATATAGAGAATAGAGCCATTGGCCCGTGACGCACAAGTGTGGAATTGCTTACAGGATCAAGCAGAGGAAGCCACCAGAAAAAGCATGGCATTTTGTGTAAGAGTTGATAATATGGTATGGAATTTTTCACAGAGACTAAACGTATCTCTCCCCAATTAAAATAAGAGCATCTATGATATTTATATCTAAAACCTTTTTTTTTTCTTGTTGAATAAGATGACCCACGGAATTATTTCCATTAATTAAGCTCATGGATGGCAACCCATAAATTCTTATATCCAAATCAGATTCAATACTTCCTACTGAAACCCCACATCTTCAGATCCTTTCTTTTCATCGCCTTTTCAGCTCTCCACTTGTGAGTTTTTGGATCAAACTTTTTGTTGAATCTCTCTGCTTTTACCAGTGAATTTTGCTGGATTTTGAGGTTAGAGCTTTAAGGGTTTTTGCTGCTGAATCAACGGACTCATTTAAATCATATTTGGGTTTTGCTTGTTTAATAGATTCTGGTTCTTGATTGAAAGATGAATTATTGTCGGTTGCAGAGATGTTTTTCTGTGTCTTGATTAATGGGTTTATCTGGGTTTTTGAATTTCTCCTGTAAGACCCTTAATCGATGATTCGATCTCCTTTTTTGTTGATTACAAATTATAAGTAGGTTTAAGGGTTTTTATCAATTGGGTCCTATTTGTTTTTTTCACATATAATTCAAAGGAAGCAAATCGGGTCCTTTTGTTTTTTCACACGTGATGCATTCAAAGAAAGCTTAGCTTTAAAGGCTATTTTCATCTTTCTGAGCTATTTGTACTTGATTGAGTAGGTGAAGAAGGGAAGAAGATAGAAACCTTGATCAAATGGGTTCACCTGGGTTCTTTGTGATATGTATGCTTCATTCTTTGATAGCTCTAACATGTGGAGGTCTAATGATGTTTTACACAAATGAGGTATCTGTATTTGGCCATGGCATTGAGGTAGCTACTAAGCTTAAAGGATCAACACCTCATGACCAACTCTTGGTCCAAACCTCTGATTCGTTTTCTGGGTTACTCTTATTTGCCATTGGTTTCTTGTTGTTCATGGTCGCATTTGTCAAAGATAGAGACTTTCAAACTTTTTTCGCTAAAGGTTGTGTGCTTCTCCATGTTTCAATGGCGATTTGGAGAGTCTACTTCGAGAGAAAACTCGAAGATCTTGCTCATGATTTGCCTAGGCAGGTTGTTGGTGATATTGCATTGGCTCTTTCTTGGGTTTTCTTCCTTGTTTACTCCTGGAGAGAGAAGTATGATTGAATTGTTGTTATCTTTTTAGCAAAAATGGAGCCAAAAGCATGGATATGATTCTAGATTGTGCTGCAAAATCTTTGGTTTGGATCTTGAAACTGCTTGAATTTCAAGAAAAGAAGAGATGTGATTGGGATATGTTATTTGGCATATTTGCTTTTGTTCTGTATTTATATTTGATATTTAGGTAAACAGGCTAAAAACATTATGCTCCCAATTTCCCTGTAAATGGCAGAAATATAATTATTTGCTCATCTTTCTTTCTTTTCCAGGCAATATTGCTCTGCAAATGGTTGCCAATATTTTCTTTTAAGCCCACAATCTGTTTCAGTGTTTTTCTCTCTATTTTTTAATAATTATTATTTTGTCAAAATAAGATGATGAGCTGCATAGTAAATGGTATTTTTTTTAAATGTAGTTTAATTTTAATTTTTAAGGATATAAAAGTTTTTTTTCTGTTGAAATCCTATTTTTTCTTATCAATTGCAGAAATTATTATTATTATTATATTTTTTTCAATTCAATCTCCTTGTTAGGTTTTCAATTATTTTTATCCATCTATTCATCTCTTACCTTTTTTATTTACTTCTATTTAATTTGCAACGTTCCATGAAAATTTTTAGTCTTAATAATCTGTCCATATTAAAAGATAAGAACAAAAGTGAGGGAAAAAGAAGGGTTTGTGAGTCTCAGAACTCAGAAGCATGCGTGTTATTCAGAATTCTGAAATAGATGAAAAAAGCTAATTGAGGGGATTGAATTGAAAATTTTGTAAAAATTATGGTTTTAATTGCTATATTTGTTTTTTAATTAGAAAAATGGTTGGTTCTTTAAAAATAGAAAAGACGGCCAGAAAAGAAAAATTAAAGAAGGCCCCCACAGCGCCTACCGCAAGAAAAAGGAGATCAGCAAAACTGCGCCGTTTTAGGACAGCTAATCAAAATTTTACCCAGACTCTCGTTTTTAGAGAACCTTCCTTTGCTTTGCCGCTAATCAATCACACAAGAGGAAGAGGAAGCTCGCAAGCGTACCAAATCAGGTGAGCATTTAAACCCTAGGGTTTCTTATTGATTTTGCATTATGGATTGAGGCATGTCCTATTTATCATTTTCGATTTTTTGCAGTTTCTAAAATGGAATTGAATATATAGTTGCAAAAAAAAAAAAAAATCCTTTGAAAAGTATTTTGTCTCTACAGTTCTCGTCAAAGGCTATGGTTCTTATTGAATCACGAAACAAATTTAACGACTGCCATTTTTGATCCAGTTTAATATTCAACCACCTAAAACCTATTCATCTACGTCTCTAATTTCTCTCTCACCTTCTCTTTTCCAGCGGTGAGTTCTTCAATGATATTGATTAACTTTCCTTTTTTAATTTTGACGCGATTTTTTAATTATAAACTAAGTTGATTCAACTACGTATTTGTAGTTTTGTTTTAATTGGATTCATTTCTGTTATATGGGTATGTATTTGAGTTCTAAATAAATCTGGTTTTACTCTAGAAATAAGAAACCTTTATGGCCAATTGTTATGAAGCATGTATTCCTAAATTTGCTTTCATTGTCCATTATTTATGGTTGGTTGTGAAATTTGGTGGTGTGGAGATTCATAAGTGATGTTTTTTCTATTAGTAGAGATAAAATCTTAATTGATATGAATTCACTCGTTAAATTGAAAAACTGAGGTCAGTTGAAGTGCTTCATTGATGTTAACATTAATAAGGGAATCTGATCATTAGGGATGTTGATTGAATTACACATGCCATACATATGTCCGTGGATTTTGAGCCATGTACAAAGTAAATGCTAAAGGTTATCTTGGAAATCACTTAAGTTATTTTCTGTCTTATCTGGAATGGTTTGCAGAAGTTGTGCTAAATTTCTGTTTGTTGTCTTGATGAAATTGGTTATTGGGTCACAACTTAAGCTGTAATTTTTGTTCTATAAGCTGCTTTAGAGGGTGATTGCCTTGTGTTAGATTAAATTTCTGATGAAATTAGCTAATCTTTTATTTCAGTTCCAGCCAGAGAAGAGATATTTCAAAATGTTTTCCTTGGAGTTGAGTTTGAGAAAATATTTAGTATAAATAGTATAAGTTACGAATAAGATTTTGGAAGGTAAAAGAAAATTAAATTGAAATGTTTTGTCAGTGATGATGTGTTTTCTTTGTCTATTTACATGTGTGTGTGTGTTTGTATTCTCAAGGCTTTTATATATCCTTTGCTTTTGAACTTGATGTTCTTCATTCTTTGTTGTTCACCAGAATCCGTCTTTCAGTGATCCTAAGACTTTGTGACAATGGGTGGGTTGCCTTTGCAAAATGCTTCCTCTACTTTAGCCTTGCCAGGGTCAGAGCAAAGCAAAGGTTCAGCAATTACAACATCTGTACCAGAATCAAAGCCAAAAAAAAAGATATGCTGTGCCTGTCCTGATACTAAGAGGCTGAGAGATGAATGCATTGTAGAGCATGGTGAAGCTGCTTGTGCAAAATGGATTGAGGCTCATCGTCAGTGCCTTCATGCTGAGGGCTTTAATGTTTGAGAGTGGTTTAGAAGGTTGAGTTGATAAATTGAGACTATGCCTGGTATAGGATACTTGCCTTTGGATTTTAGATAAACTACATGATAGTGTAGAATAAAGCAAGAAAAGGGTTGTCTTTCTCAAAAACTTAAATCTCTTTTTTGGCTTACACACTATTGAAATTATGAGTTGATTGTTAACAAATCAAAGTGCATGAGACCTCGATTTTTGTGTTTGTCTCATCATTTTATCTGTGCTTATCTTCTAATGTATATCTGAAGATGCCACCTTCTTATTTACGGATTTTGAATCCTTTTTTTCTGTTATATACTGTTGCTGTTGATTAGAGGGTTTGGATTTGATAATGGCTCAAACTATGTAGAAGCAACTTTTGGGAGGATGACTAGTATCAAATTGCGTAAAACATCCTATATAGAACATATTCTCACATTTTATCAATTTTAGGCTTGTTTCTGTATCTTCTCATCATTTAGTTTCATTCATTATTTTGTATCTTGGTCTTCATGTGGTGATATCGAGAACAGATTCTCCAGAATTCAACCAACCTTTACGAATGCTGTTTCTTATTTTGGAATGGAGAACATATTCTTCCAATAGCTTTTATCTTTGCTTTTGAGTTCATTTTTATAGTCGGTTATTCATGGAATGTCTAGGTGTCCCAGATTGAGGGACAGAACTATTTAAATTGTGAAGTAAGTGGGAAAATTCGCTCTTTATTCAGGTGGTTTCTTTGTAGTTTTCAATTTTTTGATGTATTTACTTTTGACTAGCGAATCGAAGTAAACAAATAGATTTGTGACTAATGATTTTTGTGTAGTCCCTTTCCTATGTTTGAATTTACTTCACCATTAGTGAGTTGGTTATAATCAGCAATAATTTCGTTTGTCGTGTGGCAAGAAGAAAATTGGGTGCACATTTGCTTCTTTTCTGGTTTTGATTTTTCACTTGAATACATCCTCTAATTTCTCAAAAAATGCAAATTGTACACTTAAATTTTGATAATTTTGATATGTAACATTTGCACATTTTTATCTTTTTAAAGTTTATTTTCTGCATCCATTTTCCGCCATAAAGAAAGTAAATTGGAATGGGGGCTTTTAAGCACTTGACATGTCACTGTCAAATGGTCAAATGACATTTACATGGATATTTAAATTTTAAAAAAGATCATAAAAAAAAAAAACAACTAAAACCTAATGTTCCACCTCCATTTTTCTCTTCCTCATTTTCCTGGTACTCTCTCTCTCAATTTTTACCTAGCCAACCGTCTCTCCTCTTCCTCCTTAGCTTCTCTCATGCTTTCTCGAATAGAATAAAAAACCAAACTTTGCTTCTTTCCTTTGCCTTCTCTTCTCCATTTTTTGTTTTGATAATCTTAAATTGAGCTCTTTCTTCTTTTCTTTTTAATGGGAATTGCTCAGTCTCTCTCTCTCTCTCTCTCTCTCTCTCTCTCCCCCCCCCCCCTCCCTCCTTCCTCTTATTTATTTAACTAAAAAAATATATAATTTGATTAACTAATCAATATTTAAAAATAAATATTTGTATTATAGGTTAGGATGGAAAGAATCAATAAGAATTAAGGAAAAGAAAACAGATAGAAAAAGAAGGATTGTAATATTTGGTGGTTGTGGGAGAAGATGCCTTCTTTAGAGTAAAAATAATTACCTTTAGAGAGCTCTTCATAGGTTAATTTGCTTATGGTATTAAGAGCAATTATATAGTTTTGAGGACCATGAATTCTTTTAAAGAAAGCTTCTCTGCTAGCTGGTTATTATATATAGGGCTATTTTATTCATGGAGATGGGTTAAAATAATTATAAACATCAAGTAAATAAATAAATAAATAAATAAAACAAATTAGAAACAAGAGTATACTAATAGTAATGGAAATTCATTAGAGCACACAACAAGGCCGTATACGGCTATTACACAACAACGGAAATACAGAAAGAGTTGAACTCCACTCTCACAAGTATCATCACACCGAACACAAAACATTCTATCACAGTTACATTATTACCAATCTCACACGCACAACAGTTTCATGAGATTAATTAGTGACCACCACAGGTGCAGTCTGTGCAGCTGCAGGAAGCACCGCACTTGCACTTTCCGTCATTCTCGGCTGCCGGAACCTCCATCACCACGGTGGACACAAAGCTGCAATTATTTATTTATTTATTTTTAAAACAAAAAAAAATCATTAGTACTGGCTCGTAAGTGTGAGTTTAAATATTCATAAGAATCTCATATCAACTAGAAATACCTCTTCTCAGTCTCAACGATGTCAACAGTGTAGCTGCTGCCCTTCTTCCTGCAAAATTCCAAGTGCGCAACCACAACCACAGCCATTAGTACAGGAACTTATATATATACTATACTAACGATAGCTACTTTTTCAAATGACTGTCAAGCACTGATTAATCATTTCATAAAATAATTACTGTTGGATTTATATATATATATATATATATACACACACACTCATATTCATCACCTTAATACTCATAACAAATAAATAAAGTGATGAGTATTATGCAGTGGTTAGAGAAAATAATCATCCCTACATATTTTTCTTGGCTTAAAAAAGAGAGGGAAGAGTGAAAAGACTTACACGCACTGGCTCTTGTCAGCGCAGTCGCAGTTGCCGCAGGTAGACATGGTGGTAGCTTAGTTAACGAAGAAAGAAGACCCTTTTTTATATATAACTCGAATGTGTTGTATGTGTTTATGGCTATGGCTTCGAGCTATTGGGTAATGGAGATGCATTTATAGAGAGGGAAGGAAGGAAGGAAGGAAGGAGTAAGAACGCAAGGCAAGGCAAGGAGGAAGTGGGACCCATTTTTTTGAAGATTTGGACATGGGGGCCATACTAGGCATGAGAAAAGCACACGCCTCACTACGAAGAAGCCGAAGGAATCTTGATAATGGAGGGGTGCGCTAGGCTTAGCCTTCTATCCTCCTCTCGTGTCTACTTCATTTCATTTTTTTTACGAAGAATATCTTTTTTCCTCCTCTTTTTTTTCTATTTCTTTGATTATATATTTTAAGATTTAAATAATATTTATTAAATTATAAATATTTTCTAGAATATATACTCGTACTATTTTAGAAAAAAATAATTATTTTATCAATAAATTTCAATTTAGTTAATAGTACTCTTTAAAGTTTTAAAGAGTGTGAGATATTTAGCTAAAAATTTTATGTTGGAAAAAAATTCAACATATGTGGGCTTACATTATGTCAATTAATGTATATGATTATTTTAAAGTATAATTAATTTAATTAATGATTTAATTAAGTAAATAATTGACTATTAAAGTATCAAATTGTGATGAAATTAATGTGTAGAAACCATTAAGTGATTTTTAATTTGATGAGAGGTCAAATGCATCAAATTAAAAATAATAAAAATATTACTTAACATATAAAGAGTCATGGTTCCCAAAAGAATGTGACCCTAATATTCTATTCTAAAATCCCTTCAGAAAGAAAACAGTATGTTTTTTTTTCTTTTTGTCTTTTATATATTCTATTCATTTGAATCTATATGGAGTATAAATCTAAATTTAAGGATTTAGGTTTGATAATATGTTCGTGGACAATGTTGTGTGATTTTGGTTATTTTATCTTCTAATAAGTAGTATCAGAGCCGCTCCATTATAGATTCACCGTAAATTTCTACGATTGAGAAAAATTTTGACATGTTAGGGTTTATAAAGGTTTGAGGTTTTTTTTTTATTCCTTGTTTTTCAATTTATATGGTATGAAACACATAACTATTGCTAGTTGTGTGGAAATTTCGGATTAAAAATAAAAATTTGGTGGGGTTTTTAAAGGAATTTAAAGCTGATTTCGGAATTGTTTGTGAGCTGCACAGCAAAGGCTGCTGCATGGTGGTTGCAAATAACTGTGTCGCTGTAGGTATAGCTAGACGACTGTCATGTGCTAGACAGTCATGCAGAGGAAGGAACATCTGCGCAGATATAGCACACATCCACGTAGATGTGTGCAGGTAGCGCCTGGGCACTGCCCAAACGCGATATGGATCCCTCCAGCACCCATATCTCTCCAAAATTTTAGTTTTTTGGGCACTTTTGAATATATCTGATAATTTATTAATTTTGACTAACATTTAAAAGAACTAATTGAAATATGATGTTGCCAAAGTGGCATCTCTTACGTAGATTAGCTTATTGAAAATGTCAGGATAGTTGTGTGTATATAGATTCATGTAATATTAGACAGCCCAAAAAAAAAGGTTAATATTTGACAAAATTATTTGATTAATGTATAAAAAGGTGCCAAGTTGATATTACGGTCCAAAGACTTTATATTAATAATGTGTCAGTATCTTATGATGTATTATGTGATTATTGAAAAATTTTTAAAGTTTTAAATTATGAACATGTTTTAATTTTTCGTAGAGTTAATATGTCTACCACTTTCGTAGCAATTAATACAACTAGCATCCCATTCGAAATAGTGTAAACTTCAAGGATTGAAAGAAGAACATCTTGATTCTTCTTGGTTGCATGGATTTGGACCTTGCACAAAGAGCAATCAACTCCTTTTACAACTGAAAGTTCCAGTGAGGATAAAAAGAACCTTGAGAATTAGGAATGTTCCAATTGCTTGAGTTTGATGATCATTAAGCTCAACATTTTGGATCCCTTTCGATGGACTATACCTGCTGAGATAACTAAGGCCAATAATCCAAGAATTAAGATGTTTGCTATGGATTTAGGTACACTTCCATTTATCTATTCTATTCCTTTGAATCCATGTAAAGTATAAAGTTGAATTTAAGGATTTAGATTTGGGAATTTGTTTGTGACAATATTGTGTGATTTCAACTGTTTTATCTTCTAACATTTTAGTCTAACTCTTTCCAAAAAAGAATAAAATAAAATAAAATGGATAAGTTTACTCTACATAGCACTTTTTTTTAATTAGCAAATATAATACAAGGAAAGTTATGTTATCTAAAATTCGGTTGCTGAATTCTGTGGCATTTACATTTTTCATTCACATAAATTATCTACAATGTAATTTATTTCTTTTTAAGTTATTATAAAATAATTTAAAGAACTCCAGTGCTTTTCCAACTACATATGGCATATTTCATCACTAGTTATTTTTTTTATATTATCTCTTTTATTATTATTTTATTTATTTAGGCGACACATATTTTTATGCAGATCACATAATATTAAAAATATAATATGTCATTTAAAAATAAAGAAAACAATAAAAAAATATATTATAATAAAATATTTAGCATTTTTCTATCATGTATAATCTTTGAAAAATGTGAATTTTAAAACACAATTTTAAATTATTAAAAATTTAAATATGATATTAATATGAAATAAGTTGTACATCTTTTATACTGGTATATTAGAAAATTCAAAAATAATATATATATATATATATATATATATATATATATATATTAATGATTTCGTATAAATTTTAGTATTAAATCCTATTAAATATTATAATATTAAAACTGATTAAAATCATTATATTTTTTTATTTAAAGGTAAAAAAATAATTCTGGTAGCTGGCACGCATTTGTATACGAATTCTGGTAATCAATAATAACACTATGCTTGGCAGTTGGCATGCTTTTATATGTGAATATTTGAAGTTCTTTTTCTTTGAGATATCCATCCACTTGGACTCAAAATGATGTGCTTGTTAGAATTGAAAATGAATGATGAGGAACATATAATGACCCTTCATCTTCTCGATGAAAATGATTGAAATAAACTTTTATTTTTTTAAAAAAATTAACTCTCTTCATAATTCTAGCATTTATGAAAATTAATAATATGATTATTTTTAATATAGATGCATTGATGTTTCTTCTCATTTTAAAAAAATAGACTTAAGTTTTTTTATCTTATTTATTTTTTAAAAATAGTTCATTTTTTTAGAAAATATAATTATTTATTGAATTTCTATTAGATCTCTATTTAATAAATTTTATTATTAAATATGAATTATTATTCTTTATTTTTCAATAATACTTGTGTTATTAAGAAAAATGTATAGTTCTAGACATATATAATTAATTTTTTTTTCTATAATTAAAAAATGGGACTTGTTGAATAATCTGTTTTAACTAGTTTTTGTGAACAAATGTCAACTTGTTAGTAAAGAGTGTTTATGTTCAGTTCAATTTCGGAATCAAAAGATCTTTGAAAAGTACGAAATTTTTTAAATTGAAATCTTGTAATTGTCTAGAAAAAATGTCTATGTATTGTATTATGATTTTTTGATTCTTTTGTAACTAAATAATACAATACAAAATAATTTTATATATTTGAATAAATTATATTTTTAAGAATAAAAATAATATAATAAAATTAAAAATGTGATACCAAAACAAAATATAACTAATTCTAACAAAAATTTTAAGATAAACTTTTACCAAAAATTCATATTGGAACGTTTATTAGGATTAAGATAAACTTTTTGTAACGCCCATAAATAGGATTTATAAGTTAGGTTGATGGTTAGTGAGAACTTAAGGTCTAAGTAGAATTTTAAGAGTTAAAGAGTCGCTAATATTTATTGTTTTACACCCATAAATAGTTGTGTTAGACCGTAAATAGTTGTATCACAGTCGGGAAAGTTAGATTTCAGTTCACAAGTCGTGAAAGTTAATCACAACTGTGAATGAGTGGTTTACACTCGTAAAAGGAGAGTTACAGCCGTGAATTTTAGGTAGACAGGGCATGCAAGACAACTACGATTTTTTCTTTGTCATTTCTTTTAAATTCGCTCTCATTCTCTTATAACCAACCTAACACGCTACCAATACATCTCCTTCACCATCAGAAACCCTTTTCTCATTGTTGGAGCTTCAAGAACCAAGTTTTACATAGAAAAAAGTGAGAGAGAAGAGTGAGAGAAGAAACTTATGAGCTTGTGAGAGAATGGCTCAATTTTATATTTTTTAGGTTTTGTTCAAGTTCCAGAGTCTAATGGAACATTTTTCCATCTTTTTAGGAACCAAAGATAGAGATAGAAGTTAATTTCAAGAGAAAGGACAAGATTGAAGAGCTAAATTTTTGGCTAAGTTTCATTCTAAGTGTAAGGTTTATACATAACCATATTCAAAACTTTAACTTGCATATTCATTGTGAGCCCCTATTCATTATCATCCACTTCCTAGGTGTAAGACCCGTTTACGGGAAACTTCATAGTTGGGATCACGGTCTGGTTAATGCTCGTAAAGGGGTGATCATGGTCGTAAAATCTTAGGTGATTCAGAGATTGAATTATAGTGTGATTCACTAGTAAATTGCTCATAAATGTTATTCACGGCTGTGAAAATGAGTTTACGGTCGTGAAACTGTTAAATTGTATTTTCTTGTATTTTTGCATGTGAATTAAGATTGATTCGTTTTGAGATTATATACCTTTGTCATATGGTTATAACATATAGATTAATTTATGATACAAAATGGTAAGTGCGTGATAAACAATTATACCCAATACTTTGACTAGAACTAAAGTTAAGATATATGAAATATCATTGAGGGAAAATTAGTATCAGATGATCTAGGTTGGTCATGTTTGAGATTTTTTGAGGGCAGGATTAAGTCCAAGTGTGTTTCACTCGGTACTTGATATATGCACACTCCTTTTTTTAGACATATATTCTGGAAAGATTCGTATACAATTTAATCTAGTTAAGAGTAAAATGGGCAAGAAAAAAAGTAATTAATAATTTTTGTGTGGTATACACTTGTATGTTTGATGATTATTTATATTATTATGTCATATATACTTGAGTATTACGTTGAGAACATTGAGACATGACATCATAAATACAAAATATGTTGTATATGCGGATGACGAGATAAGTCATATTAGTATGACGGTAATTGTATTATGCATTTTGTATATGTATATTATGTTTTGCATGTTGTTATATACTATTAAGTATTAGATTGCTTAACATATGACTATTCTCATGCATAGGTTCAGAACCTTTGTCTACATGAACAGAGGAGGACATCCAAAAGCAGAGTCAATGATATTTATTTGGGGATGAGTAATACAACTGTTATATTTTTGTTGGGTTTTGATCATTATAAATGTATATGTTTTTATTTTTAGGGATATGTAATTTTGTAACTATCAATTTTGTAAAATCGTTGGACAAGTGATTGCTCGTTTGTATATTGTATTCAATCTTTTATTGTATTTAAATCTTTGAATAGTATTTTATGATTTTATTAAGTCATTATGACCATAATGTATCAAAATTTTAAATTGTGGTATTTTAAATCATATGTATCATAACATTTTTTTTTTATAATTGAGTTTATTCTTAATTATATCGAAGGGTGTTACACTTTTATTATAAATATGAACTTGAAGATAATTTATTTTTTTATTATAAGAAAAATCTTAAGTTAAAATCTAGTCAACTATTAAGTAATAATCTATCAATTATTACGTAATAATAGAATATTTAAGTATTTGAAGTATATTTTAAATATGAAGTATATCAATTATAAATATGAATTTTGCAAGCATATTTTATTTTATTTAAAATAAACAAATTAGGCTAAAACATTACTTTCAACAAGAAAAAAATACTTGAAAATTAAATAAAAATATTACCTTCAAGTTCTTAGTTAATAACAATTGTTAAAGTGGATGATAATGAATAGAGCTCACAATAAATAAAATGAAAAGGATGAAAAATAAGAGAAAATGAGATGAGGCTGGATATGAAAGTGGGAGGACAACTATGAAAGGAAAAAAAAAGGAAGGAGATAGATTAAGACAACTTTTTAGAGATATTATCTTTATTTTTCTTTGAATTTTTTTTAGATATAATGACTTATTAATTGACCTTTTAAATATTTATAAATACAAGTTTATATTTAAAAAATTAAAAATTTTTAAATGAATTTTTTTTTCTTGATAATGAAAACCTAATAATTTAAATTAATTTCATTTTGTTGATAAAGATAAATAAAAACTACATACTTAATTACATATTATTTATAAGTAATAGTTAATAAGAAATGGGCATAGTACAATGTAAATTTGTAAATAATGTTTTAAGACTGAATAGTATTGAAAACAAATATTTTATTAATGATTAGAATGTCATTTTAATATTGTTAAATATTTAGTAATAAACATATATAATAAAGTGTAATTTGATATAATAAAGTTTATAAGATTACAAAATATCAATTAATATTACAAATAATTTATTATTATTATTTATGTTAATTAATTAGAAATTATCATTTCAATTTAATGAATTAAAATGCACGTAATTATAAGTTTAAGTTATACTATAAGTATATAATAAAACTTATAAATATATTATTGATAATTTATTTAATTTCTATTATATATAGTAAAAGTAATAAATATATCAATATCGATTCTTGTAGTATAATTTTTTTTTAATAAGACCACATGTATCCTCAACCAATCAACATTCAATAAGAACTATACACTAAAAGTAATCACATTTATATCAGGTAGGACCCCAAGAATATCAAAATACTCTCTCATGAGTGTCATCTCATCCACACCTTTATGAATTGTTGTAATACAATTTAATTTTAAAGTAGTTCAATATAGGTCCAAATATTTTCAAAGATCCAAATCTATCTCAAATAAAGATCAACAGTACAACTCAACTTGATCCTAGCAAAAAAGTCAATGAGTATAATTTAGTTCTATATTATTTTCTCAATACTTTAGTTTGGTTAAGAAATATCTAAGATTCATGTTTGTTAGTAATAATATTAGTAGGATATTAATACAATTGTAGAATACTTTTATCTATTCACTTGTTTGGGCATATGGACTGTATACCACAACATATTTTAGTTTTAGTTTATCAAAATTGTTAAGAATTCAAAACTATTCAATCCCATATGGTTCATATATTTCCCTCTTATTTAAAAATTGAAATAAACAATTTCTCTTTTAGTTTTACATAAATCCTTATTTTATTTGTTGGTTTTGGCTATTATATGTTAAAATATATCATTCTTCCATTTATTAAGCTATCTAAAAATAAGCCTCCAATCTCCCATTTTATTTTTTTGCAGATTATTTGGTACTTTTCTTAGAGCCAACGGAAGGCCAAATGGAGGTTATAAAGTAGGTTTTGGAGTTATTTTGTAGTAGCTTAGGCCATCTAGTTAGCGCACAAAAAGACCCAAACATTTTTCTCTAAAAATGTGCAAGATGAAAGTGTTGCTCTCCTTCGTAGTGATCATGGTTATAAAAATCGGTCCGGTCGGCTAGTTCAACATGTAAATCCATGAGCTGATTGAAAAATCAGGTTGATTAACACTATAAAACCGAAAATATTTTAGTTTAGAAGAAAAATCAGTCAACTGCCCGATTGGACTGTGACCTGGACATGTTTGTCCGGTTTTTACCCGTTAATTAATTGCTGAAAATGCTAAAAAATGTTAAATTTGTCCCGACTAAGGTTTGACCTTAGGATAAATTGTTAGCAATTAATAGCTCTACACCATTTGACCACTCTTGATTATATGCTTCTATTCTTATAAAATTTTATATAGAATACTAATGTGCATTTACAAGTGTAAAATTAAATTTATTTGCTTTTGCATAAAATTTTTATATAAATTATTTTGATATATATTTAAAAATATTTTTTAATTGAGAAATGAATATTGTAATATTTTAAAAAAAATCATTTTGATCTTTTAAAAACTAAAAGTATATAATTTAATTAATTTTGTTATAATTAAAATAAAAAATAAAAAATAAATGCTATTATGTTTGAGAATATTTTTAAACATAGTTATGTATTAATTTGAATTATGAATATTAATATTTTGAGCATATTATTTTATATGAAATATATTTAGTATGTATATTTTTTATATTTTAATATGTATAGAAATGTTAAAATTTATATTTTTAAAAAATTTCACTTTAACCGGTTTAACTATGATTCAACCTTAAATCTTTGATCAACTCTTTTTTTCGGTTCATTGTCCAGACCGGATTTGATAACGTTAATAGTGGTTTTGAATTTCAAAAAGTTGAAGAGTTTGGCAAGTATCTAGGGGGTTCTATTATTACACAAACAAGTCACCAAAGTTATATATATTTATATTTTGGAAAAAAATGGCTTTTAGACTGTTGAGTTGAAGGGCCAAAATTTTGTCATTAGCAGGTCAAGTTAGAATTATGCTGGCGAAATTGATTTTATAGATATGTACATCATGCAATCAACAAAGCTTCCCAAAGGGATCTGTATGGAGATGGAAAAACTAATACCATGGTTTATTTGGAGTGGAACTAATGAAAAGTTGGCATGGTTTTGGGGCATAATTTTCTATCTCCATCTCTGATCCCACTCCGTTCTCTATTGAAAAAAAGTTATGAATTCTAATCTCTGCACTGCACTGGGATGAAGATTTCCTATTCTGATCGAATTTCCAATTTTTATTAATTTTTTTTATTTTACTATTAAAATTATTTTTATTATTTTTATTTTAATTAATTAGTTAATTATATAATTATTTAAAAAATTATTTTTGTTATATTTTTATTTTATTATTTTCAAAAAATATTAATTATGTTAAAATATAAATAATTATTATATATATAATATATTTGGCAGGAAATGTACAAACTGTCCTTATTCCATCCCGTAACAAAAAAATTCGAAATAAGATAGAACACCGTGGGGATGGATCTAATTGTCATATATAGTATTTATGAACCTGTTAATAAAGAAGGATTGCGGATAGAGAAGATTGAAGTTCAGAACCCGGCTTTTCTTATGAAGATTGGGTATAATCTGATTAAAAAATATTATGAAATATGGGTTAAGATTATTAAAGAAAAAAAAAAGAAGAAGGGAGGGTACTGCTTCTAATAATTTGGAAAAGAAAAGAGGCTTTTGGCTTTGGAAGGGAATCCACAATATTTGAGAGGATGTTAGGAAATGAAGGAAAAGTTAATTTCTTGCATAATATTTGGGTTAGTGGGAATAGTCCCCTTATCGATTTGTGCCATAATCCGAGTGTAAGTACCATACAGGATATCTTTGTGTGCAACATGGCGAGCAATGGAACCTAGATGTGCGAGGAGTTTAATCACATGATCCTTTTTTATGCTATTGAACGCATTGCAGCTATCCATCCTCTTCGTGGGGATGAAAAGGAGGACTCTGAGGCATGGAGTTGGTTGAGAATGGGAACATTTGCTATCAAATTCGCGTATTCTTTGTAGGAAGCTGAAATTGCAGAACTGATGGATGTTAAATGGAAGTTGGTTTGGCAGTTTAAAGGAACACAGCGAATCAGAGTTTTCTTATGGTTAGTAATGCACAACAAATTGTTATATACAGTCAATGTAGTACGGATACTGAAAAATGACATTTATAAAAAGTATAGAATATGGATATACAAGAAAAACGTATAAATATTAAAAATATAGAAATAAATTTATAAATAATTAAATTTAAAATATATAATTGTAAATTATTATTTTTATATAAAATTAAATAAAATAATATTTAATTAAATATATTGAAAAATGATAGATGTTACATATAAATTTTAAAATTTTTAAAAGAGAAAAATATATTTTAACTTAAAAAAATGTATTTCTAATTTTTAAAAAATTATAAAATTCAAAACATTTTGAAGAATATTGGTGTTGAAAAAATGACACGCTGCACTTCATAGCATAATGGAGAATATATTCAGCAACCTTCAATATCATCCATCCTATGATATATACAGTAATTAAAGAGAATATATTCTAAATAATAAAATTTACCATTTCACTCTTATACTTTGATTTCTGTAATTCTATTTTGATAGTTTGAGTTTCTATACTATTATTTTTTTAAATTAGAGTAATTGAATGTGATAAACTAAAAATAATATATAAATTATTAATTAAATAAATATTAATTTAATTTTTAAAAAATTATTAAAAAAATAATACAAAAACTCAAATTATCAGTACCTAGACTAAATAAAAAAATCAAAAATTACATGGAAAAATGATAGATTTAGAATATTACCAAACTTTTCAAAGAAAATAGTACGAGGCCACCATGCGAAGTTAAATTTGATATGACATGAGGGCTATCTTTGTGGATTGGAAAGCATTCGACAAAGCCTTTTATTTATTTATTTATTTATAACTTTTTCTTTTTGAGAGATAAGGATTAAATAAAAAAAAAAAAATAGTTTACTGGTTATGTGGCAATTGCCTGTCCAAGCAGCCAATGTTTCAATATCTTAATTTTTTTTTTGTTTTTAATTATCCATGGTTATGTTTCAATATTTGGTATGAAATAAAGTACAACCTTACATTCATGTTTTCAAGTATTTGTATCCATATATTTTCATGTTTTCAAGTATTCATGTTTTCAAGCAATTATCCATGGTTATGTTTTCAAGTATTTGTATCCACGAGTGGGAAGAGATACCGTATATATCATGCTTGTCTTCTTCGTTGTCTCTCCACTTTCTTTCCCTTGCATGTCTGCATCAACTATTGTTATCATTAATTTGCCCATGTAAAAGAAAATAAAAATAAAAATAGAAATCTGATTTGATTTTTTGGAAAAAGCAAAATAGCTACCAGGATTGCCTAAATTAAGGGGTTCCTGAAAGATAATTTATATTAATATTGATAGAATTATTTTATCGGAAATATTCTAGGCATTCTATTAGTTATGTTTCAACAAAAATGGTTGTATGCACTAAAAAATCCAAATTAAACGGGGTAAATGCATTAAGAAGGGGCAAGTAGAAATTAATTACTATATTATTTATCTATTTATAAATATTATTTTTCAACTCTTAAATCAATCAATTTTACAATAATTATGACAAATTTAATGTTATTTAATACTATTTAGCACTAAAATTTATGATAATTACCAATAGAGTCATAACCGAGAGATATATATATATATTGTACGGATTGCATATAAATGCTAACACATAGCATTATATCAGAATTAATTAAGCCAAAAATTAGAAAAAAAAAAGGTTTTGGTTTTCATTCCTTTCCCCCAGATATATAAGTAACTTATTTCAATGTTGAAAGAAAGAAGACAAAAAAAAAAAAAAAGGAAATGGATTTTGGACCTCTTAGTGGGCTAATACATCATGCTTGAATTGGATGTTATTTAAATCTGAATTGGCCTCTGGGCCTAATTGTGAAGAAGTCTCCTAAATTTTAATTTTATTTTTCAATTATATTGTATTGCTGTTAAAAGAATTAGACATTTTCAGGTTAAATCATGTGCATATACAACAAAATATAAAATAAAAATTTTAATATTTTGCAATATTATAAAAAAAATCTAAATGAATAAAATAGAGAATAATAAATTGAAGGCTTATGGCTAGAATAAATGCTAAAATCTGTTACCTAATTTTGGCAATGTCTTGCTATCAAAGTGGAAAATCCAGTCTTGAATAAACCTGCTGAAAATTCAACTATCAAATTAGTCACGGTTTGACAAAAACTATCTAGTTCCTCGATGCCATATAAAATAAAATAAGAAGTGTTTGTTTTTTTTTCCATACTTCATCCCACATAAAAAAGTAATTTGTGATTATAATTTCCGTGTCAAGAAATTTTAGAAAATATCCAAAGGAAAAAAAATACAAATTAAACTTTAGAATGAGAATTAAGTATTATATTAATTCTCATGGGACTAATTAGACTATATTATATACCAAGAAACTCCTATCAAATCTTGCCATGAAATAGTATCCAAATACGAACATACTTGGCTAAATAATCGATAGCTCTATTCTTCTCTTTGTACACATGATTAACTACGAGTCAATGACAAACACTCATGGAGTAGGTTTGCACAGCCACCTTTCCCATTAGAATGATCAAGGAACTTCTAGGTAATGAGTAACGAATTCATCTCCAAATATAAGAACGGTAATTTGTGTCGTGCCATTTCTAATCGTATCGTATCTCAATTGGATATGATACAATTATACCAAATACGAACACGACATGATTAAAATCCGTATTAATACGACACGACACGATTAATTTAATGTGTATAAATTATACGATAAAATACGATTAGACACGATCTACTTAATGTATCTAAACGTATACATTTTATACGAGACGACACGATTATACACGATTTTACTTAACACGACACGACACGATTATATATAAATAGACATGAATATTAAATTAAAAATTTAATTTAATAAAGTAAATTTCAATTTAATCAATTTACATTTAATTAATAATTTTAATTTAATTAATTAAACTTTAATTTAACCGATTAAACTTCAATTAAATATAGAGAAGTTCAATTGAATCAATTTAATTCATTCATTCATATATAAATATATATTATATATGTTTATAATATTATAATATATATTTGAATTTTGAGTAACTTTAAAGTAATTAGTTATATATTTATAATTGATAAAATAACATATTTTTAATCGTATCTAGTCGTATCTTAACAGGTTAGATAGATAAAATCCGTTTATTATACGATTTTTTTCGTATCGCAATTGTGTTGACACGGTTATGACACATATCCGTTTAGCTCATATTCATATACAGTTAAGTCCGTATTGTTTCGTGTCCAAAATTGAAAGATCTATCCAAAAGGGTTTTGCGATAATCAGCCTCCCAAGCCATCCGAAGACCCCAAAAATGATCCAAAGTTCTGCCTCCATGGCTGAACAGGTGCCTATATTGACAACTTAACCCAAAAGGCATATCTGCCGTATAATCTCTTAACAGTCCTCCACTCCGAGCTGGTCCTGAATGCCCTTTTGAGAAACCATCCGAGTTTAAGATAGCTCACAACAGACTAATTACAATATCACCACTGATTTCAATAAAATTACTTCTGAAGCAAATAATGCCTAACAATCCGAGTCAAATCTAAAAGAATTAAAAAAAAATTACAGAGTTGACACTTTGGGTTTTGAACATGACATGCACACTAAGCATAAAATTAGTGAAACTAGCATTAATAGATCATAAAGATTTTTTCTGTGTTATGTAGTGATAAATTTGTGAATTTTTAAATGACAAACTAAAAAATTTATGGACTTTTAAAAGACCTAATAATAAATTCAGAATTACTAATGAAAATCAATCCCAAAATCATCAACAATTTTCGAAACTAATAGGAGATGCATGGTCTAAATAGCTATTAACTATTGATAAATGATTATATAATTTTCTTATTTTTTTTATTTTTTTTTGATAAAATTGTAAATTCTCTTTGAAAAGAGGAAATCATCAATATATAATTGTTTTTTCATCAATTTTTTTTAATAGGCACATACTAAACAATGTAAAAAAGTCTTTCTCACAAAATAAAGCGACCCTTAAATGAAAATATTTATAAATATTAATAAGCAGTTTTGATTTTGATTTTTTCAATGGGGGTGATCAGAAGAAGTTGAATGAATAAAAAATAAAAAATAGTGCAATAATTGAATGAGGAAAGCAACAAGTTAGAAAGATGATTAAGAAAACATATATTTTATTCAAAAAAGGTATTTTCATTCGGAAGAAAAGTAATAGTTATTATATATAGATTATATGAAAAAACCATAATGTTGTGTGATAATAAATAAAATAAAATAAATAAAAGATGCATATTTCGATCTATAATTAATTTTGATATATAAAAATTGATAAAATCATAAACTATGTCAATTTATTTTAATTTTATTAAATAAATTGAATTCATGGTAATTAATAAATTTATGATAATTTTTATACTAATTTACAAAATTTTAATTTTAGTTAGGGTAATTTATAAGATTATGATAATTTATGTTAATTGATAAAGTTATTATGATTGATTTTAATTTTTATAATTGATAAATATGTTAATAATTATAATTTATGGTAATTAATAAATTAATTTATAAAACTAATTAAATTGAACCTAAATATTTTGGCTCGGTTCTAAATATACTTCGGTCGGTTTTACTATAAATGAATCAGTTCAGTTTAATTTATTTAAAATCTATTCAATTTTTAACCTAATCTATGCTCACCTCTACTATTTGGTATTGTGTTTTTCTTTTTAATTTTGATAACTATTTTTGGAGAAAAATAACTAAATATATGATTTTTTTGAAAAATGTATATAAAAAATTTTAAAAAATCAATCAATTAAATTTAAAAAATTTAAATATATTTTTTAACAGCTAATAACAATCCCAAATATCCCTTATAAATTTGTCTAATTATATTTTCTAAATTATAAACATATTCAATTAATTTATTTATAGATTTATCTCGACAATCAAATTATGTTTTAATAGTATTATTTGGATTTTAACTTAGAATTGTAGATTGATACATGGGGTATTTAGTTTCATGCATTGTTTCTTTATATTTGAGAATCTTTCTCAAAAAAATACTATTAATTTTCAACAATTTAATCTTTTAATTAAAAATTTATTTAATTAATTATTATTTATTAAAAATTACGTGTTTTCTAAATAAGTATTAACTAAAAAATTTATTTTAGTGAGTTAAGTATCATTATATTTTTCTATTTTGGGTTTTTTAAAATCAAAAAGTTATTTTTTGAATTTTTGAAAGCTATTTTATATTTTAAATATATTTGAGTGAAATAAAATGAAAGATTAAATTTGGTGCGTCTTGACTAAATATGATTAAGTTATGTTTTATTACCAAATCGATTATAAATAAATAGGCTTAATTTGATAATTATTTTAAATGGTAGTATTTTTGAATTATTAAAAATGAATATAATAAAGAAAGGAACTATATATTGAGGTCTCCATATTTTGTTTTTAATTTTGAAAATATTTTATTTTAAATTTAAAATACAAAAAATAAAAAAAAATCTAACCAAGCATAAAAAAATATCATATCAGAATCGATTTGAACGCACTGTTGATTATTATTATTTAAATATTAAAAATATTATTTATAAATATAAATAAAATAACTTCAAAATTAACAATTAAAAAATTAATTGAAAAAATTTAATAATTAAAAGAGTCTATTAAAATCTAAATAAAACTAATAATTAACAGAGCAAGTTAAATAAATTTACAAAAGCAAAAATTTAGAAATTGACTTGAATAAAAATAATTTTCAATAAGATAATGTTTAAGAAAAGTAATAATAATAAAAAAAGACTGAGTAACGGTGTCAGACTCTATGACTTCTCACATCTCCATTACATAGGCGCGAACCAAATGCAACCAAATGCTCTCTCTCTCTCTCTCTCTTCCGGACACATTTTAATTAACGAACCAAACTATACTCAGCTCATGTACCAAAAAGGCAAAAAACTATACTCAGCTCAAGCCGCTAAGCCGAAGACCCTTCTCCCTTTTCTCTTAAACTCTTCGCTAGAGAGCCGATCCATCATCATGTAGCCGCCGCCGTCTTTGGTAATTCCACAGAAATCTCTCTCTCTCTCTCTCTCTCTCTCTATATATATATATTCACTTTCTCTGTTTCTTCTTCTTGAACTTCCTCTGAAGGTTTTGTTTTCTCTCTCTTAAAGCAGGCGATTACTGATGGAGCCCGACGTGATCGAGATCCCTCCTCCGGCTTTTGGCGCTAATAAACAGCCTAAACTTAAACAGGTCTTTTTTTTTCTTCTTCTTTTGTGGAATACCTAAAACAAAGCTTTCCTTCTTCTTCTTCTATTGACAATCCATCATTTTCATTCTTCTTTATCAAAAAGCCGTTTCTTTTGGGCTTGTTAATTCAACGTGTATTAATGATCGCTTAGTTTTTTTTAATTGATTTTTTTAAATTCCCATTCAAATTTTGTTACTTTTTATTTTGTTTTGAACAGTAAAAATTAGTGTACTTAGCTGAAATGACTCCGTCCTGACTGATATTGGGTTCTGGTTTGCTTAACAATCTTGGGTTTTGGGGATTGCGAATTTTCTTCCTTCTGATACTAGTGACTTGAATTTTTTTTTTCATTGTTCTTTTTAATAAATTGTTAATAGGTTTGATGCGTTTTAATTTTTGGTGAATGTAGTTTAATTTTGGGTGCATTTTTTTTTCCATTCGTGCTCATTGCTTTTCACATGGTTTCAATCGGATATATGTATATTATTAGATTCAGGTGCTTTTTAGGGTCGGTAACTTTGTTTTTAAGTCACTTTACTTTGGTAAAATAAACTTTGAACGTGTTTCCTCTTGACTTACCAATTTTACTAGTTAAAAAATGTCGATACTCATAATTTTTGGGTGACAAGTAAACTTGAGCTTTTTCAATATTAGATGTCTTTTTTTCTATGATGGTAGAGCATGAATGGGCTTACTAGCATGTTCAAGATGTTATTCTTTATTCTCTGGTGGTAGAGCAGAGTGTTCTGGATTGCTGAGGATCAACAATGGTACCAGCTAGTCACTCCTTCCTATCTTTGGCAGAAAGAAATTTATTGATGTCCCCTTTTCTTCATCTAGATTTTTCAAAATTCGAACAAGGATAAATAGATGTAACAGATCACTCTTGACCTTAAGCTTTTAGCTTCTAGAGCCCCAAGTATGGAAAGTATAGTTATGTGGGTAAATCCGCATTCTATAAGGATTTAGAAAGGTGTTGGCCCTGGGATTGCTGTGCGCCCTAGGCACAATTTTACTAACTGTGCTTTTGTCAGCAGATTTCATATTATCAATAAGATAGTATAATTGTAAACAATGAACTTCTTGTAGGTTATATTCCGGGAAGTAATTGATGTTGACAATGATGAAGATGCTCCTGATGTCATGATCCTTGATGAGAAAGTGGACACAAAGAATAAAGGAAAAGCTATAGAAGATAATTCCAACGTTTTCAATCCTACCGAGGTACAATAGAGATACAATGATTTTCTTCTTTTAATTATCTTATGCTTTTCTTTTGTCTTAATTTTGTGTTGTTTTTCTTTTCTAGGGAGCTTTTGCCAATTCTCTTTTCAATCCTTCTGAAAGCTCTGCCCCAGGATCGCATCAACCGAGTATGACAGATGGTGTTAGTTCTCTTTTGTTAAATGAAAATGAGTATATTGATATCACTTCTGATGACTTCATGGATTTTGATGAGTATGCTTTTTTACAAGCGCACTTCGATAATGTGGATATCCCTCCTGGTGTGGAGGCACCCATTCCGTTTTTGCTGGATTCAGTTCATAAGGCAAAGAAAACTGTTGGTAGAAGTGATTCATTGGATATGAAGAATCTAAAGAATTTAAATGCTCTGGATTCATGGACATTAAAAAATGCTGAGGGAAGCAAGAAGCTGGCTTCAGTGAGTAGTTCAGGTTTCCAAATCACTGTGGATTCTTTGGGCGATGCATCTGGAGCTGACCTATCCTCCCCCTGGTCGTATCTGCACACTGCCCAAAGTAAGAAGAAACCAACTGCTTCACAACATGGAGCCAGTGTTGCAAATAATACAGCCCTTTATAGGAAACACGTGCCTGTTACTTCAAGGAGTTCAACTAATCATAATTTTCTAAGTCAATTGCACAAAGCGCCAGTTTCTTTTGATAATGATCCATTATATGCGGAAGAATATACTGCATCACTTGTGAACAACCAAGGTGGTACAAATAATCCTTTTTGGCCCAGTTTTCCTACAAAAATGGATACCACAGTGGGCCCATCTATGTCTTATTTCAAATCTAAATTAAAAGCTTCACATGCAATTCCTAACTATACAAGTTACTTGGATTCCTATGATCCATTTCATGTCGAACATAATCTGTCTAATGGTGTAGCCAGAACTCTAAAAAATGTAAAAATAGACGATTGTCTGAGGAATTACCAACTTTTTAAGCAGTTTGATACTGTTGAAGATTTTTCAGATCATCACTATGCTTCTAATGGTTATTCAGTGATGCAGGTAATCCTTTCATTTTATTTTCCATGCAATTTGATATTCTCTTCGAAAGTAATTCTATTTCATTTTTGCTTTTTTTTTTCCATCTTTCTCCCAGCCTCCCAAGAATTGGGCAAAGAGAATTCAGGAGGAATGGAAAATCCTAGAGAATGACTTGCCAGGTAGTTCTATGCTTTCTGTTTCCACATGAGATTAGCAATCACTTTGTTAGATCTCCTATCCTTTCTTACATGTTAATGTTTGGAATTGATCATAAAAACCAAATTTATAGGTTGTCTAAGCTGGACACCTTGAATTATGTATCAACTACGTAGTGAAAAAAGAAAGAAAGAAAAGGCTGTATGTAGCAAATTAGAAATAAGCAAAACCTATATCCACATATTTACGTTTACACTGAATTTATTTGTCAATCTAACACTTTTTTTCGCTCGTCTTTCATCTTTCCTTGTTATTTATTTCAGAACTTCATGAGTCTGATTGCTATTGGAATTTTCAAATGTCATACCAATGTCAAATGGCCTCTAGTTGTAGAATAGCCTTTTCACTTCATCTATTTCTCTTACATAGCATCTGATAGTTTTTCTCTTGCTCATGAAAGAAGCAACAGAATTATGGTTTCAATATCAGTTAATATGCCATGAAACTCCATCATTATGAGTAATGCTGACGTGGAAGGACCCCCTCGAGTTGAACTATTTATGGAGTAAATTATGCAATAATTTTTTAACCATAAAATACGCAATGCATTTTATTTAGCTCTGTAAGTTAAAACCCAAATCAGGAGTTATGATCAGGCATTTGATAAATGTTACTTTGCATTGTAAAATACATTTTCTACTAACTTCCACTCTGAAGTTGCCTCTTTCCATCATCTCTGAGATTATCAATGGCGGTCTTTACTTTTAGTTTACGAGCACAACAACAAAATTCAATAATGATTTTACTGGCTGCTAGAAGGTTTGGGATTCCCATCTCAGTATGCTGATGTCTCTCTTCTTTTGCTATATGGCAAGACCTTCAGTGTGAAGCATATGACGGCAACTGTCTAATTATGTGTTCTGATTAGTAACTTTTCTTACTGAAACTGCTTTGTTATTCTCCTGGTCTTGATGTACGATAATTGATAAAATGAAATAGATAAAGTCATGTTCTTTGGATATCAGTTGTTCTATGCATAAAGACTTGTGTCTTGTCCATGCTTTTTATGGTAATATTTCTTACTTTTCCTTTGCCAATTTTTGTTCTGCCATCAGGTACTATATTTGTTCGTGTTTATGAATCAAGGATGGATTTATTGAGGGCAGTAATTATTGGAGCAGAGGGTACTCCCTACCATGATGGTCTTTTTTTCTTTGATGTTTTCTTCCCCAGCAGTTATCCCAATGTACCTCCGGTATGTGATGAATTTGTTTATGGTTGTGCTTTACATCTCTTTAGAAAATTTTGAGTCTCACAGTTAGTAATCTATTTGCTAGAATGTCCACTATCATTCTGGTGGTCTTCGACTCAACCCAAACTTGTATTGTTGTGGGAAGGTATGCCTTAGCCTTCTCGGCACGTGGCATGGTAACAAAAACGAGAAGTGGCAGCCTGGTGTCTCAACTGTGCTACAAGTACTTGTCTCTATACAAGCATTGATATTGAATCAAAAGCCCTTCTTTAATGAGCCGGGATATGAATCTATGAGTGGTTCAGCAAATGGTGAAAAGCAATCACAGCAATACAATGAGAGGACTGTTATGTTATCGCTGAAGTCAATGACTTATGCTATGAGGAGGCCACCAAAGGTAGTATTCCTTTAACCATTCTAACTTTTGGGTTGCAATCATTTACTGGCTTTAATGAGATGGATATGGTTTGAAATCTCAATTTTTCTGGTAACCATCTGAGGAAGAAGCATGCTTTAACTACATTGACAGACATATATGAATTATGAACCTTGGGGAATATTAACAAATATCTTTTAGATTTGGTGTCACTGGGGGAAATTTATTTTCAGGGTTGTAATTATTATGGGGTGTAAACATTAGGGGACAATTTGTAATTCTCTTTTTTGAGTTATCATTACATATATACATTATTTATGATTTCTAGGAAATTGTGTCATAGACTTGTAGATTTCTTTGTTCTACATTCAAAACCTTAAAATTCAGAAGTTGATGATTGCAGCATTTTGAGGACTTTGTTGTGGGCCATTTCCACAAGTATGCTCATGATATTCTGGTTGCATGCAAAGCATACATGGATGGTGCTCAGGTGGGGTGCCTGGTCAAAGGTGGGGTTCAGGATGTTGATGAAGGTGACAAGAGCTGCTCAACAAGTTTTAAGCACTTGTTACCACCATGTATTGACCTACTTTTAAAAGAGTTTTCACTGATTGGAATTGACTGTGAGAAATTCCAAATTTTGGCGAAATGGGGGAACAATAATCAAGTGAGTCATGCCGAAGGCTGCAATATGAATAAGTTATTGCTGAGTAGTTTTGGAACTTGATGCAAAGCATCTTAACATGTCATGCTTGCAATGTAGATCTCTAATTTACATTGAAAAGTTCAAAATTCAGTCATGGACATATATATGTTTCTTTCCTAGGACGTTTAAGACTTTAAGTTGCAATTTTCAAATTGTACAGAGGTGTAAATATGATGAAAGTGGTAGGATGAAGACTAAAATCTCATCTGATTTCTAGTCAGATAATTAAGGCGGTGTCGATTATCAGTAAACAATCTAATTCATTGTTCAGCTGATCTCTAATCCTTTATTTCTACAGCTGTATGTATGTTGTTATATAGAACCTCTGTCTTGCAATCTCGTTCCAAATCATCAAATTGATTGGTGTAGCTGTAATAGGAGAAGTAAAGGTTGAACTTAAAGTTATCTATTTTCTGAGGCCTAATTGATATATTTTAATCAAAAGTGCTGCTGTTTTATAAATTTTAGTATTTGCTTGAAGGTCTATTTATTTGATTTATTTTCTTTTTTTTCATTTTGATTCATTAACGGGGTAGAAAAGGGAGATCGTGTTATTTTAAGATTTTGATTGACTACAATAACTATGGTTTCAAATTATCGAAAATTTGAAATATTATTGTAATGTTTATTTCAAGAGGATTTTACCACCATTTCTGAATGCAAACTTGACTTCTTTCCACGGTGGAACAGTATAATGGGGATGAACAAGTTTATGACTTCAATTTTTGAACATTACAATGTACCGTCTAGTCTATTTATGCATGTATATATAACATTATGAATTTTCCTTTTTATGAAAATTAAATATTAAATGTTTGTATTGAAAAATGGTTTAGACAGTTGTGATGGGTTGACTCAATCTAGTTTGCATATATTTGATTTTCTATTTTTTCTGCATTGATTTCCTTCTTTCATTGGTTCTTCTCCATTATCTCACTTGATTTTGACTTGCTAAGCTATTTCTTAATTGAAAGTTGGATTTCTCGTCAACATTGTTCCAGCATTTTCAAGTCGGCAGTTGCTATGTTTTTAACGAGAGGGAGAAGAGGTTTCTGTCTTTTTTATGTATGTATATAATTCTCCTGATTTTGCTTTACTATTATCCAAGAGTAGCCGGCATTAAATGACAAATGTTAGAGCAAATTATGCTTTGATAGTATAGTTCTTTTAATGTCGTATCTTTGTTTTTAAGGATGCCATTCTTAAGCTTGAGGCAGTTTCTTCGCAACTTATCTGCTGTTTACTTTTGAATTTATCCAAAGTGCAGCTCTAGCATATATATGAAGGATCATAATTTGTTGTTCTTGTTCTCTTCTAACAAAATGAAGAAGCCAATGATTTTTCGTTCTTTCACCCATTTCCTTCTCTTGTCTTTGTTTTCTTTAAATTCTGTTATATGCTGTGCAAGTGAATTCTCATACTCTGACCATTGTTCTTCAATTGTCCCAGAATCTAGTTCTAAGAAAAACACATATCTCACTTCCACTAGGTCAATTCCATACTGGTTATGGAGGTGGTAGAGCAATTTTCAACCAAACCTCTTCCAGTTTCTCAAAATCTTTTGTTTTTCGCACTCGCAATTCTTATTCTACCAGTTCTAATAGTGTGCTCAAAGTGGAAGCAGACTTTCTCTTTCCAGAGCTGTACATATCTAGTTACAATAGAAGTCTGACGAGTGGAAAGGGGAAAGCCCTGATAAGGCTCTGGTTAGATGGGTTTTGGTCAGGATCTTCAGGTAAGCTTTGTATGATCGGTTCGAGTAGATCAAAAGATGGTGTTTTTCCTCATCTCAATGCTGTTCTTAAGCTTGAAAATATCAAGAGTTCGAACAATGTTTCAAGTCTTGTCAATGGAACTTTAGAGTGCTTCAATTCTAGTGATGGTTCTCCTAGTTTCAAACCAATCTCAATCTTGATGCTTCCTCAGTTTAATTACGAGTACACTTTGGTTCCTAAACGTTTTGATGCAGTTAAGAATTTGTCCTTCACTTCATCAATGCCTGGACTGAGTTTCTGTAATGAAGGCTGGTGGCCGCCAAATGGATTTAATTTGAGATATGAAGGACCTTGTGATTCTGAAAACAGCTGCAGCCCTTTTGGTGATTATGTGCCTCCTGCTTTATTCATCAGTGGGTTTGCCTGTTCGGATGAAGTACGAAGATTGCGAGTTTTGGTGGAGTTGTGTAAGATGAATTCTATTGGTTTCTACCATCCTTTTTATCCTAACACAACATTAGTTGGAGAAGGATATTGGGATGAGGAGAAACTATCAATTGTTGCTTGCAGATTCTTGAATGTTGCTGAATCTCTGGCTGATGCTCGTATAGCAGAATGTTCGATAAGGATGAGCTTGAACTTCTCTGCTACATTGTCAATCAGAGAGATTAGTAATGTATTAGGGAAAATATGGACTAACAAGACAGTGAAAGATCCTGGTTACTTCGAAAACATCACATTTTACAGCTCAGAGAATTGTATAGTGGGCTTTCCTTGTCTCAAGTACAAGTTTACTGAAACTGACAGAGTGAAGAATTCATGCCCAAGAACACTAAAAACTGCTAAACATAACGGGGAGAGATACCCAACTGGGAGTTCAATTCATATGCGGTTCGACATGTCTGTTGATGGTTCTGAAGGGGAAGTGGCATGGGGTTCTGCAATTCCATTCTCTGTTGGTGATCAATTTTACGAGAAACATTCGAATGAAGAATTTTCTCGAGATTAAGGCCTGCAAATTCTGCAATAGAAGCAAAGTTTAGCAGTTTAGTGAATATGAGCTATAAGATAGGACTCACAGTGCTACCCGGTGCAAATGTTGTTGAAGGCTTTTTTTTCCTTACTAGATCTTCGTTTCTTAATGAAGTAGAGATTTCTGCTGAAGGGATTTATAATGAAAAATCAGGAAGCTTTAGTATGGTGGGCTGCAGGAATTTTGAAACAGAAAATCAGACAGATAGCTTGGATTGTGAAATACTGCTGAAATTTCAGTTTCCTGCATTAGAGAAAGACTGTTACATTAAGGGAAGGATTGAAAGTATGCGCAAAAAATCAGATCCTCTTTACTTTATCCTTTGGAAACATCTTCAGCTGCATATTGGATCATTCAAGCTAAAAATAACCTTTGGAAAATGGATATGGAGATTGATATTACTCTTTTATCTAGCACATTGGCATGTGTTTTTGTGGGATTGCAGTGCTTGCATGCTAAAAGGCAACCGGAAGTTCTTCCTTTGATTTCAGCTTTTATGCTTTCAATACTTACACTAGGGCACCTACTTCCCCTTGTGGTAAACTTGGGCTCATTGTTCTTAAAAAATGGTGATCAACAATATCATTTTCTTGGGATTGGGGGATCTCTCGAAGCAAATGAGGTGATCGTATACTTAATTCAAATGGTAGCTTTCTTCTTCGAGTTCTATCTGTTGCTGATAACATTGATTGCAAGATTCAGTGATGAAAGGCAAAAAGGATTGTTTGTTGCTGAGAAAAATACTTTACTAGTTTCTCTACCGGTTTATGCTGTCACGGTGTTAATTGCTCTGCTTATGAACTGGGGTGAAAAAGGGCTTGACCCGAAAACTTGTGGAGAGGTGGTGTTGGATGGTTTTCTTTTGCCTCAAATTCTGCTCAACATTTTCTGGGATTCTAAAAAAAAATGTTCTGTCATGTTCTTTCTATATTGGTACCATTTTGATCCAATTGCTACCCCATGTGTATAATCTTTATGAAGCTTATACTTGTGCTCTCCCATTTTCTCTATGGGAAGTCATTTTCATGTTGGAAGGAGTAATATATTTGCAGCAGAGATATGGTGGTGGTTTCATTTTTTCACAGAGATCTAGAGGAGGAATTAAACGAAGATAAGTTTAGCATAAGCTTTATGTTTAGTATTACTTACCTTGTCTGTTGTATATTGAAAAGTTAGGGGTCCTTCTGGACCTAAGAATTTCAGGGAACTTTTTTATCTGATGCCAAATTACTCAAATGCTGGAAATAATAATAATAATAATAATAATAATAATAATAATAATAATAATAATAATAATAATAATAATATACCTGTATTGTCTACATCACTAGTAAAACTTTGATTGATTGATTTTTGAAGAACATTTTAGATCAAAGATAGAGTCGCCTTTTGAAGGATGGATTTGGAAAACATAATCTCTATCATATCCAACGTGCTTACATGTGCTTTTGTAGGTATGCAACACCTTCATGTGAAGAAAAACCCTCAACTACTTCCATTGGTATCAATAGGCTTGCTTTCAATTCTTTCATTAGCTTACATAATTCGTACAGCTTCCATTTTCGAGTCAATAATGCTTGTGCAAAATCATGACGAGGAATTTTCTCAGTACTGATAGATGGCTGCAGGTTATCAATGTGGTAGCTGCTGTAAAAATCTTGTGGCGATGTGCCGATAGATGGCTTTCTTGTACCTCAAATCTTTCTAAACCTCTCACGAAGCTCGAAAGAAGATGTTCTATGTCGTTGGTTGTACATGGGAATGACTTCCTTGGATTAGTGCAACATGCTTACAATTTTTACAGGTTCTACAATGTCGAAATTCCTCCTGATTGAAAGCAACTTTCTGATTTGTTTGGAGTTATCCATTCGTAAAGCTTGTTCTTAATTCGAGAGTATAATTAACAGAATTTATATTTCAGTCTAATTCCTTATATTATTATTATTATTATTATTATTATTATTATTATAAAGTTTAATGATATTTTAGGATTAATTAGTTTTTACTATCATTGAGGAGCATAAAGCTTAAACAAAAGCATTTACAAAATGGTAAAATATTTACTATAAGCGAAATTCCATTTTATTAAAATTTAATAAAACTTAATATAACAATTATTATAATTTCAATAAAGTTTATAATTGTTAATTATTTTAAGTTTTCATAATTATTAATAAAGTTTAATGCATATTTAAATTTGCTAGTTAAATTCTGGATTTAAATTTTTAAGATTGGTAACGCACGGTTTCCCCATGTTTCCAGAACCTCGTGAAACCCAAAAGACAGACGCAGGGTAAATTCATACTAAAACCCTAAATTCTCCCTCTATATAATGAAACCCCGGAAACCCTTCCTCCGCCATCACCAAAACAGAGTAAGCGTTAAAGCAAAGGAAATCCTTTGTCTTTCACAGATGGCGACTCTTGCAGCAGGAATTAAGCTACTCAGAAACGGCAAATCGTTCCCTCTCCATCTGCTTCGGGGCTCTGTTTCTTGTGCATCTACTGCCATGAACCTGGAAACCAAGTTGGCCGCCGTCGATCCAACATTTCAGCGGCAAATCCCCGTCTCCGTCCAATATTTCCGTGGACTGGAGTCTGCTGTACCTATCGATGGCTATAACGCTGCTCTCCTGCATCCGAAATTAGGTGCCATTGCTGAATTGAATCCGTTGCAGCATTATGCAAAATCTGTTTCGAGCGACGATGCCTTCGATTCGGACTATGTTGATTATTTTGGCACCGACGGTGATGCAGATACGTCCGATGACGATGACGATGACGATGACGATGATGAGTATTAATTGAAATTTGTAAGCTGATGGGTTGTGATTAATTATGATCCTCATTCTGCTTGTTATAGTTTTAGTTAATTCTCTATCTTTAAATAACTTTTCTGGTTTTTAATGAGTTTGCTTTATTCTGTTAGTTAATCAATTTGAAATGAATTGTGGCGTATGAAACTCATCAAATCAGTAAAAGGGATATTTCAAAATTTATCGGATCAATTAACTGCAACTTTTGATTGGTTGTTTTCTTGAAAAATCAGGTCCGATGCATAGCAAAGGAATAACGAGACATATTTGCTTTTTGTGTGTAAAACTATAAATATATTACAATTCATACATCTAAAGCACACTGACGACAAACTGGACATGTAAGATGGCTCTCCATCCACATTTCAATACAATTTGAGTGAAACAAATGCTTGCATGATGGAAACATTTTACATCGGTCTCCATGATCATAACTATCTAAGCAGATTGCACAATCTTCATATCTTGATTTCATTTCTTTTTCTCCATATTGCATGGAAGGCAACAACCCATTAACATAATGCATTCTTGCTTCTTTTTCCTCTATAGAACATGGAAGTTCACAAATTAATTCTTCATTTGACTCTAAATCATTCTCAGATATGAACATGGGATCATTGTGCCTTCTGGGACGATCAAGATTTTGGTTAACAAATAAAGGGCGAACCATACGCACAAATGTTATATAAAAAGTGAGGAACACCATAAATAGGGCAACAATGAAAACACACATCATGCAGAAGAAGATGAAAATTGTGAAACTAATTGCAGAAAACATGTTAGGTTGGAAGGGGTTTTTTGAAAAGAAGAATACAAAAATTGGATGACCCATTTTGCTATTATCTAATTAATTTTTGTATTTACAAATGTTTTTAATATGTGACTTAAATATTTGAACTATTGGTCACAAACTAAGTTTGTTAGCAGAACTTATCAGTTACCTTAAAGTTTTGTCAACTAGACAAATTTCAGTTCAAAACCAAGGAGGATGCAAAATGAAAAGAAAGAGTTCTGTTTTTAATTATTGGCTTAGATCTTTATGGTAATATTTCCGAACAAAACTAATATTTTCAAAACCCTCATGTCCATTGGTTGTTTCATAACAAAAGTTTGGGAAAAAAATTTATTTACAATTAAAGAAATTTATGCTTGCTTGAATAACAAAAGCCAAGCATATATAGAATATTTTGCCTTGATTGGTTACGTATACAATAAATACATGTGTGTGTTTGTTTGTGGGTGTCAATTAATTAAAATGGTTTATATATCTTGCTATGATAGTTTTGTACTTGTTAATTTGCTTTTTTCTTGGTAGATAAAATAATTCATGTTAAGGGAAAATTTCAAAAAAAAAAAAAAAAAACAATCAATGCTTCATTCCTTATTTAATTACACGCTTCATTATTCATTTAATTGAATACTTTTTTTTTTTTAATTGGATGCTTTCGTTCACTTCTTCATTTTTGAATGTTTGAAAGTTTTGTAATTGGACACATGTTTGAAAAAAACATAAATTATTAAGTTTTTTCTTTGAATTTTTCACTATGTGATATATTTTAAATTAATAAGATAAGAGTGTATGTTTTTTAATATTTATTATAATTCTAGTTAAAAATGATATAATGATGTTCCTTTCGTTTTAAAAAAATATTTATAATAAAAAATTAAAGTGGCACACAACATATTATGCATGGCTAAATTCTTCTTAATTTTAAATTATAATGAATAGCATTTATATTGCCATGACTGCTATTCATTTAAAGTAAAAATTTTAGATAACTCCCAAAAAAAGTGCCACTCTGTTTTTAAATTTTTTTTATCATAAATTTTAAAAAAGAAATAAATATAATAAAAAAGCATTATTAAATAGTATTTAATTAGAATTAGAGTTATAGTAAATATTAAAATATATATAATTTTATAAAAAAAAAAACAATCGGATCAACCCACGTTAGCTAGTTAACTGGTTGATAGTTGATGAAAAAGTTGCCACTTGAAAACATGAATATTTATACAAATGGATACAAGAGTCCCAACACTAATGTAATTACGAACATATTTCCTATACAAGAAGCTTTCCTTGTTTGATATAACTAGTTATAATATTTGAGAGAATTGGGGAAGTTGTTGTATTCGAGCTTTTTCATGACTGTTTATTAATATTGGTAGAAGTTTGAGATTATAGTCAGTGCAAGAAAATGACTAGTGGAGTCTCCTAATGAATAAAAAGATAGTTAGAGTTCAAAAACTATATAGGAGATGAGAAGACATAAATATAAAAATAAATCTTCCTATTTTATTATTTAAAAATACAATTTATATACACTCAAAAGGTATAGAAATATAAAATTCTAATTATTTATTAGACTTTCATATTTATTAAATGACAAAGTGGGTTTATCAACCAAAATAAGGATGTAGCTCTAATTTTTGAAAAACTAATAAAAGAATATATTCGAATATTTAATATCTATAAGTACTAATTCTATTCTTGTTTCCAGAGTTTGGGAAGCAAGGATGTGTTTAGTTTGTGAAAATATTTTTTTTTTGCAATTTTCATTTTTTTATTTTTTTTTGTTATTTTTTTCTTTTGCAAATAGAAAACTAATTAATAGTTGTAGAAAATTTGGTATTTTCTAAATTAGAAAACACATTTATTTTTATAAATAAAAATAGGAAAACATTTTTTTTTGAATTTTCCAACTACTACTTATAACTTAATAAATTTTGGAAATGTATTTCTAATTTTTCAAATTAGAAAATAATATAACTAAACAATAAATTCCATTTTTCAACTTTGTTAGAGAAATTTTCTAGAAAATTGATATTATTGTCTACAAATAAATACATCCAAAACACTCCCATGAGTCTCCCCTTCACCATCCACCCCTTTAATATCCAACTTTTTGTGTTTAGCATGATTTGCCGAACTGTCTCACAGACTTATTTTTAGATTGTATTTAGATATTCATATTTTTTTTAATTTTTTAAACATATTTGAATTAATGGAAATGGGCATACGAGATTTAGTTTAGTCAACACAAAAATATCAAAAAATGGTAAGTCAACTATTTAATTGTATTAAAAAATCAAGTAAAAATTTTTCTAGTAGAAGTTACCAAAAAAAACAACATATTAAAGGTATTTTAAAATCAATTAATGATAATTTTTTCAATTACCAATTTAAATTCTAACGTTTTATAGAACTTTTAATTTCGTCTTCTTTCGTCACATTTTTATTCATTTAAAATTTTATAATTCCAAGAAAACCCCAATATATAGGATTAATTTTTTTTTTCCAATCTTTTTGTCCTTTCAATTTGAATCTCAACTTACCTATGAACTCTTAATCACAATAACAACATGGACATTTTTGCCCAATGTATACAGCTAACGGAGAGTTTGGTCTACAAATTGAATGAAAGAAAAATAAAGGGTTCAAATTGAAAAATCAAATTGATAAAAAGAAGTTATTAGGGGTTTAAATTGAGATACGCCATGAATTAAGTTATTTAAGTTTAAAGTTTGATTGAGGTAAAACATCCTGCAAAGTAAACGTAATACAACGAAAGTGAATTCCACCCTCATTATTATTATTATTATTATTATTATTTTTTAAAATTCAATTACGCCCAAAGAATATTCTGTTTCTCTCTGTTTTATTTTTCTTTTTCTTTTTTTCCCCCTGTACTTTCCCTTGTACCGAACAGAAAAACCCTACCAGCAGCTGTTTTTCATTCAAAGAAGCGTCTTTGGTTGTTATTTCCGATGGACTCCCCAACCGAAATTCCAATCCCTCTTTACGAAACCCTAACCCCGCTCTCTATTCCCAGCCTTATCGCCACCCCAAATAAATCTCCACCGTCCGATGCTCTCGATCCCTACATTGTGCTTCGCCATGAGATTTCCCTTTCCTCTCTTACTTCCGCCCCCATGGACTCTGCCGCACCTGATTTCTTCTCTCTTGACGTTGGCGGCGCTCTTGAAGAGGAACGCGAGCCGAAAACGCCGAGCCGAGCGGCTGAGCCTGTGACACTTTCAACTCGAAAGACGGTGCCGGAGCCAAGGCTGGAGGGCAGTTGGTTTAGAGGGAATAGTAGGTCTAGGAGTCCTATGCTGCAATTACATAAAGGTAACTCAGAGAGCTCAAAAGCGAGGGATTTTTGAGTTAAAGTTTTGGATTTCTGTATTGAGCATTCGTTGATTTTTGTTATACTTCACTTGCCTTCATTTGGTGGTTAAATATGAGGACTATTAAAATGTTTTAATTTTTATTGTTACATGAATTAAATCACAATCTTTGTTGCTTCCTTTGGTATTCTTTTTTTTTTGGTTGAATTCTTCTTTGATTATGGTTCTGGCTCTAATTAGGGAGCTTTTCATGATATATGATTGATCATTAATTGATTTCTTATTTTGAAAACTTGCTGTGTGTCTCTGGTAGTACTGCACAAATGAATTAGCTTTCATGCTTTTTGGTAGCTCTAGATCATTGTATTTCAATTTTTTTTTCGCTTTGTCATCTTAAAGGCCTGTTATTTAGTTGAAAGTAATTGAAAATATAAGCTAAGCTAAACATGAATTTACTTTGATTAAGTAAATTGAAATTCATTAAAGGTATTACTGTTGCAACTTTTCCGTTCTGGTACTTGCAAATGTATTAGAAATTTGGTTCAGTTTCTTGGTTATATTGATAGCCTCTTTGGTTCAAGTAGGTGTTGCTTATAGCTGGTAATCAATAATTTTAAGTGTTTGGTAAAAGGTTTCTAACAACTGTTGTTTATACCATTATTAACATATGTTATATGTTATCTCTAATATATTATATGATATATATATAAGGACTAAAAATATAATTTTTTTAAAGAATATAATTATTTTTTTTATGTATATACATAATATTTATTATAAAAGCATAAGCATTACAACCATTTTATTATAAAAGCATAAGCATTACAACCATTTTTTAGAAATTTTTATATCTATCTATTATTTTTATAATAATAAAAAATGTATTGATATAGAAATTAAATTGGAGAGACAAGAGTTTTGTAATTAATAAATTTTGAAATGGAAACATAGTCTAAATAGCAAAATAAAATCATATTATCTACTAGTTGATGGAAAAAAAAAACTCTAAAATGGAGCCGATGGAATTAGCTGCTAATTGGGACAAGAATCAAATGTCGATTCATAAATCTACCAAACAGGTTTGATGTAGCTGTTGATCATGAAACATCTGTCAGTCGCTCTAAACCTTTGAGCAAAAACACCCTTTGAGTTTAAGGAAAGGGAGAAAATCTTGACTGCAGCTTTTAAATGCTGTTGGTGAAAGTCTGTTTTCATGACATCTTGTGCACTAATGCAGTGAGGAATGGCAGACCAATCCTTTTATGTTCTAACATTTCATTTGTGACTTTGTTACCTTAATATGATAATAATCATAGGCCTTTTGGTGCTAAATAATTTAGTAAAACCTGTCCTATCCAGAGAAAATGGGATCAAAGATACTTTTTTTGTGGAAAAATTAAAAATCTAGTTGAAGTGGTTATGGACTTGTTCAAGGATTTGAGACACTTTGTTTCCGTGGACCATGTTCAAGGATAAAAATTTGAGGAAGTTAGTTTCGTTGTTTTTTGAATTCTTATAGATTCACGCTTATTTGTGCAACACTATCTAGAACTATGGTCATCGAACATTTTTGTATATTGTGGTTAGAGATATCTAAGGCTTAAAATTGTTGAAATTTTTTGTGTGATAGAGTTTTACAATAGATGACTAGACATATACAAATTTTAGCTTTTCTTCAGATATCATGGTAAGTGGAAGTTTTTTAGACTGAAATTTGGTGATTGGTGTCTCAGAGATAGTAGATTTCTGTGATTTTCTCTCTCCTACTCACGAGGAGGAAGCTGTGCGCAATACAGCAGTAAAATGTGTTGTTGATGTAATCAAATACATATGGCCTGATTGCAAGGTGATTTATATCTCTCACGCTTTTCAATTTTTATAAAAAGCATGAAATTTAGTAACGTCATGTTAGTGCTGGTACTCTACAGGTAGAAGTATTTGGTTCATTCAGGACAGGGCTTTATCTTCCTACAAGCGATATTGATGTAAGTATGATGTGAAGTTTGCTTTGCTCAAAGCATATACTATGTTTGATAACTAATCAAAGCATTGATGTTTTTTTCATTAACTATAGGTTGTGATTCTGGGGTCAGGTGTAAAAAAACCACAAACTGGTTTGCATGCTCTTTCTAGAGCACTGTCTCAAAAGGGCATTGCAAAGAAGATTCAGGTATGTACTATTTGATGACTGGAATATTATTATTATGCAAAATACATTTATCTTATGTACTTTCTTTTGGTGTATTAGGTGATTGCGAAGGCACGAGTTCCAATTATCAAATTTGTTGAGAAACAAAGTGGTGTTTCATTTGATCTAAGGTTTTCCTTTTTCCCTTTTCCCTTTTATATTTATACTACTACATTTTACTTATTGTTTTTATTGATTGAGTTGGTGTTTTATGTAAGAGATTTTCTAATCCTTCATCCTTGGTTGAATTTATGTGAAGTTGGAATTTTTTTTTGTCTGAAAGTGGCACTGTAGTTGTTGGTTTGAATGTTCTTACCATTTCCATTGTGTGCATTCATTTTATTTCTTTAACATTGTGATATTTATTATTATTTCTTTCATTTTCCATTTGTCTTATGTTATTCTGAGTACCTGTGAAACAATTAATTACCTTAATGCATTTTGGAGAAACAGAACACATAGAGAGACGAACTGAACAGATTTTCATTTCATATCATATCAATTAATGTGAAGTTATAGCTTTTGAAGTCTTGAAGAATGAAATATATTAGGATATAAGGGCCTGTTTAATATGGTTTCTTTTTCTGATTTTTGGTTTCTATTTGTTTGTTATAAAATATTGAAATTTGGGAAACGAGTTGATGAAACCAGGAAAAACCAACTTGTTTTCTGTTTTATGTCACAAAGTAGTCAAACAAGCATGTTTAATTTTAAATTTTAATTTATGATAAACAGAAACTATAGCAAATTGGCCTTCAAATTATGAGATGCTTAATGTGACACGCTGGAGAATTGGTGGTGAATTTTTCCTGTGATGGTCTGGAGAATTAGTGGTGAATTTTTCCTGTGATAGTTATTCTTATTTACTTTACAGCAGAGAATTTTTTTAATGCATTTTACCATTCTTGTGTAGAATCAAGGATGCTGTTTTTATTTTATCACCAAAAAAGGATGTTTTTATTTAATTTTTTAATTTTATTTACTTGCGTCATATTTACCATGTTTTTTGTATCTTAGGCATGATATACATAGGATTAAAAAGTGCTTATGTTTCTGACATCTTGGAAATTCTGTGCACTCTGAATATTTTGAAAAGTAATTAGCTTTTTTTTTATAATTTGGACACAGTTTTGATGCGGATAATGGACCAAAAGCTGCAGAATTTATTAAGGTGTGTTATCTACCTTTTTGTTCATCTATTATTCTGTTGTGTAATGCTTTTCTGCGAATACCAATCGTAATCCTTTTAACAGAGATGAGATGATATGTTGGCTCTACTTTAAAATAAATTTTATGAGATGGATCTAGAATTGTCAATCCTATGTCTCAGAAAGATATACAATATGTATAGAATGAAGTAATTCTCCTTTTGGTGGCTTGTGTTTCTTTTTTCAGGATGCACTTTCTAAGTGGCCTGCCCTACGTCCATTATGCCTGATCTTGAAAGTATTTCTACAACAAAGAGAACTCAATGAGGTGTGAATTTGTTATTCATCTTCTGGTAGCTTATTCTGATGGGCTTAAAGCATGGAATTGCTTTCCCATGTATCATTGTCTGATTCTGCTCGCTGATTCAAGTATTGTCAAAGTGTGTAGGTATACTCTGGTGGAATAGGTTCGTATGCTCTACTTGTGATGCTGATGGCAGTGTTAAAGGTGACAAATATATTTTTGATTTAAAAACTTCAATATTCTTCTATATTGTGCACGCATGTTATCATCCGGTTGGTTCTTACAAATATCCTCATAAAATCTATATCTCTAGCTCCTAATTATGATGTTATGACAAGTATTAACATTCCTACATAGAAAGAAATCCCTAACCATAAAGAGCACTTTCCCTTCAACCAAATTACTTTCCTGGAGCAGGGTTGATTGTTGCATTCCAAGTTTCCAAATTTGTTCTCTCCTTAAAATTCAGTCAATAATGGGCTAGTCAAAAGAGCTTCACGTACTGGTCCATTATGTGTATGGCTTGAAGATCCTTGTTCCTTTCGGGAGAATGTGTTTTTGGCATAAGGTTTTTTTAGTATTCCTAACATCTTTCAAGTCCTTAATGAGAAGGGAGACATTGTTAAAGTGCTTTTGCAAAATCCATTTTGTTGATATTGGTGGAAGTGTTACCGTGTAATAAAAGGAAAGGTGGGTATAAATCTATTCCATTAATGAAAAATAAAACCAAAGTGGGGGCAAAGATCAGAGAGCTATGAGTTAATACAGTGATGATGGTTAATGTTTGAGTAGCAACATACTTAAATAGCATGAGTGAGGTAGTAGGAATAGCAACTTGAATGATTGTCATTCGTATTTTCCAACATCACATTCCCTAACCTATTTTAACAGAGTAATGGAGTAATTGATATGGCTAATTCTCTGCTTTCTTTACAAGTAGGATATTTTTGAAAATTACAAAAAATACAAAAAAAAAAACATTTGGGTGCTTTTTCAATTAAAACCCTATTTGGGTGTTTCAGAAACCCAAAATCTGGGTTCTGGGTTTCAATTGAAAAAGTTCTTAGTGGTTGTCTGATAATAAGCAAGGAATATCCGTCTTTCTGCTAAACAGGGTGTATTGAACTCATAATTCATTAGATACTTTTTATGAATGTCAAGACTTTTTTCTCCTATATGTTATTTTTTCCCAAATCTTAGAATGTGCAATGCTGTGGTTTAAGTAAAATTCTTTTGAGATTATTCCTGTCCCTTAATCCCTTTTTGTTCCCCATCTATTGATATGACCTCATTAACATGATGTATTCCATTATACAGAATCTCAGGGAGTGCCAATCAGCTTCAGAAAATAATTTGGGGGTACTTCTGGTATGGTTACTGAAACAACCAGATTTTGAGCAAGTCCTTTAATAGTGTTGTCATGACGTAGCTCTGTTTTGTTTTTGTGTTTTAAAGAATGCAAAAGCAAGATACATGGAGTTCATGAACGTGATGTTTATGTCATGTGATTCCTTATTCAAACCCTATCATTTAGGGAACGAATAAGTCAAACTTTGTAGGGTTGTGCATTCTTATTTCCTCTTTTTATGGGTTGCAGGTACACTTTTTTGACTTCTACGGACGCAAATTGAACACCACAGATGTCGGTATATCTTGCAAAGGGGCTGGAACTTTTTTTTCAAAGCATAAGAAAGGGTAAAAAGGAACAAAAAAAATGACGATGATATGCTATTTTCTTGTGCTGCAAGTCTGCAACTTAATTAAGAATTTCTGCTTGATTTCTTGTTTTCTTCCTCCATGTTCTGTTTTAGGTTTATGAATAAGGGACGACCATTTCTCATTGCCATCGAGGATCCACAGGTGAACTTCTGGACAATAGTCATGTACTTATTTTTGTTTGGTTAATGTTGTAGTGGATCGTGGCCTGAAAATTCCTTGTTTTGAGCTCTTAATTTAATCTTTTCGTTGTTTTCGGGGTTGGTTGATGTACCTCTTTTAGCTAAGAGAAGATTGCCAAGAGTGCCCCCGGAACTGGGTCCACCTTTTTGTTTTAGTTACTGACGAAAAGGCAAAAGGCGTTATCGTAATTTGCTTTACTTTTAACTCTAATTATTAGCTAGTAGTTCTACTCCTTGTTGCAGCACAGTATGATTGGGATGGAAATTCTCTGGTTTGTGAACGTGGATTATGACTGATGCCCTAACAGTCACTTGTTTATTAGCTTATTTTATTTTATTTTATTTTATTTTTTCCAGCTAAAGCCTTTCTATTTATAGATTTATAAATTCATTTATTTATGTTTTGGATGAATTAGGCACCGGAGAATGACATTGGAAAGAACTCATTCAATTACTTCCAGGTTTGTTCAATGGTCTATGATCTTTTCTTTTTGTTGTTTTCTACAGAGAACACTTGTAATATAGAATTCTTGGTAGATGTAAAATGCATTGCAATGTAAATGGACGGCATGGTTTATGAGATGATATGCAGTTATGAAAAGAGTTTAATTGATGGAAATAGCTTACCTCAAAATGAAAAAAGGAGACTTTAAGTACAAGTCTTTGCCATTTTCTCTGTCGTAAGAGAGTACCAGTTATTTAGTGGAGTTAAGAGATAATTTGCATTATAGAAAGAGGAGTCAATTAATTTATGGATAGGAGAGAGAGAGATATGGTGATGTTCTTTACCTGTGTAAAGACAATAATGCACCTGTAACTAATGGAGGACATGGTTTAAGAGATAATTTGACATTATAGAAAAAAGTAAGTTTGATGAAAATAGCATATTGTAAGGAGTCTGTTTATAGATAGTAGAGAAAAGAAAAAAAGGAAAAAAAATGTAAATAGGTGGTGCAGAGAGAGACAGAGTAACATGGACTGTGGCATCAAACTAACAAAAACATTCCATTAATCCTGTTTTTCCAATACCATGTTTTTCTCTTTCTAAAATTGCAAAAAAACTGCTGAATAGCTTTGTCATTAGTATTATATTTTTGAGATGTTACGGTGAATTTTTGGAGTGATGCATTACGTGTAATGGATTCAAAGCTCCAGATGGTAACCTTCCAGCTTTGTCCTGTGGGTGTTGTTTCACATTGACCAGTTACTTCTTTCAACTCCGATTCTGTTTTCTGGTTAAAGGGCCCCATTTTTGTTTTTCATCTCTACTTCTGGAATGCTGATTGCGTGATGAATTTTTTGGTGGTTTCTCTTAAAGATTGAGTATTGAAGGTATATAACTTGCTATTGTATTGTACTGTACTGAACTTTCTAGTGCATGAAGGGTTGAAGAAATTCCTGTGCCTGTATTTTTTTTTTATTTCTTTATGTGTAAATTATGTGTTAGGCTGTGTGCAGTCAATGTCATGTGGAACCAGTATAACCTGTAAACCAAGGGGTTCATATGTGTAATTTCTTAATTAAACTCTCTTTGTGCCTTTGGGCCTCCCCTGGAGTTATCATACTAATTGTGCATATACAGCTGGGTTATCATCATGTGTACAATTAATAAAGTGTGCAAAGAGCACCATAGTTGTAAAATATTGCAAATTTGCAACTCTAGACGGGTTTGTGAAATTGTGCATCAGACTGTTGTCAACTTAACATTGCATTTAAAGTTGAATCTTATGTGTATTGGTGGTAATTTTATTGAGAAGCAATAAGGGGAAAATAGCTTTTTAAGGTTTTGGAAATTTGGGAGCTCTCTGCTTGCTTCATTTAGTATAAGCTGAAATATTGTTTCACATGACATGGAATGTGTAATTTGGGAATTCACCTAATACTAGTATTTTCTATCAATAACTATATATGATTTAAGATACAGTGTATTTGTTCTTTTATTTCTGTAAACTATATCAATTAGTCAAATCCCTGTTGCAGATTAAGTCAGCTTTTTCAATGGCTTTTTCAACTTTGACAAATCCAAAGACCATCTTAAGCTTAGGGCCACAGAGGAGCATTCTGGGTACTATAATTAGACCAGACCCTGTTTTGCTGGAGCGAAAAGGGGGATGCAATGGAAAGGTGACTTTCAATAGCCTGCTGCCTGGAGCTGGGGAGCCAATACCGTCACATTACAACGAGCATCAAGAGATTTTGGGTAATTGGCAGTTGGATGATTGTGATGAAGAAGAGCTGCCACGGGGAGGTGGAATTACTGAAGATGGTGGGACACCGCCCTCTTGGAAGAAGAGGAAATCTTCTTCGAAAGATTACTCTGGTAAGAGAAAGGAAAATGGCGTGGCTGGGAAGCATCATCATGAAGAATATGGCTCAAGGAAAGAAAGGAAGAAACGGCGCCAGAGAAATTACAATGATGATGCCATTGGCCATTATGCTGGTGGATCTCCATGGAAACATTAAAAGAGCATGGCATTGCATATCTCAGGAGAATTTATCAGTGAGCTGTGGTGGTTTTCTGACCACTGTAGATCAAGCTTGCTTCTAATGCCATACGAATGATTCGATTGTGGCAACAGAAACGAATCACTAGAAGTGCTCCTGTATCTTCAGTGGTGAATTTTTGCACTGGCTGTAGAGCACAGAGTACGGAGTGGAATTCTGCAGTATGGTAGGAATTATGATACCTGATGGATCTGAAGACATACCATTAGAATGTGATTTTGCTGGCCTCAGTTGTCCTCCAGTTGGTGGCGGAAAGTTCTTTGATTTTATTTATTTGTCAAAGCATAGGTAATGTTTGTTCTATGGCTAATTTTCATGACTCTACATTTAGTAGCAATATAGCTTTGAATTTTAATTTATAACAAAAAAATTTCCTAAAATTTAATTTTTATAATAGTAAAATCCTTAAGTGTTAGATTTTTCATCCAAAAATTCTGTCAGAAAATAAATTTTTGATTTAAAAAATTTAAGACAGAACGTTATTGAACTAATGGTGTTTGGATGAAAAATCTATGCTGAAAGAATTTTACTGTATAAAATTTAAAGTTTGTAGATTTTTTCGTTATAAATTGAAGTTTAAAGACAATTAAGTGCGAAATTTAAGGAAGATGGGTGAGAGCTAAATTTTCCTCTTGCGAATTAAAGGTTGACGGCGCTGAGGAATGGGCATATGATTCAGCAATCTCAGGTATTCTTTTGGTGTTTCTATTTGGGAAAGAGTTCTTTTTTGTTCTCTGTACTTAGCGATGTTTTTATTTATTTATTTTTTATTTCTCTGAATCTTTGATTTTATACATTTAGGGTTTTTTTTTTGAACCCGTATTGTCACTCATATGTAATTCCTATGATGAATTCTGTTATAAGAAAATAAGAAAAAAAAATCTGTTGCCATCAAAAAATAATTTGGTGAAATATTTTTTGATAAAAAAATTATAAATATTATATAAGAATACTACTTTTTATGATTACGTCTAAATATAAATTTGCTACAATAACAGAAAAAAACTACTTTACAAAAATTCAAAGATTCTTGATGTGGTTATAACAATGGTTGTTCGATACCTCGTCAGTCATTGCTTCTTCAAGTTCAAAACCAAAAATGTGCCTAGAGGCCAACAACCGAGACGATGCGACATCTTCAATTTATCACTACTATATTCCTATATAAAGAATTTCTTAAAATAAAAAAAAAGACCTACATATGACAGATTATTTATTGAGTAATCTAAAATAACCTATTCATTGCCACTCCTAAAACCAGAATTGATTAAACATAAAGAATATGTGATATACCATGTCGATTTGTAGCCTAGTAGCGAGCAGAAGTGGGGTGGATGTCAACATTTTGGAAGATCAAGTGGAGGCAGCTTCTAATTTGGAAGCTTTACATCTAAAACAACCCAAGCCATCTTCAATCCCCAGCAATGCATAAACCACACACCTGGATTATCAGCAATAAACCTTATAGCTACCCAACCACCATGAGGTACCCCCACAGTGTTCCTTTCAATGGGGTCCACAAGATTGAATTTTGCTGGGTCCTTTCGTGAATCAAAATTTCCAAGACCTTGACCAACCACAGAGAAATTGAATCCATGCAAATGCAGAGGATGGCTTTCAACACCAAGAATGCTAGTATCCTGCATTATAAGCTCTACAGTTGTATTGAAAGGGAGCTCCACTAGCTTTGTTCCTTTGCTCACCATTGTATTATTCGGTATGGATTGCCTGGAAAATCAAGAGTGTAAACATCTTTTGATTGATTTAGAAATTGGGATTTGAAGTAGAGCTTTTGCTTGGCATTGTAAATGATATATTATTAACCGAAGCTGCAAACTTTGTTCCATTTGGTTCCTCACACGTTTTATTTTTAGGGCAAGGTTTAGCTCCAAGGCCAACTGTGAAGAAAAATTGCCTGTCAACTTTTACAGGCACACTGGCAGGAAATTGTGCACTTGCCAAGCTAAGAAGTTTGCTTGTATAATTCATGACGAACGATGTATCTCTTAATGCAGGTAAATTTGGTCGAAAGATTACAAGTTTTTGATGATTGGATTTGTTATGATATTGAATGATGCCAGCAACAGTTGAATTGTCAAAAGTACCTTGCCTGTTGCATACAGTCGTGCTTCCATAAAAAATCTGGCATTTGGGTAGTGGAGTTCGGTTTTCAGAATAACATTTGTAGTTTGTCCAGGTGCAATGTGAAGGATATCAGTATCAAAAGGTTTCATATAAATTGCATCAACTTCAGCACTTGAAAAATATCACTTCCACAAAAATGATTTGACTAGTGTTCTAATTATGCTTAGCTTTGCAGGATTTTTCAAAATGGTCAAACTTTTTGCGAAATCTAAATTGAATCTTAGACTTGTCTTTTGCCTAGCAATCCTTCACCAAATGATTAGCAATCTTTCACCAAATGATTAGTAATTAGATAAAAGGAACAAGGGGAAAACTTGCCTTATCCTCTTTTTGTTGTTTCTGTAGATTTTGCCTTTGTTGATTGCTGATCTAAAATAATATTATGATTTTGACCAGAATTTTGTTTTATGATATGTTTGGCTTGAATCCCTTCACTACCATCATTCTCCCTCAAATTAGACCTCAACTCTTGAGCTTGCAATTTGTTGATGAGTTCACCAATGGACAACCTTGTAAGATTACAAGATTCTTCAATAGCGGATACATTTGGCTTAAACCTTGATGGCAAGCTAATCAAGATTTTCTCCACCACATTCGAGTCTTGAAATTGCTCCCCAGACAACTTAATCTCATTCACCAACTCCATCAACTTTGCAACATATTCCTTCACAATTTCATTCTCTCATCTTAAGCATCTTAAACTCGCTCTTAAGAGTGAAAAGTCTGATGGTTTTCACCCTATCACTGCTCTCAAATTTCTCATTTAGCTTATCCTAAGCTTCCTTTGGAGTTTCACAATTCATTATTCTAGTGAAAATAACATTTGTTAGACTTATGGTATATAAGTCAAGGATTTCAGTTTCTTTGATTTAATTAGATTTTCCGTGATCTTTGTTTTGGAGCCAAGGTTTGGTTATGACGTAAAGGAGGCAAATCTACCCCAACTTCAACAACATCCCACAAATTCAAGGCTTTCAAATAAGTCTGCATTTTGATTGCCCATAAACATCATCAACTTCAACTACTTTCAGTGGGTGGTTTGTTATGCTGAAGAATATTTCGTCATTGAGCACTGCGTTTATTATCCCAAGAAGATAAGTCTTTCCACTCTTTTCCTTCAGCCTGAAAGTATCTGCCAATTCGTTCATGCATTTTTACGAGAAAAAGGGAAAAATCATCAAACTCTGCATTAGGAGACAGAAACTCAACTATTAACCTACTTATCTAATGGTGACTCAGGACATGTTAATTCCCTTTAATTAAAACATCTAAAATAATGTTTTCTCCAAGATCAAGAAGTACCGTTGTCAGAGCAGTTATATAATAGCCCCATAAACCTATGAAGAAATATGAGAGAATACTATGAAGATATTATTCAAGGCTTGAGTAAAGTTACATAGCTTACATCTATTTATACTTGACTAGAAATAACCGGTCCTAACTAATGAGCTGATATTTAGCTACCTAATGTAACTACCCTGCTAGATAATACATAATACTTCAGTAATACTGCATGTACATGTGTTCTTTACACTCGCAGCTTATCAACAAAATACAAAGCAGAAAAATATCTTCTTCACCCCCCTCAAGCTGAGGAGTGTGTATATTGAGCACTCGCAACTTGGTAATGAGATGTTGAAAAATAGAAATGGACTGAGCTTTGGTGAAGAAATCGTCATTTAGTTGATAGACCTGACTGACAGTAACTTTATGACCCCTGATGATATTTTTTCTTCAATAAAATGACAGTCTAATTCTATAAGTTTAGTTCTTTCATGCAGTATAGGGTATTGCAAATTGGTTATCACAGAATATTAGAGTTGGAGAAGAGTGAGATTGATGCAAATCTTGTAACAGATATAACCACCACTGAATTTATGATGTTGTTGCTGCTGCTAATGCTCTATACTCTGCTTCTATGGATGACCTTGAGATTTTTGTTTTGTTTCTTTGATTTCCATGAAATCAAAGAACTACCGATGAAAACACACATTCCAGTCACTGACCTTCTTGTTAATGGACATGATGCTTAGTCAGCATCACTGAAAGCTTGCAGTTGCAAGTTGGAACTGTTTGAGAAGAGTAAACCCTGTGATGGATTCTGCTTAATGTATCTAAGATTGCGGTGTGCACATTTGAGGTGGAATTCACTTGGCTTGTCTAAAAATTGACTTAAATACTGGATTGCATATGGAAGATCAGGCCTTGTATTGGTTAGGTAGAGTAAACTTCCAATGAGTCCTCTATAGGAGGATATGTCACTAATGAGTGGAGATTCTAGTATCTCTGAATGTTTGAAAGGTACAATTTGAGTGGGCACTGGTTTGGAATCTAGAAAGCATGTGTCTTATAGTATGTCTAGAGCGTACTTCCTTTGACACAAGTGGATGCCCTTAGAAGATCTTGCCACTTCAAATCCAATAAAAAATTTTAATCTTTCAAGATCTTTAATTCTAAAAGCTTCATGTAGGAAATTCTTTATATGTTGAATATGCTGCATGCTATTACCTGCTAATATAACATCATCAACATAAATTAACAAAGCAATAAAATCATTTTTAGAAAACTTAGTAAATAGAGAAGGGTCAGATTTAGCTTGCACAAAACCTTGTTAAATGAGAGATGTGGTGAATTTGGCATTCCATTGCCTAACTGCTTGTTTTAACCCATATAATGAATTTTCTAATTTGCAAACCTTGTTTCTGCAAGTAAAGCTAGGTGGAGGCAACATGTAGACCTCTTCTCCATGCAAGAAGGCATTGTTGATGTCTAACTGCTCCAAATGCCAATTCTTTTGTTGCTGTTATTGCTAATAAAGTTCTAATTCTTGTGATAGCTGTGAAATAAAATTTGTAAATAGTGAGAGAATGGCCGAATCCACATGGATTATTTATTATTAAATCTGAATTATTAAAAACAAATAAATAAAAATTGGGGGTATTTCAAATATGATGAAAATAAAATGCAAAATAACAAATCAAATCAATTAAGTAAAAATCTAGCTAAAATGTATCTATAAAAGCATGATAAAACATATTGCATGGGAAACCCCGTTATCCTTGTTAGTGGTTCCTAGGTGTTATGAGCATAAATGAGTTAATAAAATTAAAAAAGTTTATGATAAAGAAAAATAAATATAAGAAAAATATTTGAATTGATATATATATATATATCTAGTGAACAACAAGATAATAAATTGTATGAAAAATATTCACTATAAAAGCATGATAAAACATATTGCATGAATATTTATATGTTATGAACAACATGATATGATATATTGTATTTATCTTTATGCACTACTAAGTTTAAAGCTTAGCGTGAAAATTTCCTTCCACGCAGATTTACAAAGGTAGCTAAAGCCTTCTACGCAGATTTACAAAGGTAGCTAAATCTTGTAGATAGAGCTAGCTGTGGTCTAATCCAGTAAGACAGTCAATAAATGAAATTTTGGGTCACAACACTTTTGTATTTTGTATTATATTTTCTTATTTTAGATGTATAAATTATCTTCTATATTTTTGTAATTAATCTGAATATATATATGTATATAGTGTCATCACCGACATTAATAATGTCATTACTGGCTTCAAATGTAGTGTCATCACCGACTTCATTAATGGTGCAATCATAGACATTAATAGTTCCCCTGATTGACATGTCAAACTATCCAAAATTGTAGTTCTAAGCTAGTTGTTCTAGAGCTTAAATAATGTCATTAAAATTCAAAACCATAAGAAATAAAAGTGTATATATTCATATATATATATATATATATATATATATATATATATATATATATATATATATATTTCTTAATCACAAAATACTCAACTATGATTTTATTTGCATATTATTTTTATGAGTCTAAAAACTCATTTGATTTTTCATATATCTCATTTAGAAAAAATTCATATTATAACAATTAATCTAATATAATTTAAATATTTAAATTTTATTTTTTTAATCTGCCCTGTTTCAGGCAAAATTCTATTTTTGACCTCAATTTTGGTCCTGTTAAAGTCTAAATTAAATTACAAAATCTTCTTATAAATTTTAGATCTGAATCTTAACTTTAATATGCAACTTGAATCACTAAATTTTGAGTTATGTAGAAAAAAGTTATGACTAATTGAACACCAACTGTTCACTAACAATTTCGCCCAGAATTTGTTGAACAGATTCTTGGTCCGATATATATATATATATATATATATTTCTGGGAAAATACAGGAATATTTAGATTTTATGGTCTGAATAAAAGTTAAAATCCTATGTCTTAGCTTTAATATGCAACTTGAATCACTAAATTTGGAGTTATGTAGAAAAAGTTATGACTAATTGAACACCAACTGTTCACTAACAATTTCGCCCAGAATTTGCTGGACATATTCTAGATTCGAAATATATATATTTTTCTGGGCAAATACAGACATATTTAAATTTTATAGTCTGAATAAAATTTAAAGCCCCATGTCTTAGCTTTCAAACCCAATCAAGAACACATTAATCCGAATCATATAGCTCAAGTTATAGCAATATATATACTTACTGCTTCATAAATTCCAGCATTACACACACACAATTATCTAATTTAATTTTTACCAAATATATTTCTAAGTCTAGCAAACATGTATACCCAGAATTTTATCACAAAATAATGTTAATTTACATGTCAAATTCTCAAATTATGCAACTTAAAATTAAAACATAGGCTATTACTTTAATTTATGCACAAACCTCTTATTAATCTCTTTCACTTTCTCTAAGTAGTTTTCTCTTTTCCTTTGTTTCCTTGAGCTCCTAAAATACACAAAATCATCATCAAAACCTTATCTTATCAAAACTCTCATGAAACCCTAAACTCTCTCTCATGAAACCCTAAGCTCTCTCTCTACATAATCAAGCTCTAAATGAGCTCAAAACCATGTTTTCTTTTTATGAAAATTGAAGAGGAGAATGAGAGATTCTTACCTATATTTTTTTTCTCTTCTTCATCAACAGTTGAAGATTTTATCTCTCCTCTTTTCTTCCTCTTTTTCCTACCTTCTTCCCTTTCTTAACTTTTTCAAGTCTTGTTGCGCATGAAAATGACTTTGACTTGTTCTTTTCCCTATTTTCTCTTTCTTTCTCTCTCTAGATTTCAAGGTTGGCTATGGAGAACAAGGGGCTGGCGTGATTGGCTGTTTTGGGCAGGAAGAAAGAAGAAATGAGGAGAAAAGAAAAGGAAGAAAAAAGAAGAAATAAGTCTTCATGTGGAACCCACTAAATTTGACAATTTCTTTGCTATTTAAGTTTAATTAAGATTAATTCTCTTCTTTTCCTTATAAAAACTGGTCAACCCAATTAAAATGTCCAAATTTCATATATTAATTAGAAAATAATCTCATTAATTCCCTAAATTTTGGTAAATTGCAATTTGATCCCAAAACTTATCAAATTTTACAATTTAGTCATTTACTGTAAATTAACTTGTTTAAACTTTATAAACACTTAATTAGACATATATCACCATAATTTAATCATTAATTTATTAATTTTGGTTAAAATCCGAATTTAAACTCCGATCAGTCAAACGAGTCAACTTCACGACACGTGTAACTCGGGGCCTCAATTAGCGGATATGACAATATCATTTATACAATTATCCATAATTTAATATTTCAAGTAGCAAAAAATAAAAATTTCACAAAATGAGGCTCTCAATCACTCCCCACACCTGCATCCTACATTGTTCCTAATGTAGGCTATAAGATCAAAATACATAAAAAAGGAAAAAGAAATTAGAAAGACTCCCCTTAAATATCCAGCTTCTCTGAAGTGCTTGAATAAAATTGGCATGTGGTTTCTCCACTCAATCCACTCTTGCACTTAATTCTCTCTATGGTTATGAGGGACCAACTTCTTCTTTAGCAGTTCTTACCAGAAAATTTCTTAATCATTATTCTCAAATCAGCAAAACAGAGCAACAAAATTCACAGCAACCCATAATAGTTATTATCACCAATTATCAATTAAAGCAATGAATCAATGCAATTCAATATCAAAGCTGAAATTTAACAAATTCAACCAGTTATCTCAGTTCAAGAGTTCATCATATAACAAATACTACTCAATATTGGCAAAGTGTAATTAATTAATGAACATGTCAAACATTGAAACGCAAATGCAAAGTCAGTCTTGGCTTCAATTAATCAAGTAAATGCATAACCCAACAAGAAAAACTCATATTTTAGCAACATTCAAACTATAAAAACTTCAATCCCATGACTCATTCAACAACCCAGTAAATTTCAGCAATCTATTTTTTTTATTTTTTCAAAAACCAAAATCACAAACCCATATGAAATCAAAGACCCATTATCTTTTAATTCCAATTTCAACAAGAAATCTCTTTTTTTCTTTAAGCTTTAGTCAATATTCAACAACACCCATTCATTCTCACGAGATAAATGATGGAAAAACATACCAGAAATTGGAGAATCCAAGAAAAAGAAACTGTTGAAGCTTGGATCTGCCGAGATAATGGAAAGTGAATACTAGGAAGACAGTCGCTACTACTATGAAACGAACTCATCTTTGGCCGCTGGTGAGGGAGGAATGAACGAATTGACATGCATTTTTGGTCATCGGACAAGAGCCTTGGAGGGCGCTCATGGGTTGTTCTTCGTTCTATGTTGGGTTTTGTGGTATTGGGCCGCCCATGTGGGCTTGACCCAGCTCAGACCCAGCTCAGACCCATATCTTCTTATATATAAAGTTATGAAAATATATAACTTTTGGAGAAGAGAAGAAATGAAAAGAAGGAAATGATATAACTTTTCATCAAAAAGTTTTCTCTGAAATTTGGAAATTCTTGAAAAGGAATTTCTTCATCTCCGTTCAATCACAAGTGAATCAAAACGTTCGTACTGTGGAATTGAGTCAAGTTCTAGTAATTTGTCTCTGCCTAAAGTATTGAAAGCGCACGATCTACGCTCAACAAGTAAGTATTTGCTGTTTTAGAAATTCCAACATTGGTATCAGAGTTCATTTTGTGCATTTTTGTGCTTAAAATCATAATTGTGATGATTTTTGAGAAATTTACTATGAAAATTCAAAATTTCTTCAATTTTCATAAAATTAATTATTCAGTTTCATAGTTCGAATTTGGTATCATTAGAAAGCTCTTATCACAAGCTTTCTAGCGAGTATTTTTGCATAATTTTCTAATGCGTGGTCGATTTTTTTATGATTTTTTAAAGTTTTTGAGTATATTTTTTTTGAAAAACTATCATTAAAATGATTCCCATTCTCATATCGTGTATGTGTTGTTCAAACATGGCCAAAATGATGTTGAAACCGAATAAATATGGTCACAGTGGTTTTAAAACCGTAAAAAATGTGTAAAATTTGAAAAAACGATGCAAAACAACCCCCTAAAGACAGCACATGTATTGCACGTGCCGCCTCAGCGCATCACGGGCTGGCGGTTGGGGGAAACGGTTGCTGATGGTTTTTCCATGTGTCCGTGACATGTGGCATGTTTAGCCATGTGGCTTCCTCTGGCAGCGCGTGAGGCGCATGGGTAAACTTCATTTAGCGCATGGGGGCGTGTGAACGAATATTTATGGTCCAAATTTTTTTAAAAATTCTCAAAATTTAATTTCCAATTTAATGGATATTTTTTAAAACTTTTTTGTGACTGTTTTGATGAAAAATTTGGAAAAAAATATGCAAATTGGAACATAATTACATGTAATTGATGTTTATCTTATTTTAATGCATATATATTATTATTGTTATATTACATTATATGATGAATGTATTGTGGGAATATTAGATTGGTAGATTAATGAATCTCATCTAATATAAATTTAATTGACACATGTTTAAATTAAACAATGATAACTGGACTATGTCAGTAGGAATTGATTAAGCTGTATATACAGTTTTTTTGTTTCTACTGCTTGTAATAGGTTATTATTGATTAATTTAAAGCATTGTGACTTGAAATTGATAAAAAACATTAATGAATTGTGCTAATCCTAATTATAATCATTGTTTCTAAATAGTTGAAATGGCTGCAACAAAAAACATTATTGCTGACTTGAATCAAAGAGATAAGCTGAATGATAAAAACTATGACATTTGACATCGTAAAATTTAGTATCTCATGGAAGAGCAAGATATATTAGAAACAATTACACAACCAATGGCTGAGGCTGAACAAGGAAACACTGCTCAACATAGGCAGGAATGAAAGCATATCAAGCCTATAAGCGCAAGGATAGAGTTGCTTGCATATTGATGTTGAGCAGCATAGGAAATGACTTGATGCTACGCTTTGAAAAGCACCGCTTAGCCCAAACAATTTGGGATGCTGTTAAGGTTCAGTTTGGTGGAATTTCAACAACAAGGCTGCATCAGTTAACTCTAAAGTTTGATGCCTATAAGAAAAATTCTAATCATACAATGAGGCAACACCTTACTGTTATGTCTAACATGATAAGTGAGACGAAAGGTGCTGGCCATGAGATGACTGACGAGCAACAAGTCCAAGCTGTAATTCGCTCATTTCTGAAAGTCTGAGAACACATGCCTGTCAACCTTACCCATAATGATAATATAAAAACTTTTGATGATGTTGCCCAACATGTTGAGCTAGAGGAGGATTGTCTTCTCGCTGATAAGCCTGAAGGAAAGACTTATATGACTGAGTCTAGAGGCAAAGAGGCTTCTAGCTCTGGGCAAAAGAAATGAAAAGGTAAGGGCAAATGGCAAGTCAAAGGAGAAAATAAGACAAAATTTAGTGGAAATTAGTGCAAGCGTGGGAAACGCGGCGGAAAGAAAGGCAAGAACATGAATTGCTTCAACTGTGGGAAGCATGGTCACTTTGCTCATGATTGCACTGAGCCAAAGGTATTGTTTGACCAAATTAGTACTTCGGATTTATATGTTAGTAGTTGCTTGATGTTAGCTGAAACTATTCCTTATTGGACTGTAGATTCAGCAGCAACAGACCACATAGCAAGGGACCGATATGCCTTTGTGGAATTTGGTCGAATTCCAAAAGGGAGTAGAAAAATTTATATGGGGAATAGTGCTTCGGTTGACGTGTTGCGGGGAGGTTGCACGCTTTATCTCCATGATGTGCTTTATGCTCCTGATGTTCGACGAAATTTAGTTTCTATTATTGTTTTGCTTGGACTTGACTTCAAAATTATTTTTGAAGATGGTTGTGTTAAAATACTTTTAGACAAAGCTTTTTATGGTTCTGTACATATGTTAAATGGTTTTATAGTGCTAGATATTATTTTTATGGATGTTAAGCAATCTATAGTTCTTGTTGAAAATTCCAATAATGTTTCATTAATTGATGATACTAAATGACATGCTAGATTATGACACATTGGGCAAGATTGTTTAAAAAGATTAGCAAAAGCTGGTCTTTTAGGATCTGTTAAGAAAATAAATTTGCCTATTTGTGAGCATTGTCTAGCTGAAAAAGCAACAAGATTACCATTTGGCAAAGCCAAAAGAGCCATATTTCCTTTACAACTTATAAATTCTGATATTTGTGGCCCAATGAATGTTAGAGCAAGACATGATGCTCACTATTCATCACTTTTATAGATAATTTCACCATATACGGTCACATTTATTTAATCTCCCATAAATATGAAGCATTAGATTGCTTCATAGAATCAATTAATTTGAATAAAAAATATTTACGACTGATTGAGGGTGTGAATATTTATATGATTTATTCTAAAGTTGTTGTGATGATAAGGGTATAGCTAGGCAGCTAACTATTCTTTCTACTCCACAACAAAATGGCGTAGCAGAAAGAAAAAATAGAACCCTATTGGACATGGTTAAGTCAATGATGGCGCAAGCTAATTTACCTATTTCCTTTTGGGGAGATGCATTAATGACTGCTGCCTACATTCTAAATCATGTACCATCAAAATCTGTTCATTCCTCCTCATATGAATTGTGGAAAAGCGAAAAGCCTGACTTAAGCAATATGCGCCCATGGGGTTACACAGCTTATATCCATAACATTTCCCATGAATATGGAAAGCTTGGTTTTGGGGGAAGACACAAATGGAAGAATAACAAAAGTTGAGTTACGAGATGTCATTTTTTTAGAAGAGAACTTTCCTGAAAGAGATGAGATAAATAAGGATTTCCAATTTTATGAAATGGAAGATCCTAAGACTAGTGGGAGTGCAAGAATAATTGATTTAGCACTCATAGAGCAAGAATTTATTGCTCATCCTGAACCAAGTGGGAGTGAAAGAATGTCAGATTTTGTTCCCATGGAGCAAGACCATGAACAATCTCAACCTCGACGTAGTAATCGTGACAAGATTCCCCGTCGTCGATTAGAGATTGAGGGGAAAGCTTTTATGATTGCTCCAGATGAAGAAGAGCCTAAAACAATACAACAAGCTCTTTCTGGTCCTAAAACAAAGGAATGGATTAAAGCTATGGAAGAGGAAATGGATTCGAAGATATACAATCAAGTTTGGGATTTGGTTGAGAAACCGCTTGATCATAAGACTATTGGGAAAAAATGGATTCTCAAAATAAAACATAAGGTGGATGGGACAATAGAAAGATTTAAAGCTCGATTAGTAGCTAAGGGCTACAAAAAAAAAGAGAATTGACTATGAAGATACATTCTCACCTGTAGTTAAGTTTGCATTAGTTCTTCTCATTATGGCTATAGTAGCACGAATAAACTTAAAATTATATCAAATGGATATTAAAACTGCTTTTCTCAATGGAGAATTAGATGAAGAGATCTATATGGATCAACCTTTAGGTTTTGAACTCAAAGGACAAGAGCACAAAGTTTGCAAGCTCAAAAGATCCATTTACGGTCTTAAGCAAGCGTCAAGACAGTGGAACCTATAATTTCATCAAGCCATATTAAAGGATGGTTTTACGATGATGGAGGAAGACCATTGCGTATATATTAAATGTTCTAACAATGATTTTATAATTATGTCCTTGTATGTCGATGACATTTTAATAGCTGGAAATAATAAGAAATTGATTGATACTACCAAGAAATGGTTATCATCGAACTTTGAAATGAAAGATATGGGTGAGACTAGTTATGTACTTGGTGTTAAGATCATAAGGGATCACTCTAAAAGACTTCTGAGTTTGTCTCAGGAGACTTATATAAAGAAAATGTTAGAGTGTTACCATATGCATGAATGTAAGCCTATGGATACCCCTATCGAAAGGAATCTGAGCCTTAATCTAGATATGTGTCCCAAAACATCGGATGAAAAAGAACGAATGTCTAGAGTACCCTACTCCAGTGTTGTCAGTAGTTTGATATAAGCAATGATGTGCACACGTCCAGATATTTGCTATGCCGTTGGGCTAGTAAGAAGATTTCAATCTAATCCATGTCTAAAACACTGGATGACAGTCAAGAGAATATTGAGATATCTAAAAGGAACTTCAGACTATATTCTATGTTATCAAGGGAAGAATTTGCGCTTAATTGGTTATACTGATGTTGATTGGAGAGGTGATATAGATCAGCGCAAATCAACCTCTGGATATGCATTCTTGCTTAATGATTGCGTAATTTCATGAAGTAGCAAGAAGAAATCTTGTATAGCTTTATCGATGATGGAAGTTAAGTATGTAGCATGTCCCTCAGCTATACAAGAGGCAGTTTGGTTGAAAAGATTTTTGCAGTACTTAGAGATTGTCAAGTCAGCATCTGAACCTGTGACAATCTATTGTGATAGTATGGTTGCATTAGCTTATGCTAAGGATCCAAAATATCATGGAAAAACCAAACATATCCAGATTGAATATTACTATATTAGAGACATGATTGCGAAAAAAGAAGTGACTCTGAAATACATTTCTACAAACAAAATGGTAGCAAATCCATTTACTAAACCAATAGCTAGGGATGCGTTTGCAAGGTACGTAAAATTCTTAGGCTTATGTAGAATGTAATCAATATATGTTATGTTAGATCACTTGGTTTTTACAAATGATATATCAATTTAATTGATTAATATTTTTTCAATTATATGAATATATTGTAAATACCAGTTAACACAATTCAAATAAGTATGTTAATAGACTTAGATTAACTCACTCACATAAGTAATCGCCTCTAACGCTATAGAGTGAGCAGAGATGAGACCATAAATGCAGAGACATTAAGTGAATGACTAAGATGTAATGAGATCGGTCTTAGTTTCATTCATTTATTATAAGGTCGCCTTGATGAGGATCAATATGAGATTCTTGATAAATATAAGAATCAACATGAATGATTTCCCCACCATTCATATGTCTATATAGAGGAAGTTGAGTGTGAAATGTGTTATTTAACATTGTTGAATGCATAAATAAAAGTTTCAAGTTTGGTGCATTCAGAGCGACAAGACTAATACTCATATGATGTTTATTTATTTTGAACTAAGAGCAAAACATACACTCTTTCATCTTTGACAAGAAAAGAGTAGCTCCACCATAGCATGCATTTCATACTTCATGTGTTATACGACCTATTAGGAAGCGAAAGAATGAATCACTGCTTCTTCGCTATGTGAGTCCTAGAAATCATAGAAATGGATTTCAAACAATTTTTACCTTTGTGACTTTTGACTATATCATGATGTGATGAATTAATGTTGCCTATCTTAGGATGTATCCTATAGTCCTCGAATGATTCGACTTAATGGAACACTCCTAGAAAAGCGAGTTAATTCAAATCTGATTGATATGAAGCGAGAAGTAATTTAGAATACAAGAGATTGTAAGAATGATTTGAGTATAGATTCATGAGAGATTGAATAATACTCGAATTAAGTGTATTGAGAAAGGTACTTGAGATAATTAAGCACATTATCGAAAATAATTACAACTTTGGGTTGACTTCTCCTATGTGGCCTATAATTAGGTTTGTATTGGAGCTCCCACAATTTATGTGCTTCAGGTCGCACGGTCTGTTCGTCTGTATGAAAGATTCTTTGTTTAAGTTTGAGATGTGAGATGATATTTTGGATTGAGCCAAGCTCACTATGGACGAGTGGGAGATGTTGGATTTTTTTGTATTGGACCGCCCATGTGGGCTTGACCCATTTCTTCTTATATATAAAGATATAATTTTTGGAGAATAGAATAAATGAAAAGAAAGAAATGATATAACTTTTCATCAGAAAGTTTTCTCTGAAATTCAGAAATTCTCAAAAAGGAATTTGTTCATCTTTGTTCAATCACAAGTAAATTAAAGCGTTCGTACTGTATAATTGAGTCAAATTCTAATAATTTATCTCCGTCTAAAGAATTTAAAGCGCACGATTTACGCTCAACAAATGCTGTTATAAAAATTCCAATATTCTGGGTTTTGAAATTCGAAGAAATGAGAAGCTGGGTTTTGAAGATCAAAGATGAATGAGAAGATGAGAGTGAATCGCTCTTTTGGCGAAAGGGGAAAACATGTGGGAGAGAGAGGAATGGAGACTACGGCCTCATCTGGACGGTGGAAAGTGCTGGAATGGATAGCATCTGCTTTGAAAGAGAGGTGGCCGGTGGGGGAGAGATGGGCAGGTCTGATAGGCATGTTCGTGCGTCAGCCTTGGGTCGGCTTTGGGTTGTGGGGGACATTGGCAGTTCACGCTGCTGGTGGTCGCATCTGGTCGGTGGATAATGCCGTTTGGAGAGGAGGAATGGCTGGCATCGTGATGGAGGCATGATCGGTGAAGAAGAAGCTGGATGGAATGGTTGCCGTGATCTAAGAAGAAGAGAAAATGTGTGAGAGAGAAAATAACAGTGAAAGTAAAAGAAAAGGAAAAAGATAAATAATATACTATAATATAATAAATAAAAGATAAAAATTAAAAATTAAAACATAACATATTTTACTAGCTAGTTATTATTAGTACAAGCAATTTATTCAGGGCTTTAAAACTTTTTTATCAGCACCTTGAATACCATTAAAACACATTTACTGTTGACTGAAGGTTGAAGAAGTTAAACTGCCAAAGTATCAATTTCATATTTTGGTAAAAAATGAAAAGAAAAAATAAAATTAAATGAACTGAAATAAAAAAATGGATTCTCCTATTAAATATTTTTTTTTATTGTCATTGGCTAAATGTTACTAGTGATCAACTTCAATTAGTATCTAAAAATTTAAGAAATTTCAATTCAAAAAAAAATTTAAGGAATTTCAACTCAAAGGTTTTATCTTTTAGTGAATAATTTAATATAAACTCCTCTCTATTTCCTTCATTGTTAGCTATAATATGTTCCAAGTCAAAATCTACACAAAAAAATTAATAACATATATGACACAAATTGAATAAGCATTACTTTGGAGAATTCATGGAATTATTTATATTAAATTCACCAATATAAACATTAATTTTAGTTTTAAATGTCTTAAGAAATGGTTTACCTAACAAAATTGGAATTGAATTAGAGGAATTGTCTCTATCTATATCAATCACATAAAAGATAGCAAGAAAGACTAATTCATTAACTTGAACTAAAATATTTTTTAAAACACAATCAGAATACATATTTGACCAATTAGCAAGTTATAAAATAACCCTCATTTTTTTCAATGGTCCGAATTTCAGGATGCATAAATTGAACATGACATAACATTTATTGAAACTCATAAATCTAACACTGCTCTATCAATTCTTAAGTTGCCAATTTTTCAAGGGATAGTAAACATACTCTTGACACATTGGAGGTAGCTTTATTTAGAGAACAGCAGAAACATTTTCTTCCATGTAAATTTTTTCATCTTCTTTCAATTTTCTTTTGTCACTACATAATTCCTTAAGGAATTTTGTATAATCGTAACACTTATTTTACAACATCAATAAAGGGAATATTTACTTTAATTTTTTTAAAGACATCTAAAATTTCTTTCCTTCTTATTTTTTTTCCAATTTACCAATATACTAGGAAATGGAGGAGGGACAACCATGAATGATTTTATTAGAGTGTAACCTAAATTTTTTGATTGAGGTAGCTTTATTTCTTGCTATATTTTTTCCACAACAAATTTTCGAATTTTCTTTGCTGGTTTCTTCAATTTTTTCCATTTCTCAATGTAATTGCGCTGACATTCTGCTTCAGATTCACTTCGAGTTGACAAGTTAAACGTCTAGAAATCTAATTCTCAAATCTTCCAATGGAAGTAGCTAGCTAGCTCATATGATTTTCTAAGTTTTGGAGACTTGTTTTGGTATCTTGCTAAAATTGTTGAATATTAGTGGCTAAAACAGATATAACTTGTTCCAAAGACATACTTGACTTTTGAGATGTTTGAGGGCAGAGACTAGTTATCTTGGTTGAAATCCGAATTGATGGAAATTATTTGATGTATGTCCATAACTGAAATTTGGATGGTCTTTTTATATGGAATTGTAGGTAGTGACATAAGGATCATATTTCCTTTGATATTGCTACCATTGGAACCCTCTTATAACCTTGGCATATTCTTCCTTTTGGAGAGTTGGACACATATCAATTGGATAACCATTATGTGAACAAACCCCACAAACATTCACTTTTGATTTCCTACCACTATTTTTTGTATAAGAGAAACAAGATTGTCAAGTTTTTATTCAATAGCATTAATACTTACCTCATTGACTTTTTTTTGGTAGGTGGTTCTTGTCTAGTGCCAAATTTTTGAGTGTTGACTGCAACTTTGGAGATTAAATTTTTAGTTTGGGGAAGAGTTTTATCAACCAAAGCTCCTCCACTTGTGGCATCAATTAAGTTCCTATAAAATTGTGTCAGACCTTTATAAAAATATTGAATTAGTAAATTATCAGATATTTGATGGTGAAGACAACTTGCACAACGTTAATTAAACCATTCCCAATACTCATAAAGTATTTCTCCATTATATTGATGAATTTTACAAATTTATTTTCTAATTATTGTGGCTCTAGAGGTAGAATTTTTTTTTTTAAGAATTTGTCTTTGTAATTCATCTCACGTTGTAATCGATCTCGAAGGAAAGTAAGACAACCAGGCCATTGCTTTTTCGGTCAAAGAAAATGGAAAGACTATCAATTTAATTTGTTCCTTCATCACTCCTTGTGGTTTCATACTGGAATATACCACATGGAACTCTTTGAGGTGCTTGTGAGGACCTTCTTCTGCAATACCACAAAAAGTAGGTAGTAAGTAAATCAAATCATATTTTAATTCAAAACTTACCTCAAGATTTGGAAGCTTAATGCATAGGGGCTGTTGGTGTACGTTTGGATTTACCATTCGCCATAAAGTTTGTTCAACACCAATTATAATTTCTTTTTCAGATTAACTAGATATGAAATCTAAATCTGATTTTAGTTTAGATGAAAAGGATGCTGATTTTTGTTTAGTTTCCTTCCTCAATCTACGAGTTGTCCTTTCAATTTTAGAATCAAAAATTAGTTTACTCGTGCGAGAAGATCAAGACATAAATACAAAAATTCAGATTTAAATAATATTGCCAATCCCCTGCAACGGTACCAAAATTTGATAGTTGTCGAAACTAGTCAAAAATAAATTTCTACTCTTGAAAATAAAATTTGTCAATAGTGAGAGTAAGATCAAATCCACATGGATTGTTTATTATTAAATCTGAATTGTTAAAAACAAATAAATAAAAATTAAGGAGATTTCAAATATGATGAAAATAAAATAACAAATCAATCAATCAAGTAAAAATTCAATCAAGGTGTATCTTAGAATTAGTTTAAATATTTTGATCATTGAATAAAAAAATGATTTTCCAAATTAAATAAATTAGTTATAAATATTAACAAGCTCTAATATTCTATCTTTTCTCAATTATAATTTAAGTGAACAAACGCTATAAATAAATTTTATTTATTAACCAACTTTAAACAAACTCTTAATATTTAGATTGAAAATAACATTAAGAATTAGAAAAGTTAACTATTCTATTCAATAAAAACCAAGTTCGTTTATTTAAAATAAATTGAATATTTTTATCAACACTCATTAATGATTTAATTTACTAAGAGTATTGATTCATCACCATATTAGATCAATTAAATATATACGAATTTAAAGACTCAAATAGATTAAATTTATTCATCAAGTGAATAAATTAATTAAAACAGAAAATACTTAAATACTTAAAATAGAAAATAGATGAAGAACAAAATTTTCACAATTTATTTAAAATTAATTTTTGACAACATTGACTAGAAAAATAAAATTAGTCACACATGTTGGAAATAAAACACTGAAATAAAAATAAAAGTGTAGAAAATTAAAAGTCCCCTCCTACTTAATTCTACTTCTATTTATACAAAAAAAGTCGTAAGCTAATTAAACTTCTTAAATAACTAAATAAAAATTATTGCATCTGATAAAATAATTAAAATCGAGATCATATTGATTTGGAAAGATAACTAAAATAATATCTCTAAAAAAATCGGAATTAATCTTGAAAGATTCTTATCTCTTTTCATTTCTCCTTAAAATATGAATATGCTAGAACTTTTTTTTTAATAAATTGCAGACAGTCAGATCAATCAGATCAGTTACGATTTTCGCCTTTTTATCTCCTTTAAATCTTTCAATTTAACTTAATTCTTCTTCATTTGATAATATCTTTCATAAAAATAAAATATGAGACTAATTAATGCATTATAAATTATTTTTACCTTAAATATAGAGAAATTAAATATTTAATATATATCTATTTTAGCACTTATTGTATTGTCATTTTAGCTACAGGTGAGAAAGCCTCAATGTAATACACTTTCTTTTTGTGTATAACTTTTTGCAACCAATCTAGCCTTATATCTCTCAATTGTTCAATCTAACTTATACTTAATTCTATTAACCCATTTATACCCTATAGGTTGCTTGTCCTTTGGTAAATCTCTCCATATCCAAGTTTTATTTGCTTCAAGAGCTTGAGTTCCTTTACCATTGCTTGCTGCCATTTAGGATCTCTAAATGCTTGATTACAAGATATTAATAGTAGAAGATTTATGAGCACTAGACAAATTAGCATATGAAATGTAATTTGAAATAGGATAAAGAGATTTAGAAGTCAAACTTGTCAATGTAGAAGGTGAGGAATGATTCTGTTCAGATGAATTACAAGTGGCCAGGAAATAATGGTAATTTGCAAGGTAATTAGGTTGTCTCCTAGGTCTAGTTGATTGTCACATTAGGTTCTGGTTGTGAAAGTTGACCAACCTCAGATACTGAACTTTGATTTCTTGCAGTAACATTAACAACCAACCTTGAATATGAGATTGGTGCAATATCTATGTCTAGATTAACTGGCATAACTGATCTGGGAAAAACAAAATCCTTATTAAAATCTTCCCTTTTTGGTTATGAGAATATTGCCTCATGGAAATGAACATCTCTAGACACCATAATTTGAATTGTTTATAAATTGAAAACTTTGTAACCTTTTGTTCCCAATTTGTACCCTAAAAAATGTGCACTTAGCAGCTCTAGGTTTCAGTTTGGATCTTCTTTGAGATAAGGTAGAAACAAAATATAAACAACCAAATACCTTGAGATCACGATGAAGTTCTGGCTGCTTGTTATAAAGCATAAAGTGTAGTGACTTATTTTGCAGTAAAGGTGTGGAAATTCTGTTAATAAGATAAATTGCATGCACGAAGGCATAACTCCAAAACTTATATGGCAAATTACTTTGAAACAATAGGGTCGTAACAACATTTAATATGTGCTGGTGCTTCCTCTCAACGATTCCATTATGTTGAGGCCTTGCAGCACAACTGGTTTGATGAAGAATGCCACTTTCTTTATAGAAATTTGGCCATAGAAACTCTTTTCCATTATCTGATCGTATAGTTTTGATTATTTTTCCAAATTGTGTTTGCAACATCAGATGAAACTTGATCATTGAGCTTCTGACTTATGCTTTTTATTTTAATAAATATGCCCAAGTGTGCCTTGAAACCTCATATGCTATTGTCAAAAAATATTGATAAACATATACTAAATGTACGATTGAGACCCAAACATCCATATGTAAATGCTTAAAACGTGAACTAGTCTTTGTATTGCTAATAGGAAAACTCAACTTTTTCTGTTTTGCCAAATGACAAACATCACAAATCAGAGAATCATCTAATGTTATATCTGGATACATCTGCTTCATTATACTAAGCCTTTGTTTAGAAGGGTAGCCTAGCCTATAATGCCACTTATCAAAGCTAGCGACTGTGGTTGAATTGACTATAGGTGTGTAATAAGGTCTGAAATGATATAGGCCTTCTTGTATCTTAGTTGAACCAATCATCCTCCTGCTCATCTCCTATATAACACACTTATTATTAGTAAAAATATCTATGCAAGTATTATCAACAGTTAACTTATTGATGGATATTAGGTTGCAGGAAAAATTTGGTGCGAGTAACACATTATGCAAGATAATAAAAGAATTCAGTCTTACTTGCCCTATGTGTGTAACTGAAACTTGATTTCCATTAGGCAAAGGAATACTATACTGAGACACTGGTTTGGCATTCATGAGATACCTTTTGGCACATATTATGTTGTCTGATGCCCCAGTGTCTAAGATCCAATTTAAATCTCTTTTAGGAAAAGGAGAATCAGATATATCAAAACATATACCACCAAAACCTTCTTAAGGCTGTGCAGTAACAGTAACAGTAACAGTTGCTACTGCCATATAATGGGAACTTCCTTGTAAGGTTTAGGAAAAGGGTAGGGAACGCCATGCTTAGGGAGAATAATGAGAGGACCGTAGAGAGCTGATCTTATCCATGAAATATGAGCATGCCACCAAAGTGTGCCTCTCTGCCCTATAATGGTGAAGTTGTACACATAGGGCACTGTGTTATATATGCTGGTCCATCAGCCCACCCACTTCGAAGCTGTCGAATTCCATGCCTGCCTCAATCAAATCAACCATCATTTTCATTAGCTTATCTTTTTAATTAATTACGGTTGTCAATATAATTAAGTATATATATTACCAGTGAATGGATATATTATTTTGGACATGATTAACAACTTTGATAAGGAGATTGTCAATCTCTCTTGGTATGATTACCATGCTCTTGGTATGGCAAAGTCGTGTCACATTTTGCAACATTATCTGCCAAGTAAATACAATTGACTACTCACAAAAAGAATAAATTAATGAAAATGAATTTCACAGAAAAAGAAAAATTAATTAAGTACATCAAACTTGTAGTCCCAGGTGATGGCGAGTGCAGGGTTAGGATATGTCTCTATAATGATAGATGAGAAAAGAAAAAATAGTAAAAATGATGGTAATGTTAGAAGAGAAACACCCATCTCGATCTTTAACCAAAAACCTCAGAATTTGCTACTTATGAGTTATGATCAGATTGTGTTTTATCAAATCCTAAGACCAATTGTGTGTATATATAGCTAGTGATTAGAGGGGGTAGGGGGATCAATCAATGCGTGCATTGGTTGATTAGGTGACACAAATTGACTATAGTTAAGAAAAACAGAAAACAAAAGTTTTTGGTTTACCGTGTAATTAAATAATTAGTTACCGTGTAATTAAATAATTACCGTGTTTTGATTCATAAGTAATTAAATAATTAGTTAATTTGAAGCATCTAGTGTAATAAAAAAACAGTTCTCCATGGAAATTTTTGTGTCTAATCAGAAGAGCGATTTAATAGTCTACGTCTAAGATTGATGAAGAATGGCTCGTTGCAGGTTAACAATGAGAGGTAGATGACATAAACAGGAGAGCATTATGACTACTGAGAACAAAAATTTACACTTTCAGAAAATTTTTTTGTCATTTTCCAGATTTCCTCTTATTCCTTTTTTTTTCTTAATTTTTATCAAAATTTGGCAAATTTAATTACAGGGTTACAGGAATTGTTTTGTTGCATTATGAAAAGTTGGATGATATTTCGGTTACAATTAAATGAATTGAGTTCTTTCTTGATATTTTAGTTTCATCAATAATATATCTGTCCTTAATTTTATTTTATTAGTCGTTCTGTCAATATACTAAAATCTCCTTGCAATTTATTGATATTTATATTTACATTCACAGTTAAATAGTTCATAAATTTTAATTTCAGCAATAATATTATCTTTTTTTTTTAGAGTTCTATTTAAAAAAATCATTACTCAATTCTTTTTAAGGTAATCAAATTCTGAATAGCCATCTCAATCTAGCCTAGATTCTTATGATAGAAAAACAGACCCTAATTAAGAGTAATGTTTGCAATTTCAAAATCACAATTTATCTTCAAATGTCCCTTGACTCCAAACAGTGTAAAGTTTTTCCCACCCTAGATTGGTTTTAGAATCTGCAATTGGGATCTATTACTTCTTTCCAACAATTGAAGAGTCTATTATTACTAACATGGTTTGTCTCATTTTTTCGTGTCAATTATGTCCTTAAAATCAGATCAAAAATTGAACCCACTTCAAAATTGGACCATCATACAATCCAATTGACTCCATTTTTTTCTTTATATATATATAATTATATTAGCATTAGTAGTTAGAGGAGTTGCCACAATTATGGGACACTACAAGAAAATCAAGATTTACTAACGGAATTTTTCCATTGGTAAACAAAAAAATCCGTTGGTAAATTGATTTACCAACGGAAAAATTCCGTCGGTAAAGTGCTCGTCGTTAAATTTTCCAACGCAAAAAAAATTCCGTTGGTAAAGTTACCAACGGATTATCAACGGATTACCAATGAAAAAAAATATCCATTGGTAAATTTATCAACAGATTCCCAACGCATATTTCCGTTGTTAAATTAAATCCGTTGGTAAAAATAATTTTAATTTTAGTGAAAATTCGTTGGTAATCCGTTGGTAATTTTATTAGATTAATTCAAAAATTCTAGGCGACAAAAATCCTATTCATGCACTGCCCCAAAGAGGATTTGCTCCTTTTTTTCCTTTTTTTAACTGAAATGAAACCAAAAGAGAAACAGAAGGAATAAATTTGTCATCGAGCACCAACTTCACAAATACTATTAATCTAGATAGACATCATTCGGTCTTAAAATACAATTTGATATTCTTCGTTCAGTATAATAAGCAGTTCAACCCCTGTTTTATTTTCTAAAAACTGGTCTTGCAAAAATAAATAGCTCTCCTTAAAAGTTGCTCAGTAGTATGATTTTCGAGGATTGTTCTGTAGAGAAGGCAGGATGGTGAGCTCCAACACCCAAGTTGTTCATCTTTACATTACCAGCCATGATCGGATCAGCCAAACCTCTTTTAGAGCTCCCCAGACCTTCACCTGAAAGCAACAGAGAACCAATTAACAAGTTTCTTCCTTAGGCGTTTGGCAAAAATTTTACACAAACAGTAAGTCTATGAAAGCTTCAGAAGCATTATAGTCCGCGCAACTATAAATATGTTGCCCAATTCAATCAGCAAAATGCTTTTCCTCCTCAAATTTAAATCCCATTATATAAATAAATATATATATATATATATATATATATAACACATCTTGAAATAATTCATGCAAAATGCAATCATATTTTGGAAAGCAGGTTACTGACAATTTTACTGAAAATACATGCAAACATTTAGGAACAAAGTTACAATTGATTTGCTAAATTTGCATAATGAGAATCTAAACTTTATTTCAAGCCTCAATTAAGTTTATTTAAACTGCTCTTGATATTCATTCAAACTGTAAACAAAAATTAAAGCAATCCTGATCCAGAATTTTTATGAAAATGCAACAGAATGTCAGAAACTTCATTACCTCCTCACATCTAGAGCCATAATCATGGACAAGTAAACTTAACATCTCAATATTATGTGCAATTGTTTTGCATACAATTTAAAACGATAGAAAATTCAAATCATTTGTTTTTTCTTGGTTTAAGTGTGTAAATATGATTTTGGGAGAAAATCTGTCTAGGCATGTGCACAAGCTGGTATTAAAGTAGAGACATAGATAAATAGAGAGAGAGAGAGAAGACACCTTCTTTCCAACCCATTTTGGACAACAATTTATGCCCAACATTGTCAGCCTGGATTTTTGACTTTTATGCAGCTTCTCTAGCTGTTTTTTGTGCAGCCACGTCATTACAGGTAGCCAATAATTTCTCAAGCTCTTATGGAGGAATGTAGTCGCCCATGTGATGACCTTGTTTTTCCGGAGCTGCAATGCCAGCTAATCAAAGAAATGAGACCATTATAGAAAAATAATATGATAATGAGATCATCATAAAAATATCACAAGGGGAAGCAGAATTTTCTTGCTGACAAAATAATAAGCTATGTTAACCTTGAAGAGAATGAGGGGGTGGCATCTCATCCTTTGACTGTTTAGGCTGTCTCCTTCTCTCTTCCTGAGCAGCCTTCTTCATATAATATTCCATCATTGCTATGGGATATGTACCTTTCGGTGCACTTGATTCCCCTGAGATAGGAAAAGTAAATGCAACAGTCAACTATTGGAATTTGGTGTCCAAGCATGAGATCGAAATCAACAAGCAAACAATTCTAACATTATCAAACAAAAGACCAATTGCTAGTGACATACCAACTCACACCACAAGATAAAGTAAATCATTGTCTGAAAATATATATGACTGCTAGTTAATTCTACAAACTTCACTCCTCCATAATGAACCTCATTCTAAAACCAATAATAAATGAACCACATGACCAATAGCTTCTTTTAAATTACATTCAAACTTATATTCACGGGACACCAGATCAATGTTTGTGCTGAAGTACCCAAAGTCCCAGGCTCATCCCTGGCTTCATAAAGTGCTGAGGCAGGGATTTAGTAATTTGAATGCTGCTGAAGGAACCTTTGAGAACCACTCGAGAATTTAAGAGCCGAAGTACTTGTAGCACCTGCACAAACAAAGTATTTAACATTCAAACTTCACTCTATATATGGATAAGATTGAAATAGACTACCAGCATGAAATACAAACAGACTTTTTACTTTTTCTAAGCTTTTCAACTTTAAGCATGTTTTATGGATTAGCGAAGTGCATATCATGTCAAGGACAAGAAGTCAATACACAATATGTTTCTTCCATAAACTAACTCAAACAAGTCAGTGTCAGTTAAACGATCCCTTTTAATCTCCATTCAGTTTTCCAGTATAACTTACAATATGAATTTCAGAAGATAAGTATTGTGTAGCACAGACAACATGCTCAGGATTCAGAACTGCAATACCTAATTTTGAGCAATAAAAAGAGGTTTTGAAATACTATTTAAGAATTAAAGCTTCAAACAGTGTTCCCTCAAGGGTGAAGCACATATGGACACATTCATAAATCCATTCAAGGTTCTATTACATTAACAAGCAAAACAACTCTATAAATGTCTAAAAAAAAAGATAAAAAAAATCCTAATAAATACAACTAAATAATAATACTTTAAAGGAGAAATTGTTACTGCTTTCCAGAAATATGAACCGACTTAAAGTATGTTAGGACTTGAAAATACAAGAAAGAACCAAGTACAAACCACTAGCAGAGACTTCAGACTCTTTGGTCTGTGAAAGAGCCTTCTCCTCTTCAGAAAGCCGAAATTCATAGTATTCATAGTATTGAAACAAATCATTGATATCTACATGGAAATCGTAGTATTTCAGTGGTGTTCCCATTATTGAATAAGGTAGAAAGAAAGAGCAGATGATAAAACCAAATCCATCATTAAGCATCAATTTGATAAAAATCAACATTGTCTTTTGTCATGTGAAATAAACTCAACATACTGTGTCCTCTTGATAGCAAATAGATGATCAAGCTATCTTTTCAAAAATGTATCAAGGTCTAAGAGTTTACCAATGATTTTCTCGTTTGCATTGAGAAGATTTTCTGTTTTTAATTATTTAAATTGAACTATTTGAAGGATAGAGTGAATAACTGGAATATATAGAATTTATTATGGCCCCCCAAACCTACAATAAGGTTTGAGTTGAAGGGTAATGGTCTGTGTTGGAAATTAACCAAGATAAGCATAAGAAAGAAAAAGAAAACAATCTTCAGTCCTTCAGTCAATAAAATGATGCCAAATGCTGATATTCCTTTAACAGACAATGATAGGCAAAAATTATTTGCAGGAAGTTTCATAAAATTTTAGCCCCCAAGAACCATTTTCTCAAAACATCTTGGCTAGAATACGGCCCTCTTCCACCGCCTTCTAATTCCCTAATCCCACAACAGCAGAAGTTTAACTCCTTAACTAAGCAGTAAAAGCTTCAGATTCCAAAAATTGATTCAAACATTAGAAAGTTAACTAGTTCCCATTAGAACAAATATAAGTTATAATCATATTACTCTCATACATATATAAAGCACAACAACCTTATCCACTTCACAAAGAAAAAATGGGAACATAAAAGTACTTGACTGAGTTTTAAAAGAAGCTAAACCTAAAACAAGATTGACGGACGAGTGGTAACAGGACAAAGAAGAAATTACCATAGTGACAATGCTTCTTTTGTCCTTGGAACTCGAAATTGATGCCGGATTGAGACATTCAGTTTGGAGCTTAATTCCGGAGAAATCACTAATGACGTTGCCGCCACCAGAGAAGGGAGAGAAAAGCTTGTTGAGACAGAAGTTCCTAGAGACGAAGACGATGAAGAGAAACCTAGGGTTCGGTTGGAGCATGAGGCTCGTGAGAAGGTCCGAGACGACGCTAACATACGAGTATGGAGCGTGACGCTCGACGCAATTACGGTTGCGACCTCCATAGATAGTGTTGCTGAAAGAATGGAAGAGAGCTTCGAGTGAAATGAAATGAAGATGTAGAAACTGAACGCATTTTGGATGGGTTTCTTTTCTGTTAACGGATATCTTGTCTGCCCGAACATCCCGAAGATAAAAAGCCTAACTTCATTATCATGAGGCCCAAAAAAGCTATTGAAAACCAAAATAAATTAAATTTGGTAAAATTATTATTTCTCCTATAAGATTTGACATATTACACTAGTATCCCATTAAATTTTAAAATATTCATACTATATAGTCTTTTTTGTCAATTGTTAATAATTTTATCATTAATGCCAAAACAATATAATTAATAAATATTAGAACTACCCTTTAATCTACTTTCTTTATACTATTAAAGAAGAAAATACTAAATTTTTTTTATCTTTTTCTATCTTCTCTCTTTTCAAGATTTAAGTTAAAATCAAAGCAGAAAAATATAAATTTGAACTATAAAATGTCATAATTTAACTCTTAAAATTAATTCCAAAAGTATGAGATATTCATTTAATTATTTAATAGAAAATATTAAAATTGTAAGTTGATTTCATTCTATTTATGTTAAATAATATTTTTGACATTATTGAATTATTTGTTTTTAGTATTAACTATCTAATTTAGATATTTACCGGATTGACTCAAGATAAAATATTATCTTCTAAGTTTTATAAGTATTTCATATTCATTCTTTTAAGAATTTTGTTAACATTTTAGCCAAAAGCACATTATACTATTGATTAATTAGTGTTTCAAGCCATTTTTCTAAATGTCATATAAGATAAATAATACTAATTCGGAATTTTAAAAAATTTACAAACTCCGTGCAATTCAAAAATCAAATTCGGTATATTTTGATTATAAATCTGACTGAATTCTATCTCATTCCACTCATGTTTTTCTCTCTTCTCTAAGTCTATCCTTTCAATCCTCTTGTTTTGCTCAAAACCAATACTAGAAGAATAAAATTAAATATTACTTATTTTATAATTTTATTAATAAATAAATAAATAAAAACTTACAGTTTATCATACATGATATTCTTATTTTCCAATGAGAAGCATTTTTTTATGAAAATATTTAAATACATGTTTAGATTATATATACAAAACATCATAAAAAGCTTTAGATTATATATATTTATTGATAAATATGCTATTGATTTGGTTCAATCTCAAAAACTAATTTCTATAATTTTTTTTGGATGTCTTGGTTGCAAAAGCAATAGAAATCAACCGAATTTATCTTTTCACCCTAAAAATAATGCAAAAATAATTATGCATGGTCTACATTGGTTTGACTTTTGCGATTTTTTGGATCTACATTGGTTCTGTGTCGGTGTTGGACTTAAATGGGATATTGACTTTGTCTTTGTTTTTAAACAAAAATCTTCTATTAATTAAATGTATGGAAATATTTTCAATTGAAATTCTATTTTTTCTATTAATTTAAATTCTAACACTTACTAAAGTTTTTAATTCGAACACTCTGCCAAACTTCTTTCCATTAGAGATTTTTTTAAAAAAACTCCAACAAATAAGTTATTTTTTTTTCAATTTAGCTCTCAACAGAATAATTTGATTAAATTTACTTAAATCGAGATTTAATTGATTAATTTAACTTAAATTGATTAAATTTAGCTTAATTTTATCAAATTAAGATTCAATGGATTACATTATAGTTCAACTTACTAATTGAACTTAATTTATTAAATTGAACATAAATTGAATTTCAATTGATTAAATTTGAGTTCATTTGATAAATTAAACTTAAATTGATTATACAAATTTTAAATTGCATCTTAATTGATTGAATTCAAATTTAGCTAAATAATTTGATTCAATTAACTAAATTTGGTGTTCAATTAATTAATTTACTTAAATTAAGATTGAATTTATGTGTTTAATTAAAATAATTTTAATTGTACTTATATTTATTAAATTACAAATCAATTGATTAAATTGACATTTAATTAACTAAATTTACTCAAGTTATAATTTAATTGATTAACCAATAATTAATTAATTTCAATTCAAATTATTTTGTTAATAATACCAACATATTATCAATGGATTCTCTGCCGTTGGTATTTACCAACAGAATATAATCCGTTAGTAATTACCAATGGATTTTTTCCGTTGGTATTGTTTGACTTTACCGACAGAATATTCCGTTGGTAAATACCAACGGAATATTCTGTTGGTATTTGTTACAAAAACAACAAATTTCCAACGGTATAGTTTCCGTTGGTAAATTTCGTTGGTAATCCGTTAGTAAAGTTGGTGCCAAAAAAGTGCGTCACATTTACCAACGGATTTTTTTCTGTTGGTAAAATGTTGTTGGTAATTCATCGGTAATCCGTTTGTAATATTTTAAAAATTGTTAATAACATTTCCGTTGTTAATCCATTGGTAATTCGTTAGTAATTACCAACGGATATAAAATTTGTTGATAAATGTTAATTTTCTTGTAGTGGGAGGTCAAATGATAATAAATTAAGAAGCAGATATAATTAAAGTTATTTTTTACCAAAGTGCATGGACCTTTTTTTTCTCAGTGTTCTTACTTTCTCAAAACCATCTCTGCAGAAAAGAAGCCAGGTTTTATGGGGGTCAACAACTCTTAGTTTTTCTTGAAATTTTTGTGTTGAATTCGTTTTTTACTTAAAAACCAGTTACTACTTCGCAATTAAACTTACCTGATTAATCTGTCGATATATATTTTTTTTTATAACATTAACTTCTAAAAAAAAAAGATTTTTTTCTACTGTGAAAGAAGTGGTTAGAGAATAGGAGAAAATATTAGGGTTAATAATAGTATCAAAACTTATCATTAAGTTGCAAATTGGTATCAAACATTTTAATTGTTGTAAATTGGTACAAATTCTTTTAAAAATATTGCAAGATGATACTCAAGTCCAAATTTCGGTAAAACAAATGATGTGTTTGCCGGAAAATATAGTCGGCATGCCATGTGCATATTTTCTGGTTGTCATATCATCATATTGGTACCGAAAATTGGACTTGGGTATTATATTATAATATTTCTAAAACTTTTGATATCAATTTGCAATAATTAAAAGATTTGGTATCAATTTGTAATAAAGTGACAAGTTTTAGTACCATTTATGCTATTAATCTAAAAATATTATATATAAAGTTTAATGAATTAATAAGGGTAAAATGATTTAATGGTATCAAAACTTTTGCATATGTATCAAATTGGTATTGACACTTTAAAATAAAGTTTCATATCATGATACCAAAAACCTTTCGATGGATTCATATTGACGTGGATGTCAGACTTGCTGATGTGGATATTGGACTTGCTGATGTGAACGTTATTCACATCAGTATAAATTCTCTGAAAAGGTTTTTAGTACATGATTTGAAACTCAATTCCAAAGTATTAGTACTAATTTGATATAAAACAAAATTTTGGTACCAATTTGATATACATATAAAAGTTTTGGTATCATTGAATTATTTTATCTGAGTTAATAATAGAAACTGTATCAAAACTTATAATTTTGTTACAAATTGGTACTATATCTTTTAATGGTTGCAATTGGTATAAAATTTTTTAGAAAGATTACAACTTATAGTTGAAACTAGTTTCCAGTAAAAAGATGATGTAGTAACCGAATTGTATAGTTGGTATGGTATTACGTCTTCTTCTTACTGAAAACTGACTTTGGATATAATATTACAATATTTTCAAAATTTTTGGCACCATATTAAAAAGATTTGGTACTAATTTATAATAAAGTAACAAATTTTAGTACAATTTATATTATTAACCCAAGTTTCCTAAAAATGTTCAATATTATAAGGTAGCAGTGCAATCAAGATTTGAAACCACAAAATGGCTCTAACTGTTTTTTTGAGATAGACTAGAAAATTTTCTCTTTCATTCCTTTCAACTCCACCCATCTTAGAATTACTTAATGGCCTCAACCAAAAAATAAATATGGTTTATTTTGGTTCGATGAAGCAAGAAAGGGCTCACCAAAACCCTTGTTTCTTTCTCTCTTTCTATCCTTTTTTTTTAAATGTCAAGAGATCTTGTAATCAAGCTGCTAATTATATTACTAAACTAGCAAAATTTGGTGCTTGTGTCCAATAGATCGGGTCATGCACCCTCCTTCTTAACCTAACTCAGCAGGCTTTCCTCATACTAAGACCTAAGGTCTTTAGGTACTAGTATCAAAAGTAAGAGCATCAAAAGGAGATCTCTAAGTATAATGACAAACATTCAAAATAGAAGGACTTTTTACTTAAATAATAAGAAAAAAAATGTACATATATAGGCAAGTTTAAAAAATACTCCTCTAGATATGTTTATTTTCGCCACGTGAGAGGAAGTGGAGTTAGAACTTGAATGATCGATAGTCAAATAGTGTGGACCGCCCACAGTATGTAGAGATTTATAGTAGCAATCCATGTGTGGACTCATAAATTCTTAATGTCAATGGAAAAATTATAATTTTGATATGACATCTATATCAAATTAGAACAACTTTGATATCTTGAGCCTCAAAAATTATAATTTATTGATATCTTGAGCTTCAATCGCAGATAGGGAATGACACCACAAAATAGGTCATCTACGATACATTAATAGAATTAAAATAATCATTAAAATATTTGACAAAAATTCTAAAAATTTCAAGCAATATTCCACACCATGCTGCAATTTTAATTTTTCTTGATGAGGGCGTGTTCTTGTGGTGTCATGATTAATGCTGCATGTGGAATTGTCGTTATGCTCTTGCATGGATTCCATACTCTTTCTTGCTTACAGATAGATTTTCTTTGATCAGTGTACGTGTTGATGATACGCAATTTCAAATTTAATTTTGCATGTTGGTTTGGTTCTCAGACGGACCAAAATCACGTCCATGCATTTGACCTCCATTAGTCTTAAATTTTAAATTTACATACATGTATTGTATGACATGGGACTTTATTCAAGCTTATGAAACTTTTAATAATTAAGAAATAATAATATTTAAGAATTTTTGTCAAGCAGAGCATAGTTTTAGTTAGCCCTGGATCACTTACAGGCCAGAATATTTGGAAACTTAGTTTAAAAATTATTTTTACATAGATGTCATATTAAAATTATAACAATATAGTTTTGAAACTCATGGATACATTAATCAAAAGAAGTGTAATAATATTTTTTATACTTTTTCTTACGATAGATAAAATTGAATTTTTTCCCATTGAGTTTAATTTATTGGTATCTTCGGAAGTAAATTGTTTTACTGGTACAAAATTATTATATGTATCAAATTGGTACCAAAATTTTATTTTGTATCGAATTGGTACCAAAGCTTTGAAATTGAGTTTCAGATTAGAATACAAAAAAAATTTTCAATGTCCACATCAGTAAATTCAGAATTCACATCAGCATAAATTAACCAGAAAAGTCTTTGATACCATGATTTGAAGTTAACTTCAAATGATCGGTATTAATTTGATACAAAAAAAATTGGTATCAATTTGATACATATATAAAAATTTTGGTACTAATAAAATAATTTACCTGCTTCTTAATTTTCTGTTGTAAATTTACATTCATTGTATAACATGAGACATTATTCAGCTTATGAAATTTTTAGAAGTTTTGTCAAATATTTCAATGATGATTTTAATTCTATTAATGTATCATAGATGACATATTTTTGTGGTGCCAATAAATGTTCGTATTTTGTCAAAATATCAATAACTAAAATTTATGAGGCTCAATATATCAAAGTTGTCCCAAGTAGCGATCTTCTCCGCCTACTGTGCATGCTCGACACTATAATGTCACCGTAGTAATCGTCACCCTGACTATCGATCATTTCAAGATCTGACTCCATTTCCTTTCGGAAATATTTTCCAAACCCGCCTATATATGTAATTGTTTTCTTATTTAAATAAAAAGCCCAAAATAGAAGCTCTAGCTAGCTAAAGTATGAACATCTAAATTGGCTTGCCTTCTTATCCTGGAGAAGATAATGCCATTAACAGGGCTACCAAAATTCCTACAGACTTCAATGATTCTACCAAATTCAGTCAAGTCTTCTTGAGTGGAGTTCAAAGCAAAATAAACCGTTATGATTATCAATTTCTCCGCCACATGATGAAGATCCAAGTGATGCAGCCAGGAGAGTGCTTCTTCGAGACCAAGAGCTTCCGCCATAAAGTCCCCCATTATGGTCACGAATAACAGCCCCAAAACCAGCCTTAGAATGCCTGATCAAAGATGGTACGATCAACATTGCACTTGAGCCTGCCCGAAGTAGGCTTGCTTGCTCGCTCCAAATACGACAGCTTGTAGGAGGAGGAACATGAGTCTGTAAAAGTGAACAAACAAATGCAAAAAATTGCGATGCCACCACAAACTCCAAAGAAGAGTACATGATTTTGCCATCAAAGATTCTTCTAAATCCAAAACATTACCCACATTTACAAAATCAGAATTCAATCCCAACAAATTCCCAAGTACACGAGCAAAAGGACAATGTAAAAGAGCATGGGATATAAATATAATACCCTCTCTAGCACCCTAAGAGTGAGTGAGTGACAGATAAATCTAACTTCAGTAGGAAGGATATCTCTTAAAACCCTATGTTGGAAATTTTTGTGGTCGATGGATTTCCTTTCTCAGTTAAAAACAAAATGGAAAAATAAAATTAATTATATTAATCAGAAGAGAAATGAATTATAAAGTAACAAGGTAAAGTATTTAGTGCCATCGCATACCCACACAAATTGTGGCTCAATTAAAAAAAATGTAATAAAAAATTTTAATTGTGATCAAACCCCATATAAAATTAGTGTTAAATTGTAAAACATACGAAAATAACTATAGTTTACACAAAAAAAATTAATTAACTAATTTTCCATATTAAAACTACACTTTATAAATAACAGCTACAAATATCTAAATCAACATATATAAATCCTGAAAAATAATTTTGTTTAAAATAAATAAATAAAAATAACAAAGGCAAGGAAGTGAATGATTTGGTATTTTGGTGAGGCAAGCAGTTACAGCAGAACACATGGGAAAATCCATCACCTTCTTTCTTCACCCTCTATTAATATCCCTTCCTTTTTTTGCTAAATAGCGCAACTCTGTCTCTCTCTGTCTCTCTCTCCCCTCCATTTTCCACTTCCTTACAAATACTTCTGTACTTTTACATACAGACCTTTGATCCTCGCTTTCCTATTTCCATGGCTGCCGTTCTCGATTCCCTTACTATTCCTCGCTCTTCTCCTTCTGCTTCTCCGGTCTCCTCTATTAACCGGAGACCCGCCATCAGGTTACCCGAGGCTAGAGGCCTCAAAGTCTTCAGCTTCACTTCCTCCACTACTCGCTCCTTTGAATCGGTGGCTCACACTCCCTCTCGTTCTAGATTCGCTCGTGCTGCAAGGATCGTGTGCGAGGCACAGGACACTGCTGTTCAAGGTCGGCATTGCTATTTTGTCTTGTTGCGCTAATTTCTGTTTTTTTAATTATTATTTTTAAGTTTTCTTGAATTTGTTTGCCTGGAGTTTTTCTTATTAAAGTTTTTGATTGTAACTTCTGTGTGTTCTGTTCATTTAAATAGAGTAAAAGTAGAAAATAGTATTATATTACAGAAAAAATTGATGTTAATTAGAGCAGAATAATCTTATGATGCTTTCAAGACTTCTGTTAGAATTATGGCTTCATACTGATTACAATAATAAAGGATAGTACTATGTAATACTAAAAGAAGCGAACACAAAACTTTATCTAAAGGAAATGTTAATGTATGGACATATTCTGGATGTAAATAATCCCGAAGGAGGCTGGTAAAAATCGAAGAAAAAAATTGGTTGATGTGGGAGTATAGAAAAGTTAAATGTTCGTTTTATTTTGGATTGTGAAAAGTAAAGTAAACACTAGTCAGGTAAGAATTATTGAAGATAAATTCAAACTGATGGTTTGAATGTCTCATGTTTTTCTTTATAAGTAGTTTCTCCTTATTTAAGACTTGTTAATACTAGAATAGGTTTATCAGTGTGATGACTTCTTGGTGGCCTATGGTAGTTACGATAACTGATCTGGATATCATCTAGCAAAGAGTGGAGAAAATGGTAGTAAACTAATGTGATATCATCAGTTATAGAAATGGATACTTTCAGTAAAGGCTGTCCGGTGATGCTGAATTTCCATTATTTGAAAGTGTCTTGCTTAAGTTCTTCCAAATGATTTAGTTGCTGGTTACAATAATGAAAGCTTCCATGTTAGATGCTTATTGCATCATTCACTCTGCTTCACTTATGTGAGCTCAGCCTCAATTTGTGTCTAATTGAGTTTTGCTAAATACCCAGGATGGTCTTGATAATTATTTCATATTTTACATGCATAAAACTTGTATTTATCATCTTTGCTATTATTGTACCTTGCGTGGCAATCTAAAATTGTCTTTAGGCATTCATTGTTTTTCGAGAAGTCATGAAACTTTATTGATTAAAATAAGTTTTATTCTTTTCTTGGTTTGAAAATGCAGTTCTTGCCGTTACTGACAAAACATGGGACTCACTTGTTCTTGAATCTGAAACCCCTGTTTTGGTCGAATTTTGGGCTCCCTGGTGTGGTCCCTGCCGTATGATCCATCCTGTGATCGATGCTCTTGCAGGGGAATATGTTGGGAAGCTTAAGTGCTACAAGCTTAATACTGATGAGAGTCCTTCAGTTGCAACCCAATATGGGATCCGAAGCATCCCAACTGTTATGATTTTCAAAGGTGGTGAGAAGAAAGATGCAATTGTTGGTGCAGTTCCCAAAATTACTTTAACCAGCAGTATAGAGAAATTCTTGTAAAGTGTAAGTGAAGAAAACATTTGCTGGAACTCCGCTCTTTCTAGAATTTTCTTTAATTCTCTCTTTAGTGTCAATGCCGTAAGTACAAATGCTTGGATCCCACAATAAACTCCTATCTACCTTTGTATAGTTATTGGATGTATTTTCTTTTTAATTTAGAGAATATTAGCTATATCATCTATCTTTTAGAACATTCTTTTCAGTAACATTTTTATTTCTTTTTATGTTTGAATTAGTTTATATATTCATTAAAAAGCATTGTTAGCGAGTCAATGTGAGACCATATGCTTGTAGATTAGTTGATCAATTAACTAAAAAAAAACAGGGGAAATGTCAGCTCCTAGAGTGCTTTGAAGCAACTGAACAAGAGATTTTGAGTTAGGGGTGTTTGTTAATAACAAAAAGTAATATTTTTCCTGAAATCTCGGAGAGGGAGAAAGTTGGAGGATTTTACAGTTGGCCCGATGGGTCTAGATGACCCAGTTGGCCTATTGCCCAGAAAAGGGATAAGAGCTTTTCAGTGAAAATAGCAACTGTCTTTGGTCCTTAAAGAAATTATTTCCATTTTCTTCTTGATGTGTGTGTGTGTGTGTGTGCGTGTGCGTGTTTACTGTCAAGATAGTTGATTCCTTTGGGTCTCCTTGTCATAGCATTGGCATCTGAATAAATGCCATTCCTACTCAATATTGTCTCTCCCTTGATAATAAGTTGAAATTAAAACTATCCTTCTCTGCATGTTGGGATGGAATTGTTTGGTTGCACACTTTTCTTAGAGATTTCAAAAGGGGGAGGTGACATCCTACAAAGGCATGTTGGTTTATTTATACAGTTTGAAATTGAATACTGATGAAAATGATTTGAAACAGTTATAAATTTTACTCTGCTTTACTCCCGTTTCTCTACTGCCCTCTGTTTCCCTTTAGCTGGTTTTATTTTTCATTTTGAGGTGGGGGGTAGTTGGAGGAAGAGGAGGGTTCTTGTTAGGAAAGTGGGGGCATATAAGTTGTCAGCAGAGCTTGTTCTGAAATGAGAGAGCGTGTGGAGATTCTGAACTTTCTGGCCTGCTGTGTGGACTTCTTGTCGAACCTTATATCCAAATATAGGTTATTGAAGTTGGACCTGCTCAGAAGAATGCATGATGTGTGATGTGAATCATGAATAGTTTGAGTAGTGGATGGATAGTGTTTTGTTTAATTGTTCTTTTCAGCATAGACTTGGGTGCCCTATTTTTGTGGATTATCCCTCTCTCTCTCTGACTATTTCTTTTTGGTTGGATGATTGATATCTTTGATTTGTTGTCACCTATCAAGAAGGAAAGTAATCAAACAATGATGTAGTCATGTAGAATTTTGAGGTTACCATATTGGTGGTTTGGAGCGGAATATGATATCCAGTAGCTTGGTGGTGCTCAGTAATTATGTTACTTGTTTGCTTCCTCAAGTGAGATGAATGAAAATTGCATAATTTTATAACCTTTCAGAGGTCATCATCCTCAGGTTTGGTAGTCCAATGCGTGTATTCTTTTGGATGTGGAAATGTACTCCTTTATGGTTTGGCAACTGATACTAGTGAATGTTCCCGTATGCTGTGTTCATTTGTTGTCTGTAAGAAGCAATAAGCAGCTTTTATTTGGTGCATCCGCGGTTTGTATTATGATTTGTTTTCATCTGGTGGTGGTTGGTTTTCTTTTGTGGCTGTTTGAGGTGGCCTCTCTGTTATTTTCATCCACAATTCGGGTGATAGAAGCTGGCTTGTTACTGGCTGCCGGAGATTAGGTTGAGTTGGTAGTCTGATCCAATTCATTTGGTGATTGAAAATCTCAAAGAATTATATTGAATTTCTGAAATTTTAAAATTCTTTCGATATTCTTAAAGGCAGATCTGAAGTTTCCGAGAGGAAGGCGAAAAGTAAAACTGGTGGTTGACGACGCTTCTAGAATCACCCAAACAGCAATAAAAAAAAGTCAAAACTGAGCCATTCTCATCTTGAGCCACGTGTTATTTAGTATTTATTTATATTATTTATTTTTTCATGCACGAACCAGCCAAAACCATTATGCATTTATATTAATCCAACGGCCTGTATATATTTGATTCGACCACATTACTTGCAAATGTTGTCATCCTATCTTCTGGATGGTCATAGATATTCAATATTACATTACGTCTAATCATAATAATAATTATTTTTAATTTAATTGAATCCAAACGGATTGATGATGACGATGATATGATAATAAATAAAGATTATTTCATTTTCATAATTTTTTATTGAAATTTTTTTCTCAAAACTCGAATTTTAGATATAAAATTATTTTAGATACAATAGAAAAACTATTTTGCAGTCTTTTGAAATTTTATTCAGCTTGCTTAGTTGGATTAACCTGATTTGGAATCAACCACATAGCTCAAATGTTCATGTTGTTCAGTCAGCACTTTGAACTTTGAATGAAATGGGCTCTCCTTTTTTCTGTATGCCAACATTGTCTGTCAAAATGTTAAATTTTAATGTTTAGTGGAAACACTTCAACTTATCTTAAAAAATTTTTTTTAAAAAAATGATAAAGTTTTAGTAGTTGCATATTCTTATTCCTCTCGATTATAATTTAAAATTATTGTTGAGCGTTTAAAAAAAGCAGGTTTATAAATGATTTTTTTAATTTTTTATAAATTACTTTTTTCCAAATCTAATTCAAAAAAATATATATATTTACCTCATTATTTCTAAAAAAATTTCAAAATTTAAAAAAATTAAAAATAATTTTTTACATGTAATCAAACTTTTCTTTTTAATTTTTTTTTGTCATTATCATTTAGCGATTGCTGACATGGTATTTGATAATGTCCAATTATAGAAATCAATTATAATTCAAAAAAATAGTGAATATTAATTAACATTTGAATATTTTACAATTAACTAAAATGAATAATTAAGATATGGAAAGTTTTCATATATATTTTAATAAAATCTGAACGGATAATTAATTTCATGAAAATGTTCATGTTAATTTATAATTTAAAATACTAAATTGTTGTCGGGAGGAAAGGTGAGATGAGCCTATAATGTGGTGGTGTTCGATTAAAATAAATAAATTTTGTCCAATAAAAAAAATGAAAAGTTAATTATTTTAATTTCCAAATGTATTTTTTAAGATAGCAAAATTAACACGTCACCAATCGAAAACGTTAAAATTAGCAAAAACGGCTCTGTCGGTTATGTTTAATTGTTTACACTATGGACAGAGAGGTCTCAGGCCCACCGATTTTTATATATGCTGTGTGTTTCTATTCTTTATTCTTATCTATAATTATAAATCTTTTTTCTGATTTTATATCCTTTTTATCTCTTTCCAAATCCTTTAAAACCAGCACCTCAACATCTGCGTCTCTGTTAGATTTCGCCGTTTTAGCTCTCTTCGTCAACCCATTCCTCCTTGATCTGTCTCGCCTTTTTCTCTCTCGGTGATACTTTGGTATGCTTTTGCTTCTCTTTTTCTTTGTCTTGTTTGGGGTATTTTCTTTTTGTTTTTCTATTTGGGAGTTAATTGGCTCGTTAATGTTGATAATTTTGAGTTATGGGTTTAGATTCGTTTTCTATTAGGATCGAATTATTCATATGGTGTTCTGAAATGGGATTATTTTATTTTCTCATTTATTATGGAAAAAGGGGCTGTGCCTTTGTCAACATTCTGTTTGTTTCCAAAGGAAGGAATTCGAATTATGTGCAGAACTAGTGTGAAATTAGGCATAATGCCTCAAGATAATTGGTCATATTTTTGATAAATTTATGAACAAATTTCTTAGCATATCTTGAGCATATTTTTCCTTGTTACGTTTTTGGTTATATCTTTCTACAATGAAATTATAGGTTACCCTATGAATATGAATGTCTTTCTGAGTTTCCCTTTTTGCGGTACTTGCCCTAGTTAAGGAATACTTGAGATTTTAAGCCTGTATGTACTGTCAAATAATGAAGATATTAGAGATTAGCTTAATTTTGAAGAGCAAGTTATCAAATTGGAGATAGATATTTTGATGTGGGAATGATTTTGAAGCCTGATGTCTTTCTTCTTCTCATCTTTCATTGTTTGGCGGAAGAATCTTTACCCACCGTTTTGTGTGATTAAATTGAAATTAATATGCCTTTGATTACCATTTTTCTTTGCTTTTTCATTGTGGTTGCTTGCTTTTTATCATTTTAACTTTAGCTCCGTTCTTTGAATTCATTTGTGTTCGTATAAACATGTCTGTGTTTGGTGGAGCCGGTCTTTGAAAATGACTATTTCATGATATTTTAACTTAAAGTGCTACTTCAATTTTTTTTATTTGGTTTTTATGGGTGTTGATAGTTTGTTAGTGTCCAATTCTTTCTTGGTGTGTTTTTTCTTAGCGTTTGATATGCTTATGCATATCTTCCTTCCTGTTTGTGTGCCCATATTCTTTGATTTTGGTCTATCTCTTGGCATATTTCCATCCAAACATCTAATGCTGAAAATCTAATTTGAAACAGAGCGCATGGCTGCAGAGGGAAGGTTCTTTGAGCATGACTTGCACTTTGAATCTGAAGAGGATGTTGCACTCAAGCAGAAATTTAAATCCCCATCAGCTGCGACCAGCATGTCAAACAGGAACGGTGACTGTTTTGATTGCAACATATGCTTAGATTCAGCGCATGACCCTGTTGTCACCCTCTGTGGTCACCTTTACTGCTGGCCTTGTATTTACAAATGGTTGCACACTAAGAGTTCTTCCCCAGGCGCCAATGAGCAGCAGCCGAACTGCCCTGTTTGTAAAGCTAACATTTTCTCGAATTCCTTGGTTCCCCTCTATGGCCGTGGCACATCCCGAACTGATTCAGAGAAAGATTCTCTTGATTCAATTGTACCCCGCAGACCTCCTCCTGCATCGAATACATCGGTTTCAAATACTTCACATCAAAATCAGCAACTTCATCCAAACTTCTTTCGGCCACAGCTACAACCACAGTCATTTCATCAACATCCATATCTTCCAGACCCATATGGAGGTTCTGGGTCCGTGGCCTCATCAAATCTTGGCAGTGCAGCGATGACACAAATCTTCAGCCCCATGATTGGGATGTTCGGAGAGCTAATATTTGCTAGAACTTTTGGGACATCGAGCACAAATTTGTTTGCCTATTCTTACCCGAATTCGAACCCTCTCATGGGAAGTTATAATCATCCTCGGATGAGAAGGCAGGAGATGCAGCTCGAAAAGTCTCTGAATAGAGTGACTATCTTTCTTCTGTGCTGCATCATCCTGTGTCTTCTCTTGTTTTGATCATATTAACTTTTAGCTTTGTATATTTGTATAAAGTAATTAAAAGGAGGAATGAACATATTCACAGAGAGAGATGCTAGACGTTTTGTTGGAAGCTCACTTTGTGAAATTCCCCTTCGCATTTTTACTTGTAAATAATCTTTACTGGGAAATTCCTCTGAGCTTTTGTTGAATCTGACGTTTGAGGCAAACTACTTTCTATTTTGCTAAAAAAAAAAAAGCACTTGTTTTTAGACTTGCAGGACACAAAATTAGTAAATTCCTGAATTGCAAATTGAAATCTTTTTGCTTTAAGCAGGTGATGTTAGGGACAAAAAAAAGATTAAATAGATTCAGTTAATATGTTATGTGTATGGTTGATAATTAATTGATTTGTATATATATCATTGTGTGATTGGATTATTCTATAAATAATGTTCTAGATTGAATTTATCTAAAAAAAATTATAACAAATAAGTGAAAACGATTTTTCAGTCTCTGTTGTGGCCTGCAGTTTTAAAAGGCCTTTGTCCAAGGATTTTTATTAGAAACTCTATAAGAGAATTTTATGTAAATTATTTTATTTATACGGCATTTATATATTCAAGCTTGCAAGTAGCATAGAAATATAAAATGGCTGGCTGATTCCATACATAAATATGGCACATGGGATTGCCCGTATGAATAATGAATCGCACAAGTTTCACATTGTTTTTCTAAACTGAGCCTCATGGTCTTCTCTTGAATTGTATTTCTCTCATAAAATTCAACCTTCAAAAAAGCTTGCCTATCAACAAACTTTGGTCTTAAAAAAAGAAGTCAGAAAACCATTGGCAACTAAGAGAAGTCAAAAGGAAAATACTTTTCAAAATAAGGCATATGATTAAATTTATAGATCATCAAGTTGTTATACATGTAATGTAATCATTATTTTACTTTTACAGTGGATTTTAATTAATTTAATTCATAAATTTTTTAATGGACTAAATATGAGACCAAAACATTTGGCGATAAACAACTTCCTCAACTTGCAAATTGTTTTGCAACATATCTCCTCAACTCAAAAGATTCCAATTCGATTTCCCAAAAAAAAAAAAATATTTGAAATGAAAATATATTTAAATTTCATTTTATATTAATTGTTAGCCTAAGTACCAACTGGGCATGATACCATAAAGAACTGTGGTATATAAATATTTTCAAGGTCTCGATCCTATATATTGATTACCATTAAGAAGATTCTATTGGCAGACTTCCTCACAAAGAAACTACAACTGACTCGCAATATATAAAAAACTAAATAAACAAATAAAAATATATTCCAACTTATAGATATTCTTTCCAAGAAACCTAAACATTTCAATATCGCACATGACGAAGTCCTTGTTTCCACTTATATATATATATATATAGTTTGATGTCATATTATTTTTACAAATCGTGGTGCTGGACACCATTACATAAATCATTTTGTGCCATCCGACTAGGTGAATTCCACATAGAATACGTGGATTTCACAGAAGATCCATCTAATTGGATGATGCGAAGGAATTCGTGTCAAGACATGAATCATGGATTTATATGGAGAGCAGTGGAGATACTTACTCCAGTTGACCAATCAAAATTTAGAAAAAACTATATGTTAAATTTTTTTTTTTTGCCCTCGTACTCAAGTTTATCTTTGCTCCCACATATTTAATATATCAATCATTTTCTTCAATTAACTAATTAATGTGTAATTAATAATTAACATAATTAACTAATTAAATTTATAAACTAATATAAAATGTAAAATTAAGTTTATATAATTAATTATATGGTTTTTACTAATTTCTATGTTCTTTCATATAATTGTTGATAATTATATATTATTTTCTATGTATTATTATATAATTATTAATATTTTAATTGTTAATGATAAATATAATATATTAAAAATATTAACCGGATCCCACAAATTGAATCCAATATCAATTGCATGAATAAAATATGTTTGAAAATGTAATTGAAATTTTGTTGATATGACAGCGGGAACTATTAAAGTTAATTTCTGGATTCATTCGTAAAAAATTATCGGTATTTTATTAAAAGCAACTCAAACAAACTAGCAAATGAATGGAGCATCAGAATCTAAGCCTTGACCAACAGGCGTCCCATTACACTTGACCTATGATCTTCAGACATTTTATCTGAATTAATAGTATCAACTAAAAAATCAGGAATAGTATGCCGACTATGAGGACTAGCAATGGTGTGAGGCTGTAAGCAGCACAATTAGCTTGTTGCTTAACCATGAAAAGGAAAGCCCTGGGATGTCTTCCCAAGTCTTTACAATCGGAGATAATAGAATCAAACTCCAACAAGTTTGTTTTATGAGACAAAAGAGCATAAAAATCTTCTTGGTTGTCCATCTCAACAACATTACTCAAATTATTATCTCGGATCCATGTCAAAACTTCTATAACCCCCATTGCCTCGGCTTCTTTAACATTCACCAAGCCTTAATATTTGCTAAAAAAAGCAATGATGAACCTGCCAAAATTATCACGGAGAATGGCATCAAACCTGACCATATGATTATACTCAGATATTGTTGCGTCAACATACAACTTTAGACATCCTTCGATGCAATCCACTGCATATGAGTGCTTGAGTCTGCCCTGCTAGAACCCTGGGTTTGATGCCCTGTAACTTTTACTTGGGCCTTTAAAGTGTGCCTTTCCTGCCAAGATTGAATAGCAAAGTTAATAATGTGGGGAGGATTAAAGAATTTATTTTCCCATATCCATTTATTTCTATGGAACCATAAGCTCCACAAAACCATGCAAATCTTCTCAACCAGCTCGTCCTCAAACTGAGTAAAACCATCCTAGAGAAATTCCAAGACACTACCAAAAATTGCATTGATACCCAACAAATTCCAGCATGAGACCGCCCTTGGACAATGCAAAAAAGAATGGTTTAAAGATTCATCAGACCAACAAAAGTCACAACCCATATTCATAGATATTCCCTTGCTTAATGCGAACCTAATTTTGCTAGGAAAAATGTTTCAGAGCACCATCCACAAAAAGAGTTTCTTACTTTTGGGGCTACATTAAGGTTTCAGATTTTAGTTGAAATTCCATTAATCACAAAAGAGCTTATATTTGAACAAATTAAATTAGAGAAGTGGCCACATGATATGCAGATTTTACAGTGTCAATGCCATTTTTGAGTAATGCCATAGGTAGCAATATGCACCCCCGAACCAACGAGTGGAATTCCTAAAATTCATTGCAAGTCATTTGGGAGCCATAATTAAAATTTGGTCAAGTCTCATTCATGACTACGAGAATCAACTATGTCGTGTACTGTCAAATCCTTCGTTTCACCCAAAATTTATTTTCGTCAAATATCCATGAATCTTTCCAGATATTTATGCTTGAGTCGTCCCTTATTCTCCATCTAATTCCTTTCCTCAACACATCCAAGGCATGAAAAAGACTTTCGAAATAAAACTAGGATTATGTCCCTCTTTTGCTTTAAGAAAATAATTTCTTGGAAAATATTTGGTTTTGAAGATCCTACATGTTAGAGAACCGGTATTGGAAACAAATCTCCAACCTTGCTTGTCTAGAATGGCTAAGTTAAAATAGAAGGAGATCGTGAAAACCCAAACCGTATCTTTTCTTTTTGTTCAAATTTTATCCCAAAAGAGCCACCATAAACTCTTAAAACCATCTTCTTCTGAACCCACCAGAGAAATTTTGGATGGCTGAAACTTATTTATTAAATCGAATATGCGTGTTTTCAATATTTTGGATAGACTGAATTACTAAAATTTGGCTTAAAATTATAATACGAACGCCTTGGTCTTTTTAATTGAGATGAAAAATCTTCAGAAAAAACTATTCATGAGAGAATTATAGAGAGACTTCTCTTTTTTCACGTTATTGTAACTTCTAACAAGGTGGGAGAACAGTTTTTTATTTAATAAAAACTATTTTATTTAATTAAATTAATTAATATTAAGTTTTTGGTTGGGTTAATACGACATGATCGGCTCAGATTATAAAATTCAATATCTACCAATTGCACATAGTAGGTTTAGCTCATCTCAAAATATCATTTAAAAATCTCAAATTTAAACAGATAAACTTTCATATAGACAAATATATAACATCATTTACCCTCATATATACTTAACAAAAAGAATAAAGTATATATTTATATACATTCTCTATTCTCATTCCAATCAAATATCTACATGTCACAACAAAAAACTTTTAAAATTTTAATATACAACAAAACAATTAAAATACAGATAAAAGAATATACCTCATCTGAACGGCTGCTGCTGCTATTTGGCTCCATTTGTTTAGATCCATTAATTAATGATGTTTTTATCTACACACTCGTCACTTTAACATGCTCTTCAGATACCTTTGCGAGAGAAAATAAACTTTCGCACTGAGTCATAAATTCAGTGGTGTTAAAACTTATAATAACAATCATAAAAGAAAACATAGCATTGTTTAATATCACAAATATTTTTCTTGATATAATTTATTTTATATTTCTTTTTTTAAAAAAAATATAGTCATAAATAACATTTTTATTTTTATTATTCACTTGATAAGGATAGAAAATTCTTTATTAAATCATGAAAGTGTTTCATCAATTTGTCATCAAATAAGAACTCAAAATACTATTTATATTACTGTTCTCAAAAAATTTGTATAACATCACATCCATATACAAATAAAATCTTTATATCATGCTCATATATTGCAATACAATAGAGTTGCTCTTAGAAAATCAAATAGGTCTCATATAATATAACGATAATCACCTGATCCATAAATATGTATATGACTCAGGTACATAAATTATGTGACGCATAGATATACACATAACCGATAATATTATGATTTATAGAAATTCACAAGATCAAAAATAATTTTACAAGATCCACAGATATGCACATGATCCACATATATTTACCTTGTTGATATGCCAATAATACCATAATTCAATGTCTGGGTTAATACGTAGACTAAATCCATAAATTTCATAATTAATTTTTCAAAGATATTTTAACATTTTCAAAATATTCACAATTCTCCAAATACTTTCATAATTCATAAATTATTTTTTATAGTATAAAATATATTTCATGTTAGGTCACATAATTAAATACACACAACTTTTAAATTACATTTCATATAATAATTACAAATAAAATTCTTGCAATAATAAAATCAAATAAAATCTACTAATATCATAAACACATTTAATGTTTCACTTTAATTATTTATATATATATATATATATATATATATATATATATCGGTATCAATTAGCTCTTTCTCTTTATCTCATCTTGGCGTTTGTCCCGATAGTTTGCTTAACAATAATGAACTTCTAATTAACTACATAATCATATTTAATATATATTCTAATGAAAATTGAACTTCTTGATCATTTTCTACTCTCTTGTATATCAAAATTTTCTACTGATGTTATTTTTGGTCATGTGTATTCGACGCATAATATGAGACTTTGGTCGTTCGATATGCTTTTTGATGGGACAAAAAATTAAAATATTATTTTTTATAATATTTATTTTTTTATTTTCTTCCTTCATAATTATTTTTCTCAATTTATCTTTAATTTCCCTCTAATTTCCATTTTCCAACTAAACATTTCCAAAAAAATCAATAAATTGTCTAAAAATTCCAAATAAATTCTTTTAATCACTTTAACTCTTTTTTTTTTATTTTTCATCACCAATTTTATTAAAATAATATTAAGTTATTCCCAATAAAATTTTCAATAATTTGGCTAAAAATCTAAAAATTTTCTAGAAATTCTATTAAATTTTTCTTCAACTCCAAAAATAAATTTTCACTCCTAAACACTCCAATTAACTCAATTCTCATCATTTTAAAGCATAAATCCTCCAAAATATAATTTTAGAAATTTAGTTATAATTATGAAAATTCTACAAAAATTTCTAAAAATTAACTTCATCAATTTTTCACATCTATCATACTCAAGTCTCATTAAACTCATTCTCCATTTTTATCAAAATTTTCCATAATTTTTCTACAAAATCCTATTTTTTTCATAATAGTAATTCAACATCCAACACCCTTCCAAACTAAAATATATTCACAACAATCATTCAAATCAACTTAAATCCATGAAATTTGAAAGAAATGTGAAGAAAATCTCATCTCAAAATTTTTTTTCCAAATTTTTTTCTCTTTACTCTAATTAATTCTTCATGCTTCAATGACTTGAGTAATGATATTTTGATAAGTTAAAAAAAAAAAAAAAACCTTCAAAATCTCTCTATGGTGGTTGGCCAGCTAAAGAAGAAAAAGAAGATTTTTTTTTTGTAGGCTTTTCTAAAGAAATATGGAAAATCCTATTTATACCCAATTAAATTTAATTATTCTTAATTATTTCCTTAATCAATCCCCTCATTGGATAATTAAAATTTAATTAACCCATTAGATTGACATATGAACCAATCATAGCTTAATTAATTTGGACATAATTAAATTTTTACCAATCACAATATTTTTAAAATTAATTCATAATTAAATTAAAATTTTCAAAATCTGACATCCAAACAATTTAATTTCATTTAATTAAATATACCAAAAATTATATAAAAGAAATTCTCTTTAAAACGGTCTTTTTGATTTTACAAAATGACATCCAATATGAAAATCGTATTTTTATGGTGTAGTTATTTTCCTTAATTTGGTTCATAAAAATTCATCTGCTGTCTAATTTCTAAATTATCATTTTTAAAAATATAGAAATTCAATTACGATCACATCACCATATTTGTGATAGTAAACATATATTTCTAACTCCTAATAAAATAATCATATCATAAATTTACATCGGAGACCATATCTCTATAAATCAGAATCATTAACTTTAAAATCTCATCATATAACTTCATCTAAGACCTTAAAATATTATTCTCTATATCTTGATATACTTAACTCAAATTCTCATCGTCGGGTGAAAAATATGTATTTCCGAACAGGTTTGTTGTCTCGATTTCGCAACATTTATCAAATCAAATCAGCATTCATATTATCATGTTAAGATAAATTTCTTATATTTATTTGTACGTATTTGAACTTTGATCGGTACGCATCTATACTACGATATAAACGACCGCAATACGCGTATACGGTCAGGATCTAAATTATGGACGTGACAGAACTGATCTTGTGACCTAAAACACACAATTAGTGAGAGCTTCAATATACAAGTCTAATCATAGGTCAAATAAGAAACATCAATCTAACGATATATTTTATTATAAAGATGTGCTTATTTACCCCAAATATTTTTTTAATACACATAATCAAGTATCATTCAATCCCTCAAAAATTCATTCTCAAATCATTTTTACGATTCTAGTACTCTAAGTTACTTTAAATTTCATCAAGCGAAATAACTTTGGTCAGTTAATACAAGCAACGAGTGTATAAACAAAAATACTCTTTATTTTGCCCTCACATCAATTAGATTTTAATTAACTCATTTTTCTAGAAGTGTTCCATTAAGTCGAATAATATAGTTAACATCCTAAGATAACTAATATTAATTTATCACATCATTGATATAGTCAAAAGTCACAAAGAATAAAATATTTAAAATATATTTCTAGGATTTCTAAGACTCAAATTGTGAAGAAGCAGAGATTCGTTCTTTCGCTTCATAATAGGTCATTAAGCCCATGTAACCAATCTTATGCCTTTTCAAGCTTGTTTATTCATTTGGTGATCTTTACCACTTCCTATATCACCTCTCACATGATGCACCTACCTCTTTTACTAGCATTCCACGATTTGAATGCCACACATTTGACAAGGTGTCTTGTAAGGCCCTAAAGTTAATCCTTCACTATGCAAGTAACTTCCCCATCAAACATAGTTCATAAACCAGATCATGCTCCTTATTTTCTTCAACGTTTGCCATTATAACATGCAGCTCATCCTCATTCAAATTCAATCCTTCAAACGCTTCTTCCATATTTACTTGAAGAACTACAAAACCCAAATTAGGGTTTATGGGAGGAACGAAGCAGACTTGCACACGACAAGACAGAAAACTTGTATGTCGAGAGATATTCCGATTTTATTTAATTGACTTCCATCATTATCAAATTTGTTTAACTGACTTCGTAGACTACCAATTTTAAATTATTTTAATCATTTTTTACAAAATACTTAACATCTAATTAATAATAATTAATAAAGTTAATTAGTTAATTGGTCTCTATTTATAAAATACTTAGCATCTAATAAATATTTTTTTTAATCAGAACTAACAAATAGTTGAACAAGTTTTCAGTCAAGGAACTAAATTAATATCTAATTGACAATTAATACAAAATTTCAATGAATTGATTTAATTACACAAATTAATAAAGTTTATAAACTTAAATATGGCATTATTTTTCCCCTTAAACATACCATTAGCATATAAGGAGTTTTAGGTGTTAGATACCACAAAAACATACTTGTGTCTTCATTGGCTTTTCCTAGATGAAAAGAATAAATTATAAGTATGAAATTAAAATAAAAATACGAATGTAAAATGCTAAGTGATATAAAACTAAAATTTTAATTTGTCAGTAATAAAATGAGATTGTTGAGTCATATAATTTAATTTCATCTTATTGATGAACTAAGGAAATGTCAATCTGTATGTCATAAAAAGAGAGAATGAATGCCTTTTCCTAATTTTGTCATCTTGATATGGGTCTGAATCTAAGATCACCATACTAGGGCCCATGGGCTTTTCCGGATTCATATCTTGTTATCACTTATAATTAAACTAAGGATAGCTAATTGATAACTTCTGTAATGGGAAAAAAAAAAATCAAAAATTTCCATCATATAGATATCATTAAAAAAAATCATTGATATAGATTTTTGGTTAAATTTTCAACTGCTAAAGTTTTTATCAGCTTAAAAATTTTAATCCAATTAGTATTTCTATTTTTTTACCTTTTCTTTTATCTTAAGTTATTATTATTTTAAGATTTTTGTTTTAGCTTAATTTCTTTTATTTTGTAATTTTTGGTGTATTAAACTTATTTTTTAAAAAAAAAAAACTGCTCTGGTAAACATTATCATATAAAGAACAAAGGGCAAAAAGCCAAAACGATAAAGAGAGGCGAATTATTATTTGATTATAAAAGTCATTCAATACCACATTTTGAAATTAAACAACAAAAAGATAAAGGGATAAATAGAAAAAGAATTGGGAACTTTGTGTTGATCCAATTCACATCTAGTATTGCTTCCATTTTTTTTTTCTTCCCTTTGTTTTTTTGTGAAAGAAGTATTGGATCTAAAGTTCTTTACCTTCAAAGGGGTTTTAAATTAAGAATTATGTTTATTTAAAATTAGTAAAAAATATTTCAGTAGTAGAGGGTAGAGGGGATACAGAGTTGAAATGAAATATTCAACCTATATCTCCTCAATGAGGAACACTTTTCTTTTAAATGATTTATACATCGAATTTACTAAGTTTTTCCATTTGTCTATATTGATAATTAATTACTTGTATATGCCAAGAAAACTATGGAAAAATGGGCTCTAAACAAGATAAAAATAGTTAAATAAAAAAATTTAAACATTTAGCTACGAGCCTACGAGGGATTATATCAAATTAACCTAAACGGCACCGACAGCTGACTTAAAAAGCAGATCAGCTAACTCACCATCACGTGCATGTCCAGTTTCTGTCGCCACTTCACAAACCGTACATATTTTTCGTACTTCTTAGGACCTTAATTTAAGAAACGCGTTTTTCATTCATTAAAATTGGGAAAATTTTCTAACTTAGATAAT